>OX421492.1:46702626-48063876 GCA_949126835.1 Anisus vortex | reverse complement strand
CTTTCGTATTCAAGATATTAAAATTACAATTATAAAGCAGCAACGAAAACAATTGAATGCGTTGGGAACTGTATTAAAGGGTCGCGGCAATAGGAAGGCAGAGAATTACGGTCCTAAACCAAGGACTTTTTAAAATGTACATTGTTAGAAATTATAATCATTCCTTCACCCCCCCCCCCCACCATGATCTTGCACTATCTCTCCCCCCCCCCCCCCCACTGTACAATTATCAATCATGCAGAAATTAAATATGTAACTATTGCCAATCTTTTTCTAGAAGTAAATTTCTTGTCCGTCTCTTATTTTGAATTCTCCCACTTCTCTCTCTCTCTCTCTTTCTTTCTTTCTCTTTTTGTCTTATTCTCACTCTCTCTAGTGCTTAAAACAAAGAGATTTTAAAATAACAATAGAAAAGGTTTTCTTTAGATCCACAGACACAAGTCACTACATTTTACTCAATGCGTGTAGAGTCTAGTTAAGTTGGTAAATCTTATGACCATCATAAAACATTTTATCTCATTCCAGTAAAGTAGACTCACTGTTACAATTTGTACTCTTTGCTCTTTGTTGATTTTTAACTTGCACCCCACCATCTAGTTTTTAACGATATATCATATATACATAGACGTCCAACAGCATAAATACATAGACCTCCAACACCATAAATACACAGATCTCAAATACCATAAAAACATAGACCTCCAACATAAAAAATACAAAGATCTCCAACATCATAAATACATAGACCTCCAACAGCATAAATACATAGACCTCCAAAACTATAAATACATACACTTTAACATCATAAATACATAGATCTCCAACACCATAAATACATAGACCTCCAACACCATAAATACATAGACCTCCAAGACTATAAATACATAGACCTCCAACATCATAAATATATAGAACTCCAACACCATAAATACATAGATCTCCAACATCACAGATACATACCCCTCTAACACCATAAATACATATACCTCCAACATTATAAACACAAGACCTCCAACACCATAAATACATAGACCTTCAACACCATAAATACAAGACCTCCAACATCAAAAGCACAAGACCTCCAATACCATAAAAACATAGACCCCCAACTTAAATACATAGACCTCCAATACAATAAATACATAGACCTCCAAGACCATAAATACACAGACCTCAAACATCATAAATACATAGACCTCCAACGTCATAAATACATAGACTTCCAACAACATAAATACATAGACCTCCAACACCATAAATACAAAAACCTCCACTACCATAAATACAAGACCTCAAACATCAAAAACACAAGACCTCCAGCCCCATAAATACATAGACCTCCGAAATCATAAATACAAGACCTCTAACATCAAAAACACAAGACATGCAACCCCATAAATACATAGACCTCCAACATCATAAATATATAAACATCCAACACCACAAATACATAGACCTTCATCGCCATAAATACATAGACCTTCAACACTATAAATACTTAGTACACCAACACAATAAATACATAGACCTCCAACACCATAAAAACAAGACCTCCAACATCAAAAACACAAGACCTACAACCCCATAAATACATAGACCTCGAACATGATAAATACATAGACCTTCAACACCATAAAAACTAGACCTCCAAAATAATTAATACGTAGACCGCAACACCATAAATACATAGACCTCCAACACCATAAATACATAGACCCCAATCACCATAAATACATAGACCTCCAACATCATAAACACAAGACCTCCAACACCATAAATACATAGACCTCCAGCACCATAAATACAGGACCTCCAACACCATAAGCACAAGACCTCTAATACCATAAATACATAGACCTCCACCATAAATACACAGACCTCCAATACCATAAATACATAGACCTCCAAGACCATAAATACACAGATATCAAACATAAAAAAAACATAGACCTCCAACACCATAAACACATACACCTCCAACACCATTAATACAAGACCTCCAACATCAAAGACACAAGACCTCCAACACCACAAATACATAGACCTCCAACACCATAAACTCATAGATCTTCAACATCATAAATACATAGACCTTCATCACAATAAATAAATAGACTTCCAACACTATAAATACGTAGACCTAAAACACCATAAACACAAGACCTCGAAAATGATAAATATATAGACCTTCAACACCATAAAAACAAGACTTCCAACATAATTAATACGTAGACCGCAACACCATAAATACATAGACCTCGAACACCATAAATACATAGACCCCCAACAACATAAATATATAAACTTCCAACACCATAAATACATTGACCTCCAACACCATTAATACATAGACCTTCAACACCAGAAATATATAGACCTCCAACACCATAAATTCATAGATCTTCAACATCATAAATACATAGACCTTCATCACCATAAATACATAGACTTCCAACACCATAAATACGTAGACATCAAACACCATAAACACAAGACCTCAAACTTGATAAATATATAGACCTTCACCACCATAAAAACAAGACCTCCAACATAATTAATACGTAGACCGCAACACCATAAATGCATAGACCTCCAACACCATAAATACATAGACCTCGAACACCGTAAATACATAGACCCCCAACACCATAAATATATAAACTTTCAACACCATAAATACATTTACCTCCAACACCATTAATACATAGACCTCCAACACCATAAATACGTAGACCTTCTAAACATAAATACATAGATCTCCAAAGCCATAAATACAAAGATCTCCAACACCATAAACACATAGCCAGGAAACACCATAAATACATGGACCGGAAACACCATAAATACATAAACCTCCAACACCATAAATACAGAGATCTCCAACATCATAAATACATAGACTTCCAACACCATAAATACATAGACCTCCAACACCCTAAATACAAGACCTCCAACCTCATAAACACAAGACCTCCAACCCCATAAGTACAAGACCTCCAACATAATAAACACTAGACCTCCAACACCATAAATACAAAGACCTCCAACACCATAAATACAAGACCTCTAGAATCATAAGCACAAGATCTCCAACATTATGAATACATAGAATTGCAACACCATAAATACAAGACCTCCAACATTATAAATACAAGACCTCCAAAATCAAAAACACAAGATCTCCAGCAGCATAAATACATAGACCGCCAACACCACAAATACATAGACCTTCATCACCAAAATTACATAGACCTTTAACTTTATACATACTTAGGCCTCCAACACCATAAATTCATAGATCTTTAACATCATAAATACATAGACCTTCATCACCATAAATACATAGACTTCCAACACCATAAATACGTAAACCTCAAACACCATAAACACGAGACCTCGAACATGATAAATACATAGACCTTCAACCCCATAAAAACATAGACCTCGAACACCATAAATACATAGACCCCCAACATCATTAATACATAAACTTCCAACACCATAAATACATAGACCTTCTAACCATAAATACATAGATCTCAAAAGCCATAAATACATAGATCTCCAACACCATAAATACCTATCCTGGAAACACCATAAATACATGGACCGGAAACACCATAAATACATAAACCTCCAACACCATAAATACAGAGACCTCCAACATCATAAATACATACACTTCCAACACCATAAATACATAGACCTCCAACACCATAAATACAAGACCTTAAACCTCATAAACACAAGACCTCCAACCCCATAAATGCAAGACCTCAACACCATAAATACAAGACCTCTAACATCATAAGCACAAGACCTCCAACACCATAAATACAAGACTTCCAACATCTTAAACACAAGACCTCCAACACCATATATACATAAACCTCCAAAACCATAAATACATAAACCTCCAACACCATAAATACATAAACCTCCAACACCATAAATACATGACCTCCAACACCATAAAAACTTAGAACTCAAACAGCCTAAATACATAGATCTCCAACACCATAAATACATAGACTTCCAACACCATAAATACATTGATCTCCAACACCATACATACAAGACTTCCAACATCTTAAACACAAGACCTCCAACACCATATATACATAAACCTCTCAGACCATAAATACATAAACCTCCAACACCATAAATACATAAACCTCCAACACCATAAATACATGTCCTACAACAACATAAATACAAGACTTCCAACATTTTAAACACAAGACCTCCAACACCATATATACATAAACCTCTAAGACCATAAATACATAAACCTCCAACACCATAAATACATAAACCTTCAACGCCATAAATACATGACCTACAACACCATAAATACAAGACTTCCAACATCTTAAACACAAGACCTCCAACACCATATATACATAAACCTCGAAAACCATAAATACATAAACCTCTAACACCATAAATACATAAACCTCCAACACCATAAATACATGACCTCCAACACCATAAAAACATAGACCTCAAACAGCATAAATACATAGATCTCCAACACCATAAATACATAAACCTCCAACACCATAAATACATGACCTAAAACACCATAAATACATATATCTCCAACACCATAAATACATATACCTCCAACACCATAAATACATAGACCTCAATTAGCATAAATACATAGACCTCCAATACCATAAATTCATAGATCTCCAAGACTATTAATACATAGACCTCAAACAGCATAAATATATAGACCTCCAACACCATAAATACATAGACATCCAACTTGATAAATACAATGATCTCCAACACCATAAATACATTGATCTCAAAGACCATAAATACATAGACCTCAAACATTATAAATACATAGACCTCCAAAATCATAAATACATAGAACTCCAATACCATAAATACATAGATCTCCATCACCTCAATTACATAGACCTCCAACACCATAAATACATATACCTCCAACACCATAAATACAAAACCTCCAACATCAAAAACACAAAACCTCCAACACCATAAATACAAGACCTCCAACACCATAAATACATATACCTCCAATACCATAAATACATAGACCTCCAACACCATAAATTCATAGATCTCCAATATCATAAATACATAGACTTAAAACATTATAAATACATAGACTTCCAACATCATAAGGGCTTAAAAGTGTGAGAGAGTGATGAACAACTTAGAGGGCTTAAAAGTGTGAGAGAGTGAGAACCAATTTAGAGGGCTTAAAAGTGTAAGAAAGTGAGAAACATCTTAGAGGGCTTAAAAGTGTGAGAAAATTAGAAACAACTTAGAGGGCTTTAAAGTGTGAGAAAGTGAGAAACTAATTAGAGGGCTTAAAAGTGTGAGAAAGTGAAAAATAACTTAGAGGGCTTAAAAGTGTGAGAAAGTGAAAAACAACTTAGAGGGCTTTAAAGTGTGAGAAAGTGAGAAACTAATTAGAGGGCTTAAAAGTGTGAGAAAGTGAGAAACAACTTAGAGGGTTTTAAAGTGTGAGAGAGTGAGAAACATTTTAAAAGGGTTAAAATATAACCTCCTTTTTCATTAGTTTTTTTAGTCAATTAATTGATATAAAATGAGAAAATTCAAAGATGGCGGCTTGCAGGTTGAAAAAAGAAAACTAGAAAGTCAGCGTTTCTTTGTTTTTCTTTTCTTAATTTCCAGAAATCTCCCATCCCATTCCCCATCCAAACCGTCCCCGCAATCTTCTCCTGAGCAAGTGTGTATTGACACAGTTCCATGAGCTTGTATGTTGTGAGTGTAATGTCTTCAGTTCGCTCTTTCTCTCTTTCTTTTCTACCGCATTTCCTTATATCACTGTTTGCATTTAGAGTGGCATTCCTGTTTTTTTTAAATATAATACAGTTTAATACAAGCTTCATTATATCTTTTTTTTTTGCATGCAGTATTAGTAATACTTAATATTGAATATAACAATTAGTTTTTATTTATTTCGGAAAAAAAATCAATTCTAGCACATTGTAATTAATGAATTCTATAAGATGCCCATTGCCCATTCTGTACGTGTAAGATGCCCATTCTGTACGTGTAAGATGCCAATTCTGTCCATGTAAGATGCCCATTCTGTACGTGTAAGATGCCCATTCTGTACGTGTAAGATGCCAATTCTGTCCGTGTAAGATGCCCATTCTGTACGTGTAAGATGCCCATTCTGTACGTGTAACGAAAAGTATTGTTTTTTCTTTCGACATTGTGTCACAACAACTGATATTACTAAAATAATTGATATACACCTTTTCTCAGAAAAGAGCATAATTTTCACTACGACAGTGCCTTTTTTTTTTGCTACAGGCATAAATATTAATACATATTAGGCACTTAACACATTTAATGAGTTTAAGGCAGCTATAACTTTATTTTAGAACAAGAACGTTCTAAAAACCATTTCATTGGTTTTCAAAAAGATTATAAAAAGTAAAATAGCAACTCTCTAAATTGCATCTCGTTCAGAAGCTTATGAAGTTTTAAATATTTTTATACACTTACGATATTATGAGTAAAATTAAAACATGGCTATCTATTTTTAACTGAAAAAGTTGGCAGTTAAAGCTATTTGCACATTTTGTCCAGGACGCTGAACTATCAGTCTATTTCCAAAATACAAAGTATAAACTTCTCCTGGTGTATTTTTAAACTACTCTTTTTCATGCGTGTTTCCAGTTGTTGGGAACAGCCTTACAAAAATAATTGCCACAAATTCAAGACTGCTCAGATTACCAACGTAAGAAAATAACCTGGCAGACTGTCTAGAAAACCCGACATACTTTACATTGCTATGTGCTGAGCAGTGAGTTGGGTTAATGGGAACATTTGATTCACAACTTTTCACATACTAGAAAAATATCTACGTGTGTATTTTATTTTAATTTTACAGCACATACAAAAGCTTATCTTTCTATTACTGAAACACAATTCTTATGGATTTGATAATAATTTTTTATTATGATAATTTTTACTTTGGTAAAATAAATTTTACTGATAGACCATGTGCAGTAGACTTGTCTAGTTAGTGAATAGTGTGCTACGTGTTACATAAATTAAAATTATAAAAATTACAACTGTGGAATTATGTTTAATACTATATTGCAAAACGGTTTCATCATAAATTATCAGCGTTTTAAACTTCAATCAAAATAGTCATGGTAGACTACAGAATTCTATACCTATTCTGTGTGGTAGACTACTTTCAACAAAAGAAAAAAAAATCATTTCGTTATATTCAAAGTTTTTCTGCCGTACTAATTTAATCCAGTATATTCAATATTTGACAAAATTTTTACCAATAACTTGCCACTCATTATCTTACCACTAAATATCCTACCTTTAAATATTATACCACCAAATTGTGATAATAACTTACCGATATATATTTTATTGGTAACTATATTATCCAATTAGAAGCTTATTGATAATATCTTAGGGCATACCACTAAATGTATTACTACTAAATACACAACCGCTAAATAGCTTACCACTTAATATATTACCATTGAAAAGCTTATCTAAAGATATCTTAATACTAAATATCTTAACACTAGATGCATTACTACTAATCATTATACCACTAAATATATTACCACTAAATAAATTACCATAAAATATCTTCCCACTAAATATCATATCAGTTAATTACAAACAAATCTTTCTTTACTAAATATATCACCACTTATATATCCGTAGTGCAGGCTAGGATTTTTTTCCCTGAATTTGAGGGTGTCCTGAGTCTACCCAACTCTGATGGGTACCTGACCTTAGTAAAGGCGGCTGTGCATAGTGCAATCACTTAGTATGCCGTGGCCACGGAAACTGGTGAACGCTGCTTCACCGGCCCTATGGATCAGTTTGGTCCGACGGGATACTTTTATATATCCATAGATCTATCTAGATTCTAGATGTAAAATGAGTTAATTGTGCAAAAACACTTAGTTTTCTCTTAATTAAAGGCATTCTTTTTTTTAAAATTAATATTCCGTCTCTTTGCCGTTTCAACACCTTGGGGATCATTGCGTTCTTGGCATTTGTTTTGTTGTGTTTGCCTAAGGAGTGAAGTCGGTAGAACAGGAAGGTCTGATTAAAGGGAAATACATATTAATGGTCCATCGCATTCCATGGCGTTTCCATGTCCCCAACACTTTTGTCCATTTATGACGGACAACTCCGACTGAGTTATCCCCACCCTTAATTTTCCTGATAGTGTGGCTTTACTCCCTTTAGCTGACGATATCTTCACACGTCAAGTAACGGTCCCTGAATTTAAACACTGATAGTTTATTTCTTACTGAGTTTTTGCCTAAACAGGCGCATAATGTGCCTATAAAAACAAAAAGACGGATTAATGCTTGCGTTAGAATTTGAAATCGATTTCCCATTTAACATTTCCCATTTAATTTTTCCCATTTAACATTTCCCATTTAACATTTCCCATGTAACATTTCCCATTTAACATTTCCCATTTAACAATTCCCATTTAACATTTCCCAATTAACATTTCCCATGTAACATTTCCCATTTAACATTTCCCATTTAACATTTCCCATTTAACATTTCCCATGTAACATTTCCCATGTAACATTTCCCATTTAACATTTCCCATTTAACATTTCCCATTTAACATTTCCTATTTAACATTTTCCATTTAACATTTCCCATTGAACATTTCCCATTTAACCTTTCCCATTTAACATTTCCAATTTAACATTTTCCATTTTATATTTCCCATTTAACATTTCCCATTTAACATTTCCCATTTAAAATTTCTCATTGAACATTTCCCATTTAACATTTCCCATTTAACATTTCCCATTTAACATTTCCCATTTAACATTTCCCATTTAACTTCCCATGTAACATTTACCATGTAACATTTCCCATTTAACATTTCCCATTGAACATTTCCCATTTAACATTTCCCGTTTAACATTTCCCGTTTAACATTTCCCATGTAACATTTCCCATGTAACATTTCCCATTTAACATTTCCCATGTAACATTTCCCATTTAACATTTCACATTTAACATTTCCCATTTAACATTTCCCATGTAACATTTTCCATTTAACATTTTCCATTTAACATTTCCCATTTACAATTCCTATTTAACATTTCCCATTTAACATTTCCCATTGAACATTTCCCATTTAACCTTTCCCATTTAACATTTCCAATTTAACATTTTCCATTTTATATTTCCCATTTAACATTTCCCATTTAAAATAAATTTCCCATTTATCATTTCCCAATTAACATTTCCCATTTAACATTTCCCATGTAACATTTCCCGTGTAACATTTCCTATTTAACATTTCCCATTTAACATTTCCCATTTACATTTCCCATTTAACATTTCCCATTTAACATTTCCCATTTAACATTTCCCATTTAACATTTCCAATTTAACATTACCCATTTAACATTTCCCTTTCACATTTACCATTTAACATTTCACATTTAACATTTCCCATTTAAGATTTCCCATTTACATTTCCCATTTTAACATTTCCAATGTAACATTTCCCATTTAACATTTCCCGTTTAACATTTCCAATTTAACATTTCCAATTTAACATTTCCCATTTAACATTTCCCATGTAACATTTCCCGTGTAACATTTCCTATTTAACATTTCCCATTTAACATTTCCCATTTACATTTCCCATTTAACATTTCCCATTTAACATTTCCCATTTAACATTTCCCATTTAACATTTCCAATTTAACATTACCCATTTAACATTTCCCTTTCACATTTACCATTTAACATTTCACATTTAACATTTCCCATTTAAGATTTCCCATTTACATTTCCCATTTTAACATTTCCAATGTAACATTTCCCATTTAACATTTCCCGTTTAACATTTCCAATTTAACATTTCCCATTTAACATTTCCCTTTTAACATTTTCAATTTAACATTTCCAATTTAACATTTCCAATTTAACATTTCTCTTTTAACATTTCCAATTTAACATTTCCCTTTTAACATTTCCAATTTCACATTTCCCATTTAACATTGATTTTTGTTAATAAATGTTGTTTTTTGTAGTTTAGCCATTTCTAATTGTGTATTTGTCATTTATTTTACAGACTATTTCAAAACGCAGATTCTTTATAAAAGTGATTTTTTTATTATTATCTTTATTTTTCTCGAGTTATTAGTTCGTAGGACAAATATAACTTTGAAATATTGGATCCACGCAAGTATATCCTCCCTCTAGCAATAGACTCAACCATCATATCTCTAGCAAAAGAAACATATCATGCATAGATATATATATATATATATATATATATATGTGTGTGTGTGTGTGTGCGTGTATTTCTCATAGTTCCTCTAGACTCTAGATTTATTGGCCTGTGATCAACGACCAAATGATTGTGGCGCCATATACTCACGTTCCGAGGCACATGCATACGTGGCGTGAGCACTCTGTTTCCACTACATCCTCCAGACCACACAATCCCATCATCACAACCACTATATAGCGTGTCAATAAATATCATTCTAATAAATTTTTTACCCTTAAATATTTACCATTAAAAATCTTTGCACTCCAATCTTTATACTCAAATCTTTGCACTCCAATCTTTTTATACTCAAATCTTTGCACTCCAATCTTTATACTTAAATCTTTGCACCAAATCTTTATACTCAAATCTTTGCACTCTAATCTTTATACTTAAATCTTTGCACCAAATCTTTATACTCAAATCTTTGCACTCTAATCTTTATACTCAAATCTTTGCACTCCAATCTTTATACTCAAATCTTTGCACTCCAATCTTTATACTCAAATCGCCCAGTTTGCCCTAACACACTATAATTCATGCTTTTATAACACATAAATCTAAAGGAGTATTATATTTGGCAAGGGTAGATATACAGACAAATAGTCATTTATTTCTTGTCATTTTTTCTATTTCTATTGTATGAAAACTAGTAGAATGTGTACATTCGGATAAATCATGACAGTGCTCTGTTATCGTAACAATTTTAGAATCCTTGTATACCGTGAGTAGGCTAATTGAAATGCCTGTTGTTTGAAGGTAGTAAATAAACTAGCAGTGAGAGATACGTGTATGAAGGCACACATTCTTCCATTCTACCAGCAAGTGATTTATGCACATGTTTCATGGATCTAAGAGGTTTTGGTGGATAATTTTACTGAACTATATCGCTAAGCACAATGTGGTCAGGTGCAATTTTTCTATTAGCCATGTATTGTATTGTACGTGCAAGAATTTATTCGGAAGGTGATGTACGACTGATCGGAGGACAAAGAAGGTACATGGGCACTGTTGCTATCTATCATGAAAGGAAATGGGGAGCCATATGTGATAAGGACTGGGACAGACATGATGCTACTGTTGTATGTCGGCAGTTGGGATATTCTCGAGCTGTCAAAGCATCTATTGGCTCTGAGTTTGGAACGGGAAATAGTAGGTACATTTTGAAAAATATATTCATGTATAGTCTTTGAATATGTTAATTTTAGTTCTAACCTCTTTGTTTTAAATAACATTAGTACTGTTTATAATTAATTAAAGTTATAGTCATAATAACTTTGGCCTATTTTGATTGTATCCATACAATTTTTAAGAAGATTTATTTTGATATTTTTCGTATTCAGAGAGAATGTGGATATCAGCCGTTCAATGCAAAGGCGACGAATCTCGTTTGTCTGATTGTCCATCTGGAGGGTTTAATAGTTCCACTAGAGATTATTGTCCTGGTCGCTCCAGATCTGCTGGTGTAATATGTAGTGCTGCCATAGTAAAAACAAAAATCACCAAAGACTCACACAAAAAAGTTCCTGCAACAATGAAATCACTACCTGTCAATACTATACTACCTGTCAATACTATACTACCTATAGGAAATTACAGTGAAACAAGTTTCAGCAATACAAGTGTGTTCATAAATGTTCCAATTTTGAACAATACCGAGACATTAAATAAAACAGTACTAAATCCGTTCTTATCGGAGATTACGACAACGCCTATGTTAAAGGACATACAAACTCAACAAACAACGCCTATATCAAAGGACATACAAACTCAACAAACAACGCCTATATTAAAGGACATACAAACTCAACAAACAACGCCAATGTTAAAGGACATACAAACTCAACAAACAAATCTTAGTCATAAAGCTACTACTAGCGCATTCAAACAAAGTAACCCAATTGTTGAGTCTGAAGCAACCATTCAACTAATCCACGCGGAAGGCGTAAATGAAACCCTTCTGTTGCCTGCCGATGCACCACAAGAACAGGTAAGTTTAACATATCGACATCATCAGTTTAACTATTAGACAGTGTAGCGGTATCTTAGATCCTACATACGTGCTTAGTTGCAACTTCAAAAAATTAATTTTCGTCCTTATGTGTGCTATAAATAATTTGTTTTTTTTGTCTTAAAAAACATCAATTGATGCACAAAAAATAATTTAAGGAAACATTTGCTTCGGGGGAGATGGGATGGGCGTCGAAGGGTAGCGGTGAGCAAATTGTAAAAAGAGCTATGAGCCAAAAAAGGTTTGAGAACCTATGCTGTAGATGATACTATTCTTCTGTAAACGCGGTGCTCGATACAAATGGCAACGGTAAATTTGGCAACAGTAAAATGTCACAAATACAATATTTACTGTTTTAAATTTTAAATAAAAGTCATGATTACTTTCTTGCCTACCGTTAACTCTCTAGCTTTAAGCCGCACCATTTTATTAACCATTTTTAGTTGAGTAATACATGCACACACTCTCAATTTTTTTTTTCCTAAGTTCGGATATCATCTTAAAATTACGATGTAGGCTACCGTAAACAAAATCACTGAAAAGACTAGATAGTAATAACCTACATAACAAAAAAGAAATCTAGACGTGTAATTGAATGATGCAATAAATCTATTTTTATCAATGTATTTAATTTAATAATTAAATTAAACAAAATAACTGACACTTTATATCAACATACTGTAGATCATAATTGCCGTATATTAATACAAATTAAATAATATAAGCAATTCTGGCGTAAGTTTGTTACCTTCGTGTCAATTTTTAACTTACACGTAAACAAGGTTAAGACCAGAGAATAAATATAGAACAGAATGCGTAATCGCTATATGCACAGTCACTATAAGTGAAGTTCAGCTTCCGACATTTTCTTTTGACTCAAGGCAGCGGTCACTAGCGACACTAATATAGTAAAATGAGAAAGGCTTATTTATTACTGATATCTAGTCTTAGCAAGCTTAGGACTAAAGCAAGGCTACTAATATTAAGTAACATGAAGTTAAAACTTAAAGTTGTTTATCCTTTACGGGGTGAGGAAAGCCATGTAGTTTGACATGCTTATGTGTACGATAATAAATCGTTTTAGCATCATTGTTGCCGTTTATAACACAACCGACGTTGTACCTTTTGCCTGAAACATTAGCTTTGGGTGTTCGAACTTGTAGATTTGATGAAAAAGACATTGTACATAAGCATAAATATATAGAGTAACCGGGTCTGCTGAGTCGAAACAGCATGGCGTCGGTATTACTTCCGGAAACAGAAAAAAAAATGCGATTGCGCATATTCTGTTCTATATTTATTCTGTGGTGTTCCGGTGATCTCCAGCAGATAATTAGTACTTGAACATATAATATGAAATATTTAATGAAATTTTTAGTTTTTTGAGGTGTCTCAGTACCTGAGTTAAGTATGCTCATAACCTTTTTTAGCGTATAGTTTATGGCTTTAAAAGTACCATGTATGTTACAGACGATCCTTCTATACAGAATATTAGTGCGTCCTACGTTTATCCATAGTTTGAGTCTCGTCTAAAATTTTGATTAATGTTATACATGATTTGAAGTTGTTGGTATTTTCTGGTTCACGCAGCCATTCCGTGTCCGGATACTATAAAGAAAGAGAGTTTACGTGCGTTTTTTTTATTGCATATGGAATAAGTCTCACTCTGAGAAAGTTTACATTTGTTTTCTTATCTTGAGCTCTAGCAATTATTTTACATTAACAAAGTTTACTAAGTTTTTAGCTCCTTTACTGTTGGTGTAAAATATTTTTATAACTATTTCCCAAGGACTACTTAAGTAGTCCTTGCTATTTCCATATAAATTGTATGTGTCGCTCGCTTCGTCCGTCGTTATCGACGATGACAATTTTTGTCGTCCGGTGAAGTATGGGGTGTGGCTGTAGGATGAGTTTTCATGTGGCTAATTAGACCTATCTTTGCTCGGACGGTACGTTTGCAAACCGTACAGGGGAAGGTCGGAACGTAGGCAGTGAGCTCTAGGGCACGATCTTTCCTGGCTTGCCTCTTGGACTCAGCTGCTCTCTGTTTGTGCTCTTCGCAAAGTGCTGCTCCGTTAGGGACTGCTGAGTGCCATAAGGCACTGCCTTTGGCTGCCACCTCCCAGGAGTCGTCTTTCATGCAAAACGCTTTAAGTGATGCCTTGAGGGTGTCTTTGTAGCGCTTTTTCGGACCTCCGTGAGCTCGCTGACAATATTTTTAGGTCGCCATAGTAGAGCCTCTTTGGAAGACGGCAGTCTGGCATGCGTATAACATGCCATGCCCAACGAAGCTGAGACTGCATCAGACTTGTGTGGATTCTTGGGAGCCCTGCCCTGGCAAGTACCTCAAAGTCTGGAATTTTGTCCTGCCATTGGATATTTAGGATTTTTTCTCAGGCTTTTTGTGTGGAAGTAATTTAGGAGCCTAGCCTGCCATTGGTAAACCTTCCAAGTCTTACATGCATGTGGTAAAGTATGGAGCACGAATGCTCTTTAGACTTTTTTTTTTTTGGGTGCTAATGCCCCTTCTGTTCCAGAATTTTTGTACAGACTTCCAAAGGTTGCACTGGCTTTTGAGATACGGAGGTTTACTTCATCATCAATGACAACACCCTGAGACAATGTACTACCAAGCTACGTAAAGCTGTTCACTGTGTTGATTTTTTCGCCATTGACACTGATGTTTGGCTCGACGTAGGGTTTCACGGGGGCTGGTTGGTACAGGACTTCTGTCTTCTTTGTGCGTAGTTTGAGCATGCACTGAAAAATGTTTCAACACTGTGTTTCAGATCAGCTTCAGAGCAGGCATTGAGAGCGCAGTCTTTGGCAAATAGTAAGTCAAGAATGGTGTCAGACTTGACCTTTTGTTTTTGCTTTGAGACTCCTAAGGTCAGTGCGGTACCTAATGTCTACACCCTCACGTCCATCCCTAAATGGCATCACTGAGCATGGCTGCGAACATTAGACTAAACAGTGTTGGAGCAAGAACCCATCCCTGCTTGACGTCATTAGTCACTGGGAAGGGTTCAGACATCTCTCCGTTATCCTGGACACGGGCCTGCATACCGTCATGAAACTGCCTTACCATGGCTATGAACTTTCTTGAGCAGCCGAACTTTGAATGATTTTCCACAGGCCATCTCTGCTGACTGAGTTAAAGGCCTAGGTCAGATCGATATAATTTGAATGCTCAGCGCTCATTGCTCATGAACTTTCTAGATACAACATAGACATTGCTGCCCTTAGTGAAACAAGACTGGCTGGTGTAGGCGAACTCACAGAAAGGCTTGCTGGCTACTCGTTGTTCTGCAGCGGACGTGAACCAAACACAAAACACGAGGCTGGAGTTTGGTTTTGGGATTAAATCTTCTCTTGCATGCAAGTTCACCAGTTCCCCCAGAGGAATTAATGATTGTATGGTAGTCGCAACTAAATCAAGAGAAGGATTTGAAAGCCAAAGAACAAAGACATTGAGACAGGGTTATTCTTTCTGCACGTATTTTCGGATGCCGCGCATCGGAGAAATAGTCTGCATGATTGGAGGAGGGGGGGGAGATTAGGGAAAGAAACAGGGTGCATGCATCAAAGTGGCATTGGAATTAATATTCAATATAACCTCATTCTGCCCTGTCCTGTTTTACAAGATTTGTTTTTACTCAAATGAGAAAGTGACACATGTGTTAGCCAGGAGGTGCGATGGTGAAAATAAATTAGTTTAGAGATGATCAAAACCCGAGGATTTCTTCTTTCACACCTACAAAAACAATAAATACGCAATGGAAATTAACAACAGCGAGAAATTTTGGGCATACTTGATAATGATTTCAAAATATTTGGAATTAGTTTTCAGTTGCATTTAATAGGGATTGATCAATGCGCTGCATAAAGTGTGAAAAAAAAAACTACAGTTCAAAACTGATTTGTGTAAACTATTGGACGTAATTTATTTGAAGCTCGTGCAGGAAAAATTTAGATTGCCACAAATTTTGTATGTTAATCCGGTTCTTATTATTAACAAAATGGTTTGATATGGGTTTAGTGTATCATGCTTTGTTTACTATATGTTCCTTGTAAAACGTCCTATCTGTATGAAGCTTATCTGATTACTTATTTTAGCATGTCAAAACTTGCTAATGGGGAGTGTGGATAACTGTGCCAACAAATTTTACAATGGTATTAGAAGAATGAATGCTTATTCAGTTGAAAAAAACTTCTTGCATTTAAGGCATTTATAATAATAATATCTAGTTATTAATGTTTTAGTGAGGTGTATTAAAATGGGGATATGTGGTTCACAGGTGGGGAGAACTGGACCATCAGACGAGGTTGGGAGAAACGTTAAGAAATGTTTAGGTTTAATCTAAAATAAAACATCAACAATAGTTGATAGATATGTAGTAGTACTATATATATTTTAAAAGACATCTGATCTATAAAAAAAAAGGTCATTAGATTAAAGTTAAAGTTGTATCAAACGATTTGAGTTTTTATTTTAATGTTTAGCTTCAGATTTTGAGAATATGCATATTAAAAATAAATTTTTAATGTATATAGGCCTAAGCATATTTATAATTTATTTATATGCTAAAATGTTGCATTAAGTTATTTATTGCATATGCGAAATGCTTAGGCAAACTAATAATTCAATGGGGACATGTCAGACACATAAAGGAATAAGGGAACTTGGGCTGGCCCAGTCATCCCACATGGACTAGTTGTAGATTAATTTACATAACACAAGTTAAAACTCTAAGCGACACAGACATAACACAAGTTTCAAAGTGACTACAAATTAATAACTTAACATTAAATTAACACTATTATTTTATTTGCAGAAATAAAATAAATAAAGAATGGAGAAAAAAAAATTGTTTTTTTTAGCGCTAAAACTAAAAATACTTCTAGAAACATTTCTTTGAATTAAATAGCGGGATTTGAACTTCTAAAAATAGAAAACAAGCTGAATGAATATTTTTTCATGTTGATCAAAACTACACTGGCTTTATCATTTTAGCTCTTATCTTATCTTATACATTACAGACGCTTCTTCTATAACAAAGATTATTGCGTCCTACGCTCATCCGTGGTCCGAGTTTAGTTTTGGTTTTTGATTAATGTTTTTAATGATGTTAAGTTACTGGTTTTCCTGGTTTGTTCAGGCAACCCATTCCATGCTCGAATGCCATTCGGGAAGAAAGATTACATATATGCATTTGTTCTCGCATAAGCTCTAGAGGTTGTGGACCACATATATCCGTGGATAATACTTTCCAATCTCTCTTACTTGTATTTAAATACATAGTCTTTATATTTTTTGTAATATCAAAATTCGAAATTGTAATACTATTTACTACCAAAATCAACTATGAAATCAATTTTGAGAAAATCCTCTTCGGTTGGCCTTTAACGTCTACGTGCCAAGTTTCAGCTCGATTGCGAGGCGAGAAAGGGTTCAAGGTCATGTCGGTTGTCAGCTAACCAGAAAGGTTTGCAAAGTTAATCTTTAATTTATAATATTTGAAAAGCTACGTTAATAAATCTATTAATGATTTTAAAATCAGAGTATTAAGAGAAAATCATACAAGAGAAAATCATACATAGTTTAGTGAGAGAAATACATACATAGTTTAGTGAGAGAAATACATACATAGTTTAGTGAGAGAAATACATACATAGTTTAGTCAGAGAAATACATACATAGTTTAGTGAGAGAAATACATACATAGTTTAGTGAGAGAAATACATACATATTTTAGTGAGAGAAATACATACATAGTTTAGTGAGAGAAATACATACATAGTTTAGTGAGAGAAATACATACATAGTTTAGTGAGAGAAATACATACATAGTTTAGTGAGAGAAATACATACATAGTTTAGTGAGAGAAATACATACATAGTTTACTCAGAGAAATACATACATAGTTTAGTGAGAGAAATACATACATAGTTTAGTCAGAGAAATACATACATAGTTTAGTGAGAGGAATACATACATAGTTTAGTGAGAGAAATACATACATAGTTTAGTCAGAGAAATACATACATAGTTTAGTGAGAGAAATACATACATAGTTTAGTGAGAGAAATACATACATAGTTTAATGAGAGAAATACATACATAGTTTAGTGAGAGAAATACATACATAGTTTACTCAGAGAAATACATACATAGTTTACTCAGAGAAATACATACATAGTTTAGTGAGAGAAATACATACATAGTTTAGTCAGAGAAATACATACATAGTTTAGTGAGAGAAATACATACATAGTTTAGTGAGAGAAATACATACATAGTTTAGTGAGAGAAATGCATACATAGTTTAGTGAGAGAAATACATACATAGTTTAGTGAGAGAAATACATACATAGTTTAGTGAGAGAAATACATACATAGTTTAGTGAGAGAAATACATACATAGTTTAGTGAGAGAAATGCATACATAGTTTAGTGAGAGAAATACATACATAGTTTAGTGAGACAAATACATACATAGTTTAGTGAGAGAAATACATACATAGTTTAGTGAGAGAAATACATACATAGTTTAGTGAGAGAAATACATACATAGTTTAGTGAGAGAAATACATACATAGTTTAGTGAGAGAAATACATACATAGTTTAGTGAGAGAAATACATACATAGTTTAGTGAAAGAAATACATACATAGTTTAGTCAGAGAAATACATACATAGTTTAGTGAGAGAAATACATACATAGTTTAGTGAGAGAAATACATACATAGTTTAGTGAGAGAAATACATACATAGTTTAGTGAGAGAAATACATACATAGTTTATTCAGAGAAATACATACATAGTTTAGTGAGAGAAATACATACATAGTTTAGTGAGAGAAATACATACATAGTTTAGTCAGAGAAATACATACATAGTTTAGTGAGAGAAATACATACATAGTTCAGTGAGAGAAATACATACATAGTTTAGTGAGAGAAATACATACATAGTTTATTCAGAGAAATACATACATAGTTTAGTGAGAGAAATACATACATAGTTTAGTGAGAGAAATACATACATAGTTTAGTGAGAGAAATACATACATAGTTTAGTGAGAGAAATACATACATAGTTTAGTGAGAGAAATACATACATAGTTTAGTGAGAGAAAGACATACATAGTTTAGTCAGAGAAATACATACATAGTTTAGTGAGAGAAATACATACATAGTTTAGTCAGAGAAATACATACATAGTTTAGTCAGAGAAATACATACATAGTTTAGTCAGAGAAATACATACATAGTTTAGTGAGAGAAATACATACATAGTTTAGTGAGAGAAATACATACATAGTTTAGTCAGAGAAATACATACATAGTTTAGTGAGAGAAATACATACATAGTTTAGTGAGAGAAAGACATACATAGTTTAGTCAGAGAAATACATACATAGTTTAGTGAGAGAAATACATACATAGTTTAGTCAGAGAAATACATACATAGTTTAGTCAGAGAAATACATACATAGTTTAGTCAGAGAAATACATACATAGTTTAGTGAGAGAAATACATACATAGTTTAGTGAGAGAAATACATACATAGTTTAGTCAGAGAAATACATACATAGTTTAGTGAGAGAAATACATACATAGTTTAGTCAGAGAAATACATACATAGTTTAGTCAGAGAAATACATACATAGTTTAGTGAGAGAAATACATACATAGTTTAGTGAGAGAAATACATACATAGTTTAGTGAGAGAAATACATACATAGTTTAGTGAGAGAAATACATACATAGTTTAGTGAGAGAAAGACATACATAGTTTAGTCAGAGAAATACATACATAGTTTAGTGAGAGAAATACATACATAGTTTAGTCAGAGAAATACATACATAGTTTAGTCAGAGAAATACATACATAGTTTAGTCAGAGAAATACATACATAGTTTAGTGAGAGAAATACATACATAGTTTAGTGAGAGAAATACATACATAGTTTAGTCAGAGAAATACATACATAGTTTAGTGAGAGAAATACATACATAGTTTAGTGAGAGAAATACATACGTAGTTTAGTGAGAGAAATACATACATAGTTTAGTGAGAGAAATACATACATAGTTTAGTGAGAGAAATACATACATAGTTTAGTGAGAGAAATACATACATAGTTTAGTGAGAGAAATACATACATAGTTTAGTGAGAGAAATACATACATAGTTTAGTGAGAGAAATACATACGCATGTCAGTTAAATAAAGTGTAATAAAATCAGTTTTTTAAATTAATTTGTGTAAACTCGAGCTGGGGGATGGCTGAAATAAGATATTTCTAGATTGTGTTTTGTCGAATAAAACACAGCTATGCGGCTATGCGCCAAGTTTTTGGTTCGAAAGCATGTCGGAAAGTATTCTAGGTCGTTTAGCCTTACAAAGAGTGAGTCGGATGCTTGGCACAAAAATACAGTTTTTTAGAAGTGAACATGCAAACTTGTCTTATAGGCCTATAGAATGAGGTGTTTTTGGCACAAATTATGCCTGACAAGTTTCAAATTAATAAAATGATGGGAATTGGGTCAATGCAGAAAGCATAATAGTCTGCATTCGAGTTTTTTTTTTCTTGTCATCCCAAGAACTGACTACACACCATACTAAATAACATTGAATTACACTTTATTTTTCTTAACACTGTCACGATAATGTTTGCCCGGAGTGCGATAGAATTATTGTCACAATGTAGTACAGGCTCAGGTGAAGACTTTGTGAGTAATATTTATGTGAAATTAAAGTTTATGTGAAGAGAGCAGGCACCATCATGTTGATAGTGACATTAAAGTTTATGTGAAGAGAGCATGCACCATCATGTTGATACTGACATTAAAGTTTATGTGAAGAGAGCAGGCACCATCATGTTGATAGTGACATTAAAGTTTATGTGAAGAGAGCAGGCACCATCATGTTGATAGTGACATTAAAGTTTATGTGAAGAGAGCAGGCACCATCATGTTGATAGTGACATTAAAGTTTATGTGAAGAGAGCAGGCATTATCATGTTGATAGTGACATTAAAGTTCATGTAAAGAGAGCAGGCACCATCATGTTGATAGTAACATTAAAGTTTATGTGAAGAGAGCAGGCACCATCATGTTAATAGTGACATTAAAGTTCATGTGAAGAGAGCAGGCACCATCATGTTGATAGTGACATTTAAGTTCATGTGAAGAGAGCAGGCACCATCATGTTGATAGTGACATTAAAGTTCATGTGAAGAGAGCAGGCATTATCATGTTGATAGTGACATTTAAGTTCATGTGAAGAGAGCAGGCATTATCATGTTGATAGTGACATTTAAGTTCATGTGAAGAGAGCAGGCACCATCATGTGAAGAGAGCAGGCACCGTCATGTTGATAGTGACATTTACGTTCATGTGAAGAGAGCAGGCACCATCATGTTGATAGTGACATTAAAGTTCATGTGAAGAGAGCAGGCACCATCATGTTGATAGTGACATTAAAGTTCATGTGAAGAGAGCAGGCACCATCATGTTGATAGTGACATTTAAGTTCATGTGAAGAGAGCAGGAACCATCATGTGAAGAGAGCAGGCACCATCATGTTGATAGTGACATTTAAGTTCATGTGAAGAGAGCAGGCACCATCATGTTGATAGTGACATTTAAGTTCATGTGAAGAGAGCAGGCACCATCATGTTGATAGTGACATTTAAGTTCATGTGAAGAGAGCAGGCACCATGTGTGAAGAGAGCAGGCACCATCATGTGAAGAGAGCAGGCACCATCAAGTTGATAGGTTTTATCAAGTCGTCTGTCATCTGGTTGCGCTTGATTTCTATTTGATGGCAATCAATTTGTTTTTTATTTATTGACAAGTCTTAACAAATATGCATGCATAAAAGGTCGCCACGAAAGACATTTCCGATCTTATTCGATCATTTAATACACAAAAACGTGTTACTAATTGTACTAAAAGCTAAAAGAGATTAAATTTTATTTCTTTTCCAAAAAATTTAGCTAAAAGAAAACGATGGATTGTGAAAGTCAGAAATGAAATTTCACCTTTTTTATAATATCAAACTTTTTGCTTAATGGAAAAGAATTTTTGTTATTTGTTTTTATGAATCCACGCATTGTTTTTTTTAATAATAATGAAACGCAACTTTTGACTAATTTATTTTGTAAACAAATATATATTTAACTATACGCGACTAACACTTGAATATTAATTATCGCCTACTCACTTTTGATGTTAAAAACGGATTCCTCATAACTAATCTTGTATCCTTTGCATAATTCTAAAAGACTAGAACGGGCCCTCGAGGTAGAAATCAATTGTCAAACACCTGCTCGTACCCGCGTTTATCTTTATTTTTGTGTTTCTCCATGATTTTGGGGGGCTTTTGGATTGCCTCAGGGGAGGCTATTGGGTACACTGGGTACACTGGGGCTCCCTCTTCTCGTAGTCTTGGAGAAGGGAGGATAACCCACTTTCACTATTGAGTTATAGCTCCTGGAAGGAGTAGGATGGGTACCTTTCTTAAAAACCGAGGGGGGGGGGGGCCTTGCCCGGGGATCTCCTCGGCTTTCATCAGCCGGACCGAAGGAGTGCGGTGAAAGGCTCTTGCCCCTAAGAGATTTGCCTCGTAACGTATTATAACCTGTAGGCAGTTGGTTTGCCTGCACTTTGCATGTGCACGCATTTTGTACTTCAGCGGCGGCATAGGTGCTTTTACTTTTCGTATCTTATGCTGGTAAAATGGGAATTACAGCACAGCGGATACGTTCTAGAAGTATGAGGCACTCGTGCGGGACAGCCAAGGGGCCAGGTCCACTGGCTCCAAGGCTAGCCGCCCGTTCCCCTTCGGCATTGGGGTATATATTTTTTTCACCCTGCCGTGGGGTCAGGGACCTAGCTTCCCTGCCCGCCTACTCCAAGTGCCTCTCCCTCGTTTGGCATTGGACTTGCGTGAAGCGTTTCCTGTGGGCAGCTGGTTTTGGGAAAATCAGGCAAGGTTACGCCTTTTGCACATCATTCTGAGCGGTTGGTTAAATATTTGCTTTATTCCAGCATCTTGCGGCGTTTCAGTCCGCAGCGGATGCCGAACAATATTCAAGTAGGGCCCCGTGTGCTCGGCCGGTGAAAGGTTCAGGTTCTCTGTTCCAAATACCGACCGATTGTGGTGCTAGCTATTAGAATTGCTTACCGTTGGGCTCGTCGGTGCTGGGACCAGGTTCGCCAGTCCCCCGCCGCGCCGAGCACACGCTGCCATGGCAATCTTTTTAGGGCAAGTAAGAGAGACGCCCAGCCTGGATGTGTCAGGCCGTTTGTCCCTCCACCCACTCCTTTCTTCTTTCCAGCCGCACATGTGTGCTATGCGCGTGTCTTGCCCTTCCAGCCGCACATGTGTACTATGCGCGTGTCTTGCCCTAGCTGTTCGCTATCCCTGCCACTCTGCTCCAGGACGTGCGCATGTCCAGGATGTCTTGGTCTCCTACTCGACCAAGCCAGTGTACTCTTTGCCTTTCCATATGGGTACTATGCGCGTGCATATTGGGCATTGTGCAGGTTTGGCCTCGTGCTCTAGGGCGTGCGCATGCCCAGGTTTACGTACTCGACTCGGCCCCGCAGGGCGCGAACCTATCATCTCACTGGGAAAACCGGACCAGTCCAATCAAACTCACAGTCGCCGGGAAGCGCTGCATTGCTGCAACGGTTTTTGTTCCCGTATGTGATATTCGATGGCCGACCGGCGCTCCAGAAATCCAAGCTAGTCAATCGGTCGGATAATGCTTCGGGGGCCTTGCATTCTGCACTTTGAATATGCGCGGTAATCCTTATGATTACCCTCGGAGGCATGGGCCTTCCGGCGAACTCGCAGTCACCAGGTTTCTGGACAATCTTTTACAATCGTATTCCCGTATGCGATACTCGACGGTTGTACTACGCCCCAGATTTGTAGGTGCCCCTCAGCACTCCACCCGACAAAGCTCGGACCTCCACTTCCCCAGCTGCGGACACAGCTTGGGGCCTCCACACTATTAGCCGGAACAGAGTCCTCGAGCACAAGGATCTGTGTTCCGTGTTCACATGACCGCCAGTCTTTGAGGCTATGTGGATACTGGTCATGATTGTCAAACACAAGCAAAGCATGCTTTTTTAATTTATTAATTTAAAAATAGAACCAGAAGCACGTGACCTCTTCCATTTCAAAATGTCACGCCTAATTAAGACTTGTCAATTAAGATTGTTAACTCATTAACTAAAATAATCATGTAACTCCAGTTGGAACGTATAACAACAATAAACGCTTATTATCTAGGATTCAATAAATGCTTTCCCAGTAAGGAATTTGCTTATCTTTTTTTTTTTAAATAAACATTTTTTTTTGCATCTATTGGCGAGTGCAGATAAATTCAGACATTTGAAATATATCCAAATACAATTAATAGTAAAATGTACAATCATGGGCATAAGGGTAAGCAGAGATCCTAAGCTCTTAGTAACACCCACTGTAAGACCGACTAGAAAGGTTAAGTTGCATCTTTACACTGATACTATGGGGAGAAAGGGGGACTACGCTTATCATTTCTATTGGCTAAAGCATTTCATTAGCTCTCTACTTCTGATTGACAAGAGGAGAAGGGGCAAAGAGGAGTCATTCTTTGAAGGGTCGCAGGTGAGGTGTTATGGCTAAAACGAAAGTATCTTCGTCGGGGAAAGGTGTGTGGGGGGGGGGGGTAGGGGAGGCGGGGCGCTAGACGTCATCTTAATGTCCAGATAATATGCAGAGTCAAATAGCTTTCATAACTAGCTTGTCACAGTTCTGCAGGTAACTTTGACTATTAGCACACATAGATAGATAGTAGCGTAGGAAATAGAACCATAGATTAGCGTGGAGTTTAGGTTAGATAGGAGGAGAGGAGTCTGACGCCATCATCTTCTCCCTCTCTTACGCAATTGGAAACCCCCGCCACTCTTCCTCACCTCTTCTTTAACCTTCACTACACTCTTCTCATTCCCAATTCAGGGTTTGCTAATTAATACGACCAAATTGGTACTACATCTTGAATGAATGAGTGTGAATGTTTTAGATATATGGAAGTTACAATGTATATATTTTATCATGTGTTATATTAATGTATGCTTCGACTATTAATTCATGTTGTCATTTTAATATGTTTGTACAGAATACTCCGCCAGTAAATATTCAATTCGTATTACTAACTCAAACCCCTCCTGTGTATAAACATTACGTCATCGACCGATTCCCCGCCTAAAAGCCACCTTCACCCCTCCCCTCACCTGCACACCCCTTTCGTTACCTCCCCTTCCCCTACTCAGCGCAGCGGCCCGTAGTTAAGCCCCTTGATCCGCTCGCTCGTGATAAAAATTGACCGGCGAAGCAGGTCGCACATGCGTAACGCCTCTCGGGCTTATATCAGCCACAAAACCACTTGACACAATTATATCAAGGGAGATAAATCGGTTCCCCTCTTCTATGTCCCCCCCACTCAGCATGACGTCTATATCAATTGCCTTTCATCTCAAACCCCACCCACAGTTTTGGCGGTATAATTGTTCACCTACCCCCATTCCATTTTCCCTCCAATAAGTCTACCTTTATGCAAATATATGTTCGAACTGACCAATGGGAGTCATATGCAATTAAATGTAATTAAGGGCCATCCACCCAAATTGAGCGCGATCACACGACTCAAGACTCGAGAACGCTATCTCAAAAACTAAGTTTTAGTCTGAGGTTGGCGTTTGACCGATACATTGTACATTTCAGTCTGGATTCTGGCCTTCAGCCCAACCAATAATACTTGTATATCTCGCCTCATATAGCGATCGTCCCGCCTGTTAGATATCGATGTGTAGCCAGTAATACAAGTTTCACAGTGCAGTTACGTACCTTAACTTAGGATACATAGCATTACCATGCACTCTTGGTAGTTATCACTGTGCTATTTTATATGTATATTTCACTTGTGGATCATTGAAACCATAATAAACGCCATAACTGTAACCAGAGACTTGCTTGCTTACCAATTAGAACTGTCTGTTGTGTGTGTTCTACATCATTAACGAGCTGGAGAGGACAAATAAATATTCCAGGTCAACTACAGCATCGGTACCTCATACCCCACGACAACCAGCCACCATTACCCCCACTCAACCACTACCCCGCACCCCTCCCAGTGTCCACATCGTGACAACTTGGGGTCCCGCCCGGGCCACATCGTGACATAGCTAATGTTATTATCATGCCGAAATATTCCGGTTACCATGTTTTTTTATTTAGGGGTCCCATGTCATTCGTGACTTTCGCGAAAGCTTATAAAGGATTTTAACAATATTTCTTTCTGCTTACTATAATAGTATAATAGTAATTGCATTGAAATATTTAATGAATCTAATTGATTTTTCGCTACAATGTTAAATCTTGTTGTTGGATAGTTTGGGGGGGGGGGGGGGGGGAGTTTTGTACCAGTTGAAAATTAAATTTCTATTTAATTTAGCCTGGATAGAAGCGCTATAAGAAATGCCCATTCCATGGATAGAAGCGCTATAAGAAATGCCCATTCCATGGATAGAAGCGCTATAAGAAATGCCCATTCCATGGATAGAAGCGCTATAAGAAATGCCCATTCCATGGATAGAAGCGCTATAAGAAATGCCCATTCCATGGATAGAAGCGCTATAAGAAATGCCCATTCCATGGATAGAAGCGCTATAAGAAATGCCCATTACATGGATAGAAGCGCTATAAGAAATGCCCATTCCATGGATAGAAGCGCTATAAGAAATGCCCATTACATGGATAGAAGCGCTATAAGAAATGCCCATTCCATGGATAGAAGCGCTATAAGAAATGCCCATTCTTCGCTTATTTCCACCTATCGTTCACTCTTCTATCTGGCATTATTGCCCTTGCCACGCACTTTATATACAGTTGACTTCCTTGTCCTCCTACCTAGCCTCCTACATGTCCTCCTACCTCTCCTTCTACCTGTCCTCCTACCTGTCCTCCTACCTCTTCTACATTGCACTATTTGCCATCCCCAACTTGCAATCTGCCTACGCCACTGATAATTATACATTTCTATCTCGTTTATTTGTTTTCCAGAAAATTGGAAATAAAACTTTGAAAAACTAGATCTCTTTAATCGACCTAATTTTAATAAATGTTTCCTTTTAGAATATAGTTAGCAAATATAAATATATAATAGTTTATATATTTCATTAAAGCTTCTATTGCCATACTGTCATGCCATTTTCCCTTCTACACACACGACACACACATCATTTGCGCAATCTCCCAATGGCACTATGTACCCCCATTTGCCCCACCCCTCCCGTTCTCTTTTGTATGTATTTTGTTCAGATCGAAATAGATATGTTAGGCATATAGACCAAGAAGTTTACGAGTGAGTGTGTGCCATACAAACGCACGACTAATTTCCATAATGTTGATTTTTTTTATTAATTTATTATAAAAACTAGGGCTTACCATTGTTGACGTCAAATTATCTTGACCTCCCCCCTTCCCATGTCAACAATTTTCAAACTTTTTTCATCTCTCCCCTATTTTGTTAACATAATTAATTAATAACACGTATATCCTTGAAAACACATTGTTCGGGGACAAAATGAAAATCTTTGTTTTTAATCATTTTAACTATTAGATCTAGTGTTATTTCACTTTTATTTTGAAATTGTTTGAGTTTATGCGTACGTTTTCCTACACGTAGTAAGCCACTTAGCATGCTTTTAATAGATCGTAACAATTAACAAACTTACCGAGGACGGAACGCACCACGGATGACATAGGCTATTAAAGCAATGTTTAGATCTACCGATAGTTTACACCGACTTAATCTGTACATCTACCGGTAGTTTACACCGACTTAACCTGTACATCTACCGGTAGTTTACAGCGACTTAATCTGTACATCTACCGATAGTTTACAGCGACTTAATCTGTACATCTACCGGTAGTTTGCAGCGACTTAACATCTACATCTACCGGTAGTTTACAGAGACATAACCTGTACATCTACCGGTAGTTTACAGCGACTTAACCTGTACATCTACCGGTAGTTTACAGCGACTTAACCTGTACATCTACCGGTAGTTTACAGCGACTTAATCTGTACATCTACCGGTAGTTTACAGCGACTTAATCTGTACATCTATCGGTAGTTTACAGCGACTTAATCTGTACATCTACCGGTAGTTTACAGCGACTTAACCTGTACATCTACCGGTAGTTTACAGCGACGACTTAACCTGTACATCTACCGATAGTTTACAGCGACTTAACCTGTACATCTACCGGTAGTTTACAGCGACTTAATCTGTACATCTACCGGTACTTTACAGCGTCTTAATCTGTACATCTACCGGTAGTTTACAGTGACTTAACCTGTACATCTACCGGTAGTTTACAGCGACTTAATCTGTACATCTACCGGTACTTTACAGCGACTTAATCTGTACATCTACCGGTAGTTTACAGCGATTTAATCTGTACATCTACCGGTACTTTACAGCGACTTAATCTGTACATCTACCGGTAGTTTACAGCGACTTAATCTGTACATCTACCGATAGTTTACAGCGACATAATCTGTACATCTACCGGTAGTTTACAACGACTTAACCTGTACATCTACCGGTAGTTTACACCGACTTAACCTGTACATCTACCGGTAGTTTACAGCGACTTAATCTGTACATCTACCGATAGTTTACAGCGACTTAATCTGTACATCTACCGGTAGTTTACAGCGACTTAACATCTACATCTACCGGTAGTTTACAGAGACATAACCTGTACATCTACCGGTAGTTTACAGCGACTTAACCTGTACATCTACCGGTAGTTTACAGCGACTTAACCTGTACATCTACCGGTAGTTTACAGCGACTTAATCTGTACATCTACCGGTAGTTTACAGCGACTTAATCTGTACATCTATCGGTAGTTTACAGCGACTTAATCTGTACATCTACCGGTAGTTTACAGCGACTTAACCTGTACATCTACCGGTAGTTTACAGCGACGACTTAACCTGTACATCTACCGATAGTTTACAGTGACTTAACCTGTACATCTACCGGTAGTTTACAGCGACTTAATCTGTACATCTACCGGTACTTTACAGCGTCTTAATCTGTACATCTACCGGTAGTTTACAGTGACTTAACCTGTACATCTACCGGTAGTTTACAGCGACTTAATCTGTACATCTACCGGTACTTTACAGCGACTTAATCTGTACATCTACCGGTAGTTTACAGCGATTTAATCTGTACATCTACCGGTACTTTACAGCGACTTAATCTGTACATCTACCGGTAGTTTACAGCGACTTAATCTGTACATCTACCGATAGTTTACAGCGACTTAATCTGTACATCTACCGGTAGTTTACACCGACTTAACCTGTACATCTACCGGTAGTTTACAGCGACTTAATCTGTACATCTACCGATAGTTTACAGCGACTTAATCTGTACATCTACCGGTAGTTTACAGCGACTTAAAATCTACATCTACCGGTAGTTTACAGAGACATAACCTGTACATCTACCGGTAGTTTACAGCGACTTAACCTGTACATCTACCGGTAGTTTACAGCGACTTAACCTGTACATCTACCGGTAGTTTACAGCGACTTAATCTGTACATCTACCGGTAGTTTACAGCGACTTAATCTGTACATCTATCGGTAGTTTACAGCGACTTAATCTGTACATCTACCGGTAGTTTACAGCGACTTAACCTGTACATCTACCGGTAGTTTACAGCGACGACTTAACCTGTACATCTACCGATAGTTTACAGCGACTTAACCTGTACATCTACCGGTAGTTTACAGCGACTTAATCTGTACATCTACCGGTACTTTACAGCGTCTTAATCTGTACATCTACCGGTAGTTTACAGTGACTTAACCTGTACATCTACCGGTAGTTTACAGCGACTTAATCTGTACATCTACCGGTACTTTACAGCGACTTAATCTGTACATCTACCGGTAGTTTACAGCGATTTAATCTGTACATCTACCGGTACTTTACAGCGACTTAATCTGTACATCTACTGGTACTTTACAGCGACTTAACCTGTACATCTACCCAATAGTATAATTACATGAACAAAATCTACAGTACAATAAAAGCATAAAAAGATGATAACGAAATCTTACAAAGATAACTATGCGAATGACAAAAAATGGAAATCTAAATACAATCTGTCTCCCTCCCAGAGCAGTTCCAACTATTAATAGTTTCAAAGAAAGGAAACAATTCATGAAAACTTAAACCCAAACAAAAATGCTCAGTTTTTAAGAGGAAGCCTCATAGTAAATTCAAATGTTAATAAAGTAATTTTTAAAAAAAAAGATAATTACAAAATCGGCTTATTACCCTAAAGAAAGCAAAAATAGATTAATCAGAAAAAGGGGGCTGCATTGTTCATTCTTTTTGAACATTTTCAACTGAAATGTATAACACCAATAGTTAAATATCTAAACATAGAAGCACTACAGGGAAAAAGGCAAAGCGCATAGTAGTAATAATAAATAAAATACTAAATTCTTACTTAGAAATATAAAATAACAGCAATATATTAAAATACTCAGACCTTGGGATATTTATTCGTTATGCAAGAACTATCTTTTTTTCCTAGTGTCATCCAGACCTTAAATGACTAGCTTGAATAATCCAGGAAAAAACAACGTAACGTCATATAAAACCCTTATCCAAATGAAAGAGTAGACCCAAACCACGGATAATGGTAGGTCGCAAAATCTTCTGTATAGAAGGAGCGACTGAAAATATAAGAAACGTCTAAGAGAAGAAGTATGCCTATGCTTGTACGCAGAATAAAAAAAAAATATTTGATTAGATTTTTTTGTGTTTTCAGAAATTTAATCTCAGTTTGTTTTTAGTCCAATCTAGAAATACGATTACAAGGTGGTCGATATAAATGGGAAGGTCACTTGCAAGTACGAGTTGGAGATGATCCATGGATGACTATTTGTGCTGATTTTTGGACACTGAGGGAATCTATAGTAGCGTGCAATCAGCTTAAAGACTTAGGAAAAGCAAAACAAGCGCTTTTGGTAAGTAAAAGACAAAAATTACTCTCGCAAAATCATTGGATTTGTACAAATTTACATTTTTTTTTAATTTTTAAAAATATTTTTTTTTACAAATTTACATTAAATATAGATCTAATAATATTGGATTTTTCTAATTAGTTTTAATTTTAACATATTTATTAACTTTTCATTATCATAAAGAGCGCAGAAAGAAATTATTTAAAAAAAAAACTAGTTGTAAATTAAATACAAATTCAGAGAAAAGCTGAAACTATTTGGATTGAAAAGGACACAGATCTAAATGTTGAGAGTTGAAAAAAAAAATGCGTAAAATATATAGATCTACACAATGTCAAAGAATTGTTTATGTTTACACAATATTTAGCATATACAACTAACACACATATTGCGTAGAGTAGACTGCTCTAACTTCGACCGATTAAATTACGAACGGCAACAAACTCGTTTTTCTTTTTGCTATAAATCGGCAACCAATCATGATTGCGATTTATTTTTTCACCGTTGTTTCGTGTACTTTCTACTGATTGGATGGGTACTAAACTTTTTAGCCAATAAATTGAAGGAATACAAAAAAATGTCCCCTAATTTCCCTACCCCCCCCCTCCCCCAGCTTTATTGTATGCATCTAACTTCGACCAGGGTTGCTCTAACTTCGACCGCTTTGTTTTTATTTTTTTTTTCTATAAAAAATATTTTTCAAAGGCTAATTAAAAAACAGTATGTAGTTTGTCCTATTTCTTTGCTATATATATTTTTAAAACAATTAAATACCTAACGTTTTAGGCATTGTGAAGCGATACACTGTATATGGGCGGCTTATGGGCCTAATCAGAAAAACTAGAAAATAGTGCGTCAGTTCAAAAAAAGACAATGGTCACAGTGTAAGCGTCTGTTTAACGGTGTCGTCTGCAAAAACGGCTAAAAATAGACATGATATTTTTAGACTACTTTACCCGCCCTTCAATCGTGAGACGATAAAAATAAAAATGTATTAACCAATCATAACCGTTATTTTTTAAGACTGTTTTTTTCTGCACCCTATAGAGAAATCGGTCGAAGTTAGAAACTGGTCGAAGTTAGAGCAGTCTACTATAACCTAACACTCCGGATGTCTACGTATGTGACAAATGCTGAGAGTATCACACACACACACACAAAGCAACAAATAAATAGGCCCTACCATCTAAGTATACCTGTCCACATCATCTCTAGGCCCTGCCATATAATTAAAACTGTTATCATCATATCTAGGATCTACCATCGGTATAGACCATAGACAGATGACGTAATATAAAAGAATATAATAAGAGGACCGCTTGCGCTATTTTTAGAGCTTATAAGTCGAGTTTACGGTGCGCAGCCAATAACGCGTGGTCCCAAAGACTTCCGCTGTACGGTATACAACTTTCGATGTTTATCTTAATTTGAGTCCTAATCTTATAATAGCCTATATTGCAGACGCTCCTTCTACAAAGACATTCTGCTACAATTCTACATGGAAAGTAATGAAACGACGAAAAATAAAAAAATATAAATACATAATTTACTTTGACAAATACATTATTTTAACGTTTTAATGTACATCTAATTATCCTTTAAACTCCCCGACAACAACTGGCAACTGGGATATATATAGTTTAAAGTTTTTCATTGAAAAATTCATAGCGAATTACTAAACCGTATGTTTTTAATTCTTTTTGTGATCGTTAATTCCGAAACAAGAGTTTTTGAGTCATCAAATAGCAGACATATCAACAGACCTAACAGATCCACAAACAACCAGATCTTTACCATTGGACTCCTTGAAAAATATTATGATGTAGGCCTACCAGTACATCAGCTCCACATAGAGTACAAAATGGCTTATGATGGTATTAATAGAAAATAGGCCTATCTATTTGAAACACTGGAATTCTTTGGTATCGCTAATAAGCTAACTAGACTAATATACATGACCCTATATAAAACTAGAAGTCAAGGGAGAGTACTCACGTGCATTCTCAATTCAACAAAGACTCCGACAAGGAGACTCACTATCGTGCATGCTATTTAACCTAGTATTAGAGAGAGTTATAAGAAACATTAAGGTAGAACACTAGAGGGATGATAACAGAATATTTCAATAGAGAAGCCCCCAGCATACACCCCAGAGGAACTCTATATAGCCAACCTCTGCAATACCTAGCGGATGCTGATGATATAGCCTTTCTTGGAAATAATAAAAAATACTATTCAACAATCTCTTACAGAGCTGGAAGATGCCTCCTAGCTGGCAGGACTGGAGATCAATCACCACAAAACAAAGTACATGGTACTGATGAGGGACGATACAAAGCAAGACTTCAAAACAAAGGACGACTCATTTAAACGATTTGATACATTCAAATACTTAGGGTCAAGCCTTAATGAAAAGAATGAGATACTAACAGAATAAAAGAAAGAATAGCTGCAGGAAATCGTGCCTACTTCAGCCTCCAAAATATATTCCGCAACAAAAATATCTAAAAAAAGAACAAAGACGGTGATGTACAGAACGATAATAAGACCAGTGGTGGTGTATAGCAGTGAAAGATGGACAATGACGAAATCCATTTACACCTTGCTTCATACATGGGAACGAAAAAAAAAAAGCTGCGGAAGATATATAGACCTGTGCAAGACACAGATGCCTGAAGAACAAGAACAAATGAAGAACTATTGCTCTGTACGAGGATCCAACGGTGGTAGCTGAAATAAGAAGGGCAGACTGAGGTGGGCAGGCCACTTGGAAAGAATGTCAGAAAGCAGAGCAGCCAGAACAGTACATCACCAGAGACCAAGAGGAAAGAGGCTTAGGGGTAGACCAAGACAAAGATGGCTCGAAGCTGTAGAGGCAGATCTGCAAAAACTTTGTGTGCGGGCGTGTCGGAGCAAAGCCAAGGTTAGGCCCGGAATGGAATGAGGTGGTGGAGCTGGGCCAAAGCCCTAGATCGGCTGTAGCGCCAAAGGGATGGATGCGCCATAGAGATGGATAGATAGATGGTCCACTATATTATAGTCTTTGCTAATATCTACACAAATTAATAGCCCCTTCATATGCATCCTACACAATTTTGATTAAGGTCCCTAAATGTGACTATTTCTAATTTTCTTTTAAGTGCATAGCAATTAGGTTAAAAGAGTATGTAAATCCTGCTTTGAAAAATGTATATCAGATGACGTTAAATCTTAGCATTTTAAAAAGATCTTTACATAAACGTGTATGGGCTAAGATTATAGATCCTCTCCCTTTCTGTCTGTCTAATTCACTCATTAACACACACAAACACATAAAAACATACACACACATTTATGCAAGAATAAAACAAAACATACTTTGTAGAAATGTTTCAGTCTCATTGTATATCTATGTGTAAAATGTTTCAGTCTCATTGTATATCTATGTGTAAAATGTTTCAGTCTCATTGTATATCTATGTGTAAAATGTTTCAGTCTCATTGTATATCTATGCTATGTGTAAAATGTTTCAGTCTCATTGTATATCTATGCTATGTGTAAAATGTTTCAGTCTCATTGTATATCTATGTGTAAAATGTTTCAGTCTCATTGTATATCTATGTGTAAAATGTTTCAGTCTCATTGTATATCTACGCTATGTGTAAAATGTTTCAGTCTCATTGTATATCTATGCTATGTGTAAAATGTTTCAGTCTCATTGTATATCTATGTGTAAAATGTTTCAGTCTCATTGTATATCTATGTGTAAAATGTTTCAGTCTCATTGTATATCTATGCTATGTGTAAAATGTTTCAGTCTCATTGTATATCTATGCTATGTGTAAAATGTTTCAGTCTCATTGTATATCTATGTGTAAAATGTTTCAGTCTCATTGTATATCTACGCTATGTGTAAAATGTTTCAGTCTCATTGTATATCTATGTTTAAAATGTTTCAGTCTCATTGTATATCTATGTGTAAAATGTTTCAGTCTCATTGTATATCTATGTGTAAAATGTTTCAGTCTCATTGTATATCTATGTGTAAAATGTTTCAGTCTCATTGTATATCTATGTGTAAAATGTTTCAGTCTCATTGTATATCTATGTGTAAAATGTTTCAGTCTCATTGTATATCTATGTGTAAAATGTTTCAGTCTCATTGTATATCTATGTGTAAAATGTTTCAGTCTCATTGTATATCTATGTGTAAAATGTTTCAGTCTCATTGTATATCTATGTGTAAAATGTTTCAGTCTCATTGTATATCTATGTGTAAAATGTTTCAGTCTCATTGTATATCTATGTGTAAAATGTTTCAGTCTCATTGTATATCTATGTGTAAAATGTTTCAGTCTCATTGTATATCTATGTGTAAAATGTTTCAGTCTCATTGTATATCTATGCTATGTGTAAAATGTTTCAGTCTCATTGTATATCTATGCTATGTGTAAAATGTTTCAGTCTCATTGTATATCTATGTGTAAAATGTTTCAGTCTCATTGTATATCTACGCTATGTGTAAAATGTTTCAGTCTCATTGTATATCTATGTGTAAAATGTTTCAGTCTCATTGTATATCTATGCTATGTGTAAAATGTTTCAGTCTCATTGTATATCTATGCTATGTGTAAAATGTTTCAGTCTCATTGTATATCTATGTGTAAAATGTTTCAGTCTCATTGTATATCTACGCTATGTGTAAAATGTTTCAGTCTCATTGTATATCTATGTGTAAAATGTTTCAGTCTCATTGTATATCTATGTTTAAAATGTTTCAGTCTCATTGTATATCTATGTGTAAATTGTTTCAGTCTCATTGTATATCTATGTGTAAAATGTTTCAGTGTCATTGTATATCTATGTGTAAAATTTTTCAGTCTCATTGTATATCTATGTGTAAAATGTTTCAGTCTCATTGTATATCTATGTGTAAAATGTTTCAGTCTCATTGTATATCTATGTGTAAAATGTTTCAGTCTCAGTGTATATCTATGTGTAAAATGTTTCAGTCTCATTGTATATCTAAGTGTAAAATGTTTCAGTCTCATTGTATATCTATGTGTAAAATGTTTCAGTCTCATTGTATATCTATGTGTAAAATGTTTCAGTCTCATTGTATATCTATGTGTAAAATGTTTCAGTCTCATTGTATATCTATGTGTAAAATGTTTCAGTCTCATTGTATATCAATGTGTAAAATGTTTCAGTCTCATTGTATATTTATGTGTAAAATATTTCAGTCTCATTGTATTTCTATGTGTAAAATGTTTCAGTCTCATTGTATATCTATGTGTAAAATGTTTCAGTCTCATTGTATATCTATGTGTAAAATGTGTCAGTCTCATTGTATATCTATGTGTAAAATGTTTCAGTCTCATTGTATATCTATGTGTAAAATGTTTCAGTCTCATTGTATATCTATGTGTAAAATGTTTCAGTCTCATTGTATATCTATGTGTAAAATGTTTCAGTCTCATTGTATATCTATGTGTAAAATGTTTCAGTCTCATTTTATATCTATGCTATGTGTAAAATGTTTCAGTCTCATTGTATTTCGATGTGTAAAATGTTTCAGTCTCATTGTATATCTACGCTATGTGTAAAATGTTTCAGTCTCATTGTATATCTATGTGTAAAATGTTTCAGTCTCATTGTATATCTATGTGTAAAATGTTTCAGTCTCATTGTATATCTATGTGTAAAATGTTTCAGTCTCATTGTATATCTATGTGTAAAATGTTTCAGTCTCATTGTATATCTATGTGTAAAATGTTTCAGTCTCATTGTATATCTATGTGTAAAATGTTTCAGTCTCATTGTATATCTATGTGCAAAATGTTTCAGTCTCATTGTAAATCTATGTGTAAATTGTTTCAGTCTCATTGTATATCTATGTGTAAAATGTTTCAGTCTCATTGTATATCTATGTGTAAAATGTTTCAGTCTCATTGTATATCTATGTGTAAAATTTTTCAGTCTCATTGTATATCTATGTGTAAAATGTTTCAGTCTCATTGTATATCTATGTGTAAAATGTTTCAGTCTCATTGTATATCTATGTGTAAAATGTTTCAGTCTCATTGTATATCTATGTGTAAAATGTTTCAGTCTCATTGTATATCTATGTGTAAAATGTTTCAGTCTCATTGTATATCTATGTGTAAAATGTTTCAGTCTCATTGTATATCTATGTGTAAAATGTTTCAGTCTCATTGTATATCTATGTGTAAAATGTTTCAGTCTCATTGTATATCTATGTGTAAAATGTTTCAGTCTCATTGTATATCTATGTGTAAAATGTTTCAGTCTCATTGTATATCTATGTGTAAAATGTTTCAGTCCCATTGTATATCTATGTGCAAAATGTTTCAGTCTCATTGTAAATCTATGTGTAAATTGTTTCAGTCTCATTGTATATCTATGTGTAAAATGTTTCAGTCTCATTGTATATCTATGTGTAAAATGTTTCAGTCTCATTGTATATCTATGTGTAAAATTTTTCAGTCTCATTGTATATCTTTGTGTAAAATGTTTCAGTCTCATTGTATATCTATGTGTAAAATGTTTCAGTCTCATTGTATATCTATGTGTAAAATGTTTCAGTCTCATTGTATATCTATGTGTAAAATGTTTCAGTCTCATTGTATATCTATGTGTAAAATGTTTCAGTCTCATTGTATATCTATGTGTAAAATGTTTCAGTCTCATTGTATATCTATGTGTAAAATGTTTCAGTCTCATTGTATATCTATGTGTAAAATGTTTCAGTCTCATTGTATATCTATGTGTAAAATGTTTCAGTCTCATTGTATATCTATGTGTAAAATGTTTCAGTCCCATTGTATATCTATGTGTAAAATGTTTCAGTCTCATTGTATATCTATGTGTAAAATGTTTCAGTCTCATTGTATATCTATGTGTAAAATGTTTCAGTCTCATTGTATACCTATGTGTAACATGTTTCAGTCTCATTGTATATCTATGTGTAAAATGTTTCAGTCTCATTGTATATCTATGTGTAAAATGTTACAGTCTCATTGTATATCTATGTGTAAAATATCTAAAGCTCGATCACTCACTCTATACCCTTTTATTTTTTCTCTATCAATTTAGCGAATGTAAAACTAAGCCTAAGCCTAAGCCTATATTATTAATACATTAAGTCTTTATATAGTCAATTTCTAATTTTTACTTTCAGCCATTTTTTTCTCCGAAAAGTTTGACGTGTTTGTAAGTTTTGTTCAGAAATGAAAACTTTTAAACATTGAAGTTTTCCATTTTATATAACCTACAAAAGTAATATAAAATTATTCTTATGAATATAATAATCAGAACCCAAACACAATTTAATATATTTGAACACTTTATGACTGTCCTTATAATTATCAACTTATTATTGTACCCCCCCCCCACACACACACACCCTTCCTTTTGGCTAAAGAAGGAACAAAAATTGATTTGGAAAAAAGGAATTTATTGACGGAATAGTATAACATTTCAAGGAAACACAAGAGTTTAAGAACAAAAACTTGGTGTAAAAGTAAATAAAGTTGTTTAAAACAAATGTTAGCCTATATATATATATATATAAATCCCCCCCCCCAATTTCCTGGTGGCTACGCCTATGGTTATATGTCTAGCCTCACGGATGTAGTAGTAGACCAATTGGATCCGTGGCATACTAGGAGATTGTACAGCTTCATCAACATTAAATACTACCGTTTTTCTGACGTCAAAAATTTTAATCAATCTGGCTTTTTAAAAAGTGATAGCAATTAAAAAATCAGAACATACATGCTTATGTACAAGAACACGTTTTTGTTTTATTTATCTCAGTAATTCAATGCAAATTTAAATATTACTCATTAGAATCGTCATTTCTAATTTAAAACCATGACTTAGGCCTACTTTACTTTCGGCTCGTGTTTCATGACTTTTAAAAAAGCATAACAAATATATAAATACAATTCTAAACCATAATTAAAACACAGTAATCTAAAATTCTTTCCCCCTTTGGATTACCACGGGCTATTTCTAGTATTATTAAAAATTAGATTTGTTACATATATGTATCCAGGGCCATATTTAGGATTGTGGGGGCCCTGTTCCCAATGGCCAAATTTATGTGGGGGCCCCCTCGTGGACTCGACCCTGCCAGTGTCACTTAACAATCAAATGTGATTTCCCATTCACAGTAGGCCTATTTGTTCATTGTGCGCTTCTACAATAGAACTGTTCTAATTGCCGAAAGAAAAGTCTGAAATGTTTATTTTGGAATGTGTGTTTTTTGTGGGGGCCCCTGTTCTATAGGAACATGTGGAACATGCCTAAATACCCCTCTGTATGTATCAGGGTGCCTCTTTCAGACCTACTTTAGTTTAAAAAAAAAAAAAAAAAAAAAAAAAAAAAAAAAAAAAAAAAATTTTTTGTTTCGGAAATTTAAAAATTAATTAACGAAAATTATATAAATAAATTTATTGTTTAGACAAGCCTAGTACTCTGTAAGTGCTCTGTTATTTTTGAACTAAATTATTGATAATAACTATACATGGTACATATTGCCTCATACAAAGTATATCAGAAAATGAGAATTTAAAACATTAAAAATATAATCCATCTTATAATTCTAATATTTGCATCATCTTAATGAATTTAAAGTTTACACAATTGATCCAAAAATGTATCCTAACTGCCAGTATATAAACTTAGTATTATGTTTCTATTCACAGACCAACTATTTCGGTGGTGAAGCTATAGATAAAGGCTACTATCGTATACAGTGTACTGGAAAAGAATCTACCATTGGGGAATGTCAACTAACTAGAACTGATAAAACGCATGTTTGCTCAAAAAAAACTTCCGTCGCAGGTGTCGTCTGCTCACATTGTAAGTACCGCAACTTCTTGGTTGTTTTAAATTAGGGCTATCTGTCACAGTGGTTTTAAATCGGAGAAACTATTATGGTGGCAATGGGGTCTATGCAAGTTGTCCTCTTTTGTGCTTTATATTTCTGTACTGATGTCAAACAATATTGATGTTTATTTGCTTGTCTTAAATACAAGAAATCTTCATTGGTAACATATAACTTGGCACATATAGGCCTAACACTAATAGACATGTATTATTTACGATTTAATAAATGCCGGAGCAGTAGTCAATTTTGTATATTTTATTTCACTATAAACATAGATGCATTAAGCGTATGTAGGCCTAATAGTAATAATAATAATAATAATAATAATAAAGATGCTTATATGGCGCATTTCCCGTTGATAGCAGTTCTATGCGCTGAAACGACAACAACAGACGAAAATGAATGTAGGCCTATATATACGAAAATATTGCTAACTAAATAGGTGAGTCTTCAGTCGGCTTCTGAGGGTGTCGAAGCTCGGGCTCTGGCGAAGCTGTAGTGGGAGATGATTCCAAGCGGACGGTCCCGCGTAGGAGAAAGCGCGTTCGCCAGCGGACACTAGCCTCACACGAGGGATCCTCAGGGTAAGCGCATCAGAAGCTGAGCGGAGTGGACGGGATTGAGTATATAGCTCGAGACAGGAGCGAAGGTAGTTGGGGGCAGAGTCATTCAGGCAAACTTTCATTCTCATTCAGGCCTAAGTAAATATATCAAACGCATCATTTAAAGTTTAGCATTTAATCCACGGGATAATGTATTGTAATGATTGGAGAAACTGTATTAATAATCTAATTTGAAATGCAAAAGTAATAGTGGAAAGGTATATAAAAATGCAAAGTACTTAGGCGTAATAATAAATTATTCATTATCTTGGAATCCTCATATTGATGAAGTAATTTAAAAAAATCTAACAAAACATTAGGCTTCGGAAAAATAACTTTTCTTAATGTAAAAAGAATATAAAACTAAAATGCTATCTCACATTAGTTAGACCTATCCACGCAAATCCTTATTATATAGATAAGCATATTATGTCTTAATTTCTCTGTTTTACACTCTCACCGCTAGCGTGAAACCATTTCTTGTTTTGTTTTGTGTCACAAGCGGGAAAGTCAAGCAATAAATAACACCAGGGCTGAAACCGACTTTTTACGTCATAGTAAGAAGTGCAAATAACAGGGTTCTCGCATTTTATTTTTTTAAACATTCACAACTGTTTCACGATTTTTTAACAACTAAAACTAAAAATTCATTATTTAAAAAGTTACACCTGCTTTCAACATAAATGTGTCTCTAATATATAAGATGAGATAGGCAACTAAATAATTTTTTTTAATGTTTATACGTATTCCCTCGAGTACTTACTTTCTTTAGAGAAAATAATACAGGAGCGATATCTTGAAACTGTAAGTGAAATGAAAAGACAACAACAATAAAAATTTATTTAGTGAGAGATATGTAGAATGTGTTTTCATTGGCAACGACTATTTGTCCGGGATAGGTAGAATGTGCTTTCATTGGCAACGACTATTTGTCCGGGATAGGTAGAATGTGTTTTCATTGGCAACGACTATATGTCCGGGATAGGTAGAATGTGTTTTCATTGGCAACGACTATTTGTCCGGGATAGGTAGAATGTGTTTTCATTGGCAACGAATATATGTCCGGGATAGGTAGAATGTGTTTTCATTGGCAACGACTATATGTCCGGGATAGGTAGAATGTGTTTTCATTGGCAACGACTATTTGTCCGGAATAGGTAGAATGTGTTTTCATTGGCAACGACTAGATCTATGTGTCCCAAGTTTCAACTCGATGAGCGAATATTAGCTTTCAGTATATTTTTATTACCTTGCCTACAATAATAGGCCTACAACAATTTTCGAGGTTAATATAGACCTTTTCATTTTATTAATAATTCAACAAAAAGGTCAATGTCTACGCGTGCGCACTCGCTGGGGGGCAGAAGTTGTCAATAAAACCTTCTTCGCCTTTGTTATTTTACTGGGGGCCTAGTGGTTTATAGGCGTAATTATATTAGCTTTTCATTTTACAAAAAAACTAATTCATAAAAACTTTATATTCAGAAGCTAGGGAGCGAACTGTACTTTTCTTTTACCTTTTGAACCAGTTTTTAACCCAAAAAACATTTATTATAGGCTACATTATAGGCCTAATGCGTCTATGGTTACCATGTTAATACATATTGGCGTCGAGCGATCAGTAAATCGTCTTTAAAAGCATACAAATAAAATTTTACATAGTTATAAATTTATAGAGCTTTGTTTGTGTTGAAGTATCAACACGTAGGCTATATTGTATTAAGTTATTATTTGTAGCAATAGAAATCGTAACTTTTAATTATTATTTATTTTTTTGATCGCTCGATTTCGATGTCACAAAAGAACCTTGAAAAGTCAAAGTTAAGCTCATCAAAGTTTGATTCTGAAAAGGCCTAGGTCTATGTCCCATAGGCCTATGCTATTGTTTGACTTGTCCTGTGGTTTTATCGTTAAAATATTGTATGTAGAAGTAAGCATATTATAACATATTAGTATACCTAGCTATAGGCTATATATTATAATAGGCTAAAGTAGCCTTGTGGTAAACTCACTAGAAGCGCCAACCGCTCAGTCGGGTTCCATGGCACTTATTCACAATGGCTCCAACCTTTAAACTATAATTAATCCTGGCTCATTGCGGTGCTCACCAATGACTGAAGGATGTGTGACTGTATTTGTATCTTGCATTTACTTTTGTATATGAATGTACTTACTCTCTTCTATAACTGTTTTACATGCATCAATATATACATATATATTCATTATATTATTATACAAACGTAGTTATCTGTCCTTGTATATATTTAGGATGCCTACATCCCCTTGTATGTACAGTCTAAACACCCCACCCTCGCCTACCCCCTTGTATGTACAGTCTAAACCCCCCACCACCACCCTCGCCAAGCCCTCCCTTTGACCCCCCTCTCGGCTACTGACCACTGGTCAAGATAAGCAAATTGCGTCTACACGCGAAATCTATTACAGTTTGCCCAGGTGGCCATGGAAAACCCCCTCCCCCAAACTCTTCCCCCGTAAACTAACACATACGCAACAGCCCTCGTCGAGGATGTAGGGTATCAAAGAGCTTTTGTATCCCTCCCCCGACCGCCCTCTTCTCCCCCTCCCCATTGCCCCTACCCCCAAAGAGGGCACTTCTTGGTTTAGGATAGAAATGAAAAACGGGTATAGGGGCCTTAGACACGGAACGCACCAGTCCTGTCTTCGGTCGATCCAAATATATACTGTTACACTGTAAATTTGTGTTGTGGATTAAATTCTGCCATCTATCGTTTATGCCTAAATAAACAGTATTTGAAATTCATCCCGGCATTGAATCAATCATTGTTCTTGTGTCTGCTCATATATTAGCACTCGTGTCATATAGTAGTAGGAATTACTCTATTTAATAGGCTTACAGCACCCGCCAGCCAAGCGGGATAACGGACTAAAATATAAATAATTCTAAGGCCCAAATTTCACTGTGACATCGCAATAATGAGCCTCTAAACGAGCCAAATAACCACGTAGAGTGCCCGCCACGCTACAAGCCTAAAGGCCAATATAAATTTTAAATATAGGCTTATGGCTTATACTTTATAGGCTTATAGGAGGATAGGCCTAGCTATTATTTAATATAGTAGGCCTATATAGGCATATCGAATCGGCCTATCATATATAGTTAACTATAATAGGCCTATAGGCCTACTACTTTACTAGGCCTATTAGCCTATTAGCCTATAGTAGCCTAAAGGTTATAAGCTAAACAGTTTAAACTATTAAACTATTTAAACAATTGAATCTTTTTACTATTTACTATAGAAAAGTGTTGATTAACCGATTGCGATTGCATGAAATAATTAAGCGAATATGAAGGTAGGCTATGCTATATATTTGATATTTGCAAACTGGTGCGGGTTTTCTTCATGCTTTTTAAGTTATAGGCCTGTTATTGAATAATATTTCATGCATAGGACTAATTGACAAGTCTTAATGAGGCGTGAACTTTTGAACCCGAATGTTCGTGAACTTCCTGTTCTATTTTTAAACTAATAACAAAAAAAGCATGCTTTTGCTGGTGTTTGACAATTGATTTCAACCTCGACGGCCAGTTCTAGTCTTTTAGAATTTTACAAAGGATACAATATTAGTTATGAGGAATCCGTTTTTAACACCAAAAGTGAACAGGCGATCATTAATACTCAAGTGTTAGTCGCGTGGCGTTAAGTTTTTATTTGTTTACAAAATAAATGAGTCAAGAGTTGCGTTTTCTTGGTTATTGAAAAACAAAATGCGTAAATTCATAAAAACGAATAACAAAAATTCTTTTGTATTAAGCAATAAGTTTGATATTTTAAAAAGGTGATTATTCCCTTCTGACTTTCACAATACATTGTTTTGCTTTGTAAACATCTATTGGAAATTAAATAAATTTTAATCCCCAACAAAGTTGAGTACAACCAGTAAAGTAGCACACAGACATTGTTTCAAATAAAATGATCGAATAAGAACGGAAATGTTTTTGCACGTGACCTTTTATGCATGCATACACGTTAAGACTTGTCCATGAAATGACAATATGAATAGGCCTATAATATATCTATAGGCCTATCATATTCAATTTGGAAAACATAGGCCATAGGCCTACGCCGACATACGGTCATAGGCCCGACTATACGACATAGGCCTATATAATATATTAGCCTCTTCCTAAGAACAATATTTTTTTTTTAAGTTTAACATAATATTTGCTATGGCTATGGTTTTTATATTCGTGAAGATGCATCGGCTCTTGACTCTGTCTCTATCAAACATTCAACATGAAATATATCTAGAATTATATTTGCCTTTTTATTAACCAAAACGAGCGATCTAGGTCTAGGGCTAAGTTAAGCAATAGCTTGAATAGCCGAAAGTAATAAAAGCATTATAGGCCTAATTATTATTTTTTTTATACAAAACTAGTTCTAAACGTTATTTTTTTTTAACATTACATTGAAGAAACTCGAACATAAAGTAATGACACAGTGATCATAGTAGAATCGACCATAATATTAAGGTCCAAAGCATAGAGCCCAAGTCTAAAAAAAAAAGAAGCTCTAAACGTTATTTTTTTCAACAATTTCCTTCCTAGATTCTTAGTTTAAGGTTTACATGTGTTTTTATGGTCTAAACCAGTGGTTCTTAACCGGTGCCAGTGCTCCGCGAGGTAGTTGCAAGTGCTCCGCGAAATTATGAAACTCAAAATTTAATGTTCACTCACTTATCTATCTTATTGAGCTGAACAAATGCTTATAACAGGTAGTCCAAACGGGGAAAAAATCGGACTTTTTGCCTATTTTTACTGTTTTTGTAACGAAGTTTTGACTCTTTTATACTAATGCTACATAAATAAAATGTATATGTGATTAAAGTCTGAAGCCTTTATCTAACAAAATATTTAACTTTTAAACTCATTAATTGTATTTAAAAAAGTGTTTTGTGTGTTTGAGTAGTGGGGGGTTGGGTCGTTTTGGCAGCGGCTTTCAAAACGGGTCAGTAAATTTCCGTTCCGAAATAGTGAATCAATTTCTATGCTGTCTTGAGCTTACCGAACGTTCGACAGGACAAGATGTCTTTGATTCTATTTCTTCCTATTTCGAACACTTCAAAATATCATGGGAGTTGTGTGTGGGACTTTGTACGGACGGTGCTCCAACAATGGTAGGCTCATTAAAAGGGTTTGTGACGCTCGCCAAGAAAAGAAACGCCATTATTATATCTACTCACTGTTTTTTGCAAAGAGAATCTCTGGTGTCCAAAACATTACCAGTAGCATTTAAACCTGTGCTAGACAAAGTTGTAAATATGGTAAACTTCATAAAATCGAGACCTTTGAAAATACGCGTCTTTAAAAATCTTTGCATCTCTATGGAAGCCAAGTACGAATCTTTGCTTTTGCATTCTGAAGTGAGATGGTTATCCAGAGGAAAAGTGTTACGTCGTTTCTTAGAACTGAAGGATGAATTGATGACCTTTTTCCAAAATGAAAATATGGATGATTTTGTGGAATATCTTCAAAATGACATTTGGTGTGCTAAATTGGCATATTTAGCTGATATTTTTGATTATTTAAATTTTGTTAATACCAGCCTTCAAGGAAGAAAAGAATTTTTTTTAATATCGACCGACAAATTGACAGCTTTTCGGAAAAAAGTTATTTTTTGGAAAAATGGTTTTTTGGAGAAAAAGAAAGTATATCTTTCCTTCTCTTAATGATAACACTACCGACGAAATTATTTCAGCAGTAACAGAGCATTTAACCTAATTAGAAGAAAAGATTGAATTTTATTTTCCATCAATAAACGTAGAAACATATGACTGGATACGTAATCCCTTTGCCACGGTTGATACATCAAATAGTAAGTTGTCATACCAAGAAGAAGAAGAATTAATCAACCAATCATCGGATCGTACACTTAAAATTAAATTTTCCGAAATGGTTCTGGAGGAATTTTGGATCTTTGTGCAAGAAGAATTATCAGCTCTCTCCATGAAGGCACTTAAAATCTTGTTGCAATTTTCAACATCATATTTGTGTGAACTCGGTTTCTCGATAGTCACCAACATAAAAACTAAAAAACGAGCAACACTTACTAATTTGGATGAAGAATTGAGGGTAGCTATTTCTAAATTTAGGCCTAATATCAGTGAAATTTGTAAAAACCGTCAAGCTCAGGTTTCGCATTAAATCTTTTTATTTTTCTGAATTAAATTTTGCTCAATGTTATATTTTTTACTTATTAAATTTATGTTTATAAAAAATTTGTTTGTCATGTTATAATTTTAAACTCTTATGTTATAATCTTTTATTTTCAATAAAAGTCGTACGTATGTGTATTTTTTTTTTTTTTTTACTCCTTGATTTTGGTGCTCCCCAAATTTTTGTCATGATCAAAAGTGCTCCCCGACTTCAAAAGGTTAAGAACCACTGGTCTAAACTTATAAAACAACTATAATAACATTAAAATACCCCAACGCCTTTAGTAGAATACTAAGAGGAAAGAGGAATAAACAACTGCTTCCGCCCCCAAAGAAATATAATATGTCAGTGAGTTTGGAAGGGAATTTCCGATTTCCCGGGTCAAAGTAAAAAGGTCTATTAAGCTGACTAAATTGAAAAAAATATATTCCTCGTGGCTTTCCACGGACTATTTATAGTGCTAGAATGACATCATCTGTATGGAACCCATCATGTAAAGAAAACATAAAAAAATTTAGAACAAAATTAGAAAAGTGCTAAAATGTTCATTACTAGCGAATGTGCACAACTGACAAGAGTAAACCTGACATCAATAGACAAATTACTAAACATAGAAACACTAGTGGACAGAAGGGCACAGAATAAAGTCAGCTATCATGTAGGTATAAGACACAAGCCTTGAACTCTAATTTAGAAATACAACACAATAACTACCTGTTGCAATGCTCAGATAAATATAGGGACAAACAAATTTTACTTAAGCCTATCCTTTATGCTAGCACAAACACATATAGGCCTAAGAAGGCCTAGATCAGCGATGGCGAACCTATGGCACGCGTGCCACAGCTGGCACGCGGAGCCATTTCTCTGGGCACGCGAGCATTTACCGAAAAAATGGAAGTTTAGTTATGAACACACCGCTAGGGATGGGATCGTCTAAATAAAATGGTCATTTTGTCGTATCGACGACGATGAATGGAATGAGTTTCTTGAAGAGAAATTAAGGAAATATTTCAGCCACTTGCTAGTTTTTGTAAATATCTTTCTCAAACAAACCCTCTGACAGAAGCAAGTTTTCAAATGTCACTCTGCATAGCAAAACATGGTAAGCCCCTCTCTGATGGGGATTTTCTGAAAACGGCCATGTTGGCTGGTAGTAATTCCCGTTTTAATGATTTTCCATACAAAGATAAAATTATGCAACGCATATCTGAGATACCACTTAGCAGAAATACTGTTAAAGATCGAGTCTTGCGCATGGAAAGTGATGTTAGTCGGCAGATCACTACTGACTTACAATGCTTTTTTGGCACACGATTTAAAACCCAAAACAGTTGTTTCAGTTACTAGTGACGGGGCACCTTACATGGTGGGGGACGCATCAGGTTTCATACAGTTCATTGTCAAAGAAGCAAAACACACAGTCATTAAGTTTCACTTTATTATATTCCAAGAAGCTCTTTGTGCCAGGGATAGCAGCAAGAAAATGCTATCCTCAAAGATGTCACGAAAATGGTCAATTACATCATGGCCCGTGCTCTTTACTGTCGACAGTTTCACGCACTTCTTGATGAGGTCAAAGCGCAGTATAATAATACTCATTTACAATAATGGCAGATAGCTGAGCAGAGGACGGGTATTGGAGAGATGTGTAGCATGCTTGTATGAAATTAGGCTGTTTATGATTCAAAAGGGGCGGGATTATCCACAGTCACTGATATGGTCTGGCTTACCAACCTCATGTTTTTGTTACAGATTCTACAGCACATTTCAATGAACTGAATAAACAACTGCAAGATTCAGGAACAACAGTTGAAATGATATTTTGTGATATCAGAACATTTTAAAGAAAACTGAAGGTTTTTGAAAGTGGGCAGCTGAAATATTTTCCAAAAGTAAAAATGCATTTACAAAATTCTATAACATTTACCGACAATCCTACAAGCCATCAGGAAATTTGCAAGAAATTTTCTAGCATTGTAGCAGCGGCAAAGGAGAACTTCGGTAATAAATGTGTACAGTTCCGTAAGATGGAGACACCTCTCTGTTTTCTTACTTCCCGGGATAAAACCAATTTGAAGAACGTGATATTTCCTGCTTATTGTGGTTAGATTTAGGAAATCTGAAAATGGAGCTATTGGAATTTCAAGAACGCTCTATCTGGAAAAATAAATTCTATTATCAGCGTGAAACACTTGAAAAGATAGAGTGTGAAAGGATGTCAAAGGACAGCACAGTTGGTAGATCTGATGATGAATTCCTTAAAGTGTGGAATTCTCTGTCAAATAATTTTAAGTCGATGAAAGCACTTGGGATTGTACTTCTTACTTTGTTTGGGTCTTCTTACGCTTGTGAGCAGCTGTTTTCAATTTTAAATTATATCAAACATAATACCAGAAACAGACTGACAGATGACCTGAGTATTGCATGCGTCGCTCTTAAAGGCTTGACAAATTATCAGCATGCACACAACAGCGAGTGTGGTATATTATTTTTTTCATTCACTACAGCTCATGTATTTTTTAAATATAAAAGACTGTTTGTATCAATCAAAGATCTGTTAATTTATTATTTTTGGACAAAAGTTGTTAATTAGTTCGGACAACTGTATGAGCTGTTTGTTTTTTTCTAAAGTAAAACCTCAGTATTTTGTTTTAATTGTTGTGTTGGCACGTTGAAAGAAATAAGTTGGTCTTGTATTACACTTTGGGCACGCGGCCTTAAAAAAGGTTCGCCATCACTGGCCTAGATCTACTCTTTCCTCCCTAGTGGCATCCGGGCATGGAATAAGTTGTCAGAACGAACCTGGTAGCCAGTAATTTAACATCATTTAAAACACTAATAACAGACAGACCACGGAAAAGCGTAGGTCGCAATAATCTTGTTTATAGAAGGAGCGTCATTTGTTCCCCTATTAGTGAGACTCTTTCAAAAGAACCATCTTTCAGCCAGGAAATACAATGGCTCAATAACTGACTCCTAAATGATAGGCCTACTTTTTTCTTGTATGATAAATGGTAGGCTATGATAGTTTGCGCGATTGTCTATTGTGTTTGAGTACAAATGGTTCTTTAATATTGTTTTAAGTATGCTGAAAGACGGTAATCAAATCAAATTTCCATTTATTTGGATCAATAAAGCAATCTTATCTTATTTAAAACTTATATATTTAGGCAATTTAGGTCAATCTAGGCCTAAGATAAATGACAACATCGTCAAACTTACTTTAAAAATAAGGCTCAGTAAAAAAAAAAAAAAGCTGTGCCCGCCTTCGGAAATCTATAAAAAAAAAAAAAAAAAAAAAAAAGGATTTAAGTTTAGGATTTAACAACTAAAGAAAAAAAAAAAAAAAAAAGATCTCCGACTCTGATGGGACTCGAACCCACAATCTTCGGCTCCGGAGGCCGACGCCTTATCCATTAGGCCACAGAGTCTACAAAAGTGGGTCACGAAAACTTTCTTAATATATGTAATAGCATTATAGTGCAGACGTGGTTGGTAATATAAAAATGAGGCTATGAGTCACTATGACCTATGGATCATAGCCAGTGATAGGCCAAATCCTAATCATAATTCCCAATGTGAATTTAGGCTAGGCTTATAGTTATAAGTTATAATGTTAGGCCTAATAATTATAATTTAATATGACTAAATGACTAATTTGAATAATATGGTTTGTTCAATGATTATTTATGACTTTGACTTCGATTAGGCCCTATAGGACTACAGGCCTACTAGTCCTACTAGATTTTATAGTAATATAGTATAAGTACCAGGTAACCAGGTGACCGATCATTCGATCGGTAATAAAGAGCAGAAAATGTGTAGCCTATGTAAAACAACAGTGCATAAATTAAAAAAATACGTCTTTACCAGACCGAAAAATTGTAGGCCCTATTTGTCTTTTTTTTTTCTACTATTAATAACATGGGCTTTAAATTCTAACAGTCGAAGCAGATTTTTATTTGTGCAGTCTAATATCTAGATTTTTCTGATAAGCCCCCTCCCCCCTCCAAAAAAGAATAAAACAGCTTTATCTCATTTTACCCCCCCCCCCTCCCAAAAAAAAACAAAAAAAAACATGTAGGCTAGAGTTGTCAGTTTTAACTCCAACAGAAATATATGTCATTTATGTCATTATGTTATGTATTTAAAAGACTGAAAATGAAAAGTTTAAATTTAAAATATCGTGAATTACGTTACAATTTTTAGTTCTTCTACCCCTTCCCCTACTTTAACAACTGTCAATCTTTCTAGTGACCCCTCTTATAAAATTATGTCCATTTTATTAACTCCCTCCCTCACCCAATTCAAGCTAACAATGAGTTACGACCGGCAAATATGTTTCATATAAATTAAAAAGATCTACAAATAGATGTTAGGCTATACATTTTTACTAGTTTACCAGATTTCATATTGACTTCTTAACATAGTCTAATATTTCTTTTTTGGGCACATATATAAATCATAAGTTTAATTTTTAAATCACTTGTAAAAATATTTTATACAAAAAAAAGTATTTATTTATTATTTTAAATGTGTTCAATGTATTATTCCAAACATTGTTTGACAAAAAGATTAAAAATATATAGTTTGGTGTAAACCTTATCTAATATCCTCCATGTGTGTTACTATTCAAAATAAACTATCGCGGCAAAATATAAAATCGATTAATTAAAACAATGGTAGGACTATAATAAACATTTTAAAAAATTGTTTAAATTTTGAGCATTACACTAGTTAAATACTAAATAATTAAAGATAAAATTAGCCTATTAATTGAAAAGACTGCAAATGAAAAGATTATAATATAGGCTACGTAGGCTAAGATTATTTGTTTAATCCCCCCCCCCCTCAATAAAACTAACAATATGTTACACTTCTGACTATTGTTATAAGGAAAAAACGAATTAATTGAATACATCTTTTCTAGTTTACCAGATTTCGAATTGACAATGTTAACATTTTCTAATATATCTTACTTTGGTATCATACATATTTTTAATGAAACATTCGTTAACATGTGTATGAATAACAAAAAAAGTGGATACTAATACAGTGTATACTATGTACAGTGTAGAGTATACTGCTACATTGTATACTATTTACGGTGTAGTGTATATTGCTAAGGTGTAAACTATATACGGAGTAGTGTACACTGCTACGGTGTACACTATATACGGTGTAGTGTAAACTAAGGTGTACACTATATACGGAGTAGTGTATACCGCTACAGTGTAAACTATATACGGTGTAGTGTATAGCGCTACAGTGTACACTATATACGTTGTAGTGTATAATGATCGTCTTAAGTATTTTAAAAATGAATCACAGCCTTCTCCGTAGTATTGGGAAAATATGCTCTGAGTGCCATACCCGTGTCGATAACAACGTTTTTCAAATGATTCGTTGTTTTGGCATAGGGCGTCGTCTACCTACAAGACGCGGGACAAGGGCTGGAAATCTTCATCGTATTTGGCATAACCTGTCTGCTAAACCTGCCTGGGCTACTCCTGTTGCGAGTGTGCTCGATCCCCACCAATCTGCGCCTACTACATTCGCAGTGAGTGCTACTTCTGGCCCACATAATACTCCTTTCAAGTCTGGATCCAGGGACATTCGTCGGCTCGGTGTAGGGGTTCAAGCACCCACAGGGAGAGGAACGAGGGCTGGACGGCTTCACCTTGACGTGTCTACTCCAACATCCTCGTTAACACCTCTAATCCCTAATGTGACCGAACAATGCCCGGTAATATCGACTATTCATTCTGCAGGCGTTACCATCGGCCTCTTAAATACTCAATCTTCCGTCAAAAAGGCTTTGGTTATATGTGATGTTATAACTGAGAAGTCGCTTGACATTATGGTTATCACTGAGACGTGGCTTCACGAGGGTGGAGATGAAGTAGCCATTAGGGACATGACGCCTGATGGATATGCTTTCATCCATCGTCCTCGGTCAACAGGTCAGAGAGGAGGTGGCATTGCTGTGATTCACCGGACCTCCCTAATTGTTAGATTGTGCAAGGACACGAGTTTTAATTCCTTTGAGTCTATACATTTCACCATCTCTCAAAGGAAAATGACAGTACGCACCGTGGCTCTGTACAGACCCCCACCTTCTGCTTCAAATGGTTTGAATGATAGCGTGTTTCACGAGGACTTTGGAAAACTTGTGTCGTCCATAAACTCTAAGAATCTCCTCATTCTTGGTGACCTTAATGTTCATTGGGATGAGCCCTATAATAGTCACACTCGCGACTTTGTTCAATTGTTGCACTCGGCTAACCTGGTACAGCATGTTTCGGAACCTACACACAAGGATGGACATATTTTAGACTGGGTTGTGTCACGATCTGACAATGATGGTTTTCTTAAGTCGGTAATTATTGAAGATCACTTTCTTGTTACCTTTACCACAGATATGGAAATGCCTGCTGTTCCAATAAAGAAAATTCAGGCCAGGAAGTTACGAAATATAGAAATGGACTTATTTCGCGATCATGTTTCAAGATCAGATTTGGTTATATCACCACCTGATGACATCTCTCACCTAGTTCTACTCTACAATAATACTCTATCTTCCATGCTGGAGACTTTTGCCCCTAGGACTGAATTGTATGTTAGAGATAGACCCAATACCGCTTGGTTTACACCCTCCGTTCGGATGGCTAAATTAGCTCGACGTCAGGCAGAGAGACACTGGAGACTCAGTGGCCTTGAGGTGGATAAACAGATGTTTAAGATAGCAAGGAACAAGCTTACAAATGTGATTAGACGTGCGAAAGCAAAGCAAGTTCAGTCTGCTCTGGAGGCTGCGGGCACTGACTATCGAAAACTGTTTTTCATAGTGCAGAATCTTCTTGGAAAAAATGAATTAAGTCCAATTTTGCCTGACATGAGCAGCGAGCAGGCTGCGGAGGTTCTTAATGAATTTTTTAATGAAAAAGTCGAGACGATTAGAAACAGCTTTGATAATCATACTACTCCACCCACTGTGGAGAAGTCATTTTCTGGAATTTCTTTGATAAATTTCCTCCCAGTTTCCGAAGAGCAGTTGAGGTGTCTTATTTCTGTATCTGAACCTACATCCTCAATTGTTGACCCCATTCCAACGAAGATTGTGTTGGACTGCCTTGAGATTCTGCTTCCAGTTTTAGTACGGATCATAAATGGTAGCCTGGAGTCAGCCACAGTCCCACAAATGTTTAAGACTGCTGTCATCAAGCCTTTATTAAAGAAAAACGGGCTCGATCCTAGTGACTGCAAGAGTTTTCGCCCAGTATCTAACCTTCCCTATGTATCGAAGCTTCTTGAGAAGGTTGTCTCTCAGCAGTAAAGTAGTAATAATACATAAGGCATTAAACTCTAATTTAGAAATACAACCCAATAACAATCTGTTGCAAAGCTCAGATAAACATAAAGACAAAAACACCTTCCTTGTCCCTTATGCGAGAACAAATGCATATAAGTACTCTTTCTTCCCGAGTGGCATTCGGGCATGGAATGGGTTGCCTGAACAAACCAGGAAAACCAATAACCTAACATCATTTAAAACATTAATAAAAATGCAAGACTAGACTCGGACCACGGATGAGCGTAGGACGCAATAATCTTCTTTATAGAAGGAGCGTCTGTAATGTATAAGATAAGATAAGAAGCAGCTTTTACAACATTTAACCACACATGGCCTGATTGATAAATTTCAATCTGCCTATCGTCCTGGGCATAGCTGTGAGAAGGCAATTTTTATGTGTTATGAATGATGTTCTATGTAGTGCTGACCGTGTGATCTGACTATCTTAGTTTTATTGGACCTCAGTGCTGCCTTTGATGTTATCAGCCATGACTTACTTTTATCAAGACTTCATTACGAGATGGGCATCACTGATACTGCACTTTATTGGTTTACTTCCTACTTGGCAGACAGGTCTCAGAGAGTTTCTATCAATCAGACCTTATCAAAAGTCACTTCTCTCATCTGTGGCGTACCTAAAAAATCAGTTTTAGGGCGTATGCTTTTTGCTGTTTACACTAGCCAGCTTGGCAGAATAATTGATAGCCAAGGATTATCTCGCAAACTATATGCGGATGATACCTAGCTGTACAAAAGCTTCCATCATGATCATGATGCTTGTGCTGCCGCTGTTAATGCAGTGGAAGACTGCTGTCTAGCGGTGAAAGCGTGGATAACTGCCAACAAACTTAAACTAAATGACGACACGACTGAGGCAATTCTGTGCGGTTCAAACTTCAATCTTAGGAAAGTCGATATTCCATCTTTTAAAGTAGGGGCCTTTGATATCTTTTTGTCTAACACTGTCAGAGATCTGGGCTTTATCATTGACAGTAAATTAACAATGGGTCCACATATCAGTACTGTGGTTAGGGCATGCTCCTTCCATCTTCGTGCCCTGGGTCAGCTGCGACCCCTAATTAATAAAAAAAAAACAGCCAATGCTTTTGCTGTTGCAACAATACAGTCAAGACTAGACTATTGTAACAGTTGCCTGTGGGGTTTACCCCATAAACAAATGGATAGACTTCAGAAAGGTCAAAATACTGCAGCACGCATTGTGTCACGAGTAAAGAAGCATGACCATATCACTCCAATTCTCAAAGAGCTCCACTGGCTCCCTGTGACGAAGCGCATCGATCAAAAGATTATGTCCCTTACCTATGGATGCGTGGAAGGCACAGCACATTCATATCTCAAAGAGCTTATACCGAAGCATGTCCCGTTAAGGATGCTGCGATCTTCAACACAATCTCTCCTGGAAATTCCAGGTTTGGAAGGTCACAGAAAAAAGACTCTTGGTGTACGCTCGTTTGAATCTGTGGCGCCTACACTGTGGAATGGCTTACCTGAGACACTGAAAAATTCTGTGTCAAAAAATGCATTCAAGAAGAATTTGAAGACTTTTCTTTTCAACTAAGTTGATGAAGTACACATCCATCAGCAAAATACTTGTTTAAAACTATTTTAAAATGTTATTGTCGTTTCGTGCCTCCATCGGTCGAAACCTTGTTTAAAACTATTTTAGAGTGTTATTGTCGTTTCGTTTTTGTGAGCGCGCTGAGCATGCTTGCATTAGCATGGAGTGAGGCGCGACATAAATGACCAATTATTATTATTAATGCTACAGTTTACACTTTATACGGTGTAGTGTATACCGCTACAGTGTACACTATATACGGTGTAGTGAATACCGCTACAGTGTACACTATATACGGTGTAGTGAATACCGCTACAGTGTACACTATGTACGGTGTAGCTAATACCGTTTGGGTGTACATTATATACGGCGTAGTGTATATCGCTACAGGGTACATTATATACGGCGAAGTGTATACTGCTAAAGTGTACACTATATACTGCGTAGAGTATACTGCTTCAGTGTACACTATATACAGCGTAGTTTATTCTGCTTCAGTGTACACTATATACGGTGTAGTGTATACCGCTACAGTGTACACTATATATGGCGTAGTGAATACCGGTACAGTGTACACTACGTACGGTGCAGTTAATACCGTTACAGTGTAGGCCCTACATTATATACAGCGTACTTTATACGGCTTCAGTGTACACTATATACGGCGTAGTGTATTCTACTTCAGTGTACACTATATACAGCGTATAGTATACAGCTACAGTGTACACTATATACAGTGTAGTGTTTTCTACTACAGTGTATACTATATACAGTTATACAGTTTTTATACCAAAAAAAAGATTTCGACGTGTTTTTTTTTACTAACAATATCAGATCAAAGAAAGTTAAAAATAGACCGTTAGTTTGGTGAAACTTCATCTAATCCTGTTATTATTTAAACTTTAAACGGCAAACTATTATCTGACTATTAATTAATACGTAAATATTTTATTAGTTTTAATTTAAAATATATTGAAGACGTCATCTAAATAAGCCGCATAGTATTATTTGTCACCCACTGGCTGTAGTTTGCACACCCCTGCATTACATAAATTACACTTGGTCTTGCTTTAAATTACATCTATCATCGGTGCGCAACAGCAGTCTAAACTAGAAATTAAACTTCTTTCGGTTTCTGTTCGGGTATCTCCGAAACGTCATAACTGCGACGCAACAAAACATCGCTCTTGAAAGCCGTGCTACACGTGGGTCGAGCAATTGCATGTTTTCACGGCCAAAATCAATTATCTGCGATAAATCTAATGGTTCTTTTTGTCTAACGTTCATTTTCGATTTTTTTTGTGGGGCCGAAAAGCTGTAGATTTTTTTTAGGCAAAACAAGTCGTGCATTAAAACATGAAGAAAATCGTTAGAGCGCTTTTGAAGAAAATTTCCACACATATATACGCATATATATATACATACAATTTTAACTCGTATTCTAGTATAGGATCTAGGTAGGCCTATAGGCCTAACAGTAGGCTCCTTACAACAGTAGAAGTAGATTTATAGATAGAATAAGAGTAAGAGTCTAAGAGTCTAACTCTAACTCTAATGACTATATTCTAACGATATAATGACAATTCAATATGATTAGACCTTTGCCTACGAACCTTTCGGAAAGGTTTTCCATTTTTTATGGCACTGGTCGATCCGTACACGAAATGCGCAGTGATGATTATAATTGACTGACTCAAAACCAGCGCTGAATTACTATTTGCTGTGCGTTGTATAGTCGTAGTTATAAGAGTTATTTTTTAAAAATTACAATTCTAGTATATATAGCCTATCCAGTTAAACGCGATTGTGTTTTTTTTAATAATTAGAACATTACTTTTTACTGTTTTTTTTAAATAATAGCTTATCATTATATTTATTAATAATTCAGACGGGTCTTTTATATAAAAAAAAATATCATTTTTTTAGTGTTTGTTCTACAACCTACTTAACCAAAAAAAAAAGTCAAGATCTAATTACCAGTTGCCTTGGTTATAGGATAAGAATTCCAAATTACAACTGTTACGTCCACAATCCCCTTGTGGCCAGAGCCGTTTAGATATTGTTGATAATTCTCGTTGGTCCTATTTCAGTATAACACGAACTTTCCTTATAGTCCTGGGCACGAACTCAGGATTTGCGTTCTAACAGTTCCTTTTCTTGACGTTAGAGTAGTAAATAAATATTATGGTATTGTAAACAACACAATAGAATAGTAACTTGACGAGGAAGCTTCAGTGTAAATGTTGTTGATAATTCAGGTGATATGTTCAATGATATATACAATATTAAGATTATTTACAGTTAGAATTAAAGTAGTGCAAACACAAGCGTCATCAAAAGAAATTATCTCGAAACTCACTGCCTTTCAGACAAACAAATCATTAAATACTGTTAAAGTGGTGCAAGGGGCAGACCTATTACTAGTAGGGGTGAAAATAATGGTATCATAACAAAACTCATAACAAAAACGATAGGAACTCCCCTATTCAGAAAATAATAAGCCATTCCCAGACACTCCGAGAATTTAAGGTCAACACAGAATCCCAACATTACCTAGAATCTTTTGCCTTCGTACTAAAAGTCAAGCAATCGGAAAGACTAAGCCCCGCCCACAAAATCGTGTGTAGGGAGAAAAAAGAGAGGGGGTGGGGGAAAAAAACATTGTGTGTTCCAATACTTGGAAAACAATATACATGACACAACTATACACACAAATGACATATAGAATTGTAGGCTAATGCGGACTTAATGATATTGATAATGCTCCACCCAAGACAATAACATACAAAGAAACCAGTAAATCTCTTCACAACACTTTATTCAGTCTCGGAAACAGAACATCAAGCAATCATATATATAACCTACCGGTACTGGTATATATAGGCCTATTTAGGCCTTTAGGATATATATATATATATATATATATATATATATATATATATATATATATATATAGACCTATATATATATTATCATTTATAAACAAATATACCAAGGATGTAGGATTGCGTAGGACGCAATAATCTTCTTTATAGAAGGAGCGTCTGTAATGTACAAGATCTATAAGTATAAGGATAGGATTACATTATGATAAACTTAACAAAACTACAAGTTCAACCAGGACTAACAATATTAGAAAAGAGTAAATTAAAAAAAAAAAAAACCTTCGCGTTCAACTGGATATACTATAATTGAATAAAAAAAAAATTCACAACGGCTGACCAAAGGGTAGATTCTCTCTATTTCCCAAAAACTGCGAACCGTTCTAACCACTAGGCCAAAAATACTTCGTTAAAAACATCATTCTATTTATTTAAGATTCGCTTTCAAATATTTTTAATGCGCAAAATAAATGCGCAGTCAAATTTAATTATCAGTGCGCATGCCGTGTACGAATAACTATCCGTACACGTGTGTACGAATAGACACTTCCTTTTTTTTATTATTCTAGCAACGGCAATGGGGATAAATAATGGCCATCAAAAAAAAAGTAATGTCATAACTGCGACGCAACAAAACACCGCTCTTGAAAGCCGCACTTAACGTGGGTCGAGCAATGGCATGTTTTCACGGCCAAAATCAATATCTACGATAAATGTAATGTGTATTTTTGTATAACGTCCATTTCCGATTTTTATTTGTGTGGCCGAAAAGCTGTAGATTTTTTTTTAGGTGAAACAAGTAGTGCATTAAAACATGGAGATAATCGTTAGAGCGCTTTTGAAGAAAATTTCCAGACATATATACACATATATATATATAGTACCAGGTGACCGATCATTCGATCGGTAATAAAGAGCAGGCGCTTGTACCTTAACATCATGTGTATGTAAAACAACAGTGCATAAATTTTAAAAATACTTATTTACCAGACCAATAAATTGTATTTGTCTTTTTTCTTTTTTCTAAAATGAATAACATGGGCTTCAAATTCTAACAGTCGAAGCAGATTTTTATTTGTGCAGTCTAATATCTAGATTTTGCCCGATAACCCCCCCCCCCCCCCCAAAAAAAAAAAAAAAAAAAAAAAAAAGCTTAATCTCATTTTAAACCAAAACAAAAAAAAACGCAGGCTAGAGTTGTCAGTTTTAAGTCCAACAGAAATACTTGTCATTTATGTCATTAAATCGCCAGGCTACAACGAATACATAAAAGTACTGCGTGTTTGTTTATGTGCAAGTCTAAAAGAGACTCGGGAACTGCCCTTCTAAGCTCGCTCCACTGGCTCCGTGTGAAAGCCAGAATTGAGTATAAAGTGGCGCTACTTTGCCATCAGTGCATTTTTAATAACGAGTTTCCGTCCTATCTCAAGGCACTAATCAGACCTTATGTCCCGCAAAGAACACTTCGTTCTGCAAACTCATCGCTTCTGGAAGAGCCCCGTTTCTCTCTGACGATCGTTGGCCTTAGAGCCTTCTCAGTATTCGGTCCGAAGGTGTGGAATCAACTTCCCATTCAACTGAGGCGAACAAGCTCTACTGTTACTTTCAAAAAGAACTTAAAATTTCATTATTTCAATATTTACCTTCGATAACATTTAACATGCTTTAGAAACTTACTGTCTTATTTATGGGTTGGGTCGGTTAATGCTACATTTATTTGTTTTGTCTTTTTTTTAATCATCAATTTAGCTCTGTCACCTGGCCTAGTGTAATATCCGTATTCTTAGTTGTATGTTAAACGCGCTCTGAGCTTGCATTATGTTTGTTGGCAGCGCTATACAAATATTATTATTATTATTTAAAAGACTGAAAATGACAAGTTTAAATTTAAAATATCGTGAATTACGTTACAATTTTTAGTTCTTCTACCCCTTCCCCTATTGGTGTACGCTCGTTTGAATCTGTGGCGCCTTCACTGTGGAACGGCTTACCTGAGACACTGAAAAACTCTGTGTCAAAAAAGGCATTCAAGAAGAATTTGAAGACTTTTCTTTTCAACTAAATTGATCAAATACACATCCATCAGCAAAAAACTTGTTTGAAACTATTTTAAAATGTTATTGTCGTTTCGTGCCTCCATCGGCCGAAACCTTGTTTAAAACTATTTTAGAGTGTTATTGTCGTTTCGATTTTGTGAGCGCTGAGTATGCTTTTATTAGCATGGAGTGAGGCACTATATAAATGACCAATTAATTAATTAATTAATTAACTTTAACAACTGTCAAACTTTCCTATAACATTATGTCAATTTTTTCAACTCCCTCCCTCAACCCATTCAAGCTAACAATGAGTTACGGCCGGCAAATATGTTTGATAGGAATTAAAAAGGTCTACGAATAAATGTAAATCGGGTAAAAAAAATAGGCATAGTCTAACAGGAGAATCGAACCCGGGTTGCACGCACAGCAGCCCTCTACGTTAACAACTTAGCTAGAGAAGGCACATGTCAGATGTAAAAAGCTATTAGACAGTATATAGGACTAGGCCTAAATAAGTCAGTGACACAATAGGGGACGTGGGGACACAAACTCGATCTTTTTATATATAGAGATTTTCAATGTTTTCAATGTATTATTCCAAACATTATTTGACAAAAAAGTAAAAAAATATAGTTTGGTGTTAACATTATCTAATATCCTCCATTTGTGTTACTATTTGTAATAAACTATCGCGGCAAAATATAATATTGATTAATTAAAACAATGGTATGATAAACATTTTTTTTTTAATTGAGCATTAAACTTAAATACTAAAGTATTAAAAGTGTAATTATGTTATTCATTGAAAAGACTGCAATTGAAAAGATCATAATATATATAGGCTTCGTTAGATGATGTGTTTAATTTCTCTCCCCCCCCCCCCCGCCCCTCAATAAAACTAACAGTATATTACACTTCTGACTATTGTTATAAGGAAAATACGAATATACTGAATTTACATCTTTTCTAGTTTACCAGATTTCGAATTGACAATGTTAACATATTCTAATATATCTTACTTTGGTAGACCTTTATAAGCAAATCATACATATTTTTAATGAAACATTCATTGAAGTTTTAAAAAAGTGGATACTAATACAGTGTTTATTATTTACAGTGTAGAGTATACTGCTACATTGTATGCTATATACAGCGTAGTGTATACCGCTACAGTGAACACTATATACAGTGTAGTGTAATCTGCTACAGTGTATACTATATACAGCTATTAATTGTTTAAACACAAAAAAAGTTTTAGAGGTGGGTTTTTTTTTCAAAAAAATGTCAGATAAAAGAAAGTTAAAAATAGACCTTTAGTTTGGTGAAACTTCATCTAATTCTGTTATTATTTAAACGGCAAACTATTATCTGACTATTAATTAATACGTAATTATTTATTTGTTTTTCTTTTTTTTTTTATTTAAACTAAAATATATTGAAGTTTAATCTAAAATGTATTGAAGACGTTCTAATCTAAATAAGCCGCGAGGGCCGCACACTATCATTTGTCCACCCGCGCGTTACCCACTGGCCGTAGTTTGCACACCCCCGCATTACATAAATTACGCTTGGTCTTGCTTTAAATTATTTCTATCATCGGTGTGCAACAGTAGTCTAAACAAGAAATTAAACTTCTTTCTGCTGTAGTAAGCCTACGGGTTTTCCCGAAACGTCATAACTGCGACGCAACAAAACACCACTCTTGAAAGCCGCACTACATGTGGGTCGATCAATGGCATGTTTTCACGGCCAAAATCAATATCTACGATAAATCTAATGCGTATTTTTGTTTAACGTCCATTTCCGATTTTTATTTGTGGGGCCGAAAAGCTGTAGATTTTTTTTCAGGTGAAACAAGTCGTGCATTGAAACATGAAAATAATCCTTAGAGCGCTTTTGAAGAAAATTTCCAGACATATATATATATATATATATATATATATCCTATACTATAATACGAGTTAAAATTGTATGTATGTATATATATATATATATATATATATATATATATATATATATATATATATATATGTGTATATATGTCTGGAAATTTTCTTCAAAAGCGCTCTAACGATTATCTTCATGTTTTAATGCACTACTTGTTTCACCTAAAAAAAAATCTACAGCTTTTCGGCCCCACAAATAAAAATCGGAAATGGACGTTAAACAAAAATACGCATTAGATTTATCGTAGATATTGATTTTGGCCGTGAAAACATGCCATTGCTCGACCCACATGTAGTGCGGCTTTCAAGAGCGGTGTTTTGTTGCGTCGCAGTTATGACGTTTCGGGAATACCCGTAGGCTTACTACAGCAGAAAGAAGTTTAATTTCTTGTTTAAACTACTGTTGCGCACTGATGATAGAAATAATTTAAAGCAAGACCAAGTGTAATTTATGTAATGCAGGGGTGTCCAAACTACAGCCAGTGGGTAACGCGCGGGCGGACAAATGATAGTGTGCGGCCCTCGCGGCTTATTTAGATTAGAACGTCTTCAATATATTTTAGATTAAACTTCAATATATTTTTGATTAAATTTTAAAAAAAAGAAAAACAAATACATATTTACGAATTATCTAATACTCAGATAATAGTTTGCCGTTTAAATAATAACAGAATTAGATGAAGTTTCACCAAACTAAAGGTCTATTTTTAACTTTCTTTTATCTGACATTTTTTGAAAAAAAACAACCTCTAAAACTTTTTTTGTGTTTAAACAATGAATAGCTGTATATAGTGTACACTGTAGCAGATTACACTGCACTGTATATAGTGTTCACTGTAGCAGTATACACTACGCTGTATATAACATACAATGTAGCAGTATACTCTACACTGTAAATAATAAACACTGTATTAGTATCCACTTTTTAAAAAATACAATGAATGTTTCAAAAAAAATATGTATGATTTGCTTATAAAGGCCTACCAAAGTAAGATATATTAGAAAATGTTAACATTGTCAATTTGAAATCTGGTAAACTAGAAAAGATGTAAATTCAGTATATTCGTATTTTCCTTATAACAATAGTTAGATATACTGTTAGTTTTATTGAGGGGCGGGGGGGGGGAGAAATTAAACACATCATATAACGAAGCCTATATATATTATGATCTTTTCATTTGCAGTCTTTTCAATGAATAACATAATTTCACCTTTAATTATTTAGTATTTAAGTTTAATGCTCAAAATTTAAAAAAAAAAATGTTTATCATACGATTGTTTTAATTAATCAATATTATATTTTGCCGCGATAGTTTATTATAAATAGTAACACAAATGGAGGATATTAGATAATGTTAACACCAAACTATATTTTTTTACTTTTTTTGTCAAACAATGTTTGGAATAATACATTGAAAACATTGAAAATCTCTATATATAAAAAGATCGTGTTTGTGTCCCCACGGATCCCTATTGTGTCACTGACTTATTTAGGCCTAGTCCTATATACTGTCTAATAGCTTTTCACATCTGACATGTGCCTTCTCTAGCTAAGTTGTTAACGTAGAGGACTGCTGTGCGTGCGAGCGGGTTCGATTCTCCAGTTAGACTATGACTATTTTTTTTACCCGATTTACATTTATTCGTAGACCTTTTTAATTCCTATCAAACATATTTGCCGGCCGTAACTCATTGTTAGCTTGAATGGGTTGAGGGAGGGAGTTGAAAAATTGACATAATGTTATAGGAAAGTTTGACAGTTGTTAAAGTTAATTAATTAATTAATTAATTGGTCATTTATATAGCGCCTCACTCCATGCTAATAAAAGCATGCTCAGCGCGCTCACAAAATCGAAACGACAATAACACTCTAAAATAGTTTTAAACAAGGTTTCCGCCGATGGAGGCACGAAACGACAATAACATTTTAAAATAGTTTCAAACAAGTTTTTTGCTGATGGATGTGTATTTGATCAATTTAGTTGAAAAGAAAAGTCTTCAAATTCTTCTTGAATGCCTTTTTTGACACAAAGTTTTTCAGTGTCTCAGGTAAGCCGTTCCTCAGTGAAGGCGCCACAGATTCAAACGAGCGTACACCAAATCACCAATAGGGGAAGGGGTAGAAGAACTAAAAATTGTAACGTAATTCACGATATTTTAAATTTAAACTTTTCATTTTAAGTCTTTTAAATAATAATAATAATAATAATATTTGTATAGCGCTGCCAACAAACATAATGTAAGCTCAGTGCGCGTTTAACATACAACTAAGAATACGGATATTACACTAGGCCAGGTGACAGAGCTAAATTGATGATTAAAAAAAAGACAAAACAAATAAATGTAGCATTAACCGACCCAACCCATAAATAAGACAGTAAGTTTCTAAAGCATGTTAAATGTTATCGAAGGTAAATATTGAAATAATGAGTTTTTAAGTTCTTTTTGAAAGTAACAGTAGAGCTTGTTCGCCTCAGTTGAATGGGAAGTTGATTCCACACCTTCGGACCGGATACTGAGAAGGCTCTAAGGCCAACGGTCGTCAGAGAGAAACGGGGCTTTTCCAGAAGCGATGAGTTTGCAGAACGAAGTGTTCTTTGCGGGACATAAGGTCTGATTAGTGCCTTGAGATAGGACGGAAACTCGTTTTTAAAAATGCACTGATGGCAAAGTAGCGCCACTTTATACTCAAATCTGGCTTTCACGGGGAGCCAGTGGAGCGAGCGTAGAAGGGCAGTTCCCGAGTCTCTTTTAGACTTGCACATAAACAAACGCGCAGTACTTTAATGTATTCGTTGTAGCCTGGCGATTTAATGACATAAATGACATATATTTCTGTTGGATTTAAAACTGGCAACTCTAGCCTACATGTTTTTTTTTGTTTTAAAATGAGATTAAGCTGTTGTTTCTTTTTTTTTTTTTTTTTTTTTGGGGGGGGGGGGGGGGTTATCGGGCAAAATCTAGATATTAGACTGCACAAATAAAAATCTGCTTCGACTGTTAGAATTTAAATCCCATGTTATTCATAGTAGAAAAAAGAAAAAAGACAAATAGGCCTACAATTTATTGGTCTGGTAAAGAAGTATTTTTAAAATTTATGCACTGTTGTTTTACATACACATGATGTTAAGGTACAAGCGCCTGCTCTTTGTTACCGATCGAATGATCGGTCACCTGGTACTATATATATATATGTGTATATATGTCTGGAAATTTTCTTCAAAAGCGCTCTAACGATTATCTTCATGTTTTAATGCACTACTTGTTTCACCTAAAAAAAAATCTACAGCTTTTCGGCCCCACAAATAAAAATCGGAAATGGACGTTAAACAAAAATACGCATTAGATTTATCGTAGATATTGATTTTGGCCGTGAAAACATGCCATTGCTCGACCCACATGTAGTGCGGCTTTCAAGAGCGGTGTTTTGTTGCGTCGCAGTTATGACGTTTCGGGAATACCCGTAGGCTTACTACAGCAGAAAGAAGTTTAATTTCTTGTTTAAACTACTGTTGCGCACTGATGATAGAAATAATTTAAAGCAAGACCAAGTGTAATTTATGTAATGCAGGGGTGTCCAAACTACAGCCAGTGGGTAACGCGCGGGCGGACAAATGATAGTGTGCGGCCCTCGCGGCTTATTTAGATTAGAACGTCTTCAATATATTTTAGATTAAACTTCAATATATTTTAGAGTAAATTTAAAAAAAAAAGAAAAACAAATACATATTTACGAATTATCTAATAGTCAGATAATAGTTTGCCGTTTAATTAATAACAGAATTAGATGAAGTTTCACCAAACTAAAGGTCTATTTTTAAATTTCTTTTATCTGACATTTTTTGAAAAAAAAAACGCCTCTAAAACTTTTTTTGTGTTTAAACAATGAATAGCTGTATATAGTGTACACTGTAGCAGATTACACTGCACTGTATATAGTGTTCACTGTAGCAGTATACACTACGCTGTAAATAATAAACACTGTATTAGTATCCACTTTTTTAAAAATTCAATGAATGTTTATTAAAAATATGTATGATTTGCTTATAAACGCCTACCAAAGTAAGATATATTACAATATGTTAACAATGTCAATTCGAAATCTGGTAAACTAGAAAAGATGTAAATTCAGTATATTCGTATTTTCCTTATAACAATAGTCAAAAGTGTAATATACTGTTAGTTTTATTGAGGGGCGGGGGGGGGGGGGGGGGAGAAATTAAACACATCATCTAACGAAGCCTATATATATTATGATCTTTTCATTTGCAGTCTTTTCAATGAATAACATAATTTCACCTTTAATTATTTAGTATTTAAGTTTAATGCTCAAAATAAAAATAAAAAAATGTTTATCATACCATTGTTTTAATTAATAAATATTATATTTTGCCGCGATAGTTTATTATAAATAGTAACACAAATGGAGGATATTAGATAATGTTAACACCAAACTATATTTTTTTACTTTTGTTGTCTAACAATGTTTGGAATAATACATTGAAAACATTGAAAATCTCTATATATAAAAAGATCGTGTTTGTGTCCCCACGGATCCCTATTGTGTCACTGACTTATTTAGGCCTAGTCCTATATACTGTCTAATAGCTTTTCACAACTGACATGTGCCTTCTCTAGCTAAGTTGTTAACGTAGAGGACTGCTGTGCGTGCGAGCGGGTTCGATTCTCCAGTTAGACTATGCCTATTTTTTTTACCCGATTTACATTTATTCGTAGACCTTTTTAATTCCTATCAAACATATTTGCCGGCCGTAACTCATTGTTAGCTTGAATGGGTTGAGGGAGGGAGTTGAAAAAATTGACATAATGTTATAGGAAAGTTTGACCGTTGTTAAAGTTAATTAATTAATTAATTAATTGGTCATTTATATAGCGCCTCACTCCATGCTAATAAAAGCATGCTCAGCGCGCTTACAAAATCGAAACGACAATAACACTCTAAAATAGTTTTAAACAAGGTTTCGGCCGATGGAGGCACGAAACGACAATAACATTTTAAAATAGTTTCAAACAAGTTTTTTGTTGATGGATGTGTATTTGATCAATTTAGTTGAAAAGAAAAGTCTTCAAATTCTTCTTGAATGCCTTTTTTGACACAAAGTTTTTCAGTGTCTCAGGTAAGCCGTTCCTCAGTGAAGGCGCCACAGATTCAAACGAGCGTACACCAAATCACCAATAGGGGAAGGGGTAGAAGAACTAAAAATTGTAACGTAATTCACGATATTTTAAATTTAAACTTTTCATTTTCAGTCTTTTAAATAATAATAATAATAATAATATTTGTATAGCGCTGCCAACAAACATAATGTAAGCTCAGAGCGTGTTTAACATACAACTAAGAATACGGATATTACACTAGGCCAGGTGACAGAGCTAAATTGATGATTAAAAAAAAGACAAAACAAATAAATGTAGCATTAACCGACCCAACCCATAAATAAGACAGTAAGTTTCTAAAGCATGTTAAATGTTATCTAAGGTAAATATTGAAATAATGAGATTTTAAGTTCTTTTTGAAAGTAACAGTAGAGCTTGTTCGCCTCAGTTGAATGGGAAGTTGATTCCACACCTTCGGACCGGATACTGAGAAGGCTCTAAGGCCAACGGTCGTCAGAGAGAAACGGGGCTCTTCCAGAAGCGATGAGTTTGCAGAACGAAGTGTTCTTTGCGGGACATAAGGTCTGATTAGTGCCTTGAGATAGGACGGAAACTCGTTATTAAAAATGCACTGATGGCAAAGTAGCGCCACTTTATACTCAATTCTGGATTTCACGGGGAGCCAGTGGAGCGAGCGTAGAAGGGCAGTTCCCGAGTCTCTTTTAGACTTGCACATAAACAAACGCGCAGTACTTTTATGTATTCGTTGTAGCCTGGCGATTTAATGACATAAATGATATATATTTCTGTTGGATTTAAAACTGACAACTCTAGCCTACATGTTTTTTTTTTGGTTTAAAATAAGATTAAGCTGTTGTTTCTTTTTTTTTTTTTTTTTGGGGGGGGGGGGGGGGTTATCGGGCAAAATCTAGATATTAGACTGCACAAATAAAAATCTGCTTCGACTGTTAGAATTTAAAGCCCATGTTATTCATAGTAGAAAAAAGAAAAAAGACAAATAGGCCTACAATTTATTAGTCTGGTAAAGAAGTATTTTTTAAATTTATGCACTTTTTTTTTACATACACATGATGTTAAGGTACAAGCGCCTGCTCTTTATTACCGATCGAATGATCGGTCACCTGGTACTATATATATATACATACAATTTTAACTCGTATTATAGTATAGGATTTAGAGTAGGTATAAATAATTTTATTTGTCCATCTGGGTATATCCTTTATCTATTTATCTACCAATTTTATTTAATTAGAATGTATTTAGAATAAAAATAGCACTACAAGCTAGTATTAAACATTTTTATCAAATTTGACCTATGCTGGGGCAAATTGGCCTATGCTATATGGGCATAATATGGGGCAAGTTTATAGCATACATTGAATAAGATACAATAAGATACAATAAGGTAGGGCCTATATAATATCTAATATTAACACTAATACAATTACAAATTAATACAGTAAACAACCCAAAACTTTTATTATATTGTGCGATCGTCGTGGCTCCACATTTTACAGTTAAATATTTATATATAGGCCTATAATAAATAAATATAGGCCTATTTTCTTAGCATAATAAAAACAATGCCATTTATTTTAATGTTATAGCTCAGCGATTGTGAACCTACTGCACGCGTGCCACAGCTGGCACACAGAGCCATTTATGTTGGCACGCGAGCATTTTTCCATAAATGGAACAGCTTAGTAATGGCCACACGCTATATAGGGATTGGATTGTCGATTTAAAACGGCCAATTAGTCTGATCGACGTTGCCATCGTCGACTTGTTAAAATACCCTATATACTCGCGTATGTCGCACCGGTGTTTAAGTCCCACCCCTAGTTTAAGATTTTTTTTTCTTATAATATATTGTCATTGACCCGCGCATAAGTGGCACCCCAACTTCCCGGGTTACACTGCCTTTTAATATCTAAAAAATGCATACCTTTCAAACATAAAAGTTACTAAATATTCACCCTAATTTGGAAACTTTCCTTAAAAAATGGTTTTAATCGTGCATAAGGCAAACATAATCAAAATAAGACAGGGCTTTATTTATTTTAAGCAACCGATCAATAGACCTATAGACTTTAGTAAAATGGGAAAGTAGGGTATATCTTTCTTTCTTTAAGTCCCTTTCCTTAGTCATGTTCCTATCCCTATAGTAACACTACACACAAAAAAGTCTTTGAAGTACGTCGTTAGACTCAATGTCGCATAGACTGGAGACTGGGAAGCGCCGGCATTTATGACGCGTGTCCTAATTACCATTAAAATTGTTTGTAATAATTTCAAGTGCGTCTGCGCGACCGACAAATAATAAGCTGTATTTTTTTTTCAACTGTTACATGCAACTAATGAAAAATAAAACACTTTATTGACATTTCACGCATCCATCTGCCGATCGTAGTTTTGGAAACATTGCCTAGACATGGCGCGGTTTAATCGGAATGCTCAACACTGCCTTATTAGTAGGCTATAGTCTATAAGCCTAGACCTTAAGTACTAAATAATACGATCTCAAGCTTATAGACCTACCTACATTGGTGCTCGGTAAATTTGGCAATGGTAAATTCGGAACCGGTATTCAAGGCAAGGTGATTTTGGCAAACGTAATTTCGGAATAGGTAAATTCGGCAAAACACGCAAAGCGGTAAAATTGGCAACGGTAAAATTGGCAATCATATAATATCCACTGTTTTTATTAAAAGTATTGGTTAGACTACACTCTAGTCCATGGATAGGCAACCTATGCAATGCGTGCCATACTTGGCACACAGAGTGTTTTTAAATGGCACATGAAAGACCACCAAAATGGTGAAAAGAGCATGATAACATTAAGGAGCAATTTGGCACGTTATTTAATTGAACGTCATCTAATGATCAAAGACAAACATTTTAAATAGGCGCCAAATGTACCCCTTCCCCAGCCCTGGCGTTCCCCCCCTCCCCCGCTCAAGTTACGCCTCGGCAAATGTAAAGGTACGCCTATGTGTGTAAGGTAGCCAAATTGACTTTAGGCATCACAGCATACGTTTGTCTCCCCCACGATATTACGTAACTCTGACTACCTGACCGTCACCCCTACACCGTATGATGCTGGTTGTGTAAACAAGAGCAAACGTAGAGTGCCCCCTCCCCTCCCGCCCCCGACCAGACTCTCCTTTCAGGCACGACCATACTAAGTCCTTTACGAATGAGCCCAGGTTTGTTTAGATCGTACGGGAACAATTGCAAACACATTACAACCCTCCTACTTTATATATCTATCAAAAACGAACACAGTCCTTATTCCCCTCTCCCGAGATACACGAATTTTCTTGACCGGTTACGTCAGGGAGAGTTAAGGAATTACTTTACTGACCTATAGGCCTATTCTCTCAACACGGGTAGTTGAGTGTGTGTGGGGGGGGGGGAACACATGGCCACCATAAAACATTTTATCACATTCCATTGCAGTCGGCTATTTGCCGTCAATCAGTAGGTTAACTTTTGTCTTTGTAGTTTTAAACATTGTACCTTGTATGTTATAACGATACAAGTATACATTACTTAGACATATAGGCCTACAACAATACATGATAGTTGGCTATATTTGACATAGAAACCTCGATAACTTACAAGATATTTGTAGCTAAATGTGCCTTATAGCCTAAGTAAATTAGTCTAAACATTGAAAGTACTTTTATACAATTTAAATGTTTTATTTACAACTCTCGTTTGTAATATAATTTAAATATATAAGAAAAGTAAATAACTAACTTATTTTTTTTTCAAAATTGTAATAATAAAATGAAATCCAATATCATTATCAATGTTTTGATAGAAATACTGATTTGTTTTACTAACAACAATGTTCTGGGATTAAAAAGGAATTTAAACGAATACACCCCCCAACCTCTTTTAGTTTTCACTGCTTAGCCTGGTGCTACCAAGCTGGTCACTAACACTTTAATCGGTGGGGAGACGGGGTTGGGGAGACGAGGGTGGGGAGACGGGGGAGGGAGGGGCTAGAGTTTGCTTTTGTTAACACGGCGAGTCTCATTCTGGTGTTTAAAAAAGAAGAGGGAGATGGCAAATAATCTACATTATGTAACATTGCTTTGCCTTGTTTCCTTGTGCTATAGACAAGGGGGGGGGGAGGGGTTACATTTGGCGTCTATTTAAATGTTCCTTTTTACGCATTAGTTAAATAACGTAAATGGTTTAAAAAAAAACGGTGGTTTTATTCAGTTTTTCTTAAATTTAATTTTTAGTCAAACGAACTAATTAACTATTTTTTGTTACCTAATTTGTATGCTTTATATATCGGGGGGCGGGAGGGAAGGGGGGCATTCTACGTCTGCTCTTGCAAACACTACCAGTATCATGGTGTAGGTCAAGTAGTCAGAGTTACGTAATCTCGCCAATGTGCTATAAACGGAGGAAGTTTATAGGGACGTTTTGGAGATAAGGGAATGCATTGATGCGTAAAGATCTCAACAGAACTCCAAGTGATCGTCAGTTGGGCTACCTTACACACATACCACCTTTAGCCACCTTTGGGGGTGGGTGCGGTGGGCTGGGGGGGGGGGGTACGTTTGGCTCCTATTTAAAATTTTCGTTTTTGATCATTAGAGGACGTTATATTAAATTACGTGCCAAAGTGTGCCTTAATGTTTCCCTGCTCTTTTCACCATTTTGGTGGTCTTTCATGTGCCATTTAAAACCGTTTGGCGTGCCAAGGATGGCACGCATTCCATAGGTTGCCGATACATGGAATAGATTGTAGTCCTATCAATGCTTTAATAAAAACAGTGGATATTATATGATTGCCAATTTTACCGTTGCCAATACTACCGCTTTGCTAGTTTTGCCGAATTTACCTATTCCAAATTTACCTTTGCCAAAATTACCATGCCGAAAATACCGTTGACGAAAATACCGTTGCCAAATTTACAGTGATTCGGTTTCATGTTTCTGATAAATTCACTAGAGGCGCAACCGCTCAGTCTAGTGCCATGGCACTTACTCACAACGGCTCCAAACTATAAACTACAATTAATCCTGGCTCATTGCGGTGCTCACCAATGAATGAAGGATGTGTGACTGTATCTTGCACTTATATTTTGTATATGAATGTACTTACTCTCTTCTATAACTGTTTCACATGCATTCATATATATATATATATATTTAACCCTTCCAGTACCGACCTACTTCTATCTATGCTGCCTTCAGTTCCGCTATATACGCGCCCGGGACTGTAAGGATTAATATATTATTATACAAACGTAGTTATCTGTCCTTTAAGATGCGTACGTCCCCCCTTGTATGTACAGTCTAAACCCCCACCCCCACCCTCGCCAAGACTGCCCCTCCCTTTGATCCCCCCCTCGGCTACCGACCACTGGTCAAGATAAGCAAATTGCGTTTACACGCGAAATTCTTACAGTCGGCGCAGGTGGTTAGGGAAAACTCCCCTCCCCCAAACTCTTCCCCCGTAAACTAACACGTACGTAACAGCCCTCGTCGGGCATGTAGGGTATCATAGAACTTTTGTATTTCCCCCCGACCGCCCTCTTCCCCCTCCCTATTGCCATACCCCCTCCCCCACAGAGGGCACTTCTTGGTTTAGGATAGAAATGAAAAACGGGTATTGGGGCCTTAGACACCGAACACACCAGTCATGTATTTCGGTCGGTCCAAATATATACTGTTACACTGTAAATTTGTATTGTGGATTACTTCCGTCATCTATCGCTTATGCCTAAATAAACAGTATTTGAAATTCATCCCGGCATTGAATCAATCATTGTTCTTGTGTCTGCTCATGTATTAGCATTCATGTCTTGTAGTAGTAGAGATTACTCTAACCAATAGACTTACAGCACCCGCCAGCCAAGCGGGATAACGGACTAAAATATAAATAATTCTAAGACCCAAACTTCACTGTGACATAGCAATAATCAGCCTCTACACGAGCCAAATAACCACGTACAGTGCCTGCCACGCTACAATGTTTAAGAAGAAAGTCGTTCAGTTTCTTTGTATTATACACCAAGAAGCTCTTTGTGTCAGGGATAGCAGCTAGAAATAAGATTCTCAAAGATGTCACAAAAAGGATTAGATCTAATTACTTCATGGCTCGTGCTCTTAATTGTCGAGCTGTTGGAATTGCAAGAAAGCTCTATCTGGGTAGACTCAGGAGCACCCTTCAGTCCTGGGAAAAAATCCTAGCCTGCATCAGGATTCGAACCCAGACTCTTTGGTAAGCCAGTCGAACGCGCTGACGCACGACCTCCATGTCTATATGTTATAGCATATAGGACAGTGTAAAAGATTAGAGACACAGTTAGTTTGAAACAATGTCTTCAGCAGCCAGTCTGACAATTTCTACTCTAGCCCCATGCTTAGGCTTTCTTTAACATCTTTCGCACTATCTGATATTACAAACAAACAAAAAAATATGTCCCTGGTAATTTAATACTTTTAAACTAAATTTTAAGACCACATTAATGGTAGAATAAAATGAAAAATAATAGTAAGTTTTTAATAAAAAAAACTTTTTCTATTACGGGTCTAAGGCCTAATAGCCTTAAACTTGACTAATGACTTTAACAGACGTTCCTTCTATATATACGATTTTTAAATTACGTCCGTAGGTTCAAAACTCCTGCAGGGCGGCAGAGATTTTGTTGTTGACAGTCTGGTGAACTAACCACTTAGCCACTCCTAAGTTTAAAAAAGACTAGAAATTATAATAGAAAGCAATATTACATGAAAAGGATTTGAATGTAATCCATGTAAGCTAAACTCAATACACCTAACCAAATAATGAAATATAAATACAATTTTTAGATATATATTCATATATTCATTCAGATATATTATATAAATATATTCTTCCATGTTTAAATGCTTTTCCAAATGGGTAATTGGATAAGCAGATACCGTATCAATGTGCCGAAAGTCTTCTGTATTACTTGTCCACTAAATCACATTGCATACATTTACAACATCATAAACAAAAAGCAAGTAACACTATCTTATCGTGTACATTACAGAGGCTCCTTCTATAAAGAAGATTATTGCGTCCTACGCCCATCCGTGGTCCGAGTCTAGTCTTGCATTTTTATTAATGTTTTAAATGATGTTAAGTTATTGGTTTTACTGGTTTTCCTGGTTTGTTCAGGCAACCCATTCCCTGTCCGAATACCACTCGGGATCAGTAATCGAGGACAACAATGGCCAGGTCCTTACTGAAAGCACTTCAGTACTTAGACGTTGGACGGAATACTGCACCGAGCTGTATAATTACAAGACCGTCAGTGATACCAGCATACTACAGAACAAACAAGAAAGAGCCGGACGAATTACCAGTGCTTTTGACCGAGGTTGAGGAAGCAATAAGAAGCTTAAAGGGAGACAAGTCTCCAGGAATCGACAACATTACTGCTGAACTGTTGAAACATGGGGGCCTTGTAGTAACCAAAACACTTACAACAATCTGCAAGAGCTATGGAAAAATTAAAAATGGCCCAGGGAATGGGCGCAGTCACTCATTCCATCGCCCAACAAAGCCAATATAAAACAATGCCAGAACTACAGGACAATCAGTCTTATCAGCCATCCTAGTAAGGTAATGCTAAAAGTTATCATCAACAAACTAAAACCATGGTTGAAGAACAAGGCAGGTTTCAGACCAGGCAGAAGCACAATTGAGCAGATTTTTAACTGTCGCTTGCTCACAGAAAAATACATACAGCACCAACGCGAAATCCATCATAACTTCATCGATTTTAAGAAAGCATTTGATCGTGTTTAGCTCGATGGATTATGTCAGGTGATGAGAAGCTACAACATTGAAAAAAAGACTGATAGCCTACAGGCAATAGAAGCACTCTACAATCAAGCAAGCAGTGCAGTTCAACTCAATGGTTGTATGGGGGACTTCTTTGAGATGTCGATTGGAGTCCGACAAGGTTGCATCCTATCGCCAGTTCTATTCAATATCTTTCTAGAAAAAAATATGCAAGAAACACTCGATGATTACCATCCATCAATCTCTATTGGGGGAAGACCCTTATGCAATCTGAGATCTGCTGATGATATCGACCTGTTGGCTGGGAGCAACAGAGAGCTACAAGAGCTCACAGACAAGCTTGCAGATGGAACGAAGGCAAATGGAATGGAAATCAGTTCAGAAAATAGTAAAATAATGATCAACACCACAGATGCCAGAAGTGCAAACATCATATTGAACCAACAACAACTGGAAGAAGTAAATAATTTCAAATATCTAGGAGCAATCATATCCGTAGACGGACGCTGTGAGCCTGTGATGAGGGGATTGGGGGCCAGTACGATGCGCTCGTTACTGTGTTGCTCACACAATATCTCCTCACCTCACTTGGTTCGTTGTCTAAGGGCTATGACGGCTGCTGGCTGAACTAGACTTGTGGCATCAACAATGCTTGATATTTATATTTGACGTGCAGTTTCTCTGGCGGTCTACCTTCCTTGCTTAACGTATTCTCATGCTCACTCAATCAGAACAAACGAGTTCAGGTTAAGTAATTAGATAAGTCGAACGTTTATTGCCGGTATTAACGTAGTTTTTGTACAAAGCCACACTTACATATAGGGATAATAAGGTGTCCACAACACATCAATTATATCCAAAGCACATAAACGTCAATACATGGAAAATAATAATATACAAGCACAACTTCACAATACAGTAATTCCAAGTGAACAATTTATGTAAATAATCCAACATGGAATAACGTCATGTAACATTTTAAGAAGAAGTATCCAGTCTCCCTAACAACATAAAACCTGCCCCTTATATCTGTCAACTGGTCAGTCTAAAATGGCGACCCAGCGAAAAACGTCAACCAATGGCAAAAAATGTCTACAATTGTCTACACAACGATTGGTCAAGTGGCGTGTCCAGTGTCAAAGGAATTAGTCATAACACCTGGACTAGCTAGAAGGGGTGGGGGGTACAAGAGGGGGGGGGGAGTTGGTCTGTCACCACATTTACTATCTTTCACAACTTTGTACATCTCGTGTTTTAAACAAAAGACCCTAACTAGGCGCGGCGCGTGACTCGCAAGAACAAACAATAGGCCCAAATTGTATCTCAACCGAGTTAATCTAGGAGCGTTAAGACCTGACCAAGCGGTTGAAAGAGGGGTAGGGGTGTGGGGAAAGGGTTGGGGGATAGGTGTATAGGGGAAACAATTTCTCCCCAACACGCACATTATACCTTAACGTATGCTTAACTAATTACAAAGCACTTAACTTTGCATAATTAATTTCACATCATGACAGAGCCAAAAATTCGAGCAAGGATTGGGACTGCGATGGCGGCAATGGCTCGCCTAAACAGAATCTGGACCAGTAAAAGCATTGGTCTCCCAACAAAGCTCAGACTTTACAGAGCCCTTGTCAGAACTATTATTATGTATGGATGTGATACATGGACGCTTCTATCAGCAACTGAAAACAAGTTGCAGGCGTTTGAAAATAAAGGCAAGAGAAAAATACTTCGAATCTCCTACGTAGAACACATGACTAATGCGTATGTGTGGGACAGAATATTCTCAGTTGCAGGCCCTCAAGAAAATATTATGGCTACAATCAAACCACGCAAACTGAAATGGTTCGGTCATGTGTTGTGGCACAAAAGCCTGACAAAAATAATCCTCCAGGGCAAGGTGGAAGGTGGTGTAGGAGAGTCCGTCAGCGGAGATGCTGGTTCGACAATAGGGCTGCAGTTGACTCAACGATTGACCTCCGCGCAAGATAGGCAAAAGTGGAGAAAGTTGACTGCCGAAGTGTCCATTCGTTCCCCCCAACGACCTCAACGGTCATGGGATGGATGATGATGATTTCTCAGTTTAATGCCTTATGTTTTATAACTACTTTACTCTTTGCCCTTCTGTCCTCTAGTGTTTCTAGGTTTAGTGATTTGACTAATGGTGTTACTCTTGTTAATTAGAAATATTCACTAGTTATGAACCTTGCAGCTCTTGTTTGAATATGTTCTAATTTTTTAATGGTTTCTTTAGTTGATGGGTTCCATACAGAAGCTGAATATTCTAACATAGGCCTAACTAATAAACTTAGTTAGGAATCCTTATTTAATCATCTAAATGAAAAGATAATAAAATAAAAGTACTTACGGTGTCTGTAAAATCTGTTTCATAGACTAATAGTAAGTCTTTTTTTTTTCAAAAGTCGGTCAAATTTCAATTTTTATCACAGTATTGACAATTTTGATACGAGTGTAACCATTTTAACATCGAAAGTAGGGGACGCAAAAAGCTATTTCCTGTAGGCCAACCAACACTTCTACATATAGTAGGTAGCTTTAAAAAACCGTTGTAAGTACGTGCCCCTCTGGCAAGAGCTCCTCAGGGCTAGTGCTCCTGTAGGCTAGTGCCCCTGTAGGCTAGTGCCCTTGTAGGCTAGTGCCCCTGTAGGCTAGTGCCCCTGTAGGCTAGTGCCCCTGTAGGCTAGTGCTCCTGTAGGCTAGTGCTCCTGTAGGCTAGTGCCCCTGTAGGCTAGTGCCCCTGTAGGCTAGTGCCCCCGTAGGCTAGTGCCCCTGTAGGCTAGTGCTCCTGTAGGCTAGTGCCCCTGTAGGCTAGTGCTCCTGTAGGCTAGTGCCCCTGTAGGCTGGTGCTCCTGTAGACTAGTGCCCCTTTACTAGTGCTCTTTTAGGCTAGTGCTCCTGTAGGCTAGTGCTCCTAAGGCTAGTGCTCCTGTAGGCTGGTGCCCCTTTACTAGTGCACCTTTAGGCTAGTGCTCCTGTAGGCTAGTGCTCCTGTAGGCTAGTGCTCCCGTAGGTTAGTGCACCTGTAGGCTAGTGCTCCTGTAGGCTTGTGCCCCTTGACTAGTGCTCCTTTAGGCTAGTGCTCCTGTAGGCTAGTGCTGCTGTAGGCTAGTGCTTCTGTAGGCTAGTGCTCCTGTAGGGGGAGGAGGAGGGGGAGGTCTGTATCAACTTTCCCCACAGTAAACCAGTGGGAGGGAAGGGGGAGGGCTGTATCAACTTTCCCCACAGTAAACCAGTGGGAGGGGAGAGGGAGGGCTGTATCAACTTTCCCCACAGTAAACCAGGGGGAGGGGAGGGGAAGGTCTGTATCAATTCGCCCCACAGTAAACCAGTTGGAGGGGGAGGGCTGTATCAATTTGCCCCACACTCTTTTTTACTTATGGAAAACCGAAGCTTAACTTTGCCTATTATTCATAGGTCCTAGTCAATAGGGCCTGCAACTCTATAGTCTCCAATTAAAGTCAAAGTATTGACATAATTAAATTATTTTTTAAAGCAACAGGGAGATGCCGAGGCTATATCTCAATAGCCTAGCTACATCTAGGCATCTATATCTTTTTTAGCTTTTAGGCTGCTACATAATATTTGTGGCCACCTAAAAATAGTAGAATAGTCTCTTGATTTGTATAGGCCTACTATTCTAACCTATATAGATTATAGTAGACTGTGTGGATTCTATAGATTATAGTAGGCTAGACTGCGTGGATTCTATAGATTATGGTAGACTGTGTGGATTCTATAGATTATAGTAGACTGTGTGGATTCTATAGATTATAGTAGGCTAGACTGCGTGGATTCTATAGATTATAGTAGACTGTGTGGATTCTATAGATTATAGTAGACTGTGTGGATTCTATAGATTATAGTAGACTGTGTGGATTCTATAGATTATAGTAGGCTAGACTGCGTGGATTCTATAGATTATAGTAGGCTAGACTGTGTGGATTCTATAGATTATAGTAGGCTAGACTGTGTGGATTCTATAGATTATAGTAGGCTAGACTGTGTGGATTCTATAGATTATAGTAGGCTAGACTGTGTGGATTCTATAGATTATAGTAGGCTAGACTGTGTGGATTCTATAGATTATAGTAGGCTAGACTGTGTGGATTCTATAGATTATAGTAGGCTAGACTGCGTGGATTCTATAGATTATAGTAGACTGTGTGGATTCTATAGATTATAGTAGGCTAGACTGTGTGGATTCTATAGATTATAGTAGACTGTGTGGATTCTATAGATTATAGTAGACTGCGTGGATTCTATAGATTATAGTAGACTGTGTGGATTCTATAGATTATAGTAGACTGTGTGGATTCTATAGATTATAGTAGACTGTGTGGATTCTATAGATTATAGTAGGCTAGACTGCGTGGATTCTATAGATTATAGTAGACTGCGTGGATTCTATAGATTATAGTAGACTGTGTGGATTCTATAGATTATAGTAGACTGTGTGGATTCTATAGATTATAGTAGACTGTGTGGATTCTATAGATTATAGTAGACTGTGTGGATTCTATAGATTATAGTAGGCTAGACTGCGTGGATTCTATAGATTATAGTAGACTGCGTGGATTCTATAGATTATAGTAGACTGTGTGGATGCTATAGATTATAGTAGGCTAGACTGCGTGGATTCTATAGATTATAGTAGACTGCGTGGATTCTATAGATTATAGTAGACTGCGTGGATTCTATAGATTATAGTAGACTGTGTGGATTCTATAGATTATAGTAGACTGTGTGGATTCTATAGATTATAGTAGACTGTGTGGATTCTATAGATTATAGTAGACTGTGTGGATTCTATAGATTATAGTAGACTGTGTGGATTCTATAGATTATAGTAGGCTAGACTGTGTGGATTCTATAGATTATAGTAGGCTAGACTGTGTGGATTCTATAGATTATAGTAGGCTAGACTGCGTGGATTCTATAGATTATAGTAGACTGCGTGGATTCTATAGATTATAGTAGACTGCGTGGATTCTATAGATTATAGTAGACTGTGTGGATTCTATAGATTATAGTAGACTGTGTGGATTCTATAGATTATAGTAGGCTAGACTGTGTGGATTCTATAGATTATAGTAGGCTAGACTGCGTGGATTCTATAGATTATAGTAGGCTAGACTGTGTGGATTCTATAGATTATAGTAGGCTAGACTGCGTGGATTCTATAGATTATAGTAGGCTAGACTGTGTGGATTCTATAGATTATAGTAGACTGTGTGGATTCTATAGATTATAGTAGACTAGACTGCGTGGATTCTATAGATTATAGTAGGCTGTGTGGATTCTATAGATTATAGTAGACTGTGTGGATTCTATAGATTATAGTAGACTGTGTGGATTCTATAGATTATAGTAGGCTAGACTGTGTGGATTCTATAGATTATAGTAGGCTAGACTGTGTGGATTCTATAGATTATAGTAGGCTAGACTGCGTGGATTCTATAGATTATAGTAGACTGTGTGGATTCTATAGATTATAGTAGACTGTGTGGATTCTATAGATTATAGTAGACTGTGTGGATTCTATAGATTATAGTAGGCTAGACTGTGTGGATTCTATAGATTATAGTAGACTGTGTGGATTCTATAGATTATAGTAGACTGTGTGGATTCTATAGATTATAGTAGACTGTGTGGATTCTATAGATTATAGTAGGCTAGACTGCGTGGATTCTATAGATTATAGCAGGCTGTGTTGATTCTATAGATTATAGCAGGCTGTGTTGATTCTATAGATTATAGCAGGCTGTGTGGATTCTATAGATTATAGCAGGCTGTGTGGATTCTGATTCCTATTGTTTAATTTAAAACACATGACCTTATTGTCTCATATTTATCTTTTGCGAACTCGCTTCCGGCATGTGTCCTCCCTAGCTGAGTGGTTAGTGTATCGGACAGCCATGCGAGGGAACTGGCTTCGATTCCCCTCTGATAACTTCATTTTTCTTTTTCTATTTTTTGTCCATTAATATTCCATTTTTTTAAAAGGATTGTAGGATTTAAAGCTTTCCTAAACTGTTTTCAGTAAGTAAAATCTAATATTTCTATTTTAGACGCATGCGGGAGACGGGAGGCGGGAGGCGGGTGTTCGATTCTCAGCCAGAGATAGTCCTAGCTTTTTGCCCTTATTTAACCCGATTCGATTCCAGGGTAGGGTTCTTTTCGATTCCGAAATTCTCTTTCTGGGAATATATAAAAGGGTATCGGAACAGAGCATCGGTATACATAGGCCAGTGGCAGAGCATCGGTATACATTTAGCGACATAGGCCAGTGGCAGAGCATCGGTATACATTTAGCGACAGAGGCCAGTGGCAGAGCATCGGTATACATTTAGCGACAGAGGCCAGTGGCAGAGCATCGGTATACATTTAGCGACAGAGGCCAGTGGCAGAGCATCGGTATACATTTAGCGACAGAGGCCAGTGGCAGAGCATCGGTATACATTTAGCGACAGAGGCCAGTGGCAGAGCTAATAATTGTTTTGGTGACATCATTTATTCTATTTGTAGTGCACATTCACTATTTTATCATTGTATTTCTTAGATGCATTATGATTCCAATTCTCTTTAACATTATAATAAGGAGGCATTCCTGAAGGAGTCTGATGGTTGTGAAAATCGACTGGATAGCTTGACTGGATAGCTTGACTGGATAGCTTGACTGGATAGCTTGACTGGATAGCTTGACTGGATAGCTTGACTGGATAGCTTGACTGGATAGCTTGACTGGATAGCTTGACTGGATAGCTTGACTGGATAGCTTGACTGGATAGCTTGACTGGATAGCTTGACTGGATAGCTTGACTGGATAGCTTGACTGGATAGCTTGACTGGATAGCTTGACTGGATAGCTTGACTGGATAGCTTGACTGGATAGCTTGACTGGATAGCTTGACTGGATAGCTTGACTGGATAGCTTGACTGGATAGCTTGACTGGATAGCTTGACTGGATAGCTTGACTGGATAGCTTGACTGGATAGCTTGCTGCATCATTTGTATCTTATTTGTTTGTTTGCGTGTATGTGTTTGTGTGTGTGTTGGAGGGAAGAGACCCATACAGACGATCGGGATATATAGTTTTAGCCTACAGGCCAACTTAAAATATTAAGTAAAGCAAAGGGCTTCAAGAATGAAGTTCATTAACAAAGATTAGATTCAATTAGAAGACCACCTATAAAGATCCAACGCGCTGTCCTTATGTCACCTTTAGCCCTTTTATTTTACACAATTTCTAATTTACAACATCAAAAACAGCTTAAAAACAAAAAAAAATCGGAAAGAAAAGAAATTAAGATTGTATTGTGAATGTTGTTAAAGAGAGAGAGAGAGAGAGAGAGAGAGAGAGAGAGACAAAGAGAGAGAGAGAGAGAGAAAAGGAGAGAGAGAGAGAAGATTGGAAATGAAAGAGAGAGAGCGAGAGAAACATCTATAGTTTGGGCCCATACTGATGTTGTTTCATATACAGACATTACGTCATTTGTCTACTTTTATTTTTTTAAAGAAGGATCCCCATACTCGCAAAACAATATTTGCGTGAATTTAAAGTGAGCATGATATTTCGGCGCGTTTGGGCTTATCTATATAATCAAAGGCTATAATAAAATGGAACGCTTGCTTTAATATTTCTGTTATTTGGTGACTCAAGTAACTTCTTTTTGGAATTCCCGATTGCCGTTTGCCCTGCACAATTCCGTTTTATTTAATCGCTATGATTTTCTCAATGAAAAATTAAAATTAAAATCAAAAGTTGTATAAAGCGGAAACATTTAGGTAAAAATAGGAGCATAGAAGTTATTTAAGACAGCGCACGAAAAAAGCTCTAGAAATAAAGCAAGCGGTCCATCTTATTATAGTCTTTGATATAATAAAAGCCCCAACATTTGGATTGTCTTCACGAATACAGGTGCCTCAAGCAGGACGCGTGTAAAAAAAAAAGTTGCTGATTTTAGATTTCTAGATTTTAGCCCACCCTATTTATTGTAGTCCACCCTATTTATTGTAGCCCACCCTATTTATTGTAGCCCACCCTATTTATTGTAGCCCACCCTATTTATTGTAGTCCACCCTATTTATTGTAGTCCACCCTATTTATTGTAGTCCACCCTATTTATTGTAGTCCACCCTATTTATTGTAGCCCACCCTATTTATTGTAGCCCACCCTATTTATTGTAGCCCACCCTATTTATTGTAGCCCACCCTATTTATTGTAGTCCACCCTATTTATTGTAGTCCACCCTATTTATTGTAGTCCACCCTATTTATTGTAGTCCACCCTATTTATTGTAGCCCACCCTATTTATTGTAGCCCACCCTATTTATTGTAGTCCACCCTATTTATTGTAGCCCACCCTATTTATTGTAGTCCACCCTATTTATTGTAGTCCACCCTATTTATTGTAGCCCACCCTATTTATTGTAGCCCACCCTATTTATTGTAGTCCACCCTATTTATTGTAGCCCACCCTATTTATTGTAGTCCACCCTATTTATTGTAGCCCACCCTATTTATTGTAGCCCAAGCTCAATGGCTTTCTTTTTGTCGTTTCTTTGTCAAATTGTCTCTGTCTGAAATTCAATCTTGCTAACTGTATTTCATTACATACAGTCGAAACTTTTCGAACTAAGGGAGAATATCTTTACAAACCAACAGGGGATTGTGTTACCTTACGTTAGGTAAAGAAGATGGAAAGTTATTTAACGTCTTATTATCGAGCTCAGCCTTTCCTTGTTTATAGAAATAATGTAGACAGTGTGACCTAAAACTATAAACTTGGGAGAGGAGGTTGAAATGGGAGTAGGCTTAGTGTCAAGATTACTTGATTGCGTGAAAAAAAGGTAAGCATAGTGTGTGAGAGCGTGTCGTGGGTCGTTGTCAGTTTCTTGGGTATAATGCACCGTTTTGTAAAAGGGTTTTTCATATTTATATTTTTAATTCAGGTGCACCAGTAGCTGGTTGGTTTAATAATCACTTCTGTAACCAATGAACTCAACTCCAGTGAAGTACTTAAACCACCAATAAGTTCCGATTGAGAGTATACCGGTGGACTAATGCATGTGTTCAGCCTCTGTTGCGCGTTTGAGAATCAATGCACAACCGAGAGGTCACGAGACTCGGTTTGAATGAAGCAATGTGCGCAACAGCCCGTCTCACCAAGCCCAGTGCATGGATGTTTAAACCAAGCCCAGTGCATGGATGTTTAGGCCTAAAGTGTGGAGTTTGTGCACTTGGGCGACAGTGCAAGAATACGGTCGATCCATACTCTATAATATTAATAATGTGGGCGAAATTCGAAGATGGGGAGAAGAAAATTAGTGCATGTAGGGCTTACTGCGGAGACCGTACACTTTGTTATCAGCGTATTGTGGCGTGGCTAGTGTCAGGATCTTAATGTACCCCCTTGATCAAACCTTTAAAATTGTTACGCCCTTGAATTAAGAGCTGGAAGATGGGAAGACCTTTACTCTGGCGCCGTCTGAGGTCTTCGTTTCCTCAGTAAAAGCCGGTTGATGTAAAAGAAGAGAATGAACAAGTTTCCACTTGGCGGACGAAAACAAAGAATGTTGCAATGTTATGGGAAGTGTCGAAACTCGAAACCACTTTAGACTGCGAGAGGGAGAGTGGAAGGAGTCCAAGTAGAAGAGAGGGGGTTAATTTAAGAACCAAGAAGTGGAGAAATAATGAGGGGGGGGGAAGATGGGGTACCAGTAGTTTGCCGAAATGTACCATACATATTACATTTAGTATACATTTGCAAAAATGTAAAGGTTAAACTTCATTCAGGTCTCATTCAGGCACACTGACGTAGCCAGGTTTTCACGCTAGTGGAGCGAACTTTTAAGAAAAAGGCCCAACTTGGTGCAGTTTTCCCAAATAAATAGAGAAACAAAGAATTCGAACATATCAACTATAAAAAAATTAACTACAAAAATACTCTGTGCCTTACCCAACTCTTTAATATTGCAGTTTTTACTTCACCGTCCATAATACTTTGTGGAACAGCTATTAGTGGTGAGAATTTCATCAAATTGATTGCACCTACTTCTGATTCTTAGGATGCACATCTACTATCTTAATATTGAAAAACGAGTAAAATTATCAGAAGACATTTATCGATAATTTTTTTAGATTCCCAAATTGTATTGAGTTCTAAAGTTTTAATTTTAATTTCCCTTGTCTCTGTTGTCCTAATTACAAAATCATCCTCTACAATACATTTAAGAACATAGTCATTTTTTTACATTTCATTTTCACCGACAGTAATATCATTAAGCAAACGGAACTTCGTAAAAAAACGTTCTTTCTCTTCATTTTTTTTCAATTCTGTAAGTATCTTTAGCAAAATCTTGCAACCCTTTTTGGTTCAACTCATTTGTCTACCCGTAATTATTTAGCCAGCATGCTATAAATCCTACTATTAGCTTTTATGGAGTAAATCAACAGTGTTTATCAATTTCACTATCATTTATCACTACCCAATATTACTGAAATGAGGCACAGTTTCATCTTTAGAGCAAAATTTTCTAATTTCAAGTAGATTGGCTCAGGTGTTACAAGTGTAAATAGAAAATATTCATCTGTGAGTATTCCAAGGTTGTTTCTAGTTATTTCTTACTTATATTGTGTTCTATTCAACTTCATCTGTGAGCATTCCAAGGTTGTGTCACGTTATTTCTTACTCGTAATGTGTTCACTTCAACTTCATCTGTGAGTATTCCAAGGTTGTTTCTAGTTATTTCTTACTTATATTGTGTTCTCTTCAACTTCATCTGTGAGTATTCCAAGGTTGTGTCAAGTTATTTCTTACTCGTATTGTGTTCTCTTCAACTTCATCTGTGAGTAGTCCACTTGCGAAGAGTACTAAGTAAACAAACGGGATTTAACATAAATTGAATTTTATAACTCATTTTGGCATCTTCCGAATTGCGCTTTATATTTTCTATAAAAAAATAAGAGTACTGAAAACTTTTTGAAGGTTGAACTAAAGAAAGCATATAAAAATTGACATATTATTGAACACAGTGGTGATAAATCATTTTTTTCAGAGGAAAAACACATATTATCTTTTGAAAATTGACCACTCAATGCAACTTTCTTACTTGGAATCATGCCATAGCATAACATAAAGATATATAATACATTGTAATTATTATTTAAACAACTCATTAAATATACATAAACTTCTTGTTTGTTTTTGTTGTTTTTTTACATCTATTTCAAACTCTGATAGAGGTGTAAACAGTTCATGGGCATACTTGAGTTTATTCACTAAAGCAGTTCGTTAGACCTACACAATGACTTACCACATTCTCCACAATGATGCTGTAACTGTAACCTAAATAAATAAATATTTTAAAGAGAGGTTTAAATGTGTGGTTCTAATAGAATATAACATTTGAAGTTCAATAATGAATGCCCTAAGCTAATCAATCTCAGAAACTACTATCCCCTCAGCTTACCAATACCGACTTATCTATAAAAAGAATGGATAGTATCTCCATATTACAATTTTTATTCGCACATTGAATCCAAAATTGATTAGACCATTCTTACTGTAGACTAAGAGATACCCTTGATATGTGGGATAAATCTAACCCTAACAAATTTAATTATTATGTAAAATAATTTTGTTTTGTAACATATTAACAGGCATCCATGGAAATGTAGTAAAATAAAATATCATTGTTAATGTTATACGTTTGTTTTCTGATGGAGCAGCTTTACAACAAGCTATCCAATCTGTTGAGACAAACTGGATTTGTATATTTGTTGTCATCTGAAAAAAAATTTGCTCATAAGCTAGACTTAAAATAAATATAATTAAATGACATAATATTATTTTTAAAATTCATACAATCATTTTAAATACAACCTGATAGTAACAGTAATGTAAAATGTGTATAGATTTAGGAGTGAATGTCCTAGTTTTAATGTTCTGCATACAGTCACTTCATCCCCAGACACTTCATCCCCGTCACTTCATCCCTGTAACAAAGAGATCTTCATAACAGTAGTAACACAACTTCAACTTGAATAATACTTGGTAAAGACTTCACTTGAAGATAATAACTTTAATCAATATATCCTATATCAACATCACTTCTGTCCTTCGTTACTACTATCACATCAAGACCAAGTACATCACTCTTCCACGGCCTAACATACACTGTCCTTGTTTACCATCTCTCTCTCCCAAGTAAACATTACATGACGTCAAACACACATTTCCTAGTTACTCCTTAATCGCACCTATTGCACAAACTTATTCCTTATAACTTCACACCAAGTCATGCAACACTTACACCCTCCTTCTCACATTTAAAAATACCTTTAGTATTTTTTCATTTTTTTTTTTTTTTTAAAAACTTATAAATATACATCTGCTATTATTACAAATGCTCCAACTCTATTTAATTAAAATTTTCAACAAATCATAACAAATATCCACTTCCTTTCATTACATCCATTACGCACCTAGTAAACAAAGTATTGTAAAATGTAAATTGCACACCAACATATGTTCTCCTCAAGACAACAACTATTATTATATAAAAATAACTAACATGAATAATATAATAATAATAACACTGAAAAATGATATCTATACTGTATCCCAACCAGTCATCATCCCATACTTATCAATATAACTGTCATTACTTAAATAAAAAAAATGATTACATCTAATTCATTCACTCATTTACTCATGTTCACCCATTTTATTTCCACTTGACCACAACACCATTCAAATATAGAACATATAACTTGACTTGGGTACAATGTGTGGCAAGATAACATCAACATCATCATCATCATCATCAAATATCATCATCATCATCATCATCATCAAATATCATCATCATAATACCCAAATCAAAATCTGTGAAAAATGTAACATTTGTTAATATCTCAATATAATAATATAAAAAAAACACTATTTACAATATTATCTACAACAATCCCCATCCTTAAACCAAATTTACACATAATCATTACCCATTCTAGAAAGTATATCAGGAATATGATTATCACAACCTTTTATTGACCTAATCTGAAACTTGTAATCCTGCAATACCAGTGCCCACCTGGTTACCCTATTGTTTTTAACTTTGTCACAATTAAACTTTACCAAAGGCTTGTGATCTACCAATATATCAAACTGAGTTCCCAGTAGGTATTTTTGTAACCGCGTTACTGCCCAGAAAATTGCCAAACATTCAATCTCAATCACCGAATACCTCTTTTCCGCCTCTGAAAGCTTCCTACTTAAGTATAATACAGGCTGAAATTGTCCATTATGTAACTGCATAAGACAAGCCCCAACCCCTATCCTCGAGGCATCTGTAGCTAAAGTCATGTGCCTATTCAAATCTATGGGTTTTAATATAGCTTCATTTTGAAAAACAGCCTTAATTTTACTTAAAGCTACCTCACATTCCTCCGTCCAAACAATGTTTGCAGGACTGTCCTTATTAGCTAATTTTCCTAAAGGTTCAACTACCTCTGCAAAGTTAGGTATGAACGATCTATAAAAACTGCACAATCCAATAAGCGATCTAACATTTTTCTTAGTTTTTGGTTTCTCAATATCAAGAATTTTCTTAGCTAATTCTTTTGTAGGTTGTATTTGTCCCTGCCCAATATTATAGCCTAAAAAATCTAGTCTATTTAATCCAATTTTTACTTTCTCTGGCGACACCGTAATATTATATTTTCTAAGTATCCCAAATAACCGTTTCAAAGTTTTAATATGTTCTCCCCAGGACCTAGTATACACACATATATCATCCACATAATGTCTGATACATGGTTCTTTATGTAGAATGATATTCATCATTTTCACAAACGTTGCCGTACTGTTTACCAAACCGAACGGCATCACGTTCCATTCATACAAGCGTTCATGCGTAGTGAACGCAGTATACTTCTTAGAACTTTCTTTCATCCTAATCTGATAAAATCCTCTTGTACAATCTAAGTGTGAAAATATGTTTGCATCCGCCATATTGTTTACCAAGTCTTCTGGATTAGGTAAAGGTTCCCTATCAATTACCGTTATCTGGTTAATTTTTCTGAAATCGCATCATAACCTAATCTTGCCATTCTTCTTCTTTACTATGACTATAGGCGATGCATAAGGCGATTGCGATTTCTGTATTAGACCATTATCTAGCAACAATTGTATCTCTTTTTCTACATCTTTTCTATAATGATATGGTACTTGATATGGCTTCTGCTTCAAATAACTGTCACTATTCACCTTAATTTTATGTTGAATGACATTAGTTTGTCCTGGTAATTCAGAAATTACATCCTTATATTCGCCAATCAATTGTATTAATTCCCTCTTAACTTCACTGGCAATATCTTTATTAAATTTTATGGCATTCACTATATCGCTATCTTTACTATTTCCCATTTCTACAGTGTGTATTGTCACATTATCACTATTCTCTTCCACTGCAATATTGGACATCACAAGATCAATATAATATTGTCTCAGTAAATCTATGTGAAAAGTCTTGCTATTTCCCTTTATATAAACTCTGTAGTCTACATGACTGAGTTTTTCTTCTACTGTATAAGGTCCTTGCCACGACTGTCCTCCACTACTTCCGTTCGGCAAGTACACTAATACCATATCCCCTACATTAAGTTGTCTTAAAAACCTATGTTTATTTTTAATTGTTCTCTGTCTTTCACTACTTTTCTCTAAATTATGTCTGGCCTCCTTAACTGAATACGCAATTTCCTCTCTAGTTTCCGTAATCATATCATTCGCAGACCTATTCTTTACATCCGGAGTAATTATTTCATTTTTTAAGATATCTAACGGACCTCTCGGATTTGCTCCAAAAATAAGTTGAAACGGACTAAAGTTAGTAGCTTCATGTGGAGTTTCATTATAAGCAAACACCACCATAGGCAAAAATCTATCCCAATCCCTCTCTTTATCTTGCACTACTTTTCTTAACATAGTTTTTACAGTTCTATTAGCCCTTTCCACTGCGCCATTCGATTGCGGATGGTATCTAGCCGCAAATATTTGCGTTATTTGTAACATCTCCGCAAATGCAGCTGTCAGTTGAGACCTAAACTGTGTCCCATTATCTGACAATATTTTTTCAGGGAACCCAAATTTTGTGAAAACTCCTAACATCGCATGACATATAGTGTCTGCAAAAATGTTCTTCAACGGAATAGCCTCCATCCAACGCGAACACATATCTACTATAACAAGCATATATCTATGTTTCCTATCAGTCATAGTAGCAGTCGGTCCTATTATATCTACTGCGATTTTCTGAAACGGCCCCAAGGCTAAATCCATCGGTTGTAATGGAGCCTTGTGTTTTGCATCCAGACTATTATGTCTGCAACATGTTTGACATGTCTTTACATAAGACTTTATATCTTCATGCATCTTTGGCCAATAGAAATGTCGGCTAAGTCTTTGCCACGTCTTATTATGACCCATGTGCGCGGCTAACGGAATCTCATGTGCCGCTTTTAGAACTAACTTTTTTAAAGTCCTCGGAACCACCACTCTATACTCAGGTTTATTATCACGCCTTATGTTATAGTTACGTTTAGCTAACACTCCCTGTATATAAAAAAAACCTTTATTCTTACTCTCTCTAGCCTTTTCTTTTATCACATTTAATTCAGCATCATCTTGTTGCTGAGCAATTATTTGCTCTTTAGTAACATTCATTATAGTTTCCATACTCACATCCATCTCTACCTTTCTTTCTTTATTTTCGTACTTCTGTTGTGCCCTAGTCATCACGCTACAACTATCTACCATATTATATTCATGCACTAAACTAACTTCCCTAACATCTGTTTCCGGCTCACTCATACCACACAGTACATGTTTACCAGGCAACATAGTTTTAAATCGTGCCTGCTTTCTATCCATCCAGTCCGTTAATAATTTATCGTAATTGTCTTGAATCATTTCTGGAATATTTCCCAATACCAATGGTGCTGGAAGCGACTCCATAACCAATGCCTCCGCTCGTCCCTTAACCCAAGGTGTGTCAATATCAATAAATGAGGTTCTACAATCAACCACAGAACCATCTCCTAACCTAACTCTTCTTCTATTGTCAGTCATATCTTCTCGTTTGATTAAACTATTCCGCACCGCGACCGTACTACACCCAGAATCCTTCAGCATATGTGTAATCTGATTATTCACAAAAGCGGGATAAAGGACCAATGTTCCTGTATTATCCAAGACCGTAGACACAATCTCCTCCCTATTTCTAGATCTATTTCTAGCATCTCTCGACACTTCCCTATGTCCAGTTCTCGACTCTTCCCTATCTCTAGATCTACCTCTGTCACACCTCGACTCTTCCCTATCTCTAGATCTATCTCTAACACCTCTGAACTCTGGACTATAGTCTGATGTCCGGTCACTTTGAATTATAACATGGCAATATCTATTGTTATTAATCCGGCCTCTTCCCGACCTGTTAAACCATCCACCCCTTCTAATACCTCTCTGATTATTCCTGTGCCAGTTGTCATTCTGATTTTTTTTATTACACCTAGCCTGAGTGTGACCCACATCACCACATGACCAACATTTAATACCAAAAGTACCAGGTTTTCTAAACCTATCCATCCGGGAAGGTAAACTACTATGTCTCTGTCTTACACCTCTCATAACAAATAGCTCTCCACTATTGGTCTCATTTTTAGCTAAATTAGAATTTGGATGGCTATCTTTAAAATCAGCTAATGCCTTTACTAGATCTTTTTCTTTATATATTTTTCTTCCCTTTATAAATGCATATAATTCAGGTGTCACCATATTCAGCACTTTGTCTACTAATAAGAGTTCTAACATGCTACCAAACTCATGTTTAATCTCAGACATTTCAATCCAATTCATTAGATCAGACTTTAAATTCGCGACAAAGTTTTGTGGATCATCCGATTTATTAATTACTCTAGTATTAAATTGGATCCTGTAATAATCTTCGGTTTTATTAAAGTATACTAACAACTTTTTCTTTAACTCACTGTAAGCTAATCCCTCAGAGTTCTCTATACACGCGAGTCAGTACAACTCTGTAACCATTCCACAGGGTTGCTCCACAACTCACAAAAAACTCCACTGATCAGTAAACATCCCAGTCATATACCATGACTCACAGTGCAGCTCCACAAATCAATAAATCCACCAGTCATATACAATGACTCGCAGGGCAATCAAACGTCGATTCCCTCAAGTTACCTCCTCCAAGACAGGCAGGCAGCAACAACTGTACATAAAGTAGGCTCTGTGATGTATCTATAATTCTGGTCTTGATTTCTGCTGCTCCACCATTTGTAACAAAGAGATCTTCATAACAGTAGTAACACAACTTCAACTTGAATAATACTTGGTAAAGACTTCACTTGAAGATAATAACTTTAATCAATATATCCTATATCAACATCACTTCTGTCCTTCGTTACTACTATCACATCAAGACCAAGTACATCACTCTTCCACGGCCTAACATACACTGTCCTTGTTTACCATCTCTCTCTCCCAAGTAAACATTACATGACGTCAAACACACATTTCCTAGTTACTCCTTAATCGCACCTATTGCACAAACTTATTCCTTATAACTTCACACCAAGTCATGCAACACTTACAATCCCCGTCACTTAATCCTCGAGTCACTTCAGACCCAGACACTTAATCCTAAAAATGCAATTTTAGGTATAGAATTATTAAATCAGATCGAAATATAAAATCATAACAAACACTAAAAAGCTAATAGTTCGATATTCAATGTTTTATTTTGTTATTAAGAGTTTGTGAGGTGAAGTTAGGTTTTTTTTTTAAATCAGTGTGACAGAAAAGCTAAAGATCGGAGATAAAGAAGACGATCCGTTGACTCGTAGCGCTGCACAATGTTGTCGATTCTCATGGCTAATGAAGCATACTTCTTTCTTGGACTCTGCTCTGTGCCGGTGCATGACTGCAGTACTGATGCTTGGTGCAGTTGACAATCCTTACGTAGACCATCAAGAAATGTCCACATTGTTGGATGGTGACACGAGAACAGAGATTGGAGGGTGTGATGCCAACCCTCTACACTCTACAGTGTTGTTTGTTCGTGCATTACCGCCGTTTACGTCCATGTATTTATTCCACATTTCTGGGGGAAACAATGCTGAAGCATAGTTTTCTCCTCTACCTCGCTGTCTGCGACCACGTACATATGCATGCTCGAAGTTGGATAGTAGCTCTAGCATACGATCATTGTGCGGCATTGAATCTGCAAGCAATTCAAAGGAATCGACAACGTGTTCTTCACGAACATAGGCCAGTGCTGGGGGGCACCTAATCATTCCACGTAAATCGTCGTTTTCGTCATAGTCCTTTCTCATACCCAATTCAGTGACTTTGAATAATACCGCTTGGCTAAGATGAAAATAACATCCCGTTACTCTACATGTTCTAAACTTTTCTAGAAAAGCGGTCATCGCAGCTTTCTCAAAGTCTGTAACTATAATCTCTGGAGCTGCATTATGTATTAGTGCTCTAACTGCATCCAACAATCTATTATATGTGGCACCTGATTTGTCCTGAAGCAGGCAGTACATCACCGGTGGAATCACTCCTTGTGCGAATTGAAAATGAATTGTGTAGAGTTAATAGAATAAACAAGGGACAACTTTGAAAGTGCCATCAGCGAACCAACAGTTGCTGCGTTCGAGCCAGCCTAGCAATTGTCTGTCATCAGAACCAGAAAGCTACTCTCCTTACTTGTCTCCATGGAGTCGTGCAAAAGGAATTCCTTGTATAGTGCTGGAATTTCCAACATTGCATCAGCAGGAAGAGGTGGTAGTTCTCCACCAAGATATCGGTTTCTAATTCTCTCCGGTTGTCTGTTTAGAGTTCAATTTATAATACTTTTACTTGGTAGAGCCATTAGAACAGATGGTGGTAAGGTAACGACTACTGCAGATTGACAAGCGCCCGACGTTGTTGTTGCTTCAGTTATCTTCTCCTTAATTTTCCCCACTGCGTTCTTTGCAATCGCCTTCTATTTGTTACATTCATGATTGTGTAGACTGTGTAGATAGCTGCTTGACTTTTTCACCTCCGACTGTTACTAATGTTGCCGGACACTTGAGTGGTTGATGTTTGTTACATCTCCAGTTCATGTTTCCGTTTAAATACTTCTTTTTTTAGCCATAATTCATATCCAGGGGCAATACTGAGATAAATGATGACGAAACTTTATCCCCTTAACCTTTTTATTTTCTTTTATCTTCAAACGTAGAAATCATCAATTGGAATATCATAGACTAATTAATGTTCTGTTAATTAGTATAATAGATCGTCACAGGAGGGGGCCCTTAAGTCTACCATAATACAACTTCTCAAGTTGTCAGCCATGCACTACATATTGCTTTAGAAAGAATTAAGTGTCTGGGGATTAAGTGTCTGGGGATGAAGTGACTCGTGGATTAAGTGACTGGGATGAAGTGTCTGGGGATGAAGTGATGGGGATGAAGTGACTCGTGGATTAAGTGACTGGGATAAAGTGACTGGGATGAAGTGTCTGGGGATGAAGTGACCTGTCACCCACCACAACCGCTCACTAGGTCGAAGCCCTTTGTCAGATTTTGTTCACTGAAAAATGCGTTCTGCTCCCCTCATTTCTCACATAACATGGCGAACAATGAATACATTACTTTTGAATTTTCAGATTTTTTTTTATACGACAATTTATTTACTTCATTGCTCTATATAACAGTTTAGCGTTTAGCAAAAGTTTTTCACATCTTGGCTTCTTAGTTGTCATGTCATTAGCTTATGGTTGTCTCTATCCCATTTTAAAAAGGTATATATGTTTATTGCAGATCTCCCTGATTTGGTACCAAACCTTCGTGCAGTTGAAGACTCAGTGCGACTTCAAGACCAACCATTATACTACCTTAGATGTTCAATGGAAGAAAATTGTTTATCGAAGTCAGCATATACTATCTACAATACAAGCGCTGGTGAGTAAGACGGTGTCATTCTTTTGTCGGGAGGGGGGGAGAGCTTTTTTTTCACGCTGCTTTGGCTTCCTAAGTCCGTGCAAACAGATCAGGACACTATTTTCACATCTGGTTTGTTCAAGCAAGTGATGAAACAATTAGAAATTTCGCATGTCGTGCCAAATGCATATCATCCTCAAAGTCAAGGGGTTCTTGACAGATAACATCAGACGTCCAAAGACCATGATCAAAACCTGCTATTTGGAACATGAGAAAGACTGGGATGAAAGTGTCCATCTACTCCTGTTCGCAGACAGAGAAACATTTCAAGAATCGTTTGGTTTCGCTCCGTTTGAACTGGTGCTTGGACATGCGCTGTACACTAAAACTCCTAAAAGAGACATCGATGTCACTGACGACGAAAGTATTGTCAATATGTTGAACTCGTTAGTCAGTAGAAATGCAGCCAACCCTAATGATTGTCCAGTATTGGTTTCGCACTTAAAACTATAAAATAGTCTTGAAAAAATGTCCCAATATAAATTGAAAATGTATATCATATCCTTAAAGATTAAGATTTTAACTTTATCGGAAATAGATTGAAGAATTATGTTATTTCAGGCTTTAATTAATTATTTTCTGAATTGAATTGTTGTATTTCCAGCCCATCAACATCGAAGGCCTTTTTACTAACGTCGTTATCAACAAAAGCTTCTCTAATAAATGTTTTTAATCTAATGACATGATCTGTTGTTGAGTGATTTATTCTAAATTCATATTAAGTCTTTGCTATTAAGTTATTACTTTTCAGAAAATATATTAAGCGTTTATTAACAATTGTTTCCATAATTTTTCAGAAACAATTTGTGAGGGTTATTGGCCTGTAATTTATTGGTCTGTGTGATATTTTTTTCTTTAGGTATTGGAATGGTAATTGTCTTGCTCCATTCCGTAGGAAATGTATTTTGTTTCCAAAGATCGTTAAAAAAAGTTGTCAGTGTTAACTTTGGTAGATGTCTTATAATCTCATTATCTAGACCTGGTGCAGTATTATTGGTTTCCTTAATGTATTTCGAAAGCTCATTTATTGATATTGGGGAGTTGTAGTATTCAATTATATTTGTTTCAAAATCTATAGTTTCTTTTTCTATTTCCCTTTTTACTGTTTTAAAAGAGTCTGTATAATTTTCAGATGATGAATTTTGCAAAAAAAATTATCTCCAGTTTCATTTGAAATATCTTGTGCAGTTTCCTTTAATTTTTCGTATCATTTTCAAAATATTATTTATTGGTGTGCTTTAATGAAAAAAATTATATAATTTTGCCATGTAAGTCGTTTCTGTTCCCTGATTACTTTTTAGGTTTTTGCTTATGTATTTTTAAAGGCTTTCAGGTTTTCTGGAGATCGATTTGTTTTGAATATTGTAATGTTTGTGAACCATGGTTTATTCTTTTCCTATTTTAGATGTTGTTTTCGATATAGTTTATTCACAGATTTGAAATAATGTTTGTAAAAAGGTTGAATATTGTTCTTGAGTATTAGAATGTATATTAATTTTACAGAGTATTTTGTCGCATTCCAATTGAAATGTATTCCAATCTGCTCTTTTAAAGTTCCATGTTAATGGTTGATATTTGAGACTATTGTCCGAACACCTGTTAAGCTACCTCAGAAGACCTGGCTGGTATTTTTTTATAAAAAGTAAGCAGGATAGGCTGGTGATCAGACCCATATATGTTTTACAAAACACTCCAGGTAAAGTCCGTAAATAGAGTTGACTCTACCATTGACAAGTCTTAACGATTATGCATGCATAAAAGGTAAAAAAATAAAACATTTCCGGTCCCATTCTATCGTTTGATTCGAAACATGTTTGTGTACAGCGTTACTGGTTGTACGAAAAGATGCACACAGGATTAAATTGTATTTCCTTTCCAAAAGATGTCGCCAAAAGAAAACAATGGATTGTACATGTCAGATTAGAACAATCACCCATTTATTATCCCAAACTAATTGCTTAATGCAAAAGAGTTTTCATTTGTTTTTGTTGCCTACTCACTTTTGATGTTAAAAACGGATTCATCATAACTAATCGTGTAGCTTTTGTATCTTTTATTTCTAAAAGTCCAGAACAGACCGTCAAAGTTGAAATCAATTGTCAAACACCACCAAAAACATGGTTTTTGTTTAAGAAAATGGCGGGAAATGTCACCGGATATTAATGATCTCTTCCATTTGAAAAGTTCAAACGTCATTAAGACTTGTCAATAGTTAGATCGAGATGAGATGGAGATAAATTCCTAGCAAAAGTTGGAGTACCATCATTAAAAATACATATATTTCTTTCCTCGAGTAGTCTTTCAAAAGTTAGAGTACCATCATTCAAAATGCATATATTTCTTTCCTCGAGTAGTCTTTCAAAAATTGGAGTACCATCATTCAAAATGCATATATTTCTTTCCTCGAGTAGTCTTTCAAAAATTGGAGTACCATCATTCAAAATGCATATATTTCTTTCCTCGAGTAGTCTTTCAAAAATTGGAGTACCATCATTCAAAATGCATATATTTCTTTCCTCGAGTAGTCTTTCAAAAATTGGAGTACCATCATTCAAAATGCATATATTTCTTTCCTCGGGTAGTCTTTCAAAAAATTTACCTCTAAGGTTTGTATTATGACTTCCCATATAGGGTTGTGGGCATTGAGTCTTCCATACGTTTTACTGGAGGTGTAAGATGTTTAATGAGATCATCTAGTTGTGAATATATTATTGTATATATTATATATAATCACAGGCTATGTTGTGGTACGCTCTGTTACAATATCTTTGCACACTAGACTGGTTATTCTCAATCCTTTTTAACCTACACATCGCTTGCGTGTCTTGATTCAGGTCAAAGTAACAAGAGGGCTCTGAAAACTAGGTTTTGTGAGTAGTCGAGCAAACGCTATAAATAATTTAGTATAAAAAATAACTTTTAGAATTTGTCACTGCCATGGAGCAACTTACTGAAATGCAACCACAAGATTAGATTAGATACATCTGTAATTCTCTATTAGATACATCTGTAATTCTCTATTAGATGCATCTGTAATTCTCTATTAGATACATCTGTAATTCTCTATTAGATACATCTGTAATTCTCTATTAGATACATCTGTAATTCTCTATTAGATACATCTGTAATTCTCTATTAGATACATCTGTAATTCTCTATTAGATACATCTGTAATTCTCTATCAGATACATCTGTAATTCTCTATTAGATACATCTGTAATTCTCTATTAGATACATCTGTAATTCTCTATTAGATACATCTGTAATTCTCTATTAGATACATCTGTAATTCTCTATTAGATACATCTGTAATTCTCTATTAAATACATCTGTAATTCTCTATTAGATACATCTGTAATTCTCTATTAGATACATCTGTAATTCTCTATTAGATACATCTGTAATTCTCTATTAGATACATCTGTAATTCTCTATTAGATACATCTGTAATTCTCTATTAGATACATCTGTAATTCTCTATTAGATACATCTGTAATTCTCTATTAGATACATCTGTAATTCTCTATTAGATACATCTGTAATTCTCTATTCGGCATTTTCGTTTCCGTTTGTGTCGTTTCTGAGTATTTGTAAATCTGTTATTCTAGAAAACATTGATGCCAAAAGTATTTTCAAACAAAAGGCTTAGATCTCACACTAAATTGACGAGGAATGATTTTAAAATAAAAACGTTCCAATTAAATATAATCAATATTCAAAACGTGGAAAACGTTTTATTTTGGACACTAAGAACAAATGTATCAATAAAGATTTTTGTCTGTGCATGTTTTTTTTAAAGAGTACGTCTTTCTATTCGACACAAAAGGGTGCTAACAATAACGTACAATAGCTTCTTGTACCATAATATCATCGCGTTTTTAAGCAAAAAGTCTTTAACAATTTTTTTTGTTCTTCAATACAGCTTGGAGAAATAATCTCAGACGTCTGCTGAGATTTTCAACAGTGGTACACAACAAAGGGCTTGCTGACTTCAAACCATATTTACCTCGTGGACAATGGCAATGGCACTCATGTCACATGTATCTTTTTCATTATTATTCATTTATTTATTGTTATTGTGATATACATGCATACACACATACATAAATGTAAACATACATATCAATGGAGTAGCATGGGCAGGAAGTAGCCAAGGTGTTTTCTATAAGAAAAAAAAACGCCAATTGAAGAAAAATGTGGGGCCTTGTCGACAAAAAAGCTGGAAAAAGAAAGGGTCTGGGCCATTCCAAAGTGAGAACAAGAAAACGAAATAAGCTGAACATTCTGCAAAAGAGTGATGAAGAATGTAACGTCAATGTATATTTTTCTTCCGCAGAACATTTACTGAACCAGACAATTATCTCAATAGATGTTAATTACAATAATCCGGCTGTGGCTCTTTTGACTGCTCATAAAACTTAGCCTGAGCCAATAGAAAACCTTCAAGAGTACAAAAACGACACAGAAGGAGTAAGGTTTCATACAATAATCGATACAACTTGGAACACCTGTTTTGTGATAGACTCGTAACACCTCAGCCAACACGTGCGTGGCTTTTATTCGCGTCAAAAAAATTATTTGAGATTCTACCAACATCAAAACTGGAAGTCAATTCAGTGTTAAATAGTTCAATTTAACAACAGAGAAAATTAATAGTGAAATTGATAAACTGGCTGGTTTACCTACACAAAGCTTTTGGGAATTCATGTGCATACAATTTATTTCAATCCAATCGATAATGTTCAAACTATCGACCCAATGAGTTCTATCAAAACAATGAGTTATTTGTTTAAACTATCGATATAATAAGTTCTATTGTTTAAACTATCGACACAAACAAAATCTACTGTTTAAACTATTGAAACCATAAGTTCTACTGTTTAAACTATCGACACAATAAGTTCTACTGTTTAAGCTATCGACACAAACAAAATCTACTGTTTAAACTATCGACACAATAAGTTCTACTGTTTAAGCTATCAACACAAACAAAATCTACTGTTTAATCTATCGACACAATAAGTTCTACTGTTTAAGCTATCGACACAAACAAAATCTACTGTTTAAACTATCGACACAATAAGTTCTACTGTTTAAGCTATCGACACAAACAAAATCTACTGTTTAATCTATCGACACAATAAGTTCTACTGTTGAATCTATTGACACAATAAGTTCTCCTATTTGACATCACGTTAGTGCCAACACATTTTTTTTTGGCATATATTTCGCTTTTTAAGATTATAGTACAAACAAAGCCATCGTATAGATCAGGGGTCTCCAAACTACGGCCCGCGGGCCGCATGCGGCCCGCGAGGCTCTATCATGCGGCCCGTGGAGTCCTTTTTATCTACAGAAAAAAAAGGAATTTTACCTGTATCCTGCCAAGTTCATCAGATCCGGCAAGAAAGCGTTGTGTGTGATTTGCAACGAAACTGGCTGTGATGAAAGAACACAACCTGCGCCGTCATCATCAAAGCAAACATCAGGAGAAATATGCACATTCGCAGGGTGAAGTCCGTGCAGAAAAATGTGCTAAACTACAAACTCAGCTTACATCTCAGAGGACATTGTTCAGTAAATCCTCAAATGAAAACGAATCTTTAACTAAGGCCAGTTATAGCTTACATCCCGGCTAAAAGTCGCAAACCCTTTACAGATGGTGAAGTAGTGCAGGAATGTTTGTTGGATGTGGCTGAGGAACTTTGCCCAGAAAAGTCAAAACAATTTTAAAATGTAGCTTTGGGTGCAAATACCATTGCCGGCCGTGTTGCAGATATGCGCGAAAACATTATAAATCAAATAGCGAAGAATGTAAGCAAGTTTCGCCATTTTCAATTCAAAAGGATGACTTGCTGGACAGCTGTTCCACCTCTCAAATGCTTGTGTTCATTAGAGGTGTGGATGAAGACATGAACATAACACAAGAGCTGGCTTCCCTACACAGCATGTATGACACTGTTACCGGAGAGGATATATTCAATTAGTTGAAAAAAACATTTACTGATTATAATTTGGACTGGACTAACCTCAGTTCCCTGACTGTTGATGGAGGAAATAACATGAATGGCATAAAGAAAGGCTTTGTTGGACAAGTAAAGCAGATGTGTAATGAAAAAAACCTTTCACCACCAATGTTCCTGCATTGTATTATTCACCAGCAAGCTTTGTGTGCTAAATATATTGACATTAGCAGTGTACTGAATCTTGTGGTAAAGATGGTCAAGTTAATAAGGTCACACGGACTCAGTCATCGACAGTTCAGAGACATTTTGAAAGATACAGACACAGAATCGAAAGATTTACCATTATTACACAGCAGTAAGATGGCTAAGTTGAGAGAAAAGTCTGCGCAGAGTATTTAAGTTAAGAAAGGAAATAGGTGAGTTCCTGGAAAGTAAAGGCAAGCCACAACCACTACTGTCTGATAAAGAGTTGGTATGGACATTGGCCTTTGCTACAGACATACATAATCATTTAAATTTTCTGAACCTAAAACTACAAGGAGAGAAAAATCTAGTTTCTGATCTATACACCCACGTAAAGGCCTTCAGATCCCAACTTGTCTTGTTTTTGGAACAAGTACAGGCCAACTACTTGACGCACTTTCAGCAGTGCTTCATGTCTGAAGCAACAGCTGAGTTCCCCACGTCATTTGCATGCGAGATCATCAAAGACCTCCAACTGCAGTTTCAGGAGCGGATTTCTGATTTGGATTCAAAGGCAGAGGAATTGAGAATGTTTCAGACGTGGCCAGTTGCCCAGATGAACCGCAGCTGGAGGTCATTGAGTTGAAAGCAAATGTCCTCCTTAGGAATAAGTTAAAAGAAAGACTGATGGGTTTTTACCAGTTTTTGCTCAAGGAAAACTTTCCTAATATCAAAACATTTGCATCAATGTCGCTTTCAATCTTTGGAACAACATAACAATGTGAACAAACATTGTCAAGAATGAAATACGTAAATAACAATTTGAAAACAAACTTGTCCGATGATAATCCCAGGTCAAAGTTGATGTTAGGGACATCAAATCTAAAGCTAGAAATGTATGCTATTTTGGCATCCAGGAAACAATTTCACCATTCACACTAATACAGGTGTTCAAGTGTAGTGCACCAATGTGTTATTAAATAATAACTGAATACAATAATATTAAATAAATAATTAAAGTCAACATCCACGTTTTGAATCTTTTTTTATTTGAACCTCAAATGTGTAGTTGGCCCCCGAGCTGCTTTTTGATAGTTAATGCGGCCCTCAGGCTGAAAAGTTTGGAGACCCCTGGTATAGATCGTCTGCGCTGACATTAAACATACTTTGCGATACTAAAGGTGCATATATCAAATCGGAATATAATACTGTTTTGCAGAATTTATTAGAAGTAATAGTATCTTTGAATAGAAATTTGGATTCATATTAAAGGAACGGCTAAACAGTTGGCTAAGGCAGAGAGTAGTCTTTTCATTCTTGATACACACAAAATTTAAAACTCTTCTAGTATTCTGGGAAAAAACAATTTGTAAGATTTTAACTTATCCCCTTTAGTCTATTTACAGAGCTGTTGTCTTGGTAGCATCTGCCTTTTTTCCGCAATTTAAAAGCCATATGAAAAACATGCGAAATTGAATTTAATACGAGTCTCAACGGCTTGAGAATAACTCAAAAATATTCTATTATTACCGACTATAAGAGAAATAAAGTTAGATAAAGAAAGAAGTACCATGAGGAAACTGCAGAGACTGATGCAATAATTGGTGCACTAAATAATAATTGAAAGTTCCGTATTGTCACTAGATTGTGTTGGAATAGCACAAACCAGTTCTTTGTTGCTTAGAAGTAATAATTGTTTAGACAAACCATTTTTTCATTGCTGATAATGTTACAAAAATTATAATCTTTAGCAGATATATTCTAGGTGATATATGCCCAATTGCAATTGCTAAAAAAATATTTCATTAAATTGTTGAAGAATTTCTTTCATTAAATTGTTAAAGAATTTCTTTCATTAAATTGTTGATGAATTTATTGCATTAAATTGTTGAAAAATTTCTTGCATTAAATTGTTGAAGAAGTTCTTAAATTAAAATGTTGAAGAATTTCTTGCATTAAATTGTTGAAGAAGTTCTTAAATTAAATTGTTGAAGAATTTATTTCATTAAATTGTTGAAGAATTTCTTTCATTAAATTGTTGATAATCGACAAATACGGACAATCAAAATGAAATTAAATAATTTTTTTTATGTAAAGGTTATTGCCTGAACATTCAGATTTTTTTTTATTTTGTCTCGGCTAAATGTATGCACATAAATAGATATAAATTAAATAGATATAAATTAAATAGATATAAATATGAAGAAATATTACAAAATGGAATTGATAAGTTTTGCAAAAAAAAAAAACAACAACAAATAAACACACACAAAAACTTACGAAAAAAAAAACTACGAGACTGACAAACGTACATATTATGTACACACACACACATTCACACGCAAAACCATAAGCACACACACAAAGGCAAAACCAAACTCACACTTATGCAAAGCCACTCTAACACACACAGATACACACACGTGCAATATCGCACGCACTCACGCAAAAAACACACACACACATACACACGCAAAATCACACGAACACGGATATACAGGAGGCAAAACCACACGAACACGTATAAACAGGCAAAATCACACAAACACGTAAAGGCCTATAGAGACAAAATCACACGAACACTTATATAGAGGCAAAACCACACAAACCCGTATATACAGGCAAAATCACACGAACACGTATATACAGACAAAACCACATGCACACGTATATACAGGCAAAACCACATGCACACGTATATACAGGCAAAACCACACAAACACGTATAGGCCTATAGAGGCAAAACCACACAAACCCGTATATACAGGCAAAATCACACGAACACGTATATACAGGCAAAACCACATGCACACGTATATACAGGCAAAACCACACACACACAGATACACCCGTAAAACCACACACGCAGAACCTTGCGTAGGCCTACACACACAAGCCAAACATCATGCACTCGCACACTCGGTCAGAAGCATTCAATAAGCATTAAAAATGTAAACCAAATGTTTACAGGGGGGACAGACAATTATTTCAAAGACCACGTTGTCGGCAACACGTTCAGGTGTCAACTTTGTGCTCAATAACATAAAGGAAAGCGGCTATATACGCCTTTTAGATACATTTAGCCAGCCAGTAAGCCATACAAATTTGCGAAGTTAAATATCGAATTTAAAAAAAAACACAATCCTACCAAGACATTGATACCAAAAAATTCATACAACACACAGAAATGATTATAAATATAGAACTATATTTTTTTGTACATTTTTTGTACATGCCATTTTGTCTCTATCGTTTACTACGTTTTAAAAATTATTATTTTTAATTATCTTCTGCAGGCACTATCACAGCATGGAGATATTTGCTCATTATGACATTTTGGATCGAAATGGAACACGATTAGCACAAGGAAGTAAAGCAAGTTTTTGTCTGGAGGATTCCGCTTGTGATCAAGGTGTGCATCCACAATTTAATTGCAAAGGTTTTGCCGAACAAGGTAAATGTTTCTTATTATTTTTAATATCATATCATATCATATATCATATATCATATCATATATCATATCATATCATATCATATATCATATTATATCATATCATCATATCATCATCATATCATATCATATCATATCATATCATAAATATATATACATCTCAAAAGGAATATGTATGTATGTGGGTATGTACATACCGCATAATCTTTTTTAATACTGGACATAAAAACGTAAAATTTGCTACAAATATTCTTTGCGTTACGGCGGTGAACACTGTCAAGGTTTTAAAAAAATTAAAATGACCGCAGTGGTCAGTTTGGTCAAAAAACGCGAAAAAAACGACACATTTTGGTTTCATGTTAAAATTGCCGTTCCAACTTTTTATAGTTTTTTTATCGATCGCGCTAAAACAAATAAGAAAAAAGGACGCTCTGAGATTATTTCTCTATTGCGTCATCAAATTTTGCACAGAGCTAACTAGCCGTCTTCTTTTAATGACGTCATCAAATTTTGCGTATTCATCTTAAATTAACTTTGTTTGAATGTTTGCTATTATACTTTATGAATGAATAGAACAAAATATATTCACGTTTTAATTCGTGTCGTATACGAAATATAAACTTTGTAGTTGTTGCGTGCAATCTCATTATAACTGTTTGAGTAGTTAGAGTGTATGTAAACATAACTTTTAGCTTTTTCAATTCGTTTGTAGCGGGCGTATACGCATTAAAAGCTTTCTAGAGGGCAATAGTTCACGTTTCAATTCGTTTCTAGCGGGAAATATTTCACGTTTCAGATCAATTTGTTTGTGGCGGGCGTTCAAAATGTCATTCACATTTAAATTTGTGACGTATACATCGATAAACTTTGTATCGGGCAAGGTTTTTTTAATTGCCTTATATATTAAGTGTGTAGCGGGCAATCTCATTATAACTCCATGGATATGTAAAGTGTATGTAAAAGATCATTATACGATTACATTGAACACAATTTAAAAAAAAAAAATTTCTTCTCTGTTTCTTATGGGTTTCATTTGTTATTGTTTTACATGTTGAATAGAAAATTTAATTCCAAGTTTGCTTCCAAAGCAACAATAAATAAATAAATAGCAAATAACAAAAACAACACAACATAGGTCTGCGACTTAATGTTTGTCGTAAAAAAATATATCAAACAATCAATTTTTTTAAAATAAAAGAACTGTCGAATGTTCTTTATCAATGAATAGAACAAAATATATTCACGTTTTAATTTGCGTCGTAATTTATAGGGGGCAATTTTGTAATTGTAATAATGGGTAATGGGTAATGATTTTAACGGGTAATTTTTGTTGTAGCGGGCAAAAATAAATTACCTCACGTTTAAATTCTTATCGTAGGTCATGCGGGCAATCTCATTATAACTGCTTGAGTAGTTAGAGTGTATGTAAACATAACTTTTAGCCGGTTCGGAGGACCGGGCATATACCGGCTAGTATATATATAAATCTCAAAAGGAATATGTATGTATGTATGTATGTGGCTGGCTGGCTGGGTATGTACATACCGCATAATCTTTTTAAATACTGGACATAAAAACGTGAAATTTGCTACAAATATTCTTTGCGTTACGGCGGTGAACACTGTCAAGGTTTTAAAAAAATTAAAATGACCGCAGTGGTCAGTTTGTTCAAAAAACGCGAATAAAACGACATATTTTGGGTTCATGTTAAAATTGCCGTTCCAACTTTTCATAGTTTTTCGATCGATCGCGCTAAAAAAATTAAAAAAAAGGATGGCGTTGAGATTTTTTTCAGGATGACGTCATCAAAGTTTGCGCAGAGATAGCTAGCCGGCTTTTTGTTATGACGTCATCGAATTTTGCGTATTCATTTTAATTAACTTCGCTTCAACCTTTGCTAATGTACTTTATGAATGAATAGAACAAAATATATTCACGTTTTAATTTGCGTCGTAATTTATAGCGGGATATTTTTAAATTGTTATAATGGGTAATGATTAATGGTTTTAATGGGTATCTTACGTTGTATCTGGCAAATAAAAAATTCCTTCACGTTTTTATTCGTGTTGTATATGTCCACAGAATAGGTATAAAACATAATGCGCAATTTCGAACACCCAAAGCTAATATTTCAGGCAAAATGTGCATAAACGGTTGTGTAATAAACTACAACAATGATGCGAAAACGACTGATTATCGTAAAAAAGAGCATGTCAAACTACATGGCTTTCCTGACTCCATAAAGGATAAACAACAGCATAAACAACCTCATATTAACTCATTATGAATTATATGCCTATTTCCCTTCATAATTTTAAAAGTTTATTTTGGTTTAAAAAGTATATATATTTATGTACCGGTAGCCGTAGCAATTTAGTTACCGGTACCGAGCTACGTCTAAGACATTTTTTTTTCAAATCAGTACCGGGTAATAAATATTTTTACATCATATTGGCCTAATCATATAATGTTCAAAACAAAATGGGTAATTAAGTCAAATTTATATAAAAGTAAGCCTATAATGAAAGATAATGTAGGCCCTATATATATTGTATATATTTATGGCAGACGTAGATATCCTTTCACATTTTACTATAGTAGCGTCTCTAGCGACCGCTGCATTGCGGAAAATGGTAACTTTTAGTGACTGCGTAAATAGGGATTGTGCATTCTTTTCTATACCTATTCTGTGTATACGTCTTATAAACTTTGTAGCGGGAAATTTTTCAATTGCCAGGCAATGTTTAAATTGCCGAGCTCAACGTTTTAAAGTTTTAATTTGTATCGTATACGTCTTATAAACTATGTAGCGGGAAATTTTTATATTGCCGGGCAATGTTTAAATTTGCCGGACCAACTCTTAAAAGTTTTAATTCATGTCGTATACGTTGTATAAACTATGATTCATATCGGTTTCAGTTGTTATTGTTTTTCCTGTTGAATTTAAAATTTAATTCTAAGTTTGCTTCCAAAGCAACAATAAATAAATAGCAAATAACACCAACAAAAACAAAATATTGATCTACGACTAATGTTGTAGCAAAAAAATATATCAAACAATCATTTTTGAATTAACAGTACTTTTTAAAAGACATGTGAGTTCTGTTTTACAAAAAGAGTTTAATTACCCAATAAACTCACAAAATTCGATCATAGTGGTCATACTTTTAGCAAGAAATAAAAAAAAATTATTATTATTTGTTTTTCCTTTTTAGTTGTATATTGAATTGGTGTATAATAAAGTGTGCAAAACAAAAAAAAATTAAAAAAATACTGACCACAAAAAAAAACATACTACTTTATGTATGTTGCAAAAACAAAACTAAAAAACTATAATGTGTCAAGCATATTCTAAAAAAAAAGCCCGTTCGAAGAATCGGGCACATATCGGCTTGTATATATATAAATCTCAAAAGGAATATGTATGTATGTATGTGGCTGGCTGGCTGGCTGGCTGGGTATGTACATACCGCATAATCTTTTTAAATACTGGACATAAAAACGTGAAATTTGCTACAAATATTCTTTGCGTTACGGCGGTGAACACTGTCAAGGTTAAAAAAAAATTAAAATGACCGCAGTGGTCAGTTTGGTAAAAAAACGCGAAAAAAAACACAACTTTTGATTCACATTGTCTTTGCCAGTACAACTTTTTATAGTTTTTCGTCACAAAGTTAGAAAAAAAAGGATGCGCTGAGATTATTTTTATGACGTCATCAATCTTTGCGCATGGATTTTATAGCGATGAAGGGACATTTTTCATTCATGTTTAAATTGACGTCATCAAACTATGTGCATGGATTTTATTATCTCAACTCAATGACGGGAACAAATTTTCTTAATGTTTAAATTGTCTACGTGCCGTAAACAACATAAATTCTTTACACTACCAATACTGTAGTTGATTTTCTTAATCTATCACTACTTTAATACTTTACACTGTGAATACATGACTTAAAGCTAATTAATAATTTAAAACTTTAAGCAAATAGATTTAGCATTTTTTTTCTGTTTCGGGAAGTAATACCGACGCATTACTAAGCTTATTTAAACGCAGTGGTCCTGGTTACACTCTATATTTAAGCTTATAATTATATGGCGTCATCAAATTTTGCGTATTTATGCGTTTAAGAAGGGAACAAAATTTTGTTTTCATTTGCGTCGTAATTTGTAGAATGCAATATTTAAATGGTTCAAGTTACCGGAAAATACTTTATCCCCGCTTAAGACTATTGCTTATAACTCCATGGGTTATTTTATCCAGTTCCGAGAACTGGGCACCTTTAGGCTTATACCCTTGGTAACGGCCATTGTTTAAATTACCGGGCAATGTTTAAATTACCGGGCAATGTTTATAATACCGGGCAATGTTTAAATTACCGGGCAATGTTTATAATACCGGACAATGTTTAAATTACCGGGCAATGTTTAAATTACCGGGCAATGTTTATAATACCGGGCAATGTTTAAATTACCGGGCAATGTTTATATAACCGGGCAATGTTTAATTTGCCGGACAATGTTTAAATTGCCGGAACTAACTTTTTAAAGTTTTAATTCGTGTCGTATACGTTTTATAAACATTATTTCATATGGGTTTCATTTGTTATTGTTTTATATGTTGAATAGAAAATTTAATTCTAAGTTTGCTTCCAAAGCAACAATAAATAAATAAATAGCAAATAAACAACACAACATAAGTCTGCGACTTAATGTTTGTCGTAAAAAAAATATATCAAACAATCATTATAAAAAAATAAAAGTACTGTCGAATGTTCTTTATCAATGAATAGAACAAAATATATTCATGTTTTAATTTGCGTCGTAATTTATAGCGGGCAATTTTGTAATTGTTATAATGGGTGATGAGTAATGATTTTAACGGGTAATTCATGTTGTAGCGGGCAAATAAAAAATTACCTCACGTTTAAATTCGTGTCGTAGGTCATGCGGGCAATCTCATTATAACTACCTGAGTATTTAGAGTGTATGTAAACATAACTTTTAGCCGGTTCGGAGGACCGGGCACATACCGGCTAGTATATATATAAATCTCAAAAGGAATATGTATGTGGCTGGCTGGCGGGGTATGTACATACCGCATAATCTTTTTAAATACTGGACATAAAAACGTGAAATTTGCTACGAATATTCTTTGCGTTACGGCGGTGAACACTGTCAAGGTTTTAAAAAAATTAAAATGACCGCAGTGGTCAGTTTGGTCAAAAAACGCGAATAAAACACATCTTTTGATTCACATTGACTTTGCCAGTACAACTTTTTATAGTTTTTCGTCACTAAGTTAGAAAAAAAAGGATGCGCTGAGATTATTTTTATGACGTCATCAAAGTTTGCGCATGGATTTTTTAGCAATGAAGGGACATTTTTCATTCATGTTTAAATTGACGTCATCAAACTATGTGCATGGATTTTATCTCAATGACGGGAACAAATTTTTTTCATGTTTAAATTGCCTACGTGCCGTAAACAACATAAATTCTTTACACTACCAATACTGTAGTTGATTTTCTTAATCAATCACTACTATTAATACTTTACACTGTGAATACATGACTTAAAGCTAATTAATAATTTAAAACTTTACAAACATAGGACAAAGCAAATAGATTTAGCATTTTTTTTTTCTGTTTCGGGAAGTAATACCGACGCCTTACTAAGCTTATTTAAACGCAGTGGTCCTGGTTACACTCTATATTTAAGCTTATAATTATATGGCGTCATCAAATTTTGCGTATTTATGCGTTTAAGAAGGGAACAAAATTTTGTTTTCATTTGCGTCGTAATTTGTAGAATGCAATATTTAAATGGTTTAAGTTACCGGAAAATACTTTATCCCCGCTTAAGACTATTGCTTATAACTCCATGGGTTATTTTATCCAGTTCCGAGAACTGGGCACCTTTAGGCTTATCGCCTTGGTAACGGCCATTGTTTAAATTACTGGGCAAAGTTTAAATTACCGGGCAATGTTTATAATACCTGGCAATGTTTAAATTTTCCGGGCAATGTTTAAATTACCGGGCAATGTTTATATTACCGGGCAAAGTGTATAGGCACCTTTAGGCTTATACCCTTGGTAACGGCCATTGTTTAAATTACCGGGCAATGTTTATATTACCGGGCAATGTTTAAATTACCGGGCAATGTTTATATTACCGGGCGATGTTTAAATTGCCGGGCAATGTTTATATTACCGGGCGATGTTTAAATTGCCGGGCAATGTTTATATTACCAGGCAATGTTTAAATTGCCGGGCTATGTTTAAATTTCCGGGCAATGTTTAAATTACCGGAACTAACTTTTAAAAAAAAAACATACTACTTTATGTATGTTGCAAAGACAAAACTAAAAAACTATAATATGTCAAGCATATTCTAACAAAAAAGCCCGTTCGAAGAATCGGGCACATACCGGCTTGTATATATATAAATCTCAAAAGGAATATGTATGTATGTATGTATGTATATATGTCGGTATGTACATACCGCATAATCTTTTTAAATACTGGACATAAAAACGTGAAATTTGCTACAAATATTCTTTGCGTTACTGCGGTGAACACTGTCAAGGTTTAAAAAAAAATTAAAATGACCGCAGTGGTCAGTTTGGTCAAAAAACGCGAATAAAACGACATATTTTGGGTTCATGTTGAATTTGCCGTTCCAACTTTTTATAGTTTTTCGATCGATCGCGCTAAAACAAATAAGAAAAAAGGATGCGCGGAGATTATTTCTCTATTGCGTCATCACATTTTGCACAGAGCTAACTAGCTGTTTTTTTTTAATGACGTCATCAAATTTTTTGTATTCATCTTAAATTAACGTTGTTTGAATGTTTGCTATTGTACTTTATGTATGAATAGAACAAAATATATTCACCTTTTAATTCGTGTCGTATACGAAATATAAACTTTGTAGTTGTTGCGTGCAATCTCATTATAACTGCTTGAGTAGTTAGAGTGTATGTAAACATAACTTTTGGCTTTTTCAATTCGTTTGTAGCGGGCGTATGCGCATTAAAAGCTTTCTAGGGGGCAATATTTCACGTTTCAATTCGTTTCTAGCGGGAAATAGGCAAGTCTTTTTATTGTAAGAAATAGGCAAGTCTTTTTATTGTAAGAAAGAGGCAAGTCTTTTTATTGTAAGAAATAGGCAAGTCTTTTTATTGTAAGAAATAGGCAAATCTTTTTATTGTAAGAAATAGGCAAGTCTTTTTATTGTAAGAAATAGGCAAGTCTTTTTATTGAAAAAAAATCTAAATTGCCCGGTGTTGCTAGTAGATTTACAATCTTTTTTTTTTAAATAGGCCTAATATTAATTGAAATTAAAAAGAATTATAGGAAAAAATTGAATAGACTAACTGGAGAATCGAACCCGGGTCGTCCACATGGCAGTTCGATAAGTTAACCACTTAGCTAGCGAAAACACATGTCCGATGTGAAATCACACAAGTATAATATGAAACAAGAAGGTCACGTGTCTTGAAATTAAGTAATACAAACATATATAGATATATATTTTGAAAATCTGATTTAATTACACATGTCCCCTCATTTAGCATCAATGAAAAATACTTAAAAGCAAAAATTACACCACATTTTTCAACAACGGCTATTTCCTGCTTTAAGTCTCAACACATCAACTATTCTTAGTGAGTTTTTTCTTCCTATTTTAAATAATTGTAGAATCAATAACTTTTTCTTGTGAGGAATTTAGGCGTAAGTAAGCCCCCCCCCCCTTCCCCACACACACACACCTGGATCTCTGTCGGAAGCGACGGTGATTTAAGTTATTATTGTGTGTGTATATCAATTCCAAAGTCAGTAACAAAGAGTTAACAGACTTCTTAATTTCTTTTTTAAATTCTATTAAATTGTTTGCACATTAGTAATAATTTATTTGCAGTTTTCAGCATAGAATATAATACACATGGCCCGCCTGCTTTATTATTTCTGCTATATGAAGACTAAAAAGACTAGTTTTTTTCCGAATTCCCGATTCTAAATGCAGTATAGGTAATACAAACTTCCGTTTTAATAAATCGCTCCTTTTTATGAGAAATTGTGTGGCCTAAAACTATGATGAACCGAACAATTCTCTACTATTTCACAATGACACATTGCAAGCCTTAGTGTAAGGAGATGAGTGTCGAGAGGAAAAGTGAACTACTTAAAATCAGAAGCAAGACAGCTTCCTTTTTATGAGCTTTATCTATGCTTTAATTATGTTAATTAACTTTGTAGAAATGAAAACACATCCTGCGTATCAGATATTAACACTTCTATTCATAGCAACTTTAGCAAATTACATTTAGTTGATTTAGAGTCTATATGGTAAAGGAAAAAAAAGATGGTTAGGGATCGATGCAGCGTGAGAAGCTGTAGGCCTTTAACGGTTTCACAGCGACTAGTAGATTGTTGCTCGTGCGTGAAGTAATGTGGAACTTGACCGTCACAACGACTAGTAGATTATTGCTCGTGCGTGAAGTAATGTGAAACTTGACCGTCACAGCGAACGTTAAAAATGGCAACGGTAAAAATGGCTAACATATACTATATTCTATTATTGTTATTGAAAATACTGGTAGCACAAAGGATAAAATACGCCCATGAAAAATTACAGTAACCCAGATATGGTATAATATAGGCATAACAAAAAAAAGTTGTTAAATATGACTAAATTACTGTAAGAATGTAAAATGTGACACTGCAATAATGGTTGCGATGAGTACATTGCTTCTATTTGAAAATATGTTTCAATCGATTTTTAATAAATGTAGAGTGTTGATTGATGTTCACTTGACATTTACTTTTTTCTGTAGGTTTGTCAGTAAACTGTTCAGACAATTATCTGTATGATATAGACTGTCAATGGATAGATATCACAGATATAAAGCCAGGAGATTATACTTTTCTAGTAAGCTTTTTTTTCATGTATGTGCATTTTATTACAATTCTGATTAAAATAATGAATCTTCAAATGAAACATTCACGCATAAACATAATTTGATTTGGTAGCGATGATTGTTCTAGGAAAAGATGTCGTTAAGTCGTAAAGTCGTAAAGTGATCAAAATAAACACACAATCTCTGGGATAGTGATGATTGTTCTAGGAAAAGATGTCGTAAAGTCGTAAAGTCGTAAAGTGATCAAAATAAACACACAATCTCTGGGATAGTCAAAGGGCATCAAACTTGAATAAACAAACAGAGCTGCCCAGTGGGCGAAAAGTCGTGGTTTTCTCGTTGTTTCCCCATCAATACGACGTGCTGTACCAGCTGTGTGGTTACGAACGCGCAGACCAATGCTCTTATAAGAGCACATAAAAGGGACAAAATTATACTCTCTTAGACATGTCTTTAAAGAAAAGCCACATTTCAACTCTTATTGCTTCTGGTTATTAGGCTTAGAACCTTAACTGTAAGTGGTCAATCGAATCAATAGATCATTACAAACCTAAGTGGAATTTATTTTTAATTTAAAAAACTCATTAGAAGAGGCTGCAATAAAATAAAAAATTTAATAACGCTTTAGACGAAACCAGTGTAAACCAGTATAAAGTGTAATAATGTATTTATTCTACCATAATGAAAACACTATAACAATAAAATATCAAAAATCTACACTCAAGACATTAAATACAATATATATAATACAATAGTGGATGAAAGTTGCAAGTAATGTCCTACTAAGGGCGTATAACCAAAACTAATTAGTGTACATTTTTAATATATTTTTTTTAAACTTTCAGATTGAAATCAACCCTGATCTGCTTGTTGCTGAGAGCAGTTTCGACAACAATATTGTTCGTTGTAGACTCTATTATAATGGATATTTTGCAAGTCTACGTAATTGTCAATACGAAAGCTTATTAGACTTTAGAAAGCCATAAACCAAGGAAGAAATAAAAGTGCAGAAGATACTCCAAACGGGCTTCCGTTTTTACGCTTTTTTAAGTTTTTCACTTCTATCGCACTAAATTGCTTTCTGGCCATTCAAGATAGAAAGATAATTTTCTCACACATTTTGTACAGAAATGAATGGACTTAATCATAATCACTGTTAAATTTGCAAAGAATATTGTTAATTAAAATTTGTTAATTAGCAAGAAAAAAAAAGGTTTGTAAGATTTCTTTAATATTTACACTGCATACTACAATTACATTATAGCTGGTCCATTTGGGGGGAGGGGCGATAATCTGAAAAACATTACTAAAATATATATTATGGCCGACCTTGTACAATGCGTAAGACAAACCCCTATGAAATTGTATTTTAACTCTTAAAAACATGTCTGCCAAGGCCGTCGCTATTTATATGATCGTTACATAGAAGGGGTCTTATTGGCTCATATCATTTTAGAAGTTAAACAAAAATTATTCACTATCACAGATTAGTAATTTGAAATGTATTTTCTGTTTAAAAGTTGAATGTATAGCCTGTTATTTTATTTATTACATTTTAGTACAATAGTTTTAGATTTATCATGATAAATTGCTTGTTTTCGAGTTTCCCAACCACTTTTAAATCTAATTTTTCTAGAAAGAAAATTACTGTGTACATTTTTAAAAGTTATTTTTTTGAATTATATGCTAAAGATATTAAATTGATACCTTTCAGTTCATGGAAATAATGTTATAACTTATAACACGTAATTTAACAAGCAAACAGGGTCTGATGGCAATGAACTTGAATTATAATTCTACTACGATAATTTATCACAGGGCTAAGTAATTTGTTTTAATGTATACAATAGTGATGATAATGTAAGCCTAAAAATCTTAATAAAATCTGGATTAGCTTTAACTGTACATTTTTATTGGATTTAGTTGGCCTATGTCCCCGATGTGTTCTAAGTTTAGTGGCAGATTTATATTATATTAAATTCTGTGAATTTGTAGCATCGCCTAATTATAAGCCTAATGACAATCAGTTGTAATCAGCTAGCCTACATAGAGGTAGTCTATTATTTGTGCCAACAAAATAGAAGTGGGGAGTTTGATAATAGTTGACATGGAGGAGGGAGTCAAGATAATTTGACGTCACCAATGTTACATTTTATAAAAAAATATTTTTCAAAAATCAAAATGGAAATTAATCGTGAGTTTGTATGACACACACTCACTTGCCCGTCAACAGCTACCATTGATCATAGATTATACTAGATCGCCAACTTCATGCCGCACAGGCCTACAATTTCTATTTCGATCTGAACTAAATTAAAACAAAAATATAATGGTTGGGAACGAGGGAAGGGTGGGGGGGGGGGAGGTACACAATGCAAGTAGTTAGGAGATAGCGGGAATTGTATAAATTATGTATGTTTTTAAGGGGGTACACAATGCAGGTAGTTAGGATAAAGCGGACTTGACTTACTTGACTTAATCCTGTATATCCCCATATGAGCATAGGGCCGCAACTACACTTTTCCATAGGTCTCGGTCTTTGGAGGCTCCCTTTATTTGTGTCCATGTGAGGCCAACAGCCTTTGCCTCACCTACGACCGATCTCCTCCAAGTTTGTCTGGGTCTGCCTACTTTCCTTTTGCCCTGGGGGTTCCAGTCAAGTGCTTGTCTTGCTACATTGTCTTCTGTTCTTCTTAAAGTGTTACCAATCCACTTCCATCTACGGCTTTTGATGCTGTTGTCGATGGGTTTTTGTCCGGTCTTTTCCCATAGGTTGACGCATGAAATGGTTTCCGGCCATCGAATTTTCAGCATGCGCCTCAGGCATCTGTTAACAAAAGTCTGGAGTCTGCTTGTATTTGCCTTAGTAACTCTCCAGGTCTCTGAGCCGTATAGGAGTACTGCCTTAACATTTGTGTTAAATAGTCTTACTTTGTTCTTTAAGGACAGGCAACTTGAGCTCCACATGGGGCGCAGGGCATTGAAAGCAAGCCTGGCCTTGTTGATCCTGCTCTTTATGTCTTCATCTGTTCCTCCATCTCTACTCATCACACTTCCCAGGTAAACAAATTTGTCTGTGTGTATTATTTCTTCATCATCTAGCTGTATTGACCTGTCCTGTTCATTATTTATCCTCACGACTTCTGTTTTCCTTTTATTTATTTTTAGGCCAACCTTTCTCGCCTCTTCGGACAGTCGGTTTAGCTTACATTGTGTGTCTTGCTGTCTGTGTGAGAGGAGGGCGACATCGTCTGCAAAGTCCAAGTCTTCTAGCTTCTTTGTGAAAGTCCATTGAATGCCTGTGCTGTTTCCCAAGGTTGTCTTATTCATGATCCAGTCTATTACAATTAAAAAGATCAGCGGTGACAGCATGCAGCCTTGACGCACACCGGTCTTCACAGCAAATGGACTGGTTAGCTTTCCTTTATGGATGACTTGGCAGCAAGAGTCTTCATATAGTTTCTTGGTGATGTTGATGAATTTTGTTGGGATGCCATAGTAGCTCATTAACTTCCAGATGGTTTCTCTATCCACACTGTCGAAAGCCTTTTCAAAGTCTACAAACGTCATGTACAAGGGAGATTGCCATTCTAAAGATTGTTCAATGATTATCCGCAGAGTGGCAATGTGGTCAGTACATGATCGGCCTTGTCGAAAACCTGCTTGTTCTTGCCTAAGTTTTACATCTAGGGCTTCCTTCAACCTCTCTAAGATAATCCTGGTCAGGACTTTGCCTGGAACCGAGAGAAGCATTATTCCTCTCCAGTTGCTGCATACAGAGAGATCACCTTTCTTCGGTAGCTTGACCATGTAGCCTAGTTTCCATTCATGTGGCACTTGTTCCTCTTCCCAATTTTTTTGTAGTAGTGGCTGGAGCATCTCTGCTGATACTGCTGGGTCTGCTTTTAGTGCCTCTGGTGGGATGCCATCTGGTCCAGCCGCCTTACCATTTTTGATAGAATGGATGGCTTTGATGATTTCTGCCTTAGAAGGAGGACCTGTGTTGACATTGAGAGGCTCACTTTCTGGTGGGATGTCTGGGGGAGATAGTGGTCGGGGTCGGTTAAGTACCTCCTTAAAGTGTTGGACCCACCTAAGGAGATAGCGGGAATTGTATAAATTATGTATGTTTGTAAGGGGGGTATACAGTGCAAGTAGTTGGGAGATAGCGGGAATTGTATAAATTATGTATGTTTGTAAGAGGGGTACACAAAGCAAGTAGTTGGGAGATAGCGGGAATTGTATAAATTATGTATGTTTGTAAGGGGGGTACACAATGCAAGTAGTTAGGAGATAGCGGGAATTGTATAAATTATGTATGTTTGTAAGGGGGGTACACAATGCAAGTAGTTAGGAGATAGCGGGAATTGTATAAATTATGTATGTTTGTAAGGGGGGTACACAATGCAAGTAGTTGGGAGATAGCGGGAATTGTACAAATTATGTATGTTTGTAAGGGGGGTACACAATGCAAGTAGTTAGGCGATAGCGGGAATTGTACAAATTATGTATGTTTGTAAGGGAGGTACACAATGCAAGTAGTTAGGAGATAGCGGGAATTGTATAAATTATGTATGTTTGTAAGGGGGGGGGGGGTACACAATGCAAGTAGTTAAAAGATATCGGGAATTGTATAAATTATATATGTTTGTAAGGGGGTACACAATGCAAGTAGTTGGGTGATAGCGGGAATTGTATAAATTGTGTATGTTTGTAAGGGGGGTACACATAGCAAGTAGTTAGGAGATAGCGGGAATTGTATAAATTGTGTATGTTTGTAAGGGGGGTACACAATGCAAGTAGTTAGGAGATAGCGGGAATTGTATAAATTATGTATGTTTGTAAGGGGGGTACACAATGCAAGTAGTTAGGAGATAGCGGGAATTGTATAAATTATGTATGTTTGTAAGGGGGGTACACAATGCAAGTAGTTGGGAGATAGCGGGAATTGTATAAATTATGTTTGTTTGTAAGAGGGGTACATAATGCAAGTAGTTAGGAGATAGCGGGAATTGTATAAATTATGTTTGTTTGTAAGGGGGGTGGAATAATACAGAAGGGAAAAAAGAAGTTGTATTCTATAAAACCGAAATACATTTTGCTAACTACTAAACGTTAATATTGGGTCGATAAAATAGATCTATTTGGTCATTTAAGTTTCAAAGTTTTCATTTATATATTTGGTTTTGAGTATGCATGTATAATTATCAGTGGCGTTGATTATTGGCTAGATTGAAATGGCAAATTAACAAAAGTTAGGAAAATGTGGCAGAGAACAACGAGTATACTGTACGGTGGGTGGACGGACAATAATGCGAGAGAGAATATTGAACGTTCGGGGAAAAGGAAAGGCTGCGCCGTATTTCTGGAAAAAAATCCGGTAGCTGGCGCCAATGTCAAGTCAGGTATAGAAAGATAAAAACAGCGGAATTATGTACAGCTTATGAGCTACGACAAGAATGTTAGAAAAAAGTATGCTAAATATAGTGAAAGACAAATGAAGATCGTATTTGAAAGCACTTGCCTATATTCTACACTCTAGTTGTATTAAGCCCTATTTCAGTAGCACTTTTATAAGACCCTAGAATTTACAAAAAGATTGCCTGATTCATTAAATTATGGTCAGAGACCTGCCCTAGTTATATAGTATACTTTTGCTCATTTCATGAACTGGGCATTGGTAAAAAATGAAGTTTAATTCTTAATTATTCTTATTTCACTATTGAATTAATGTTTATTAGAAGCAAAATATATGATTTAAACCCCATGGCTATATTTTAAAATGCTCAATATGCCTATAATAACTTTTAGGCCTATAATAATCTTTAGGCCTATCAATTAATTATATAATTAGACTAATAATGTGTAATTTTAAAATTTAAGCTAAATATCAAGATTTTATTAGACTCTATATTAGATCTAATATTTTACTACATTTCGTAGTCAGTGACAATTTAATGTAAGGCCCATAGACTATTACACAACTAATACTGTATCGAAATATCAAAAGTGAAACGTAAAATTGTTGATGTAATTAATGGACGTCACTAAGACTATAGGCTTCAGTACAATGCTCGTGAAAATCAAATCGTTCTTGGTTAGTGTTGGGGACAACGAACTTATAAAATCTAGGTCTTTATACCAATTTAAAAAAAAGAAACGAAATCAAATAAATCAAATGAACATATATTTTGAATACTTTTTTAAAAATTGTGTTTGATTATAGTTTTGGAATAAAGGGGATTTAATTATTATTAGTATTAATACTTTAACGTGGATACATAATTTGGTACAAGAAAATAATGTATTTACCTGCGTTAGTTGTTGTTTAATGTTCTATTTCTACACTATTTAAAAACTGTTGTTTTTTTGTTTTTTTGCTAGTTTTAAATTCAAGTACATGATTGTCAACCATAATAGTTTTTTAAATAGTAGATCTATATATTTTGTCATTTATTACTAAAAGTATATATAGCTTTAAAAAACTTCCAATTATTACGATATTTTACATATTATTATGGAATGACCATTCGATACATTTTCGCGAATGTTTAAAAACGGTTAAAAAAGGAAAAATTTTAATATAAATATTTACTTCAATTTAAATTATAAAATTGTGATATTTTGAAACAGTACCAATATAGCATGTCTCTATAGAACATTAAATACCCTTCAATATTTATGTACAAACTAATAGTAGATTATTTTTGTGATTTTTAAAAAAGGTCAATTTGTGTTGTTGTTTTTTTGTCTTCCTTGCTAAAACTGTAACAAGTATAATTTATTTATTTCACGATAACATTTTTGAATTTTTTAATGGCACCACATTTAAAAAAAAATATATATATATTGATCTCTTCTCTACAAAATTATGTGTTCGTAAACAAATCACTTTTTGGGCTGATGACATCAACAAATCAGACTTAGTGAGATAGTTAAGTAACGCACTTGTGAAATTTGAAAATTGCTAAATTTTCTTTAAAATGTGCATAGGATTGATATTAAAGTTCATATAATCATTTTGTCTTTCTATTAAACATAAAGAAAAACGTAAAAGCTTGAAAAAACAATATAATCAATTTGTAATATTTACTATAAGCTCTGTTAGATTAAATGATTTTCTATGACTATCGAGAACAAATTGTAATGTTTCATCTTTCAAACAAATTGTACAACCAATTAATGTGCCTGTATTCAGGGCCCTCGAGAGAAAAAAAAGATGCCGGTACGAGATCTTTTCTGCCCCCCCTCCCCCGCCCCACTTTTTTTTTACATTTTCTTGGAGAGAATCATGTCGGATGAACTAGAGGATCACGAAGAGACATAAATGGCAGAACAATCACCAACCTTCGATTTGCAGTTAATCTAGAAGGACTCGCCCGTAGCGAGAAAGAATGAGCTAATCTAGTGGAACGACTGTACAAAACTTCCTCATCAAATGGCATGACAATCAGTGCCCAAAAAAATTATAACTTATTTATAACACAAGCGGCATTACCACGCAGAGTTTGAAACAGTAAGAAGCTTCCAATACCTGAGAGCCCCCCCTCCCCCTTCCCCTCCGGGCCCTCCCCCTTCCCCTCCGGGCCCTCCCCCTTCCCTTCCGGGCCCTCCCCCTTCCCCTCCGGGCCCTCCCCCTTCCCTCCTAATATTGACTGGTTCTTTCTAAAACAATTCTAATAATCTCCGTGCTATAATTCCTCCAAACAGTTTCAAATAGGCCCAAAAACTGGAAACAAATAATTAAAAGGAAGAAAAAAAAAACATCATTTTTGGCACTTATTTTTGAATATTCTTCCTTGTCTTGAAGAAACAGGGTTTGTGGAAGTAAAAATAGTAGGCATAAAGGGCTATATTCGGGCTATTTTAAATTAGTTCTTAGTCGTGAAATTGTTAAGAAAAGGTCTTCGTACATATTCAACAATATGAGGAAAAGTTTGTTATTAGCAGAATGAAGAATTTATAGAAATTTAGAATGTAACTAGTTGACAATAATTTAGATTCAATTGTCTTTGAACAATTACAGTGAAATGCACATTGACCATTGTGAGATAACAGAATCATTACAAAAGCTACCAAGATATTATTATGCTATAAAAAGGCTACAATGTCATCCCCTCAGTAGTATAGTGGTAAGTTTCCCTGCCTGTCAAGCGGGATACTGGGGTTCGAATCCCCGCCGGGTAAAAATTTTCTTATCAATATGGTGTTTCAACGTGAAATACATGTTAAATACGCTTACTATTCTTACGAAAGTTATGTACGTTTATATTGCTATCCATTTAGGCTACACAGTGTGGCACTTAACAATAAAAACCAGCAAAAATTACAACGGTTCTCATGGTAAATTTTTTTTGCATTTACAAAAGTAAATATATCGTGACCAATCATAAATATATATAAATCTCAAAAGGAATATGTATGTATGTGGGTATGTACATACCGCATAATCTTTTTTAATACTGGACATAAAAACGTAAAATTTGCTACAAATATTCTTTGCGTTACGGCGGTGAACACTGTCAAGGTTTTAAAAAAATTAAAATGACCGCAGTGGTCAGTTTGGTCAAAAAACGCGAATAAAACGACACATTTTGGTTTCATGTTAAAATTGCCGTTCCAACTTTTTATAGTTTTTTGATCGATCGCGCTAAAACAAATAAGAAAAAAGGACGCTCTGAGATTATTTCTCTATTGCGTCATCAAATTTTGCACAGAGCTAACTAGCCGTCTTCTTTTAATGACGTCATCAAATTTTGCGTATTCATCTTAAACTAACTTTGTTTGAATGTTTGCTATTATACTTTATGAATGAATAGAACAAAATATATTCACGTTTTAATTCGTGTCGTATACTTTGTAGTTGTTGCCTGCAATCTCATTATAACTGTTTGAGTAGTTAGAGTGTATGTAAACATAACTTTTAGCTTTTTCAATTCGTTTGTAGCGGGCGTATACGCATTAAAAGCTTTCTAGAGGGCAATATTTCACGTTTTAATTCGTTTCTAGCGGGAAATATTTCACGTTTCAGATCAATTTGTTTGTGGCGGGCGTTCAAAATGTCATTCACATTTAAATTTGTGACGTATACATCGATAAACTTTGTATCGGGCAAGGTTTTTTTAATTGCCTTATATATTAAGTGTGTAGCGGGCAATCTCATTATAACTCCATGGATATGTAAAGTTTATGTAAAAGATCATTATGCGATTACATTGAACACAATTTAAAAAAAAATAATTTCTTCTCTGTTTCTTATGGGTTTCATTTGTTATTGTTTTACATGTTGAATAGAAAATTTAATTCCAAGTTTGCTTCCAAAGCAACAATAAATAAATAAATAGCAAATAACAAAAACAACACAACATAGGTCTGCGACTTAATGTTTGTCGTAAAAAAATATATCAAACAATCATTTTTAAAAAAATAAAAGTACTGTCGAATGTTCTTTATCAATGAATAGAACAAAATATATTCACGTTTTAATTTGCGTCGTAATTTATATAGGGCAATTTTTTAATTGTAATAATGGGTAATGGGTAATGATTTTAACGGGTAATTTTTGTTGTAGCGGGCAAAAAAAAATTACCTCACGTTTAAATTCTTATCGTAGGTCATGCGGGCAATCTCATTATAACTGCTTGAGTAGTTAGAGTGTATGTAAACATAACTTTTAGCCGGTTCGGAGGACCGGGCATATACCGGCTAGTTACCTATAAAATAAAGGTCTATACAAAGATGCCTTCAGTGGAAGAGCTAAGATCAAAGTGTAGTATCTGTACTTTGACAGAGACGTGGAGGAGCTAAGATCAAAGTGTAGTATCTGTACTTTGACAGAGACGTGGAGGAGCTAAGATCAAAGTGTAGTATCTGTACTTTGACAGAGACGTGGAGGAGCTAAGATCAAAGTGTAGTATCTGTACTTTGACAGAGACGTGGAGGAGCTAAGATCAAAGTGTAGTATCTGTACTTTGACAGAGACGTGGAGGAGCTAAGATCAAAGTGTAGTATCTGTACTTTGACAGAGACGTGGAGGAGCTAAGATCAAAGTGTAGTATCTGTACTTTGACAGAGACGTGGAGGAGCTAAGATCAAAGTGTAGTATCTGTACTTTGACAGAGACGTGGAGGAGCTAAGATCAAAGTGTAGTATCTTTACTTTGACAGAGACGTGGAAGAGCTAAGATCAAAGTGTAGTATCTGTACTTTGACAGAGACGTGGAGGAGCTAAGATCAAAGTGTAGTATCTTTACTTTGACAGAGACGTGGAGGAGCTAAGATCAAAGTGTAGTATCTGTACTTTGACAGAGACGTGGAGGAGCTAAGATCAAAGTGTAGTATCTGTACTTTGACAGAGACGTGGAGGAGCTAAGATCAAAGTGTAGTATCTGTACTTTGACAGAGACGTGGAGGAGCTAAGATCAATGTGTAGTATCTGTACTTTGACAGAGACGTGGAGGAGCTAAGATCAAAGTGTAGTATCTGTACTTTGACAGAGACGTGGAGGAGCTAAGATCAAAGTGTAGTATCTGTACTTTGACAGAGACGTGGAGGAGCTAAGATCAAAGTGTAGTATCTGTACTTTAACGGATGCGATACCGTTACCTCACGGTATCTTATTATAACATGCGACATCCGAACCAAGCTTACCACCTCGTACCAAGACGCAGTAACCAGAAACCAGTGGCCACTACAGGCCGAACGCTTGTATAGACAAGCAACACCTACCTTCCGGTGACGACACCATCAGTATGAGCGAAACAGTCCGGATAGCGTCACCATCTTTGGCCATCCCGGGCCGTCCTCAAGTTTCCGAAAGACGTGTGGCATCCCACAAAGACCACGGTTACCCCCGGAGTTAAGGGGCACCTGCACCCTCTCTCCGGAGCCCAGCAGCCGACTTCCAGAAGAGAGCGGTAACATTCCCAGCTGACCAGCAGCTACCAGTGGAGCCCCCACCAAAAGCCAACCGGGCTGCACAAACTTGTCACTGAAAAGTCAAGCCTACTCGAAACACCGGAAAGTCCGGATTTTCTCCGACATTTGACGAGTCTTAAATAGGCAATTTTGGTGAAAATGCATTTTCTATATATTCCCGTAAACAATCGTATAATTATCTTTTCGGCATGTTTCAAGTGCATTGTTGAACTTCCGGTTTCATTTTGTTTTGCTTACAATGGCATTACGATTGAAAGTAGAGATTTACGCCTTGTTGCTGACTTAATTTAACATTCACGGATGTTGAAAAATTCGGTGCACTTTCAACAGCAAGTTCAGGCCGACTACAAATAAACAAAGGCTATAAGTATTATTGTGAGGATTATGTCTTTAATATTAAAAGTGAGTAGGCCAGAATTTATAGCAGAAGGCAGCCATTGTTTAAAATCCAATTTAGCGAATAGGATCGGAAATGATGTGTCATCCACAATTTGTGCATGCATAAGATTTAAGACCCGTTAATTTACTTGCTTGAGTACTCCATATATATTTATATATATATATTCCTATAAATTGCCTTCTCGGCTATGCTTAATGTCTCGATATTGCGATTGAACGCAAATGCCTGGTTTTCAAAAACAAAAACTGCGTCTATAATACGTTTTAAGATAATCCGATTACTTTCTATTTCTTTCCTTTCTGGTGTTTAAAGCTCGACATTTTGTTAAAAAAACTTTCTCTATGTGACTTAGGGTACGTTTATAGAGGCGGCGCTAGGCGGGTTGCCGCGAGCTGGTTACTCGCGCTAAAAAACCGCGCCTAATCATGCGCGCGGTTGGTGTTTATAGCAAAAGCGGGAAAACCCCATACGAGACGACAAACACGTCACATGCAATATTTAATTTACAGTCTCTCCTTGCAATAGCAAACAAAAAAAAAAGGCTTATTTTATTGATGACTGTTGGCATATTATTTCATTATTTTGTCCCATATTAACGGTCTTTTGAAAACTGCAGTGATAAGTTGGCCAACATCCATCTTGAGCCGTCGTTTATCATCAAATGAACGTATATTTAATGTAACACACAGCCAGCACAAGTGCACTGCCTACAAAGTTCGGCGCGGCAACGCGCAACAAGAACTAAAAACTAGTTCTGGTAATTACCCGCGCCGGTCGGCAAATTTGTCGCCTCGAGAGACCCGCGTCCTCTATGAACAACTGCAAATCAAATATAGTAACATTACTCGCACGACTTCGCTCGGGTCGACTCGCGCGTGCGATTATCCGAAACCCGCCGCCTCTATAAACGTACCCTTACACTACTTTCAAATCTTTCAAATTTGTGTGTACGTTTAGTTAACAAAATTATTGCAATATTTTTGTGTGTGGATCAAACAGGTTCTAGATCTAGAACAAAAAAAGAAAATAAAGAAAGCAAAAGAAATTATATTATTAGTCTAGATTTTAGCTAGGGCAGCCTAGGTATGTCAATTTTTTTTATTATGTTTTAATATCAATTAGGGTCAGAAGACGTCCAGCGAAGCAGAAGATTTTGGCGCAGCCGTTTTTACGCCGCCTTTTTGGCGCTAAAAATCGATTTTTGTATTATTTACATGATGTCAGGTTTAGTAAAACATCGATTGTTGTATTATTTACATGATGTCAGGTTTAGTAAAACATCGATTGTTGTATTATTTACATGATGTCAGGTTTAGTAAAACACCGATTGTTGTATTATTTACATGATGTCAGGTTTAGTAAATATCGATTGTTGTATTATTTACATGATGTCAGGTTTAGTAAAACATCGATTGTTATATTATTTACATGATGTCAGGTTTAGTAAAACATCGATTGTTATGTAATTTACATGATGTCAGGTTTAGTACAATTTTAACATCGATTGTTATATTATTTACATGATGTCAGGTTTAGGTTTAACACTGTAACGACTATCCCACAGAAGATGCTGTCAATTAGATTGTTAGATTAGACACTCTGTTCATTCACTGAACACTTTTTAAAAATGTCTCTGTCTTTTATGTCTTTCTACTAATATAGTCTAGATTCATGTTGGGAGCTATTCGAACGATGTACTCATAAACAATTGTATGAAGATGTACACGCTTCAGTATTGATCTTTCAAAGGTTAGATCTGATGTGGCAATACAGTTGACACATATTTTTTTGTAAAGCCTCTTCCCAAAATACATTTTGTTAAATGACAAAAAAAAAGTGTTTTAAATTTTCAATACGTTTGTCTAAAATTATGATACCTTAAATCTCCCCTCTTGGCTAACGCACAGGAAATCATTAAAGTGTAAAAGGATCGACTAACTAGCTTTGAGTGCCATACTAGTATGCAGCGACATAGAGTATTTAGGCCTAGGCTAATAAGCTAACAGGAAGAACTGTTAGAACCCAGAGCCAATAGAGATTGTAGGAGGTTTTGGGGCATCTTCTCTTAGCTTTATAGCAACAATTAAATAAATACTTGCGTAATTGCCGATTTAATTTTAAATTTTAATATTCATGGGCCCCCTAAACTCTTATGGGCCCCGGTGCGGCGTACCGGTTGTACCCTCTCTCGTGGGGCCTGCCTGCATTAGTGTTGTATTATTGTTGTATTATTGTTGTATTATTGTTGTATTATTGTTGTATTATTGTTGTATTATTGTTGTATTATTGTTGTATTATTGTTGTTGTATTATTGTTGCATTGTTGTTGTTTTATTGTTGCATTATTGTTGCATTGTTGTTGTATTATTGTTGCTTGTTGTTGTATTATTGTTGTATTTTTGTTGCATTTTTGTGGTGTTGTTGTTGTATTATTGTTGTATTATTGTTGCATTGTTGTTGTATTATCGTTGTATTGTTGTTGTATTATTGTTGTATTATTGTTGTTGCATTGTTGTTGTATTATTGTTGCTGTATTACTGTTGTATTATTGTTGTGTTATTGTTGCATTATTGTTGTATTATTGTTGTATTATTGTTGCATTACTGTTGTATTGTTGTTGTGCTATTGTTGTATTATTGTATTACTGTTGTATTGTTGTTGCATTATTGTATTATTATTGTTGCATTTTTTGTTGTGTTATTGTTGTATTACTGTTGTATTACTGTTGTATTATTGTTACATTTTTGTATTATTGTTGCTGTGTTATTGTTGTATTATTGTTGTATTATTGTTGTATTACTGTTGTATTGTTGTTGTATTATTGCTCTATTATAGTTGTTCCAATATTTGAATAAAAAATTAAAAGTTCCAAAGGGTAGTAGGGGAGACATGAAGAGAAAGCACTAGAGATGTAAGATCGCTTTTAGAAGACTTTATTTTATTTGGATCAAACATCATTATTTGTAAATAGCTTCTCTAATTTTGAGAACAGGATTTTAATAAATAAAACAAACAACAAGCAGTGTTTCTCAAACTGGGTCCACGCACAAAACGGTTGTATGTTGATCGTAAAAGTATTACATTCCGGAGATTTCCGCAGACCGATCTACAATAAAAAAAAAACTAACTTGTCTTTCTGAAAAGGAGAAGAAATCACAGTACACCGGCAAGTTGCACTGGCTGGTTTAAATCTAAGACTGGCTGTAAACTTTTGGTTTATATCTAAGACTGGCTGTAAACTTTTGGTTTATATCTAAGACTGGCTGTAAACTTTTGGTTTATATCAAAGACTGGCTGTAAATTTTTGGTTTATATCTAAGACTGGTTGTAAACTTTTGGTTTATATCTAAGACTGGCTGTAAACTTTTGGTTTATATCAAAGACTGGCTGTAAATTTTTGGTTTATATCTAAGACTGGCTGTAAACTTTCCGTTTATATCTAAGACTGGCTGTAAACTTTTGGTTTATATCTAAGACTGGCTGTAAACGTTTGGTTTATACCTTCTGTGAAAGAGATTCACTTCTAAAATATTTGATTTGCTGCTTCCATCAACTTTAAAATTTAAATTGTCTGAAAAAGACAACAACGGATGAACCTTGGAATCTTTTAAAGTCAAGAGGGGGACACTAACACACTGTTCGAGACATGCCGCTACTGTACAAGACAAGCCGCATACTGTAGGTAAGCTCTTCGCAGACACATGTACCAATCAGACGCACGGTTGCTGAATTCCATTTGGCTCGTTACAAGATGACATTGCTTGTATAGAGGTTTTCATTTTTTTTTATTCTACTATGGGGTAAAAATGTAGACTAATGTTTTATCTTTATGTTGATGTAATGTTTTGTCTTTATGTTATTTATCTTTATATTGATGTAATGTTTTATTTTTATGTTGATGTAATGTTTTGTCTTTATGTTGATGTAATGTTTTATCTTTATATTGATGTAATATTTTATGTTTATGTTTATGTAATGTTTTATGTTTACGTTGATGTAATGTTTTATGTTTATGTTGATGTAATGTTTTAGTTTCTTACTTTGTACGTTGTATATTTTTTTTCTTGTAGTCGTTCTTCTTTCACTCTCCACGTAAAAGACAATGTTGTATAAGACAATGTTGTATAAGACAATGTTGTATAAGACAATGTTGTAAAAGACAATGTTGTAAAAGACAATGTTGTATAAGACAATGTTGTAAAAGACAATGTTGTATAAGACAATGTTGTAAAAGACAATGTTGTATAAGACAATGTTGTATAAGACAATGTTGTATAAGACAATGTTGTAAAAGACAATGTTGTAAAAGACAATGTTGTAAAAGACAATGTTGTATAATAATCACTCCATGATAGTCATGATAAGACCCTGGAAAATTTCAGCAAATGAATTAATTTATTACACGCACATATATAAACAGTATTTGATATAATAACCCATAACAACAAATAGAATCACAGAATAAATATAGAACAGAATGCGCAATCGCATTTTTTTTCTGTTTCCGGAAGTAATACCGACGTCATGCTGTTTAGACTCAGCAGACCCGGTTACTCTATATATTTATGTTTATTTACAATGTCTTTTTCTTCAAATCTACAAGTTCGAACACCCAAAGCTAATGTTTCAGGCAAAAGTACAAAGGCTGTTGTGTAATAAACTACAAAAATGATACGAAAACGATTGATTATTGTACAAATATGAACAATCATTGAGGGAAACACTTTAGATGTTGTCGAGGATTACACTTACGGTTCACTTACCTTGGCAGCAACATCCCAAGATCACTGTTCCTGGAAAAAGAAATACAAACCAGAATAGGCAAGGCATTAATATCATATCATATCATTAATGGCAAGGTTAAACCAAAGAGTATGGGACAATACCCAACTCACTGACAGGACAAAAATATATGTCTACCATGCCTGCGTGTTCAGCACACTCCTCTATGGAAGCGAGACCTGGGCTACATACGCTAAGCAAATAAAGCAGCTCAATAGCTTTCACCTGTGATGCTTGCTAAGGATACTCCAAATCAAATGGCAAGAAAGAGTCACAAATGTAGAGGTGCTCAGGAGAAGCCATATGCTGAGTATGAACTTAATCCTGAGTGAGAGGCGCCCGCGATGGATAGGCCATGTGGACAGGATGGGTCTGGAACGTATCCCAAGAGCCCTGTTGTTTGGAGTGTTGGCTTCTGGAACAAGAAAAAGAGGTCGTCCTTGCCTACGTTTTAAAGGTCAGCGAAAAAGACTTGCTACTGGCACACATTGACCACAAAACGTGCGAGACATTGCTGAGGAACGCACCTCCTGGCGGTCCAAGATGCGCGAGAGCACTCAAGCCGCAGAAGCCACCCTAACAGAAAGAAGTGAAGAGAAGTGAGCTAGGAGAAAGGTGATGGGCAGGGGAAAAGGAGACTGCGCCATCGTCCCTTGAGGATGGATGGATGCCATATATACATGTTCCCTCTAATGACCGCTGCCTTCGGTCAAAGGAAAATGGCGGAAGCCGAGCTTCACTTTTAGTGACTGCGCATATAGGGATTGCGCATTCTGTTCTATACATCTTCTGTGCATAGAAAAACTCATAGTAATTGGGTATATTTTATAGTGTGAAACAGTTTACCTAGTTTTTTTAAATTTTAATTATATTATTTGTTTTTTACTTTCGGCGGATAAATACTATAGGAAAACTGTATACCAAACAGCCATGGATTGAACTGTTTACAATTTTGAACGTTTAGAACTATTTTAATGAAAAAACATGTATTATAGATCTACATATCAAAGTTTATCGCGTCTATTGTTACCTTGTTAATGTAGTAGTGGTCATCGCGCATCAAAAAGCATAACTCGTCTAAATAAACATGCTAAGAAAATGTTAGATAGTTATAAAGCTTTGTTTGTGTTTCAACACTTATTTTGCATTATGTACTTAGGCCTTTTTGTTGCAATAGAAATCGCAGCATTTTTACCATAACTTAAGATACATCTAACATACAAAAAACTAATACAAATGCAAGACTAGACTCAGATCACGGATGAGCGTAGGTCGCAATTATCTTATTTATAGAAGGAGCGTGTGTAACATATAAGATTATATAAATCAGATTTAATTTTTAAAATGACTGCATTAAATTTTTTTTTTGCTAATACGCTGTCATACTTGGCTTGAGCACCTAGATATCTATCTATATAATATATATAGGCAGCTTAGCCAACAGTAGTTAATATCCCTTATTGTTCATAATGAAATCTGTAATACAAATATATATAGGTCCGTAAAAATTGTTTTTATTGTTTTCCATATCTCAGACTTCAAGTTTATTGTTGAAATTGTCACATGGCACAACATAACTAGCAAGATATTGCAAGAAAATGACAAGCAGTTAGTCTAGTTGAGTTAGTGTCCTGAAAAAAACAACGAATAGTTTTTGGTTACAGCTAGAAGTGATTTAGAGTTCAGGATAGTTCTGGTTGATGCTAATGAAGTAGCAGAAGAGGATGGAATAAATCCAGGACAAGTTCTTTCTTTTGTTTATTTATGACCATATTGTATAGTAGCTACTTTAAAAAAAAAATTATTAAAAAAAAACTTCCTGACAAAGGTTGATTTTTCTATTAATAAAAAAGAATCTAATTGGACATAAATTGATCCATAGTACCAGTTTCTGTTACCACGCATACTAGGGGACTTTGTGGCCAGTACAATGCACAGCCACCTTTACTTTACCCCAACGAAATTTAGAAACCCATCAAAGCTGGGTAGACTCAGTGACACGATTAAGACTCAAATCCTAGCCTTTAGCAGAATACGAACCAGTGGCGTAGCTAGGGGGGAGAGGGCTCCGAATTCGAAAGCCCCCCCCCCGGGCCCCTACTTGAGGAGCGCCCCCAAAGCAGTGTTGGAAAATATTGTTTGAGGTGGCCCCCAAAGGAGTGTCCAAAAATAATTATTTGCAGGGGCCCCTAAAGAGGCCAAGCACCCCGGGCCCCCAAATCCCTAGCTACACCACTGATACGAACCCAGGATATTGGGTACGCCAGCAGTATGTGCTACAACTTTGTCACCATGCCACATTGATTTTCTATAAATATCACTCAATCTTTGATTACCATCAAAGTCACGTGACCCTTCCTTGCGTTTTAGTGTTAGCTTCAGCTGTCCTCACAAATACTGTCAACATTGACTAATTACATATTTATAATTTAGGAGCCTATGTATTATCAAAGATGTTAAACAGTTTTGGTAAACTTACAAAAACAAATTCAGTAAAATTGTTTCAATATTCATTGTCAAAACAAGAAGCATAACTTACGTAAAAACTAAGTTTTTTATTTAGTGTGATCTACTATGTTTCTATGAAGTAACATTGCAATCATATTTGTGGATGGTTTTCAAAAAAGGAAAACAAATAGACAAATGTATGTAGGGGCGAGAGTCTGGACTGCCTTATACATCACTAGGAGGGAACAGGCTTAGTGACGTTTAGTGACTGCCTCATACATCACTGCCTTATACTTATACATCACTGGGAGGGAACAGGCTTAGTGGGGTTTAGTAACTGCCTTATACATCACTGCCTTATACTTATACATCACTGGGAGGGAACAGGCTTAGTGGGGTTTAGTAACTGCCTTATACATCACTGCCTTATACTTATACATCACTAGGAGGGAACAGGCTTAGTGACGTTTAGTGACTGCCTCATACATCACTGCCTTATACTTATACATCACTGGGAGGGAACAGGCTTAGTGGGGTTTAGTAACTGCCTTATACTTATACATCACTGGGAGGGAACAGGCTTAGTGGGGTTTAGTGACTACCTTATACATCACTGGGAGGGAACAGGCTTGGTGGGGTTTAGTAACTGCCTTATACTTATACATCACTGGGAGGGAACAGGCTTAGTGGGGTTTAGTGACTGCCTTATACTTATACATCACTGGGAGGGAACAGGCTTGGTGGGGTTTAGTAACTGCCTTATGCATCACTGGGAACGAAATGGATTAGTGACTGCCTTATACATCAATGGGAGGGAACAGGCTTGGTGGTGTTTAGTGACTGCCTTATACATCACTGGGAGGGAACAGGCTTAGTGGGGTTTAGTGACTGCCTTATACTTATACATCACTGGGAGGGAACAGGCTTAGTGGGGTTTAGTGACTGCCTTATACAACACTGGGAGGGAACAGGCTTAGTGGGGTTTAGTGACTGCCTTATACATCACTGGGAGGGAACAGGCTTGGTGGGGTTTAGTAACTGCCTTATGCATCACTGGGAGGGAACAGGCTTGGTGGGGTTTAGTAACTGCCTTATGCATCACTGGGAACGAAATGGATTAGTGGAGTTTATTGACTGCCTTATACATCATTGGGAGGGAACAGGCTTAGTGGGGTTTAGTGACTGCCTTATACATCATTGGGAGGGAACAGGCTTAGTGGGGTTTAGTAACTGCCTTATGCATCACTGGGAGGGAACAGGCTTGGTGGGGTTTAGTAACTGCCTTATACATCAATGGGAACGAAAGGGCTTAGTGGAGTTTATTGACTGCCTTATACATCACTGGGTGCGAAGAGGCATAAGTAATAAGTTGAACAGTTCATTATTTTCTAAGACTGAAAAAAAAATTATTTATTATTTTCAATTATTTAATTTCTGGAAGGATCCTTGATGACGCTTTTAGTTTTAGTACTTGACGACTAGGACCACTGCCAGTGTTCATGATATCCTAAGCTGACCCTGAGGGTTGGCTAATTCTAAAACCATTTTGATCAAAACCAGTTTTGTCTATTTTCTTTGCTGTTGTCATATAACTGTTTATCCTATTTCTACACTGAAAGTTAAATAAGCATACAAATAATAAGACATATGAAAGTAGACCTTTTATTGACTATTTAATGAGTCTATAATGGCATATATAGAAAGATTAGGTGTATTAATGTTTACAATGCTGTTTTAAGATATTCTTGACGAACTTTGGCCACTTTACGAAATTCCTCATTTAATGATTTTGGGCACTGCATTTTACACCAACTTGTTGGTACCATCTTGCGTCCTATGGAATGTATTTCAATAAGAAAAAAATTATTTAGTATAATGACACATTGTCTAGAGAATAAATGTTAAAAATATGTAACACTTGCACTAAAACACTTTAATTATAGACAGTAGTCTAAGTCAGAAATTCGCAATATTACAATAATTATAGACAGTAGTTTTAGTCAGAAATTGGCAATATTTCAATAATAATAATAGTGTGACAAAGTAGATTTTTTGTATTCATTCTGTGTGCCAACCGCATAAACGTCATCGTGCTGTTTTATTGAAGAAGAGAAATGAATTATCTTTTCGGGGTCTTCGACGAGCCATTGAAAATCGTTACCGTTAAAGCCTTTCAAAGTCTGGCACTGGCATGCTTGCCATAGGTTGCCGATCCCCGGCCAAGGTCTAGCAAATTTGCACCCCTAAAATACCTGACCAATCAAATATCCAAGGGAAGTAAAAGAGAAGTTGCTGACCAACGCAACTAGCGACCACAGACCCAATGTCCTCCTCATAGAAACAACACAACTTATTTACTGCCCGTAGAAAACTCCAACCATACCAAAGTAGCCTAACTAAAAAAAAGCAAATTGGAACCTCTATGCACGCTTAACAGATGCCAACGTGACACACATCAATGGAACCTCTATGCACGCTTAACAGATGCCAACGTGACACACATCAATGGAACCTCTATGCACGCTTAACAGATGCCAACGTGACACACATCAATGGAACCTCTGTGCACGCTTAACAGATGCCAACGTGACACACATCAATGGAACCTCTATGCACGCTTAACAGATGCCAACGTGACACACATCAACGGCTAAACAAATCGGGTAAAAAATCATACAATCACTTCTCTAGAGCTATCCTTGAAGCAGCTAAGGAATATATCACAACAGGAGCCAGGAAAAAATAAATACCAAACTGGTAACAGCACTTGCAACTCCACAACGATATCACCAAAGCAAGAAACGTCGTAAAACAAAAATCCCCAAAAATAGAGAAAAATATTTAACTAAAAGCTGCTAATGAAATATTCAGAAAGGAATATCTCTTTTTAATAAGAAAGAGCTAGCATAATAAGAAAAAAACGTAAATGTAGACATAACTGGAAAACTGCCAAAAGTCTGAACTAAGAGGAGAACCAATCTTCTCCAATAGTCCTAGACGCAGATCATAAAAAGATCACAGGCCGCGAAACTGCACAAGCATTCATTAATCTACTTTAGCAATGTAGGAAAAATCCGGAGAAAGCTCCAAAAAATGTCCACACTACAATTCCATGGAACGACAGTTAATCTCAAGCTCCATGTTAAGACACATAGGACCTCTAGATACGAAAAAAACTACTGCAGATATTCAATGATCAATGTTAGCTGGAATTCCAACTACATGATAAAGATGTTATCGTGATTCCTCTACGGTAAACCAAAAAACCAAGTTGACAGCTATCGCCCAATAAGTATAACCAGTTGCGTCTGCAAACTAATGGAAAGAATGGTCAGCAATATGCTAACACGGATCCTCGAAACCGAAAATCTATTGGTAGACAAACTGCCATGGTTAAAAAAAGAAGATCAACAAAAGACCACATAGCTAATACAGCCAAACAAAAAAAAACAACAGAACATGGCTTCCAGGAAATGAAACCAACGTCAAATGACTGGGTCGAACTAGAAAAAGCATTCGATAAGGTCTGGAAAGATGGGTTAATCCTAAAGCTATTAAACAACCATATATCCCACAGAATGTTTAACTGGATTACAGAATACTTAACAAATCGCAAAGCTCTAGTCAACATGGAAGGAAAAAGGAGTAACACAGCAAAAATACAAAATGGAGTCAGGCTGAAAGGTATAGGCCTACTGTCACCTACATTATTTCTAATTTTCATCAATGACCTAGAACAACATATTCTTAGAATAGTAAAATGCAGTATGTACGCTCTACTGAGCACAGAAAAATATACTGACACTGTGACAATTCTGTTGTTATTTTGAAGAACATCGCCACATGTAAATGTAAAATGTAAGTGTGAGTCACACCCATGGCATTTTGAAGAACATCGTCACATGTAAGTGTGAGTCACACCCATGGCAATGGCTGGTTGTCAAGGGGTTCGATAGTCGTTCAGGCCCTTCATCAATCTTACACATTTTATTTTTGATTACTGTGCCTCTTGGAATCTAGCGCTTGGTGTGGAGGGAATAAACCAATGTCACAACCAGGCTGACACGTTAACTAGCTTACAACACATACGACAATATATCAATGTAAATTTCACCAAGTGGTTACATTTTGTGAAACACAGGTCTTTATTACCAGAGTATGTATATATGATATATTTTCCATTGGCTTTTATGAGTGAAACAATTAATGCATTTTACTACACTAGTTCTTAGCAAAATATCAAATGAATTAGTTTATAACAGAGAATAAACGTGAACGAGCCAAAAAATACAGCTTAATCTTTCATTTTCAAAACGTGTGGATATTTGTGTACAATACACTAGAAAGTGCTCAAACTAACATTTTGATGGTTCTTCACTTGTGATGATCCTGGAAACGTATAAATAAAGTAAGACTTGTTTAATTTGTCTAAACGACCATTGTTAAATACAACTGTGTTGGAGTGTAGTTTAAAGCTTTACCATGATCAAGGATGTGTACTATGTTTTGTCCTATACAGATACAAATAAAAAAAAATAAACATGCTACGCCACTGGCCAGGCTTGTTAAAACCATAAGCCTACTTTTTTTAAAAATGTTTAGCCCAGTATTTCATTTTACAAGTCTCAAAAGTAAATTTAATTATGAAAACCATTTAGCTTGATAAGCAGTCAAAATTATTATTGAAAATGTAGTAACTGTAAGTATATTTTCTGATATTTTGTGTAGCTAAAGAACTTAGATCTACTTTTATTGTTTTCAACAAGAAGAAACATTGTATTAATTTGCTTTAGCTTTAAAACGTAAAGTTGTAACAAATGTTTTGTTAGACACAATCAAGCCTTATCATGAATTTAAGAAAGACATCAATCTATAACAAAGGACATTTGACACAAGTAGTAAAAGTTCAATTGGGAAGGGGGGTAGCCTGGGGTTGGAAATGTTTGATGTGTCAACTGTGTGCAATGTTATTAGAATTATTCATTTCTTAAAATACAAAGATACATTTAAACAAAATATGTATTTAAAGTGGGCTTTTAGTCTAATTATTTCAAACTTATTTCAGAGTTTCAAAAAGTGAGCCTTATTATATAAATATGAAGTAAAGGTCTTTCTTTATTTGGTAACAAATATCCTCACTTGCGCCTCTCAACACACTTTGTATGATTGAACTGTTTAATCATAGTAGAAAGTATAAATTACAGTATTCAAATATAAAGTACTTCTACAAATAAATTTGTAAAAAAAATATAAATTATTTTTTGATCCTATTCATTAGTTTAGTTTGTGTCACTTTTTAATGAGCAAAGAGATCCCAGTTACTGGTAATGCTCCAGCTCCAATTGTTGTTCATGTAGAAATATCAGGCCTGAAATCAACAGTAATTATTGAGGGAAACTATTTGTAAGAAAAAGTATGTGGAAAAATCTTTACCTTCTTCACTAATACCTATAACAACTCCAAGCTCATTTTCAGCAGTGCTCAAAATGTAGGATTGAGCATCTCCCAAGGATATCTTATAAATTTTAAGTTTAATATTATTTTTGCTTGAATAAACCAGAAACAATAATACACACATTTTTATATATTTACTAGTGGTTATGCCCATCAAAATGACGGAGAAAAGAATGACTACAATGTGTTTTGTTAAGAGAGAAAGACAAAAGACAATATTACAATAAAAACTGGAGTAAGAACGTTTCTTTTCGGCATTTAGTTTTTGTTCTTTTTATTTGTTTCTGGTCGCCCTGACCCTGGCATATGCATACGATTTGTTGATGTCAAGCTTCTGGCCTCAAGGACTGGCGTAGTGTGTAAACCGCCGATACATTTCCATTAAGAATACACTGGCGGGCGAACGCATAGGGGACAGCCCTCGCAGCGGGTCCGAGATCCATTACATTGCCGAGAAGCCACTGGTCTCGTTGGGGAGGAAGCAATGGACGCTGCAATACCGTCTCGAGAACCACCCGGAGCCTGGATGCATGCATCTATAGTATAAGATTTGTGCTACTGGGTGACAGTGCAGGTTTACTGGCGAGCCACCACAATAATAATCCTTAGGGGAACAGTAGTGAACGATCGCTGGGCTGCGGAAACCTTCCCTGTTACACGGCACGCCACACCTTCGGCGTGACGTGGGGTGGCTGGAGCCCGGACAGAGATTGCTCAATCCTAAGCGTTACGCCCTGGACACAAGAGCCGAAAGGCTCGTCCGGGTTTTTTTTAAAGATATGTTTGAATTCTATATTAAAATGTAGCGAACAGTTGTGTTGACTTGACTTGTTATATTATATATATTAATAATATTAAACTAACAATAATATACTATCCAAAAGAAAAAAAACACAAATACAAAACAATAAAAAAGGTAAATAATAAAAAAATTATTAGAAAATAATATTTCAATGCAATAAAAACTATAGTGATAACGATTTTTTTTGGTATTTAATATTTGTTCTTGCTTACTGTATCAATAAAACAGTATTGATAATGTTTCTTTCGGTATTTAGTTTTTTTATATTGTGTTTGGTCGCCCTGGCACATGCATTAAAATTGTTGCTGTCAGGCTTCTGCTATTTATAAGTAATCATTTATAACGTGTTACTTGTCCTTTATAATTAGTATAATTTAATTTATAGAGTGTAGAAAGTCGCCTATTAAAGGATGCTCTCAATAGCGACGTGCATCCATTAAATAATTGAAATATGTGATTACTTTTGCTTTAAAGATAATGCAAACATCTATAATGAAAAAAGAATTGATTTGATAGACATTAGGTCATACGCTAGTTCAACCAAGCTGGGAAGGTCTGCGCAAGTAGGGGTCAGACTAAAGCTAGTACCCTGGTCCTCCAGGTTGGGGGTTGGGCACAGGGTTAACCACTCTGTCCTGGAAAAACAAGCTGGTTACAGAAACAGCAACAAAGTCAATACCTATAAACCGGTGCGATAAACCTCTAGAGTTGCCCCAAGTGACTCATATGAATGACAGTGGTGAAAGCCATTCTTTGGAAGCCACTGACAGGAAGATAGAGGTCTTGAGTACCAAAACCAAGACAAAACTAGGATTTTGGAATGTACGCACAATGTACTAAACTGGTAAACTAGCACAAGTGACAACAGAGATGCGGCGCTACGGTATACACATTTTAGGCATCAGTGAAGCTAGATGGTCGGGATCTGGAAGAATGACAACTTCGACAGGAGAGACAGTTTTATATTCAGGAAAAGATGATAACCTGCATGAAGAAGGAGTCGCCATCATCCTTAGGAAAGGTACAGAAAAATGCCTTATAGACTGGAAACCAATTAGCAGTAGACTAATTAAAATCAGAATGAGAGGTAGGCAGATAAATATGACCATCATACAATGCTATGGCCCTACAAACAACAGTGAGGATAAAACAAAAGACCTTTTTTATGAACAATTGGAGACAGAAGTTAAATCAGCACCACTGCATGACATGTCATGATGATAATAATGGGAGACTTAAATGCAAAAGTAGGACATGACAACAATGGCAACGAACGAACAATGGGAACTCATGGTTGTGGTATAAGGAACGAAAATGGGGAAAGATTAGTTGAACTTTGTAGCTCTAATAACATGGTAATAGGAGGCACTTTGTTTCCACATCGTGAGATTCACAAGTTGACCTGGTATTCGCCCAATGATAGAGATAGAAACCAAATTGACCATCTGCTTATAAATGCCAAATGGAGGAGATCATTGATAGATGTTAACGTAAAACGAGGTGCTGATGTTGGAAGTGACCATCAGTTGGTAATAGCAAAAGTGAAGCTGAAACTGAGACGGTCACAGAACAAGACAGACATGCAGCGAGGATACAATGTACAGAAACTAACAGATCCTCACACTAAGCTCACCTTCATCACACAGGTCAGGAATAGATTCCAGGCACTACAAAATTTAAGCTCTGATGATGAGAGTAATAATATTAATTCATACTATGAAAATGTCAAAGTTGCATACCAACAGAGTGCAGAAAAATGCTTGGGCTTTAGAGATAAGAAAAAGACAAAAGAATGGATTACACCAACTACATGGTGTGCCATAGACCAGAGACGCAAGATAAAAAATCAAATGAACAGCACTTGGCACTAGGTCAACAAGACTACTGTAAAAATACAAATACCAATATAAAGAAGCCAACAAGGCAGTAAAGAAGATGGTACGTGCAGACAAGAGGGCATTTGTTGAAGAAGTTGCAAATGAAGCAGAAAGTGCTGCAGCTAAAGGAGAGCAAGGTCAATTATATAAAATCACCAGGCAGATTTGTGGTAAATTCCACTCATCACCAAATGCACCCATTAAGGATAAACAAGGAAAACTGCTGACTAATGAAGCTGAACAAAATAATCGATGGGCTGAACATTTTAGCAAAATATTTAATAGAGAACCACCATTGGAAGAAGCAGTAATTCCGGATGTACAGACAGAATTGGACATCAATGTAGAACCACCTACAAAAGAAGAAATTGTAAATGCCATTAAATCACTAAAAAACAATAACTCCAGGATCCGATAACTTGAGCACTGAACTATTTAAGTCTGATGCAGAGACAGCAGCTAGTATATTGGAGCCACTTTTCAGAAAAATATGGGTGGAAGCATACATACCAGAAGACTGGACTAAAGGAATACTTATCAAAATCCCCAAACAGGGTGCACTTAGTGACTGCAATAACTGGCGTGGCATTACGGTTCTGTCAATCCCAAGCAAAGTACTGGCCAAGGTGATCATCGGGGGACTTTACGAAGCTGTCGACATCATTCTTAGAAAAGAGTAAGCAGGTTTTAGAAAAGGGAGGAACTGCACAGAACAGATTTTTGCTCTACGAAACATCATAGAACAATGTACAGAATGGCAACGACAACCTTATATCCACTTCATTGATTTCAAAAAGGCATTCAACAATGTTCACCGAGACAGTCTGTGGCGCATTCTGAGAGCATATGGAATACCTGCTCACATGGTACAGCTGATCAAGAGCTTTTACAGCAACTACAGCTGTTGCATGAAAGCAACATATGGTTCAAAGTGAGGACAGGAGTGAGACAGGGATATGTGATGTCCGCATTGCTGTTTAACATACTAATTGACTGGGTGATGAAAAACACAACAGAAGTGAGAAACAATGGCATCAGATGGACTTTGTTATCAACACTCTAGGATTTAGACTATGCTGATGACCTTGCACTTTTGTCTCACACCTATCAGCAAATGCAAGCCAAAACAGACAGACTAAATATTTTTAGTTCACAAGTTGGACTTAAAATAAATCATAAGAAATCAGAAGTCATGGTGCTAAATACCACTACGATGATTCCAGTCAAAGTTGACAATAAAGATCTTCCTAACTCAGAAAAATTCACATACCTAGGAAGCACTGGTAGGACAAATTCACACACCAGATGGAGGAAGCAAAAAAAAAAAGACATTCAGAACAGACTGAACAAAGCAAGAATTGCATTTTACAACATAACCAACATCTGGAAATCATGTCAATATAGTACCAGAACGAAAATAAAACTATATAACAGCTGTGTGCTTCCTGTCCTTCTATATGGTGCAGAATGTTGGCTCATGACACAACAGGACCTTGTGAAGCTTTCCACTTTCCACACGAAAAACCTCAGGAAGATTTTGAAAATATTTTGGCCAAAGAAAATAACCAACGAAGAATTAATGTCCCAATCCAACCACGAAGACATGGGCACAATCATAATGAAAAAGCGTTGGCGATGGATTGGCCATGTGTTGAGAAGAGAGGAAGGGAACATCTGCAAGACAGCACTACACTGGACTCCAGAAGGGAAAAGAAAGAGAGGTCGGCCAAAAGTAACCTGGCGCAGAACTGTAGAGCAGGAATTAAAAGAATTTGGTCACTCCTGGGGTACGATTGGAATTGTCGCACGTGACAGAGAAAGATGGAAGGACTTTGTTGCTGCCCTATACGCCCACGGCATTATGGGTAGTAAGTAAGTAAGTACAATAAAAAAAGAACAGCAGAATTGGGAAAATCCGATAAGACCCTCGCGTTCAACATAGTAAATGAACGGAAATGGCCATTTGATTTGTACGGTTATATTTATTTGCATAGTTTGATTAAACATTTTTTTTTTTTAATCAACACATTCATGAATATAAGTAATAAAATAAAATAATCTTTTGGAGGAAGTTTCCAATTTATACATTTAACTTTTGTCCCGTTTAGTCAAACGACTTAGGTGCCTATAGCGAACAAACATATATATAATAATATATAAATAAATATATATATAAACATATAAACAAACTCACCGTAATTATATAGATTGATAAGAGTTAAGCACTAGCAAATGTAACTTACAATAACCAACATGATTTTAAAAATTGTAACAAGGATACAACACGAGCAATAATAATGTCGCCAGGGCGAAAACATTTAATCATTTCCACCCTGTCCTTTTCTGTTGCTCTAGCATCTTCTTTCCTAAGAAACAAAAAAAGCTTTTTTTTATTTTAAGGTAAAATATCAATTATACATGCTTTAGAATATTATTTTTAAAACAGCTTGTGATGCCAAACCACTGCCTCAGTTAGTTTTTTAAAAGGCAGCTGATTTCTTTTTACCTTGATTGACCCTCCACTGAAAAAAACTTGATAAATAGGAAATATGGAACTTTGAAAACATTTACCTTTTTTTAAATTATATATTCATGTAAGAACCTAGTGACTAGGTCCTAGTCCATTAACATCCATTAGTTCATGTTTCACTTCATTTTGTTTAGCAAGCAGAAAACAAAACTATGTTCCGGGACTATTTCTATTTCAGGGATTAGTTTGCTTATCAGTCACAAAATAGTCACATTTTTACACAAATTTCAACATTTTTACACAAATTTCAACATTTTTTAATTATATGTAAATAATATAAAATTTAATTTCTGAGTTTTATAAATAAAATTGTATAGATTTACAACTACTAAATAAAGTATAACAATTCATTTTTCAACAAATAGTTTTAAAATGTACAATGATTAATGCACCAATAACAGAAAATCATTTATATACAGGTATAATGGGTTTCTAATGGCTAGGTAAGTTTTTCACAAGAAGTTTGTATCTTTCAAGCTTAAAATCTAACAGCAGAATATTCAATTGTCATTCTAAAGACTCAGGGGCTCATTTATCATTTTTTAAAACCAGAATCGGATAGTTTTCTGTGTCCACCCAGTTTTACTGCATACCTGAAATCCAGTGAGGAAAGTAAAGGTGACTAGGCACAAATTGAATGAATTACTTCTCTTTGCACTAAAAAAAAGGTCTAAAAGGACAACAATTCCCAAGTTGAATTATTAGATCAAATTCTAGAGCTATGATGCTCATATACCTTTTTAGCCAATTTAATAATAACAGTCTTCATAAATTCACAGCTGATGTTTTATTGATTTTAAATGTTTACCGTATAAGACCTCTATATATATCACATAGTGGTGTTTTTCCAACAGTTAGAATTTCACATTTGCAATATCTTGGATTCACATTTGTTACCTACAGGAGAGAAAAGAAAATGAAATACAAGTCATTTTAGGTGATATTAAAAAAAACTTTCTTCAATAGTCATACTCCATTAAAAGCATAGTGAAGTTTATTATTTCTTGTTTTAGGAAATTATTAATCATAAAATAATATTTAAAAAAAACAACTTACTTTAGCAGTTACAACAGCATCAATGGTAGGTATAACAGTCTGTGCATGTTTATTATTTACATTTATTACTTTTTCCTGTAAAAAGTATAAAAACAAGTCAATAAAAAGCTATTAGTACTATTAGTATTAATCTAAAAAAATGCAAATTTTTTTAGTCTTATTAAGATTTTAACAAAAAAAAAACAGAGTTATGATAAAAGTTTAGTCATCATCATCTTTGGCGCTACAGCCCATGGAGGACTCTGGCCAGCCTCACCACCTACTTCCACTTGGACCTATCCATCGCCTTCTTTTGAATAACCTATCACAATAAGTAGATATGTATTATTTATAGGTTATTAAACAATATAAAGAACCAATTATTGCAATTAATTGCATTGTGCATTTTATTTTAAAACAAGGGCAAAAACTTTTTCTAATTATGTTAACATGATTTTACCTTTTTATATAATAATTTCTTTTATTATCTATCAATGGCTTAATTTAGACACAAACCGATAACAGTGTCACCATAATTATTGCTTTCTTATGAGCTGTGTGTAAGGTAACTGCTTGCAATTGTTGACAATATTCTTGAAATCTGTTTGAAGTTTACTTCTTAATATTAACATGCAATTTGAAGTTGAACACTAAAGATTTTATTCTTACATTTGTTCATCTTTAAGCAAGAAAATGTTTGCTGTTGTATTTTGTATGTTCATCCAAATGATAAAAAAGTTAAGCTGCAGAAGTTTTTCGAGTTGAGAAATAATTTTTCTGATAAAGATCCTTAGAAATCTATCAAAGCATCTGAATTGAATTTTTATTTCAGGTCATGATCTGATTGTAAGTCAAGCAGCTCCAACCATATGATTGTAAGTCAAGCAGCTCCAACCATATGATTGTAAGTCAAGCAGCTCCAACCATATGATTGTAAGTCAAGCAGCTCCAACCATATGATTGTAAGTCAAGCAGCTCCAACCATATGATTGTAAGTCAAGCAGCTCCAACCATATGATTGTAAGTCAAGCAGCTCCAACCATATGATTGTAAGTCAAGCAGCTCCAACCATATGATTGTAAGTCAAACAGCTCCAACCATATGATTGTAAGTCAAGCAGCTCCAACCATATGATTGTAAGTCAAGCAGCTCCAACCATATGATTGTAAGTCAAGCAGCTCCAACCATATGATTGTAAGTCAAGCAGCTCCAACCATATGATTGTAAGTCAAGCAGCTCCAACCATATGATTGTAAGTCAAGCAGCTCCAACCATATGATTGTAAGTCAAGCAGCTCCAACCATATGATTGTAAGTCAAGCAGCTCCAACCATATGATTGTAAGTCAAGCAGCTCCAACCATATGATTGTAAGTCAAGCAGCTCCAACCATATGATTGTAAGTCAAACAGCTCCAACCATATGATTGTAAGTCAAGCAGCTCCAACCATATGATTGTAAGTCAAACAGCTCCAACCATATGATTGTAAGTCAAGCAGCTCCAACCATATGATTGTAAGTCAAGCAGCTCCAACCATATGATTGTAAGTCAAGCAGCTCCAACCATATGATTGTAAGTCAAGCAGCTCCAACCATATGATTGTAAGTCAAGCAGCTCCAACCATATGATTGTAAGTCAAGCAGCTCCAACCATATGATTGTAAGTCAAGCAGCTCCAACCATATGATTGTAAGTCAAGCAGCTCCAACCATATGATTGTAAGTCAAGCAGCTCCAACCATATGATTGTAAGTCAAGCAGCTCCAACCATATGATTGTAAGTCAAGCAGCTCCAACCATATGATTGTAAGTCAAGCAGCTCCAACCATATGATTGTAAGTCAAGCAGCTCCAACCATCTCCCCCACCCACCCCTCACCCTAAGGTCTGTACTACACACTTTCAATAATTAAAAAAACTGTTTTATTGTATGGTCTTATTAACTAACCGACATTCAATGACTTATTTTAATGTATAATTTATGGCATTGAATCTTACCTTTTTAATATGTTACAGACATAGATTTCTATAGAAAAAGATTAATACGTCCTTAGCTTATTTGTGGTTTAAGTCTCGTTTAACATCTGTATTAATCTTATAAATGATTTTAAGTTATTTAACTTATGTTTTTTTTCTGGTTCAGGCCCCATGGACACTAAGTTTCAACCTTGTTTGTCTATAAATTATAGTTCGACCAGTCACTAACCTACTTACGCCAGAAATGCTTACATAATTTGTATTAATTTATTAATAGTAATAATAGTATCCTAAACCTATAATAGCCCAGTATATTTGACAACTGTCGTTGCTAGCTTACATAGCTAGAAATGATTCTTCTTCGTTGTACTGTACTGTGTAGACTACTATGCTAGACCCAAGAAAAAGTCCAAAATTTAAGGCTAATATTTGATTGTGAATACTCTGGGATCAAAAGTGTGCATTACTACAGGTATTTATCATTATTTGTATTAAGACTAGAAGACCTAATAAACACAAAATGTGTACTTTTGGGTTTTGTGTATGTAAAAAAAAAGGCATTGAAAAACATATTTATTCCAAGTCAGGGTAAACCTGAAATGTATTTTGATTGTCAACTAGAAATTATATTCTTGTTATATTCTTGTTACATTCTTGTTACATTCTTGTTACATTCTTGTTACATTCTTGTTACATTCTTGTTACATTCTTGTTACATTCTTGTTACATTCTTGTTACGTTCTTGTTACGTTCTTGTTACATTCTTGTTATATTCTTGCTATATTCTTGTTATATTCTTGTTATATTCTTGTTATATTCTTGTTTTTATTTATAAACCCTTGTTTTGGTTTAACTCTTTAACTACCATGAGCCGCAAAATGAGTCTCAAGCCAGCCATGCCGCAAGACCATGTGCCGCATTTTGTGGCTCAGAAACCCTTATATATTTATTTTTTCCAAATCCAATCCAATATTTAGAAATAATAAACTAACTTCCTTGTTTTGAATCGTCTACTTCCGGATTCGTTCTTTTCAAATGTAAATATCAGCTGGAAAATATGTTTTTTTTGTTTAAAAGTGATTTTTTTGCGATGTCTGGTTTAATTTTCCATTTTTTCCCCTCAGTATTGTTACTGTACTTGTGTTTAGTTTTTTATGTGTATCTTTGTTATTTGTAAGCAAAAATTAATGAAATTTGAAGCGAGTGTTTCTAATAGAATTCTGAATAGGATCGCAAAGTTTCTTTCTTATTCGGATTATTATTTTTGGAGATATTAGACGGTAAGATGAATATTTCTTATTTGTTTTTCATTGTTTCTAAAACCAACTTCTTTTTTTAACTTTTACTTTCACACTTATTATAGAGTTTACAAATTTTCTATTAGCATATTGTAGATACGCTTTCTTTTTTTTCTGCTTATTTTGATATGTAACAATTAGGGCTTCATTCATAATAAAGCCGTAAAAAAGCATTGATTGCATTGGGCCTATGTAAAAAAAAAAGGTCATGAAAATGGGCTGGCCATAGGGGGGAAAATGCCATGGTGGCTATTGAGTTCAACAAAAATTTAAGAATCTATACCACATAAATACTGAACGCCAAACTGAAGCAAATTTAGAGCACTACTGAGCCAATACCCGAACTATGTTACCAAACCAAACCCGAACTTTTCAAAAAGTGGATTCGATTCCAATCTCTAGCCGAAAGTTTAACTCAAGTAAATCGTAGTTTTTTCTAAATAAAAGGTCAAATGCGTTGCGACAAAATTTAGACTTTAGGTTACTGGGCGAGGGATAGTAATAAAAAAAGCATTCTTTTGTGGTTCTTTAGTATCATTATAGTTTAATGTCATCATATCCGTTGTATGCTCATTCGGTTCATACTACGTGACTTTGAACTTTGGGCAAAGTTCGGATTTGGTACGGTTCGTTTGTAAGCACGGTTCGAGTTTGGTTTGTTCGATTCTGTTCCCATTTTTTGTTCCTACGAACCAAACCCAAACTTAAGGTTTTAGCAAACCAAACCCAAACTTAAGATTTTAGCGAACCGAACCCGAACTTCTAAAAGAAAGTTTGATTCCAATCTCAGAAGTCCCAGAGCATTTGTAATCAAATCACCCTTAAATTGTGGACTTTTTTCTTGGGTCTAACAGGGTCTCCACAGTACAATGAAGAAGAATATTCATTATCCAACTGATTTCCCTGGAAAAAGTAAACTCTGATCTTTCCTTTGCCCTCTGATCTAACCCTTGCCCTCCTTTAAACAACCCCCACCTTACTCTGTACTCTATTTTTAGCCAATAAAAAGGATAAAAACTAATTCCCTCCCCTTCCCTGCCATTGTTTTAGTTTACATAAACAGTGTGATTTGAGTGCTCAAAGGAAGAAGAAGACGCACCGCAAGGCCCTTTTCAGGGCTCATAAGAGCTTAAGTCTGTACATTCTCTTACTATTTGTAAATGGAATATATGAATTGAGACTACATTTTTCTAATGAGTAAACTTTACAGCGTATAATTTGATTTTTGGTGCCAAGTTGCCAGCTACAAGATCTACCTTAGTTCGTTTAACGAGCCAAGGAACTCTACAAATAAAAAAATATTATTTGATATCATCTAGAATACCCCTTTAGACACTTGCCAAATTTCCACTGTCCCATACCCCATGTACCATATGGTTATTTTCCATAGAGCGTTCTTAGTGGGCGTGGCTTAGGTTTTTAGTGACGTATTTGTGTAAATAAAGAAGCCACTTGAGGTACAAATGTAACGTGGTGAAAGTGAAGTACTTCTTTATCATGCAAAATTCACATCTGAATATTGGCTATCCTACTCAAAAATAAGGAGGTAAATAGTAGTACTGTGGATTAATTGATTAATGTGATTAGGCTAGGGCCGGCTAGACCTATTTACACTTTCAATTTCACTTTATAGGCCTACACTTTTAATGTTTCGTAGGCTAGGCTACGATGTCAAGTGATATTGTTGGTGAATAGGCTATCTAGTCAAGTCACTATTAAGCTCACATCATCTATGATCTATGTCTATGATAATAATAAAATAGCCTATTTTATTTAACATACATAATACAGCTTAAATCTTAATAAGACTTAAAACACAAAACATCATTTAAAAAAAGCTCGAGCCTATATGAAACTTTATTAATACAGCGGCCATATTTACTTGTACACCATTACTCAAAGTAAACACAAATCACGTGCTTTTTGTCACGGGATTGCAAACGCCCTATAAGCATGCATTGGTAGACTGTGATAATTAAAGGCTTTGTGTGCATAAGCTTAAAAGAAGCCTAACATTATTGAAAATCAGCTAAACGTCAATGACCATATGATTAAACAGCATGCATCGCTTCTTAGCAAAAAAAATGACATATACGAGAATTTGATAATATTAATGATTCACCAAAAACAGGTTTGTACTGTTCATTAGAGATTTGATATAGATGATATTGCTATTCAGGGACAATAAAAATGTATACCGGGTATAATAGATTATTAATCGGGGTGAAAATTTCCTTTTCAGAAAGACATGTGTTGTCATTTTTAGCTTTCTGAATGAATAAATAATTAAATAATTGTTGTTTTTTTTAGGTATGTTTCATTTAAAATATACTATATGCTATGTTAAATGTAGTTAATTGATATCATAAAATTCAAAAGCTTTGTGAGCTATCAAAATAATTTCTAAGGGATCACTATAAGAAACACTGTTTTAAATGGCACAGATGCTCAAGAAGAAAAAAAGGAAAGGGAAAACAATAGCAAAAATGAAACAAACACTAAATAAGATTTTAAGTAAAAATGAAACAAATACTAAATGAGATTTTAAGTAAAAATGAAACAAATACTAAATGAGATTTTAAGTAAAAATGAAACAAATACTAAATGAGATTTTAAGTAAAAGGCTAATGATGAACACTGTGTAAAAAAGCAAAAAAATGAAAACGCTTGGTTAAAAGTTAAACTTCAATGCATTTAAAAAGAAAAAGGCAATAACAAAACTTTTTATTTACCTTGGAGTTACTGATAATATTTTCGTTCCAGATTCCCAAGACACTGGAGTAAATAAATCCCTCTTTTACATAGGTTCCAATTCCAGCAACATGAACATCATCTGCACGGCATAATCGCTGACCTTAAAGCAAACGTACAAATTGTCACAAATATAACAAAATTAGCCTTGTGACACACAGTACAGTTATACAAGTACTTACAGTATGATAGCTATATAAGTTTTAGAGTTATGTATGCCATTGCAGTGGGTTGCATCAGATTCTTACCTTTTTGAAGAAAAATAACAAAGCCTTGTGTCTACTTTTTTTTTGCAACCAGTAAGCTACCACATGCTTTTGTTATATTTTTCATTTAGGTATGACAGTTAGGGTGTACTTAGTAAGGGGAGACTATAACTAGATGTCTATAAGAAACCAATTTAATATTTTGTGGAAACAGCAGCACTTGTTGAATAAGTGTACACAACAAATGGTAATGATTTTGTGCTCAAAAGCAAAAGATTATTATTATTGATGATGAAAAGCGTATCACAGAAGGCTGGGTGTATGCAGACCCCAGCCCATTTTTATTTTTGCACAATGGAGTATATTTATATAGGACTCTTAATCTTATCTTATAAGTTACAGAAGCTCCTTCTATACAGAAGATTATTGTTTACAATGATTATCCTTGGTTTGAGTCTAGTCTTGTATTTTGATTAGTGTTATTGGTTTTCCTAATTTGTTAAAGCAAAAAAATGTCATGCCCGGATGCCAAATGTCTTCTTTCCACTTAGTATTATACTGAAGGCAAATGTAATTATAGGCCTACTTGTTTTTAATTTAAACTTTTAAAACAGCATGAAATCTTTTTTTACTTATCTTATCTTATCTTATACATTACAGACGCTCCTTCTATAAAGAAGATTATTGCGTCCTACGCTCATCCGTGGTCCGAGTCTAGTCTTGCATTTTTATTAATGTTTTAAATGATGTTAGGTTATTGGTTTTCCTGGTTTGTTCAGGCAACCCATTCCATGCCCGAATGCCACTCGGGAAGAAAGAGTACTTATATGCATTTGTTCTCGCATAAGGGACAAGGAAGGTGTTTTTGTCTTTATGTTTATCTGAGCTTTGCAACAGATTGTTATTGGGTTGTATTTCTAAATTAGAGTTTAATGCCTTATGTATTATTACTACTTTACTCTTTGCCCTTCTGTCCTCTAGTGTTTCTAGGTTTAGTGATTTGACTAATGGTGTTACTCTTGTCAATTGGGAATATTCACTAGTTATAAACCTTGCAGCTCTTTTTTGAATTTGTTCTAATTTTTTTATGTTTTCTTTAGTTGATGGGTTAGGGATATGGATTCCGTGATATTTGTAATTAATTATTACACCTTAGTACTTCTCATTATTAGTTTGGGTTAGACCTAGATGTTTCCATCAATGAAATAGTATCTTAGTACTTCTGATTATTAGTTTGGGTTAGACCTAGATGTTTCCATGAATGAAATAGTATCTTAGTACTTCTGATTATTAGTTTGGGTTAGACCTAGATGTTTCCATGAATGAAATAGTATCTTAGTACTTCTGATTATTAGTTTGGGTTAGACCTAGATGTTTCCATGAATGAAATAGTATCTTAGTACTTCTGATTATTAGTTTGGGTTAGACCTAGATGTTTCCATGAATGAAATAGTATCTTAGTACTTCTGATTATTAGTTTGGGTTAGACCTAGATGTTTCCATGAATGAAATAGTATCTTAGTACTTCTGATTATTAGTTTGGGTTAGACCTAGATGTTTCCATGAATGAAATAGTATCTTAGTACTTCTGATTATAAGTTTGGGTTAGACCTAGATGTTTCCATGAATGAAATAGTATCTAGGCCCCTATTTATTTGTTTTTCTTTGGTACTCATGCCCTTTTCTCGTGGGGTGGGGGGCTATGACTAGTTACACGACATCACGATAACTCGTCTACGTTGCTCGGTAAGTATGTCAACAGTAAATTTGACAACAGTAAAATTGGCAAACTTATAACATCTACAGTTCTTATGCTCATTTCTACTAAATGAAGTTCATGGCTTGAAACAAGGTTGTCTTTGTGGAAGACTAAGTTTGTATGGGGTCCCAAAGTAAGGTATTAGGGACACTTGCAAAGAACTGTTTTGAATTTACTTGTGTAAAAGACTCTTTCTAAACATAAAAGTTATGCATTGGTGAATTTTAGGACTCGCCCCTGAAACCCGCTTTTTAAGTCATTGAAAATAATTAACGTTATATTGTATCCTTATCTGCACGCTCTTACTCCGATCGGACACGACCATATTGAGTACTTACATAATGAGCTCTGACATGTTTAGATCAAACGGGGAAACATTGCAAGCATAACCTACACTACATCGCCTCATCCCCTCTCACCATATACATCTAGTAAAAACTAACACGTGAGTTTTCTTAACCTGTTATGTGAGGGCGGAAAAAAAAGTTACTTTTTGCTAATGCACAGCATCTAGCCACGTGTCAAAGGTGAAAAAGTGAAACTGTTTTATGGTGGGTGTTTGCTGTAGGGTACTTAGTTACGCGTATTTAGAAAGGCAGATTTGAGCCATGGATCTAAGAAAACTGTAAAAAATAAAATACAATATGTATTTGTTTGAATTGAAAGTTGTGCTATGATTGGTCAGGCCTACAGTCTTGTCTACTATGAAGTTGTTAATGGTTTATTTATCTGTAACCATTAAACAACATAATAAAATTGTCTCTCTCCAGTCTCTTCGGTTGAAAGTAATTACAATTTACAGTGTAAGTAATAACACAGTTATTGCAGCACATATAACTTTTAATTCACATTATAAAATCCAATTATATAGAATAAAACATTAGTTCCAAGTTTACGAAAAACATGTTCATAACGTCCAAACGTTCTAACACTCTAAGTCCAGTTTATATTTCTTTCTTTCACATATCTCTTTCTCCGACCAGAGCTAACAGTAGACTGAAAAATACACTCTGCCCTCGTCACATGACCAGACTTGCAACCCCCCGTGATTCTCACTGCTTACAGCTAACAACACACAATTCTCGTGTAAAGCATGAATGAACATAATGTCGCACAACGACTTAGCAATACATAGCGGCAATAACTCGTGATATACATTTTTACTATATAAGTTATTTTCCTTAGACCCTCATACTATATATTTATGTTAGTCTATAACAGAAGTGAACAGAATTAAAGAGGGTAGTCTCGGTGGTTAATCAAGTTTACAATGGGCCCCTGCGTAAATTAACTACTCATAGAAACAGCCTTAATGTGAATTAATACTAATAGGCAAATCGTTGATGTAAATTATAACTAGTTAATGAAGCTACGGTAATTCCTTGTGAAACTCCTCGTTTTAAAGTTTTTGAAGCTGATTTATAGTTTTTATAAACCATTAGTGATAACAGTGTTTCCCACATATCAGATAGTCCTTTCATTGATTTAAGAGTCTAAAAATGAAAATATTTATAAAAGGGTGAGATTTATCTTACTTTTGTCTTTTACTTTTATTATAATTATTATTATCTTAAAAAAAACATTTATTTTGTTGGTTTTTACTTTTTCCCCCCCCCCTTTTTTTAATGATGCAAATGTTCGGAAATGTGGAAACTGGTAGTTGATAGCTATAAAGAAACTTGGGTTAATAAAAAGATAATTAGACTACGTTTTAGAGTTCTTACATTTTGCAACACACACACATAAAAAATACCTTTTTGTATAAAACAATCTGATTTTATTCTAATATATATATATATATATATATGGTTAAAGCAAAAAAATTTAGCATAATAAAAATATATTAAATAAAGTAGACTAAACCTTATAATTTCTAGTCTGGCTACTCTATCTAAAAATTGTGGTTCCACAGGTTATTATATTACTCTTACCAACATACATAGGATTAGGGGCCCTGAATTGTGGTATCCGCTAGTTACAATATTACTCTTACCAACACACAAATACGATTATGAGCCATGAATTTTAATAAATTAAATTAATTATCAATTAAATAAAATCAGGTAATTAACTTTAAAATTAACTTTAAAAAAAAATAGGACTTGAGTTTTGCGGATTTACTAATGGCAGGTTTCACAAAATGGCCACCAAATCATGGAGATTTATTGTTTATTTAAAAAATAAAAATTGTTGATACAAAATGTTTTTTTTTTACTCGTATGTGTTAAGATGTCCATAAATTATCTGCTGCATCAGTATTGTATGTTTTAATTTTGATATTATGTTGTTTATAATATTTTAAACACCCTCGAACGTTACATGATCGACAGAGCTGATTTCCCCATTTTTTGTATTGTTACAAAACGTAAAACTCATACATTGCATTGTTATTAAACAAATACTAATCATTTAACCGAATTGCCGTAAAGCGATATAAAACATTTAATAGACCAAGGTCTTAGGTTTTTCCCAATTTATTTAGAGCGATTGTTTTCTTCAACCTCAATAACCAAACACGATCTGATCACACACTCAGCAGCTAAAGGTCGATGGATTTACCTGATTAATTAGGTTATGGGTTTTTCCAAGGCGGACAAGATGGCAGACATTGTTGACAGCGGTAGTATTCGGATACTTCAATAGACATTAATATTTTATTATATAGCGTAAGGAACTCTCGTGTATTTGTAGATAGTATCGAAATGACCCATAAGATAGACCCACGCATAGCGGTGGACGGTTTAGTGCAGTTCTTTGCCAGCCTCTGACAAGTAAACATGCTAAATCTGTGCTCTGAGATAAAACTCCTATTGATTTCTAATATGAAGGATTCAATATTATTTTACAACTAGTCTCAATACTATTCAAAGCTTATTGAAGATATTTCTTATTCATACTATGGATCATGTATTATTCTTAATTACTTGTGTATAAATAGCATTCGGATTTCTAACTGAGGATTTTGTAATTAAACCAATTATTCGTTGCTTAACACAACTTGATTTTACTTCAGTTTATCAACTCCTTATACTTGTGTGTGTGTTACTTATATTACTATAGTAATAATCAACACTACAACTTAACATCACGATACTTGCTGTATAATATGAGCCAAAGATAGTTATTTATACATGAAGGAAAATCAAATAAAACTCTACTCTACGTTATGTAGATTACCAGGGGATATTTGGAACCAGGAATACCTTAGACTACAATAAATTAATATCAGATTGATATAATAAGACCCTCACCAAGTGAAAGTATAATCACACTAACTATAACAACATAATAACTATTATTTCATGAACTGAATGGGGGCTCTAGCCGAAATAACAATATAACTACAATTTGACCAGGTGTGATGTAATACATGGTGGCTCGTTCCAGTAATTAAATACTGCCACGTAATAGTATACATTTGAAAATCACTTAACAGGAATAAATAAGCCGAAATATAAAGTTTTTTAATGTTTAACATTCATAAACATGTTAATTTTCCCTAGGCCACCATTAGAAGCACACACAAATTTGTATATTTTGAATAAAAACCTGTTTTAAAAAGCTCTAATTTTTACAGCACATCAGAGTTTTCTTTCCACCGTCGAGACTAAGTCTAAAACTAGATCTAAAATAAGATTTATCTATGAATTTTATTAGTAAATAAAGGAAAATCGATTAGGCTTCTGTCAGCGAATTGTAACGCACACTGTCAAAACAAGATTGAAGATTACGGTCAATTTAAATGCAAACGTGCGAATTTTAGAATGTAAATCTTTTTTGTTTCGCTTTTAACACACATGCTTTGTTTACGTCCATGATAGCCGCCAAACACAACACAAACACTGATATTTTTATGTTTTGTGAGTTTATTTTCATAAAAGTATTCATTTCAACAATATTGTGTGTTTTAATGCTATTTTGCATTTTTGTAGCCTCAGCAACTTCTTGACTGGGTGATTTTCCCGATTTTTTTTTTATTAATTATAAAATAATATAATAAGTAATTGAAAAAATTAAAGTATTGGACCATAAAGCATGACAGGTGTAATTTGGGCATCCCAATAGTAATGTTATGATCAAAACCCCATAAGGTAAAAAACTCTTATTGCCCAATTTTCTTGTTGGAGTAGTCCACTCGCAAAAGATACTAAGTCAATAATGTAATGTATAAGATAAGACTTGGACCACGGATGAGCGTAGGACGCAATAATCTTCTTTATAGAAGGAGCGTCTGTAATGTATAAGATAATAAAAAGTTATTTTGCAGAAATAGACTTTTAGTAACGGTAAGTCCTTTATATTAAACGGACATGTAGGGAGCCTAGAACAGTTCTTCGTGAAACTCCAAAGTTTACAGTTATTAAATTATTAATGCTGATTTAGAGCGATTGATTATTACACTTTGTTTTCTGCCTATTTCTATGTACTGATGAAAGAAATGCCAAAAAAAAATACTGTCGTTTTTTTATGTCTTTTTTTTTAAGTAAACTAGTATGGTGAACTTGTATGCTATTGAAAATTCTAGCAATGTAGTATCAATTTGATTATTAGTGTGTAATCATTTGGACAATCATCTATTAAATCTTTTAATTGTGTTTCAATGTTTTTTTGTTGTTTTTTTAAGCAATGTTGATGTGGACACATTGCTTTGTTTATCTACGTTATTGAGTACACTACAATGCATAGCTGCCAACTTTCCTGATGAGAAAAACTGGATTTTTTCGTGAAGCACCAAATCGTCGACGCAAAACACCTAGATCACTAGAGCAGTCCGAGGGCATGCTCCCCATGAGTTGTTTTTTTTGGAGCTGGATTTAAAATAATGCTATCTGGTGCATTTTAAAGGTCAAATTCAATTATTTTTCAGACCACCGAAAATAAATCTTTAATCAAATTTTTTTTAAGATATTGGTCTGTACCAGTTCAGTTAAACATAAATTTACCTTCATAAATCATAAACATACATTTGAAAACTATAATTAAAAAGAAATAAATAAATAAAGATTTTTTTGACAACTCAACCAATCCCAGACTATGCCATACATATTAAAAAGTCACTGAACAATATTTCAATATATATAATGATGAAGAGGATTCTGCTTTTAATTTGTTTTCTTTTATGATATATTTTTACATTAAATATCTAGGCCTATAAATCTATATATTTTATTAAAGCTTATAGTTTGGCGAATTGGAAAAACAGTTAGGCTAGCCTACTTTAAAAATATAATTTTTAATTAGGGCCTATGTGTTTCTTTATTACCCATTTACTTTGTTCTGTATTTTCTAGGTCAGTTACCAATAAATGTAATTTAATAATTGTATCCTAATCCTAGTGATTTTAACTCTTCTAAAGGCATATGATACTTTAGTTAATTTAGGATAACATGTTAACTAGTAAACTATTGAATCTAGTCTGTAACTTCAAATGCCTAAGAACTGAATAGCAGGACAAAATAAAAACTTAAGGATTAATACACATTTTTATATATAGTTCCGTGATATGACGTATTTTTACTCTTGACTCTTGTTATGAAAATGAGAAAATTCGCGAATGCGCGACACAATGAATTTAAAACTTTGTTTGGAAATTAATTTTAAATCAACATTATTTTTTTATTTTCTTGTTTTCTTTTTTATTAAGTCCGATATTGTTAGAAAAAAAAATGTGCCGGCATTAAAGTAAAATGTTCTTAAAACTTCTATTTTTTGTCAAAAAAAAAAGATTTCCACCAACACCAGATTTCGTATAGATCTAGGCCTAAGCTTATTTATTTCGCAGACTTGTATGAAACTAAATCTAGCTTTTCTTTTTTTACTTAAATCTGAAACCGTTCCAAGCAAACTAAAAAATATGTTTGTTACAAATACGATGGCCGTAATTCAGGACAGTTGATACGAGGTCACCGAGCCGCCTTACAATTTAATGCAGTCCTGCAGTTACTAGTTCTACACACTACACCGACTGTTTTACTCCATTCGTTAGGCCTAATATATATGATGGCAATGTAGGCCCTAGATCTATATATTCAACAGTAGGCCTAACTGTGACATTGCTCCAAAAGATTAGCGGGCTGATAAAAAAATGCATTTTTAATGGAGGAAAAAGAAATAGTTTTAATCTTTCCATTCAAAAGACAATAACCTGTCATATTATTTGTTAGGCCTAGCCTAGCCTAATAGCCTACACAGAGTTGTGAAACGGTCAGCGAGTCGGGAATTACCAATTACCGATATGACAATAAAAATCTAGGAGGCTGAAAAATTTAGTTAGCCTATATTATTTTCCGTCCATTTTTTTGAATTTAAAAAAAGAAAACGAAAATATCCGACCACATAGCGTGACACATTTTACTAAACTAAGCTTATATTTATAGGAGTTATAGGCTAATACTGTAGGCCTATCTAGGTATGGTTTACAGTAGGCCTACTAGGTCCTAGGTCTAAGTTAACTTATTAAGTCTAGTTATAGCGGATCCGATTCTTACCAAACCGGGTTTCGTATCGCGATTTTGGAACCGTATATTTATTTTTTTGGTTGATCCACAAATCCGGAACCAAAGTAAATTAATTCTCGCGAATCCGGAGCCGAAAAAAATTAAGCCTCGCGAATCCGGATTTCTGGGATAATCCTGAAAACTAGCACTCATGTGCCTATTTATAAATGTGATTATTTCGAAACTTGATTTTCTGGGATTTTTGTATAAGTTCCGGGATTTCCTGTTGCGAATATAAAATACTGGAGAATCTTGGAATAAACGGGAGAGTTGGCAGCTATGACAATGTATAAGTTCTAGACCTATTTATATTTATGCTTGTAAAGAAAACCGGTCTATAGGCCTAATTTATTTACTGGATCAGATTTATCTCCATTTTTAATATGGGGATACATAGGATACTTACATATTTTAGGCACAAAAGGCCTATATCTTGATTAAATAAAAGAGATGTCTGAGAAGGTATTTTAAAGACTGGTGACAGTTCATTCTACAAAACAATATTAAGGCCAGTAGTGATGTATAGCAGGGAAACATGGGCAATGACAATATCCACTGAGAACCTGTTAAATACATGGATGGGAAAGAAAAGTGCTAAGGAAGATATTATATATGGAGCTGTGCAAGACACAGATGGCTGGAGAACAAGAATAAATGGAGTGTCTATTTACACAGCTATGCAAATAGGCACTCCACTTCGGAGTTTGCTATTTGCACAGGGCATGCGCACTGATACTGATAATTATATTTGACTGCGCATTTGTTTTGCGCATTAAGACAGGGCATGCGCACTGATAATTATATTTGACTGCTCATTTCTTTTGCGCATTCTTTCAAACACTTAATTACTACCAGTATTTGATGGTAAATTGTGTAAGGTTTCCTGGCCTAGTGGTTAGAACAGTGGGCTGTCATCTGGCTGTGACGTGTTCAACCCCTGCCCTAGACCAATGCAATTTTTTATATTTTTTATATATTTTTTTTTTTAAGTTTAGCCGCAGCCTAAAATAAATAATAGCATAAGTATTGTAGGCCTATTCAATTACCAGCGGGTGTCATTAAAAATTAAATATAAAAGTTAGGCTGTAGCCTGCCATATAAAATATAAAATTATAAAAGTTTAAGTTATAATTAGGTTTGTAGGCCTAGTTTAGGCCTACCCTGATTTTATCTAAAACTTAAAACACAGACAAAAACACTTTCCTTATCCCTTATGTGAAAGTTATGTGAGAACAAATAAATGCATATATGGCATATAGCCTAAGTAGTCTACTCTTTCTTCCCAAGTGGCATTCTGGCATGGAATGGGTTGCCTGAACAAACCATGAAAACCAGTAACTTAACATCATTTAAAACATTAATAAATAAAGATTCGGGAACTAGTCTCGGAGCACAGATGAGCGAAGGATGCAATAATCTTCTTTATAGAAGGAGCGTCTGTAATTTATAAGATAAAATTACACAAACCTATGTTAGTTGTGATGGTGTACATTTGTGTGTGTGTGTGTGGTAAAAGAAGGGGGGGGATATCTCAGGCTAAACCTGAACTAATGTAAATTTTCCACTTCGTCATAAACAATAAACAATAAAAAGTTTTTTTATTTCTTAATTTAACAATAGCTAGGCTAATATAATATGATTTATAATAAGAAATCCGGTTGCCTATATTGGTGTGAGAAAAATGACACGGGCATTTGTATTATGAGCCCCACCCCCTTCACTTCCCCCACGAGTAGGCTATGTAGGCCTATATAAAAGTAAGATTAATACAACATTGCCAATCTAGACCTATATATGGCAAAAAATGGGCTCATTATAGTCAACCATATTGCATTACTCATTGTAAATAGGCAAATAGGCCTAATCTACATAGTTCTCCAACAATGTTTTGGTATGTGTGTAATTACTAGACTAGACTATATTGACACATATTTTGCGTGGCAAATCAAAACATATATTTTCATAAAAACATCACAATCTGCATTCAGTGTACAAATAGACTACTGTATTCTATTTGCACATGTGTGCAAATAGCCACAGCCAGAATAAATGAATAAAATAAAGAGTTAGGCTATTTATAATTTATAAAATGTATACGCTCTGTACTAGGACCCAAGAGAGTCAAGAGTGGTAGCTGAAATTTAATAAAGATAAATTAAAGAAGTAAGAAAGAAAGGCAGACTGGGGTGGGCAGGCTACTTGCACTTATCTTATACATTACAGACGCTCCTTCTATAAAGAAGATTATTGCGTCCTACGCTCATCACTTGGCGTGACTTGGAAAGAATCTCACTGAATCTCAGAAGTGACAGAAGGCAGAGAAGCCAGATCAGTAGGCCTACACCACCAGCAGAGGCCAAGGGGGGAAGGAAAAGGCTTAGTCAAGGCTTTTTACTGACATGTTTAGTTAGTAACATTACTCATTATATTAGTTAAGAGTAAGTTAGGCAAAAAAGGCATTTTTAATATTTACTTATTAAATTTAGTTAGAGCAGTTAGTTGAGTTAGAAAGTTAGGCTAACGGAACGGCTAATGATTTAGCCCTGATTTGTTCGAATTTGGCATGGATGGATCTTTAAAAATATTTCATAGAGAACCAAAAAACTATTGGGCTAACGCAGGTAAAGAATTACCTAACAAATTAAAATACTATCGGTTTGAGACGAACATAACGTTTGCGATTTACAAACCTGGTAAACAAATTTGATTTGACGCCATTATTTCTTTCCTCTTATTCACCGAAAGGTAGAAAAGTCTAAGAAAAGGGATAAAATTCATAAAACCTATTACTATTTTAAAACATATCTAGCTCAGTGCAGTGCAGGGGTCGGCCAGTGTACCATCAGTGGTGCCAACTTTTAGCGGGTAGTGAGGCCTACTACCGCTTGTCGTGTGCACGTGATTTTCGTATAGACCTGCAAATATAGGCCTACATTTGGTCAACTCGTCACTTAGTCACAAAATTACGAGGATATTTTTTGTCGTATTTAGGGGTAATGGAGAAATTTGGATCTGGGCGTGGATAGTAACACAATATAGGCCTATATTGAAAAAAACATAAGTATTTCAATTTCATTGATAAATTAGGCCTACTTGATCAGAAACAACGTGTAGGGGGACGTCCATTAATTACGTCAACAATTTTTCAGCGAATTTTACCTCCCCCTTCCCTCTTGTCAGTCAGTGCCGTCTAGAGCTTACGAGAGTGCTGCTAGCCGAGGCCTGGTAGACATCCTGCAGAATTTTCATCTAACGCAGATGCAGAAGACGCCAACGCTCCTAAATAGTATCCTTGACCTGTACATCACGAACAGGCCAGCCCTCGTGAAAACTATGACAAACATTCCCAGCATCTCCGACCATGAAGGCGCCATACTTATAGATAGCGACATAGTGCCGACCTACCCCAAGAAGAAACCGCGCAAGATATTCGTTTTTGCAAGAGCCAACTGGACGAAGATGAAAGCAAAAGCCTCTGCTTTCGCTGCATCATTCATGGAAGGTCTCCTAGAATCCACAGTGGACGCGAACTGGGAGAAGATCAAAGACCATCTTACAAGCTCAATGTCGGCCCATATTCCTTCTCGCACTACCAGCCGGAAACAGCACCAACCCTGGATCTCTTACGAATATCGGTCATAGAGGAATGACGTAGTAAGGCATTGACCTCTTAACAAGTGCGTATCAGAGTCCAAAGCGACCAAGGTTTGACCTTTATGCCCTGAGGGCAGTTTAAATAAAATAATTCGTTCAAATCCCGTGGAAATTGGAGGATAATTCTGGATCGTAGTAATTATAGAGAAAGAGGTTAAAATGCGTATTAAGACCCTGTAGAATCTTCGATGATAGTTTTCTTTGGAAAGTCCCGACCTCCTTAAAGTTAGTTCAGTTTAAACGTTTGTAGAGTGAAGTCGCGATATTAATACTTGTACATATAATGTCATTTTATTGAAACTTATGTTGCCATCAGTTGATGAAGTTTATTGATCGTTTATATTGAGTCTACAATTTAAATAAAATTGTTTATTCAACAACTGGAGTTGTTTGATCTATCATTGTTGAGAAATGTGTTGAAGATAATTATCACGAATATAACTACATTACTGCATAGACCTGTCAGTCAAGGAACCCCTAGCTTGGGCTACAGATTAGCAGAATCTAGAGACTTCTAATAAAGATACAACTATATTCATTGAATCCGATTTAACGAGTCGTAATAATAGTCATCATATAGAGGGCCATAACAACATCAAGAAGAAAACACGAAAGAAACACCGCTTGTACAAGAAAGCTCGCAGGAGCGGAGACCCGAGCCATATGGCAGCTTTCCAGCAGTTCAAGAAAAGCACGGCAAAGGAAGTAAAGAAGGCCAGAGTGCGATATATAAACGAGCGTGTACTGGGCGAAATGGAGGATGGCAATACCAAGCCCTTCTACAGATACATCAAGTCCCTAAAAATGGATAGCATCGGCCTGCCGGCCCTCAGAAACGCGAAAATGCTCATATCAACAGCCCGTGACAAGGCACGCATACTCCTCGTTGAGTTCAGCAGCGTCTTCACCCGAGAGGACAAGACATCGACCCCCTGGCTAGGCCAAGCCAAATACAAGATTAACGAGGTTGTTGCACAGGAATCCGGCGTTAGGAAGCTTATGAAGCTGAAGCCTCACAAAGCGTCTGGACCTGACATGATCCCCAACCGTGTGCTCAAGGAACTGGCCTATGAACTCGCTCCTGCCCTCACAGCTCTCTACAACCAGTCCCTGACTTCCGGAAGCATCCCTAAAGACTGGTCCCATGCACTCATCTCACCGGTCTACAAGAAGCGGAACGTTCATGAAGCTGGAAACTACCGCCCCGTGTCTTTAACTTCAGTTGCATGCAAGATCCTGGAACATATCGTGTGTAAACACCTCCTTAACCATCTGGAGCACCACAGCCTGCTAACAACACTACAGCACGGCTTCAGGAAGGCTCACTCCTGTGAATCTCAGCTGTTGATCACACTGGACGACCTGTGAGCAACCATGGACAAGAAGGTACAGTCAGATGTCGGAATTTTAGACTTCAGTCGTGCCTTTGACACCGTCCTCCATGAGCGCCTACTAGGGAAGCTGGCTCACTATGGCATACAAGGTCCTACGAACAGATGGATTCGCGCCTTCCTCACAGGGCGGAGTATGAGTGTTGTCGTGGATGGAGAAAGCTCAGACCCGACCCCTGTCCTCTCTGGGGTCCCACAAGGGACGGTCCTTGGGCCCCTGCTCTTCTTAGTGTACATTAACGACATGTTATCCCAAGTCTCTGAGGATACCTACATCCGTTTATTCGCAGATGACTGCCTTGTTTATCGCCAAGTCCAGAGTGAGAGAGACAAAGCCACCCTACAACAGGACCTCGACAATCTCCACACCTGGGCAGTCCGATGGGGTATGAAGTTCAACCCCGGCAAGTGCTACATTATGCACATTGCCAGGAGACAGCGCATGGACAAGTTCTACCAGATGTGCGGGACGATTCTGGGCACAGTCACTCAGACGAAATACCTTGGGGTTACTGTCAGTGACAACCTTCAGTGGCACCACCACACCAACATCGTCGCCAAGAAGGCCAACTCTACTCTACACATGATATCGCGGAACCTCCGGTATTGCCCTCGCAAGACCCGATCCCTAGCATATTGCACTCTCGTACGCCCGAAGCTAGAATACTGCGCAAGTGTGTGGGATCCTTACCAACAACAGGACATCGATACAACAACAGGACATCGATACAACAACAGGACATCGATACAACAACAGGACATCGATACAACAACAGGACATCGATGCCTTCGAGCGCATCAACCGTAGAGCAGCTCGGGTGGTTTTCAACAAGACCTGGCGGGAACAAGACGTCAGTCCCACAGCCTTCCTCAACGACCTCGGATGGGATCCACTATGCGAGCGACGAAAACAGCAGAGACTATCGCTGATGTACGGTGTCACCCACGGGCTCGTCGCAGTACCACCCACCCGCCTCATTAGACCCACCCGTACCACAAGAGGACACTCATTTAAGTACCAGACCATCAGGACTACTTGTGACATAGCGAAATACTCGTACTACCCTAGAACTATAACCGAGTGGAACAAACTGAGTGACAATACAGTGAATGCACCATCGCTAGACTATTTTAAACAGAGACTATCGAAGCCTTAGTACCCGCGCGCACCCCCCCCCCCCCCCCAGCGATACCCGCACGGGGTTTTGCCACGTACTCAATACAGATACAGAACTGTCAAACTTTAAGAGACCCCTCCCCTATATAATTACGTCAACAATTTGTTCCCCCCCCCTCCCCCCTCAAACAAGTAACAATATTTTAGAATTTTAGACGCTTGATTTTATGCTTAAAATAGATTTGAAAGGGAAATAATTAGACTTAATTGTAATGCATTTATACATTTTAAAGCTTGATTAAAGATTTCAAATTGTTTATAACTCTCATAAGCGTAGCCACAAAGGGGGTGTAACATGGTTCTCACCCCCTCACTCGCCCCTCCCACAATTTTTTCCAATCCGAGGATTTTAACAATATTTCTTTCCTTTTAGTTTACTGTTGTTCTTTTTATATACATATTTAATCTTTTCTAATTTAACGTTTCACTAATGCGCTTTTGGTAGGCTACAATGTTAATTGTTAAATAGTGTAGGAGGAAATTGTGCACCAGTTGTTAATTATAGCCTTCTATTTTAACCATAGGCCTATAATATGTTCTCTATTTCTTCTTGCATTATTGTTCCCACACACACACATTATACACACTGTAGTTGCCTTCCCTGTCCCCTACCTCTCCTACCTTGCACTATTTGCCACTCACACCTTGCAATCCTGGCCACGCCTCTGATACTGATACTAATACATTTTTATCTCATACAATTTTTACAGAAAATTAGAAATATATTATTTTATGTACCTGTAGCCGTAGCAATTTAGTTACCAGTACCGAGCTACGTCTAAGCCATTTTTTTTCAAATCAGTACCGGGTAATAAATATTTTTACATCATATTGGCCTAATCCTATAATGTTGAAAACAAAATGGGTAATTAAGTCAAATTTATATAAAAGTAAGCCTATAATGAAAGATAATGTAGGCCCTATATATATTGTATATATTTATGGCAGACGTAGATATCCTTTCTCATTTTACTATAGTAGCGTCTCTAGCGAACGCTGCATTGCGAAAAACTGTCACTTTTAGTGACTGCGTATATAGGGATTGTGCATTCTGTTCTATACCTATTCTGTGTATACGTCTTATAAACTTTGTAGCAGGACATTTTTCAATTGCCAGGCAATGTTTAAATTGCCGAGATCAACGTTTTAAAGTTTTAATTTTGTATCGTATACGTTTTATAAACTATGTAGCGGGAAATGTTTATATTGCTGGGCAATGTTTAAAATTGCCGGACCAACTTTTTAAAGTTTTAATTCATGTCGTATACGTTATATAAACTATGATACATATCGGTTTCAGTTGTTATTGTTTTTCCTGTTGAATCTAAAATTTAATTCTAAGTTTGCTTCCAAAGCAACAATAAATAAATAGCAAATAACACCAACAAAAACAAAATATTGATCTACGACTAATGTTGTAGCAAAAAAATATATCAAACAATCATTTTTGAATTAACAGTACTTTTTAAATGACATGTGAGTTCTGTTTTACAGAAAGAGTTTAATTACCCAATAAACTCACACCGAGTCACACCATTCGATCATAGTGGTCATACTTTGAGCAAGAAATTAAAAAGAATTATTCTTATTTGTTTTTCCTTTTTAGTTGTATATTGAATTGGTTTATATTAAAGTGTGCAAAACAAAAATAAATTTAAAAAATACTGACCACAAAAAAAAACATACTACCGGTACTTTATGTATGTTGCAAAAAACAAAACTAAAAAACTATAAAGTGTCAAGCATATTCGTTTCATAATAACTATAGAAATCATCATACACTAATAATTTCTTTTAATAAGAAAACCAGACAATTAATCATCTGCATTATATATAATTTATAGACAATTGGCTGTCAAGCGGAAGAGGCTGCCCAAGATATACCACAATGATGGGGGACAACTGGAATCAACTATGACAGAGGACTCTGGAGATCTGTGGTTATTGGCCCATACCTCAACTGGGGTGACAGGCAATGATGATGATATAGACATATAAATTGTTTGATTTCCATTGCAGTATTTTGATAGAACCAAAGATAATAACAAGGAGTATTTTGGAGGAGAATTCATGTGGTTTTTGATAACTTTGCCACATTGTTTTGCTGTGATTTCAAGTGTTTTTCAACATGGTTTGACTGGCCTATCCAAAAAAGTTATGTAAATTTAATTTGCAAAATCAACCAAGCAAATATGTGAAATTATATTTGGTTAGTATTCCATGTGTTTTCCCAGTCGATATGACAAGGTGGCCTCCTGCTTGGATTCTATATAGGCATTTGCTGTAATGTAACTAATTTATTGGTTAGTCATAGACGTCATTGATGTAAATGCAGTGCCCTCACATAGGGGAGGGCAGAGGGGGCTTACGCCCGGGGGTGACACTTCCAGGGGGAGCGGCAAATGTAGTCTAAATATAGCACTAAAGAAACAGTTACAGTATGCAAGGGGCGGCGCTGAAACTTTTGCCCTGGGGCGCTACAAAAGCTTGTAATACATGTATGTTTTGTTCAATAAAAGTCTCAATGATTCTAATAATATAATATCAAATGTAGATTAGCAATTACCTTTAATATATTATTAGATTTAGATACTTTGTATTTGTAGGCAAAGTTAGTAAAAGGTAGCTTTAAATAAAAACTTATAAGTTCAATTATTATATTAAACTGTTTATGTCACATTGATTAATGAGAATCAGTTCAATGGCTGCACTGTTCTGCTTTTTTCAACCCCATATCTAATTTTCATGTGTTCTTTTTGTTAATACAAAGATATACCGGTATATTTCTAGAGTATGTTGTGCTTAATTTCACCAAAATCCATATATGGTTGCTAAAAAAAAAATTGGTTGGAAAAAGAACAGTAGTAAATTTGTTTTTTCTCAAATCTGGTTCCAGACAGAGGCTACAGTAAAACTTGATTAGCTCAAAGACAAGTTGTCCTATCTATCTATATAATAATAGCCCAAATTAATCATTCTGTCATTCCTGAACGCTTAGCGACTTGGTTTTGAGACTATAGACAGATGACGAAATATCAAAGACTATAATAAGAGGACTGCGTGCGCTTTTTTTATAGAGCTCAATGAATCGTGTTTTTTTGGTGCGCAGCTAATAAAGCGTGATCCCAAAGACTTCTGCTGTAAGCTTATACAACTTTAGATTTAAATCTTAATTATATTTCTAAACTTATAATATATTACAGACGATCCTCCTATAAAGTATTATTCTACAATCTCTCAATGAGAAGTAATGAAACGAAGAAATTGAAAAATTAAACATTTACTTTTACAAATACATTATTGAATAGTTTTAATTTACATCTATGCGTCGGCATTTTACGTCTCAAAAATTCCTTTAAATTATTTGACAATAACAGACAACTGGGATAAGTAGGCCTATAGTTTATAGTTTTCCATTCATAAAATCATAGCAAATTACTAAACCCTTGGGTCTATAATTCCGTTTTTATTTGTAAATATCAAAGCAAGCGGTCCATCTTATTTTAGACTTTGGAAATATCTAAACAATATTAATATGCCCCTGGGGCCTACATGTCTGTCTGCCTAACTTACAAATACATACAATAACATGCATACATACACACATGCATGCAAGATTAGAACAAAACATACGTTTTTGACTATTTAAAACGTTTGTTGATATCTATTGATAAAATTTCTAAAGTTCGATCCTAACTCTATATCTTAGTATCTCTTTTATTCTTATTTCTATCAATTTAGCAAATATAAAACTAAAACTAAACTATTAATACATTATTTTGGTCTTTAGATAGTCAATTTCTAATTTTTCCTTTCACCAAATCGATTCTCCGTAAACTTTGACCATTCTTTGAAATTTTTGCTCAGAAATTAAACCTTCAAACATTTAGGTTTTCCATTTTTGTATAACGTACAAAAGTAATTATAAAGAGTAATATAAACTCTTTTTAATTGTCTTTAGAATTAGCAACTTATCATTATCCCCACTTTCCCTAAATTGAACAAAAATTGATTATTTAAAAAAAAGCGGGTGTATGGGATAATGAGTACAGATATTTAAAACATTTATAAAAGAAACACAACAGTTTAGGTACAGTAATTTGATATGAAAATGAATACAGTGGCGTAGCTAGGGGAGGGGGAGGGGGTCCAAATTTGAAAGTCCCCCCGGCCCCTACTTGAGGGGGGCCCCCAAAGGAGTGTCCGAATTGTTTTTTTCTCATGTCATAATGTCGAATGTCAAAATGCAGGGCCCCCAAAGAGGCCAAGCCCCCCGGGCCCCCAAATCCCTAGCATCGGCACTGAATGAATATTGCTTTTGGTGGACACATTTTAGCCTATATATTAGGCTATTACCAATTCCCCTATGGCTATAATGTCTGGCTTCACACGAGTTGTGGTAAAATATCCATCCACTTTAGACCAATTTGATCCATAGGGAACATGAAGCAGTGTTCACAAGCTTCCGTGGCCACAATACCCAGCCCCCGATATTTTTTTCTAACGAATGGTAGGTACCCATCAGAGCTTGGTAGGCTCTGAGACACTTTTTAGAGCCAGAAACAAACCCTACTCAGGTACGTTAGGCGAACGCTCGAATTCACAAACAGTAATGATAATGTCTGGTATCAAACTAATTGTGATAAATATGAAAACATTTTAAAAAAGTATCCCGTCGGACCAAATTGATCCATAAGGCCAGTGAAGCAGCATTTGCCAGATCTGTGTCCACTGTATACTAGGTGATTGTGTGGCCAGCACTGTGCACAGCCGCCTTTACTTTACCCCAACTAAGGTCAGGTACCCATCAGAACTGGGTAGACTCAGGGACACCCGCCAGACCCGGGAAAAAATCCTAGCCTGCACCAGGATTCGAAATGTAATCATTATGCTTTTGAGAAATCTCAATTCATAGATTGTCTTTGTAGCGGCTGTTGATTCATCGCAATTTGAACACTTCAGAAATCTTCTCATAATGCAATAGCTAAAAGCCTTTAAATCCAAATTTATCAACTTGGTTCCTGAACATTACCCTATTATCTCTGACGTCAAAAATTGCCAATAATTCTGGCTTTAGTGATAGCTATTATCAAATTTTAATAACAATAACGGACATCCGATCATGTCGAAGTTTTCATCTATAGTCAACTTTTATCACTTTTTAAGGAAAAATGTCCCAGACAATTCAAACATGTAGAAAATAAACACTCAACAGACAACTGGACCCTATTCATGGTGAACAAGAAATTACACTTAATATTGCTTTTAAGGAAAAGTTTTATCTGAATTTATTACACTGAAAAAAAAGACAGTTAAAGCAAACTATGTTTACGTTTTATTTATCTCAGTAATTCTATAACAATTTAAATATCACCAATTAGAATCGTCATTTCTTAAATTTAAAACCATGACTTAGGGCTACTTTACTTCCAGCTCCTGTTTCCCAGACTTTTGAAAAAGCATACCAAATATAAAAACACATAAAATTAAATTCTTTACCCCCGTGGTTTCCCCACGGGCTATTTCTAGTTTTTAAATAGTTTTCATTGTTGAAATTTTGAAATGGCTTTAAGATGAACTTAACTCAAAATGACCCATTTTGTAGTAGAGGGTCACAAACGGTTTCCAATTCATTGGACACTTTGCCTTGGTTTAGAGAGGCCTAAAAATGTATTTTAAAAATGAAGATAGTTCATTATTTAGTTCTTTAAGTACAATTAATTACTTTAATGGTAGAAAAAACAATTTACTATAATTTCCAATAAAAGCTTTAAATAAAATGTCCAAAATTGGAATCCAAAGAAAATTATAAAAAAATAATTAAAAAAAAAAAAAAAAAAAAACACACTACCCAAACAACATCAGAAAAAGAAAAACTGTAAGATCTTTTGAGCTAATATAGAATTTTTGATAGTCTTAGTTTATTGAACATAATGCAAAAGATTTCTAAAATCTTGTAAGTAATTTTTTGTGTTGCCTGTTGGTGTGTTGTCGGAGAAGATCATCATAGTTAAGTTCACCTATCTTTCTCTTTGGCATTGGAGCATATTCTTCTTCAATTTCTTGATTACCATCTAAAAAATATTTAAAGCAATTAGCTAAATTAATGTATAGAATAAAACCTATGGTAAAAGCGAAAGATAAATTTATACAAATATCAAATGGATATATATTATAATATATTTAACTTGGTTAAATAGGTCTAATGGTTTTTCCAAGTATATAGGTCTAATGGTTTTTAGTGATGTTTAAATGTATGTTAAGAATGAAATGTTAATAACTTCCAATTTTTGTACATATACCCTACTTGCAAATGGTCTCACTGTTATAAACAAAAAATTCTGAACAAAATTAGGAGTAAGACCTATACACTGGACAAAATTTTAAAAAGATTGGAAAAACAGTACTGCTCTCATATGTCTAAAATATAAACCTAACTTGATAGCTTAATGCAGAGAGCCATGGACACCACATATTTTGAAAAGTAATTATGTGAGAGCCATACATTATGTTTAAAACTAAAAATTTAAGTAAATGTGTGCATTTTGTGTAATTCAACACTAAAAGTACAATAATTATGTCTCTGAATTCTTCTGATCCTGAGCTGCAGTAGACTTTAGCTCATTTGTAGAATGAAATATTGATATGCAATTAATATGTAGATCAAAAAGTATTTTAAAAAAATATTTTAATAATCGAACATTGTCTGCGAGCCAGAAGCAGCCATCAAAAGAGCCACATCTGGCTCGCGAGCCATGGGTTCCCGACCCCTGGTTTAATGCATTTGGATATTTAAGGAGAACCTTGTAATTTAATTCTAATGTATTTATTTATAAAACATTTGAATTGTTGATAGTGTAGGTCCATTAGTGCCATTAGGTTTTTAGAAAAGAGTTTTGAAAATATTGCAATTTATTGCTGATCGTTAAGAGCCACTGTTTTTTACATGCTGTCTCGCATTTGAAATCATTACAAACAATGGTAATTGTCTATTGTATTCCATATAGCAGGTTTATCATAGAGAATGTATACATAATAAGCTTGACCTACAACTAATACAATGCGAGATTTAGGTCAATAAAGACTTACGGATAGTAATATATGACTATATCATAGACTACAGATCGCTAATAAAGATCAGAGTGTCTGCGCGTCCGGCGACCGGACGTATAGCGCGGGAGATATACGTCCGGCGACCCAAGTCACGTGACTGACCATGCGCATAATCGTTTATTCTTGTTCGAGCTGCTCAATTACTATTTATTGTTGAACATAACCAAGGTATCCTGGCCTAATGGTCAGTAGCGTGTTCTGGCAACCGGAGTCTTGCAGGTTCGAATCCAGCTATCTCCATCTTTTTTTTTTTTTTTTTTTAATTCAAATACAGTACAATGAGATATTTTTTTAGTTCAATACGAGAATACCCTTCATTAATTCATGTGGGTGGAAATAATTTCATTCAAAGTATCAAAGAAATAAAAAATTCGACTGTTAGGCCTAATGCCTATTTCTTGAGAAAACGTGTTAAATGTCATTACCAAACAATTTATAAAGTAGTTTAATAAAGTCATTAGTAAACATCTTGACTTGCGCTACAATTTCAATTACGATAAGCCATTCATTTAGCCTACAGTGAATGTGGGTGGACATAACAATCTCATGCAATGTATCCATTCAAAGTATTAAACTAATAATTAGACTATTAGGCATAATACCCGTTTCTTTATAAATATGTTAATATCAATACGCCCTACGTCTCTCGTTTGTACTTGTAGTTGGGTGGTCAAATAACAAGCCGGTCGGAATAATATCTTCCAAATTCCGAATGTGTCCGGCGGCATGTGACGTGCTCGCCGGAAGAATATCTCCCGCAATATTTTGTCCGGTCGCCGGACGTATATCTCCCGCGCTATACGTCCGGCCGCCGGACGTATAGACACTGCCAATAAAGATACTTTGATGTTTAAATATTTAATTTGTGTACATGAATTAGATTTAAAATTTATTATGATAGTGATTAAATATATTTATAGACATCTTAATTAATTACTAGCCATTATAAATCAGTTATAATTACTATTCCTATATAGTCGACGACAGTCAGTGTAGTCTAATAATTAAAACGGATGAAATTAGATTAATATTTATTAATCTATTAAAAAAAATTATTATATTTTTTATTACACTTTTAATGTGTATTAATTGGCCCCTACTTTCAATAAAAAGTATGAGCAGTATGCATATTTTTGTTGAAAAAGTGTTTTCTTTTAATCGGTTTAGGTGCTAAATATACTTAGAACCAGATTTAGTGGCTAAATGTACCCAAGGTAAAATTTTGGGCTAATAGTACTTAAGGCCAGATTTTGGGCTAAAAAGTCCATATCCCCCCCCCCCCCGTTAAAAAACAATAAACAGTTAAAAAGTCCAAAATGTTTTTGTTTATTCAATATTCTATTGCAGGTGTATAACAGCAAAAAGAAATTGATTATGATGCATTTACAGATTTTAGGACCACTTAGAATTTTCAAACTTGATTTTTCTCAAAACTGACATTTTGTGACATCTTACCTATAGCACTAGGCCCTTTAATTATCAATAGTTGAAACTTGCTATAGAAAATTTATTAAATTACAGTAAGTAAAATAATTTTCAGCACATATCCAGGGTTCGTAGAGAAAAATCACCTAAAAATTCCAGGAGTTTTCCAGGAGTGTTCCAGAATTTTTTCAGGAGTAAATTTTTTTAAAAGCCAAGCTGAGCTCTTTAAAAAAAAAACAGACACCCCGCTCCACAGCTTTTTTTTTGTTTTACGACATTACGGAAACTTATATAGCCTACATCCCAAGTTTGGATTTTAAAAAACACAAGATCTAGTAAAAAAAAAAAGAACCATGGAGTGGCATCACTGGTGTCATCAACGTTTGTGCAGGGAAATAAAAAGTGACAAAGAGGGTTAACTCCAATAGAGCTTTCTGGAAAAGTGAAAGTACAATCTAAGAGCAGTGATTACAATTTTTTTATTAATAATTAATCTCCCTAAAAAAATAACGAATTTTTAGTATTTTCCCAGGACTAAATGCAGTTTTTCCAGGAGTTTTAAGGTCCTGGAACACAACTTTTTGTTTTCCAGGAGTTACAAGGAGCTGTACGAACCTTGTATACTCTTCTTCTGACAAAAATTGTATCATGCAAAATTAATTTTTTATTACTCTAGAGAAATACGGTAAGTTTAAAACATTACACATCATTGACTCAAGAGACAGCTAATTCAAACAATGAAGCAGTATGTTCAAAAATATATTTATAGAAAGCTTAAGTTATCACAATTTAAAACAGGATTAGTAATGTGAATGTTACCCAACATGTATTTCTTTATCTGTATTTAAAATGGCTTAAGATTTTTTTTTTCACAATGTTCAGTTTGTGCAAAAAAAAAAAGGGATTGTCCCCACTTGGCTTTGTCTATGTTTATCACAAAAATTAAACTATTGGTTGTAAAATTAGTGAAAATGTATATAAAAAATTCCTTATTAGAAATGCTGCAATAAGAATTAGTAGCACTTGTTAGTCTTTCCTTTTAACCCAGTAATACATTGGAATATTATTTCCATAAAATAAATTTGACTCCATTTATTTTACATAGCATTAGCATCATCTGTAATGTCCATTACGAAAGTGACTATAAAAAACAATAATGGGTAAGCACTTTTTATTTTGCGTTGTTATGTTGGTGCATTTTGACAAACCCATTTTGTGAAACAAAGTGGTCCAATGCAGAATTGAGAGTAAATTTTAGCCTTTTTCTGAATAGTCTGTTATAACATACATGATTGAACTTATACATTACAGTTTGCCGTCGCTATACAAATAAATATAAAAAATTTAATAAAAAATTAACAAGTTACCTAAGTCTGCATATTGGTCTGCACAAAAACGTCTCCTGCCACCAAAGCACAAGTCAAATTTAACTGGATCAGATGTGTTATTACCTCCTGAAACAATGATGGTAACAATTTTAGAACTGCATCATACAATAAAAATTGTAAATATTACAAGCAGGATAAAACCTAAAAGTTAGAACATCAGAATTACTTTAAGTGATATAGAAAATTGCTGTGAAAAAAAAAGTATTTACTGATAAAAAAATTCCATTTAACGTTTTTAAAATGGTACAAGGAGAACTAGCAGCAGCGCGCTCATCTAGTACTTAGTTTATTGAAGTTGAAGAACATGAAAGTCAGAGACTCTATGGGATGAAAGAAATGTGCGTAACAGCCCATCACACCAAGCTCAGCGCCCTAATGCTTATAGTCTGGAATTTGTGCAACCATGCAACAGTGCAGGAATATGAGCGATCCACCACATTTATGAATCAGGGGAAATCCACAGGTGTTAAGAAGAAGAGTAGTGCATGTGACTGTGAAGACTACCCATTGTTACCTGTCACTGGGTTGTTAGTCTTGGACAGGATATTGGTGTGTCCCCTTTTCGCGCTACGTCCTAGACTAAAATCAGAAGCCCCTCGAACAGCAGATCGCCAGGCGAAAGTGGCGGTGGATTGGGCACACCATACAGAAATCCCCACAGTACACCACCCGAAAGGCTCTGCAATGGAACCCCTAGGGAAAAAGACGGGTTTTTTGTAATGGAGAGAATGGAATGGGGACCAGTGGCGTGGAGAGTAGACCGGAAGTTGATGTAAGGAGTCGGGAGTAGAGATAGGAACATGGAAGTCAGAAGTTGATAAGAGGAGTCGGGAGTAGAGATTAGGAACATGGAAGTCAGAAGATGATGTGAGGAGTCGGGAGTAGAGATTAGGAACATGGAAGTCAGAAGATGATGTGAGGAGTCGGGAGTAGAGATTAGGAACATGGAAGTCAGAAGTTGATAAGAGGAGTCGGGAGTAGAGATTAGGAACATGGAAGTCAGAAGATGATGTGAGGAGTCAGGAGTAGAGATTAGGAACATGGAAGTCAGAAGTTGATAAGAGGAGCCGGGAGTAGAGATTAGGAACATGGAAGTCAGAAGATGATGTGAGGAGTTGGGAGTAGAGATTAGGAACATGGAAGTCAGAAGTTGATAAGAGGAGTCGGGAGTAGAGATTAGGAACATGGAAGTCAGAAGTTGATAAGAGGAGTCGGGAGTAGAGATTAGGAACATGGAAGTCAGAAGATGATGTGAGGAGTTGGGAGTAGAGATTAGGAACATGGAAGTCAGAAGATGATGTGAGGAGTAGGGAGTAGAGATTAGGAACATGGAAGTCAGAAGATGATGTGAGGAGTCGGCATTAGAGATTAGGAACATGGAAGTCAGAAGATGATGTGAGGAGTCGGGAGTAGAGATTAGAAACATGGAAGTCAGAAGATGATGTGAGGAGTCGGGAGTAGAGATTAGGAACATGGAAGTCAGAAGATGATGTGAGGAGTCGGGAGTAGAGATTAGGAACATGGAAGTCAGAAGATGATGTGGGGAGTCGGGAGTAGAGATTAGAAACATGGAAGTCAGAAGATGATGTGAGGAGTCAGGAGTAGAGATTAGAAACATGGAAGTCAGAAGATGATGTGAGGAGTCGGGAGTAGAGATTAAGAACATGGAAGTCAGAAGATGATGTGAGGAGTCGGGAGTAGAGATTAGGAACATGGAAGTCAGAAGATGATGTGAGGAGTCGGGAGTAGAGATTAGGAACATGGAAGTCAGAAGATGATGTGAGGAGTCGGGAGTAGAGATTAGGAACATGGAAGTCAGAAGATGATGTGAGGAGTCGGGAATAGAGATTAGGAACATGGAAATCAGAAGATGATGTGAGGAGTCGGGAGTAGAGATTAGGAACATGGAAGTCAGAAGATGATGTGAGGAGTTGGGAGTAGAGATTAGGAACATGGAAGTCAGAAGATGATGTGGTAGTACACAGGAAACTAAAAGGATGGGCAACGGAAATCATACAAAATTTTTCTAAAGACCAGTCCGAAGATTATGAATTGATGAAAAAAAGGTCTTTTGGCAAGGTACAGCACAACCGAAAATGAATACAGACAACAATTTCACAATGGGAGATCCGAACTTGATTGTGTTCTAGAATGAACTAAAATAGCCTGCCCAGAATTGAGTGCGCTGGAGAGCTGTTGCAGAGGCCCTATGTTGCACAAGAAACCAAAGGAATTAAGCAAGTACGCAAGCCTGAACTAAAGAGCCAGAAGGCTCATCCCGTATTATATAAGATCAATACATAGGGCAATGAAGCAGCCTTTACAAGTTTCCATGGCCACAACTTACTAGGAGGTTGTGTTGATTTAATTATGATAAAAATTCCTGAACAACCATAAACACTGATCAGTATTATATACTGTTGGTAAGGGCATTTAATTTCTTTTCTTGTAACAGTTTTTTATTGTCGTAGGAGACAACGCCAAACTAATGTCAAATTATTGTACTTTTTAAAAATGCTCAAAGTTTCTGTAATCTAACCAATCACCCATTTAGCCAGCGGAAAGGCAAGACTTTGTGTACTTGCAGCTAATCAAATATTAGATAGGTACCCCATTCAAACCTAGAAAAAATGTTAACACAGATTTTCACTGGTTAAGTTGATCTCGACAATTCAATAAAATCTTTTTCCTAAACATTTTATGATTGTAAAAAGTAAAAGTATCCTCTTGGACCAACTTGATCCATAGGGCCAGTGAAGCAGCCTTCACCAGTTTCTGTGGCCAAAATGTAATGATAGATTTATAAATTATTTCTTTTTTAATTTATCTCTTGGGCACAGAGTAGGACATAATATTTAAACATTATCTTAAAATATCTAACTTTGTTATGAAAAGAACTTTTGTTTCAAAACATGCTCATTAATCAGTAAATCATTTATTGTAAAATATTTCCAAGTCAATAAAAACAGTACCGTAATTATGATTCAGCAATGGATAGAAGAAATATTTTTGATAAAAGTAATTTTCACCTAGATTGCTGACCACTCAAAAAGAAACACCTCTGTGAAGAATAATTATTTCATCAACATTTTATTTCTACACCAAATCTTTTTATTTTGCAATGCTGCTTTTTTTTTTACCTCACTTTCCAGGTACTTTTATCAAATCACTCTTTCTTCCTACAGTTAATTTTTTTTGTATCTTAAGTTTTATTCAGTTAATAATTTATAAATTACATTTTTTTTTTGCCTGCATTTAAGGTATAGAAGGTAAAATTTTAATTTTTTAGAAGCAGAAGTGCATTTTAAAATTATGTTTACAAACTATACTTGTGTATAAGGCACACTTTTTAAACCAAAAATTAGAAAATAAAAGAAATGTTTTGCTTCTAATTTGTTATATTAACTATTTTGTCTGACTTTGTGGCAGAAGGCTAAAACTTGGCACACTTGAAACACATTCTATCAAACGCGCAGCTGCTCGGCTACAGTGCCCTGAGTAAAGCATTACTATAAACTACTTGTCAGGAAAGTATTAAAATAAAGGTGAGTATTTTTCAACTTTTTTGTTAAAAGAAGAATTTTTATAAATTTTATGTTAAATTAAAACTTTTCAGATTTATAGTGCGACCTATCTGTCAATCAACTACAAAATATAAGTTGGATAACCCTAAACTAAAGTTGTAACCTTTAAGGTTCTTACTCTTTTCAGAAAATAAAACAGACTTTTTTCAGACCTTTTAACAAAAATTTCAGACTGAAAAAGAACAAGGCTCTTAATACATATATTATTACTAGTAGTTACTGGTAGTATAAGAATGCTAAAAACAATCAATAACTACAATATTAAAAAGTAGAAAAAAAATTGTTTAATTGCTCCATCTTTCTTTTTAATGAAAATGGTTTTAAAATATACAGATTCTAAACAAGTGTTACGGAGTTTAACTTGAAGTAATTAACTCTGTAAATATAATTATGTGAAATTATGCTATATAGGCCTATTAATTAACTAAAGAAAAAGATATAACAGCAATATAACAGAATAATTTAATGAAGTAATGCTCAAGTTTCAAAATATAAATATACTGCGAAAATATTCTTTATAGAAGGAGTGTCTGTAATTGTAATATATAAGATAAGATTGTCTATAAAAATAATTTTTTTTTAAAATTAAATGGTCAAGAAAGTGCTAGATCTATAGCGGACGCTAATAACCCTACACTAAGTCCCAGTAAGAACCAGATAATTATATAAAGAAAAATGAAGAAATATATAAGCAAGATTTGAATCTATAAAAGCTCGGTAAAAGTGCAACAAATCAAAGATAGAACTAAATCTACCTTGATTTGTGTTTACTCAAATTTACTAAATACAACAAAAATGTAGGCTACGCAGGAGGAAACAAAAATCAAAGAATTTGCTAACATTTTTTAGCCAATTGTTTAGTTGATTTGTTGTCTTTTTGCTTTTATCTGGCCTGTTAAAAGATGCTGTGTTTTATTTGTATGAAAAATTAAATTAAATTGTGTGAAGGCAATGGTATCACAAGTCATATTATGTGGTATTGTCATAGTTATGTTTTTATATCTAGGCCTATCCGCAAGCGAACCCCTGCATATTAAAGCAACCAAACACTGCCTCTGTTTTCTTTTCTTAAATGCAGTTTAATTTCAGCTTTTTTTTCATACAGCACACAAAGATTTGTCAGCTTGCTTGTTTTATTATAACTTGTTTCCATTAGGTATAATATGCCCTGCGGTTATTAGGCCTACACCTGACTGTCAACAAAACGGCCTGGGTTGTAGCCCTGCTGCCGACCGATCCCTGAAACAGTTTTGGGCCTAGGACGAAGACTATATTATAAATAATCTAGAAGGAACGTCAGTAAAATTATAAGTCAAATATTATATAAATAGATCCAATAATTATACATTGGACAATATGTCGACCAGCACCCAAGGTCTACTGACTATTGTTCTATATTGAGTTTATTGTAATCTCCTATTTAGCCTAGTATTTTTAGTATCTAGGTTGGGTTATCTAGTGGTGTAAAAAATAAGTAAAATTTATATGTCTATAATTATTTTTTTTTACATCATCATTCAACTCAACTGTTATAGACTTAAGACTACCAGTTACCAGTAATGACAAATAACATTAGTATTTTTTGTAACGCATACTTGCAACTGCTTGCAAAGCAAAGAGAGTGGAAAGAGTCTGGATTGAATCTGCTATCACTATTTGGATAACACTCCAATAAGCCTGGCCGAGAGGAGGCGGGGAACATCTAAGACTTATTGAGGGTCTGAAAAATAAAATCCAATTTTTCAGACTTCCAGACTTGTACACAAACCTTGGACCTATCCACTATTGTGACTTATACACAAGTATATACAGTATTTATCATTATTTTGATTTAAGTTAGCTTGCAAATTTGTGCATCAGAAAATGTATAATTAAAACAATAAATATCATGTCAAACATTAAAGGATTAATTTTAAATCAAAGAGTTTTTTATATACCGTATATACCTCACCCTAGTTTAAGATTTTTTTCCTATATGTTGTCATTGACCTGACTTACACTGTCTTTTAACTTCTCAAAAATGCATACCTTAAAATATAAAAGTCACTAAATATTCACCCTAATTTGGAAAAAGGCAGGGCTTCATTTATTTTAAGCAATTGATCAATAGGACTCATTAGTCATATGAGAACGTAAGGTATCTGTTTCTTCCTAGTCCCAGTCCCAGTCCCTATTCAAGTTCCTATCCTAATTGTCATACTATAGTGGGTCGACACACACAACATTCTTTTGAAGTGCGTCATTAGACTGAGCGTCGCCAAGACTGAGTGATAAATGCTCTATACAAGTGACCTAATTACCATTAACATTGTTTGTAATGATTTCAAACGCTACTGCGCAAACATAATTTTAAAAGAGCAAAGTGCTAACTTGAGAGTGTGCTGGCTTCAACTCCTACATGCAACTAAGGAAAAATGACGCTTCGGCAATAAAAGATCGGTTCAAAAGTAAAGGGTATGGAGGTTTGAAAAACTTAAAACATTTGTCAATTTCAATTATATAAAGATAGTATATTTACACCTGCAAAAGTAAAATGTAAAATGTAGACCAAAGCAATAGCCTAGTAATTCTACATCATAACAAGCACCGATACAGGTGATATTTGCAGCTTAATGACGGAGTAAAGATGTTTTTTGTTTAAAGACAGTGTTGGGTGTATAAGTCACATCCCGGATGATCCCTACTTTTGGTCAAAATTTTGAGTAAAAAAAATGTGACTTATACGCGAGTATATACGGTAAATGTTGATATTTATTTGTTTGATAGATATAATTGTGATTTACATTATTTAGTTTTTTCAAAAAGTAAAAAAACATTGAAAGATAACTTAATAAAACATTCAAACTTACTTTCTTTTGCTGCTATAGCATCACAAGCATAAGTAAATGTAACAAATCCATAGTTATCTCTGAAAATTGACAAATAAATGTTTAGAGAGAATGCATTGCTAAATTGTTATGAAAAGTATTTACCGTTTGCTTAATTATTTCAATGATATAATAAAAAAAAACATTTCAAAGAAGTCCAATTTTACTATTTATTAAGCCTGAATACAATTAATTGGAACAGATGGACAGTTAACAATAAGCATGACACCCACTATTTTATACTAAACTATTTATTCACTATATTTTTTAAAAAACCAGGTACAGCATGATTAGAGCCTCTTTTCAGGAAAAAAAATCCAATCTGCTTTAAATTAATAAATTTATTAAATAGAAAAACATTAAGGATCTCCATTTAAGTACACACGATTTCTTTTTTTTCCAAATGTTAGGGCCCTTAAAATGGTCACAATATATGATATTCCTGACTGAAAAGGGAAGTTTATTGACTGTGTATCTTTGACTGACGTTTGTTGAAAATGCAATTTTTTGAAGGACAGAGGGCAACAACAGAGAAAGACAATCACAGAAACAATAATAGGACATAGACAGATAACGATTATTTGGCAACAGCACCAGTGACTGCTGATTATCAATGGATTTCTTGACAATGTGCAACTAATTTCTTGAAGACGAATTAACCTAGCCCCTTTCAAAACTTGACAAAAGGAGATCATAGCAAGTCAGCTGACAAACACCTTCTAGGATTGGATGTGATAACCAGACACAACATTATGTGAGGTGCCACAGATACTCGCAATTAGATCACACCAATGGCGAGTTTAAGGTTTTATTTTATACTTGACTTACAGATAGGTCACACCCAAAATAATGGGAGTCAAAAATAATATTACTACAATTTATTTTCATTATAATATATAAATGTATACAAATAGATTTCAAACATACATAATGCATATAAAACAAATAAAAGCCGCCTTACATTTATTTTTATATACCAATCAAAGCCAGTAAGCAAAAGTTTTTGGAATGCATCTGCAGGACAGTCCCTTCTAGTTCTAGAGTTACACGAGTGGATGGACAAAATAGAAGGGTACACCCTGTTGAACCATCACCTCCCCAGACATTAAAGGAATCAGAAATACACCCTGTTGAACCATCACCTCCCCAGACATTAAAGGAATCAGAAATACACCCTGTTGAACCATCACCTCCCCAGACATTAAAGGAATCAGAAATACACCCTGTTGAACCATCACCTCCCCAGACATTAAAGGAATCAGAAATACACCCTGTTGAACCATCACCTCCCCAGACATTAAAGGAATCAGAAATACACCCTGTTGAACCATCACCTCCCCAGACATTAAAGGAATCAGAAATACACCCTGTTGAACCATCACCTCCCCAGACATTAAAGGAATCAGAAATACACCCTGTTGAACCATCACCTCCCCAGACATTAAAGGAATCAGAAAAAAACTTAAACTAACACACGATTGACATTTCAATTTGTATTCCTGTATTATCCTGTATTATGTCCTGAAATTTGGCTATTGGCCTATTAAAAGTGTGAAAACATTTTTCATGGCCTAATTTTCTCAGAATGCTAAACTCTGCCAATTAAATTCAGTAAAATAAAAAGCTTATTAAACAAGGCTTATATTATAGACATGTTATATACATCTCAAATTCTTCCCAGATAGTCAATATCATGAGTTAATAGTTTAAAGTCTGCAGCGTTTATAAAAAAATATTTTGAAAGTTTTTTGCTCATTTTTTTTTTCAAAGGTTTTAACGAAAGTAGATATTGTTTAGAATGCCAGTCTCATGAATGGCAGGCTGGCCTGAAAGATACTCTATATATTTTCTTGCTAGACATGTGGATCCGAACAAGAGAGGTAAAAGAGTTAGTTCACTCATGTTGGAATGTTCAAGTTGTACTTGTTAAACTTTTCTCCCAACAAGAGAGGTAAAAGAGTTAGTTTACTCATGTTGGAATGTTCAAGTAGTACTTGTTAAACTTTCCTCCCAACAAGAGAGGTACAAGAGTTAGTTTACTCATGTTGGAGTGTTCAAGTAGTACTTGTTAAACTTCCCTCCCAACAAGAGAGGTAAAAGAGTTAGTTTACTCATGTTGGAATGTTCAAGTAGTACTTGTTAAACTTTCCTCCCAACAAGAGAGGTAAAAGAGTTAGTTTACTCATGTTAGAATGTTCAAGTTGTACTTGTTAAACTTTCCTCCCAACAAGAGAGGTAAAAGAGTTAGTTTACTCATGTTAGAATGTTCAAGTTGTACTTGTTAAACTTTCCTCCCAACAAGAGAGGTAAAAGAGTTAGTTTACTTATGTTAGAATGTTCAAGTTGTACTTGTTAAACTTTCCTCCCAACAAGAGAGGTAAAAGAGTTAGTTTACTCATGTTGGAATGTTCAAGTAGTACTTGTTAAACTTTACTTCCAAATAGACCAAAGGTTCTCAACCTTTTTCGGCTCACCGCCCCCTTTTACATATTTTTTCCGCTCACCGCCCCCCAACATAAATTTTAGCGGAAACATTTCTTAATTAAAGGGAGATAACTAACCCGTTTCATTTGAGGTAATATTTCCCTTTTTTTTTCTTTTATAAAAAAGTAAATGGCTTGCATTTATAGCTTTGAAATGATTTGATAGAACTGTAAAATAATTTGAAAATTTTCTAAATATTATATGACTAAAGCATTTATATGAATATTTTCAAGCATCACAATAACTACTCATTTTGAATGATTACTACGTATGTATACCGTACAGCTTTTGTGGTTATCTATTTACAAAGAATTCAAACGCATTAAATGACATCTCGGTAAAACAGATCAAAAGAGTAAAATTAGCAGATGTTAAGGCGACAGTCCGGTGAACCAACTATAGGACCAGACGGCCGCATACCGTATTTGCCAAATTCTGACCCCTACTTCATCGAAAAGTCATTTCGATTCTTATTTGTTCAATAATATGTATGCCTACTGTTGGGGGATATCAGATATTTAGTAGCACTTTGGTATACATCGTATTTCATCCAAAAACTAATCGATCTGAATAACTGAGGTGTTGAAATTATATCAGGTACGTTTGTACCGCCCACTTGCCCTTCATCGCCCTCCAATCGCCCCCGGGAATGTCAGCGCCCCCCTAAAGCTTCTCATCACCCCCGTTGAGAACCTATGAAATAGACTGATATTTTCTGTCTACTGGTATTTGTCAAAGTGAAGTCATTGAGTCATTGGGTCATTGAGTCATTGGGTTATTTAAATATTGTAAGCAGTTTAGCAGTTTGTTCAAACACTGCTATCAGTGTCCAGGTCAAGAAAGTAATAAAAAGAGAAGTAAATAGTGGCAACCCACATTACCTAGATAAATAGATTGGTGTGCTTATGTCTATCATAACATTAAATGAAACAAAAAATAATGTTTTAGGTTAAACTTACTAACCCATGTTCCCTAAAATTTAGCTTGACTTCTTTTATTTCTCCAAAACACTGAAATCTTTGATACAATTGCCGCTTGGTATAATCATTAGGAATTTTTCCAACGTACACCACACGTCTTTCCTCCTATTATATAAAGTATATTTTGTCTCAAATAAAGACTAATGAACATTATTGCATAAAACTAATTAGTGAGGTTATATTTTAAAACAAAATAAAATAATGTTAAAAGAAAAAGTTTTTTAGTTAATACCATGGCTCTTTCTCTTTCTTTTTCCTTTGCTTTCTTTTTTTCTAAATCAGGTTGGCTTGGTGAGTGACATCTGAAAAGGAACACATCATTGTAAGGTATCAAATAGTAATTAATATATTAACATTTAGTTCATTTCAATGATATCTTTTATTTTATTTTTACTGTGTTAATACAATCTATAAAATAATAAATAACACACATGCTAAAAATTATTAGTGTTAAAAAAAATGTTGCTTCACAAATGTTTTTCAGATATTTGTAGTGTAGTGTACACCAAACCATTGTTTATTTGTGCACTTTTTTCATCAGTATCCACAACACACATTATCGCATGTCAAACACACAACTTGCATGTGAAAATACAGCTCAATTAGCTCCATTTGAACATCACGCATCGTTTAGGGAAAGTGTTGACCATTTTGAAATCTTGCTAACGAGAATGCACGGCACACTTATGGATTATTTGGTGTTGGCAAAGGCTGCATCTTACTGGGCAAGGTGAGGGAAATTTGCTAATATTTGTAAAGCAGCTAAACTGACCTAACCTAGTCAAAGAACTTGAAAATCTTGAGATCCTTATGTTACAAGGTATATAAGGCTTGTGGGGTGCCTGTAAAAAACCCAGATGTACATTAGTGACTATGATGTTAAAAAAAAGGAAAGATTGACATCTGGTCATTGTCTGTGAGGTGATGGCCACTGACTAGCACAATATTTATATTCTGTAACAAACATATTCACTGCGCGATGCTGACAACTACAAATAGCAAAATAATTGACTAACTCCACCCTTTCTATGAAATAGCAAGTGCAATGTTTTATTATAAAATGTTCACAACATGACATTATGGGAGACTATCTGCTCAAAGTAACTTAGTCTCATGATAAAATATCTCAAAGTACTCTCAAATTAAACTTCATTTATTCCATAACCTGAGGGAATGCTGACTGTTGCATTATTGCTTGTCGCTTGCCTGTCTTTTGACGCCCCTAGGAAGTTAAGAAAGAACTCCAGGTCATCTTTAACATTGTCCTACCCATTTCTCTTCTGTCTGCCTCTTTTTCTTCCTCTATGCACTGTGCCCTTGATGGTCTTTGCAAGCCAGAGATCTTGCTATGTACCCATACCTTTTCAGTTTCCTTCTCTTGATAGAGGTGGTCTTCACATGGGCCAATGACATTGGCAATTTGTTAGCAGACAGCTTCATTTGTGATGCTGCGAGTATGAGATATTTAGGCTCTTATTTTAGGACCCAGATGTCTCTGGAGATCTGCTGAGAACGCTCAGGTTTCACATCAAAACAGTGTGCACATCAGATGGATCTTCAAAGGAATGGAGACTTTTTTGCTTTAACAAATGCTCTGGCTTTGTACCACGGTTGCCTGAGTTATTCTGCAAGACTTTTTGGCTTTAATTCTATGTGACGTCTAATATTATATTTAAAGGAAACCTTTTCAAGCCTTTGTCCATTAATTTTTATTTCAGATTCAAATCCTTTGTTTGCCATGGCCTTCATATTTTTTGTTTATATTCATTCCCATGGCATACATATCCAATGTTATCTCCAGTTTGATAAACAAATAAAAAAAATTAATTATTTGTGATGCAACCCCACGGAATGGTACTGAAGTCGGCAAAATAAGATATTTACTTTTTAGGTATTTAATAAAAGCTAATTCATTTATCTACAAACTGGTGAAAACATTTCTAAAATCAATTAATTAGTTCAAAAGTCATTCAAAATTACATAAGTAAATGTAAGGGAAGACGTTTTGGAAAAAAATGAAAAAGAAAATGGTTCCGATTTTTCACAATTTAGCATTACAACTGATAATTAAATATTACCAAGATGAATAAATATTAACCAATCGTCATGAAATTAAGCAAACACTTTTATAATGAGTCAATACTCAAGCTATTACATTTTTAAATAATTTAATTAATATTTAGTTGTCTTAAAAACAATTTTATGTTTAAAGGATGTTTTTTATATTTTATACAAAAACTGAATAAAAACACATTTGTAAGTAACTTCTAATTTTTACTTTGAACATTGCACAGCTTTAAGTTTAGGTATTCAACATTACAAATCAATAATAATCTCAAAAACGACCTAGGACCCTTATTCTTACATTTTTTTCATTTATTGAAAAAAATGTTTTACAGACTTCCGTACTGGTTTGTGGGGTATCATCACATTTGTTTAAAAAATCCAACTAGGTCTATACGGCCATTCAAAGTCAAATTCTAACAGCCATTCTAAGCTGGTCACAGAAAAGGTTTGTAAGTGTAAGTGTATATGAACATGCCTTTCCTAGGTATATATATATGGTGAGCTACTAAGACAGCCAGTGTTGGCCTAAAATAAAATGGTGTCAAAATTATAAAATAGGACGCATCTATGGTAAAAGTGGCTCAGGCAGAAAAAGGTGGGATGGTAATAATCAGTGACTAACGTGACCAATCAAAAGGGGACAAATAAACACATGCCAAACAGATTTGCTGTTATGGAATCCACCTTGTCATTACTGGCAAGATAAAGTTGAAGAAACAATATTTAATTAGTCAATGTAACAACGCCGCCACTATGCTTAAAGAGCACTTGTCAGTTGGGAGGGGAGTGGTAGGGAGCTCAGCTGCAAAAGGGGGATAGCCACCATGGCATAAAACAGGGTGATTAAGTTCAAACATGAGGAATATGACCACTTTTATTCATTCACCGCCTAATCAAAATACACAATCATATTCACTCACAAACACAGCGCTAAACTGATTCTGTCTAATGGAGGCCAAGGGAATGACCTTAAGACCACGAACTCCCCAGATAACAAAAAACAAAACAAAAAAGAATGGGTTAAGGATAACGCTTGATGTTTGCCTTTACCGGGCAAAACGTCTGAAAGAGTCCGTGACAATTTATATAGTTCAGGCTACTTTCTCATTTTGTTCGAGGTCTCTGGAGCTTTCTGTGTGTTTATTATGGTTTAAAGCATATCTAGTAAATTTTTCCTCATTGTAAGTTTATTTCTCATATTTTAAACATTTGTTTTCGTGAAGTGGTTAGATGGAGCCGTTGAGTCTTAGTTAGGCGTTGTTCGGGTTTAGTTTAATGGGCATTTAAATTGGGGGAATTATTTAATCGGGTGAAGTTAACTTTGATAGTGACATCGGTAGTGGCCTACTTTTGATTTTTCCGACAGTGAAAAAAGAGATATCGAAAGTTGTGAGTCTGATATTGAAGTAGACGAGAGGGACCATCGGGAGACCCCCCCAAGGGGGGGAAATGTAACAAATGAAATAAAAATAGAAAAATTTAGGGAACATGTATTCATTTTTAGATAGTTAGGAGACCTAGAATCTAGAAATTCGCTAGAATGTCTTTAGTAACGTCATATTTATTACATACATGGCGACTGAATCAATATATTGAGTGGATTATATAATCTTCGTCTTCTATTTAAGTAATAGCATGTTAAATTTAGTAAAGTTTGTGACAGATCTTGAGAATAAAATTGTAATATATACTATAAGTAGTCTAATAATGTATATATAAATGTACAATGTGGTTTTAAAACTAGTTAATATGGACAAACAACATATCATTCCTACTCAACTTGCTTCAAATGTTATAGACTCCAAAGTAAATTTAAAAAAAAAAAAAAAAAAAAAAAAAGTTTTTCTATGTTTTAGCAAAGAAAACACTAAAAAAACTTAATTTTCAGGTCACGTTATCATTTGTTGCTGGCGACCTTAAAAACGGATAGATAATTTTAACACTTCTGTGCAATTATTATTATTGTTGTAAACTAAATATCTATGTTTATGCCTTCTACGAACATTAATTAATTAAGTTATGTTAAAGCTCAAGTCAATTTTTATCATTTTCATTAAAAAAAGTCTCACTTTTTCAGACTTGACCTATTTCCGCAATTTTTTCAAACTCACGACATAAATCGGTTTTGAGCGCAAAAAAATCTAAACGCACACAAATTAAGAGAATAATGAAAATGAAAAAATTGCTAACTATTAACTTAATTTTATGTCTTACATTGCATTTTACGAAGTGTCCTTAAATATTTTTCACTGTTTTTCCATATTAGTGGACAAGTAAGTAAAATTATTAAGTTAATTATTTCAAAAAAGATAAAATAAAAAAATTGTAATATTGTTTTCATTTACAAACTTTCAGGTTCCTGAAGATTTCTACAAAAAATGTTTTTTTACGGCAAGGTGAACAAAAAAAAATATGAACGCATTGATATTATGGAATAGCAAGAAATACAAACACACACACAAGTATAGAGCAGACAAAAAACAAAATATTTTTTTGAAAGTCAGTTCATAATGAACTAGTGCAAGTAAGTATATTCAGGATAATACTTAATTTAAAATCATTTCACAATTCTTAAACATTACCCAAATCCTACCAAAAATTCACAAAACAATTTAGACCAGTTGGTGTGAAAAAATGTTAATGTCTGACAGTGTGTACATGTGGTACATATTTCAAAAAAATGATTTGGATGATGAGTTTTCTTACATTTAAAATGTACTTTTTCACACACTGCTTTGTCAATATCAGCCAAATGTTCCCAAAACATGGTCACTTTTAAAAACTGTCCAACCTATAAGAACCCTGTCTTATAAAAACAAAATTTACCTTATTGTTTCCTTTCTGACTGAACCTCTAGATCTGGTTGGGGAATCTCTACATTGTTCATCATGGTTTAATTGTTCTCCTTCATTTTCTGGTGATCTTGACCTTTTTAAAAAGATTAGTGTAAGTCTTAATTTACCAGAACTTTAAAAATGTATTATTTAAACAAAATAATCACTCCTTCTACTCTGTTAAATGGAAAACCTTTAAAGACCAATTCATGACGTAAAACTAGACCAACTCTATGACATTGACTATGTAGATGAGGTTGCTTTGTGGGAATCATTGATGCAATTGTTAGAAGAATCACTGACCTATGCAACCTCACAGAAGAAACGTCTAAAATACTGCATATAACATAGAAGAATAGCAAGAAAATGAAATAGTAAATCTAAACTTTTACAAAAGTTTTTAGTGCAAAAGTAACATTTCTACTGTAGAATACAGTTTCTTAAAGGAGGAAGGATTAAATTAAAACCATTAATTGCAATAGACTATCCAACTTAAACATTCATAGCTTGTTTCAAATGCAAGTAATAGTAAGACAACATAGATACCTTGATCTGCTGTAATTACTGCAACTGCTGCAGGAACTTAGGGATCTCGATCTCTCTGAATTATCGCAAGTTGAGCAATAGGATAAACTGCTACAAGTGGAACAAGAAGAGCTATCCGAAGAGACAGAGTTTGAACGAAATGAGCCCCTTGTTTGTGATCGTGATAATCTTAAATTCAGCGAACAATTGGCAATAGCACCAAATGAAGAGGACCCACTTGAAATGTCTTTATCTTGTAATGTTCTTTCCTTATTAGAACTATTTTTACTTTTATTATCAATATGAACCTCTTTCACTGTGTTAGTAAAACACAATCTGTGAGCAGGCACTTTATTAAATTGAAGCTCATCAAAATGTTCTCTCTTGTCAACAAAGTCAATATGATCATCTATTCCAATAGAAGTAGTAGCACTTTCAAAAACTGTAGTTTTTACAGTCTTTGTTGGTATGGACAACGCTGTGTAGTATGATGGGATTTTTTCAAAATAGCTGCAATCCTCATCCTCAAAATAACCATGGTTTTGATTAGGTTTATTTTGTTTGGCAATTTCAAGTTCTTTCTTTCTTTTTGGTGGTTTTTGTTGATAGAAATCAGCCTTTCCAAAATGATCTGATAATGAATGAGTAGCCTCTATAATATGGAGGTCATTACCATCTTGATCTATAAAAACGTGTCCATCTTCTACAGCCATTTCACATTCATCATTTTCAAAAGCGTTCATAGTTGATTTAGTATTATTCATTATGTAGTCATTAACTTCAGAATGTTGCCTTGGCACTATATTGCCTTTTTTAAAGTCATGCCTGACAGACATTGCAAAGCTATAATTGTGATCAAAATTACTAGGATTTCCTAAAATTGTCTTTTCTTTTAATGAACACTGATTAGTATCATCTTGAATTAAATTAGTAAATTGTACATTTGTTTTTACTGTATTGTCAATATTATCTACTTTTGCTTTCGGTAATACTGAAGAAACATTTTTATCAAATGAAAATGAATTGTTTGATGGGAGAGCAACCGTTTTCCTAACAATTCCTAAATTTTGGCCACCAGTAATAATTGTTTCAAATGGACAATTATTATTTACAGTCAATAAGAATCTGCTTGGATCATCACATTTTGGGAGAGGTGCTTTTACACCAGTTTGCTCTTTCTCTTGTGTAATTATTTGGGGTAATTTTAACACAGTTGCATTCTTCATTTTATCAAAAGTTGGTTTCTTTGTATTTACATTATGATGATTGAACAATTCACATTTTGTGTCAATGTTACTGGAGTTTTGCTTGTCATCCATAAAAGGTGTGGATGAGGCTGTCATTGTTGATGCTAAAGATAAAAAAGTTGTTATTATTTAGCACTAGAACAACCACAGGTATGAATTAAATTTAGCTAGGCATTCAATGTTCAGAGATATTCTAATGTGATTAGTGACAAAAAATAACACTTAAGAATCATTTTATAATGCAAGATTAAATTAATAAAAGTAACTTGCAGAGGCCAGAGGTTACGTACGCTCCAAGACACCAACAAAATTAACATCTCCGTGAAGTAGTTTATACATGCATATATTTATCATATAAATTCTAAATATATATTTATATTACAGCTTAATACCATTTAATACTATTTTATATATTTAGAGACTTAATAAACCAATGTGGGAATCAGGGTTCTGGAGATGACCTGATGAAAGGATAACACCATTGTTTAGTGCCACTTGCCCTGAACAGGACACAATAGACTGCTAGACCACAAGCAATGATTAGACTGTTATACCTCCAAGTGTCTGTGTGGAAATGAACTTCAAAATCCAGAGCACATCCTGCAACAGTGCCCGTTCCACGAAGAGACCCCAAAACTGGAACCCAAAACCAAGACACACAAAAACAGCATTGCGGGTCAAGAGACAACAGGTGGGTCAAGAGACAACAGGCGGGTCAAGAGACAACAGGTGGGTCAAGAGACAACAGGTGGGTCAAGAGACAACAGGTGGGTCAAGAGACAACAGGTGGGTCAAGAGACAACAGGTGGGTCAAGAGACAGCAGGTGGGTCAAGAGACAACAGGTGGGTCAAGAGACAACAGGTGGGTCAAGAGACAACAGGTTGGTCAAGAGACAACAGGTGGGTCAAGAGACAACAGGTGGGTCAAGAGACAACAGGATTGGTCGAGAGACAACAGGTGGGTCAAGAGACAACAGGTGGGTCAAGAGACAACAGGTGGGTCAAGAGACAACAGGTGGGTCAAGAGACAACAGGTGGGTCAAGAGACAACAGGTGGGTCAAGAGACAACAGGTGGGTCAAGAGACAACAGGTGGGTCAAGAGACAACAGGTGGGTCAAGAGACAACAGGTGGGTCAAGAGACAACAGGTGGGTCAAGAGACAACAGGTGGGTTAAGTATCTTGAAGGAGCATTCCCAGCACTTTATAAAATAAAAGGGTTTACATGTAATTTTAGCGTTGCAACCGTTTGGAGATCTCTGTGGATGGCAGTGAATGGACGGACCACTGATAAGGATGTGCTGCTAAAATACACCAAAACTACTTGGATATCATGATCACAATTAAAAGAATTGAAAATGGCAAAAATCATACCTACACTAAAGAAAGATAAACCACCTGGAGATCCTAAGTGCTATAGACCAATACACATAGGCTGACTTGCTGAAGAAATTACTAAAGACAGCCTACTTCTACCTTAGAATCCTGACAGGAAATATTTTAAGGTTGTGGCAATTGAGATGTAGTATAACCTGTACTGTTCACTCATAAGGTCACCCCCAAAATCTCACGAATCATAAGTCAAATGCAAGTATTTATTTGAACAACAAATCAGAGGGGAAATTATATACTTATGGGAGTTTTTATAAGATGTATTTATTGAAGAATATAATATGTCATACCAAAGTATTAAAAGACTAAAGATTGCATAAATACATTTTCAGTACAATAATATTTTTCAAATGCAAAAAGTTTGCTTACATATTGTTGAAAAAGGAGGTATAGAAATTATGAGGACTGTCGTGCAGTAATAAACTACAACCTTAAGATGGTAATAGAATGGAGGTTAGATAATGGGACCCGCAATAAAATAACTATTATCTTAGAAAATGTATCTCTAATTACTTGAATTAAACTTTATACTTCTTTGCAGGAGACCCCAAGTTCACTGCTGCAATATTCTTCAGCCTTATTAGTGTAGAGAAAATGTACCGTATTTGCTTCTATAAACTCAGTTATATACAAATTATATATATTTATTAAAACACAAACAACATAACAATTTGATGATTAGGTCTACTAAACAAACACCATCTGCATAAAAAGACATTTAAATGTGGTTGCCTGGTATTGACTGCAAGATCTGAGAGCCAAGATCTTTGCTACCTGGTAAGAAAAAGAAGTAGGGTATTACCGAACCAAACTTAAGTTGCTACCAAGCCTGATAGGAGCCATAGGAGGTTATTCACAGAAAAAAATAGTATTGTTTCATGTTCTTAATCACTGTTAATTTGTTGTAAAAGCTTGTTGAAAAAAATAACTTTCACAATTGGGACTTCAGGTTTTGAGGCATAATCAGAACAGGGCCCAGGGCACTTGAAAAGTTTCAAAAGTTCTGCATGCATAAGGTACATTAAATGTCCATAACACTACTAGAAACATGAAATAATGCCAAAGTTAATATGTATTATTTAGATTACCTTTACGCCTTGGATTGCTTTTTAATGGTCTGTTTGAATAAATAAAAAAAAAAAATTTAATAGTTTGTTTTACAGCAGTTGTCAAATACTTTTTTAGGCTAAATAGTTTTAAAATTTACTTACCTACAAATTAAGGATGGAGTTGGAGTGATTAATTCCTCATCAGGTTTTGTGGCTGAAATAATTAGGATATTATTATAAAACTAAGAAACTTTTATTTCCACAACCACATGCATGAATAAATTTTATTTAAATTGGTATTGTCTGAAGTGTTGTTTTATTAAATAAATTATTTTTATTTTTATTAATTTAGTTAGCTATCAATAATTACTATTGTTAGTCATTTATTATGGCCTATTAATCGAGCCATCTAAATTTAAACTTACGTATAAAGAGGGTCGTAATAGTGTTGAATAAAGATTGCAACACATAGATTTATTCACTATTCTTTTTAAATTGAAATATTGAAGTTGTGGTTTTAATTGTCTTTTTTCTAATTCCCAAGTTCTAGTGGCTGCATAGAAACTACTATATAACACAGAATATCAAATGTGGCTTGCAATTTCTTTTAGGTATTTTTTAGTCTTATAAGTAGGCCAAAATTATTGCTTTTTTTCTTCAAAAATATTTTTTAAGAAGTTCTACAATATTTGGTTAATCTTTTCATTCATTCTACATGTATAGGCTTCTAGGTTTCACTGCTGGTTAAGTTTTTATATTTTCTAGTGTCATTTTTTAGCGCAACTGACCATAATGCAAATGCACCATTCTAAGAATGAACAGTTTTTTTAGCTTCAACAAGCATATCAATTGAGAAAGAAACTGATTTCCAAATTTTGGAAAATATATTTAGCAGAAAGCCAAGCTAGATGGCATAAAATTATCCTGAAGACAAAGTTAAAGGAAAGGTAAAATGTGTAAAATTGTGACAGAAATACTTTAAAAAATAATTACGTTGCATTATAAGTAAAATACCTTTCGGACCAAACTCTTCATAAAGCTGGTGAAGCAGCGTTCACCAGTTTCCGTGGCCACAGCATACTAGGGGATGTGTGGCCAGCACAATGCCAAGCCACCTTTATTTTACCCCAACTAATGTCAGGTACCCATCAGAGCTGGGTAGACTCAGGAACACCCTCAAGTCACTGGAAAAAATCCTAGCCACCACCAGGATTCGAACCCAGAACCTTTGGATTGCCAGTCGAGTGTGCTGCCGCTCGGCAATTGTGCCCAATATTCTAGTCATTACTTAATTCATATTCTCTGGCACTAACCTATAAAATCAAATTTTTCATAAGGTGAAATAAAAAAAAAACTACATAGGAAAAAATGTATAGGATTTAATTATTTTAATAAGAACTGTTTTACACAATGAATATGTTAATGTCAACTTTTTAGTTTTTATTTTAGATCAACATAAACTGTATGGAGTTTTCAAGCTTAGTATGCAACCTTAAAAATCAAAATAATACTAATTAAGCAATAGTTTTTATGGTGCATAGGGCATTGACATGGTAGCTTGCACACTTTGATGACTTCTAGAGCTTTCAGCTTTATCAGTAGTTGTTCTACCAATATCTGTGTGAGAGGACCACAAAGTATACCAGCAGAAGCACTTACAGGCAACATTGAAACCAGCACACACATATAAAGAAAAAATTTGAAATATTGAAAAAATTAGAATAAAGAACACCTCATCTTGACTTTGACAACTTCCTGGCATACACACAACAACAAATGCAGGAGAAAACTGGTGTTGCAGATTGTATGCTTCTGTCTGTACATCCATAGTAAGTTCTAAAGGACATTGGAATGAGCACCTCTTCTATATAATAACTTTAGCAGCAAAAAGTCTAAAAGAAGTGGTAAGTTTCACATTCTACGGTTGGCAGCGTAGTTGACTAGCATGGAGGTGTTGGAGGCAGACATAAAAAACAACATTATATATGTATGGATGTAGGAAAAATATAAGCATTTATTATCACCTGCCTCAGAAAGACCTTATGATATGAAATACCATTAGCAAGCAACAATCAAAACACCATCAAGACAAAACATAAAGAGTTTTGTATTAAAGACGACGCCGGAGAGTTGCCGGTCAAAGAACATGCCTCCTGGTGATCAGCAGTCCATAACGGAGCAGCACTACGTGAAGAAGACACACAGCGAGCAGCTGAGACCAGGAGGCAAACCAGGAAAGACCGTGCCCTAAACCTCGCTGCTGACCTTCCCCTGTATGGATTGCCAACGTACTTTCCAGGCAAAGATAGGCCTCATTAGCCCCCATGAGAACCCATCGAACAGCTACACTCCAAACTTCCTAGAATGACAAAAATGGTCATAGTCGATCACGACAAGAGCACACAGAGAGAGAGAGATTTCAGAATATTGATCAGATATTGGTGAGAAAATATGAAGAAGTCAGCGTAAATGTACATTTTTAGATTGACAGCTTTATACCATTATATGTTAATGACACTCTTTAGTATACAGAAAATTATTGAATTTTACATTTATCCATGATTTGATAACTATGGTGCCAATTTCAGGTGCAATTTTCCCCTACCCACTCACTGTATGGACTATGTTTATATATAGGAACCAGTTATTACACAAATATATATTTAGTTCAGTGATACCCATTAATGCGCATATGCATAAAACTTACCTTCTTCAAATCTACAAAGCAAACTCACAAGATCATTTGCTTCAATTCCTATTAAAAAAATATTGTATAAATAGGTTATAATTTTAATTAATATTTTTTAATAAAATGAAACACATATTTAAATATTTTATCCAATTTTTTAAATTATAATACAATTATTTAATGTTGCTTTTCACAAAACTATAAAAAGAAATAATTCTTTATTACATTGTAGTCTTTAAACTTACAAAATTATATACATACCACTATGTTCATCACTATTTGCCATAGTGACTCTCAAATAGGATATATAACAATATATCAATATATGACTATCTTATCTAGTCGACCTGTGGGCACTCTTAGCCCATACAAAAGCTATTAAAAAATAAATAGAATAACAGAGTTTATATGTATGTGCAAAATTTTAGTTATTTAAAATAAAGATATTTAACAGCAACTAATCTATATTACATAGCCAATAAATCTGTCCTGAGAAAATTTTACAGATTGTTCTAGTGGCCTATTTCATTGTCATTGTAACAAGACCTTTCTTCCTTTATATAGAAAAGTTAAATTTATACACATAGGCCTATTTAAACCAGGGCTGTGAAGTCTGGAGGTAAATGTTCAGACTCCTCAGTTTTTTCTACTTCCGACTCCAACTGATATGTAATACAAGTCTTGTGTAGAGTTTCTGAACTCACATCGAGCACCTCCCCGGGTGGCGGATAGGGGAATGCACACCAGATGTGTTAGGAACCTTGGAAATCAAATACCCGGGGCGGACCAAAATCAGAACCTGCTGCCTTGAAGGAAGTGGGGCCACTGGAGGGATCCACAAAGGCTAGGGAACTTGTGGCACTAGACTAGACTGACTAGTTAGTATAAAGTATAATATTAATATAGGATTATAATATATATATATCAGTATATAAGTATAGGCTATCTATAGTATAATTTAGTTAGGCCTATATGTCTAATATTATTATAGTAGCCTATATTATTATTAGGCCTATAGTAGTATACTTATAGTATAAAGTATACTATATATAGTCATATTATCTAAAAGTAGGCTATAGTTTAGTCACTAGTACTACTGACTACTTGATCAGTAGATCTATCATCTAAGCCTGCTAGATGACTAGATGATCTAGATCTAGTCTATTATAGGAATTATTGGCTAAACTTTTGTTTAAGGCTGAGTACGGCACCCCATTTTAGGAGTATTCAACTCGGGTACTGATTTTTAGGTTTTACTTAATTAAATAAGTTCAACCATTTCTGTATACAAAAATGCCACTCTTATAGTAAAAAGCGCAATAGTTTTTTTTTAAATATTTTTTTGAAATGGTATGTATGTAGCTAAGCGGTGAAAAAAAATTACAATTTTTGCATGTTTGACACCTCAAAACTCAAAGTAAAAAAGCAAAATGCTTATAGTTCTTTATACTAATAGATACGTAGTTTTATCCTACGCAATAATCAACTACATTTGGTGGAGAGAAAAAAACAAATGATTTATTTCGAATTTTTATAAGAAAAAAAAATTATTTTCATGTTTTTCTGACTTTTTGAGTTTTTCAAAAAATATTCATTTTTACTTCTTCTTCTTACAAGTTTCACATTTCTTAACATATTCTATTAAAACTTTGCCATTTTTATCTTGATACTAATTACAATAACTTGAACTAGCTAAATTTAAGTATTAGTTGGTTAATTTTATATTATAGAAAAAAATGCCGAGTTTAATTATTTTATTGTTTTTATGTATTTTTCGTAAAAAAAATTTCTTACGAACTAATCAAATTGAAATTTTGTTTCAGTATTCCTTTTACTATTACTAATAAATTTCATGTTGATTGTTATATTAAGTACTTGATAAATTTCTTGTTTTTCAAACTTTTCTTACTTTTTTGCGTTTTACTCAAAATAATTTTATACCTAATTTTTACTACTCCTCTCACATTTTTTTATCGATTGTAATGAGACTTTGTAATTTTTATCTAAGCACCTATTACAACAGCAAGTTGTAATGATATTCCATACTTGTTATGTGGTTAAAGTTTGAGACGTTTTAGTCGGTAAATTAAAAAAAAAGTGCCTAAAACTTGCCCCCCAGCCTTAACTGCCCCACGGAATTTTTCTAAGCAATGGGATTTTAAGATCTTTTTATCCTGAATACGAAAATCGAGGTTTTATTGAGCGGTTCCATTTCTGTGATTTAAAAAAAAAATTCAAAGTTTGAAAATTTAGATTTTTTTAATACAAATATTACTTCCCTTTGAAATAGTGTGTTGTAAATTTAACATGAGTTACCTCCTTTGGAAATTGTGATACATCCCTTTGGTTTGTTTATTTTTTTCTTCTTTTTTTTTCACACTGCATGTACTGCACGCTTCTCGGACCAGATTTTTTAGCCAGTATCGGTTAGTTTCTAAGCTTTCTAAGTATTTGTTAATGATTAGTATCGGTTAGGTTAATAGGGTAAGGAGAGCTTTGTAGTTTTTTTATTTGGCTGTAGATAGCCAAACTGGCCATATCTTGGGACAGGAAGTAGTCTAGAATAGTACATGGTGAAGAGACAAGTCCAAGGTGTTCTCAACAAGTAGGAAGAAAGAACAATAGGATTTTGTGTCTTTTTGTGTTATGTTATTTCATATGAAATACGGTAAGAATAATTTTATTTTTGTATTCATTTCGTGCTATTTCGCCCCTTTTCCCTTTTCGGTATCGGTTCTAAGAAATTCTGACTGAAAATTTTCGTATTTGGAGCTATTGATGAGTGTCTTAGGAATCGCTGCAGACTTGATTCATGTCTCGTGTTTCATGGCTGTGTGACGTCATAAGCCTTTGGTAAACACTATTGAAATGATTTATTTTTTTTGATGAAAAAAAATATTTTTTTCATTTTCAATAGTCAATAGTCTGCCGCTCTTCCTAAGACACTTATCAACAGCTCCACGCGAAAAAAATTTCAGTTGGAATTTTTTAGAACCCTACTTTTCGTGGGGAAGGAGTACCGAAGTATTACCGAAAGGGAGTGTCTATTTACACACGTATGCAAATAGGCACTCCACTTCGGAGTTTGCTATTTGCACACCACATGCGCACTGATAATTATATTTGACTGCGTATTTCTTTTGCACATTCTTTCAGAGCACTTAATTACTACCAGTATTTGATGGTAAATTGTGTAAGGTTTCCTGGCCTAGTGGTTAGAACAGTGGGCTGTCATCTGGCTGTGACGTGTTCAACTCCTGCCCTAGACCAATGCAATGTTGTTGTTTTTTATAAGTTTAGCCGCAGCCTAAAATAAATAATAGCATAAGTATTGTAGGCCTATTTAATTACCAGCGGGTGTCATTAAAAATTAAATATAAAAGTTAGGCTGTAGCCTGCCATATAAAATATAAAATTATAAAAGTTTAAGTTATAATTAGGTTTGTAGGCCTAGTTTAGGCCTACCCTGATTTTATCTAAAACTTAATACACAGACAAAAACACTTTCCTTATCCCTTATGTGAAAGTTATGTGAGAACAAATTAATGCATATATGGCATATAGCCTAAGTAGTTTACTCTTTCTTCCCGAGTGGCATTCTGGCATGGAATGGGTTGCCTGAACAAACCATGAAAACCAGTAACTTAACATCATTTAAAACATTAATAAATAAAGATTCGGGGACTAGACTCGGACCACGGATGAGCGTAGGATGCAATAATCTTCTTTATAAAAGGAGCGTCTGTAATTTATAAGATAAAATTACACAAACCTATGTAAGTTGTGATGGTGTACATTTGTGTGTGTGTGTGTGTGTGGTGAAAAGGGGTGGATATCTCAGGCTAAACCTGAACTAATGTAATTGTTCCACTTTGTCATTTAATAAACAATAAAACGTTATTTTATTTCTTAATTTAACAATAGCTAGGCTAATATAATATGATTTCTAAATAAGAAATCCGGTTTCCTATATTGGTGTGAGAAAAATGATACGGACATTTGTATTATGAGCCCCACCCCCTTCACTTCCCCCACGAGTAGGCTATGTAGGCCTATATAAAAGTAAGATTAATACAACATTGCCAATCTAGACCTATATATGGCAAAAAATGGGCTCATTATATAGTCAACCATATTAATCATTAATCATTGTAAATAGGCCTAATCTACATACTTCTCCAACAATTTTTTGGTATGTGTGTAATTACTATACTAGACTATATTGACACATATTTTGCGTGGCAAATCAAAACATATATTTTCATAAAAACATCACAATGTGCATTCAGTGTGCAAATAGACTACTGTATTCTATTTGCACACGTTTGCAAATAGAACACTGTATTCTATTTGCACACGTGTGCAAATAGAACACTGTATTCTATTTGCACACGTGTGCAAATAGCCACAGCCTTACCGAAAGATTAATTTAGGCCTATACTATAGTTATAGGAAATTATAGGCCTACTATTTATACTTATACTCTAGTCTAGACTAGTAGTAGGCCGTAGGCGTAGGCCTAGTACTAGTAGTAGTATTTATAATAGACTATAGTAGTTGTGTAGGCCCAGTCAGTAGTGACTAGTAGTAGTAGTCCTAAGTCTAAGTCCTAAGTGTCTTTATAAAATTATAAATATAAATCTAATTAGCCTATACTCTAAGTAAAAGTACTAAAAGTAAGTTGTACAGGTACAGGACAAGACTAGCAATGCTAGAATGAAAGTGATGAACATTGTGTCATTGTTAGAATTTTTGTATCATCATTGTCATAGTCTAGTCATAGTCATTATAATTATAGTTATAGTTATAGTCATAGTATTCATAGCCGAATCACAAATCACAGCCTATCATCTATGACTGGCTATGACTTTATGTGAATGTGATAATGTAAAAGAGAATAATTTATAATATCTAATCATATAATATGCCTTTGACTTACGACGAGTAACAGTCCACTGACTAACAAAACGACGAGTAACAGTCCACTGACTAACTTGTTTTGTGAAAAAAAAAAGGTGACAACGTGGAGTAGCCTACTAAAAACTAATAGAGAAGGTAATATAAGTTTACAACTTCTCGTAAGGCTGTGTTGCCAACTCTAAATTATTATTTTTATTATTGATATGCTAAATCGAAAGTGGATTAATAAAATGCAAAAGATTTAGATTTATTATTTATCCAATAATAAACTGCGAAATAACTTTGTTTGTATATATATATATATATATATGGCATCCTTCCATCCTCAAGGGACGATGGCGCAGTCTCCTTTTTCTCTGCCTCTCGCCTTTCTCCTGGACTCCTGGCTCGTTTCTCTTCACTTCTTTCTGTGAGGGTGGCTTCAGCAGCTGAGTGCCCTCGCGCACCTTGGACCGCCAGGAGGTGCGTTCCTCAGCAAGCCTCTCCCACGTTTTGGGCTCAATGCGTGCCAGTAATAAGTCTTTTTTGCAAACGTCTTTGAAACGCAGGCAAGGACGACCTCTCTTTCTTGTTCCGGCTGCCAGCTCTCCATCCAGCAGGGCTCTTGGGATGCGTTCCGCACCCATCCTGTGGACATGGCCTATCCATCGCAGGCACCTCTCACTCGGGATTTAGTTTATACTCAGCATGTGGCTTCTCCTGAGCACCTCCACATTTGTGACTCTTTCCTGCCATTTGATGTGGAGTATCCTGCGCAGGCATCGCAGGTGAAAGCTATTGAGCTGCTTTATTTGCTTAGCGTAGGCTATGTAGCCCAGGACTCGCTTCCATAGAGGGGTGTGCTTAGCACACAGGCCTGGTAGACAGATTTTTGTCCTATCAGTGAGTTTGGCATTATCCCATAGGCCTACTCTTTGGTTTAGCCTTGCCATTAAAGATACTGCCTTGCCTATTCTGGTTTGTATTTCTTTTTCCAGGGACAGTGAGCTTGAGATGTTGCTGCCAATTTAAGTGTAGTCCTCGACAACATCCAAAGTGTTTCCCTCAATGGAGATTGCTGGGAGGCATTCTGTACCTTGCCTTATAATATTGGTATTTTTTAGGCTTATTGTTAGGCCAAATTCTTTGCACGCCTCCGAGAATCTACTGACCAAATGCTGGAGCCCTTCCTCTGTATGTGAAGCAAGAGCTGCATCATCATGCAGCGAAAAGCAATTCTCTGATTATTACGGTTTCCACTTTGCTCTTTGCACGGAGCCGGGCTATGTTATAGACATCGGCCCTAGCATGGATGTTCACGCTCTCGGGGCAGTTCTCAAAAGCATATCGGAGGAGTACTGAGAAGAAGATACCAAAGAGTGTTGGTGCCCCGCTACACACTGGGAATGGTTCTGATGTGGCGCCATCGAATAAAACTGTGCTGTGCATGTTGTTATGGAAAGCCTCAATTATGCTTAGTAGCCGGGGCGGACATCCAATCTTTTTCACTAAAGAGTCCAGTGCGGCTAACTAGGTCAAATGCCTTAGTTAAGTCAATGTATGATGCAATGAAGAGGGCCATCTGCTGTTCCAGGCATTTTTTTTTTTTTGTAACTGGCGCTGAGAAAACCATATCCATAGTTGACCGACCAGCCCGAAAGCCGCATTGATATTCTGGGTAGACGTTTTGTGCCAGAATTTGCAGGCGTGCCAGTACCACTCTTGCAAAGGCCTTTCCCACAATACTGAGTAGTGATATAGGTCTACCTCGATAGTTATTACAATCGCTACGGTCACCCTTATTTTTGTAGAGGGTTACTATCTTGGCATCCCGCATGTCTTGTGGGATGTGGCCACGTTCCCGACAAACGCAGATGAGGTCGAGCAGAGGCTTTAGTAATGCTGGCTTACCACACTTGAGGACTTATGCAGGGATACCATCGTTTCCTGGAGCCTTTCCGCTACTAAGGTGATCAATGGCCTTGCTGAGTTCCTCCATCGAGGGCAGGGCATCGAGTTGATCCAGCACTGGTAGAGCTGGAACTCTAGTTAGGGCAGAGTCAGAGACAACGTTCTGTGTTGCGTAGAGTTCCAGGTAGTGCTCGGTCCAGCGCTGCATCTGCTTTTCTTGTTCAGTGATCACCTCTCCTGTCTTCGACTCGAGTGGAGCTATATATATATATATAGGCCTATATATAATATATAATTAAAACTATTAATTTATTAAATTTATTTATAATATATTTTCTTCAAAAGGGCTCTAATTTAAGGATTTTCTTTTGGCTTGTATTATACGATGGACTTGTTTCGCATAGAACACAAATTACAGCTATTCGGTCATGCAAATAAAAATAGAACTTATATATAAACAGTAATAATGGGCAGGTTTCAGACAGGGACGTAGTAGGCTACCACAGAGCAGATCTTTAACCTACCAATACTCTGAGAGAGGCATGCGCAACATGAACAACACTTGTAGCCTAGAGCTACCATGTATTTGTTGATTTTAAAAAGGCAACCGACAGGGCTTGGCACGCTACCCTATGGGCAACCATGAAACATTAGGCCTACAACATTAATGACAACCTGACAATGCTGATACGCATGCAGCCTCTACGACAGGGCCACCAGTGCAGTCTTCTTCAGCAACAACATTGGAGATTGGTTTAGGACTACCGTTGGAGTACGACAGGGATGCTTGCTTTCGCCAACAGTTTAACATCTTCTTGGAGAGAATTATGTCGGATGCACTAGAGGATCATGAAGGGACAGTCAGCATAAATGGCATAAGGATCACTAACCTTCGATTTGCAGATGAAATAGATGGACTCGCGGGAGTGAGGAAGAATTAGCTAATCTAGTGGAACGACTGGACAAAACTTCCTCATCACATGGTATGATAATCAGTGCAGAAAAAAAAATAATGACTAGTAACACCAGCGGCATCACCACGCAGATCAAGATTGGTGGGCAGAGTTTGGAAACAATAGGCAGCTTCAAATACCTATAGGAGCTATTGTATCCGAAGAGGGCTCCAAACCAGATGTAATGTCCAGGATTGCCCAGACAACAGCATCACTAAAGGACTCGAGACAATAATTATGGAAAGACAAGAGCTTAGCCCTCAGCACCAAAATCCTCTTTATTTTCTTATATGCTTGTGAGTCATGGAATTAACAGCTGGGCTGGAAAAGAAGATAAACGCCATGGAGATGAGATGCTTTAGAAACCTGCTCGGTATCTGCTATAAAGACCATATCTCCAATGAACAGATACGAACAAGAATACACTAGGAAGTTGGAAAATATTAAGACCCGCTGGCCACAGTCAAGAAAAGGAAACTGGAAAGGTATGACCCTTGTCACCAGAACCAACGGGCTTGCCCAAACCATTCTGCAGGGTACCAGGGAGAAAGAAAGAAACGATGGGAGGATAACATCAGGGATAATGGACAGAAACAAAACTGTGCGACGCATTGAGAAAGGCTGAGAAACTGGAGGAATGGAGGAGGCTGGTGTACATGTCATCTGTGGCGCCCCAACGGTCCAACAGACTACGTGGTATATGTAGGATGTAGCATGGAATAAGATGAGGTATAATATGGCAACGAGCGGGCGGGGGTGGGGGGGGGGGTTGAAGAGGTGTATAATTAATCTAACCTCCTTTGACAACACAATCTAAACACAATCTAAATTGACCAGACCTTCGTGATAAACACCCCAGCCGCTTAATGCGAGTGAATAAAAAATTTCACATTAGGCCTATATGACATTAATGTGCTATAGATATATATATAGATTCTAAACTGGGGTGGGAGGATAGAAACAAATTGTATAAATTTAAGGATGGAGTTGGGGAAGGGAAAGTGGTAAGCAAATAATATAAAGAGGGAGGGGCAACAATTTGCAGAGGGTAAATAATGCAACGTTTAAGGAGGGCCGGGCAATAATATAAGAGGCTTTTTCTACACTAGTGGACGCTGTCACCCGAAACAATTAAAAAACTAATCTTTTTTAGTATCAAATGATCCATCTTACACAATTGATAATTAAATTAAATTTCGAAAAAAAAATAATATAGAAAAATATAATTTTACTCTTGATTTTTTTTAAAGAAAAAAAAATGGAAAGGGAGGGGGCGTGCACATGGGTGAAATTGAGGTAGGGGGACGGCAAAAAAAGCTTTTCTGGGTTTTTTTTAGGAGCTCAACTTGGCTTTTGGGAAATTTTAGAGCGGTATCACTGGTAGTAAGTGGTAGAAACTATCTATATCTGAGTTTTTCTCCCTTAGTGTACGACCTCGAGGTCATACCTCTTTCCCGGTTTCGAAGTTCGTTGTTTTGAGAAGGTCAAGAGAAAAGACGTGCTTATTTACTTTTAAACATCTTATATTTAAGTTCGGATTAATACGTTACAATACTGTTAATTGGTTAATACTTCTGATCCCATAGTTCATTGTGATTATTATTAATGAAATAAAATAAAGAAACTTCAAGAACCGTAAGTATAGTGACAGTATAGTCTAAGTCAAAAGTAGTAGGCTAGTAGGCCTGTGGTGCGGCTATGCCTATACTGACTATACCCTATAGACTAGACACTATAGTCTATGACTATAGACACTATAACTATAGTATAGACGCCTAAGCCTAATGCGGTCTATACTCCTTTATAGTCTATAGCAGGGGTCGGGAACCTTTTTTCCGAGAGAGCCATGTACACCACATATTTTGAAAAGTAATTCTGTGAGAGCCATACATTATCATCATTATGTTTAAAACGAAAAATTCAAGTAAATTTGTGCATTTTGTGTAGCCTAATTTCAACACTAAAACTTGGTAAAAGTACAATAATTATGTCTCTGAATTCTTCTGATGCTGAGCTGCAGTAGACTTTAGCTCATTTGTAGAATGAAATATTGATATGCAATTAATATGTAGATCAAAAAGTCTTTAAAAAAGCATTTTTTTAATAATCGAACATTTGTCTGCGAGCCAGATGCAGCCATCAAAAGAGTCACATCTGGCTCGCGAGCCATGGGTTCCCGACCCCTGGTCTATAGTCACAACTACTGCTAGGGATGTTTTTTTTTCAAACCCGGTTTTCGGTTCTATAAAACCGGTTTAAAACCGGATTTTGGTTCCCCCCACCCCGCACAATGTACAATGTCACAAGTCACAGGCCGGAAAAACCAAATGTGCGTAGTTTTGTAGGTATACTCAGTTATACTGGCATAGCCTATTTGAAAAATACTTCAAAACTTAATTAGTGTTTTCATGGCTGCATGGCATTCAATGGGTGATTTGTGTGAATACAATATGATTTTGTACACTTTACCATAAAATTATTTAGTACTAAAAAAAATCTGGGCTGATTGATTAAAACCGATAATAGCTTTTAATTTTTCAATAGTGATAATCAAATTACCGATTATCGTTTACCGAAATATAAGAAGCATTTGAAGAGGCATAGGCCTATATGGGAACTTGTAAAATAATGCATTGAAAGGTTTCGCGTAACACAAATAAAAAAAATGTATTTAATAGTGCCGTTAATAATAAAGCACAGACGCGGTGTCAAGCTGAATTGTTCAGGGTCACAGGGAAGGGCTAGTTTGCGTCTCTCCATTGCGTACATCAAAGGGCATGGCAAATCTAAAAGATAAGCCGACAAGTAAAAAGATTCATGTTAATTGTAACTGTAACTTAACAATTAGTTTGATGTTGTTTTATCGCAAGCCGTAGGCCATAGATCTAGTTGGCATTTGGAAACACAAGAAACACAATATCTAAGACTAAATAGTGTTAGCAAGGCATTTTAGGAATTGTTTTGTGCGAATCCAACATTATTTATTAAAAATATTTCCATTAGAACCAAAAAAAAAAGGGTCTTCTACTTGAAGTAATGGTTACCTTCCAACTTCCAACCAACAAATCAAAACCGTTTTTTTATTTCAAAACCGGAATCCGGTATTCCGGTTTTCGTTTAACATCCCTAGTCACAACTCACATAGTGAGTGTTATTACAAGGCAATTTATTCACCATAATAAATCATGGATGAGACCTTCTATTTATCACACAAGTATAATTATAATTTATAATGTTATTACGGCTAGAGCCCCCATTCAATTTATGAAAATGATAGTTATAGTATTGTTATTGTTAGTGTGAGTATCCTTGTATTAGTGAAGATCTTATTATATCATTCCGAAGGTTATTTGTAGTTGTCTAGAGTATTCCTGATTCTTATAATCCCCTGGCAATTCACATAGCGTAGTTTTAGAGTTTACAGTTGATTTACTTCATGTATAATTATTTGTGTGGCTCATATTATACAGCAAGAACCTCGATGTTGAGTGGTAGTGTAGATTATTAATATAGTTGAATAAATATTACACATACACACATGTAGATAACTTTGAAATATTGACGTTAACCAAGTTGTGTAGAAAGCAACGATAAATTTGGTTTAATTTACAAAATCAATCCAGTAGGAATCCAAATAATATTATATACACAATCAAGAAATACACATATTCCAATTAGTAATGAATATCCTCAATGAACATATAGCATTGTAGTTAATAGTAGAATAATAAATTTTTCATAATACAACTCAAATAGAAACGATCCTCAGAGACTCAGAATCTTAGATGTTATCTGATCGAATGTACGCCAAGAACTGACCAAAAGTGTCGAATCGCGTAGAAATATATTATGGGTCAATCGTTGGGAAATCCAGTCAGCCTAGTGACACGAGAATTTTAATCAAGCCTGCGTGCTGACTGCGTGATCAGATTGTTTTTTATTAAGAACAAGCAATAATGCTCTAACAAAATAAGGAGAGACCGGACGGCCTTGACACGCTGTAGGTGCATGCACAGTTCATGTTTTTATCGAGGTTAATAAAAAACAATAATGCTCAAATTAGGTTAGGAAAAACCCGGGGGAAACTTTGAGCTGAGAAATATTTATATCGTTTAAACGCAATTCGCTTAAATGATTTAGTTGGTTTATTAACATTACAATGTAGGGAATTTACGTTTCGTAACAGTCGCCCATACCAAAAGGAAAAGAACATTGCATACTAAACAATAGAAGTGTGCAATTTCTTTTAGAACCGCCTGCACTTAACTTTAGTTCTAAACAATATACAAAAAAAACTGACTCCACCTGGGTAGTCCGTTAAATAAGACAAGTAAGGGAAATAATTTATTCTATTAAACCCTCATCATATAGGATCTTAAGTTATCCTTAGACCATAACACATGTTCGCGTTATTCTAAAATTATACTCTCTGAGATATCATTCCTTATAAACATCATCATCTTATTTATAAGGTAAAAATCAACATAACTAATGTTATCATATTAAACAATTCAATCATTAATTAATTCAACTTAAATGAAATTAATATTTAAATAAACTTAAGAGTAAGAATTTAATCTTAAGTGTGTAAGCATGTGAAGTGTATGCACATTACTCTATTTTGGTTTTTACATAATCACAACTATAGTTTGATTGTTTCAAAATAAGGATGTACATTTCTGTTCATTCATTATATTGCTAATAAAGAAAAATTATGTTCATAAATCCATAATATTTATAAGTAACTTATTAGGTTCTTTTTTTTTTTTTTCTACAACAATAATAATATTTGTTTTAGCAAATGGAAATATTCATGGCATGAAATAAGGCATAAGATATTGCATAAAATAATCACAACATATTCATATATTCATGCATTTATATTTTAAATGATCCAATTCTCTTAGTTAGGATTATCAGAATATATACATGAAGTTATCTATTTCCTTATACATTTGTTACATGCGCGATAGGGTGTCCGCGACGATGTGATCTTTTACCAATACGTAAGTTATTCTTAAGTTGTATGGTATTAACCCTATACGGATGTTGTTTGACAGGTTTAACATTATCATCTTTTAAAACTACATCATGGGTAACCAAAGTTGTTTTGTTAGGAACATCACTAAACAAATTTACATGATCATAGATTAAACCCTTGATAGAAGTCTGTTCACCTGAGTCTAGATGTGCCAGTTTATCATTGAGGTTTTTAAGTGCTTCAGTGTTTTGAAGTTTACTTTCTATGATTGTCTTTTTAAATTTAGGCGGGGGTGTTTCAACAGTTTTGATAGCACTCACTGGCCTAATGTCAGTTTGTTCTTCCCTAACAACATAAGGTTTTAGCATGTTTATATGGCACAGTCTCTGTGTTTTCCTTCTATCAGGGGTTTTTACAAGGTATGTTACATCACTGATTTTATCTAAAACCTGATATGGTCCTGTATATTTTGCACTCAGGGGTTGTCCAGACAATTGGGTCAACATGAGGACTTTATCACCAGGATGGAAACATCGGGATCTGGCCTTGACATCATAGTACCCTTTCATTCTTTTCTGAGCCTGCAAAAGATTATCTTTAACATGATTAAAAGCATGATAGATTCTATTGCTAAATTGTTCCACATAAGCTACGAGTCCAGTCTCTTCATCAGAATTTAACAAGGTTTCCTGCAACAGTTTTAGAGGTCCTCGAACTGAATGTCCAAACACTAACTCGAACGGACTGAATCCAAGAGATTCCTGCACAGTTTCTCTAGTCGCGAAAAGAGCGAATGGAATACCGCGATCCCAGTCTTCAGTGTTCTCAAAACAGTATGTGCGGAGCATGGTTTTCAGAGTCTGATGATATCTTTCTAGGGCACCTTGGCTTTGCGGATGGTACGCAGTTGAAGTTGCATGTTGGATGCCTAGTTTCTTTAAGACCTGGTTAAACAGCTTTGATGTAAAGTTAGATCCTTGGTCTGACTGTATAGTCTTTGGAAGACCGTATCTTGAACAAAATGCAATCAGTGCGTCAGATATCTTATCTGCGTTAATGGTGCGTAGCGGAATAGCTTCAGGATATCTCGTGGCAGTGCACATTATAGTGAATAAGTACTGGTGTCCTGTCTTTGTTTTAGGCAAAGGACCTACACAGTCGATTAGCAAGTGGCTAAATGGTTCTGCAAAGGCAGGTATTGGCTTTAGAGGTGCTACCGGTATAGTCTGGTTAGGTTTACCAACTATCTGGCATGTATTGCATGACTTGCAGTATTTTGTGACGTCACGATGTAGTCCAGGCCAATAGAAGTACGGAAGAATTCGACGGTAAGTCTTGTTCACTCCTAGATGACCAGCATATGGTGTGTCATGAGCCATGTGTAAGATGTCATTGCGATATATGGCTGGTAGCACAATCTGACTTCCTTCTCTGCAATTGTCATTATCACATTTCACATCTCTCCATTTTTGCATTAATATTCCCTCCTTCAGAAAAAATCCATTTCCTTTAATTTCTGCCTCCTGTTCAGTTATCACCTTTTTCTTCAGGTGTTTAATTCCTGAATCTCTATTCTGTTCTAATAGGAGTAATTGTCGAGGTGACAAATTACTTTCAGTAGTCTTGACTGAGGGACCACTCAAAATGTCAGCCAGGAAAGTTGCCTGTAGGTCAATTTCTGGTTCTATTTTTGACTTTGACATGGTTTCGACAGACTTTTGTTGTTGGGCCATACCTCTAGTGACGATGCATATAGGTTTGATAAAGCTCTCACTTTTATTAAGGTATTGTTTTTTCTTGGATATGGAATGCACCACATCTCCAGCAATATCATTTCCCAGTATTAAAGAAACACCTTTAAACGGAAGTGATTTGTATACACCCACAACTACATTTCCAGTGAAGTACGCACTCTTCAGCTGTATTTGATGCAAAGGAACTTGTACATTTTTCCTTGATACACCTTGAATAGTAAGATCCTGTCCTGTATATGTCGATTGTGACGTAGGAACAGTATTCTCTAAAAGTAGTGAAACCTCAGCCCCTGTATCACGGAGTATTCTGATGTTCTTTTCACTAGTGACACCATTTATTATGGATGACACGGTACCTTCTTCAATGAATGGTAAACAATTGCTTGGTATCTCAGTATCGATGAGATCTGTATCCAAGTTATTTTTGTAAGAGGTATGTTTAGTACTCATGGTGGTTCTATCTGATATAGACTCCTTGGAGCTCAGATTAGAATTAGAATTATTGAAAACCATTGTCTCTATTTCAGGAACTATTTCTGGTTTCAAGTTTCCAAGATACGTGTGTTTTGTCAGGTTATCTGCATTAGCACTAGGTATCTCTGTTTGAGTTCTAACATCCTTCTTTACATTTACATGAGTTCTTTGCTTTGGCATGGCTACATACGATAAGACAACATTCTTTTTATTCGGGTTCCCATTCAATATCCAGCACTTTTCCTTAGTATGTCCAATTCGTTTACAATGGCTACAGGTTGGCTTGGAATTTGTTGGACCTTCATTGCTCTGCTGATGTCTCTTTGATTGATAGGATTCATGTGGATTTATGGTTTTCTTTTCTACCTTCATATCTCGATTCTGGAATTTAGATTTATCTACTGTTGTAAATTTATTGCTGGAATGGATAATAACATATTCGTCTGCCATTACTGCTGCTGTTTCTACTTGTTCTACACCTTTGTCTGCTAAATGTATTCTTACATCACCTCTGATGTTATTGTTAAAGTCTTCCATTAGCATAAGATTAGCTAATTTATCAAAGTCTTTGTTTACACCTTTGGATCGAATCCATCTTTCAAAATATTTCTTTTTCTGTCTTAGAAAATCAACATGGGATTGTTCCTGTTCTTTCTTAGACTCACGAATAACTTTCCTATATTTTTCAGGTGTTAATGCATAACTTAGCAGTACTCTATTCTTGATCAGTTCATAATCATACAATTCTTCTTCAGTAAGACTTAATACAACATCAAGTGCCTTTCCTTTGTTCAGAGCTGAGCGTAGGAGTATAGCTTTCTTGCCCTCGGGAAATTGATAGTCTCTAGCGTTTCTCTCGAAAATCATGAGAACTCTTCCACCGAATTATCTTCAAAAACTGGAATATGTTTCTTAAACTTATACAGTTCTGCATCTGCTTCAGAGCTTGCATTCGAATGATTTGACGTACGAGACCTTGCTAGCTCAATTCTTTCTTGGCTTGCTATTTTCTCTCTTGCTATTTCTAACTCAATTCTCTTGTTTTCTCTTTCCATCTCAATTCTCTTGTTTTCTCTTTCTCTTTCCATCTCAATTCTCTTGTTTTCTCTTTCCATCTCCAATTCCATCTTTCTTAACTCAAGTTTAAATTTCAATTCTTCACTTAATTCACCAGTTGTATGCTTCACTCTTTGTGTTATAGGAAAAAGTAATTCATCATCTGATTCATCATTAATGTTATCATTAGCAGTAGTTTCTTCAATAATTAGTGTACCTTGTTTTCTTAAACACTCAGTTACCTCTTGAAGTAATTTAGTTTTTGATGGCCTAGTTTCTGTGATAGAAATGCCCAATGATTTAGCCAATTCTTTTAATTGTATCATTGACATTTTATTAAGCTGTTCTGAGGTTAGATCAAATATCTCTGGATCCAATGTAAGATTATTTGTGGCTTCCATTTTATATTATTAAAAGTTACTGTAAATCTTGTTAATAATACAATAAAAGTGTCCAACTTACTTTCTGTCCTTTGAATAATTCACTACACCACACAGTTCAGATTTGTCACAACAAGGTCATAAAAATAATACTTTCTTAGAGTTACTTTGTTCGATAAGGTAATACACCAGATAATTTTCCAGGCTGAATAGTTAAGTTTTCCGATTCTCAATAGCAATGTTCAATTCAATCACAATCTTTAGTATATTGTATATTGTTCATATTTTCCAACACAATCCATCCAAGTTACGAGTATGTATTACGGCAGTTGTAAATAGTTTGTGTAAATAGTATAACGATTCTTGAAGTTGAAGTAAATCCTCTAAACGTTTGTTAGTAAATCACTGACGAGCAAAACCCATTTTATTACAAGGCAATTTATTCACCATAATAAATCATGGATGAGACCTTCTATTTATCACACAAGTATAATTATAATTTATAATGTTATTACGGCTAGAGCCCCCATTCAATTTATGAAAATGATAGTTATAGTATTGTTATTGTTAGTGTGAGTATCCTTGTATTAGTGAAGATCTTATTATATCATTCCGAAGTTTATTTGTAGTTGTCTAGAGTATTCCTGATTCTTATAATCCCCTGGCAATTCACATAGCGTAGTTTTAGAGTTTACAGTTGATTTACTTCATGTATAATTATTTGTGTGGCTCATATTATACAGCAAGAACCTCAATGTTGAGTGGTAGTGTAGATTATTAATATAGTTGAATAAATATTACACATACACACATGTAGATAACTTTGAAATATTGACGTTAACCAAGTTGTGTAGAAAGCAACGATAAATTTGGTTTAATTTACAAAATCAATCCAGTAGGAATCCAAATAATATTATATACACAATCAAGAAATACACATATTCCAATTAGTAATGAATATCCTCAATGAACATATAGCATTGTAGTTAATAGTAGAATAATAAATTTTTCATAATACAACTCAAATAGAAACGATCCTCAGAGACTCAGAATCTTAGATGTTATCTGATCGAATGTACGCCAAGAACTGACCAAAAGTGTCGAATCGCGTAGAAATATATTATGGGTCAATCGTTGGGAAATCCAGTCAGCCTAGTGACACGAGAATTTTAATCAAGCCTGCGTGCTGACTGCGTGATCAGATTGTTTTTTATTAAGAACAAGCAATAATGCTCTAACAAAATAAGGAGAGACCGGACGGCCTTGACACGCTGTAGGTGCATGCACAGTTCATGTTTTTATCGAGGTTAATAAAAAACAATAATGCTCAAATTAGGTTAGGAAAAACCCGGGGGAAACTTTGAGCTGAGAAATATTTATATCGTTTAAACGCAATTCGCTTAAATGATTTAGTTGGTTTATTAACATTACAATGTAGGGAATTTACGTTTCGTAACAGTGTATAGACTAAATCATACTATATGAATACTATAGACATAGTACATAGTATTGACTATTGACTATGACTATCACTACCTCTATGACACTGTCAGAGTATAATAGTATTTAATAATATAACTTAATAAGTATAAGTAGGCCTAGGTAATACTTTAGTTTAGTGATTAGTGTACTTGGTTAGATTCTAGAAAAGTAGGGTTCTAAAAAATTCCAACTGAAAATTTTTGCTTGGAGCTATTGATAAGTGTCTTAGGAAGAGCGGCAGACTATTTAAAATAAAACAATAAAATTTTTTTCCCCAAATTTTAACAAATTTGTGTTTACAATATAGGCCTATTTAACACGATGTCTGCAGCGCATCCTAAGTCACTTATCAATACCTCAGCGTACTAAATTTTCAGTCGGAATTTCTTATAACAGATACCGAAAAGGGAAAAGGGGCGAAATAGCACGAAATGAATACAAAAATAAATTATTCTTACCGTATTTCATATGAAATAACACAAAAAACGTGCAAGCACAGTTCGACTGCCGGTGGCCTCCATGACACTACGTCACACTACCTGTCCTAGTCATGTGATGTCTGGAAAGAGGCAGGGAAAGGGGGGGATTGAAAGATGATTTTCTTTCACCCATTCTAACGGACAGTAACGTTAAACAACAACCATAATATCATCATCAACAAGAACAAAAACAAACTTCTCGCGTTCTTCTTCATTCTGTCCCCTCCCTCAACCTCGGGATCACTGCCTCAGGATAAGGGGATCCATCATAGAGATCAGCTATACATCTAAAAATGGAGTGAATTCTACTGCCTAAATCGGTGTGGGACCTTCTAAACAAAAATTCTGCCTAATGGCCATGGAGGTGATGTTTTCGGTTGCCATAAGAAGGCAACGACGACCTAACATCCCTCTATAGCCATTCAACAGTTTGGGTATGGGCATAGGTGAGGGGGTCCACAAAATTATAGGTATCTCCTTCCGTTCCAAGACAATCATACGCCTTCCAGCAGTCGCTCATCACAGTCGTTCCGGGGAGAATTTTTTTCTTAATCACTGTAAGAAGGGTTTGGGAGTCCCTTGTGGCGACGGGAACTTAAAAACAATTTTTGCTCCCCCTCTCAATCCCCCCAAAAAGCCAGGTACCCTCTATATATCTACCCCTATTATATTTACTCCTACCAATTTTGCATTCGTCTATCTCTACAATTTTGCCCGGACCCCCCAAAATGACATAGCGTTTCTCTACCATTGCGTGTACACAAACCTCCCGTAAAAAAGACAACCAGTCGATGACGGTTGCGCTACTAACCAAAATTCAAAACAATATACGTCTATTATGGGATGGTAAATAGCCCACATCGCCACAAGGTCACACATTTTTTCTCGGGGAATCCTAGCCTTATGAAACCACGTATACTGATTTTGGGAGACACTGTAATGGCACTGCACATATATACGTTTCTTTTTATTCTTGCTCACATGGGACCGTTTATTACAGCGAAAGAAACCATCCTTCAAGCACATGGGGTAGCTACATTTTAAACAAGACTTACTTTGAGGAATAACTTTGTGACTGTATAAAAAGCTAAGGAATCTGTCTTTGTCCTTCAACATGTCTCTAAAATTACCGTAACTCCACCGCAGTCTGAACACACGTTAATGGAATCACTTATATGAACACTATCAGAAGTAGCGACGGCAGCTCCGTTATTCTCCATTGTTGAAGCAAGAGTGACAGGTATAGACAGTGTCTTACCTTGACCGCTGTTACTGCATGTGTATCTTAAGTGAAGAAACTGACTGCCCGTGTGATATTGCATTTCGGGATCAAATAACAATATAAATAAACACAAAGGGACACAACAATGTCTATATTGACAAGACAAAAATCAAAGGAGGTAACTCAATTTTTACTGGACAAAATTTACAATTTCAAAGGGAGGTAATTCAGTTTTTAAACATTTTAAAGGCAGATAATTTATTTTGCATTCCGATTTTTTTGGTTGAAATTTCTACATTAATTAACACATCACAGAAATGGAACCGCTCAATGAAACCAAAGGTTTCGTATTCAGGATAAAAAAATCTTTAAAGTCCCATAACTTAAAAAAAAAAAAAGAACCAATTACACTTAAGTGTAGCCTAGGCCTATAGTATAGGGCTAGCCCCGCTATGCTATAGGCTATACTCTATTACCTGTATAGTATACATATAGACCAGTATAGTAATGGCCCTATTTTAAATAAATAGTATTTAAATAAAATAGGCTATTTATGAATACCGGTAATTATGATTAGCCTATGATATGCCAGCCTATGCCCTATAACTGGCTATAACTATAACATAAGGACATAACTCTGAGTATAACTCTAGTCTAGGCCTAATTCTAATTAGTAGGCCTAATTAGTCTCTATAACTATACTATCTATACAAATCTGTAGGCCTACTCGGGGCACTAATAAGCCATGTTTTTTTAGTACTTTCAAAATTTCCCTTTTGAAATAAAAAAATATTATTAAATTCAAAAATAAAAAACTGTAATTTTTTAATTAATAGTATAGTGTAGAACAAGGACCCCACGAGATATTTGAGTGTGTCATATATATCTCATATATTTGCCCTGATTACAAAACATTTTTTTTGTATTTAACGTTTGCATTTCTCTAATTTTTTTATTTGATTTAGAAATTTTGGTAATTTTGTGTGTTTTGTAAAATTCTGTGTTGTAAATAAAACTTTGTTACATCCCCTTGTGTTTTTGTTAAAAGATCCCATGATGATATGCTGTGCACACTGTCCTAATATAAGCAAACCTTGCTTTGTCTATTTTGTGGCCAAAATAATATTTTACGCTTTTTTTAAAAATTCTTTGTTTGCCTATACCTTAGGTTCAGTACTGATTAGTAGGGTTTCAGTAGGGTCTGGGTGTCTCTCTTTTATCGGTTAGTTTCTAGGCTATGGATGGCTTTGTAGTTTTTTATTTTTGAAAAATAAATGAATTTGGCCTTGGTTTGACAACCTGGCATATCACTCTCATGGCGGATAAGCTACATAGCAGACAAGAGCTGTCTCATGTGGCATACAATATTGTGTTGCTTCTTATTTTTACGGTAAAAAATATGTAATTTTTCAACATTTTCTGCTTTTAATTCATTTTTATCACATACAAGCTAAATTCCCCGACGTTGCCCGGGGAAAAATTAAAAAGGCCTATATAGTATATAGGCTAAGCTAGATAAACATTTAATAAACGACAATGAACAGAAAGATATAATCTAGCCTAGTTCTAATAAATTTAAAAATATATTAATTATTTATTGAAAACATTTAGGAAAGTAATAACAAATATTACAATGGGGTTAAATATAGGCAAGTCTTTTTATTAAACCAAAAAGCTTAATTTCCCGGCGTCCCTCGGGGGAAAAATACATTTAGGCCTAAAGCTACAGATTGGCCTACAAATTTTATAAACTAAAATGAACAGAAAACTATAATTACTAAAAACAATTTAGATCTAATTATTATTTATTTACAGAAAACATTTAAGAAAGTAATTAAAAGTAATTAAAATAATTAGGCTTAGGACGAATTAATCTATTAGATTTTATTTATTGAAAACATTTTAGGAAAGTTTTAAATCATAAAATCCTTACAATCTTAAAAATAAAAAAGTAATATTAATGGTAATTAAAAAAAAAAAGTAGAAAAAAATAGAGCCATAGCGGGGAATCGAACCCACGCCGCCCAAATGGCAGTCGAAGACTCTAACTACCACGCTAGGGAAACCTCGTGTCAATTAGTGATCACAAAAGTATGATATGAGATAATAAGGTCACGTTAAATAAACCCGGAGAAATATTAAATAGGCCTATATGCTACAGATAAACATTTCATAAACTACAATGTTGTAACTTTTAAAGTCGTATTGGCTTCTTCTCTAGGAAATATGAGCGTAGGTCGCAATAATCTTCTTTATAGAAGGAGCGTCTGTAATGTATACAATAAGATAAGTAGACATAATAGTCTATATTTAATTACAAAATAATCTTTAGGTCAGTGATTGGGCGTGTTTTCAAATTGACCAATGGGGATAAACACGGTCTTTTATATATATAAATAGATTGGTTAAAAAAAATTCTAACTTAACACTTTATTTGCTTGGGGATCGATTTATTTTCTGATCGAAATTTAGATCTGTTGTAACGTCAGTGACATCACAGCATATTTTCAATAGAAAACTACACAAAATGGCGATTGTAGTTTGAGTTTTCTTAGGAAAACTTGAATTTTTTCTTTAAAAAAAGCTTTTTTTCCAAAATTAATAGTGAAAACTATCTTCTGTTGTAAATAAACCACTAAGCAATAGCTCCAAAAACAAAATTTCAGTTAGAATTTTTTAGAACACTAGTTTTGAGTGGGGTCAGCGTCCTACACTATTACCATTTTTTAAAGTAACAGACAACACATTATTTTTCATTATTTATATTGATATATTAGGCCTAATTATTGTCTCAATTCAGTGAATCTAACTAAAACAAAATAGGGTAGCCTACTTACTCAGTACTCAGTATGGCATAAGGCCATAGACAGGCATAGTCATAGGTCTACGCCTCATAGTTAGGAGCCTATAAATTAATGATAAATTATCTAAACTGGCTTCCGTGGCTTAATCGTTTTAATTAAAGTATTTGATCCATATTAAACTGACCATTTAGGATAAAAAGATAATTTTTCATACATTATTACAGAAATATATGATCCTAATTACTATGACTGTAACTCCAACGCAAGACTTTATATTCCCTACAACATCCCAAATGCCAAATATATCTCTGGAAAGAGCTGATTTTCTCATTTACAAATCCATTTTATTTATGTGTATAGCTTGAATATTAACATAGTTATGAATTTTTTTGTATTTATTTTTATGTTTACTTTGTATTTTAAAAAAATGGCCCCCATTTTTTTCATTTGCGATTGTGACCCAATTATAACTGCAATGGGTGGACTTCTAGCTGGGTGCTGAGTTTTTTATATTTTATATCAGAATGTTTATGTATCATATTTATATAGGTCATCTAATTGTGATATTGCGGGGCTAGAGCCATATATGTGAAAAATTTTGTAAGGCATCAGTTTCTTCATTTAAGTCCCTGTCTTCTCTACTCAAGTTCCTATTCCTAAAGACTAAAGTGGATCGATACAAAAAGAAGTCTTTTAAAGTGCACTCTTTAGACGTCATTGATAGACGCTATACCATTATCATTGTTTGTAATGATTTCAAATGCGACTGCGCGCAAAAAATTAAAAAGCGGTGATTGCTGTCTTTTAATCTCATTGTCTTTGCAACCGCAATAAGTTGTTTGAATTCTTTCAACTCTCACAACTAAAGCAAAATGAAACACACTAATACATTTCACACATTATTTCTATAGACTATATGACTATAGATTTGAAAAAAATTTAGTTTCAGTGCAGACTTTTTCCAAAATGTCCTGAAATTCGTCAATCGGCCGATCGTAGTTGTGAATACATTGTTTAGACATGGCTCTGTTTTCTCGGAATGCTAAACTCTGCCTCATCTCACCTTAAGCCACTAGTCTTAAAGCTTATGCCTATATTATAGGTCTAGATCAGACATGCCTACCGTTCCGGATTTTCCGGAACCGTTCCGTAAAATGGCCGAAAATTACCCCCTGTTCCGCAATTCCGCATTAGACCAGTTTGTTCCGCAAAATCGGCGGCTCCGAAAATGCCGACATTTTAATTAAGAAAGTAATAACGCGAAATAAACAAAAGGCGTTTGCCAACTTTTGTTTTCTTCTTCTCACTTCCGTTTTGATTTTTAATGTATTTAATTGTATTTCCTTTTTTTGGTCAAGAGTGCATAAGTGTACGGCTTCGCGGCACTGTCGACTACTTTGACGTTTTTTTTTATGTCAAATAATTTTAGGGAATCTAAAACTAAACTAATCATTGCTAGCCAAAACCAAATATTACCTTCTAACTTCTAGTTACTTAATAAAAATTAAAAGTAGTCGCTAAATTAAAATTCAAAATAAAGTAAATTATATTTTCCCTACTCTACTGGCCTACTGCTTTAAATCGGCTAGTAAAACTGATGTTGATGTATTAGACTAGAACAGACACAGTGTTAGTGCATTTAGCTAGGCCTATTCAAGCCTATTTAAATAAATTTGCTTAGGCGTAAAGTGGCTTAGACCCTTAGACTTAGTCCTAGGCCTAGGCTTATGAATTTAGTTTTACCAATTGACCAATATCAAGCATTTAAGTTTAATTACCTTGGCCTTGTGACCTTGTCCTTAGTTTAGAATATAGAAAGACCTACTGATTAATTTGACTTTAACCACTTTCTTAGTTTCTGTCCTAGGCCTTAGACTTAGTAGATTGAAAGGTTTATTTAAAAAAAAAGACAGCATTGCAATTATTGTGTAATAGCTTAAAATCATAAAGCTACATAAAAAGCCACTGTTTTTCCTTTGAATAGATTTATAACTTTAGTTAAACGTACATAAATGTATTCCCCCCCCCCCCCCCCCCCACAATATTTTTTTTTCATTAACTCTATATTGACAGATTGTATTCTAATATATTATATATATAATATATACAGTCTTATTACTGAAAGTGAAATCATTTTTCCCATTTTTTTAAATAATATTATTTAGTTTAGCGTAGACTATATGGGCTCGAAAATGCTTCCTCCGCGCTTATGTTCCTCATTTTGGTCCCATGTTCCTCATTTTTACCTTGGGTGTTCCTCATTTTGATTTTTGGAAAAAATTAAAAAGCGGTGATTGCTGTCTTTTAATCTCATTGTCTTTGCAACCGCAATAAGTTGTTTGAATTCTTTCAACTCTCACAACTAAAGCAAAATGAAACACACTAATACATTTCACACATTATTTCTATAGACTATATGACTATAGATTTGAAAAAAATTTAGTTTCAGTGCAGACTTTTTCCAAAATGTCCTGAAATTCGTCAATCGGCCGATCGTAGTTGTGAATACATTGTTTAGACATGGCTCTGTTTTCTCGGAATGCTAAACTCTGCCTCATCTCACCTTAAGCCACTAGTCTTAAAGCTTATGCCTATATTATAGGTCTAGATAGGCTTCTACACATTTATGATTCTTTCCATATGGTAATTTGCGATCAATACGAAAAATGCTGCCTTAAGCTTACACAACGCTTCAGCAATACCAAATTAGCCTCCCAGGGGATACACCATGTTTTATTGATGGGATAAAAAATCTGGTTTACACATTTTTTTTGTAGTTTCCACGTTTTGCCCTGTTGACAAGACGTGTGCCCACTGGGCTAGTTCTAAATCATAATAAACGCTAATGTGGGGGATAGTTGCAACTTACAGATAGAGTAGTTATGTTTTTCAGACTATTAAAAAAAGTTGAAAAAATCCAAGCCTTCCCCAACATTCAAACCCAGGTATGCCAACCATGCCCCATGCAGGGTTCGTACAGAGTCATGGAATTTCGGAAAATTGATAGGACCATTTCCAGTATGAAAACGTTTTGGAAGTTTTCATTTTGATAATTAGGAATTTAGTTTGGAATTTATTGATTTAGAAATTTTATTTCAAATAATTGAGCTGACCCTGAATTTTTCCCCTTTCCAACACGCGTCCCGCTTTTCTTGCAAACATCCCCACCCCCTCCCATTGTGTAAATTGCCGGAAGCTTCTTTTATCTCCGATGGGGGTGGTTGGTGTTTAGTACCTAGCCTGTCTCTCCTCCACAGTTTGGCGTTTGCTAGATAAGCAGTCAAAAAGACATGAAGTAATACACTTATATTCCCTACCTTGTGTACCCTTGCCGTTTAAAGCTTTTTACGCCACTGAAGCCCCCCCTCCCCCCCCCCCATTCTGCTTAGCAGTAAATGAATAAACTATGGGTAAAAATGGTTTCTGTTTTGTAAATAAACATTTTAACTAACTAAAATTGTAAATTTTATATAATAAAACGGATGTTAAAACTTCCAACTTGTTTTACGTAAGATTAGATTGGCTGGAAATAACAAGGCAAGGGAGGTAACATAATTTCAACCCGAATAAGACAGCTTCAGTTGTTCTTCTTTGTTACTTACTCAGATTTTATCCTTTTAAAAGTTCATAACTTTATTTCTTTGTTATCCAATTTTAATAAATGATATACTAATGGAATCCTCTCTTCACTACCCTTCTATTGGTAAATATCTTAATTGTTAACATTTAATTTTGAAAATTTCATGTCACATACCTAACAATGTCTAACCTCAAAAGTAAATAATATAAAAAGAACCCTTTTTTTCACTAAAAAAAATAATTAAAGATTAGTATTTAATAAAACCAATGAACACTTTTCTTTAAAATCCATATATTAGTACTTATCAATACAGTAGCATAGAATTTTCAATAATAGTCTCTGTCATAATCTGATCTACTAATTAGATGGAAATTAATTAGTCTGCTCTATTTGTGATGAGCTCTCTTATTATTTGTCTCTATTTTAATATAAATATTGTTTGAATTTCTTTACCACTCTTCCTTGTTATTTGTTTAACTTCTTTTTTTATTATTGTAAACAGTTTTTATATCAATATTTCATTGGTATATTTCGGGATCATTACTCAAAAGAGGTCTTGGAAATTTTGTACTATAATCATTAAAAAGTTTAGGAAATGTCATGGACATTTTTTTAGTCCAAACCTGTGGAACCCTGCCCATGTGGTACTAGCATTATATAACTTAATTGTTGTATTTAGCACAATATGTCAATTTTAAAATCTTTTTGGTCATGCTACATTTATAAAAAATATAAAAAAAAAAAAAATTAAAACTATGGAAGAGGTTTACTGTTAGGAACTTGGCATGCTGAATGAGTTAAAAATTCTACTTTGGCATGATATTAACTTCATTATTAAGAATATTAAGTTAAAAAATGTTAATAAGGCTGAAGCCATTAGTGTTAAAGCTGCTAAAAATATACCATATTTTGATTCTATCTTACTTATTTAATATGCTTTACACATGTAACAATCTATATTAACACGTTAACCTCAAAAATTTTCTTCAGAGGACAAAATCTTCAGATGGCTTACGTAAAATAAAATGTACAGAAAGGATTTGTAACAAAAGCTCATTTTTTAGTTATGTTTAAAATTATTAATAATATTATGGTCATAATTTTCTACTAATTTCATTTTTAGGTTCTAATTTTATACAGTTAACAGTGTGATGGCTGGCGATTTTGTACCAGAGTCAGAGCTTAACCTAAAGGGATGGCAAAAGAATTTCAATTCTTACACTCTAAGAGGAAGATTTAATGTAAGTAGATATATTTTTGTTATAGGCCTAGTTATTTGATAGACCAAAATTTTAGACTGAAAAAATATATACATTTTTAGATTGTTTTAGTTCATTATAAGTTTTTTAAGGGCAAGGGCTATTTGGAGTCAGGCCCATTCTAGTGTTCTTTGTTTAAATTTAATACTCCAATGGTTATGGCATAAAAGACCATTTTCAAGCCAAAATTCCAAACAATTTTATGCTAATTATCTTTAAAAAAACAAAAACTAGGTCTTATTAACCGGGATTTAGGTACTGCATATTTGTTTGTAGATAACCAATCTCAATGAATACTCATTTGAACTTCAGGCAGACTATCTCGGCCCTGTCCCTTAAAAAAGGAGATGGACTTGACAGACAATCTGGGTCCAACAGACCACACCCTTTTTTTAAACCATTAAATGTGTAACAACTTTGTAGACTTTTTAGTGAAGGTTGTGCAGGCGGGGATTATTCCTTTTTGACAGAGAAGCAATTGCATTAAGACTAAAGCTCCATATTTGGCAGTAATTATGATGTGGACATGTACATATTAGGAATTTTGATATAGTGTTTTTTTTGGGGTTCTAGAAATCTAATTGCAAACCGGTTTTTGATTTGCTCACTGTCCTGTCTTCTTGTGTTTCTTTTGTTATTATGTATGTATAGGTGGAAAATTAAGTAATTGTTCATAAGCAAAGTGACTGCTCTTTCAACCGCAACCACATTACAGTGGATTATTACTGACGCAAACAGTTGTTGCAATGTTTTCTCAATTTTGACTTGAAGCTTTTCTGGATCAACTTTAATGCTTCGTACTGTAGACGTTTATTTGTATGATTTTTTGCTGTGTTTGGCAACTACTAGGCACTTCCTCCACAACCGGGCAGGAATGCTGGTTCTGCTTCTTCCACTACTGGGCAGGAATACTGACTCTGCTTCCTCCTCTAACGGGCAGGAATTACAACAGAGTAGTATGATGACTAACTCCCTTTAGAAATGGACAGGAACGATGGCAGATCTCCTCCAGAAACAGGCAGGAATACTGGCTCTGCTCCCTCCACTCACGGGCAGGCATTACAAAAGAGATAAATGAGTTGACTCTTGACCGTTGACGACCTTGAATGGAAATAATCAAGAAGTAACCGCCACAGAATAAATATAGAACAGAATGCACAATCGCATTTTTTTCTGTTTCCGAAAGTACACCTACCGACGCCATACTATTTAGACTCAGCGCACCGATCTGTACACTATATATTTATGGTTATTTACAATGTCTTTTTCATCAAATCTACAAGTTTGAACACCCAAAGCTAATGTTTCTCCAAAACGTCGTTCAAAATATATTTTTATTATATGAACAATATTACTTAATTCGTCAATTTATTATGTTTAATAAACGTAGGCCTTATTACTAATCAACGTATTTTAAATTTTAAGGTTCTAAACTGAGCGTAATTTCAGAATAATGTCCCTTTGAAATGCTTTCACCCCATTCATTTGCTATGTTGAACACGAAATCTTATCAATCTTATCGGGTTTTCCCAATTCACGTCTGCTTGAAAAATTAAATATGCCCGAATAAGCTACAGATAAACATTTCATAAACTACAGTGAACGAAAAAAAAATAGTCTAGAAGTAATAATTTTTAAAATATAATTATTTACTGAAAACATTTAGGAAAGTAATTTAAAATAAATAGTAACATCGGGTTAAAAATAGGCCACTTATTGAAGAAGCGTTATCATATGACTGTCCACTATAATCATTAATAGGCCTATCAATTATGTACTCTGGCTAGAACTCTTGAAATGCAAGGAACATTTCTACAGCCTTGTGACCCCTGTTGATCATAAATGTTACAAACCGTTCAACTTGTGATGACTTATCTATGTAACGAATAACTAATTTGTATTGGTCTATATGGCTCTCCTCTGCTGTTGAGTCAAGCGATATGGAGTAGTACTTTGATGTCTTTAGTCGGGCCGTGATCTTATTCAATACTTGATTACCCATAACTGATATCAATTCATCAGAAACAATAGAAGACATGTAGTTTTATGAATTATGCAGATGCTCTAGCTGCAGAAGCTGAGGAAGCAGCCAGAAATGGAAATATGAAAGACTTGTATACCATCATTAAGAAGTTATCTGGGAAGTTTAGTAAACCTGAAAACCGGTGAAAGATAAAGAAGGAAAGCAAATAATCGATGACGAAGGACAAAAGAGAAGATGGGTGGAATACTTTGAAGAGCTACTCAACAGGCCAGACCCACCTGATATCCAGCCAGCGGACATAGACCTGCTGATAGACTGCAATGCACCTACAAAGGAAGAAATATGCCAAGCCACCAAGAAGCTTAAAAGCGGCAAAGCACCTGGACCGGATGATATCCCTGCGGAGGCACTGAAAGCGGACGTGGAGACTACAGTAGAGCTCTTACACCCCCTCTTCCAAAAGATCTGGGAAGAGGAGCAAGTCCCAACAGAATGGAAAGAGGGACTACTCATTAAACTCCCTAAGAAAGGAAACTTGAGCTCCTGCTCTAACTATAGAGAAATTACCCTACTATCAATTCCAGTAAAGGTGTTCAACAGGATTCTGCTTGGCAGAATGCAGGATGCTGTTGATACAAAGCTGCGAGATCAACAAGCTGGTTTTCGCAAGGATAGATCCTGCACTGACCAAATAGCTACACTGTGCATCATCCTGGAGCTGTCGCTCGAGTGGAATTCCCCCCTATAGGTCAACTTTATTGACTATGAAAATGCTTTTGACAGCGTAGACAGGGAATCACTTTGGAGGCTGCTAAGACACTATGGGGTCCCTACAAAAATTAACTCTATAATTAAGAATTATTCTGAAGGATTGAAATGCAGAGTGATCCATAGAGGCCACCAAACAGAGGCATTCCATGTACGGACAGGAGTGAGACAAGGTTATTTACTGTCGCCATTTCTGTTTCTGCTTGCGATAGACTGGGCTATGAGGACATCCTTATCAGATAACCGTAATGGCATCCAGTGGACGCTATGGTCACAACTAGACGATCTAGATTTTGCGGATGACCTGGCATTACTCTCACATACTCAGCAACAGATGCAGGAAAAGACCAACATCGTGACAGAAAACTCCACTCGCCTTGGCCTCAACGTCCACAAAGGGAAGACCAAGTTCCTTAAGGTCGCCTATCACTCTCAATGGTGAAGCGCTAGAAGAAATTGAAGAATTCACCTATCTAGGCATCATCATCAATAAGAAGGGTGAAACTGACGCCGATGTAAAGGCAAGAATTGGCAAGGCCAGGACAGCCTTCCTCCAACTTAAGAATATCTGGAGCTCAAGAGAAATATCCCTGAAAACAAAGATCAAGATCTTCAACTCACATGTGAAGTCTCTCTTACTCTATGGTGCTGAAATAAGGAGGACCACAGCTACCAACACCAACAAGATCCAGACTTTCATAAACTCATGTCTCAGGAGAATTTTGCATGTACGCTGGCCGGTCATGATCAGGAGAATTTTGCATATACGCTGGCCGGTCATGATCAGTAACGATGAGCTCTGGAGTCGCACAGGTCAACAGGCAGCCGATCTGGAGATCATGCAAAAAATATGGAGATGGTTGGGGCACACACTCCGAAAACCAGCTTCCAACATTACCAGTCTCTATCATGGAACCCCCAAGGGAAGAGGAAGAGGGGCCGACCTCGTAACAGCTGGCGGCGTGACCTGGATGCCGACGTCAAGAGATCAGGTTATTCTTGGGGACAATTGGAAAGACTTGCTCGGGACCGGGATGGATGGAGAGCCCTTGTTGGTGGCCTATGTCCCGAGAGGGGTAGTAGGCGTAAGTAGGCCTAAGTAAGTAAGTTTTTGTGGCCACTTCCTCGATTACCATGTTTTGCAATGTGTTGAGCTAGAAAATCATCCTATTTTGTTATCGACTCCAGAATACCAAAAAAATATCATTATCGACTGAACCAAAAATTTGATTGCATTCCTGTGAAAGCCACCCCCCTTTCACTTATGAAGTTTACATTGACAAGTCGCTTGAGTACATTTCTTCAACTGTAACTGCAGTGGACAACTGATTGTTGAGGTCAGACTCAATGCTACCTAATTCTGCACCTCTACAGACATATGATAACACAGCTTCCACATGACATGTTGATCGTTCATGCTCAGACAACCTTACACAGGGTTTGTACTATGCCTGGAAAGTCTGGAATTTAAACAAAAGCATTTCAGACTTAAGAATGTCTGGAAAATATGTACTTTTTCAACAAAACCCCCCAAAAGTCTAAAATATGTCTGGAATCCTAAAATTGCCTCAATCATCTTCATTGCCCATCACCCCAGCTGGGATAAGGGCAGCCAACCACAAGTCTCCAAACTCTAGTTGGTTCCAGGTTGTAACCTATTTTTGCAGTGTCTGTCTCAAGGTTGCTTCGCGGTGTAAATATTCCGTCCAAGAGATATTTAGCAAAGTGAAAATTGCCCCAAGGGAACTATTATTAACAGGGTTTCCGCGGCCTTCCGAAATCAATAAAAGTACCGGTAATAAAAAAAAATACTGAAATGTTCATTCGGTCGATCACATGTGTAGCCTATAAACAGTTTCGCAGCAGACACGGTTTTTATCGGAATGCTAAACACTGTCTTAGTAAAAAGCAGACATTCGTTAATTTAAAAAAAGCATATCTTAATCACAGCAGATTCGGGCCAAGTTGTAAGAGCTTGCCTGAATTCACAATTAAAGTGCTTAGTAGTGTTAATTGTGTCAGTGAAAACTTTTAGGCCTATTACTATTCATCATTAAATCTTTTATTTAAAATAATAATAATTTGTAAGTTACACCACTAGTTAGCATGATACTACCATACACATGGACCACTTGCTTTAGTTTTTTCTACTCTTATCTTCTTGTTTTGTAATTCCCGATTTTAAATAAAGTATTTGCCATACAAGTTCCGTTTTATTAAATCACATTTTTTCGACTTTAAATGAATACTTGTAGGCCAATTATTCCTATTATCTTTCACTATAATTATAATAAGATTAACCGCTTGCTCTATTTTTAGAACTTGATGTTTATGTTCTTTTTCTGTGTGCATACTACACTGATCTATAAATGTTTCGCTATATTCAACTTTCGATTTTAATTTTTCATTGAGAAAATCATAGTGATTAAATAAAACGGAACTTGTATGGTAATTTAGAATCGGGAATTCTGAAAAAAATCAGCGTTTCAAGTCATCATATAGCAGAAATACTAAAGCAAGCGGTCCATGTTTACTATAGTCTATGATACTTCTAAAACTAGTCATTGAAACCAACATGCGATAGCTACTAGTTAAGCTTTGAGAAAAGCTTACACACATAGCAAAACAACTTGCCTATTAATTTTTTATGGAGAAAATTATAGCTATGACTATGAACGATGCGAACCTTCCCACTGATCTATAAAAAGACTTGATAAGGCGTGGAAGTAACATTTTTGACGAAATTTCCGACATTTTGTTTCTACTGCACTGATTAATATATGTAATTACCATGAGTTTGTTTATTTATTTAGATGTTTGTTTCTGCTCTACAGTCTCCTCAGGCCGTTTAACTAATCGGGTTAAAAGTTAAATGTATAAATTGGAAACGTCCTCCAGAATAAAGTTGTTTTTTTTTAACAATATTGCTTAATTCGTTAATTTATTTGTTAAAATAAACTTATACCTATTATTAATCACCGTATGTTAAGGTTATAATGAATGAATGAATTGTTGAATTTCCGGCTCATCAACATCGAAGGTTATATAGGGCCTTTTTGATAACGTTGTTGTCATTTTTCTCTTGTATCCATTTTATTGTTCTTATATCTTTAGATTCTGTTGTACAGTTGTATGTCTTTAATATAGTTTATTATATGTTTTGGTTTAATTTTGCTGAAAAGTTCATGAAGAGTTCTACAGTAATAGAATTTACGTCGAATGTCATCAAATGTATTACATTCCAACAAAATGTGAGACACTGTTAAGTTGGCATTGCAGAAAGCACACATTGGGGCCATTTCTCGTTTTAAGATAAACGAATGTGTTAGTTTCGTATGTCCTGTATGTAGTCTGCAGAGAATAACTGCGTCCTTTCGAACAAGTTGGCCTGTATCATGCCAGGTTTTTGAATTTTCCAAATACTGCAGTTTATTGCATTCGGTTTTCAAGAAGTTAGTCCATGTATGTCTTTCATGTTTAATTATTAAAGGTTTCAAGTCTCGATATGGTATTGGGATAATACTCTCTGATAACAACAGGGCGGCTTTAGCCTCTCTGTCAGCTTTTTCATTTCCATCTATCCCTGCATGACCAGGAACCCAACAGAAAACGACACGTTTGCCTCTTTTATATATTGATTGGTATTTTGTCAAAATGTCCAAGGCAGATATATTCCTGGTATTACAGTTTCCCATAGCAGTAAGACAAGATAACGAATCGGATAAAATAACAAAATTTTGGTTTTCTGATTCCTCTGCAATGTCTAATGCCAGGCATATTGCTAAAGCCTCTGCAGTATTTATTGAGATACTGGAATTATATTTTCTTTTTTTACTTTTATTTGAGGTAAGAGCAACCGAAGATGTCGCTGTATCATTTTTCGATCCGTCTGTGTATATCTGTACATAATTTGGGTATTTTTGTAGCACTTCTTGGAACATATCCATGCAAGGATCCTTTTTATTTCTATGGTTTAATTCTAAGTTTATAGGCGGGATTTCAAAAAGCCATGGTGGAGTTTTTGGTATATAATATCTTTTTATAAATCTAAATTCAATTTTAGTTTCAATCTTTGCTTTTTCAATTCTAAGTCCAAAAGTTGGTATATATTTTGAGTTTTCAGTAAAGCTGTTTTTTTCTTGTGGGTGAAAAACACATAAATACGCTGGATTATTCGGTAAGGATTTTAGTTTTAGTGCATATTGTAATGATAGCTTGAGTCTTCTATTTTGTAGTGGTGATTCATTTGCTTCTATTTGCAAACTGCTACATGAAGTAGTTCTAAATGCTCCTAGACATAGACGTAGACATTGATTTTGTACAGGATCAAGCATTTTTAGATATGATGTTCTTGCTGATCCGTATACTAAACATCCATAATCTAATTTTGATCGAATGTGTGATCTATATATTTTCAGTAGACTTTTTTTCTCTCCTCCCCAATCTGTATTTGTTAAAGTTTTCAGTAGATTTGTGGATTTTTGACACTTGGATTTTAGTTCCTTTATATGTAGCAGGAAATTTAATTTACTATCAAATGTTACTCCGAGAAATTTGACGTTAGTAGTTACAGGAATCGGTTTTTTATAAAGGTATAGTTCAGGGTCGGGGTGTTTTTTGTGCATCTGACAGAAATGCACTACTTTTGTTTTTTGAGCAGAAAATTTAAATCCATTATTTTCGGTCCATTCTTGAATTTTATTGATTTGAAGTTGTAGATGATTCTGTATTTCTATCATACAATTAGCTCTATAATAGATCACAAAGTCATCGACGTATAGAGAACATTTTGTATTCTGTAATAAGCATTCAGTGATATTGTTTATTTTTATATTAAATAGTGTAGGCGACAATACGCTTCCTTGAGGGACACCTTCTTCTTGAATAAAAGTATCTGATAAATAATCTCCAATATTTACTTGGAATGTTCGGTTGCTTAGAAAGTTTGATATAAATTTGGGTAAATTTCCTCTTAAACCTAAGGAATATAGATCTTTTAAAATTCCATATTTCCATGTAGTGTCAAACGCCTTTTCTAAATCGAAAAAAACAGCTATCACATGTTCTTTCCTAACAAAAGCTTCTCTAATAAATGTTTCTAATCTAATGAGATGATCTGTTGTTGAATGATTTATTCTAAATCCACATTGAGTCTTTGATATTAAGTTATTACTTTCCAGAAAATATATTAAGCGTTTATTTACAATTTTTTCCATAATTTTACAGAAACAATTTGTGAGGGCTATTGGTCTGTAATTTATTGGATCCGTGTGATCTTTTTTCTCTTTAGGTATTGGAATGGTAATTGCTTTGCTCCATTCCGTAGGAAATATATTTTGTTGCCAAAGATCATTAACAATTTTTAATAGAGTTTTCAGTGTTAACGTTGGTAGCTGTCTTATAATCTCATTATGAATTGTATCTGGGCCTGGTGCAGTATTTTTGGTTTCTTTAATACATTGCGTAAGTTCGTTTATTGATATTGGGGAGTTGTAGTATTCAAATATATTTGTTTCAAAATTTATAGCTTCTTTTTCTAATTCTCTTTTTATTTTTTTAAAGGAGTCTGTATAATTTTCAGACGATGAATTTTTTGAAAAGGTCTGTCCAATTTCATTTGCAATATCTTGTGTAGTTTCTGCATAAGTGCCATCAGCCAGTTTGATTTGTTTGATTTGACTTTTTTTTGTATTTCCTTTAATTTTTCGAATCATTTTCCAAATATTAGTTATGGGTGTGTTTGAATTTATTTTGTTAATATAATTTTGCCATGTAAGCCGTTTCTGTTCTCTGATTACTTGTCGGGTTTTTGCTCGTTCAATTTTAAAGGCTTTCAAGTTTTCTGGAGATGGGTTGGTCTTGAAAATTCTAAGCTGTTTATTTCTAGTTTTAATACTATCTTTACAAATGTTTGTGAACCATGGTTTATTTTTTTTAATTTTAGATGTTGTTTTAGGTATAGTCCGTTCACAAATTTGATATAATGATTTAAAAAATGTTGAATACTGTTCTTGAGCATTAGAATGTATATTTATTTGACAGAGTATTCTGTCGCATTCTAATTTGAATGTATTCCAATCTGCTCTTTTAAAGTTCCAAGTTAATGGTTGTTGAGTTGGTATTTTGGAGTTGGTAGTAAGCAGGATAGGCTGATGATCTGAACCATAATTATTTTCTAAAACACTCCAGGTAAAGTCCGTAAATAAAGTTGAATCTGCCATTGTTAAATCGAGATAAGATGGAGATAAATACGTAGAACTATAAAAAGTCGGAGTACCATCATTAAAAATGCATATATTTCTTTCCTCTAGTAATCTTTCAATTAATTTTCCTCTTTGGTTTGTATTATGACTTCCCCATATAGGGTTATGGGCATTAAAGTCTCCCATAAGTATAATTGGAGATGGGAGTTGTTTAATTAGATCATCTAGTTGAGAATATAGTATTGTATGATCTGGTGGAATATAAATTGAACATATGGTTAATGGTTTTATTAATGTAAATCTTACTGCCACAGCTTGAATGCAGGTATTTATTTTGATCCTCCTATGTAAAATATTGGATGCTATAAATATGGAAGTACCTCCGCATGCAATTTTTTTTGAATGTATTTGGTGATAAGCGGTATAGCCACGCAATTCAAATGATTCTGTGTTTAATTTTATTTCCTGTAGACAAATTACTATAGGATTTGTCTCGGTTATAATAAGTTGTAGTTCTGGAATATTGTATTTTAGTCCTCTACAGTTCCATTGTAAAAAATTCTTATATTCTGAATTCATATCCAAGAGTGTATATTTGTAATATTAATTTCTTTCTTTCCTTATTTTTTTTTATTTGGTTTTTGAAGGGTTTTTATTATAATATTAGATTGAGCTTGATGTGGAGACTTGTTTGTTTTCCGATTACTGTTTTTTGAAATTGTGTCATTTTCTATTTCATTTTCTTCTATAATTTCCATGTCGTTCTCCCGTGTACTACTATCCGTTTCTTGTTGTGTCCTAGTTTCTGAATTTAAAGGTTGAGACATTGTTTCTTTTTGTATTTTTAAATCAGTTATTGAATCATCCTTTTCACATGCCTGTCCCAAAATGTCCATAGTTTTATTTCCTTTAGATTTTAAGTCCTTACCCTAATTTATTTCTTTCATGTTTTTGTTCATATAATTCTTATTTGATATGTTCTCTGGGTTTACTTTTCCTGGAAGCATTTCTTCTATATTTGATTGTGTTGATTTTTCTTTAGTGCATATTATTTCATTTATTTCCCATTTTTTGAATGTTCCATCTTGGTCTTTGTAGTACAATTCTGGTAAAGTGGGTGTCTGGGTTTCAGCGTGTTTGACTTTCTTTATGTCTGTTTTAAGAGCTCCAGCATAATTCTTTTCACTTATTAAAGATTTTTGTGTTAGAATAAATTTCTTTGCATCTTGATAAGTTATATTTTTTTGAGCTTTTAATTTTTGTATATCCTTTTCTTCAATCCATCTTGGACACGTTTTTGAGAATGATAGATGTTTTCCTTCACAATTTACACATTTCATTTCTGCACTGCATGTTTCCAAGCTGTGTCCTTCATTTCCACAACGTGGACAGACAGCATTTCTTTTGCAGTGTTTTTTCAAGTGACCTAATTTTTGACAGTTAAAACATCTCATAGGGTTTGGTATGTAGTCTTCAATTTTGATGTTTAAGAAACCTGCTCTAATTTCCTTTGGAGGAGTTGGTTTATTAAAAGTTAAAATTATTGTGTTAGTTGCAATTTCTTTTTTATCTCTTTTTATTTTTATTCTATAAGCTGAGATAACTCCTTGATTTTTTAGTTCTTGTGTTAATTCATCTTCCGTACAGCATTCCAACTCTTTTGATTTTATAACTCCCTTTGAGCTGTTTAGGAAGGCATGGGCTTTTGTTTCTATGGCTATTCCTGCCATACTAGTTGTTCTTAATAAATTGGTTGAGTGCGCTTTTTTTTCGCATTCCACCAGAATCTGTCCAGATCGTAATTTCTTTACAGATTTAGGTGGTCCTGCCATCCCAGTTATGGCTTTTTCTATCACAAAGGGTGATAATTTAGTTATATATACAGTGCTTTTTTTTGTAAAAAAAAAATAGGTGCCGGTACTCAGTGATGGATTGCATAACTTTTAAAACTTTTAAAGCAGTTTCGCATTTTATATGTTAATACTCATTGCGCGCAATTTTAAAATAATTCAATTTCAAGAAATTAATCATATACCCGTAATAAATAATTAATAAACGTTAAAATACAAGAAAAGTAATAATTTTTCCCCATATTAAAAAAGGTGCCGGTACGCCGTACCGGTGCGTACCGTCACAAAAAAAGCACTGTATTTATATATATATATATATAAAGCTATGTGTTCATTTTTCATCAATCAAATTGGTTTATTTAAAGATATGTGACCATATTGTTATTTTACCATTGCAATTTGTCTTAGCATATGTGTCCACGGCAGTCCTCGCTAGCGCATTTGATAACGTAGCAGACTGCCATGCGGGTTCGATTCTCCAGTTAGTCTATACTTTTTTTTCAAAACTTTTTGTATTTCTATTAATATTAGCTAAATAAAGATGGTAATTCCATGGGCAACCCCGGACAATTTAGCTTTTTGTTCATTAAAAATAATTGCCTAATTTTATCCTGATTACAATAAATTAAATTACTTTCCTAAATGTCTGTAGTAAAAAAAAGATTTGTAAAAAAAATTATTAGATCAATAGCTTTCTGTTCATTGTAGTTTATTAAAGTTTATCTGTAGCTTATACGGGTCTGTCTTAGCCCGGGCAACGCCAGGGAATTTAGCTTGTGTTTAATTAATAAGAGGAAAATCTATATTATGTTAATACAATTATTTTATAACTTTTTTAGATAGCATTACTTTAATCAGTATGTGTATTATTTTCTTTCAGTGGGCAGTTGCAACATATGGTACAATATTTGGAACATATGTTCTCTACAAACTTTTGAAGAAAAAGCCAAACCCAGTAAGCAAAGCACATTAAAAGCCCTTGATGGACTTCACTCTCAGTAAAGAATGTTGTGGCACAGAAAATATATTGTAATTGTAGGAAATAAAAATATGAGACTGATACTGTTTTTACTTGCCACTAATAAAAAATAAGTGAAATATTTTTTTGTTATACTTTAGTTGCTTGTTAATTGTTTAAAAATAATTATATGCAAGAAAGGAAAAGAAATAACCTTTATTACTTTATTGTTAATGAATACTATTAAGTTTGCAATCACCCTAACAAAATAGTTTTTTTTTTTGTTTAGTTTATATGTGTTAGTGATCTCAAAAGGAGAAACGGAAATAAAAGTAATGAATTATTAGTGGTCCTTATGTCATTTTTGAAAAAGCATAAGTGTACATTTTAAAAAGAGTTCATGGGTTTTGGGACATTTTTGGAACACTAATTATTTAAGTTTGGTAAAGCTGACCATTATTTGTATATGTTATAAGTTTGTGAATTTTTATGATGAGTGGATAATGTGGCTGGCTCGTTCTGATGATACAACAACACAGTACTTGAAAATGTTCGACTGTTTATTTACAAGAAAATTGACAATATGTTGTTCCACCACATTCAATCACTCATTTATCTGCAATAATGGCGCTCCAAGGTACCTAAAAGTTCTCCAGATAGAGTTTTGTATTTATACAGTTTTCTCCGTAATGAAAACCGGTATACCGGTAAGAAACTTAGTAGAATGTTAAAATGCTTATTTAAACAATCTTACTTTACCAGAGTCGAAAAAGTAATTAAAGTTCAGTGCCCCAAATATTAGTTGGGATTTTCAACCCAATTTAGTTCATGGACCATACAAAGATGTTTCTACTCCTCCAAAATTAGTCTCCTGGTCAGACTGTTCTGTTTTAGGGTCAAGAATCCGATCAGAGCATCAGCTATCGCGTCGGCATTCTCTAATGATGCCCATAGTAGAGATGGGTCGCTCACTAAAGAACTGATCAACTGATCCGGGTCTTTTAAAGGAACGGATCCGAAAGCCGATCACTGTCAAAAGACCCGGATCAGTACTGATCCGTTCCCGTTCTGCATTTCGATGTGTTGGTTTCCATAGTTCACTTAGAATCCGGATCTGACCCGGATCAGACCGATTCAGACCCGCTCAGTACTGATATGGGTCTGTACTGATTGGATCAGACCCGCTCAGTATTGATCGGCTCAGACCCGCTCATTACTGATCGGCTCAGACCCGCTCATTACTGATCGGCTCAGACCCGCTCAGTACTGATCGGCTCAGACCCGCTCAGTACTGAATGGGTCTGTACTCTGTACTGATCGGTTCCCGTTCTGCATTTCGATATGCTGGTTTCGAATGCGAGTGATCGTACAATTGCTGTCAATTGTAAATAATGTTGATGATACCATTTTTGCATTATAATTAGCCAATATGATTACAGTATTTTACATTTACCCTTTTAATTTTACTTATTAGTAGATTATTAGGTGAAAAAAAAGGAATTATAGCTTAAAAACAAAAGTTTAATTATAATTAGTTTAGTAGCCTACAACTAGACAATTGAGAACAATTATTTCTTATTTATATTTTTTAATGTTTTAAGTAACAAAAAAAACGGCGTTTCAACAAGGGATCCAAGTTGTATTTCTCTCCCCTTGACATCCAACATATAAAATTATGGAGGGAGGCGGGGGGGGGGGGGAGGGTAAATTACTAAGTGATCCGTGGAACCGTTCAACGGATCCGTATCTTTTTAGTGAGCGCTCAATTGAGCGGCGATCAGCATGGTGAACGGTTTTGCCCATCTCTAGCCCATAGGAATAGCCTCTAAATAAAAACCTGGTACCGTAGCAGATCACACGATTGTAAAAAGATACTGGTGGCCAATTTTAGTTTAGGTAATGGAACAACACAGTTGTAAGTTGCTATATAGTAACTGTTCAACACTTTCACTAACAATCTCTTCGAGGCTTTGACAAAGTTAATAACACTCTCCAGGAATAGTAAAATATATAGATAAGTTTATTTACACTCACATATTCTTATATCCTCACAAATTACATGAAAATCAATAAGATATATTCACTCAATTGCATTGCCATTTAGGCCTACATAATAGACTTTACAGAATAGATTCACTGAGATCTCCAATAGTATCTCCATTACAAAAATATCCACATAAAAACTCCAGCTCCTACCACCACAAAAGCTGGATGCCCACTGCCTTTGCCAAGGTCAAAATCTCCCCGTTTCCTTCTCACATCCTCTCACATGTCTCAATCAACACGTGAACTCCCATAAAATCACTATCGTCAACTCTTTGTCATAATATAATTGACCTTTTCTATAGTCTGTTTTTGCTATCTAAGGTCAAGGTTTACTCTTCTTTTCATTGGTTATCTCTCTTTGACCATAGACAATTTATTATGCTCTATTTCAATCACTGACAACAGTCAATAATGATGTGGCTAAATTCAGAGAACGCTGGTATCGGCTGTAGAGGAGCAACCGGTATGTTCTGGTTTGGTTTGCCAACCACCTGGCTTACTTGACAAGATTTGCAGTATGACGACACGTCCTTATGTAGACCATGCTCCAATTATAATAATGGTAGGCCTATTCTTTAGCTTTGTCCGTTAATAGTAAGAGACAAAGCATTAACCGACTGTTCCACTATTATAAGTCACTTATTTAGACTGTTTCCGAAAAAGGCAGTGTAAGTTTAATTTAAAGTGATTAGTTTATAGACTAGATGAAATGTGACTTAGATCTAATAAGAAATAGGAATCGCACACCTTTAGAAGAAAGGGGCTTGGGTCAGTATAGACTCTAAATAAAATATCTAGCAATCGGAGTTCGGTGCGTTTTTTAATCATGTCAGTTTTTAGATTGGTTTGGTTTTAATTTGAATAAAATGTTTACAAATGACTTATAAAAAAGCAAACTCTTATATCAACATAAGAGAAAACACATTATTTTCCAGACATATTACACTAAAACTTCTGTACAATTAGAAATATAAGTTGAGCAATATCACTATACAGAGCCAAGTTAAAGAAATGGCAGGTATGTGGTATGACCTAAAACATCCCAATTTTCTTCACAACCTGATGAGGCCATACTACCAGAAAATCAAACGAAAAAATCAGTCACAAAGCCATGAAAAATAACAACCCAACAATTCTACACATGCTATGAACAGAATACGGTCAACAAAGAGACTGGGACGTGGACGAAAAAGTCCTGGTCTTTTATTATTATACAAAGGAAGGCAAAGTTATTAGGAATCCGTTTTTAACAACCATGCGATAATTAATACTATAATACTCAAAGTGTTAATCGCGTTAGGTTAAATTTAGCTTTGTTTATAATTTATAAAATTAATTAATCAATAGTTGCCCCCTTGGTTATTAAAAAACAATGCGTAGATTTATAAAAAAAAAAAAATCTTTTGTATCAAGCAATTAGCATGGGATTATAAATCAGTCTAGGTGATTCTTCAAATCTGACATTCACAATCCATCTTTTTCTTTCGGCAACATCTTTTGGAAATGAAATAAAATTATATCTCCTACATCTTTTCGTACAATTATATATAGGCCATATATCTATGGTACAACCAGTAACGCAACACACAGCCAATTTTTCAAATTAAATGATCGAATGGGGACGGAAATGTTCTTCTCGGCGACCTTTTATGCATGCATAATTGTAAAGACTTGTCAATTCCATGCCCGAATGCCACTCGGGAAGAAAGTGTATATTTTTATGCCTTTGTTCTCACATAAGGTAGGCCTATAAGGAAAGTGTTTCTGTCCTTATGTTTATCTGAGCATTGCAGCAGGTTGTTATTGGGTTGTATTTCTAAATTAGAATTTAATGCTTTATGTATTATTATTACTTTAGTCTTTGCCCTTCGGTACCCTAGTTTTTCTAGGTTTTGTGATTTAATTATTATTAATTACTGTTATTAATTATTATTATTATTAATTAAGAGACCAGCCCATGACCAGTTCTGCCTTCCTGTACCGGACGTGCAATAGGGACTGTCACTTGCATGTGGGCTTGCACAGCCATAGCAGAAGCTGCAAGGCCAGGAGCGCACATTCCCCAAGGGCACAATAAACTCCGTCGTCTCTCGAGACAAATGGAAGCCAACAACAACAAAATTACTGTTGCATTGCGAAAAAAAGTCAATTGAATTAAAAAAAATTTTTGTACAAGATATTTTCTTGGTTAATTTAATAAGTTCAATTGAAAAATATAATGATTTACATGAAACACCTAATGTGTCCTCCTTTTGGTACTCAGGTGTCCTCCTTTGTCCTCCTTTTTGTCTCTCTGTGTCCTCCTGTTGGTACCAGTGTATCGGGCTACCCTAGACACACCTGTAGGGTTCACTCAGCTGTGAGGTAACTTCTAAATATTGTGAAAGAGCAACTCCCAAAATAAAATATTAGCAAAGCTTTTGGCCAAGTAAAGGTACTAAAAATATACAAAATTGTTGTAACGATCGTTGTATGGGATGAATGTACCGGTACGTGACAGTTTGGCGCTGCCGTTTTGACGCAACCGTTTTGGCGCGGGACGTTTTGGTGCGAGCCGTTTGGGCGCGGTACGTTTTGGCGCGAGGAAATAATTGAGGAAAACATTGATTTTTTTGTTGTATAATAAATGAAAGTGCTGATAAATAATATTAAGTTAAAACGATGTATTTTAATGCATATATAGGACCATTAAACTTTAAAAACTTTGTTTTTTTTATATATGCATATAGACTTAAGTATCTATTTATGGGCATAAAATGCTTATCTATTTATTTATCTATTTATATATATGTCGTCTTAATAGGGAGTTGTATTGTATGTTGTTTTTTTTCTCCACTTATAACGTTAAGCCTATAAGCGAAAATTACACGTGCTAGTTTTTCAATACAATTTTAACAACTACACAGGTTCATGAAGTAGGGGAAACTGGGGTAAAATGGGGTACTTAAGGAAAAAACTCTTCTGTATTGACAAAAAACATCAAAATGAAAACAAATTTAGCTGAAAATAAAAGAATACAACATTGACAACATTGTAACAAAGCACAAACACCATAGAATGTCATTTTTTAATTTTATTGAACTTTTAAAAAAATGACACAAATACCCCATTTTGCCCCATGCTTGGGGCAAAATGGGGTTCGGCATGGGGCAAAATGGGGTCATGGTAAGAACTTGTATAAAACCATAAAAAACATCAAAATTTTTTACTATTAATACACAGTTCGCATATAAAGTTTGGACTTTTATTTTTTTCTTCGATCAAGTCTTCTTAGTTCAAAGGATGAAAGACCAAATAGCATTTTTTCCATCTTCTGCCTAGTTCACATTATTGTTCAATAATGTTCAACAGAAAAAACAATTTTAAATGCACCTAGGGCTGAAAAAAATAACAGGCCTAATAAGAAATTGCATTCACAAATCAAAATAATTTCATATTTACAGGCCTATTTAGAAATTTCATTTACAAAAATTAAATATAAAAAAGTAGTATGGAGAAGAACCCCATTTTGCCCCACTGAAACTACCCCATTTTGCCCCATTGTGGTGGGGCACATACAAATGCATTAAAATTGCAACATGCTTGATTTTATTGTTAAATTAAAGGCCATATTTGTCGACAATAAGATATTATTCAGATACAATAAAAAATTTAGTTGGAAACTTTAATTATTAAGTATCAGTTTCTTAAGTCGTAAGTTAAAAAAATTAGATGAAAAAGATGCGAAAATTTGTATTTACCTTGTAACAAAAATTTTGCGTGAAAAGTGGACTATAGCTCAAGATGTCGTCGTCTCGGATCGTGTTACTTAAAATCCAATCATTTGCGATAGTTTTTGAGACTCTGAAAGGGGTGTATTTGCAAAACCCCATTTTACCCCAATACCCCGTTTTACCCCAGTTTCCCCTAACTCAGTGGCCACACCTTTCAAATAACTTGACTGTTGTAAAATAGTTAGGAGTGATTAAAACCAAGGTCAATCGTAGACAAGATGGTCAGAGAATTAATTATAACAATGGATGTTTTAGAATACTGGGTGGGTAGTAAAAAGATAAAAAGATACTTTTTTTATATTTGGTATGGTCAATGATGAGTGGTCTTCGCGTCCAGTCAACAACGTGCGTACAAATCAGAGATAATTATTTGGTTGACGTTATCTAGATTGTTAGCGGCAAATAAGCGATTTCAGTTGAGAAAACTGTATATAAGTCACTAAGAAAGGTTTAGTCCTCATTTCAATACATATCACATTAAGTGCTTTTGATATTCTTTGGATTACTGTTACCATTTCAATATTTATTCAAGTGTTACTATGCAGTGATTCCTAAGTTGGAATATAATTGTATCAAAATCTTAAAATGGATACTATTTGTTTCATTTAACATAAAAAAAATATTGTTTTCCTCAAATGAAGTTATTAAGTTACTTCTATTAAATGATGTAATATGTTTTTATTCCATCGAGCCAAAACGGAGGCGCCAAAACGACCGTCGCGCCAAAACGGTCACGCCAAAACGGCTGCGCCCAAACGTCGGAATGTACAATGGCGCACAAAAAGTCAATTGAAGCTCTTGACATAAAATTGCTGATTCTTGGTTGTTGGGCGGGCCGCGACACAGACCCGGTTTGGGTTTAATAATATCTACATTTATGCTACAGTAGACAGCTATTTATGTAAGCCTACCATTATCTTTCTCAACTCGCTGAACGTTGTTATTTACAACACCTATCTGTCATGTTCAAATAATAGGGTTATAGTAGGAATTTTATTAAATTATATACGTAATTCATTCATTATCCTTTATTGGTCTTATAGAAGGCAATTTTTCATTACTAAAATGCCGTTTTTATACTTAAATATTTTTAAATTTTAAGCAATAATTGTTTAATAACGGATCTTCTTTTACATACTTTTAAACTTTCTAAGTCTTACTATCTTGTAAAGTGTTTTGTCATCACGGAAATGTTGTGTCTTGTATCTAATTTTTTTTACATTTACAGCGTTCATACTTATATATTTAAAATTTTAACTTAAGGACAATTACTAATGTACATTTTTCATACTAGATCAATAGTTCAATATATGTTTAATTACTAAAACTCATTGATTTTATCATAGATTATAATATACATGAACCGCTTGCTTTAGTTTTTTATGCTATTATCTTCTGTTTTTTGCAATTCCCGATTTTAAATGAAGTAATTGTAATACAAGTTCCGTTTTATTAAAAGAGAAATTCAAAATTGAGAAAGAGGGAAGAGTGGGAGAGCTGGAGAGAGAGAGAGAGAGAGAGAGAGAGAAAGAGAGAGAGGTGGAAGGGGGCGGATCCAAGGAGGGTCCTAGTGTATATAGCAACCAAGGGCTGTAATCGTGTAATTTTTATTTTATTTTTTCATTATTTCCCTTTTGTATTTTGTTTTGTTGTAAGACAATGATAAGCACAAAACAGTACAACAAAATAGATATCAACAGTAACTAAAATCAATTTTTTTTTATACTACATAATAAAATAACACATCAAAAATTACATAGACGATATAAATGTTTCACTTTTTTATGTCTTTTACAAGGCGGTGGTGTGCGTGGTTCAGCACCACCTACAAAGCGCCTTTTTCTAGGCGAGAGCTGGTTCTCTATGAGACTTTTAAGGTGGACGGTTGTTTCATCGTATACCCTGTGAAACAGGACTTCACCTGCTTCGTTTCTAGAAAGACAAAGAACAAAATAATGAAAAATACTTCTAAGTCTTTGTATTGTGTTTAATAAAAATTAACATAATTGAAGACAAACCGAGGTTACCAAGACCACTTCAACCCCCACAGAGGATTCATACACGTTTCTCACAACAATTACACACGTTTCTTCTATCACACAGTCTTATTGACATCACAAAAAGAACACATAACCAGACAAAGGTATGTCTTCGTATTACTGCTGCACACTAGTAGCAAGTCAGCGATAGTTGCACCGGTCGCATTTCCCGCGGATACGCGAAAATAGTATCTACTGTACTGGGTGATGGGGTAAAGAAAATTAAACATCAACATATATAATTGCCGTGAGTTTGTTTGTTTGTTTATATATATATACTAGTGGTTATGCCCGTCAAAATGACGGAGAAACGAATGACTACAATGTGTTTTGTTAAGAGATAAAGAAAAGATACTATATTACAAAAAGACAATGAACGTTTCTTTTCGGTATTTAGTATTTGTTCTTTTCAATTGTTTCTCGTCGCCCTGACCCTGGCATATGCATAATAATTGTTCCTGTCAAGCTTCTGGTATTAAAACGTAGCAAGCAGTTGTGTTGACTGGTCTTGTTATTAATAATAGCCTATTAAATTAACAATAATATATTATCTAAAAGAAAAAAAACCACAATACCAAACAATAAAAAGGTAAATAATAAAAAAAAGCGTAGAAAATAATATTTCAATACCATAAAAACTAAAGTGAGAACGATTTTTTTTCGGTATTTAATTTTTGTTCTTGCTTATTGTATTAATAAAACAATGTTGAAAATGTTTCTTTCGGTATATAGTTTTTGTTATTTTTAATTGTTTCTGGTCTACCTGACCCTGGCATATGCATAATAATTGTGGCCTCAAGGACTGGCGTAGTGTGTAAACCGCCGATACATTCCTATTAAGAATACACTGGCGGGCGAACGCACGGTGCACATCCCCCGCAGCGGGTCCGAGGTCCATTACACTGCCGAGAGGCCACTGGTCTCGGTGGGGAGGAAGCAATGGACGTTGCAATCCCGTCTCAAGAACCACCCGGTGCCTGGATGCATGTACCTATAGTGTCACAAGGTATCCCGGGCGAGACACCAACTTGTCACGATGTGGACACTAGGAGGGGTGCTGGGTTGTGGGTGTGTGGGGTTAGTGATGACTGGTTGTCATGGGGTATGAGGTACCAATGCTGAGTCGTCCTGGAACAATGGTTACGTTTCTCCTGGCTCGTTTAGATGTTACAACGTACACAAACAGACAGTTCTAAGGTATGCAAGAAAATCGCTGGTTACAGTTCAGGTGTTTATTTACGTTTCAAATATCCAATGATGAGATACACATATGAATTTACACAGTAATGCTGACACTTAGTATATGGTAATGTTATGGAATCCAAAGTTAGGCTACACAGCTATAATGATGAAAATACGATTACTGGCTAGACAGCTATATATATATCTAACATGTGTTGCGATATAATACGTGAAATATATGAATTTGCACAGGAATGTCTAACACTTAGTATATGGTAATGTTATGGAATCCAAAGTTAGGCTACACAACTATACTGCTGAAACTACAATTGCTGGCTAAATATCTACAAGTCCACGTATACAGTTTGGGAGTTAAGCCAAGACGATGTTTCTAGCCCGAGAGCTGGGGGAGAACTGCTCAAGTTTAGTTGAGCGGGCTTTTCGTGAACATTAGTCACGTGACAGCTCCTCAATTTGGTTGGGTGATTACATTAATTTACATTTACCTATAAGTATATATGACTCCTATTGGTCAGTTCGAACATATATTTGCATAAAGAAAAGGCTTATTGGAGCCAAAATGGAGTAGGGGTAGGTGAACAATTACACCGCCAAACTGCGGGTAGGGGTGTAGATGAAATAATTACTACCGCCCACAACTCAGCGGGGGTGAACAAGGGAGACGGGGGGTCGAAGTGGGTGGGGATAGTGGCTGCGAGGGGCGGTGAGGGGGGGAGGGCGAAAAGGCTTTCGCTCTTCCCAGGTAATTATCTTCCGGTGGCGCTTTTGCTTAAGCAACAAAGGGAATTTTGACCAGGGAACAAGCTCTTAGAGGTCTATTTTGATAAACATGTTATAAGTGCGGAGGGGCGGGATGGGGTGAAGGTCATGGAGACGGAGGGCTCAGGGGTGTTGCGTCACATATGACCCTGGCCTTGTTCCGAGGGGATGGGGGGGGGAGAGAACACACACGTGCTACAACATTCATAGTATAGGCTTACATGAATGAATATTTACTGGCGCGATATTCTGTACAAATACATTAAATACAACAATGAATTAATAGTTGAAAATATAATAGAAATATATATATATATTAAGGTATTCACACACGTACTCTTCATTCATTCACGGTTTAGTACCAGTTTGGGCGTATTGATTAGTAAGCTCTGAATTGGGAATTTAGAAGAGTGTAGATCAGTTAAAAAAGAGAAGTGAAGAAGAGTGGCGGGGTTTTCCAATTGCGTAAGAGAGGGAGAATATAATGGCGTCAGACCACTCTCATCCTATCTAATCTAAACTCTACGCTAATCTATGATTCTAGTTCTACACTACTATCTATCTACGTGCTAATAAGTTACGATTAAGTCCAAGATCGTGACATATAGTAGGCCTTTAGTATTTATGCTACCGGGTGACAGTGCAGCTATACTGGCGAGCCACCTCGATAACGATTTTTGGAGAACCGCAGTGAACGATCGCTGGGCTGTGGAAACCTTCCCCGTTACACGGCACGCCACGCCTTTGGCGTGTCGTTGGGTGGCTGGAGCCTGGACAGAGATTGCTCAATCCTAAGCGTTAGGCCCTGGACACAAGAGCCGAAAGAGACTTAGACTTTTAAATTCGATATTTAAATGTAGCGAACAGTTGTGTTGACTTGCCTTGTTATTAATAATATTAAATTAATAATAATATAAGAATAGGAAGAAAAAGAATGGGCATTTCTATAGTAGTATAGCTCTTCTATCCATGCTATTAAATTATTATGCTCATATACTATCTAAAAGAAAAAATAAATAAATACAAAACAATAAAAAAGGTAAATAATTTAAACAAAATTAGAAAATAATATTTCAAGGCAATAAAAACTAAATTGAGAAAGATTTTTTCTGTATTTAATTTTTGTTCTTGCTTATTGTATCAATAAAACAGTACTGAGAATGTTTCTTTCGGTATTTAGTTTTTATTTTATATTGTTGCTATCAAGCTTATGGTACCCGGTATTAGAAAGTAATCATTTATAGGCCTAACTTGTTTTTTTATCATTCGTATCATTTAATTTATAGAGTGTATACAGTCGCCTATTAAAGGATATTCTCAATAGTGACGTAAATCCATTAAATAATTAAAACATTTGGTTACTTTTACTTAAAAGGATAATGCAAACATCAATAATGAAAAAATAAATAATTTGATAGACATTACGTCATACGCTAGTATTTTTTAAAGTTAACAATTGAAACTCTCCAAGCCAAATTGCTGTGCGTAACTTATAAAATAGGTCTTGCCACATTAAAAAAAACAACAGCATAATTGGGGAAACCCGAAAAGACCCTCGCGTTCAACATACAAAATATCGCGTTCAACATAGTAATGAACGGAAATGGCCATTAGCTATGTACGGTTATATTTAATTTGCATGGCTGGATCTAACATTTTGAATGTTTTAAATTAAAACATTCATGATTATAAGTCCTAAAATAAAATTATCTTTTGGAGTACGTTTCCGATTTATACATTTAATTTTTGTCCCGATTAGTAAAACGGCTTAGGTGCCTATAGCGAACAAACATATATATATATATATATCAACATATATAATTACCGTGAGTTTGTTTATTTGTTTATATATATACTAGTGGTTATGCCCGTCAAAATGACGGAGAAACGAATGACTACAATTTGTTTTGATAACAGAGAAAGAAAAGAGACTATTACAATAAAGACAATGAACGTCTCTTTTCGGTATTTAGGTTTTGTTCTTTTTACTTGTTTCTGGTCGCCCGGTCATATGCATAATAATTGTTACTGTCAAGCTTCTGGTATTAAAACGTAGCAAACAGTTGTGTTGACTTGTCTTGTTATTAATAATAGCCTATTAAATTATCAATAATATACTATCTAAAAGAAAAAAAAAACACAATACCAAACAATGAAAATGTAAATAATTATAAAAAAGCGTAGAAAATAATATTTCAACACCATAAAAACTAAAGTGAGAACGAATTTTTTTCGGTATTTAATTTTTGTTCTTGCTTATTGTATTAATAAAACAGTGTTGAAAATGTTTCTTTCGGTATTTAGTTTTTGTTATTTGTAATTGTTTCTGGTCGACCTGACCCTGGCATATGCATAATAATTGTGGCCTCAAGGACTGGCGTAGTGTGTAAAGCGCCGATACATTCCCATTAAGAATACACTGGCGGGCGAACGCACGGGGCACAGCCCGCGCAGCGGGTCCGAGGTCCATATCACTGCCGAGAGGCCACTGGTCTCGGTGGGGAGGAAGCAATGGACGCTGCAATTCCGTCTCAAGAACCACCCGGTGCCTGGATTCATGTACCTATAGTAGGCCTTTAGGATTTATTCTACCGGGTGACAGTCAGCTATACTGGCGAGCCACCTCGATAATGATCCTTTGGAGAACCGCAGTGAACGATCGCTGGGCTGTGGAAACCTTTCCCGTTACACGGCACGCCACGCCTTCGGCGTGTCGTTGGGTGGCTGGAGCCTGGACAGAGATAGCTCAATCCTAAGCGTTACGCCCTGGACACAAGAGCCGAAAGAGACTTAAGAGACTTTAAAATTCGATATTAAAATGTAGCGAACAGTTGTGTTGACTTGCCTTGTTATTAATAATATTAAATTAACAATAATATAAGAAGAAGAAGAAGAATGGGCATTTCTATAGCTCTTCTATCCATGCTATTAAATTAGCATGCTCATATACTATCTAAAAGAAAAAATATATAAATACAAAACAATAAAAAAGGTAAATAATTTAAACAAAATTAGAAAATAATATTTCAAGGCAATAAAACTAAATTGAGAAAGATTTTTTCTGTATTTAATTTTTGTTCTTGCTTAATGTATCAATAAAACAGTACTGAGAATGTTTCTTTCGGTATTTAGTTTTTATTTTACATTTGTTACGAATATCGGTCATAGAGGAATGACGTAATAAGGCATTGACCTCTTAACAAGTGCGTATTAGAGCCCAAGGTTTGACCTTTGTGCCCTGAGGGCAGTTTAAATAAAATAATTCGTCCAACCCCGTGGAATATGAAGGTTATAATCTGGATCGCAGTATCCTATAGACCAGTGGGATTGAAATGCGTATTAAGACCCTGTAGAATATTCGATAATAGCTTTCTTTGTAAAGTCCCTACCTCCTTAAAGTTAGTTCAGTTTGAAAGTTTGTAGAGAGAAGTCGCTATATTGATACTTGTATATTTCATGTCATTTTATTGAAACTTATGTTGCCATCAGTTGATGAAGTTATTTAAAGTTTATATTGAGTCTACAATTTAAATAAAATTGTTTATTCAACAACTGGAGTTGTTTAATCTATCATTGTTGAGAAAGGTGTTGAAGATAATTATCCCGAATATAACTACATTGCTGCATAGACCTGTCAGTCAAGGAACCCCTAGCTTGGGCTACAGATTAGCAGAATCTAGAGACTTCTAATAAAGATACAACTATACATTTAATCCGATGTAACGAGTCGTAATAATAGTCATCATAGTGACAGTCCATAACACATTGTTGCTGTCAAGCTTATGGTACCCGGTATTAGAAAGTAATCATTTATAGGCCTAACTTGTTTTTTTTTATCATTCGTATCATTTAATTTATAGAGTGTATACAGTCGCCTATTAAAGGATATTCTCAATAGTGACGTAAATCCATTAAATAATTAAAACATTTGGTTACTTTTTACTTAAAAGGATAATGCAAACATCAATAATGAAAAAATAAATAATTTGATAGACATTACGTCATAAGCTAGTATTTTTTAAAGTAAACAACTGAAACTCTCCAAGCCAAATTGCGGTGCGTAACTTATAAAAAAGGTCTCGCCACATTAAAAAAACAACAGCATAATTGGGAAAACCCGAAAAGACCCTCGCGTTCAACATACAAAATATCGCGTTCAACATAGTAATGAACGGAAATGGCCATTTGCTATGTACGGCTATATTTAATTTGCATGGCTGGATCTAACATTTTGAATGTTTTAAATTAACACATTCATGATTATAAGTCATAAAATAAAATTATCTTTCGGAGTACGTTTCCGATTTATACATTTAATTTTTGTCCCGATTAGTCAGACGGCTTAGGTGCCTATAGCGAACAAACATATATATATATATATATATATATATATATATATATATATATATATATATATATATATATATATATATATATACTAGTGGTTATGCCCGTCAAAATGACGGAGAAACGAACGACTACAATATTACAATATTAGTTAAGTTAAGTTAATATTAATGTTAAGAGAGAAAGAAAAGAGACTATTAAAATGAACGTTTCTTTTCGGTATTTAGTTTTTGTTCTTTTTAATTGTTTCTGACCCTGGCATATGCATAATAATTGTTACTGTCAAGCGTCTGATATTATAACGTAGCAAACAGTTGTGTTGACTTGACTTGTTATTAAAAATAGCCTATTAAATTAACAATAATATACTATCTAAAAGAAAAAAAAACCACAATACCAAACAATAAAAGGTAAATAATAAAAAAAAGCGTAGAAAATAATATTTCAATACAATACAAACTAAAGTGATAACGATTTTTTCGGTATTTAATTTTTGTTCTTGCTTATTGTATTAATAAAACAGTGTTGAGAATGTTTCTTTCTGTATTTAGTTTTTGTTATTTTTTTTTTTTGTTTCTGGTCGACCTGAACTTGACATATGCATAAGAATTGTGGCCTCAAGGACTGGCGTAGTGTGTAAACCGCCGATACATTCCCATTAAGAATACACTGGCGGGCGAACGCATGGGGCACAGGGGGAGGAAGCAATGGACGCTGCAATCCCGTCTCGAGAACCACCCGGTGCCTGGATGCATGTACCTATAGTATAGGATTTGTGCTACCGGGTGACAGTGCAGGTATACGGGCGAGCCACTACGATAATGATCCTTAGGGGAACCGCAGTGAACGATCGCTGGGCTGCGGAAACCTTCCCCGTTACACGGCACGCCACGCCTTGGGCGTGTCGTTGGGTGGCTGGAGCCTGGACAGAGATTGCTCAATCCTAAGCGTTACGCCCTGGACACAAGAGCCGAAAGGCTAGTCCGGGTTTTTTAAAGAGACTTTTAAATTCGATATTAAAATGTAGCGAACAGTTGTGTTGACTTGACTTGTTATTAATTATATTAAATTAAAAATAATATACAATCTGAAAGAAAAAAAACATAAATACAAAACAATAAAAAAGGTAAAAATATTTAAAAAAAATAGAAAATAATATTTCAATGAAATAAAAACTAAAGTGAGAAAGATTTTTTCGGTATTTAATTTTTGTTCTTGCTTATTGTATCAATAAAACAGTATTGATAATGTTTCTTTCGGTATTTAGTTTTTATTTTATATTGTTGCTGTCAATCTTATGGTACCCGGTATTTGAAAGTAATCATTTATAAGCCTAACTTGTTTTTTTATAATTCGTATCATTTAATTTATAGGGTGTATAAAGTCGCCTTTTAAAGGATATTCTCCAATAACAACGTAAATCCATTAAATAATTAAAACATTTGGTTACTTTTACTTAAAAGGATAATGCAAACATCAATAATGAAAAAATAATTTCATAGACATTACGTCATACGCTAGTATTTTGTTTAAAGTAAACCATTGAAACTCTCTAAGCCAAATTGCAGTGCGTAGCTTTTAAAAAAGGTCTCGCCACATTAAAAAAACAACAGTAGAATTGGGAAAACCCGGAAAGACCCTCGCGTTCAACATAGTGAATGTCGCGTTCAATATAGTAAATGAACGGAAATGGCCATTTGCTATGTACCGTTATATTTATTTGCATAGATGGATATGACATTTTGGATTTTTTAAATCAACACATTTATGATTATAAGTGATAAAATAAAATTATCTTTTGGAGGACGTTTCCAATTTATACATTTAATTTTTGGCCCGAATAGTCAAACGGCTTAGGAGCCTATAGCGAACAAACATATATATAAATATATATATATATATATATATATAAACAAACATATAAACAAACTCACGGTAATTATATATGTTGATATATATATATATATATATAAATAAATAAATAAATAGATATATATATACTAGTGGTTATGCCCGTCAAAATGACGGAGAAACGATTGATTACAATGTATTTTGTTAAGAGAGAAAGAAAAAATATGCAATAAAATATACAATTATATATATATATATACAATAAAAACTGAAATGATAACGTTTCTTTTGGGTATTTAGTTTTTGTTCTTTTTTCTTGTTTCTGGTCGCCCTGTCCCACTACTGTACCCGTGGGCCTCAAACACTGGCGTAATGTGTAAACCGCCGATACATTACCATTAATAATACACCGGCGGGCGAACGCGTGGGGGACAGCCCCCGCAGCGGGTCCGAGATCCATCGCACTGCCGAGAAGACACGGGGCCTCGGTGGGGAGGAAGCAATGGACGTTGCATTCCCGTTTTGAGAACCACTTGGTGCCTGGATGCCTGTACTTATAGTATAGGATTTGCGCTACCGGGTGAAAGTGCAGGGATACAGGCGAGCCATCACGATAATGATCCTTAGGGGAACCGAGTGAACGGTCGCCGGCCTGCGGGAACCTTCCCTGTTACACACCCCGCCACGCCTTCGGCGTGTCGTGGGGTGGCTGGAGCCCGGACAATCCTAAACGTTACGCCCTAGACACAAGAGCCGAAAGACTCGTCCGGGTTTTCTAAGAGACTTTTTAATTTGGTCGCCCTGACCCTGGCATATGCATAAGAATTGTTGCTGTCAAGCTTTCTTGTAGCGAACAGTTGTGTTGACTTGTTATTAATAATATTGAATTAAGTATAATATACTATCTAAAAGGAAAAAGAACAAAACAAATACTAAACAATAAAAAGGTAAATAATAAAAAAAACTTATAGTCTACGTTGAAAATAATATTTCAATACAATAAAAACTAAAGTGAGAACGATTTTTTTCGGTATTTAATTTTTGTTCTTGCTTATTGTATTAATAAAACAGTGTTGAAAATGTTTCTTTTGGTATTTATTTTTTGTTATTTTTAATTGTTTCTGGTCGACCTGACCCTGGCATATGCATAATAATTGTGGCCTCAAGGACTGGCGTAGTGTGTAAAGCGCCGATACATTCCCATTAAGAATACACTGGCGGGCGAACGCACGGGGCACAGCCCGCGCAGCGGGTCCGAGGTCCATATCACTGCCGAGAGGCCACTGGTCTCGGTGGGGAGGAAGCAATGGACGCTGCAATTCCGTCTCAAGAACCACCCGGTGCCTGGATTCATGTACCTATAGTAGGCCTTTAGGATTTATTCTACCGGGTGACAGTCAGCTATACTGGCGAGCCACCTCGATAATGATCCTTTGGAGAACCGCAGTGAACGATCGCTGGGCTGTGGAAACCTTCCCCGTTACACGGCACGCCACGCCTTCGGCGTGTCGTTGGGTGGCTGGAGCCTGGACAGAGATTGCTCAATCCTAAGCGTTACGCCCTGGACACAAGAGCCGAAAGAGACTTAAGAGACTTTTAAATTCGATATTAAAATGTAGCGAACAGTTGTGTTGACTTGCCTTGTTATTAATAATATTAAATTAACAATAATATAAGAAGAAGAAGAAGAATGGGCATTTCTATAGCTCTTCTATCCATGCTATTAAATTAGCATGCTCATATACTATCTAAAAGAAAAAATATATAAATACAAAACAATAAAAAAGGTAAATAATTTAAACAAAATTAGAAAATAATATTTCAAGGCAATAAAACTAAATTGAGAAAGATTTTTTCTGTATTTAATTTTTGTTCTTGCTTAATGTATCAATAAAACAGTACTGAGAATGTTTCTTTCGGTATTTAGTTTTTATTTTACATTTGTTACGAATATCGGTCATAGAGGAATGACGTAATAAGGCATTGACCTCTTAACAAGTGCGTATTAGAGCCCAAGGTTTGACCTTTGTGCCCTGAGGGCAGTTTAAATAAAATAATTCGTCCAACCCCGTGGAATATGAAGGTTATAATCTGGATCGCAGTATCCTATAGACCAGTGGGATTGAAATGCGTATTAAGACCCTGTAGAATATTCGATAATAGCTTTCTTTGTAAAGTCCCTACCTCCTTAAAGTTAGTTCAGTTTGAAAGTTTGTAGAGAGAAGTCGCTATATTGATACTTGTATATTTCATGTCATTTTATTGAAACTTATGTTGCCATCAGTTGATGAAGTTATTTAAAGTTTATATTGAGTCTACAATTTAAATAAAATTGTTTATTCAACAACTGGAGTTGTTTAATCTATCATTGTTGAGAAAGGTGTTGAAGATAATTATCCCGAATATAACTACATTGCTGCATAGACCTGTCAGTCAAGGAACCCCTAGCTTGGGCTACAGATTAGCAGAATCTAGAGACTTCTAATAAAGATACAACTATACATTTAATCCGATGTAACGAGTCGTAATAATAGTCATCATAGTGACAGTCCATAACACATTGTTGCTGTCAAGCTTATGGTACCCGGTATTAGAAAGTAATCATTTATAGGCCTAACTTGTTTTTTTTTATCATTCGTATCATTTAATTTATAGAGTGTATACAGTCGCCTATTAAAGGATATTCTCAATAGTGACGTAAATCCATTAAATAATTAAAACATTTGGTTACTTTTTACTTAAAAGGATAATGCAAACATCAATAATGAAAAAATAAATAATTTGATAGACATTACGTCATAAGCTAGTATTTTTTAAAGTAAACAACTGAAACTCTCCAAGCCAAATTGCGGTGCGTAACTTATAAAAAAGGTCTCGCCACATTAAAAAAACAACAGCATAATTGGGAAAACCCGAAAAGACCCTCGCGTTCAACATACAAAATATCGCGTTCAACATAGTAATGAACGGAAATGGCCATTTGCTATGTACGGCTATATTCAATTTGCATGGCTGGATCTAACATTTTGAATGTTTTAAATTAACACATTCATGATTATAAGTCATAAAATAAAATTATCTTTCGGAGTACGTTTCCGATTTATACATTTAATTTTTGTCCCGATTAGTCAGACGGCTTAGGTGCCTATAGCGAACAAACATATATATATATATATATATATATATATATATATATATATATATATATATATATATATATATAAATAAATAAATAAATAGATATATATATACTAGTGGTTATGCCCGTCAAAATGACGGAGAAACGATTGATTACAATGTATTTTGTTAAGAGAGAAAGAAAAAATATGCAATAAAATATACAATTATATATATATATATACAATAAAAACTGAAATGATAACGTTTCTTTTGGGTATTTAGTTTTTGTTCTTTTTTCTTGTTTCTGGTCGCCCTGTCCCACTACTGTACCCGTGGGCCTCAAACACTGGCGTAATGTGTAAACCGCCGATACATTACCATTAATAATACACCGGCGGGCGAACGCGTGGGGGACAGCCCCCGCAGCGGGTCCGAGATCCATCGCACTGCCGAGAAGACACGGGGCCTCGGTGGGGAGGAAGCAATGGACGTTGCATTCCCGTTTTGAGAACCACTTGGTGCCTGGATGCCTGTACTTATAGTATAGGATTTGCGCTACCGGGTGAAAGTGCAGGGATACAGGCGAGCCATCACGATAATGATCCTTAGGGGAACCGAGTGAACGGTCGCCGGCCTGCGGGAACCTTCCCTGTTACACACCCCGCCACGCCTTCGGCGTGTCGTGGGGTGGCTGGAGCCCGGACAATCCTAAACGTTACGCCCTAGACACAAGAGCCGAAAGACTCGTCCGGGTTTTCTAAGAGACTTTTTAATTTGGTCGCCCTGACCCTGGCATATGCATAAGAATTGTTGCTGTCAAGCTTTCTTGTAGCGAACAGTTGTGTTGACTTGTTATTAATAATATTGAATTAAGTATAATATACTATCTAAAAGGAAAAAGAACAAAACAAATACTAAACAATAAAAAGGTAAATAATAAAAAAAACTTATAGTCTACGTTGAAAATAATATTTCAATACAATAAAAACTAAAGTGAGAACGATTTTTTTCGGTATTTAATTTTTGTTCTTGCTTATTGTATTAATAAAACAGTGTTGAAAATGTTTCTTTTGGTATTTATTTTTTGTTATTTTTAATTGTTTCTGGTCGACCTGACCCTGGCATATGCATAATAATTGTGGCCTCAAGGACTGGCGTAGTGTGTAAAGCGCCGATACATTCCCATTAAGAATACACTGGCGGGCGAACGCACGGGGCACAGCCCGCGCAGCGGGTCCGAGGTCCATATCACTGCCGAGAGGCCACTGGTCTCGGTGGGGAGGAAGCAATGGACGCTGCAATTCCGTCTCAAGAACCACCCGGTGCCTGGATTCATGTACCTATAGTAGGCCTTTAGGATTTATTCTACCGGGTGACAGTCAGCTATACTGGCGAGCCACCTCGATAATGATCCTTTGGAGAACCGCAGTGAACGATCGCTGGGCTGTGAAAACCTTCCCCGTTACACGGCACGCCACGCCTTCGGCGTGTCGTTGGGTGGCTGGAGCCTGGACAGAGATTGCTCAATCCTAAGCGTTACGCCCTGGACACAAGAGCCGAAAGAGACTTAAGAGACTTTTAAATTCGATATTAAAATGTAGCGAACAGTTGTGTTGACTTGCCTTGTTATTAATAATATTAAATTAACAATAATATAAGAAGAAGAAGAAGAATGGGCATTTCTATAGCTCTTCTATCCATGCTATTAAATTAGCATGCTCATATACTATCTAAAAGAAAAAATATATAAATACAAAACAATAAAAAAGGTAAATAATTTAAACAAAATTAGAAAATAATATTTCAAGGCAATAAAACTAAATTGAGAAAGATTTTTTCTGTATTTAATTTTTGTTCTTGCTTAATGTATCAATAAAACAGTACTGAGAATGTTTCTTTCGGTATTTAGTTTTATTTTACATTTGTTACGAATATCGGTCATAGAGTAATGACGTAATAAGGCATTGACCTCTTAACAAGTGCGTATTAGAGCCCAAGGTTTGACCTTTGTGCCCTGAGGGCAGTTTAAATAAGATAATTCGTCCAACCCCGTGGAATATGAAGGTTATAATCTGGATCGCAGTATCCTATAGACCAGTGGGATTGAAATGCGTATTAAGACCCTGTAGAATATTCGATAATAGCTTTCTTTGTAAAGTCCCTACCTCCTTAAAGTTAGTTCAGTTTGAAAGTTTGTAGAGAGAAGTCGCTATATTGATACTTGTATATTTCATGTCATTTTATTGAAACTTATGTTGCCATCAGTTGATGAAGTTATTTAAAGTTTATATTGAGTCTACAATTTAACTAAAATTGTTTATTCAACAACTGGAGTTGTTTAATCTATCATTGTTGAGAAAGGTGTTGAAGATAATTATCCCGAATATAACTACATTGCTGCATAGACCTGTCAGTCAAGGAACCCCTAGCTTGGGCTACAGATTAGCAGAATCTAGAGACTTCTAATAAAGATACAACTATACATTTAATCCGATGTAACGAGTCGTAATAATAGTCATCATAGTGACAGTCCATAACACATTGTTGCTGTCAAGCTTATGGTACCCGGTATTAGAAAGTAATCATTTATAGGCCTAACTTGTTTTTTTTTATCATTCGTATCATTTAATTTATAGAGTGTATACAGTCGCCTATTAAAGGATATTCTCAATAGTGACGTAAATCCATTGAATAATTAAAACATTTGGTTACTTTTTACTTAAAAGGATAATGCAAACATCAATAATGAAAAAATAAATAATTTGATAGACATTACGTCATAAGCTAGTATTTTTTAAAGTAAACAACTGAAACTCTCCAAGCCAAATTGCGGTGCGTAACTTATAAAAAAGGTCTCGCCACATTAAAAAAACAACAGCATAATTGGGGAAACCCGAAAAGACCCTCGCGTTCAACATACAAAATATCGCGTTCAACATAGTAATGAACGGAAATGGCCATTTGCTATGTACGGCTATATTTAATTTGCATGGCTGGATCTAACATTTTGAATGTTTTAAATTAACACATTCATGATTATAAGTCATAAAATAAAATTATCTTTCGGAGTACGTTTCCGATTTATACATTTAATTTTTGTCCCGATTAGTCAGACGGCTTAGGTGCCTATAGCGAACAAACATATATATATATATATATATATATATATATATATATATATATATATATATATATATATATAAATAAATAAATAAATAAATATATATATACTAGTGGTTATGCCCGTCAAAATGACGGAGAAACGATTGATTACAATGTATTTTGTTAAGAGAGAAAGAAAAAATATGCAATAAAATATACAATTATATATATATATATACAATAAAAACTGAAATGATAACGTTTCTTTTGGGTATTTAGTTTTTGTTCTTTTTTCTTGTTTCTGGTCGCCCTGTCCCACTACTGTACCCGTGGGCCTCAAACACTGGCGTAATGTGTAAACCGCCGATACATTACCATTAATAATACACCGGCGGGCGAACGCGTGGGGGACAGCCCCCGCAGCGGGTCCGAGATCCATCGCACTGCCGAGAAGACACGGGGCCTCGGTGGGGAGGAAGCAATGGACGATGCATTCCCGTTTTGAGAACCACTTGGTGCCTGGATGCCTGTACTTATAGTATAGGATTTGCGCTACCGGGTGAAAGTGCAGGGATACAGGCGAGCCATCACGATAATGATCCTTAGGGGAACCGAGTGAACGGTCGCCGGCCTGCGGGAACCTTCCCTGTTACACACCCCGCCACGCCTTCGGCGTGTCGTGGGGTGGCTGGAGCCCGGACAATCCTAAACGTTACGCCCTAGACACAAGAGCCGAAAGACTCGTCCGGGTTTTCTAAGAGACTTTTTAATTTGGTCGCCCTGACCCTGGCATATGCATAAGAATTGTTGCTGTCAAGCTTTCTTGTAGCGAACAGTTGTGTTGACTTGTTATTAATAATATTGAATTAAGTATAATATACTATCTAAAAGGAAAAAGAACAAAACAAATACTAAACAATAAAAAGGTAAATAGTAAAAAAAAACTTATAGTCTACGTTGAAAATAATATTTCAATACAATAAAAACTAAAGTGAGAACGATTTTTTTCGGTATTTAATTTTTGTTCTTGCTTATTGTATTAATAAAACAGTGTTGAAAATGTTTCTTTTGGTATTTATTTTTTGTTATTTTTAATTGTTTCTGGTCGACCTGACCCTGGCATATGCATAATAATTGTGGCCTCAAGGACTGGCGTAGTGTGTAAAGCGCCGATACATTTCCATTAAGAATACACTGGCGGGCGAACGCACGGGGCACAGCCCGCGCAGCGGGTCCGAGGTCCATATCACTGCCGAGAGGCCACTGGTCTCGGTGGGGAGGAAGCAATGGACGCTGCAATTCCGTCTCAAGAACAACCCGGTGCCTGGATTCATGTACCTATAGTAGGCCTTTAGGATTTATTCTACCGGGTGACAGTCAGCTTTACTGGCGAGCCACCTCGATAATGATCCTTTGGAGAACCGCAGTGAACGATCGCTGGGCTGTGGAAACCTTCCCCGTTACACGGCACGCCACGCCTTCGGCGTGTCGTTGGGTGGCTGGAGCCTGGACAGAGATTGCTCAATCCTAAGCGTTACGCCCTGGACACAAGAGCCGAAAGAGACTTAAGAGACTTTTAAATTCGATATTAAAATGTAGCGAACAGTTGTGTTGACTTGCCTTGTTATTAATAATATTAAATTAACAATAATATAAGAAGAAGAAGAAGAATGGGCATTTCTATAGCTCTTATATCCATGCTATTAAATTAGCATGCTCATATACTATCTAAAAGAAAAAATATATAAATACAAAACAATAAAAAAGGTAAATAATTTAAACAAAATTAGAAAATAATATTTCAAGGCAATAAAATTAAATTGAGAAAGATTTTTTCTGTATTTAATTTTCTTTCTTGCTTAATGTATCAATAAAACAGTACTGAGAATGTTTCTTTCGGTATTTAGTTTTTATTTTACATTTGTTACGAATATCGGTCATAGAGGAATGACGTAATAAGGCATTGACCTCTTAACAAGTGCGTATTAGAGCCCAAGGTTTGACCTTTGTGCCCTGAGGGCAGTTTAAATAAAATAATTCGTCCAACCCCGTGGAATATGAAGGTTATAATCTGGATCGCAGTATCCTATAGACCAGTGGGATTGAAAGGCGTATTAAGACCATGTAGAATCTTCGATAATAGCTTTCTTTGTAAAGTCCCTACCTCCTTAAAGTTAGTTCAGTTTGAAAGTTTGTAGAGAGAAGTCGCTATATTGATACTTGTATATTTCATGTCATTTTATTGAAACTTATGTTGCCATCAGTTGATGAAGTTATTTAAAGTTTATATTGAGTCTACAATTTAAATAAAACTGTTTATTCAACAACTGGAGTTGTTTAATCTATCATTGTTGAGAAAGGTGTTGAAGATAATTATCCCGAATATAACTACATTGCTGCATAGACCTGTCAGTCAAGGAACCCCTAGCTTGGGCTACAGATTAGCAGAATCTAGAGACTTCTAATAAAGATACAACTATACATTGAATCCGATGTAACGAGTCGTAATAATAGTCATCATAGTGACAGTCCATAACACATTGTTGCTGTCAAGCTTATGGTACCCGGTATTAGAAAGTAATCATTTATAGGCCTAACTTGTTTTTTTTTTATCATTCGTATCATTTAATTTATAGAGTGTATACAGTCGCCTATTAAAGGATATTCTCAATAGTGACGTAAATCCATTGAATAATTAAAACATTTGGTTACTTTTTACTTAAAAGGATAATGCAAACATCAATAATGAAAAAATAAATAATTTGATAGACATTACGTCATAAGCTAGTATTTTTTAAAGTAAACAACTGAAACTCTCCAAGCCAAATTGCGGTGCGTAACTTATAAAAAAGGTCTCGCCACATTAAAAAAACAACAGCATAATTGGGGAAACCCGAAAAGACCCTCGCGTTCAACATACAAAATATCGCGTTCAACATAGTAATGAACGGAAATGGCCATTTGCTATGTACGGCTATATTTAATTTGCATGGCTGGATCTAACATTTTGAATGTTTTAAATTAACACATTCATGATTATAATTCATAAAATAAAATTATCTTTCGGAGTACGTTTCCGATTTATACATTTAATTTTTGTCCCGATTAGTCAAACGGCTTAGGTGCCTATAGCGAACAAACATATATATATATATATATATATATATAAATAAATAAACATATATATATATATACTAGTGGTTATGCCCGTCAAAATGACGGAGAAACGATTGATTACAATGTATTTTGTTAAGAGAGAAAGAAAAAATATGCAATAAAATATACAATTATATATATATATATATACAATAAAAACTGAAATGATAACGTTTCTTTTGGGTATTTAGTTTTTGTTCTTTTTTCTTGTTTCTGGTCGCCCTGTCCCACTACTGTACCCGTGGGCCTCAAACACTGGCGTAATGTGTAAACCGCCGATACATTACCATTAATAATACACCGGCGGGCGAACGCGTGGGGGACAGCCCCCGCAGCGGGTCCGAGATCCATTGCACTGCCGAGAAGACACGGGGCCTCGGTGGGGAGGAAGCAATGAACGTTGCATTCCCGTTTTGAGAACCACTTGGTGCCTGGATGCCTGTACTTATAGTATAGGATTTGCGCTACCGGGTGAAAGTGCAGGTATACAGTCGAGCCATCACGATAATGATCCTTAGGGGAACCGAGTGAACGGTCGCCGGCCTGCGGGAACCTTCCCTGTTACACACCCCGCCGCGCCTTCGGCGTGTCGTGGGGTGGCTGGAGCCCGGACAATCCTAAACGTTACGCCCTAGACACAAGAGCCGAAAGACTCGTCCGGGTTTTCTAAGAGACTTTTTAATTTGGTCGCCCTGACCCTGGCATATGCATAAGAATTGTTGCTGTCAAGCTTTTTTTGTAGCGAACAGTTGTGTTGACTTGTTATTAATAATATTGAATTAAGTATAATATACTATCTAAAAGGAAAAAGAACAAAACAAATACTAAACAATAAAAAGGTAAATAATAAAAAAAACTTATAGTCTACGTTGAAAATAATATTTCAATACAATAAAAACTAAAGTGAGAACGATTTTTTTTCGGTATTTAATTTTTGTTCTTGCTTATTGTATTAATAAAACAGTGTTGAAAATGTTTCTTTTGGTATTTATTTTTTGTTATTTTTAATTGTTTCTGGTCGACCTGACCCTGGCATATGCATAATAATTGTGGCCTCAAGGACTGGCGTAGTGTTTAAACCGCCGATACATTCCCATTAAGAATACACTGGCGGGCGAACGCACGGGGCACAGCCCCCTCAGCGGGTCCGAGGTCCATTACACTGCCGAGAGGCCACTGGTCTCGGTGGGGAGGAAGCAATGGACGCTGCAATCCCATCTCAAGAACCACCCGGTGCCTGGATGCATGTACCTATAGTAGGCTTATAGGATTTGTGCTACCGGGTGACAATGCAGATATACTGGCGAGCCACCTCGATAATGGTCCTTTGGAGAACCGCAGTGAACGATCGCTGGGCTGTGGAACCTTCCCTGTTACACGGCACACCACGCCTTCGGCGTGTCGTTGTGTGGCTGGAGCCTGGACAGAGATTTCTCAATCCTAAGCGTTACGCCCTGGACACAAGAGCCAAAAGAGACTTAAGAGACTTTTAAATTCGATATAAAAATGTAGCAACCAGTTGTGTTGACTTGCCTTGTTATTAATAATATTAAATTAACAATAATATAAGAATAATAATAATAAGAAGAAGAAGAATGGGCATTTCTATAGCTCTTCTATCCATGCTATTAAATTAGCATGCTAATAATTATATTATCTAAAAGAAAAAAAAATATAAATACAAAACAATAAAAAAGGTAAATATTTTTAAGAAAATTAGAAAATAATATTTCAAGACATTAAAAACTAAATTGAGAAAGATTTTTTCTGTATTTAATTTTTGTTCTTGCTTATTGTATCAATAAAACAGTACTGAGAATGTTTCTTTCGGTATTTAGTTTTTATTTTATATTGTTGCTGTCAAGCTTATGGTACCCGGTATTAGAAAGTAATCATTTATAGGCCTAACTTGTTTTTTTTCTAATTCGTATCATTTAATTTATAGAGTGTATACGGTCGCCTATTAAATGATATTCTCAATAGTGACGTAAATCCATTAAATAATTAAAACCTTTGGTTACTTTTACTTAAAAGGATAATGCAAACATCAATAATGAAAAAATAAATAATTTGATAGACATTACGTCATACGCTAGTATTTTTAAACAATTGAAACTCTCCAAGCCAAATTGCGGTGCGTAACTTATAAAAAAGGTCTCGCCACATTAAAAAAAACAACAGCATAATTAGGGAAACCCGAAAAGACCCTCGCGTTCAACATACAAAATATCGCGTTCAACATAGTAATGAACGGAAATGGCCATTTGCTATGTACGGTTATATTTAATTTGCATGGCTGGATCTAACATTTTGAATGTTTTAAATTAACACATTCATGATTATAAGTCATAAAATAAAATTATCTTTTGGAGTACGTTTCCGATTTATACATTTAATTTTTGTCCCGATTAGTCAAACGGCTTAGGTGCCTATAGCGAACAAACATATATATATATATATATATATATATATATATAAACAAACAAACAAACTCACGGCAATTATATATGTTGATATATAATATATATATATATATATATATATATATATATATATATAAGCAAATAAACAAACTCACGGCAATTATATATGTTGATATATATATATATATAATAATAATAATAATAATAATAATAACGGTGCTTATATAGCGCATATCCCGTTGGTGACAGTTCTATGCGCTGATGACAGTTACAGAATACAGACAGACAACGAAATATGTAGTAATACGCTAATTCTGCTGACGAAATAGGTGAGTCTTCAGCCGGCTCCTGAAGGTGTCATAGCTAGGGCTCTGGCGAAGCTGTAGTGGGAGGTGATTCCAAGCGGACGGTCCTGCGTAGGAAAATGAACGTTCGCCAGCGGACACTAGCCTCACACGAGGGATCCGCAGAGTAAGCGCGTCAGAAGCCGAACGAAGTGGGCGGGACTGGGTGTAGAGCTCCGTACAAGAGCAAAGATAATCCGGGGCGCAGTTATTCAGGCACCTATAACAGAGGGAAGCCAGCTTATATGAGATCCAGTTGTTGATGGGTAGCCAGTGCAGAGATCGGAGCAGAGGATTAATATTATTTGACTTCTTCTTCTTGAGAACTAGTCGGGCTGCGCAGTTCTGGATACGTTGAAGTCCTTGAAGGGAGGAGGCCGAGAGACCAGCCAAAAGCGAATTACAATAGTCCAATCGGGAAAAGAGGAGAGAGATGATAAGCTTAACACAAGCTTCCTTAGTGAGATAACGACGGATGGCGGCAATACGACGCAGATGGAAGAAGCAGATTTTGGTGAGGAAGGAGATGTGGGTCTGCATGGACAGCGTGGAGTCCAGATAGACGCCAAAGCTTTTGATAGTCGGGGAGAAAGGCACAGTTACATCAGCCAGCTGAAGATCGGACGCAGTGAGGGACACGACCCTCTGTCTCGTACCGACGATAAGAGCTTCAGTCTTCTCACTGTTAAGCTTCAACTTGTTTTCCGTCATCCAGCTCTGGATGTCCAGGAAACAGATGGAGATGGAAGCACGGCATTTATATATGTTGATATATTTTGCTAAAACAAATTTTAATGAAGATTATATAACTTACTGTGAATATCGTCTAGCAATACGCCATGTTTTGCACTCAGTAGTAGCGATCGGATCTCCTTACGAAATTCTTCCATTATGAGATTTTATTTCTGGAAATAATTAAAATAGACACCACCACCATTAAATTACAAAGATACTTATATGATTTATAGGGTTTTTATAAAATGAAAGGCTTATACTCATTTTTTTTCTCCCTAACGCCTCAAATAGTCTTTAGAAATCAACATGGCTATACACTATTCCATTGATATGACTTAACCCTCAGAGGCCCACCGGGTCATCGGTGACTTACCACGTTAAATGGAAGCCCCTTTTTAAAAAAACAACAACATACAAATATTAATTAAATACGTGTTTTTTTTTTGTTTTTTTTTTACCCTTAAAGCCCAGTGTTTCATTTTTGGAATACAAGGGAATTAATTGTTATTTCTAGTTCTTAAAATTAACTAAGTTACTGTCCGAATTCTATATGGCCCCCACCTAGAGCCAGAAAATAATTTGGGCCTCCGTGTAAATATGAAACATCTCTATTTCGATTGATTTGTGTTATACAGGGCCTCACATTAAGCAAAAGATATACTCTCTAATTAAGAGAGGTTTATTTATTTTATAAAAAGCTAGGCTAAATATCTTAAGGGACGCGTTATGTGCAGAACAAAAGTCTAGTAGTGTAGATTGAACGTCCCCCCATACGCAGATTATTTAAACATAATACAGAGTTATGCAATAAGCATATCAAAACGCACAAATGTCTGATACATAAGAAAATAAACTTACCTTAGTGAAACGGGGAATGTACAACACCAAAGTTGAAGGTGGAAGACTCACTTTCCAGTGTATCTATAAGGGATACAACACGTCATGTGTAAGATTTTGTTTCGCAATAGGACAACAATGTATTGCGTAAAGTGATATTATTTTAGATTGTAGGGTGTTACGGTCAAGTTGGTAGTGACCCCCATTTGACCTTTTCGTTTTATAAAGATAGACTTGCTCGACTTGAACTTTAGGCCTAGAGTATCATATTGCATGTTTGGTATGCGGAAGTGGGCTGGGTCGGGTGGACAAAGGGACTTGGAATTCTTGGTTTAGGAGGGGAAAAACGGAGTTTTGTTCGTCAGTTGAGAGGAGACCAACCCGCTTGCGAGGACTGTTAGAAATTAGAATTCTCGAAGCGAAATATTATAAAAATCGGATGACTGAATGTGGTGGAACTGTAGCATTGGTCTTGTAAATAAACGTCTGAACTTACAAGTACTGTGTTGTGTCATCAATAGAATTATAAATAGAAATTTGTGTGTGTGTTTGACAACCTCTTTCAACCCTTAGCCAACGCAGCCGTCTCAGCACAACCAGTGTACCCATTACACCAGGAGTAGCTGTGACATAAGGGTCAGTCCGTCCAGCTAGTTTTGACACCGTTAATAATCCCAACACTATCAGTCAAAGACATTTATCAAACCACTATGACAACTAGGAGGGGGCGGGTCTCAAGTATGCTACTGTGTCTGTTTCGTTTATTTTATTTCTTTATTTTCATGGGGGGAAAAGTTTATCAATTGCAAAGCCTATCTTTGGGAAGTCTTACCAAACATTAAAAACCAGTTAACAAAAATTTTGTAGATCGCAAGAAGTTTAGAAAAGTAAGGAAGATATTTTCATTAGGCCACAAATGTTTAGTCACAAGTGACATTCTTCTCTCTTTCGCTCACTCACTCTCTCTCTCTCTCTCTCTCCCTCCGAACTTTCCTCACGCCCCTCTCTATAGACAAACATAAACGGCTGTCTTTTTCAAATATCACTCACAATTATTTCTCGCGTCTCTATGTCTTTCTAACTTTAACTCTCTCTCTCTCTCCATTTTCTCCCGATCTCTCTTCCTCCGAACTGTCCTCACACACAACTTTTTTGTCAAAACATAAACGTCTGTCTTTTTCAAATGTCACTTGCAGTTATTTCTCACGTCTCTATGTCTTTCTAACTTTAACTCTCTCTCTCTCCATTTTCTCCCGATCTCTCTCCCTCCGAACTTTCCTCACGCCCCTCTCTATAGACAAACATAAACGGCTGTCTTTTTCAAATATCACTCACAATTATTTCTCGCGTCTCTATTCTTTCTAGCTTTAACTATCTCTCTCTCTCCATTTTCTCCCGATCTCTCTATCTCTCTTGATATGTTATTTGTCCAAAACTTATAGAAAACTTATTCCAACTGTCAGGCACTTGTCTTTCAAATGTATATCTCCCGCTTTGACATTTTATGTCTCCTGCTTTCAAATGTATTTCTCCCTCTTTGACATTTTATGTCTCCCTCTTGGAATTCGTATGTATCCCTCTTTCAAAAGCTTTTGCTTCTTTCTTTCTTTATGTCTTCAAAACTGTTTTAGTAAAACTAATCATAAAACTTCGCACTCATACCGTCTGACAGATCTCTGTCTCGCTCTCTCGCTCGATATGTTAATTTTTTTTCCCACAATCTTTCTCTCTTTCTTTCCTCTTTTTTACTTTTGGTTTTTTCTCTCTCTCTCTCTCCCTTTCTCCCGCGCTCTCATTCTCTCCCGTCCTTACCACACACACGGCTCTTTTGTCAAAACATAAACGCTTGTCCTATTCAAATGTGACTCTTGTCATTTATTTATTTCGCTCTTGCTCTGTCTAACCAAACATTTAGCTAAACATACAACTCGCCTTCTTGCGTTCTTCCCCATCTTTGCAAAACATTTAACTCTAATGCCTAACTCATTCGTACTTTGGTATATTAGTGACAATGACCCTGAACAACCTTCCACCCCATTGTTTCTGTAATAAACAGACAAGACAAGTTTCAAAGTGTTTTTTCTTGATATCTCAGACACTTACCATTTTCAATTCGTTTTCAAATCTACGTATTCCGTTACCTTTGCTTTCTTCCTAACATCCTCTCTCTCTCTCTCACTGTCTCTTTCCTTTTATCGTTCTCTCTTTTTCTCTCTCCTTCTCTCTCTATCTGTCTTTCAAAACCTTTTCGTTAAGACAACGCAAATATTAACTCTTACATATTTTCCCCACTTGCCAGCTTTCTCACAACATCTGTCTTTACACCTTTCATAATGCTACGCTCGTTTTGTCTAAACTTAAGTTGTCTATTTCTCATGCAAATTTCTTCGGTCTTTATTGTCTGACTTAACCAGTATGTTTCTTACAATCACGCTCTCCCGTTCTATCTCTATACCAAAAAAGTGGGCCCGCTATGTCTTCCTGACATCAAAAGTGTGTATGGGTGTTTGTGTGTGTGTGTGTGCGTGTGTTTACACTCGAACAAGGATTTCCCAGTAGACTCAATGAAAAAGATATCACATGTCAAACGCTATCGGCTTAAGAGTTTGACCTGGAGTCAGTTTGAGAAAAGGGGGAAGCTGAAAGTAATTAGTTTAATCTAGTATGGAGCTTAAAATGCTGATTTTTTTAGGACTAGGTAGGTAATGAATTTATTAGAAGGAATACTGCTAAAACGTAAGAGGTATTTGAAATGGGTAAAATCACTAAAGGTGTTATTGTAAAGAGAGTTTTGTAAAAACGCATAAAGCTTTTATTTTTGTATGCATCAAGCAAGGTTGTCTAATGTTAAACATTCCTACCTACTATACTACTACCGTGGTCTTTGTGGGATGCCACACTTCTTTCGGAAACTTGAGGATGGCCCGGGATGGCCAAGGATGGTGACGCTATCCGGACTGTTTCGCTCGGACTGATGGTGTCGTCACCGGAAGGTAGGTGTTGCCTGTCTCTACAAGCGTTCGGCCTGTAGTGGCCACTGGTTTCTGGTTACTGCGTCTTGGTACGAGGTGGTAAGCTTGGTTCGGATGTCGCATGTTAAAATAAGATACCGTGAGGTAACGGTATCGCATCCGTTAAAGTACAAATACTACACTTTGATCTTAGCTCCTCCACGTCTCTGTCAAAGTACAGATACTACACTTTGATCTTAGCTCCTCTACCTCTCTGAAGGCATCTTTGTAAATTTGTATAGACCTTTAATTTTTAGGTAATTGGTCACGATGTAAGCTTATTTAGTTTTGTAAATGCCAAAAAAAGTATACAATGAGAATCGTAGTAATTTTTGCTGGCTTTTATTGTTAAGTGCCACACTGTGTAGCCTAAATGGATAACAATATAAACGCGCATGACTTTCGTAAGAATAGTAAGCTTATTTAACATGTATTTCACGTTGAAAAACAATATTGAAAAAAAAAAATTCTCCCCGGAGGGGAATCGAACCCCGGTTTCTCACTTGACAGTCAGGCAGGGAAACTTACCACTATACTACTGAGGGGATGACATTGTAGCCTTTTTATAGCATAATTATTTCTTGGTAGCCTTTGTAATGATTCTGTTATCTCACAATGGTCAATGTGCATTTCAGTATAATTGTTCAAAGACAATTGAATCTAAATTATTGTTACGAGGGAAATTCTATAAATACTTAATTCTGTTAATAACGAACTTTTCCTCATATTGTTGAATCTGTACGAAGACCTTTTCTTAACAATTTCACGACTAAGAACTAATACAGCCCGATTATAGCCCTTTAGGCCTACTATTTTTACTTCCACAAACCCTGTTTCTTCAAGACAAGGAAGAATATTCAAAAATAAGTGCCAAAAATGATTTGTTTTTTTCTTCCTTTTAATTATAATTTTGTTTTCAGTTTATGGGCCTATTTGAAACTGTTTGGAGAAATTATAGAACGGAGATTATTAGAATTGTTTTAGGAAGAACCAGTCAATATTATTTTAGAATTCAAAAACTATAAAAGAATTACTGTCTTTTTAACCACTTGCTTATGATCTAGTGTAGGTAACATAGCGCAGTGCCGATACCATAGTCAATGAGGGCCTACCGAGACATGGTTAGTACTGCTGAAGTATAAACCGTAGTCAATGAACCTTTACCGAGAGGTGGTTAGTACTGCTGAAGTATATACCATAGTCAACGAGGTTCTACCGAGACATGGTTAGTACTGCTGAAGTATACACCGTAGTCAATGAGGTTCTACCGAGACGTGGTAATTTCTGGTGCAGTATTTGTGACCGGAAAGATGGGACAGTTAAGGAGATAAGGTGAAGGTCAGGGTCTGGGGGAAGGAAGGGTGCTGGGGGGAAGGGTCCGGGAGACAAGGGATCCGGGTGGGGGAAGGGTCCGGGGGGAGGGGAAGGGTCTGGGGGGAGGGTAGGGGAAAGGGTCCAGGGGGAAGGGAAAGGTCCGGGTGGAAGACGGAAAGGTCCTGGGGGGGAGAATGGAAAAGTCCGGCGGGGGGAAGGGAAAGATCCGGGGAAAGGGTCCGGGGGAGAAGGGAATAGGAAAGGTCCGGGGGAGGGGAGAAGGGAAAGGTCCGGGGGGAAGGGAAAGGTCCAGAGGGAAAGGTCCAGGGGAAAGGGAAAGGTCTGGGGGGGAAGGGTCTGGGGGGAGAATGGAAAGGTCCGGAAGGAGAAGGGACAAGTCCGGGGGAGAGAAGGGAAAGGTCCGGGGGGGAAGGGATCCAAGGGTAGGGGAATGGATCGGGGGGGAGAGGGGAAGGGTTCGGCGGTGAGGGAAAGGGTCCAGGGGGAATGGTCCGGGGTGAAGGGTCCGGGAGGAGGAGGGAAAGGTCCGGGGGGGGAAGGGAAAGGTCCGGGGGAAAAGGAAAGGTCCGGGGGAAAAGGAAAGGTCCGGGGGAAGGGTCCGGGGGGAGAAAGGAAAGGTCCGAGGGGAGAAGGGACAAGTCCGGGGGAGAGAAGGGAAAGGTCCGGGGGGGGGGAAGGGATCCAAGGGTAGGGGAATGGATCGGGAGGGAGAGGGAAAGGGTTCGGCGGTGAGGGAAAGGGTCCAGGGGGAATGGTCCGGGGTGAAGGATCCGAGGGGAAGGTATTTGAAGCTTCTTACTGTTTCAAACTCTGCCCACCAATCTTGATCTGCATGGTGATGCCGCTGGTGTTACTAGTTCCGTTTTTTTTTTGGGGACTAATTTGCATACCATATGATGAGGAAGTTTTGTACAGTCGTTCCACTAGATTAGCTAATTCTTTCTCGCTACGGGCGAGTCCATCTAGATTGGTTGGTGATTGTTCTGCCATTTATGTCTCTTCGTGATCCTCTAGTTCATCCGACATGATTCTCTCCAAGAAGATGTAAAAAAAAAGTGGGGCGGGGAAGGAGGGGGGGGCAGAAAAGATCTCGTACCGGCATCTTTTTTTTCTCTCGAGGGCCCTGGGCAAACCCCACAGGCAACTGTTGCAGTAATTCAGCCTGACTAGATAAGCGAGACTGCAACGGTATTTGCCGTTTTTCTATTGATTTCAGGTCGCAGCTGGCCCAGGGCCGGTAAATGAGACGAACAAGCCTTTACCAAGGCGCTGATATGTGGAGCCATTGTCGGTTTATCTATATACATAAAATAATAGTGTTTGTCCGCATACGGATCCCCATTGGTCAATTTGAAATCACGCGAGTTTGTGTCACTGACCTATTTAGGCCTAGGCCTATATACTGTCTAATAACTTTTCACATCGGACATGTTTCTTCGCTAGCTCAGTGGTAAACGTAGCAGACTGCTATACGGGCAACCCGGGTTCGATTCTCCAGTTAGACTATACCTTTTTTTTCTCGAAATTTTTTTTTCAAACTTTAAAAAAATAAAAGTCATTGTAAATCTACGGGCTATTTAGATTTTTTTTAAATAAAAATACTTGCCTAATTTTTTTACCCGATTACAATATTTATTTTTAATTACTTTTCTAAAAGTCTTCACTAAAAAAATAATAATTTAAATGTAAGATTTATAGCTTTCTTTTAGGTGTAGTTAAATTTTTTTTTATCTGCACCTTATAACAGTCATTTTTTTTTCACCCGGGCAACGCCGGGCAATGTAGCTTGTTATCAATAAAAAGACCAAGGTCTCTAGCCTTGCTGGTCAACGTGATATCGGAAGCCCCAACTAAGATCGATATAATAACGACCATTTGAATACTAACATCCGAACAACAGATAATTGCCTCTCTTTTGTCCGCATTCAATTTGATTTGTGTTTGCAGCCATCCATACCTTCACTGTTTGATAGCACATCCTCCACATCACCAACAGCAGCCACAGAGCTCCTGTAAAGCACCATGTCATCTGCAATAAATTTGCGATACACCCAATGACTCTCGATAATTTTGCCAATCTGGCTTGTGTAACCGGAGAGTAGGACAGGCCCTAAAACTGAACCCTGCGCACCACAGAGCAGTCCTAGTGATGCCAACCTCATAATTGAAGTCTTGACAGAAGTCTTTCATGGTCAATGACATGAAAATCAGCGCTAAGATCCAGTCGTGTATAAAGATTCATGGTCCTAACGAGGGCATGAAACTGACGGCAAAGCCACTGTTTTTTTTGTTTTTTTTTGCGAATGTGACTGAAAATATGAAAGAATGTGTTTCAAATAAAACAAGTATATGTGGCAAGTTTAAGTTCTAAAGTATAACATACAATCTTTTTGAAAAGTTATCAGGAACAATTGATTTTTCTTATCTTATATATTATAGACGATCCTTCTATAAAGAAGATGTTTGCGTCTTACCTGAGTGAGGGTCGTTGGGGCACCATTTTTCGATTGTTGGACGTTTGTGTGTCATTCATCTCAGATAATATTAACACATTAATAAACAATAAACATAAATATTGTGTGAATACTAGTGTGCAACAGCCTTTTATTTATAGTAAAGTACCCGTCGGACCGAACTGTTCCATAGGTCGATGAAGCACCGTTCACAAGTTTCTGTGGCCACGGCATACTAGGTGATTGTGTGGCCAGCACTATACGCCAGTCGAACGCGCTGTCGCTCGGCTACCGTGCCCGTTTTATTTATGATTGTTTCTAAATATAGATGTCATCTATATATATGTCATGAATATACATTCGAATTTACAATTGTTCAGTTGTGATTGTTGTTATAAACAATTTATTATTATTTCATTTGTGTCAATAAAAATAAAATAAAACACCAAAAAATAAAAATAATAATAATAATAATAATAATAATAATATTTGTATAGCGCTGCCAACAAACATAATGTAAGCTCAGAGCGCGTTTAACATACAACTACGAATACGGATATTACCCTAGCCCAGGTGACAGAGCTAAAATTTAATTGATGATTTTTTAAGTTCTTTTTGAAAGAAACAGTAGAGCTAGTTCGCCTCAGTTGAATGGGAAGTAGATTCCACACCTTTGGACCGGATACTGAGAAGGCTCTAAGGCCAACGGTCGTCAGAGAGAAACGGGGCTCTTCCAGAAGCGATGAGTTGGTAGAACGAAGTGTTCTTTGCGGGACATAAGGTGTGATTAGTTCCTTGAGATAGGACGGAAACTCGTTGTTACAAATGCACTGATGGCAAAGCAGCGCCACTTTATACTCAATTCTGGCTTTCACGGGGAGCCAATGGAGCGAGAGTAGAAGGGCGGTTCCCGAGTCTCGTTTAGACTTGCACATAACCAAACGCGCAGTACTGTTCTGTATTCGCTGTAGCCTTGCGATTTTGTCTTCAGGCAGGCCGGCTAGCAGGGCGTTGCAATAGTTGCAATAATAATTTGCATATTAAATGATATCTAAGAAATATCATATAAAGAAAATTAAATTATTAAATATTTCTTTCTTGTTTTCTTTTCTTCTCTTTTTAACTCATCTCTTTTCTGTTTCTAAGTGCAATAATAAGAACATACATGGCATTTAGAAATGTTAATGTCATCAATAATAGTGAGTTTAATGATTCTAAGAAACATGTTCTCTACTTAAGAAAGGAAAAGGCAAGTGTCATAGAGATAAAAAGTTATAAAATATACATGTTTTTTGTATTAATCAAGTGAAAATCAAGTTTAATGAGAAGTACTTAAGAAAAATTAATGAGAAAGATGTCAAATAAAAAGAGCGAATAGGTAATTTTACTATCAATCAGCGTGACTTAATTCATGAAAGGCTTTGTTACACTTATTGAATTTATTGGTCCATTTTAATTTAACGTTCTTCCTCAGAAGCTCATTTCATGGGTACGCGATTTTTTGTGAAAACTTTCCAATTATTTGTATAACTATAAATAGACCGCGGGGAAACCAAAAGATGCAAAGAAATTTATTCTAACACAAAAATCTTTAATAAGTGAAAAGAATTATGCTGGAGCTCTTAAAACAGACATAAAGAAAGTCAAACACGCTGAAACCCAGACACCCACTTTACCAGAATTGTACTACAAAGACCAAGATGGAACATTCAAAAAATGGGAAATAAATGAAATAATATGCACTAAAGAAAACTCAACACAATCAAATATAGAAGAAATGCTTCCAGGAAAAGTTAACCCAGAGAACATATCAAATAAGAATTATATGAAAAAAAACATGAAAGAAATAAATCAGGGTAAGGACTTAAAATCTAAAGGAAATAAAACTATGGACATTTTGGGACAGGCATGTGAAAAGGATGATTCAATAACTGATTTAAAAATACAAAAAGAAACAATGTCTCAACCTTTAAATTCAGAAACTAGGACACAACAAGAAACGGATAGTAGTACACGGGAGAACGACATGGAAATTATAGAAGAAAATGAAATAGAAAATGACACAATTTCAAAAAACAGTAATCGGAAAACAAACAAGTCTCCACATCAAGCTCAATGTAATATTATATTAAAAACCCTTCAAAAACCAAATAAAAAAAAATAAGGAAAGAAAGAAATTAATATTACAAATATACACTCTTGGATATGAATTCAGAATATAAGAATATTTTACAATGGAACTGTAGAGGACTAAAATACAATATTCCAGAACTACAACTTATTATAACTGAGACAAATCCTATAGTAATTTGTCTACAGGAAATAAAATTAAACACAGAATCATTTGAATTGCGTGGCTATACCGCTTATCACCAAATTCATTCTAAAAAAATTGCATGCGGAGGTACTTCCATATTTATAGCATCCAATATTTTACATAGGAGGATCAAAATAAATACCTGCATTCAAGCTGTGGCAGTAAGATTTACATTCACAAAACCATTAACCATATGCTCAATTTATATTCCACCAGATCATACAATACTATATTCTCAACTAGATGATCTAATTAAACAACTCCCACCTCCAATTATACTTATGGGAGACTTTAATGCCCATAACCCTATATGGGGAAGTCATAATACAAACCAAAGAGGAAAATTAATTGAAAGATTACTAGAGGAAAGAAATATATGCATTTTTAATGATGGTACTCCGACTTTTTATAGTTCTACGTATTTATCTCCATCTTATCTCGATTTAACAATGGCAGATTCAACTCTATTTACGGACTTTACCTGGAGTGTTTTAGAAAATAATTATGGTTCAGATCATCAGCCTATTCTGCTTACTACCAACTCCAAATACCAACTCAACAACCATTAACTTGGAACTTTAAAAGAGCAGATTGGAATACATTCAAATTAGAATGCGACAGAATACTCTGTCAAATAAATATACATTCTAATGCTCAAGAACAGTATTCAACATTTTTAAAATCATTATATCAAATTTGTGAACGGACTATACCTAAAACAACATATAAAATAAAAAAAAATAGACCATGGTTCACAAACATTTGTAAAGATAGTATTAAAACTAGAAATAAACAGCTTAGAATTTTCAAGACCAACCCATCTCCAGAAAACTTGAAAGCCTTTAAAATTGAACGAGCAAAAACCCGACAAGTAATCAGAGAACAGAAACGGCTTGCATGGCAAAATTATATTAACAAAATAAATTCAAACACACCCATAACTAATATTTGGAAAATGATTCGAAAAATTAAAGGAAATAAAAAAAAAAGTCAAATTAAACAAATCAAACTGGCTGATGGCACTTATGCAGAAACTACACAAGATATTGCAAATGAAATTGGAAAGACCTTTTCAAAAAATTCATCGTCTGAAAATTATACAGACTCCTTTAAAAAAATAAAAAGAGAATTAGAAAAAGAAGCTATAAATTTTGAAACAAATATATTTGAATACTACAACTCCCCAATATCAATAAATGAGCTTACGCAATGTATTAAAGAAACCAAAAATACCGCACCAGGCCCAGATACAATTCATAATGAGATTATAAGACAGCTACCAACGTTAACACTGAAAACTCTATTAAAGATTGTTAATGATCTTTGGCAACAAAATATATTTCCTACGGAATGGAGCAAAGCAATTACCATTCCAATACCTAAAGAGAAAAAAGATCACACAGATCCAATAAATTACAGACCAATAGCCCTCACAAATTGTTTCTGTAAAATTATGGAAAAAATTGTAAATAAACGCTTAATATATTTTCTGGAAAGTAATAACTTAATATCAAAGACTCAATGTGGATTTAGAATAAATCATTCAACAACAGATCATCTCATTAGATTAGAAACATTTATTAGAGAAGCTTTTGTTAGGAAAGAACATGTGATAGCTGTTTTTTTCGATTTAGAAAAGGCGTTTGACACTACATGGAAATATGGAATTTTAAAAGATCTATATTCCTTAGGTTTAAGAGGAAATTTACCCAAATTTATATCAAACTTTCTAAGCAACCGAACATTCCAAGTAAATATTGGAAATTATTTATCAGATACATTTATTCAAGAAGAAGGTGTCCCTCAAGGAAGCGTATTGTCGCCTACACTATTTAATATAAAAATAAACAATATCACTGAATGCTTATTACAGAATACAAAATGTTCTCTATACGTCGATGACTTTGTGATCTATTATAGAGCTAATTGTATGATAGAAATACAGAATCATCTACAACTTCAAATCAATAAAATTCAAGAATGGACCGAAAAGAATGGATTTAAATTTTCCGCTCAAAAAACAAAAGTAGTGCATTTCTGTCAGATGCACAAAAAACACCCCGACCCTGAACTATACCTTTATAAAAAACAGATTCCTGTAACTACTAACGTCAAATTTCTCGGAGTAACATTTGATAGTAAATTAAATTTCCTGCTACATATAAAGGAACTAAAATCCAAGTGTCAAAAATCCACAAATCTACTGAAAACTTTAGCAAATACAGATTGGGGAGGAGAGAAAAAAAGTCTACTGAAAATATATAGATCACACATTCGATCAAAATTAGATTATGGATGTTTAGTATACGGATCAGCAAGAACATCATATCTAAAAATGCTTGATCCTGTACAAAATCAATGTCTACGTCTATGTCTAGGAGCATTTAGAACTACTCCATGTACCAGTTTGCAAATAGAAGCAAATGAATCACCACTACAAAATAGAAGACTCAAGCTATCATTACAATATGCACTAAAACTAAAATCCTTACCGAATAATCCAGCGTATTTATGTGTTTTTCACCCACAAGAAAAAAACAGCTTTACTGAAAACTCAAAATATATACCAACTTTTGGACTTAGAATTGAAAAAGAAATGATCGAAACTAAAATTGAATTTAGATTTATAAAAAGATATTATATACCAAAAACTCCACCATGGCTTTGTGAAATCCCGCCTATAAACTTAGAATTAAACCATAGAAATAAAAAGGATCCTTGCATGGATATGTTCCAAGAAGTGCTACAAAAATACCCAAAATAATGTACAAATATACACAGACGGATCGAAAAATGATACAGCGACATCTTCGGTTGCTCTTACCTCAAATACAAGTAAAAAAAGAAAATATAATTCCAGTATCTCAATAAATACTGCAGAGGCTTTAGCAATATGCCTGGCATTAGACATTGCAGAGGAATCAGAAAACCAAAATTTTGTTATTTTATCCGATTCGTTATCTTGTCTTACTGCTATGGGAAACTGTAATACCAGGAATATATCTGCCTTGGACATTTTGACAAAATACCAATCAATATATGAAAGAGGCAAACGTGTCGTTTTCTGTTGGGTTCCTGGTCATGCAGGGATAGATGGAAATGAAAAAGCTGACAGAGAGGCTAAGGCCGCCCTGTTGTTATCAGAGAGTATTATCCCAATACCATATCGAGACTTGAAACCTTTAATAATTAAACATGAAAGACAAACATGGAATAACTTCTTGAAAACCGAATGCAATAAACTGCAGTATTTGGAAAATTCAAAAACCTGGCATGATACAGGCCAACTTGTTCGAAAGGACGCAGTTATTCTCTGCAGACTACATACAGGACATACGAAACTAACACATTCGTTTATCTTAAAACGAGAAATGGCCCCAATGTGTGCTTTCTGCAATGCCAACTTAACAGTGTCTCACATTTTGTTGGAATGTAACACATTTGATGACATTCGACGTAAATTCTATTACTGTAGAACTCTTCATGAACTTTTCAGCAAAATTAAACCAAAACATATAATAAACTATATTAAAGACATACAACTGTACAACAAAATCTAAAGATATAAGAACAATAAAATGGATACAAGAGAAAAATGACAACAACGTTATCAAAAAGGCTCTATATAACCTTCGATGTTGATGAGCCGGAAATTCAACAATTCAATTCAATTCAAAAAAAAAAGCGCACGCAGTCCTCTTATCATAGTCTTTGATATTACGTAATCTGTCTATGCTCTCAAAACCGAGTCGCTAAGCGTTCCGGAATGACAGATACATTTCTTTGGGTAATTATTATATAGATTATATTATATATATATATATATATATATATATATATATTTAGGTACTCAAAACTGATTTTAATTTTTCAAGCTATTGAACTTTTTTATGTTTAATAGAAAGACAAAATGATTCGAAGAACTTTGATACCAATTTTATGACTGTATGTTAATTTTTAAGAAAGTTATCAAATTTTGAAATTTTACAAGTGGGTTACCTTTAGCCACCTCACAAAGTCCTATTTTAGAAGTCATTAACTCAAAAAGTATATTTGCTATAGCTAAGTTACTTTGTCTACAAACACAAAAGTTTATAGAGAAGAGACACATTTTTTTCGTGAATGTGGTGCATTTCAAAAATATAAAAATATCGACGTAAAAATCATTTTTCGTACTTTTTACAGTTTTTTTTCAAGTGAGACAAAAAACGAAAATCGACCTATTTTAAAAAAAAATCACTAAAAATTACATAATTTTAGTAGAAGCTTATGTTATATATATCAAATTGAAGGGAATTCAATGCACTATAGAGACCTACTAAATTGGCACTGTTTCAAATTATCAAAATTTAATTATTTTAATTGAAACAAAGTGTTCTAGCAAAAATTTTCGTTTTTTAGCCATTTATAAATATTCGCGAAAATTTAACAAATCTTTGTAAATGTAAAAATATTGCATCGATTTGAAGTTCATTTACAGTACACAACTTTTATAGTAACAAATCTTAAAAAATGTACTGCATAAGTAGGTACACGGACAATGATTGACAACCATGTACTTGAAAGTAAAACAAACAAAAGCAGTTTTATATAGCGTAAGACTCGAGCATTAAACATTAAATAAGGCAAGTTAGTACCTTATTTAATAATACACATTTTAAGGTAACAGTTTTACGTGTTTTATTTTCAAGAGAAAGTTTCAAATGTTAATTTAAGGTTTAAAATAACAACTATTGACTATTGTTTAGACTAAAACCATTTATCCTATTGATAGTAGTAATAATAAAAATAATAATCAGTTTTATCTCATAACTAAAAACAAAATATATTATTACAATATAAACTTAAAACTGTTCAATATATTACTTGTACATATGATTTCATTTGGTTTTCTATTTTTGTTCATTGGTATAAAGACCAATATCTAATGGTCCTTAACACTAACCAAGAATGCCTATCACAAGCATTATATTCTATGCTGTAGTTTTTTGTATAGAGAATTATTTAAAGAATCACATTTTTAGTTTCACTATTGATATTTCGATAACAGATTAATTGTTCAGTAGTTTAGGGGGATATTGTGCATTATTTGAGAATTAGCCCCGTTCGTTCATTATTGCACTTCGCCCACCCCCGCACTTTATACTAGTTGTGTTCGCTGTCCACCTATATTTTCTACTTTTCACTATTTGCCAGCCCCACTAGGCTACTAGTAATAATACATTTTTCAACTCATACACTTTTATTTTAATTATACATAAACAATTATGAAAAATATCTCTTATATCGACCTAATTTTAACTTTCATCTATACGTAGCCTAGTTAACAAAAATATATTTGTTTTAATATTAGAACAAACCGTCTTTACCATCTCATTATAAAAAACGCCTATAAACTACAAGGAAAACCATTTGGTATAGGGGAATACTTTCCTAAGATCATATACCAGAAAAGAAAAATCTTGCTGCCTAAACTGAGAGAGGCAAAAGCGAGATTCGGGAAACAAGCATACCTACGAATTGATACGCTGATGACGCCGGAAGGGTCTTGGACAGTGAGTGATCAGGGTGTCATAGTCGTCTCTGGTCCACACAGTAGACCGCAGGGTAAAGAGGTACCCGGGGGTATGGAGCAGGGATGGAAGCAACGATCCTGGCGACAGCAGCCCGATCAGCATCGCGGACCGTACCGCCCACAGCAGCAAAACCAACAACAACCTCAATACAAGCAGCTACAACGTCAACACTCGCAGCTAAAAAATCAAGAGCAGCAAAAATCTAAACAGCAGCAGACTGAGCAGCAGCAGCAACAACAACAGATTCAGCAGCAGCAAGGACAGCTGCAACAACATCAGCAGTACCATCAGGAACTTCAGCAGCAAACTACAACTCCAGCTACCCCAGCAACAACCTCAACATCAGCAGCAGCTGCAGCCCCAACACCAGTACCAATCTCAACATCAGCAGCTTCAGCATCAATTGCTACAGCAGCAGCTACCCCAACACCAGCAACAACCTCATCACCAGCAGCTACAACTTCAGCAGCAGCACCACCAACACCAGCAACAACCTCAACATCAGCAGCAGCAGCATCACTCTCATCAGCAGCAAATCCAACAACAACCTCAATACCAACAGCAGCAACTACATCAGCATTACCATCAGCAACTGCAGCAGCAACCACAACCCCAGCTACCCCAGCTACAGTCTCAACATCAGCACAAATAACAACAATACCAGCAACAACAGATGCATCAGGAGGGTGGTACGACCTCGGAAGACTGCGTAACGCTCACGGTGCTGTAGTACAGTGGCATTAGCATAGGTGAACAAAACCAAAAAAACGCTTTTTAAAGTTAGCCTATGTAAATGTATGTGGCCTGGTGAGGAGAATGATGTATCCAGAGTTTGTTGATAAGATAAATATGTTCGATGTTATAGGCCTTACTGAAACAAAACTTAACAAGGACAAGGTAGAACATATCGATACTATAAGTATAGAACACTTTACCCTTTTCCACAAATTTAGATATCATAATAACAATAGTAGATCGGGGGGACTGAGTGTAGCCATAAAAAATGACCTAGTTGACAAAACTAAAATATTAAGATGTGATTTGGCTACAAATAGGAGCAGAAAACAATCCTTTATTAATTTTAATTATTTATACCCCACCCGAGAATTCCCCATTTGCCCAACCTGATTTTTTCAATATCCTAGAAAAGGAAATAATCGATAAAAGATATATCACTAACAATATAATCATAATGGGTGATTTTAACGCTCATACCAAAGAAAAAGAAGATTACATAATAGACTCCATAACAAGTCCCCACGAACTCTATGTAGAAATAAGTGTCCAGACAGAAGAAACGCTTAAAAGCAAAGACATTCCACTCAAACGTATAAACGTAGATATGACAATATCGAATAACTGGCGTTGCAAACTAATCGAAACATGAAAAAACACAAATGTTAATAATGAATGGAAGCAAGGGGTTACTGTCACATAAACCTACGACTACATTTAGCACAGTAATCGATTACGTACTAGTAGACAATGACCTTTTTCACAAAATTAGGAATCTAATAATCCACGACTTTGATCACCTATTTTCAGATATCCATTGTTTAATATCATGTGAATATGAGATTAAGATTGGTGGAGCAAATAAACCTGGAAATGCGAGTAGACGACTAAATAATACACCAGTGGTCAGGCATGTCATTGGATTCCCCATCTAGCGCGATCGTGTTCAATCAAGACCATCGTAAATACTTAAAGTGGTCTTGGTTCAATACAACTCTTTTGACTTCATAGCCAAGACGAATTTTATTTACTATCAGCGTTTCGGTAATTCCCGTTTTAAAGCATTTAAATCGTTACCATTTTCCGATTCGCCGCGCAATTAACAATAATCAGCGTGAAAATGTGTCATCAATTTTTTTAAAAAAGGAAAGATATAGTTTGATAGTTTATATGTCTCAAAGAGTCCATGTTGATTAGGCTCTTACCAATACATTAAACAATTAGGGTACTATTAAAGCTGTGGAATACATTAAAATATATAATATCGTTAATTGCATAGTTGTGATGGTAAGTATTGTATACAGTCTTTTTAAATATAACATTTACAACTTTATGAAAATGCTTGGCGGACGAAAAAAGAATAATCCTTTTTTCAAAATAGAAAAAAGAGAAAGGCACGGATTGATGATAGTTCAGAAGAAGACTATTTTTTCAATTATTTCTTGCATGTCTTCAGATATAAATGATTCAGTAGATACAACTATAAGGCCAGACAGAGCAGCTAAGCTCAGGTGCATGGGAATTATTTCAAAATTTATTAACAAAGAAATAGCAGAAACATGCGATCAACAATTAAAGAATAAACATATTTGTAGATTACAGCAACTAGAAAAGTAAACTATAGATAAGACAGAAACGAGATTGGATTATCAAAGAAAGTGTATGACAAAACAACTAGAGGAGGAAACTGCAAAAGAACGAGAAAGACGATTGGAAGAAAAAAAGAAAGCGAAGGACAAAACAACAAGGTAAGGAAACTGCCGATGTAAGAGAAAAGACGTTTAGACAATCTGAGACGTCGCAAGGCAGAGCAATTAAAAAAATGAAACACTAGATAAACGAAAAGAAATGTTGCAACTCAAGCGACAGAAAACCATTCAAGGACAATCGATAGGGACCATTGATCAACGTGAACAACGCTTGGAAGAGCAACGTCACCGTATTGTGAGGCGACAATTATTAAATATCCACTCAATCATGAAATCATGATTATTAATTTTATTTTAAAGAGTATGCCTACACAGGCCTACTACTATTATAACGTATTTATGATATTGACGTACATCAAACTATATATTATGTATAGCCTATGGTTTAATTGGTATTCACTTTATATTCACAATTCCCATATTGTTGAAGCCTGTCTGAACAAATCTGAATTGATATGTAAATATTCAGCTTCTTATTCGTGGCTGCTTTATTTAAATTTGACTTACTTTTTATTACAATTAATGTTTTTATAATTAGTCTAAAATTCACATTACAATGCATGTTTAATCGTGAACAATCCCCACCTACACTGTATGATATAGTCGTTCAATTTACTGGCTACATTTTCATTTTAATTGCTTGAGTACTCCATATATATATATATATATATATATATATATATATCAGTGATTAATACTATAGGCTTAGCTTTATATTTGCAATATTGATAGAGAAAAAAATAAAAGAGATTAAAAGTATAGTGTTAGGGATCAAACTTTAGAGATGTTACAAATAGATATCAACAAACGTTTCAAATTTTCCAAAAAGTATATTTCGTTCTAGTCTTGAATATATATGTGTATGTTTGTGTGTAAGCTTATGCATTTGTGAGTGAGGTGAGGCAGATAGTAAAAAAGGAAGAGGATCTATTTATTTATAGACCTATTTATAATGCTAAAATTGAACGTCATCTGCTATAAATTTTTTAAAGCAGGATTTACATACTATTAAAAACTAATCGCTGTGCATTTGAAAAAAAAATTAAGCAGAAATAGCCAAATTTAGGGGCCTTACACCAAAAATTGTAGACATATAAATGTAGGCCCTCGGAGCATAATACTATTGTTTAATATTTCCAAATAATGTAATAATTTGGATTCTGAAATTTGGATTTTTTTTTCTACAAGCTTGCGCTCAACTTTGGGCAATTCGTTCGTGACTTTTGTGACAGTGTTTACTGGCGCAATGGCGCTATGCACTATTCTGGAAATGTAAGATTTTAGCATGTTAATGCGACATGCACTTTGTGATTTTCCTCTTATAAGGGGGTTTTCACAATATAATTTAATTCACTAACTAACTAACTAGAACTCCTATTGGAAGCGAGGGAATTTAATTCACTAAGTTTGGCTACAACCTCGTACGGTCCGATGAAATTGGCACTCATGGAATGACCAGTCACGGTTGTCAGCATAAGTACTTGGTCGGCAGAGTTGAAAGTTCGGGTTTTCGCCTTGCCATGATACTGAGCCTTCATCTTGTTATTATGTTGTAGGGGCTTGGTAGAATGTGACTTCATTTTCACTGAGTCTGTGTGCCAAGTTTGACAATAATAGTATGACGAGAAGTGGGTCAATACAGATATCACCATAGACTGCAAAAGGGATGATTTTCTTGTAATCTCAAGAATTTACTGGGCTTCATTACACGAGTACATTAGGTACTCTTTATTCTTCGATACTTTACTGACTTTTGATAAAGTCACATTAAAAGCTCACCGGCTTTTTCTAGTTTTTTATATTTAATTAACGTACACTTAGGCTAATTATCTCCGTTTGCAGTTGTAATATTAACTTCCAATTAAATTAAATAGACTCCAAACAGATCATATAAATAACATTGAAGCAAAATCATAAAATTATATTTTTTACCCTGCATTGGAAAGAATCGGGAATAATAAGAATGCCGATACTACTTTTGCCCACTTCAACATCCTTGAAAGAACAATAATTTAAAAAACATTTTTTTTAAATCAAAATGTTTTCGTTGCATAATATTTGCTTAAATTTAACCAAAGACTATAATATTAAGATGGACCGCTTGCATTAATATTTCTGCTATTTGTTAACTCGAATGACTTCTTTTCGGAATTCCCGATTCCATTTTTGTATTGTACATTTCCGTTTTATTTAATCGTTATAATTTTCTTAATGGAAAATTAGAATTAAAACCGAAAGTTTTATTCAATGGAAACTTGCATGGCAGCCGTAGGATTCATTTAAGACAGCGAGCGTTATTGGCTACGCAAGGAAAAAAAGAAATAAGCTCTAAAAATAGAGCAAGCGCTCCATCTTAATAATGCCTTTGATTTAATGAAGTAACCGATTAGATGCCGTGCAAATTTACCAAGTAATATATTAAATGATATTTTTATTTATTTTTGTAAACTTCCATTTCTTTCTCTCTCTCTAGACCGTTTTACGCACCATGGTGTAAACTACAAATTGCATAACCCTGTATCAGTGTGCACAAAAAATGTGCCTGCTGGTAGGAAAAACTTGAATTCCTATTCAAGAATTATATATTGTAAATATGCAATCATCTGGGCAGCCCCTGAATATTATATAAAGGTAGTATTCCTTTAGAATTTCTTTATATCTGTGTGACTGGTATAGTGACTTTACTACAAGTCACAAGGCAAAGTGACTTTACGACCGGACATGTAACATTAAGAAAACGTCTTCTTATGACTACTTATGAGGCTGATAGTGTATTTGTAGTTCCAACTAAAGCCCGGGCTTGCAAAAATTTTTTTTTTATATTTCCACTATTTAATAATTGAGCTAGCAACATTTTAGTTGAGGTCTTTCATGTCGTACATGTTCATATCATTATAGGCCTATATTATCCGACCAATTTTGACATGTAGCTATCGATTCAGACATTGTGATTTGAAGTTGTTTTCTTTTACAATTATACTTTGTAATGACTTGAAGCATATTTTTCAAGTTATTTCTGGCCATTTGTGAGCCTTGTCATTGTCTAGTTTTAGTATACTATCATCAATATTTCTGGCCATTTGTGAGCCTTGTCATTGTCTAGTTTTAGTATACTATCATCAATATTTCTGGCCATTTGTGAGCCTTGTCATTGTCTAGTTTTAGTATACTATCATCAATATTACAGGCCATTTGTGAGCCTTGTAATTGTCTAGTTTTAGTATACTATCATCAATATTTCTGGCCATTTGTGAGCCTTGTCATTGTCTAGTTTTAGTATACTATCATCAATATTTCTGGCCATTTGTGAGCCTTGTCATTGTCTAGTTTTAGTATACTATCATCAATATTTCTGGCCATTTGTGAGCCTTGTCATTGTCTAGATTTAGTATACTATCATCAATATTACACGCCATTTGTGAGCCTTGTCATTGTCTTGTTTTAGTATACTATCATCAATATTTCTGGCCATTTGTGAGCCTTGTCATTGTCTATTTTTAGTATACTATCATCAACATTTCTGGCCATTTGTGAGCCTTGTCATTGTATAGATTTTGTATACTATCATCAATAGTTCTGGCCATTTGTGAGCCTTGTCATTGTCTAGTTTTAGTATACTATTATCAATATTTCTGGCCATTTGTGAGCCTTGTCATTTATAAGCCTTGTCAATGTTTCATTAGTGAGCCTTGTCATTGTCTAGTTTTAATATACTATCATCAATATTTCTGGCCATTTATAAGCCTTGTCATTGTCTAGTTTTAGTATACTATCATCAATATTTCTGGCCATTTGTGAGCTTTGTCATTGTCTAGTTTTAGTATAATATCATTAATATTTCTGGCTATTTGTGAGCCTTGTCAATGTCTAGTTTTAGTATACTATCATCAATATTTCTGGCCATTTGAAAGCCTTGTCATTGTCTAGTTTTAGTATACTATCATCAATATTTCTGGCCATTTATGAGCCTTGTCATTGTCTATTTTTAATATCCTATCATCAATATTTCTGGCCATTTGTGAGGCTTGTCATTGTCTAGTTTTAGTATACTATCATCAATATTTCTGGCCATTTGTGAGCCTTGTCATTGTCTAGTTTTAGTATACTATCATCAATATTTCTGGTCATTTGTGAGCCTCGTCATTGTCTAGTTTTAGTATACTATCATTAATATTTCTGGCCATTTGTGAGCCTTGTAATTGTCTAGTTTTAGTATACTATCATCAATATTTCTGGCCATTTGTGAGCCTTGTCATTGTCTAGTTTTAGTATACTATCATCAATATTTCTGGCTGACCTCATGAAATATTATTACTTCTGCCTATACTAATGAAATATCATCAATTTCTCGAATTACGGACCTCAGCACAAAAATGTTGCATTACCATTAAGTCATTCTATTTAGTGATATTGATTCATATGAATTAATTCGTTCCGACGGGTACTTTACTTTTTTTTTTTATTTAGTGGTACCTATATTTACTGATGTTACTTACATGAGTTCAAAGTAATAATCAAAAAGAAAAACACGCAGGTAAGAAAGAAAAAAAAGAGCTTGCAAATAGTGGAGCGTCAAGACTTAAGGCTGCTGCTCACATTTAACAAATAGCCATAATTATAAGAAAAAAAAAAAAAAGACAATTTCTTATTATTTATGTTTATTATTTATGCTTTTAACAATGTTAATTTTTATTAATTGAAAGAAGTAAAAAAAAAAAACTAGTTTCTAAACTCATCATAAAAGGTCATAAAAAAAAAAACGCACGCACAAGATGAACAAAAGTTTATGTTACATTTAAATGTAACTAACTTTTGCTTTGAGGTGAGGGAAAATAAATCCAAAAAGGTGGCAGTGAGCCGAAAAAAGGTTGTAACTTAATTTCTAGACCAGGGGTGGCCAAATGCAGCTCGATATGTAGCTTTTCGTTAAGTAGAGTGAGATTAATGTTGTCTTCGTGCATGCCGATCCCTGGCGTTTACAAATTTGAAGTAATAATTTAGTATTTTCTTTCTCTTAGCTCATTTGCTACTAATGTCCTTATGCTCCAGACCCCTCCCTTCTAATACGACACCAAGCTTCCGCAATGCTATCGAACCTCTCTTTGTTTAGGGATTTTTTTCGCGGCGCCTTATGTGGTGTTGTCTTAGTCTACGCACTACAGTTAAAAAGTAGGTTTAATAGTAATGTTCTTTTATTATTTTTTTTAAAATATGCACAAGCACATTTTGAAGTAGTACTTTGGTGATTTTATTCTTGAGATATTTTTGTATGTCTAGGCCTTTCAGAATTTCTTACTCTTTCATCAAAAATGTTCACACTCATATACTTCGTTTAACAATATTTTTGGTGATGAGGATGAGTCAGATATAGAGTAAATCTATATTACAAATTAAATTACAAGATATATCAAACTTACTTGCTAGGGATAGTTTAAGTATCGAACTTAACTCCTGGTCTATACAATAAGCTTATAAATAAATCTTCGCATTAATATGAAGAAGAACAAGTCTATTAACTCTCGACCTGACAAGCCTCAAGATTTCCCTTGCGACTTAATTTTAATAATAAACTTTATTATCAAACCAATTTGATTATTTGCGTTTACAACAAATGAACTATAATAGATCTTAAATATGAGTGCTTGAAGTTAATAAGGAAAATTGAGAAAAATCGAATTATCCAAATGTCCAGAAAGGATCAAGAATAACATTTTTTTTTTTAAAAAAAAAGCTAAATAACGCAATCTAATACAGTACACACATTTTATTTGAATTTTAAATAAACTTTAGTTGAATATTTGCCATTTTTTGTTTCTTGCAAAAACATAACTAATATGGATACAATAAACTAGCTAAATGTTCAGATTGAATTTAGAATTAAAATCAATTATTTGTCGCATTAGTCTTTTGTTCTTCTTCATCTGGTTCCACTGGCTATCCAAGTGTTGTTGAATATGAAATAATTGATCACTGTGTGTTTCCATTGATGTTGACAAAATGTGTCTATAAAAAAGCTGCTGTTCAGGAGTTCCTTCATGCAACTTGCCGAAGTTCGTTCTTTTGCTGGTCCCACAAGCTTTGAGCCGCTTCACAATGTTTAATCTAAGCGCAAACGACAGTCGTTGTAATGTAGACAGGCAAAATAATGGCGAGCTCTCCAAATTTATGTGATGATGAGACAGTGTGACCAGCAGGATGCACAAGTCCCTGTGCGTCCACTCAGATTATGCGTGCTGCGGAATGTGGACACTCTATGTACATCGATCACTGACTTAAAAAAATAATAGTTTTATAGAACGATTTTGCCGGCCATATAAAGCCCTTCACATAATTTAAATAAAATTGAAACCAGTCTAAATAGATCTATATAAAACTATTTTATTAACAATATCCCTTTAAAAAGGTACATTTAAAAACGGGTCTAATATATAATTATAATTATAGGCCGGATTTAATTCTTAATTTTCTTTTTTTGTGTGCAAAACTTGTTACCGCATAGACTAGTAGACGCATTATAACTTTAATCCACATTTTCTATAGCAACGCTGTTTGCAAGAGGATGTTAAGGTAATTTTTCTTACTCATAGATATTAATCAATAAAAATTATATATATATATATATATATATATATATATATATATATAGCTACATAACTAAACAGATTTTAGCGTATATTTTGATATTTATAATTCAGAGTGATTTTAGTGCCATGACCAATATATTGCATACAAGGAGGCAGTACTATTTAATGGACTGTCCATATAAAAATATTGGACGCCATGCATAAGAGGACCGTTACTGCGTATTGGTAGAATATTAAAAAATATAGTATGTATCTAGGAATTAAATAAAATGACAGATGAGAAGAATGTCTATTGTATTATATTGTACAAAGCTCACAAGGAAATCTTATATATAAAAATGTAATGTAAATGTAACCCGAAAACCATGCAATGAACAAAAAAATTTTTTTCTTCATATTTTACTTTATTGACTGAACCATTTTTTCTCACTTTTAATTATAATATTTATCCTATACAAACTGATACATACTATATTTACAAGTGTTTAATTGCTAATTATATTAGGTTTCAAAATATGTAGTAAAATTATGATTATACTTTACAGACTAATAAAAAAAACCTCTTTGTCTATTTCGTCTTATGATGACAAAATGGATCCTGGCGTTCATGGCGTCCAATATATTGGACATTCTGACCCCCCCCCTCCTCCTCAGGCACGCATGGCGTACACATAACTGGTTACCAGTATAGATATCTTTCCAGTTTATACTAATTTAATATAATTTATTTTTTGTGCTCAGAACTAATGCTCGATACATTAATAAAATATGCTTATTTGAATGTGCGTATGCTAATTGCACACCACAAACTCTGAAGAAGAAAATATGGACAGAAAAAGTAATTTTCAGAAATTTTTTTTTTTTTTTTTTTTTTTTTTTAATTTGATTTAGAGATCTATACGATTTGATACATTTTCTAAGTCCTAAGTTATTTACATTCAACTTTTGTGTCGTCCAAGAATATGCCAAAAAGGTATATCAATGTATGGTTTACTTTTTACTCTTCAATGGCCTCTAGCGTGACCATAGATTTTCATGCAAAAATGAAATTTTTTAAAATACAAAATTTGCATTTTTATCATATTTTTATAAAGATTTCTACAAGCTATTTATTTTTATATTCCTTATTAGCCCAATTTGATCAGAATGTATTAAAATATTTTCCAAAGGCTTGTCATCAAGAAAAAACAAGCAGAAGACAACGAAGAAGGTAGCCTACTAGAGATAAAACACATTTATATTATCTATAAAGCCATTTATTTGCTTTTCTAAAACCTAATATTGAGATGTGTGCTTATTGGTTGCTTTTATAGATTTGGTATAAATTGTGTTTTATTGTCAAAAAGAAAGTTTTAAACGTTTGCCGTAAGCATTTTCTTTGCATTATCTTTAGTTGTTTTTATTACTTTTATTTTTCAGTGTTTTTAAAAACAGCCTTATACGTATCTTTTAGACATTAAGGAGATGCTGACAAACGCCTTTTAGAAGAGTTGTAATATATAGAGCCCTATCACAAAGGCCTGTCAGAAGAGTTGTGTTATTTAGAGCCCTATCACAAAGGTCTGTCAGAAGAGTTGTGTTATATCTATCAAAAAGGTCTGTCAGAAGTGTTGTGTTATATAGAGCCCTATCACAAAGGTCTGTCAGAAGAGTTGTGTTATATAGCCCTATCACAAAGGTCTGTCAGAAGAGTTGTGTTATGTAGAGCCCTATCACAAAGCTCTGTCAGAAAAGTTATGTTTTATTGAGCCCTATCACAAAGGCCTGTCAGAAGAGTTGTTATATAGAGCCCTATCACAAAGATCTGTCAGAAGAGTTGTGTTATAAAGAGCGCTATCACAAAGGTCTGTCAGAAAAGTTGTGTTATATAGAGCCCTATCACAAAGATCTGTCAGAAGAGTTGTGTTATATAGAGCCCTATCACAAAGGTCTGTCAGAAAAGTTGTGTTATATAGAGCCCTATCACAAAGGTCTGTCAGAAAAGTTGTGTTATATAGAGCCCTATCACAAAGATCTGTCAGAAGAGTTGTGTTATATAGAGCCCTATCACAAAGATCTGTCAGAAAAGTTGTGTTATATAGAGCCCTATCACAAAGGTCTGTCAGAAAAGTTGTGTTTTATAGAGCCCTATCACAAAGATCTGTCAGAAGAGTTGTGTTATATAGAGCCCTATCACAAAGGTTTGTCAGAAAAGTTGTGTTATATAGAGCCCTATCACAAAGATCTGTCAGAAGAGTTGTGTTATATAGAGCCCTATCACAAAGGTCTGTCAGAAGAGTTGTGTTATATAGAGCCCTATCACAAAGATCTGTCAGAAGAGTTGTTATATAGAGCCCTATCACAAATGTTTGTCAGAAAAGTTGTGTTATATAGAGCCCTATCACAAAGATCTGTCAGAAGAGTGGTGTTATATAGAGCCCTATCACAAAGGTCTGTCAGAAGAGTTGTGTTATATAGAGCCCTATTATAAAGGTCTGTCAGAAGAGTTGTGTTATATAGAGCCCTATCACAAAGGCCTGTCAGAAGAGTTGTGTTATATAGAGCCCTATCACAAAGGTCTGTCAGAAGAGTTGTGTTATATAGAGCCCTATCACAAAGGTCTGTCAGAAGAGTTGTGTTATATAGAGCCCTTTTACAAAGGTCTGTCAGAAGAGTTGTGTTATATAAAGCCCTATCACAAAGGTCTGTCAGAAGAGTTGTGTTATATAGAGCCCTATCACAAGGGCCTGTCAGAAGAGTTGTGTTATATAGAGCCCTATCACAAAGTTCTGTCAGAAGAGTTGTGTTATATAGAGCCCTATCACAAAAGTCTGTCAGAAGAGTTGTGTTATATGGAGCCCTATCACAAAGGTCTGTCAGAAGAGATGTGTTATTTAGAGCCCTATCACATAGGTCTGTCAGAATAGGTGTTATATAGAGCTATATCACAAAGGTCTGTAAGAAGAGTTGTGTTATATAGAGCCCTATCACAAAGGTCTGTCAGAAGAGTTGTGTTATGTAGAGCCCTATCACAAAGCTCTGTCAGAAAAGTTATTTTTTTTTAGCCCTATAACAAAGGCCTGTCAGAAGAGTTGTTATATAGAGCCCTATCACAAATGTCTGTCAGAAGAGTTGTGTTATATAGAGCGCTATCACAAAGGCTTGTTAGAAGAGTTGTGTTATATAGAGCCCTATCACAAAGGTCTGTCAGAAAAGTTGTGCTATATAGAGCCCTATCAAAAAGGTCTGTCAGAAAAGTTGTGTTATATAGAGCCCTATCACAAAGGTCTGTCAGAAGAGTTGTGTTATATAGAGCCCTATCACAAAGGTCTGTCAGAAGAGTTGTGTTATATAAAGCCCTATCACAAAGGTCTGTCAGAAAAGTTGTGTTATATAGAGCCCTATCACAAAGATCTGTCAGAAGAGTTGTGTTATATAGAGCCCTATCACAAAGGTCTGTCAGAAGAGTTGTGTTATATAGAGCCCTATCACAAAGGTCTGTCAGAAGAGTTGTGTTATATAGAGCCCTTTCACAAAGGTCTGTCAGAAGAGTTGTGTTATATAGAGCCCCATCACAAAGTTCTGTCAGAAGAGTTGTGTTATATAGAGCCCTATCACAAAAGTCTGTCAGAAGAGTTGTGTTATATGGAGCCCAATCACAAAGGTCTGTCAGAATAGGTGTTATATAGAGCTATATCACAAAGGTCTGTAAAAAGAGTTGTGTTATATAGAGCCCTATCACAAAGGTCTGTCAGAAGAGTTGTGTTATGTAGAGCCCTATCACAAAGCTCTGTCAGAAAAGTTATTTTTTTTTTAGCCCCATCACAAAGGCCTGTCAGAAGAGTTGTTATATAGAGCCCATCACAAATGTCTGTCAGAAGAGTTGTGTTATATAGAGCGCTATCACAAAGGCTTGTTAGAAGAGTTGTGTTATATAGAGCCCTATCACAAAGGTCTGTCAGAAAAGTTGTGCTATATAGAGCCCTATCACAAAGGTCTGTCAGAAAAGTTGTGTTATATAGAGCCTTATCACAAAGGTCTGTCAGAAGAGTTGTGTTATATAGAGCCCTATCACAAAGGTCTGTCAGAAGAGTTGTGTTATATAGAGCCCTATCACAAAGGTCTGTCAGAAAAGTTGTGTTATATAGAGCCCTATCACAAAGATCTGTCAGAAGAGTTGTGTTATATAGAGCCCTATCACAAAGGTCTGTCAGAAGAGTTGTGTTATATAGAGCCCTATTATAAAGGTCTGTCAGAAGAGTTGTGTTATATAGAGCCCTATCACAAAGATCTGTCAGAAAAGTTGTGTTATATAGAGCCCTATCACAAAGGTCTGTCAGAAAAGTTGTGTTATATAGAGCCCTATCACAAAGATCTGTCAGAAGAGTTGTGTTATATAGAGCCCTATCACAAAGATCTGTCAGAAGAGTTGTGTTATATAGAGCCCTATCACAAAGGTTTGTCAGAAAAGTTGTGTTATATAGAGCCCTATCACAAAGATCTGTCAGAAGAGTTGTTATATAGAGCCCAATCACAAAGGTTTGTCAGAAAAGTTGTGTTATATAGAGCCCTATCACAAAGATCTGTCAGAAGAGTTGTGTTATATAGAGCCCTATCACAAAGATCTGTCAGAAGAGTTGTTATATAGAGCCCTATCCCAAAGGTTTGTCAGAAAAGTTGTGTTATATAGAGCCCTATCACAAAGATCTGTCAGAAGAGTTGTGTTATATAGAGCCCTATCACAAAGGTCTGTCAGAAGAGTTGTGTTATATAGAGCCCTATTATAAAGGTCTGTCAGAAGAGTTGTGTTATATAGAGCCCTATCACAAAGGCCTGTCAGAAGAGTTGTGTTATATAGAGCCCTATCACAAAGGTCTGTCAGAAGAGTTGTGTTATATAGAGCCCTATCACAAAGGTCTGTCAGAAGAGTTGTGTTATATAGAGCCCTTTCACAAAGGTCTGTCAGAAGAGTTGTGTTATATAAAGCCCTATCACAAAGGTCTGTCAGAAGAGTTGTGTTAAATAGAGCCCTATCACAAGGGCCTGTCAGAAGAGTTGTGTTATATAGAGCCCTATCACAAAGTTCTGTCAGAAGAGTTGTGTTATATAGAGCCCTATCACAAAAGTCTGTCAGAAGAGTTGTGTTATATGGAGCCCTATCACAAAGGTCTGTCAGAATAGGTGTTATATAGAGCTATATCACAAAGGTCTGTAAGAAGAGTTGTGTTATATAGAGCCCTATCACAAAGGTCTGTCAGAAGAGTTGTGTTATGTAGAGCCCTATCACAAAGCTCTGTCAGAAAAGTTTTTTTTTTTTAGCCCTATCACAAAGGCCTGTCAGAAGAGTTGTTATATAGAGCCCTATCACAAATGTCTGTCAGAAGAGTTGTGTTATATAGAGCGCTATCACAAAGGCTTGTTAGAAGAGTTGTGTTATATAGAGCCCTATTACAAAGGTCTGTCAGAAAAGTTGTGCTATATAGAGCCCTATCACAAAGGTCTGTCAGAAAAGTTGTGTTATATAGAGCCCTATGACAAAGGTCTGTCAGAAGAGTTGTGTTATTTAGAGCCCTATCACAAAGGTCTGTCAGAAGAGTTGTGTTATATAGAGCCCTATAACAAAGGTCTGTCAGAAGAGTTGTGTTATATAGAGCCCTATCACAAAGGTCTGTCAGAAAAGTTGTGTTATATAGAGCCCTATCACAAAGATCTGTCAGAAGAGTTGTGTTATATAGAGCCCTATCACAAAGGTCTGTCAGAAGAGTTGTGTTATATAGAGCCCTTTTATAAAGGTCTGTCAGAAGAGTTGTGTTATATAGAGCCCTATCACAAAGATCTGTCAGAAAAGTTGTGTTATATAGAGCCCTATCACAAAGGTCTGTCAGAAAAATTGTGTTATATAGAGCCCTATCACAAAGGTTTGTCAGAAAAGTTGTGTTATATAGAGCCCTATCACAAAGATCTGTCAGAAGAGTTGTGTTATATAGAGCCCTATCACAAAGGTCTGTCAGAAGAGTTGTGTTATATAGAGCCCTATTATAAAGGTCTGTCAGAAGAGTTGTGTTATATAGAGCCCTATCACAAAGGCCTGTCAGAAGAGTTGTGTTATATAGAGCCCTATCACAAAGGTCTGTCAGAAGAGTTGTGTTATATAGAGCCCTATCACAAAGGTCTGTCAGAAGAGTTGTGTTATATAGAGCCCTTTCACAAAGGTCTGTCAGAAGAGTTGTGTTATATAAAGCCCTATCACAAAGGTCTGTCAGAAGAGTTCTGTTATATAGAGCCCTATCACAAGGGCCTGTCAGAAGAGTTGTGTTATATAGAGCCCTATCACAAAGTTCTGTCAGAAGAGTTGTGTTATATAGAGCCCTATCACAAAAGTCTGTCAGAAGAGTTGTGTTATATGGAGCCCTATCACAAAGGTCTGTCAGAATAGGTGTTATATAGAGCTATATCACAAAGGTCTGTAAGAAGAGTTGTGTTATATAGAGCCCTATCACAAAGGTCTGTCAGAAGAGTTGTGTTATGTAGAGCCCTATCACAAAGCTCTGTCAGAAAAGTTATTTTTTTTTAGCCCTATCACAAAGGCCTGTCAGAAGAGTTGTTATATAGAGCCCTATCACAAATGTCTGTCAGAAGAGTTGTGTTATATAGAGCGCTATCACAAAGGCTTGTTAGAAGAGTTGTGTTATATAGAGCCCTATTACAAAGGTCTGTCAGAAAAGTTGTGCTATATAGAGCCCTATCACAAAGGTCTGTCAGAAAAGTTGTGTTATATAGAGCCCTATGACAAAGGTCTGTCAGAAGAGTTGTGTTATATAGAGCCCTATCACAAAGGTCTGTCAGAAGAGTTGTGTTATATAGAGCCCTATCACAAAGGTCTGTCAGAAAAGTTGTGTTATATAGAGCCCTATCACAAAGATCTGTCAGAAGAGTTGTGTTATATAGAGCCCTATCACAAAGGTCTGTCAGAAGAGTTGTGTTATATAGAGCCCTATTATAAAGGTCTGTCAGAAGAGTTGTGTTATATAGAGCCCTATCACAAAGATCTGTCAGAAGAGTTGTTATATAGAGCCCTATCACAAAGGTTTGTCAGAAAAGTTGTGTTATATAGAGCCCTATCACAAAGATCTGTCAGAAGAGTTGTTATATAGAGCCCTATCACAAAGGTTTGTCAGAAAAGTTGTGTTATATAGAGCCCTATCACAAAGATCTGTCAGAAGAGTTGTGTTATATAGAGCCCTATCACAAAGGTCTGTCAGAAGAGTTGTGTTATATAGAGCCCTATTATAAAGGTCTGTCAGAAGAGTTGTGTTATATAGAGCCCTATCACAAAGGCCTGTCAGAAGAGTTGTGTTATATAGAGCCCTATCACAATGGTCTGTCAGAAGAGTTGTGTTATATAGAGCCCTATCACAAAGGTCTGTCAGAAGAGTTGTGTTATATAGAGCCCTTTCACAAAGGTCTGTCAGAAGAGTTGTGTTATATAAAGCCCTATCACAAAGGTCTGTCAGAAGAGTTGTGTTATATAGAGCCCTATCACAAAGTTCTGTCAGAAGAGTTGTGTTATATAGAGCCCTATCACAAAAGTTTGTCAGAAGAGTTGTGTTATATGGAGCCCTATTACAAAGGTCTGTCAGAAGAGTTGTGTTATTTAGAGCCCTATCACATAGGTCTGTCAGAATAGGTGTTATATAGAGCTATATCACAAAGGTCTGTCAGAAGAGTTGTGTTATATAGAGCCCTATCACAAAGGTCTGTCAGAAGAGTTGTGTTATGTAGAGCCCTATCACAAAGCTCTGTCAGAAAAGTTATTTTTTTTTTAGCCCTATTACAAAGACCTGTCAGAAGAGTTGTTATATAGAGCCCTATCATAAATGTCTGTCAGAAGAGTTGTGTTATATAGAGCGCTATCACAAAGGCTTGTTAGAAGAGTTGTGTTATATAGAGCCCTATCACAAAGGTCTGTCAGAAAAGTTGTGTTATATAGAGCCCTATCACAAAGGTCTGTCAGAAAAGTTGTGTTATATAGAGCCCTATCACAAAGATCTGTCAGAAGAGTTGTGTTATATAGAGCCCTATCACAAAGGTTTGTCAGAAAAGTTGTGTTATATAGAGCCCTATCACAAAGATCTGTCAGAAGAGTTGTGTTATATAGAGCCCTATCACAAAGGTCTGTCAGAAGAGTTGTGTTATATAGAGCCCTATCACAAAGATCTGTCAGAAGAGTTGTTATATAGAGCCCTATCACAAAGGTTTGTCAGAAAAGTTGTGTTATATAGAGCCCTATCACAAAGATCTGTCAGAAGAGTTGTTATATAGAGCCCTATCACAAAGGTTTGTCAGAAAAGTTGTGTTATATAGAGCCCTATTACAAAGATCTGTCAGAAGAGTTGTGTTATATAGAGCCCTATCACAAAGGTCTGTCAGAAGAGTTGTGTTATATAGAGCCCTATTATAAAGGTCTGTCAGAAGAGTTGTGTTATATAGAGCCCTATCACAAAGGCCTGTCAGAAGAGTTGTGTTATATAGAGCCCTATCACAAAGGTCTGTCAGAAGAGTTGTGTTATATAGAGCCCTATCACAAAGATCTGTCAGAAAAGTTGTGTTATATAGAGCCCTATCACAAAGGTTTGTCAGAAGAGTTGTGTTATATAGAGCCCTATCACAAAGGTCTGTCAGAAGAGTTGTGTTATATAGAGCCCTATCACAAAGGTCTGTCAGAAGAGTTGTGTTATATAGAGCCCTATTATAAAGGTCTGTCAGAAGAGTTGTGTTATATAGAGCCCTATCACAAAGGCCTGTCAGAAGAGTTGTGTTATATAGAGCCCTATCACAAAGGTCTGTCAGAAGAGTTGTTATATAGAGCCCTATCACAAAGGTCTGTCAGAAGAGTTGTGTTATATAGAGCCCTTTCACAAAGGTCTGTCAGAAGAGTTGTGTTATATAAAGCCCTATCACAAAGGTCTGTCAGAAGAGTTGTGTTATATAGAGCCCTATCACAAGGGCCTGTCAGAAGAGTTGTGTTATATAGAGCCCTATCACAAAGTTCTGTCAGAAGAGTTGTGTTATATAGAGCCCTATCACAAAAGTCTGTCAGAAGAGTTGTGTTATATGGAGCCCTATCACAAAGGTCTGTCAGAATAGGTGTTATATAGAGCTATATCACAAAGGTCTGTAAGAAGAGTTGTGTTATATAGAGCCCTATCACAAAGGTCTGTCAGAAGAGTTGTGTTATGTAGAGCCCTATCACAAAGCTCTGTCAGAAAAGTTATTTTTTTTTTAGCCCTATCACAAAGGCCTGTCAGAAGAGTTGTTATATAGAGCCCTATCACAAATGTCTGTCAGAAGAGTTGTGTTTTATAGAGCGCTATCACAAAGGCTTGTTAGAAGAGTTGTGTTATATAGAGCCCTATCACAAAGGTCTGTCAGAAAAGTTGTGCTATATAGAGCCCTATCACAAAGGTCTGTCAGAAAAGTTGTGTTATATAGAGCGTTATCACAAAGGTCTGTCAGAAGAGTTGTGTTATATAGAGCCCTATCACAAAGGTCTGTCAGAAGAGTTGTGTTATATAGAGCCCTATCACAAAGGTCTGTCAGAAAAGTTGTGTTATATAGAGCCCTATCACAAAGATCTGTCAGAAGAGTTGTGTTATATAGAGCCCTATCACAAAGGTCTGTCAGAAGAGTTGTGTTATATAGAGCCCTATTATAAAGGTCTGTCAGAAGAGTTGTGTTATATAGAGCCCTATCACAAAGATCTGTCAGAAAAGTTGTGTTATATAGAGCCCTATCACAAAGGTCTGTCAGAAAAGTTGTGTTATATAGAGCCCTATCACAAAGATCTGTCAGAAGAGTTGTGTTATATAGAGCCCTATCACAAAGGTTTGTCAGAAAAGTTGTGTTATATAGAGCCCTATCACAAAGATCTGTCAGAAGAGTTGTGTTATATAGAGCCCTATCACAAAGGTCTGTCAGAAGAGTTGTGTTATATAGAGCCCTATCACAAAGATCTGTCAGAAGAGTTGTTATATAGAGCCCTATCACAAAGGTTTGTCAGAAAAGTTGTGTTATATAGAGCCCTATCACAAAGATCTGTCAGAAGAGTTGTTATATAGAGCCATATCACAAAGGTTTGTCAGAAAAGTTGTGTTATATAGAGCCCTATCACAAAGATCTGTCAGAAGAGTTGTGTTATATAGAGCCCTATCACAAAGGTCTGTCAGAAGAGTTGTGTTATATAGAGCCCTATTATAAAGGTCTGTCAGAAGAGTTGTGTTATATAGAGCCCTATCACAAAGGCCTGTCAGAAGAGTTGTGTTATATAGAGCCCTATCACAATGGTCTGTCAGAAGAGTTGTGTTATATAGAGCCCTATCACAAAGGTCTGTCAGAAGAGTTGTGTTATATAGAGCCCTTTCACAAAGGTCTGTCAGAAGAGTTGTGTTATATAGAGCCCTATCACAAAGGTCTGTCAGAAGAGTTGTGTTATATAGAGCCCTATCACAAAGTTCTGTCAGAAGAGTTGTGTTATATAGAGCCCTATCACAAAAGTCTGTCAGAAGAGTTGTGTTATATGGAGCCCTATCACAAAGGTCTGTCAGAAGTGTTGTGTTATTTAGAGTCCTATTACATAGGTCTGCCAGAATAGGTGTTATATAGAGCTATATCACAAAGGTCTGTCAGAAGAGTTGTGTTATATAGAGCCCTATCACAAAGGTCTGTCAGAAGAGTTGTGTTATGTAGAGCCCTATCACAAAGCTCTGTCAGAAACGTTATTTTTTTTTAGCCCTATCACAAAGGCCTGTCAGAAGAGTTGTGTTATATAGAGCCCTATCACAAATGTCTGTCAGAAGAGTTGTGTTATATAGAGCGCTATCACAAAGGCTTGTTAGAAGAGTGGTGTTATATAGAGCCCTATCACAAAGGTCTGTCAGAAGAGTTGTGTTATATAGAGCCCTATCACAAAGATCTGTCAGAAAAGTTGTGTTATATAGAGCCCTATCACAAAGGTCTGTCAGAAGAGTTGTGTTATATAGAGCCCTATCACAAAGGTCTGTCAGAAAAATTGTGTTATATAGAGCCATATCACAAAGGTCTGTCAGAAGAGTTGTGTTATATAGAGCCCTATCACAAAGGTCTGTCAGAAGAGTTGTGTTATATAGAGCCCTATCACAAAGGTCTGTCAGAAAAGTTGTGTTATATAGAGCCCTATCACAAAGATCTGTCAGAAGAGTTGTGTTATATAGAGCCCTATCACAAAGGTCTGTCAGAAGAGTTGTGTTATATAGAGCCCTATTATAAAGGTCTGTCAGAAGAGTTGTGTTATATAGAGCCCTTTCACAAAGGCCTGTCAGAAGAGTTGTGTTATATAGAGCCCTATCACAAAGGTCTGTCAGAAGAGTTGTGTTAAATAGAGCCCTATCACAAAGGTCTGTCAGAAGAGTTGTGTTATATAGAGCCCTTTCACAAAGGTCTGTCAGAAGAGTTGTGTTATATAAAGCCCTATCACAAAGGTCTCTGTCAGAAGAGTTGTGTTATATAGAGCCCTATTATAAAGGTCTGTCAGAAGAGTTGTGTTATATAGAGCCCTATCACAAAGGTCTGTCAGAAGAGTTGTGTTATATAGAGCCCTATTATAAAGGTCTGTCAGAAGAGTTGTGTTATATAGAGCCCTTTCACAAAGGCCTGTCAGAAGAGTTGTGTTATATAGAGCCCTATCACAAAGGTCTGTCAGAAGAGTTGTGTTAAATAGAGCCCTATCACAAAGGTCTGTCAGAAGAGTTGTGTTATATAGAGCCCTTTCACAAAGGTCTGTCAGAAGAGTTGTGTTATATAGAGCCCTATCACAAAGGTCTGTCAGAAGAGTTGTGTTATATAGAGCCCTATTATAAAGGTCTGTCAGAAGAGTTGTGTTATATAGAGCCCTATTATAAAGGTCTGTCAGAAGAGTTGTGTTATATAGAGCCCTATCACAAAGGTCTGTCAGAAGAGTTGTGTTATATAGAGCCCTATTATAAAGGTCTGTCAGAAGAGTTGTGTTATATAGAACCCTATCAGAAAGGTTAATTTTGATTCTATGATTCCTAGACAGAACTTTGCAATGTACAGTCTACGTTTAATGTTCAAAAGCACCTAGAATGTAAACTTTATGTAAATGTAAGGGTGTAAAAAAATCATAATTTCTTTTTGAAAAAAGAGAAAGTTGTTGTGTTTTTACTACCATTCTATTAACTCGTACCGTCTGTCTGTCTGTTAGCTTGATAGCAAAACTTTGCATCGATTTTTCGACCATTCCCGTCGTCCAATCGAGCCGAAACTTAGCCAGCAGACTTGTCCCGACTAACAATACATTTTGTCAAATTTTCAGCATCGTAGCTTTTGGAATAGTCACGAATACCTTCCACTAATTTGCGAATCGAATAACATATTTTACGAAAAAAACATGGCTGCCTTTGACGGAAGTAATACATTTTCCGGATTTGTTCTTTTTTACGAAAAAGGACGAATGAAAACTATACAATGTAGCCGAAACAAAGCGAGTTATCTTTTTATGGTTTTTGCGAGCCAAAGCTATAAAAAAAGGATGCGCAAAACCGAAGCGACGATCAAGCTTTGTGACAAATTTATTTTAAAGATGCTTTTGTACTTTTAACAATTTAACAATAACAATATGATAAACTTGTACAAGCTTTTAAAAGATTTAATAATCTCTTAAGCTGCATTTACGTTGTCTATTGAAGGGCTAATTCAAGATGTAAAAACAATTGCATTATTTCACAGAAAATTCTTGAGTTTTAGTTGATGTTTCGTAATAATTATAGAAATAATTAGACACCTAATTTCTTGTTCAGAATACTGCAATGGAATTCTGATAATTATATCATCTGCATTATGTATAAAATAAAATTAAAATAAATGCAGATGAATAATTGTCCGAATTCCATTGCAGTATTTTGAGGAAACAAAATTAAAAACAAGGCGTATTTGAGGGGGGGGGAGAATTCACGTGGTTTTGAGTGACTTTGCCGCGTGGTTTCGCCATGATTTCACGGAGTTACGACGTGAATAGACAGGCCTCTTCACGGGATTTAACAAGATAAAACTTTATTTCTAAAACCACCAAAAATACATGAAATTCCCTGAAACGTGGTCGGGACGCCACGTGGTTTACCCTTCGATACGACGTGGTGTGTCCGCTCGGTTAGATTTACAATAAATATAATTAACATTATCAGTTGTTTAAAAAAGAGTTAAGTTATTATTTAAATAATTAACATTATCAGTAGTTTAAGAGTTAAGTTATTATTTAAATAATTAACATTATCAGTAGTTTAAGAGTTAAGTTATTATTTAAATAATTAACATTATCAGTAGTTTACGAGTTAAGTTATTATTTAAATAATTAACATTATCAGTTGTTTAAGAGTTAAGTTATTATTTAAATAATTAACATTATCAGTTGTGTAAGAGTTAAGTTATTATTTAAATAATTAACATTATCAGTAGTTTAAGAGTTAAGATATTATTTAAATAATTAACATTATCAGTAGTTTAAGAGTTAAGTTATTATTTAAATAATTAACATTATCAGTAGTTTAAGAGTTAAGTTATTATTTAAATAATAAACATTATAAGTAGTTTAAGAGTTAAGTTATTATTTAAATAATGCAATTTTTCCAAAAATATTTTCTCAACAACAACAGACACTACTATATAATGAAATATATTCTAATATAGAATCAAATATATTGCAAACAAATTTTTTTTTAAAGTCTGAAATATATATCGCTGATCTAATCGTGTATTTTTCTTTTCATTGCAGCATTTTGTACAACCGAATGTTTATCTTCATACAAATATTTTTCTTTTCATTTCAGCATGTTCTACAACAGAATGTTTATCTTCATACAAATATTTTTCTTTTAATTGCAGCATGTTGTACAACAGAATGTTTATCTTAATTCAATTATTTTTCTTTTCATTGCAGCATGTTGTACAGCCGAATGTTCATCTTCATACAAATATGTTTCTTTTCATTGCAGCATGTTGTACAACCGAATGTTCATCTTCATACAAATATGTTTCTTTTCATTTCCGCATGTTGTACAACCGAATGTTCATCTTCATACAAATATTTTTCTTTTCATTGCAGCATATGTACAACCGAATGTTCATCTTCATACAAATATGTTTCTTTTCATTTCAGCATGTTGTACAACCGAATGTTCATCTTCATACAAATATGTTTCTTTTCATTTCAGCATGTTGTACAACCGAATGTTCATCTTCATACAAATATGTTTCTTTTCATTGCAGCATGTTGTACAACCGAATGTTCATCTTCATACAAATATGTTTCGTTTCATTTCAGCATGTTGTACAACCGAATGTTCATCTTCATACAAATATTTTTCTTTTCATTGCAGCATGTTGTACAACCGAATGTTCATCTTCATACAAATATGTTTCTTTTCATTTCAGCATGTTGTACAACCAAATGTTCATCTTCATACAAATATGTTTCTTTTCATTACAGCATGCTGTACAACTGAATGTTCATCTTCATACAAATATGTTTATTTTCATTTCAGCATGTTGTACAACCGAATGTTCATCTTCATACAAATATGTTTCTTTTCATTTCAGCATGTTGTACAACCGAATTTCATCGTCATACAAATATGTTTCTTTTCATTTCAGCATGTTGTACAACCGAATTTCATCGTCATACAAATATGTTTCTTTTCATTGCAGCATGTTGTACAACCGAATGTTCATCTTCATACAAATATGTTTCTTTTCATTGCAGCATGTTGTACAACCGAATGTTCATCTTCATACAAATATGTTTCTTTTCATTTCAGCATGTTGTACAACCGAATTTCATCGTCATACAAATATGTTTCTTTTCATTGCAGCATGTTGTACAACCGAATGTTCATGTTCATACAAATATGTTTCTTTTCATTTCAGCATGTTGTACAACCGAATGTTCATGTTCAAACAAATATGTTTCTTTTCATTGCAGCATGTTGTACAACCGAATGTTCATGTTCATACAAATATGTTTCTTTTCATTGCAGCATGGTGTACAACTGAATGTTCATGTTCATACAAATATGTTTCTTTTCATTGCAGCATGTTGTACAACCGAATGTTTATGTTCATACAAATATGTTTCTTTTCATTGCAGCATGTTGTACAACCGAATGTTCATCTTCATACACATATTTTTCTTTTCATTTCAGCATGTTGTACAACCGAATGTTCATCTTCATACAAATATGTTTCTTTTCATTGCAGCATGTTGTACAACCGAATGTTCATCTTCATACACATATTTTTCTTTTCATTTCAGCATGTTGTACAACCGAATGTTCATCTTCATACAAATATGTTTCTTTTCATTGCAGCATGTTGTACAACCGAATGTTCATCTTCATACACATATTTTTCTTTTCATTTAAGCATGTTGTACAACCGAATGTTCATCTTCATACAAATATGTTTCTTTTTATTGCAGCATGTTGTACAACCGAATTTCATCTTCATACAAATATGTTTCTTTTTATTGCAGCATGTTGTACAACCGAATGTTCATCTTCATACAAATATGTTTCTTTTCATTGCAGCATGTTGTACAACCGAATGTTCATCTTCATACAAATATGTTTCTTTTCATTGCAGCATGTTGTACAACCGAATGTTCATCTTCATACACATATTTTTCTTTTCATTTCAGCATGTTGTACAACCGAATGTTCATCTTCATACAAATATGTTTCTTTTTATTGCAGCATGTTGTACAACCGAATGTTCATCTTCATACAAATATGTTTCTTTTCATTTCAGCATGTTGTACAACCGAATTTCATCGTCATACAAATATGTTTCTTTTCATTGCAGCATGTTGTACAACCGAATGTTCATCTTCATACAAATATGTATCTTTTCATTGCAGCATGTTGTACAACCGAATGTTCATCTTCATACAAATATGTTTCTTTTCATTTCAGCATGTTGTACTACCGAATTTCATCGTCATACAAATATATTTCTTTTCATTGCAGCATGTTGTACAACCGAATTTCATCGTCATACAAATATGTTTCTTTTCATTGCAGCATGTTGTACAACCGAATGTTCATGTTCATACAAATATGTTTCTTTTCATTGCAGCATGTTGTACAACCGAATGTTCATGTTCATACAAATATGTTTCTTTTCATTGCAGCATGTTGTACAACCGAATGTTCATGTTCATACAAATATGTTTCTTTTCATTTCAGCATGTTGTACAACCGAATGTTCATGTTCATACAAAAATTTTTTTTTTTATTGCAGCATGTTGTACAACCGAATGTTCATGTTCATACAAATATGTTTCTTTTCATTTCAGCATGTTGTACAACCGAATGTTCATCTTCATACAAATATGTTTCTTTTTATTGCAGCATGTTGTACAACCGAATTTCATCTTCATACAAATATGTTTCTTTTCATTTCAGCATGTTGTACAACCGAATGTTCATGTTCATACAAATATTTTTCTTTTCATTGCAGCATGTTGTACAACCGAATGTTCATCTTCATACTTCTACGTTATTTCTTCGTTTTTGTGTCCTTTAACTTTATTGGGACAAAGGGAATTCATACATATCCTGAAAATTCAAGCTGCCCTCCTGGATATTTCGGCATGGAATGCATGAACAAATGTCCAAAAACATGCAATGGGTCATGTGATTTAGTAGGTGAATGCTACAGTTGCTCACACTTGGGATTTCGTCTGCCATTATGTGATCATACTTGTCAGGAGAGTACGTACGGTTTGAATTGTTTGAATAAATGTAGTGAACATTGTTTTCAAGAAAAATGTGACGCAGTTACTGGGCGTTGCTTACAATGTAATCAAGTAGGTAAGCGCCTTCCGAATTGTACACAGAATTGCACACCCGGATCATACGGCTTAAATTGTCTTTATCAATGTCCATTGATTTGTCAAAATTCTTGTGACCCTGTAAATGGCTCTTGTCACTGTCCAGTTGAACTAGGTCAACAGTGTTCTGTCAATTGTGCAGTGGAAAGTAGTAAGGAAATGTGTAAACTTTATTGCCCAGGCCAGTGTTTGACCTGGTGCAACGTTACGAATTCACAATGTACTTTGTGTGCATCTGGATACAACCCACCATTTTGTAACACAACTTGTGAGTCCACTCGTTTTGGGATCAACTGTAAAAATATCTGCTCAGATCGCTGTAAAGATCGACAATGTGATCCTATTACCGGTGCTTGTTTTAGTTGCACCGAGGGTTATGTTGGTAGAAAGTGCAACGGACAATGCATAAACGGTTATTATGGTCAAGATTGTGAACTTGCATGTCCAGAAACATGCGTGAATAAATCTTGTGATTTTGTTACGGGCAACTGCTCTGAGTGTCAATCCGGCTATACTGGACAACAATGTCAGCAGCTTTGTCAGTCTGGAAAATATGGAAGAAACTGTTTACACAGCTGTTCAGACAATTGTTTGAAAGCATGTGATCCAAGGTCAGGTATTTGTTGGCAATGTAGGCCAGGTTATAGAGACACATACTGTAACACTACTTGCCAAGAAGGCTCTTATGGAGAAGGCTGTAAGGAAATGTGTCCTGTAGATTGTATTTGTGATCATGTTACTGGCAAATGTAAGAACTGTAATAGTAATCATACTGGGCCAGGATGTAAGCCTGTCACTTCAAATAGTGGCAGTACTAGAAATATCTTAGTGCTTTTTCTTTATACCTTAGTTGGTATGTTCGTCATAATAATTGTTTTGTCATCAATAATGTGGTTGTACAAGAAAAGGGTCAATATATTTTGGAGCAAAGCAAGACAAAGTATAAATTCTGAAATTCACGATTTGAACAGTGTGATTGTGAGACATAACAAAATGGACAGTTTAAATAAATGTGAGAAAGAAGATGATAGTCTTGAAGCTGCTAATGCAGAAAGTGAAAAACACAAAAAGCTAGTGGATTATCTCAGAAATTATGGAAAGACATATACGCCAAGAGAATATGATAAAACTGAGCTACGGATACAATATTTAAAACAAATTAAAACAAACTCACCATCAACATTTAACTATACTTTAGAATCTTGTCAAAATTGTGCCAAGGCAGGCACCTCTCACATGAATGTCTCTATTTCACATACCACTGCGATGGAATGTAAACGAGATTCTGATGAGATTGAAAAACACAGTTGTATAGAACCACAAAATATGAAAAAATATGAGTTGGCTACATTAATAAATACCAGTTACAGTTATCCGAGACAACGTTATTGCGCAGACAAAGACGACACAACCTCATTAGAAACAGTAAATAAATTAAAATATATAGGAGAACAAAGTCTGACTACATCTCATTTTGTAGGCAATCAATTGGATAAAAACAAAGTTTGTGGCATTGTAGAATCCTCGCAAATATTTCTTCTGGGTGGCGCTAACAAAAAACTTAAAAACACTGTTACGTGTACTGCTGACACGCGAAGTAAACTTTCAGAGTCTCTTCAAATAGTAAAAAATAGGTCACTGTATGTGGATCAAGATGGTGCAAGTGCCGATTCTCTATATGGAATTACTTCACAAGAGTTTCTTCAAGATCAGTATACAACTGAAAGTTCCAAGTCGGTGGTGGCTAGAATTTCAGCACAATCAAATTTTTTCCCATTGGATACATCTGTTGAAAATGTTCTCAACGTCACATCGAAGCCAACTTGTTCAAATAACGGACCAGTTGTAGTTGACCAAGAAATATCTATAAATATTCCAAGTTCTCCATCTTTGTATGACCAGAAGGAAGTTAAAACGCCATGCTCTGGTAAAGATCAGTATAAAGATCTGGAAGTTATCACTTCAAACGAGTATAAAGATCTGGAAGTTATCACTTCAAACGAGTCTACTTGTGTGAACAAAACTTTACTAGTCACTCATAAGGGATTTAAATCGGATATTTTTCTTGATAAGTCATTACCAACCAGTTCTAGCCAATTGGATGATAAAGTCAAAAGTATTGATCAGGAATTAAAAAAAATGCGAAAATCTTCCACAAGAAGATCTGCCAGAGAAGTAAAAAATGAGTCTCTGACTGAAAGTACTTTATCTGAAATAGACCAAGAATGCAGTACTTTCAGCGACTGTCATGTTCTGCCTTCAGATACTTTAAGTGAGTCTGTTCAAGAAGACACTGATCACTTCATTGAAGTGCGCGACATAAATACATTTAGAAGTAAGAATAAAGCTTATACAGGAAAAAAAAAGTACAGAAAAGTTTCCCCTCCCAAATGTGAAAATAAAGTAATTCCACTGAATGGTCAGCATCAAACACAAACAGAAGCTCAGGAACATCGTCCATCAACATTTTCTCAATTAGATATTCATAGCATTGCTCAACAATCATCAGTGGCTAGATTAACTTCATCAGTCTCTAACAAAGGTGATAGTCCTAGACTTGTACGTTGTGCAACCACACGCCAGTTGTCACCCATGTACGCCGTCAGAAGTGCTGCTGTTAACCGTTTGAAACCCCTGCCAACCCCACCACCAGATGGAAAATTAAACTTAAGACCTGTGGAAAAGCTTTCCAGCTCATCTTCTATTCTGGAACAAACAAAAGATGATTAGTACATAATGAACTTGCATACATGTGTGCATGCATAAATTTAAACAAAAGTGTGATGCAATTGTTATATAGACACATGCACATACATACACTCACACACATATTTCTACTTTTAAGCCGGCACCAGAGATACAACAACTTGTGATAACATCCTGTGAAAAATAATATATAAATAGCATAAAAAAAACAGGCCTTATATCCTCAGTGGATTTACTTTAAGTGTCTGTGGTGTTTGTGAATGATCTAGTAAAATAACTTTTTTATATTAACATTTATGTTATTTATACTCATTTAATTTTTTATTTTTATGGTTGGAATTTAAAAAAAAATTAAATTGTAAATTTGTATCCTAATAGTGTTCGAATTATTTTTTTTCCAATGTGTTGTATATTGTATGTTTAAATATACTTATACTATTTGATAGTGGCGATAATCGAATTTGTTGGAACTCCATAAATGCACAAATCCCATCTTTTTATGTTTTTCGAAAAGTTTCCGGATTATATGGTCTGCCATTGACAAATTTTACATCATATCATTGAAATATGGTTAAAAAACGTTACCGGTAATGTAAATAAAACACACCGAAGAGTTGAAAATGTAACCGGCGCAGTAGGAGAAAAGGTAAATAAATTTTAGGAGGCCATATTTTATTGTAGCATAATTTGTTAGTTATAGTAGGCTCTATTTCATATTAAATTTAATCTTCTTAGGGGTCGTCCATTAATTATGTCAACAAAATATAGGGGAGGGGGGTTAAAAAAGTTAGACAATTGTTGACATGGCGGAGGAGGCGTCAAGAAAAGTTTACGTCTACAATGTTATAATTTTTATAATTAATAAAAAAAATCTAAAAATGAAAATGTTTCTTTTTCTTTGATACTCTTAAAAGTTGTCACTTTAAAGTGTGGAAAGAAATACTCCAGTTAGATTCCCATTTTGTATTTCATGTAACTCTTTTCTGTCTCAATTGTTCTGTAAATTTTGCAATCATCTGCAAATATTTACATCGCGAATTTTAAACACAAAAATGAATATTGCTTCTTCCCCATTTGGGGACGTCCATTAATAATGTCAACGAATACGGAGAAAGGAGGGTGAAATTGTTTGACGATTGTTGACTTGGGGGAGGGGTGATCAAAATAGGTTGACGTCAACAATGTTACTTTATATAACTGATGAAAATTAAAACAGTAAAAAAACGAAATTAGTCGTGCGATTTGTATGACACACACATGTTGTGCGCATGACAGAAGGACGTCTACCCACAAAGATCGTCTATGGCGAACTAGTCGCAGGAAAGCGCTCGAGAGGAGAACAAAAGAAGAGTTGCAAAGACATCCTAAAGGCCTCCTAAGAAACTTTTAAATTGATCCTAACAACTGTAAAAGCTAAGCCGCGGGCCGATCCTCCTGGCGCAACATGACCCGAACTGGAGCAGCAGCTCACGAAGATAAAATGCAAAGGGTTGCTACTGAAAAATCGACAAATAAAATCTAGCAAACACAGCCCCGCTTCTACAGGCCACCAAGCCACGCCCCTGTGTCCCCACTGTGGCAAATACTTTCGGGCCAAAAAAGGCCTCATCAGCCATCTCCGAACCCATAAGAAATCATTACTCTGACATTGGATGGTCCTCATCGAAAACGATGGACACGCATCATCATGACTCACACTAACTTGCCATTATAATCATAGAAACAAGCTTATACGTAACGCCAAATTCATGTCCTATAAGTATACCGTCTCTATTCCAATCTGAAAAAAAAAAGAAAAACGTACAGTTGGGAATGAGGGACTGTGGCGTTTTGGGGTCTCTAACAAAGATTAACGCCTCATATATAATCTACTCTGATAAAGAGTAGTCTTCGCTTAGCCATCGCCTATACAAATTTGCTTACAATTATAGCCACTACCGAGGGAATGATTGAATGCACATATCTACCTGAATAATTCGTCAACGGTATTTTCGGCAAGGTCATTTTGGCAACGGTTAATTCGGCAATGGTAATTTCGGCAAAACTATCAAAGCGGTAATTTTGGCAGCGGTAAATTTGGCAAACTTAACATATCCACTCTTTTATTGACCATATTGGTAGGACTACACTCTAGTCCGGGGATGGGCAACCTACGAAATGCGTGCTAGACTTGGCACGCAGTACGGTTTTAAATTTCACGTGAAAGACCAACAAAACGGAAGTTACGGAAGTTGACGCTTCAGAGAATACAGACCAGTACTGCGCGCTTGGTCATGCGCAAATCAAATCGAGACTCGGGAACCGCCCTTCTTCGCTCTCTCCATTGGCTTCCCGTGAAAGCCAGAATTGAGTATAAAGTGGCGCTACTTTGCCATCAGTGCATTTTTAATAACGAGTTTCCGTCCTATCTCAAAGAACTCATCACACCATATGTCCCTCAAAGAACACTTCGTTCTGCCAACTCATCGCTTCTGGAAGAGCACCGTTTCTCTCTGACAACCGTTGGCCTTAGAGCCTTCTCAGTATCCGGTCCGAAGGTGTGGAATCTACTTCCCATTCAACTCAGGCAAACAAGCTCCATTGATTCCTTCAAAAAGAACTTAAAAACTCACTATTTCAATATGTATCGTAATTAACATGCTTTGAGCCCTACTGTCTTACTTTTATGTTAGGTCGGTTATTTTGTTTTGGTTGTTTGATTCGTTCCATGTTTGTAAAGTTTTGAATCATTATTTAGTTTTTTTTATCTCTTAGCCTATAGATTGTATCCGTGTTCTGAGTTGTATGTTAAATGCGCTCTGAGCTTGCATTTTGCTTGTTGGCAGCGCTATACAAATGTCATTATTATTATTATTATTAATTGAATTCAGTCATGTTGTAATGTACTAGAGTTGAATTCAGTCCTGATGTAATGTACTAGAGTTGAATTCAGTCCTGATGTAATATTCTAGAGTTGAAATCAGTCCTGATGTAATGTACTAGTTGAGTTCAGTCCTGATGTAATGTACTAGAATTGAATTTAGTCATGATGTAATGTACTAGAATTGAATTCAGTCATGATATAATGTATTATAGTAGTTGAAATCAGTCATGGTAACATGTACTAAAGTAGGTTTGAGTCATGATGTAATGTATCAGCGTTAGGATCAGTAGTAATAAAGTAATGTACTAGAGTTGAATTAAGTTATGATGTAATGTACTATAATTGATCTCAGTCCTGATGTAATGTACTAGTTGAGTTCAGTCCTGAAGTAATGTACTAGAATTGAATTTAGTCATGATGTAATGTACTAGAATTGAAGTCACTCATGATGTAATTTACTAGAGTTGAAATCAGTCCTGATGTAATGTAATATAATTGAATTCAGTCATGATGTAATGTATTATAGCTGAAATCAGTCATGGTAACATGTACTAAAGTAGGTTTGAGTCATGATGTAATGTATCAGCGTTAGATTCAGTAGTAATAAAGTAATGTAATAGAGTTGAATTAAGTTATGATGTAATGTACAAGAGTTGAAATCAGATATAATTTAATGTAAAAGTGTTGAATTCCGTCATGATGTAATGTATCCGTGTTGGATTCAGTAGTAATAAAGTAATGTACTAGAGTTAACTTCAGTTATGATGTAATGTACTAGAGTTGAATTCAGTCATGATGTAATGCACTAGAGTTGAATTTAGTCCTGATATAATGTAGTAGAGTGTAATTCAGTCATGGTGTAACGTACTAAAGTTAGTTTGAGTCATGATTTAATGTATCAGCGTTGGATTAAGTAGTAATTAAGTAATATACTAAAGTAGGATTCAGTCATAATGTACTGTACTGTAAGATTCAGTCATATTGTTATGTACTAAAGTAAGATTCAGTCATAATGTAATGTACTAAAGTAGGATACAGTCAAAATGTACTGTACTAAAGTAGGATTCAGTCATAATATACGGTACTGTAAGATTCAGTCATATTGTTATGTACTAAAGTAGGATTCAGTCAAAATGTACTGTACTAAACTAGGATTCAGTCAAAATGTTATATACTAAAGTAGAATTCAGTCGTATGTGTATGTACTGAAGTAGGATTAAGTCGTGATGTTATGTACTAAAGTAGAATTGAGTCGTGAAATTATTTTCTAAATTAGGATTCAGTCATTTTGTTATGTACTTGAGTAGGATTCAGTCATAATTTAGTGTACTAAACTAGGATTTGGTCGTGATGTAATGTACTAAACTAGGATTAGGTCGTGATGTAATGTACTAAACTAGGTTAGGTCGTGATGTAATGTACAAAACCAGGATAAGGTCGTGATGTAATGTACTAAACTAGGATTAGGTCGTGATGTAATGTACTATACTAGGATTAGGTCGTGATGTAATGTATTAAACTAGTATTAGGTCGTGATGTAATGTACTAAACTAGAATTAGGTTGTGATGTAATGTACTAAACTAGGATTAGGTCGCGACGTAATGTACTAAACTAGGATTAGGTCGTGACGTAATGTACTAAACTAGGATTAGGTCGTGATGTAATGTACTAAACTAGGATTAGGTCGTGATGTAATGTACTAAACTAGGATTAGGTCGCGATGTAATGTGCTAAACTAGGATTAAGTTGTGATGTAATGTACTAAACTAGGATTAGGTCGTGATGTAATGTACTAAACTAGGATTAGGTGGTGATGAAATGTACTAAACTAGGATTAGGTCGTGATGTAATGTACTAAACTAGGATTAGGTCGTGATGTAATGTACTAAACTAGGATTAGGTCGTGATGTAATGTACAAACTAGGATTAGGTCGTGATGTAATGTACTAAACTAGGATTAGGTCGTGATGTAATGTACTAAACTAGGATTAGGTCGTGATGTAATGTACTAAACTAGGATTAGGTCTTGATGTAATGTACTAAACTAGGATTAGGTCGTGATGTAATGTACTAAACTAGGATTAGGTCGTGATGTAATGTACTAAACTAGGATTAGGTCGTGATGTAATGTACTAAACTAGGATTAGGTCGTGATGTAATGTACTAAACTGGGATTAGGTCATGATGTAATGTACTAAACTAGGATTAGGTCGTGATGTAATGTACTAAACTAGGATTAGGTAATGATGTAATCTACTAAACTAGGATTAGGTCGTGATGTAATGTATTAAACTAGGATTAGGTCGTGATGTAATGTATTAAACTAGGATTAGGTCGTGATGTAATGTACTAAACTAGGATTAGGTCGTGATATAATGTACTAAAATAGAATAAGGACGTGATGTAATGTACTAAACGAGGATTAGGTCGTGATGTAATGTACTAAACGAGGATTAGGTCGTGATGTAATGTACTAAACTAGGATTAGGTCGTGATGTAATGTACTAAACTGGGATTAGGTGGTGATGAAATGTACTAAACTAGGATTAGGTCGTGATGTAATGTACTAAACTAGGATTAGGTCGTGATGTAATGTACTAAACTAGGATTAGGTCGTGATGTAATGTACAAACTAGGATTAGGTCGTGATTTAATGTACTAAACTAGGATTAGGTCGTGATGTAATGTACTAAACTAGGATTAGGTCGTGATGTAATGTACTATACTAGGATTAGGTCGTGATGTAATGTACTAAACTAGTATTAGGTCGTGATGTAATGTACTAAACTAGAATTAGGTTGTGATGTAATGTACTAAACTAGGATTAGGTCGCGACGTAATGTACTAAACTAGGATTAGGTCGTGACGTAATGTACTAAACTAGGATTAGGTCGTGATGTAATGTACTAAACTAGGATTAGGTCGTAATGTAATGCACTAAACTAGGATTAGGTCGCGATGTAATGTGCTAAACCAGGATTAAGTCGTGATGTAATGTACTAAACTAGGATTAGGTCTTTATGTAATGTACTAAACTAGGATTAGGTGGTGATTTAATGTACTAAACTAGGATTAGGTCGTGATGTAATGTACTAAACTAGGATTAGGTCGTGATGTAATGTACTAAACTAGGATTAGGTCGTGATGTAATGTACAAACTAGGATTAGGTCGTGATGTAATGTACTAAACTAGGATTAGGTCGTGATGTAATGTACTAAACTAGGATTAGGTCGTGATGTAATGTACTAAACTAGGATTAGGTCGTGATGTAATGTACTAAACTAGGATTAGGTCGTGATGTAATGTACTAAACTAGGATTAGGTCGTGATGTAATGTATTAAACTAGGATTAGGTCGTGATGTAATGTACTAAACTAGGATTAGGTCGTGATGTAATGTACTAAACTAGAACTAGACCGTAATGTAATGTACTAAACGAGGATAAGGTCGTGATGTAATGTACTAAACGAGGATTAGGTCGTGATGTAATGTACTAAACTAGGATTAGGTCGTGATGTAATGTACTAAACTAGGATTAGGTCGTGATGTAATGTACTAAACTAGGATTAGGTCGTGATGTAATGTACTAAACAAGGATTAGGTCGTGATGTAATGTACTAAATGAGGATTAGGTCGTGAAGTAATGTACTAAACGAGGATTATGTCGTGATGTAATGTACTAAACTAGGATTAGGTCGTGATGTAATGTACTAAACTAGGATTAGGTCTTGATGTAATGTACTCAACTAGGATTAGGTCGTGATGTAATGTACTAAACTAGGATTAGGTCGTGATGTAATTTACTAAACTAGGATTAGGTCGTAATGTAATTTACTAAACTAGGTGGTAGAAGAGAGCCGACTTAAAGGATTAACACTCAATCTCAGTAAGACCGAAGTAATGGTAATCTCTAAGAAAAGACAACCTCCAAGATGCTCTTTATCCAGTGAAGGTGAAAACATCAAGCAAATCAATTCTTTTCAGTATCTAGGCTATACAATAACACAGGAAGATCAAATGCAACAAAGAAATAAAGAGAAGAATCGCAATAGCTAAAAACAGCTCCATGAGCTTAAGCAGTATCATGAAAAACAGGAATATTAGAATATGTACCAAAATGCGCATACTGAAGGGGTATGTTTGGTCTGTTCTTCTATATGGATGTGAATGTTGGACTATTGATAATGAAACAAGGAAAAGATTGGAGGCAGTAGAAATGTGGTTTCTAAGAAGGATGATGAGAATATCATGGACTGAAAAGAAATCTAATGCAGAGGTGTTGAAAACAGCATGTACCTCAAGAGAACTCATTGACACCATTAGGAATAGACAGATGAAATTTCTAGGACACATCTATAGGAAAAATAGTATAGAAAGACTGGCTTTGTGTGGGAAAATATCTGGTAAGAGAGACAGAGGAAGACAAAGGCTAACATATGTAGAAAGCCTGAACGAATGGGCCACGAACAACAACATAAGTTATAATAACTTTCTGCAAAAAGCTAACAACAGGAAAGAATGGAGAGTCATGACCGCCGATGTCTGTTCCAGACCTGGCACATAACGAAGAAGAAGAAACTAGGATTAGGTCGTGATGTAATGTACTAAACTAGTATTAGGTGGTGATGTAATGTACTAAACTAGGATTAGGTCGTGATGTAATGTACAAAACTAAGATTAGGTCCTGTTGTAATGTACTAAACTAAGATTAGGTCGTAATGTAATGTACTAAACTAGGATTAGGTCGTGATGTAATGTACTAAACTAGGATTAGGTCGGAATGTAATGTTGTAAACTAGGATTAGGTCGTGATGTAATGTAGTAAACTAGGATTAGCTCGTGATTTAATGTACTAAACTAGGATTAGGTCGTGATGCAATGTACTAAACGAGGATTAGGTCGTGATGTAATGTACTAAACGAGGATTAGGTCGTGATGTAATGTACTAAACGAGGATTATGTCGTGATGTAATGTACTTAACTAGGATTAGGTCGTGATGTAATGTACTAAACTAGGATTAGGTCGTGATGTAATGTACTAAACTAGGATTAGTTCTTGATGTAATGTACTAAACTAGGATTAGGTCGTGATGTAATGTACTAAACTAGGATTAGGTCGTGATGTAATGTACTAAACTAGGATTAGGTCGTGATGTAATGTACTAAACTAGGATTAGGTCGTGATGTAATGTACTAAACTGGGATTAGGTCATGATGTAATGTACTAAACTAGGATTAGGTCGTGATGTAATGTACTAAACTAGGATTAGGTCATGATGTAATGTACTAAACTAGGATTAGGTCGTGATGTAATGTATTAAACTAGGATTAGGTCGCGACGTAATGTACTAAACTAGGATTAGGTCGTGACGTAATGTACTAAACTAGGATTAGGTCGTGATGTAATGTACTAAACTAGGATTAGGTCGTAATGTAATGCACTAAACTAGGATTAGGTCGTGATGTAATGTACTAAACTAGGATTAGGTCATGATGTAATGTACTAAACTAGGATTAGGTCGTGATGTAATGTATTAAACTAGGATTAGGTCGTGATGTAATGTATTAAACTAGGATTAGGTCGTGATGTTATGTACTAAACTAGGATTAGGTCGTGATGGAATGTACTAAAATAGAATTAGGACGTCATGTAATGTACTAAACGAGGATTAGGTCGTGATGTAATGTACTAAACGAGGATTAGGTCGTGATGTAATGTACTAAACTAGGATTAAGTCGTGATGTAATGTACTAAACTAGTATTAGGTCTTTATGTAATGTACTAAACTAGGATTAGGTGGTGATTTAATGTACTAAACTAGGATTAGGTCGTGATGTAATGTACTAAACAAGGATTAGGTCGTGATGTAATGTACTAAACTAGGATTAGGTCGTGATGTAATGTACAAACTAGGATTAGGTCGTGATGTAATGTACTAAACTAGGATTAGGTCGTGATGTAATGTACTAAACTAGGATTAGGTCGTGATGTAATGTACTAAACTAGGATTAGGTCGTGATGTAATGTACTAAACTAGGATTAGGTCGTGATGTAATGTATTAAACTAGGATTAGGTCGTGATGTAATGTACTAAACTAGGATTAGGTCGTGATGTAATGTACTAAACTAGAACTAGACCGTAATGTAATGTACTAAACGAGGATAAGGTCGTGATGTAATGTACTAAACGAGGATTAGGTCGTGATGTAATGTACTAAACTAGGATTAGGTCGTGATGTAATGTACTAAACTAGGATTAGGTCGTGATGTAATGTACTAAACTAGGATTAGGTCGTGATGTAATGTACTAAACAAGGATTAGGTCGTGATGTAATGTACTAAATGAGGATTAGGTCGTGAAGTAATGTACTAAACGAGGATTATGTCGTGATGTAATGTACTAAACTAGGATTAGGTCGTGATGTAATGTACTAAACTAGGATTAGGTCTTGATGTAATGTACTAAACTAGGATTAGGTCGTGATGTAATGTACTAAACTAGGATTAGGTCGTGATGTAATTTACTAAACTAGGATTAGGTCGTAATGTAATTTACTAAACTAGGTGGTAGAAGAGAGCCGACTTAAAGGATTAACACTCAATCTCAGTAAGACCGAAGTAATGGTAATCTCTAAGAAAAGACAACCTCCAAGATGCTCTTTATCCAGTGAAGGTGAAAACATCAAGCAAATCAATTCTTTTCAGTATCTAGGCTATACAATAACACAGGAAGATCAAATGCAACAAAGAAATAAAGAGAAGAATCGCAATAGCTAAAAACAGCTCCATGAGCTTAAGCAGTATCATGAAAAACAGGAATATTAGAATATGTACCAAAATGCGCATACTGAAGGGGTATGTTTGGTCTGTTCTTCTATATGGATGTGAATGTTGGACTATTGATAATGAAACAAGGAAAAGATTGGATGCAGTAGAAATGTGGTTTCTAAGAAGGATGATGAGAATATCATGGACTGAAAAGAAATCTAATGCAGAGGTGTTGAAAACAGCATGTACCTCAAGAGAACTCATTAACACCATTAGGAATAGACAGATGAAATTTCTAGGACACATCTATAGGAAAAATAGTATAGAAAGACTGGCTTTGTGTGGGAAAATATCTGGTAAGAGAGACAGAGGAAGACAAAGGCTAACATATGTAGAAAGCCTGAACGAATGGGCCACGAACAACAACATAAGTAATAATAACTTTCTGCAAAAAGCTAACAACAGGAAAGAATGGAGAGTCATGACCGCCGATGTCTGTTCCAGACCTGGCACATAACGAAGAAGAAGAAACTAGGATTAGGTCGTGATGTAATGTACTAAACTAGTATTAGGTGGTGATGTAATGTACTAAACTAGGATTAGGTCGTGATGTAATGTACAAAACTAAGATTAGGTCCTGTTGTAATGTACTAAACTAAGATTAGGTCGTAATGTAATGTACTAAACTAGGATTAGGTCGTGATGTAATGTACTAAACTAGGATTAGGTCGGAATGTAATGTTGTAAACTAGGATTAGGTCGTGATGTAATGTACTAAACTAGGATTAGTTCTTGATGTAATGTACTAAACTAGGATTAGGTCGTGATGTAATGTACTAAACTAGGATTAGGTCGTGATGTAATGTACTAAACTAGGATTAGGTCGTGATGTAATGTACTAAACTAGGATTAGGTCGTGATGTAATGTACTAAACTGGGATTAGGTCATGATGTAATGTACTAAACTAGGATTAGGTCGTGATGTAATGTACTAAACTAGGATTAGGTCATGATGTAATGTACTAAACTAGGATTAGGTCGTGATGTAATGTATTAAACTAGGATTAGGTCGTGATGTAATGTATTAAACTAGGATTAGGTCGTGATGTTATGTACTAAACTAGGATTAGGTCGTGATGGAATGTACTAAAATAGAATTAGGACGTCATGTAATGTACTAAACGAGGATTAGGTCGTGATGTAATGTACTAAACGAGGATTAGGTCGTGATGTAATGTACTAAACTAGGATTAGGTTGTTATGTAATGTACTCAACTAGGATTAGGTCGCGATGTAATGTGCTAAACTAGGATTAAGTCGTGATGTAATGTACTAAACTAGGATTAGGTCATGATGTAATGTACTAAACTAGGATTAGGTCGTGATGTAATGTACTAAACTAGGAATAGGTCGTTATGTAATGTACTAAACTAGGATTAGGTCGTGATGTAATGTACTAAACTAGGATTAGGAAATGATGTAATGTACTAAACTAGGATTAGGTCGTGATGTAATGTACTAAACTAGGATTAGGTCGTGATGTAATGTACTAAACTAGGATTAGGTCGTGATGTAATGTATTAAACTAGGATTAGGTCGTGATGTAATATACTAAACTAGGATTAGGTCGTGATGTAATGAACTAAACTAGGATTAGGCCGTGATGTTATGTACTAAACGAGGATTAGGTCGTGATGTAATGTACTAAACGAGGATTAGGTCGTGATGTAATGTACTAAACTAGGATTAGGTCGTGATGTAATGTATTAAACTAGGATTAGGTCGTGATGTAATATACTAAACTAGGATTAGGTCGTGATGTAATGAACTAAACTAGGATTAGGCCGTGATGTTATGTACTAAACGAGGATTAGGTCGTGATGTAATGTACTAAATTAGGATTAGGTCGTGATGTAGTGTACTAAACTAGGATTAGGTCGTGATGTAATGTACTAAACTAGGATTAGGTCGTGATGTAATGTACTAAACGAGGATTAGGTCGTGATGTAATGTACTAAATGAGGATTAGGTCGTGATGTAATGTACTAAACGAGGTTAAGGTCGTGATGTAATGTACTAAACTAGGATTAGTTCGTCTTGTAATGTACTAAACTAGGATTAGGTCGTGATGTAATGTACTAAACTAGGATTAGGTCGTGATGCAATGTACTAAACTAGGATTAGGTCGTGATGTAATGTACTAAACTAGGATTAGGTCGTGATGTAATGTATTAAACTAGGATTAGGTCGTGATGTAATGTACTAAACTAGGATTAGGTCGTGATGTAATGTACTAAACTAGGATTAGGTCGTGATGTAATGCACTTAACTAGGACTAGGTCGTGATGTAATCTACTAAACTAGGATTAGGTCGTGATGTAATTTACTAAACTAGTATTAGGTGGTGATGTAATGTACTAAACTATGATTAGGTCGTGATGTAATGTACTAAACTAGTATTAGGTGGTGATGTAATGTACTAAACTAGGATTAGGTCGTGATGTAATGTACTAAACTAAAATTAGGTCCTGATTTAATGTACTAAACTAGGATTAGGTCGTAATGTAATGTTCTAAACTAGGATTAGGTCGCGATGTAATGTACTAAACTAGGATTAGCTCGTGATTTAATGTACTAAACTAGGATTAGGTCGTAATTTAATGTACTAAACGAGGATTAGGTCGTGATGTAATGTACTAAACGAGGATTAGGTCGTGATGTAATGTACTAAACGGGAATTAGGTCGTGATGTAATGTACTAAACTAGGATTAGGTCGTGATGTAATGTACTAAACTAGGATTAGGTCTTGATGTAATGTACTAAACTAGGATTAGGTCGTGATGTAATGTACTAAACTAGGATTAGGTCGTGATGTAAGGTACTAAACTAGGATTAGGTCGTGATGTAATGTACTAAACTAGGATTAGGTCGTGATGTTATGTACTAAACTAGGATTAGGTCGTGATGTAATGTACTAAACTAGGATTAGGTCGTGATCTAATGTGCTTAACTAGGTTTAGGTCGTGATCTAATGTACTAAACTAGGATTAGGTCGTGATGTAATGTACTAAACTAGGATTAGGTCGTGATCTAATATACTTAACTAGGATTAGGTCGTGATGTAATGTACTAATTTAGGATTAGGTCGTGATGTAATGTACTAAACTAGGATTAGGTTCTGATGTAATGTACTAAACGACGATTAGGTCGTGATGAAATGTACTAAACTAGGATTAGGTCGTGATGTAATGTACTAAACTAAGATTAGGTCGTGATGTAATGTACTAGGCTAGGAATAGGTCGTGATGTAATGTACTAAACAAGGATTAGGTCGTGATGTAATGTACTAAACTAGGATTAGGTCGTGATGTAATGTACTAAACTAGGATTAGGTCGTGATGTAATGTATTAAACTAGGATTAGGTCGTGATGTAATATACTAAACTAGGATTAGGTCGTGATGTAATGAACTAAACTAGGATTAGGCCGTGATGTTATGTACTAAACGAGGATTAGGTCGTGATGTAATGTACTAAACGAGGATTAGGTCGTGATGTAATGTACTAAACTAGGATTAGGTCGTGATGTAATGTATTAAACTAGGATTAGGTCGTGATGTAATATACTAAACTAGGATTAGGTCGTGATGTAATGAACTAAACTAGGATTAGGCCGTGATGTTATGTACTAAACGAGGATTAGGTCGTGATGTAATGTACTAAATTAGGATTAGGTCGTGATGTAGTGTACTAAACTAGGATTAGGTCGTGATGTAATGTACTAAACTAGGATTAGGTCGTGATGTAATGTACTAAACGAGGATTAGGTCGTGATGTAATGTACTAAATGAGGATTAGGTCGTGATGTAATGTACTAAACGAGGTTAAGGTCGTGATGTAATGTACTAAACTAGGATTAGTTCGTCTTGTAATGTACTAAACTAGGATTAGGTCGTGATGTAATGTACAAAACTAGGATTAGGTCGTGATGCAATGTACTAAACTAGGATTAGGTCGTGATGTAATGTACTAAACTAGGATTAGGTCGTGATGTAATGTATTAAACTAGGATTAGGTCGTGATGTAATGTACTAAACTAGGATTAGGTCGTGATGTAATGTACTAAACTAGGATTAGGTCGTGATGTAATGCACTTAACTAGGACTAGGTCGTGATGTAATCTACTAAACTAGGATTAGGTCGTGATGTAATTTACTAAACTAGTATTAGGTGGTGATGTAATGTACTAAACTATGATTAGGTCGTGATGTAATGTACTAAACTAGTATTAGGTGGTGATGTAATGTACTAAACTAGGATTAGGTCGTGATGTAATGTACTAAACTAAAATTAGGTCCTGATTTAATGTACTAAACTAGGATTAGGTCGTAATGTAATGTTCTAAACTAGGATTAGGTCGCGATGTAATGTACTAAACTAGGATTAGCTCGTGATTTAATGTACTAAACTAGGATTAGGTCGTAATTTAATGTACTAAACGAGGATTAGGTCGTGATGTAATGTACTAAACGAGGATTAGGTCGTGATGTAATGTACTAAACGGGAATTAGGTCGTGATGTAATGTACTAAACTAGGATTAGGTCGTGATGTAATGTACTAAACTAGGATTAGGTCTTGATGTAATGTACTAAACTAGGATTAGGTCGTGATGTAATGTACTAAACTAGGATTAGGTCGTGATGTAAGGTACTAAACTAGGATTAGGTCGTGATGTAATGTACTAAACTAGGATTAGGTCGTGATGTTATGTACTAAACTAGGATTAGGTCGTGATGTAATGTACTAAACTAGGATTAGGTCGTGATCTAATGTGCTTAACTAGGTTTAGGTCGTGATCTAATGTACTAAACTAGGATTAGGTCGTGATGTAATGTACTAAACTAGGATTAGGTCGTGATCTAATATACTTAACTAGGATTAGGTCGTGATGTAATGTACTAATTTAGGATTAGGTCGTGATGTAATGTACTAAACTAGGATTAGGTTCTGATGTAATGTACTAAACGACGATTAGGTCGTGATGAAATGTACTAAACTAGGATTAGGTCGTGATGTAATGTACTAAACTAAGATTAGGTCGTGATGTAATGTACTAGGCTAGGAATAGGTCGTGATGTAATGTACTAAACAAGGATTAGGTCGTGATGTAATGTACTAAACTAGGATTAGGTCGTGATGTAATGTACTAAACTAGGATTAGGTCGTGATGTAGTGTACTAAACTAGGATTAGGTCGTAATGTAATGTACTAAACTAGGATTAGGTCATGATGTAATGTACTAAACTAGGATTAGGTCGTGATGTAGTGTACTAAACAAGGATTAGGTCGTGATGTAATGTACTAAACTAGGATTAGGTCGTGATGTATTTTACTAAACTAGGATTAGGTCATGATGTAATGTACTAAACTATGATTATGTCGTGATGTAAAGTACTAAACTAGGATCAGGTCGTGATTAATATACTAAACTAGGATTAGGTCGTGATTTAATGTACTTAACTAGGATTAGGTCGTGATGTAATGTACTAAACTAGGATTAGGTCGTGATGTTATGTACGAAACTAGGATAAAGTCGTAATATAATGTATTAAACTAGGATTAGGTCGTGACGTAATGTACTAAACTAGGATTAGGTCGAGACCTAATGTATTAAACTACGATTATGTCGTGATGTAATGTACTAAACTAGGATTATGTCGTGATGTAATGTACTAAACTAGGATTAGGTCGTGATGTAATGTACAAAACTAGGATTAGGTCGTGATGTAATGTACTAAACTAGGATTAAGTCGTGATGTAATGTACTAAACAAGGATTAGGTCGTGATGTAATGTATTAAACTAGGATTAGGTCGTGATGTAATGTACTAAACTGGGATTAGGTCGTGATGTAATGTACTAAACGAGGATTAGTTCGTGATGTAATGTACTAAACTAGGATTAGGTCGTGATGTAATGTACTAAACTAGGATTTGGTCGTGATGTAATGTACTAAACTAGGATTTGGTCGTGATGTAATGTACTAAACTAGGATTAGGTCATGATGTAATGTACTAAAAAAGGATTAGGTCGTGATGTAATGTACTAAACTAGGTGGTAGAAGAGAGCCGACTTAAAGGATTAACACTCAATCTCAGTAAGACCGAAGTAATGGTAATCTCTAAGAAAAGACAACCTCCAAGATGCTCTTTATCCAGTGAAGGTGAAAACATCAAGCAAATCAATTCTTTCCAGTATCTAGGCTATACAATAACACAGGAAGGCAAATGCAACAAAGAAATAAAGAGAAGAATCGCAATAGCTTAAAACAGCTCCATGAGCTTAAGCAGTATCATGAAAAACAGGAATATCAGAATATGTACCAAAATGCGCATACTGAAGGGGTATGTTTGGTCTGTTCTTCTATATGGATGTGAATGTTGGACTATTGATAATGAAACAAGGAAAAGATTGGAGGCAGTAGAAATGTGGTTTCTAAGAAGGATGATGAGAATATCATGGACTGAAAAGAAATCTAATGCAGAGGTGTTGAAAACAGCATGTACCTCAAGAGAACTCATTAACACCATTAGGAATAGACAGATGAAATTTCTAGGACACATCTATAGGAAAAATGGTATAGAAAGACTGGCTTTGTGTGGGAAAAAATCTGGTAAGAGAGACAGAGGAAGACAAAGGCTAACATATGTAGAAAGCCTGAATGAATGGGCCACGAACAACAACATAAGTAATAATAACTTTCTGCAAAAAGCTAACAACAGGAAAGAATGGAGAGTCATGACCGCCGATGTCTGTTCCAGACCTGGCACATAAAGAAGAAGAAGAAACTAGGATTAGGTCGTGATGTAATGTACTAAACTAGTATTAGGTGGTGATGTAATGTACTAAACTAGGATTAGGTCGTGATGTAATGTACTAAACTAAGATTAGGTCCTGTTGTTATGTACTAAACTAAGATTAGGTCGTAATGTAATGTACTAAACTAGGATTAGGTCGTGATGTAATGTACTAAACTAGGATTATGTCGGAATGTAATGTTCTAAACTAGGATTAGGTCGTGATGTAATGTAGTAAACTAGGATTAGCTCGTGATTTAATGTACTAAACTAGGATTAGGTCGTGATGTAATGTACTAAACGAGGATTAGGTCGTGATGTAATGTACTAAACGAGGATTAGGTTGTGATGTAATGTACTAAACTAGGATTATGTCGTGATGTAATGTACTTAACTAGGATTAGGTCGTGATGTAATGTACTAAACTAGGATTAGGTCGTGATGTAATGTACCAAACTAGGATTAGGTCTTGATGTAATGTACTAAACTAGGATTAGGTCGTGATGTAATGTACTAAACTAGGATTAGGTTGTGATGTAATGTACTAAACTAGGATTAGGTCGTGATGTAATGTACTAAACTAGAATTAGGTCGTGATGTAATGTACTAAACTGGGATTAGGTCATGATGTAATGTACTAAACTAGGATTAGGTCGTGATGTAATGTACTAAACTAGGATTACGTCATGATGTAATGTACTAAACTAGGATTAGGTCGTGATGTAATGTATTAAACTAGGATTAGGTCTTGATGTAATGTATTAAACTAGGATTAGGTCGTGATGTAATGTACTAAACTAGGATTAGGTCGTGATGTAATGTACTTAACTAGGATTAGGTCGTGATGTAATCTACTAAACTAGGATTAGGTCATGATGTAATGTACTAAGTCTAGTATTAGGTGGTGATGTAATGTACTAAACTAGGATTAGGTCCTGATGTAATGTACTAATTTAAGATTAGGTCGTGATGTAATTTACTAATTTAGGATTAGGTCGTGATGTAAAGTACTAAACTAGGATAAGGTCGTGATGTAATGTTCTAAACTAGGATTAGGTCGTGATGTAATGTACTAATATAGGATTAGGTCGTGATGTAATGTACTAAACTAGGATTAGGTCGTGATGTAATGTACTAAACGAGGAGGATTAGGTCGTGATGTAATGTACTAAACGAGGATTAGGTCGTGATGTAATGTACTAAACGAGGATTATGTCGTGATGTAATGTACTAAACTAGGATTAGGTCGTGATAAAATGTACTAATCTAGGATTAGGTCGTGATGTAATGTACTAAACTAGGATTAGGTCTTGATGTAATGTACTAAACTAAGATTAGGTCGTGATGTAATGTACTAAACTAGGATTAGGTCGTGATGTAATGTACTAAACTAGGATTAGGTCGTGATGTAATGTACTAAACTAGGAATAGGTCGTTATGTAATGTACTAAACTAGGATTAGGTCGTGATGTAATGTACTAAACTAGGATTAGGTCATGATGTAATGTACTAAACTAGGATTAGGTCGTGATGTAATGTACTAAACTAGGATTAGGTCGTGATGTAATGTACTAAACTAGGATTAGGTAGTGATGTAATGTATTAAACTAGGATTAGGTCGTGATGTAATATACTAAACTAGGATTTGGTCGTGATGTAATGAACTAAACTAGGATTAGGCCGTGATGTTATGTACTAAACGAGGATTAGGTCGTGATGTAATGTACTAAACTAGGATTAGGTCATGATGTAATGTACTAAATTAGGATTAGGTCGTGATGTAGTGTACTAAACTAGGATTAGGTCGTGATGTAATGTACTAAACTAGGATTAGGTCGTGATGTAATGTACTAAACGAGGATTAGGTCGTGATGTAATGTACTAAATGAGGATTAGGTCGTGATGTAATGTACTAAACGAGGTTAAGGTCGTGATGTAATGTACTAAACTAGGATTAGTTCGTCTTGTAATGTACTAAACTAGGATTACGTCGTGATGTAATGTACTAAACTAGGATTAGGTCGTGATGCAATGTACTAAACTAGGATTAGGTCGTGATGTAATGTACTAAACTAGGATTAGGTCGTGATGTAATGTATTAAACTAGGATTAGGTCGTGATGTAATGTACTAAACTAGGATTAGGTCGTGATGTAATGTACTAAACTAGGATTAGGTCGTGATGTAATGTACTTAACTAGGACTAGGTCGTGATGTAATCTACTAAACTAGGATTAGGTCGTGATGTAATGTACTAAACTAGTATTAGGTGGTGATGTAATGTACTAAACTAGGATTAGGTCCTGATTTAATGTACTAAACTAGGATTAGGTCGTAATGTAATGTACTAAACGAGGATTAGGTCGTGATGTAATGTACTAAACGAGGATTAGGTCGTGATGTAATGTACTAAACTAGGATTAGGTCGTGATGTAATGTACTAAACTAGGATTAGGTCGTGATGTAATGTACTAAACTAGGATTAGGTCGTAATGTAATGTACTAAACTAGGATTAGGTCGTGATGTAATGTACTAAACTAGGATTAGGTCGTGATGTTATGTACTAAACTAGGATTAGGTCGTGATGTAATGTACTAAACTAGGATTAGGTCGTGATCTAATTTGCTTAACTAGGTTTAGGTCGTGATCTAATGTACTAAACTAGGATTAGGTCGTGATGTAATGTACTAAACTAGGATTAGGTCGTGATCTAATATACTAAACTAGGATTAGGTCGTGATGTAATGTACTAATTTAGGATTAGGTCGTGATGTAATGTACTAAACTAGGATTAGGTTCTGATGTAATGTACTAAACGAGGATTAGGTCGTGATGAAATGTACTAAACAAGGATTAGGTCGTGATGTAATGTACTAAACTAAGATTAGGTCGTGATGTAATGTACTAGGCTAGGATTAGGTCGTGATGTAATGTACTAAACAAGGATTAGGTCGTGATGAAATGTACTAAACTAGGATTAGGTCGTGATGTAATGTACTAAACTAGGATTAGGTCGTGTTGTAGTGTACTAAACTAGGATTAGGTCGTAATGTAATGTACTAAACTAGGATTAGGTCATGATGTAATGTAGTAAACTAGGATTAGGTCGTGATGTAGTGTACTAAACAAGGATTAGGTCGTGATGTAATGTACTAAACTAGGATTAGGTCGTGATGTATTGTACTAAACTAGGATTAGGTCATGATGTAATGTACTAAACTATGATTATGTCGTGATGTAAAGTACTAAACTAGGATCAGGTCGTGATTAATGTACTAAACTAGGATTAGGTCGTGATTTAATGTACTAAACTAGGATTAGGTCGTGATGTAATGTACTAAACTAGGATTAGGTCGTGATGTTATGTACGAAACTAGGATTAGGTCGTAATATAATGTATTAAACTAGGATTAGGTCGTGACGTAATGTACTAAACTAGGATTAGGTCGAGACCTAATGTATTGAACTACGATTATGTCGTGATGTAATGTACTAAACTAGGATTAGGTCGTGATGTAATGTACTAAACTAGGATTAGGTCGTGATGTAATGTACAAAACTAGGATTAGGTCGTGATGTAATTTTCTAAACTAGGATTAGGTCGTGATGTAATGTACTAAACAAGGATTAGGTCGTGATGTAATGTACTAAACTAGGATTAGGTCGTGATGTAATGTACTAAACTAGGATTAGGTCGTGATGTAATGTACTAAACGAGGATTAGTTCGTGATGTAATGTACTAAACTAGGATTAGGTCGTGATGTAATGTTATAAACTAGGATTTGGTCGTGATGTAATGTACTAAACTAGGATTTGGTCGTGATGTAGTGTACTAAACTAGGATTAGGTCATGATGTAATGTACTAAAAAAGGTTTAGGTCGTGATGTAATGTACTAAACTAGGATTAGGTCGGGTTTTAATGTACTAAACTAAGATTAGGTCGTGATGTAATGTACTAAACTAGGATTAGGTTGTGATGTAATATACTAAACTAGGATTAGGTCGTGATGTAGTGTACTTAACTAGGATTAGATCTTTATGTAATGTACTAAACTAGGATTAGGTCGTGATGTAATGTACTAAACTAGGATTAGGTCGTGATTTAATGTACTAAACTAGGATTAGGTCGTAATGTAATGTACTAAACGAGGATTAGGTCGTGATGTAATGTACTAAACGAGGATTAGGTCGTGATGTAATGTACTAAACGAGAGGTAGGTCGTGATGTAATGTACTAAACTAAGATTAGGTCGTGATGTAATGTACTAAACTAGGATTAGGTCGTGATGTAATGTACTAAACTAGGATTAGGTCTTGATGTAAAGTACTAAACTAGGATTAGGTCGTGATGTAATGTACTAAACTAGGATTAGGTCGTGATGTAATGTACTAAACTAGGATTAGGTCGTAATGTAATGTACTAAACTAGGATTAGGTCGTGATGTAATGTACTAAACTAGGATTAGGTCGTGATGTTATGTACTAAACTAGGATTAGGTCGTGATGTAATGTACTAAACTAGGATTAGATCGTGATCTAATTTGCTTAACTAGGTTTAGGTCGTGATCTAATGTACTAAACTAGGATTAGGTCGTGATGTAATGTACTAATTTAGGATTAGGTCGTGATGTAATGTACTAAACTAGGATTAGGTTCTGATGTAATGTACTAAACGAGGATTAGGTCGTGATGAAATGTACTAAACTAGGATTAGGTCGTGATGTAATGTACTAAACTAAGATTAGGTCGTGATGTAATGTACTAGGCTAGGATTAGGTCGTGATGTACTGTACTAAACAAGGATTAGGTCGTGATGTAATGTACTAAACTAGGATTAGGTCGTGATCTAATATACTAAACTAGGATTAGGTCGTGATGTAATGTACTAATTTAGGATTAGGTCGTGATGTAATGTACTAAACTAGGATTAGGTTCTGATGTAATGTACTAAACGAGGATTAGGTCGTGATGAAATGTACTAAACTAGGATTAGGTCGTGATGTAATGTACTAAACTAAGATTAGGTCGTGATGTAATGTACTAGGCTAGGATTAGGTCGTGATGTAATGTACTAAACAAGGATTAGGTCGTGATGTAATGTACTAAACTAGGATTAGGTCGTGATGTAATGTACTAAACTAGGATTAGGTCGTGATGTAGTGTACTAAACTAGGATTAGGTCGTAATGTAATGTACTAAACTAGGATTAGGTCATGATGTAATGTACTAAACTAGAATTAGGTCGTGATGTAGTGTACTAAACAAGGATTAGGTCGTGATGTAATGTACTAAACTAGGATTAGGTCGTGATGTATTGTACTAAACTAGGATTAGGTCATGATGTAGTGTACTAAACTATGATTATGTCGTGATGTAAAGTACTAAACTAGGATCAGGTCGTGATTAATGTACTAAACTAGGATTAGGTCATGATTTAATGTACTAAACTAGGATTAGGTTGTGATGTAATGTACTAAACTAGGATTAGGTCGTGATGTTATGTACGAAACTAGGATTATGTCGTAATATAATGTATTAAACTAGGATTAGGTCGTGACGTAATGTACTAAACTAGGATTAGGTCGAGACCTAATGTATTAAACTACGATTATGTCGTGATGTAATGTACTAAACTAGGATTAGGTCGTGATGTAATGTACTAAACTAGGATTAGGTCGTGATGTAATGTACAAAACTAAGATTAGGTCGTGATGTAATGTACTAAACTAGGATTAGGTCGTGATGTAATGTACTAAACAAGGATTAGGTCGTGATGTAATGTACTAAACTAGGATTAGGTCGTGATTTAATGTACTAAACTAGGATTAGGTCGTGATGTAATGTACTAAACGAGGATTAGTTCGTGATGTAATGTACTAAACTAGGATTAGGTCATGATGTAATGTTCTAAACTAGGATTTGGTCGTGATGTAATGTACTAAACTAGGATTTGGTCGTGATGTAATGTACTAAACTAGGATTAGGTCATGATGTAATGTACTAAAAAAGGATTAGGTCGTGATGTAATGTACTAAACTAGGATTAGGTCGGGTTGTAATGTACTAAACTAGGATTAGGTCGTGATGTAATGTACTAAACTAGGATTAGGTTGTGATGTAATATACTAAACTAGGATTAGGTCGTGGTGTAGTGTACTAAACTAGGATTAGATCTTTATGTAATGTACTAAACTAGGATTAGGTCGTGATGTAATGTACTAAACTAGGATTAGGTCGTGATGTAATGTACTAAACTAGGATTAGGTCGTGATGTAATGTACTAAACTAGGATTAGGTCGTGATGTAATGTACTAAACTAAGATTATGTCGTGACGTAATGTACTAAACTTGGATTAGGTCGTGACGTAATGTACTAAACTAGGATTATGTCGTGATGTAATGTACTAAACTAGGATTAGGTCGTGATGTAATGCACTAAACTAGGATTAGGTCGTGATGTAATGTACTAAACTAGGATTAGGTCGTGATGTAATGCACTAAACTAGGATTAGGTCGTGATGTAATGTACTAAACTAGGATTAGGTCGTGATGTTATGTACTAAACTAGGATTAGGTCGTGATGTAATGTACTAAACTAGGATTAGGTCGTGATCTAATGTACTAAACTAGGTTTAGGTCGTGATCTAATGTACTAAACTAGGATTAGATCGTGATGTAATGAACTGATTTAGGATTAGGTCGTGATGTAATGTACTAAACTAGGATTAGGTTCTGATGTAATGTACTAAACGAGGATTAGGTCGTGATGTAATGTACTAAACTAGGATTAGGTCGTGATGTAATTTACTAAACTAGGATTAGGTCGTGATGTAATGTACTAAACTAGGATTAGATCGTGATGTAATGTACTAAACTAAGACCCGGGACAAAATCCTTGCCTGCACCATGATTCGAACCCCGGACCTTCAGCTGGCCAGTCGAATGCGCTGATGTAATGTGCTAAAGTAGAATTAATGCAATATGTAATGTACTAAATATAAAATATAAATTGAAATATTAAAATGTTGATTTAAATATAAAATATAAACATTGGCCTGAAATCTAGATTTCAACTGATTATAAAACATATGGCAATAACTAAATATGAAATTCAGAACTAGACATAAGAAAAGAAACTAAAAATAAACCAAAATGATGGCCATATTACATTTTATGTATTCTTAATGTTACGACTCGTTTTGGTTCAACCAGATAATATAATAAGGTGGGCCGCTTGATTTAATATTTCTGCTATTTGTTGACTCGAATGACTTCTTCTCGAAGTTCCCGATTCCCTTTTGCACTGTACTATTCCGTTTTATTTAATCGCCAGTAAGTTCTCAATGAAAAATTAAAATTAAAATCGAAAGTTGTTTACAGTGTAAACATTTAGGCAATCGTAGGAGCGTAGAAGTAATTTAAGACAGCCTTATAGGGCGTTTGCAATCCCGTGACAAAAAGCACGTGATTTGTGTTTACTTTGAGTAATGGTGTACAATTAAATATGGCCGCTGTATTAATAAACTTCCATATAGGCTCGAGCTTTTTTTAAATGATTGTTGTGTTTTAAGTCTTTTGAAGATTTAAGCTGTATTATGTATGTTAAATAAAATAGGCTATTTTATTATTATCATAGACATGGATCATAGACGATGTGAGCCTAATAGTGACTTGACTAGATAGCCTATTCACCAACAATATCACTTGACATCGTAGCCTAGCCTACGAAACATTAAAAGTGTAGGCCTATAAAGTGAAATTGAAAGTGTAAATAGGTCTAGCCGGCCCTAGCCTAATCACATTAATCAATTAATCTACAGTACTACTATTTACCTCCTTATTTTTTAGTAGGATAGCCAATATTCAGATGTGAATTTTGCATGATAAAGAAGTAATTTACTTTCACCACGTTATGTTTGTACCTCAAGTGGGTTCTATATTTACACAAATACGTCACTAAATGTACACAAAAAAACTTAAGCTCCGCCTACTAAGAACGCTCTATTGGATGCGCACGGAAATAGAATATTGTAGTTCTAAAAAATAGAGGAAGCGGTACATCTTATTATAGTCTTTGATTTAAATAAGTTTTTGTGGTGTGTACTCAAATTTGCACAAAAACCAAACAGCACTTCTTATTTTTCACTACTTTATGTGCAAAAAAATAAACAGCACTTCACAACTACTGAATGCTTTCACCATTTCAAAACACTTAAAGTCATAAGTAAGTAAATATGCTGCCGTTGTTACAGTTACAATTGCGTCATAAATTGTGCGACCAGTTGCCCCCCCCCCCTTTCAGTGTCACGAATTCGCGGGATACCTGGTCCGGTGTTGATCGCTATGGTCAACTAAACAACACTCAATGTTAAATTGATTTTTCGGGTACACAGAGACCTCGCCGGCACTTTGTTAGTTGGGTTTTGGTAGTTGAAGACTTGAGTTGGTTTTTGGTTACTTGGGTTTTTGGTAGATGAAGCCTTGAGTTGGTTTTCGGTTAGTTGGGTTTTTGGTAGTTGAAGACTTGAGTTGGTTTTTGGTAAGTTGGGTTTTGGTAGTTGAAGATTTTAGTTGGTTTTTGGTTAGTTGCGTTTTGGTAGTTGAAGATTTGAGTTGGGTTTTGGTTAGTTGGATTTTGGTAGTTGAAGATTTAAGTTGGGTTTTGGTTGTTGAAGACTTGAGTTGGATTTTGGTAGTTGAAGACTTGAGTTGGATTTTGGTAGTTGAAGACTTGAGTTGGGTTTAGGTAGTTGAAAACTTGAGTTGGATTTTGGTAGTTGATAACTTGAGTTGGGTTTTCGTAGTTGAAGACTTGAGTTGGGTATTGGTAGTTGAAGACTTGAGTTGGTTTTCGGTTAGTTGGGTTTTGGTAGTTGAAGACTTGAGTTGGTTTTTGGTTAGTTGGGTTTTGGTAGTTGAAGACTTGAGTTGGGTTTTGGTAGTTGAAGACTTGAGTTGGGTTTTGCTAGTTGAAGACTTGAGTTGGATTTTGGTAGTTGATAACTTGAGTTGGGTTTTGGTAGTTAAAGACTTGAGTTGGGTATTGGTAGTTGAAGACTTGAGTTGGTTTTTGGTTAGTTGGGTTTCGGTAGTTGAAGACTTGAGTTGGTTTTTGGTTAGTTGGGTTTCGGTAGTTGAAGACTTGAGTTGGTTTTTGGTTAGTTGGGTTTTAGTAGTTGAAGACTTGAGTTGGTTTTTGGTTAGTTGGGTTTCGGTAGTTGAAGACTTGAGTTGGTTTTTGGTTAGTTGGGTTTCGGTAGTTGAAGACTTGAGTTGGTTTTTGGTTAGTTGGGTTTTAGTAGTTGAAGACTTGAGTTGGTTTTTGGTTAGTTGGGGATTGGAGTTTGGTACGTTGAAGTAGCAATGATAGAACTTCTAGCCCCTTTAATGTGAGCTTACCTAGGAAAGTGTAATTCTGACAGCAGTGAATTAATATAATGTATTCTGATATTTTGTGTAAATTAATTTATTCTGTTCAGAACGGAGACTTAATAGGCCCTACTAGTGTTAAAGAACTCACAAAAGAAGCATAAAAAAACATAGTAGAAATTAAGGCAATAATACCAGAGAAGTGCACACGTAAATACAATTATTGAAGATCACACGTAACAATTAACTAATGATAATAGCAGGTAAATATTGGCGAGCATAAACTACCAGTGACAGCTGTTTTATTACGGCTGGTTGCTTGCTTGGCAGATCTCTTGCTCTTAATGAGACAAAACCATGAAAGGCAAACTTAACTATAAATGAAAATTGGAGAGGTATACATCTATTGTCTGCAAAAGGAAAACATATTTTGTAGAATCCTACTGATGAAAATGAGAACAGGAATAGAGAGAGTCCTACGTAAAGAAGAAGCTGGCTGCAGAGCTGGAAGATCATGCAATGATCCATCCTTTGTCCTGCTTACCATAGTAGAACAGTCGTTGGAATGGAACTCCTCTTTGTACATCAACTAGATAGATTTTGAAAAGGCATTCGATAGCATCCACCACCCAACGCTATGGACAATTTTGGAATCATATGGATTCTCAGGGAAAGTTATTAACATCCTGAAATACATATATACTGGTAACCAGTGCTGTGTACGCCATGAAAACCAACAGTGTGAATGGTTTCAATTGAAAACAGATGTCTGACAAGGATGTGTGATCTCACCTTTTATCTTCTTAATAGTAATGGACTGGGTCATAAGGGGAGCTACAGTCGGCAAACCCTGAGGCTTATCTAGAAGACTGCAATTTTGCACAATCTCAACCAGATATCCAGGAGAAGACAACAAGAGTAGAACAAATAGCCTAAAGATTAACTCAATCAAAACCAAACTCATGAAAATGAAGACAAGTAGCTCTAAAAGGAAACATGACAATGGAGTAGAAATAGAAGAGATTGAAAACTTTCAATACCTTGGCAGCGACATCTCAGCTAATTGAAGCATATACATGGAAATCTCCACCAGACTAGCTATGGCAGCCCAGACCTTCAACAAACTGAGAACAATATGGAAATCATCCTCTCTGCAGCTAAGAACAATGCAGAAACTAGTCAGATCTACGCTCAGTCCTTCTCTGTGCTGCAGAGACCTGGAAGACCAATACCAAAATCGAAGCCACCTCAGAGGGTTTGAAGGAAGATAACTGGGAAGACCACATCTCCGACAGTGAAGTTCGCAAGAGATCAGGAATAAACTGCATCACTGAAGAAATTAAGAAGATAAAATGGAGATGGCTGGGTCACGTTCTTCGCATGGATAGAAAGAGGCTTCCAAGTAACACCATCAGGAGAAATGCCAAGGGGAACACCAATGGGAACATGGAGGGAACAATGGATGAAGGAAGCAAAGGCCACCAATAAAACATGGCATGAAATCAGATGGCTCGCCCAGGATAGGGAGGCATGGCGGAACTTTGTTGCTACTTTACGCTCCACAGGGAGCCTCATCCTCGTATTTATCCCTTTCTACCTGAGGTATAAATGCGCTTGATTGATCCCGCAGTCTGAACACTTAGCAGCTGCGCTGAGAAGCTTGCTACCAACCTCGAGACTGGCGTAGCCAGGTTTTGACACATTAGGAGGAGCGAACTTTTAAGAAAAAGGCCCCACTTTTAGCAATTTTTCCAGATTAATAGAAGAAATAAGAAATCATACGTATCAAGTCTTACAACAATACCTTTTGCCGCAAGATACACATCAACATATATAATTACCGTGAGTTTGTTTATATGTTTGTTTATATATATATATATATATATATTTATATATATGTTTGTTCGCTATAGGCTCCTAAGCCGTTTGACTATTCGGGCCAAAAATTAAATGTATAAATTGGAAACGTCCTCCAAAAGATTATTTTATTTTATCACTTATAATCATAAATGCGTTGATTAAAAAAATCCAAAATGTCATATTCATCTATGCAAATAAATATAACGGTACATAGCAAATGGCCACTTCCGTTCATTAACTATGTTGAACGCGACATTCACTATGTTGAACGCGAGGGTCTTTCCGGGTTTTCCCAATTCTACTGTTGTTTTTTTAATGTGGCGAGACCTTTTTTAAAAGTTAGGCACCGCAATTTGGCTTGGAGAGTTTCAATGGTTTACTTTAAACAAAATACTAGCGTATGACGTAATGTCTAGGAAATTATTTCTTTGTTCATTATTGATGTTTGCATTATCCTTTTAAGAAAAAGTAACCACATGTTTTAATTATTTAATGGATTTACGTTGCTATTGAGAATATCCTTTAAAAGAAGGCGACTTTATACACTTTATAAATTAAATGATACGAATTATAAAAAAAACAAGTTAGGCTTCTAAATGATTACTTTCAAATACCGGGTACCATAAGCTTGACAGCAACAATATAAAATAAAAACTAAATACCGAAAGAAACATTATCAATACTGTTTTATTGATACAATAAGCAAGAACAAAAATTAAATACCGAAAAAATCTTTCTCACTTTAGTTTTTATTGCATTGAAATATTATTTTCTATTTTTTTTTAAATACTTTTTATCTTTTTTATTGTTTTGTATTTATGTTTTTATTCTTTCAGATAGTATATTATTTTTAATTTAATATTATTAATAACAAGTCAAGTCAACACAACTGTTCGCTACATTTTAATATCGAATTAAAAAGTCTCTTTAAAAAACCCGGACTAGCCTTTCGGCTCTTGTGTCCAGGGCGTAACGCTTAGGATTGAGCAATCTCTGTACGGGCTCCAGTCACCCCACGCCACACCTAAGGCGTGGTGTGCCATGTAACAGGGAAGGTTTCCGCAGCCCAGCGATCGTTCACTGCGGTTCCCCTAAGGATCATTATCGTAGTGGCTCGCCCGTATACCTGCACTGTCACCCGGTAGCACAAATCCTATACTATAGGTACATGCATCCAGGAACCGGGTGGTTCTCGAGACGGGATTGCAGCGTACATTGCTTCCCCCCCCCCCCCGGGACCAGTGACCTCTCGGCAGTGTAATGGACCTGTGCCCCATGCGTTCGCCCGCCAGTGTATTCTTAATGGGAATGTATCGGCGGTTTACACACTACGCCAGTCCTTGAGGCCACAATTCTTATGCATATGTCAGGGTCAGGTCGACCAGAAACAACAAAAAAATAACAAAAAATAAATACCTAAAGAAACATACTCAACACTGTTTTATTAATACAATAAGCAAGAACAAAAATTAAATACCGAAAAAAATGGTTATCACTTTAGTTTTTATTGTAGGCCTATTGAAATATTATTTTATACGCTTTTTTTTATTATTTACCTTTTTATTGTTTGGTATTGTGTTTTTTTTTCTTTTAGATAGTATAGGCCTATTATTGTTAATTTAATAGGCTATTTTAAATAACAAGTCAAGTCAACACAACTGTTCGCTACGTTATAATACCAGACGCTTGACAGTAACAATTCTTATGCATATGCCAGGGTCAGGTCGACCAGAAACAAATAAAAATATCAAAAACTAAATACCGAAAGAAACATTCTCAACACTGTTTTATTAATACAATAAGCAAGAACAATAGTTAAATACCGAAAAAAATCGTTATCACTTTAGTTTTTATTGTAGGCCTATTGAAATATTTTTTTCTACGCTTTTTTTATTATTTACCTTTTTATAGTTTGGTATTGTGTTTTTTTTTTCAATTTTAGATAGTATATTATTGTTAATTTAATAGGCTATTTTAAATAACAAGTCAAGTCAACACAACTGTTCGCTACGTTATAATACCAGACGCTTGACAGTAACAATTATTATGCATATGCCAGGGTCAGAAACAATTAAAAAGAACCCAAACTAAATACCGAAAAGAAACGTTTATTGTAATAGTCTCTTTTCTTTCTCTCTTAACATTAATATTAACTTAACTTAACTAATATTGTAATATTGTAGTCGTTCGTTTCTCCGTCATTTTGACGGGCATAACCACTAGTATGGTATAATAGTGCAGTTTTTATTTCACCATCCATGAGTCTTTTCATAGCAACTATTAGAGCTTTAAAATTCACAAAACTGATTGCATCCTTTGCTCATTTTCGAGATGAACACCAAGTATCGAAAAGTATTTATAGAATCAAAGCGAAAGGTTCTATTGGTCTGCATTTTCGAGATAAATCGCCAGTATAGACACGAGATAAAAAATATAGAGTTTTGAACATTTTAATTTACTGCGTCTATGTTGTCCCAATTACAAAACAATGTCCCTATGAAACGTTTTAGTGACGCTCTATTCTTTTCTATTTTTTTCTTCTCAGCTATTAAAAACCAGGCCCGACCGTTATAGCCTTTACAAACGTGATTTCTTTGAAAAAGTTATTTCTTTTCTTTTTTTTCCTTTTTTTCAATTGTGTGAGTATAATTCGTAGCGAAGTTCATGTAACCAAGTTTTGGATTACTACACGTATACGGCCGAGAAGCAGAGAGCTAGCGCGCTTTAAGTAATATTATTTCTTTTCGGTGAGTAAACTGTTCTTGAGTCCTGAAAGGACGCCTGAAAGGACTCAATGACAGTGCATGAACACCGTCCTCGAGTCTACTGCTTCGGTCAACGCCCATAGTTGAGTCGAAAATCTTGAAACCATGTTTGGAACAGCGTTAGCAGGCCATACACTCCGACATGGAAAGGTATGAGTAGGCAGACTCTGTCCGAGGCTAGCCGTACACTGGCCGTCTTTGGGGTGGTTTGCTCCGTTCGGATTCTTCTTCGGATGGCCCTTCGGATGGCCCCTGAAGCCATCCAGGGCTTGCCTCGTATTCTTGTTATGTAGGCTGAGGGTCAGTAAACCAGACGTGAACCACACTTCATTTTTAGAATTCAAGCGAGATTACTCTTTTAGGGCTCGGAGAACGAACTCTGCTGTATAACGTACCACTGATACATCACCGCATAAGTATCTATCTACTCTAAGATCAATTAGCACATTTTCGGACGTCTTTTCTGCATCCCTACAGTTTCGACACCGCGAATAAAGGTGGTACCTAAACCTACTAAATTCGGCCCCTATCGCACAATGCCCAGTTCGACTTTTTGCGATCGTGGACTGTTCCATTCTGCCTCCAAAACGGGTCAGATAGATTTGGCGTATTTCATGCTGCTCATGTCGGATTCGTTCCGCCCGTGTACCGCCGTTTTTCGGTAACTCTCAAATGAGCACAGCTCGTAGAGAGCGTGTGCCAGGGACACTGTCTTGGCTATAATATCCGCTATTTCCAGATATACTTGCGTGACCCGGTATCCACTGGAAGATTACCTTTAAATCGTACCAAGAGATCAAATCTAAAATAGTTGATAGCTTACAAGAGAGTCGCTCAGACCAGGTGAAGAGGCTGTCGGTAGCATGTTGCCTTGAAAGCGCATCATTGACGACGTCTATATCACCTATCACTTCCGAACCAACAACAAATCTTTCCCCGATTGCCTCGATGGTATTTCTGATGGCTCCCACCCCTGTCTCCTAGCTGCAGATTGCACCACTTCCGTACCCGCCTTTAGATAAAAAAAAAACACGCGTCTCATCATCACTCCTGACACTGCCATCAGTAAACGACTTGATGCACACGTGATTGAAGTGTACAGTTTCGAGGGTGGTAGCAAGCGTCTCAGCGCAGCTGCTAAGTGTTCAGACTGCGGGATCAATCAAGCGCATTCATACCTCAGGTAGAAAGGGATAAATATGAGGATGAGGCTCCATTCCAGTCAAGTGGTCCATTGGAAGTACGATTTCTCTGATCACGTTGATCGCGTGAGTAGATCATAAGTGATTGCATACAGATCTGCCTTAAAAATACCTAATAGCACTAAAATGACTCCATGTATTGACTTTTGAGAAAGACTATCTCATGTGAATCTATCGAGCTTTGCATAGTTGTGTCAATGATTGCATGAAGTCTTACTATGTGTCCCTTTTGTCCTCCATATGAGATTTGATCAGATTTTCTGTCAAATCAGTCTCCTATTACTAAACAGTCCGGCAGCTGGAGCTGGGGTGTTGTTATTAGCTCCTAGGTTCATAGTGTGGTTTTTGTGGTGACGTCGTGTAAAAAAAAAACATGTATTCTTTTTCGCACATTTGACCCTTTTTCTTCTTTTTTGTCTCATCCAGACGCTTAGGACTTATTATTTGTGGCATTTTCCTTTACTAATTGTTTTTTTTAATTCATTGTTAAATAGGTTGTCTGTAGCTTATTTGGTTTTAAGACAGCAGAATCGTCAGTTCAAGGACTTTCGTGATTATGTGTTAAGAGTCCAACAGATTTAGTCATCCAGTCTATAAAATGTAGTTCTCACCATTCTGTCAGTGGCACGATCAGAGAGATTATGCCATTTCAGGATCAACCACAGAGAGAGATTTGAGAGACAGAGCTTGTAAGTTAGAAAAAGGCTCAATAGAGAGAATAACTGGATTCGTGAAACGAGACATTTTTTCCCTTTGCTCTGAAGAGGGTTCCAGTCTCCTCTCAGAAGTCCAGCTATTTCACTTGGCATTCGGTCACACCATAGTGGATGTTGAAACAGGGAGACCAAAACACTGGAATAAATACTTATACTTGAAGGTGCCCCTTCAGACACATTAAGGTAATATAGTCCATATTTTAGAAGTAGGCATATCTAGGAGTACTATAGATGAGGCAGCATTGGCACATCCGGACTGTCACTACCTCTAAGCAGGAGAGGGTTTATTTTGCTAATTCCTGTTACTCAGCCTCCTCTAGTATTTTGTCTTGAATAGTACCCATTTTCTTTCTTAAAAGGACCCGTCTTTAAAATGTTACACTTTTTAAAAAATGTTAAAATAGTTTATACTTATTATTCATTAAAAAGCCCTATTTTCGTACTTGAAAAGGTCCGAGGCCACTTTTTCAATCTAAAGAAATTAAATTAAAATACCTGGGATAACTAAACCAGCTTGATTTAGGAAAATGATCACGTGGCCCACATTGTCCACACCTCCAAAATGAAATTGTAGTGTGAATGTTGAAAGCGATATACATTTTTCGTCCACGTAATTTAATATTACGTAATTTAATATTTAATAATTCTGTTGATTTAATTTAATATGTACAGAGAAAGGCTGTTTAGAAAATAGTGAGTTTAAATGTAAAGACAGTCAATTCAAGTCTTCAATAGTAGGCTAATTTAGTAGGCTAATTTAGTAGGCCCATTAAGTAGGCTCATTTAGTAGGCTCATTTAGTAGGCTCATTTAGTAGGCTCATTTAGTAGGCTCATTTAGTAGGCTCATTTAGTAGGCTCATTTAGAAGGCTCATTTAGTAGGCTCATTTAGTAGGCTCATTTAGTAGGCTCATTTAGTAGGCTCATTTAGTAGGCTCATTTAGTAGGCTCATTTAGTAGACTCATTTAGTAGGCTCATTTAGTAGGCTCATTTAGTAGGCTCATTTAGTAGGCTCATTTAGTGGGCTCATTTAGTAGGCTCATTTAGAATGAATCATAAGACCGTTTTCGACCCACATAAAGAAAATTTAAAAAAACAACAACCAATGTCTACAAATTACACAAATATATTATGATATTTAAGTTTAAGTCAAGTTTATTGAAAAAATAAAGCGTTATATATTATTGAATTAATTAACAACAATACGATCGAAGCCTACCTACCTTGAACAATGTTTGCCAATACATGGAACAGTTTTTATGACCCCAAAAATAGAATAGGTCAGCTTCACAGTGAGAATTTTGGAGACGTAATTTGTATGTGAACATGAATGTGATTAAATTCCAACATTAAGTTCTTATCAAGTTGGCAATTTCTTAGCTTTCAAACATAACCCTGTATTGATTGCATTACATTATTATATCATTATAACATTTGTTGTATAATATACTTTTGAAAACGATTCGATGTGTTTTTTTCCTCCCTCTTATTTTTTTTTGTTGTTTCTAAAATTCCTAATATTTTTATTTTCATATTATATTTTAATCGTTTGTGCGCCTTAAGTAGCCGCCTAGTTTTCACAAATGTTAGAACCAGCTATGATTCTAATATTTTTAAAATTGTGTCGTTTCCGGGGTCAGAGCATCTGCCAAAAAGCAAGAGGCTAGTATTATTAGCCAGTTAATTTTTTATTATGCAAAAGAAAGGAAAGCAGATGTATTTTTGTAACATTTGATATCCCCTTGTATCTGCTCCTGTGGGGAAAAATATGATTGCTAAGACCTATTAGAACATTCGATATTGTATAAAGCTTCCAGTGAAAGGCCCATTTAATATCAATATATTGAGATACAAGCACAGTTTAAAGCACTATTTTGAATAAAGCTTAGGTAAATTGAAATAACAACATTTACAAACTATGCACGTATTTGATAAAAGAAATACTTTTTAAAAAATGCTAATATATATTATGTTTAAAATGATTCAGCAGGTCAAAAAAATGGAAGAACAAGACCTAGAGAATCTTTCTCCTGAACTAGATACTTCTTTGGAAAATGATGTTTCACAGATAATAATACACAAGAAACGTGTAAATAGCATGAAATCAAAAAGCCCACTCATAACTACTTCAATGGTATTGTTTACACCAGAGGAGAGACAAATCAGACAAGAAAAACGATTTAAAAAATCAAAATGTTGCCTTCAAGAATCATGGAAATGTTACAATACAGTAAGTGATTGTGTTATATTGTAAATACTTTAAATAAAACTTTTTTATGGGTAAAAATATTGTACTGTGAAATATTTTTTAAATGCATAATAGTGAAAAATGTCGCAGTTTTATAAAGATCTACAAAAAGAATATCGTAACAATTTCATAAAAAGGAAAATAGCAAAAAGTGTTACATTTTACAATGTCAAAATAGTGAACATTGTAAATGTCTCATAAAAGCCAAACAAGTGAACAGTGTAACATTTTTACAATATCAAATAGTGAACAATAAATTTTTTTAATAAAGGCCAAACAAGTGAACATAGTAATATTTTGTAAATGCCAAATAGTGAACATAGTAACAGTTTTCGATATTCTTAATGGTGAGCTTGCCAGAGTGTTATATAAAGGTCTATCAGGTTTTCAATGAAATTGTAAAGAAGAAGTTATGTTTGATGCATTCATTTTCTATCTCGGGACTTTAAAAATATTTTAAACATCCACCTCTACAACCGCAAAGGCAACCGTCAATCCCAAGACAATCACAGAGGGACATCTCTTCCCCGCATCGCAAGTTTCTCGCCCGAGTACTGCTAAACAGACTCACATACCACTCTACATTACATTCGTAAATCTAACAAAGGCATTCACTACTGAAGGATTATAGTCACATTGGATACCCAGAAACCTTCATTGAAATGGCAAAGCAGTCATTACAGTCACTCAAATAATTTGCACTAAATGACGAAGTAAAGCAAGACTTCAGCTTTATCTTCTCCGCCATGCTGATAATAATAATAATAATAATAATAATCATATCATATCGTATCATATCATATATATATATAAATCTCAAAAGGAATATGTGGCTGGCTGGGTATGTACATACCGCATAATCTTTTTAAATACTGGACATAAAAACGTGAAATTTGCTACAAATATTCTTTGCGTTACGGCGGTGAACACTGTCAAGGTTTTAAAAAAATTAAAATGACCGCAGTGGTCAGTTTGGTCAAAAAACGCGAATAAAACGACATATTTTGGGTTCATGTTAAAATTGCCGTTCCAACTTTTTATAGTTTTTCGTTCGATCGCGCTAAAAAAATAAAAAAAAAGGATGGCGTTGAGATTTTTTTCAGGATGACGCCATCAAAGTGTGCGCAGAGATAGCTAGACAGCTTTTTGTTATGACGTCATCAAATTTTGCGTATTTATTTAAAATTAACTTTGCTTCAATGTTTGCTAATGTATTTTATGAATGAATATAACAAAATATATTCACGTTTTAATTCGTGTCGTATACGAAATATAAACTTTGTAGTTGTTGCGTACAATCTCATTATAACTGCTTGAGTAGTTAGAGTGTATGTAAACATAACTTTTAGCTTTTTCAATTCGTTTGTAGCGAGCGTATACGCATTAAAATCTTTCTAGAGGGAAATATTTCACGTTTCAATTCGTTTCTAGCGGGAAATATTTCACGTTGCAGTTCAATTCGTGTGTAGCGGGCGTACAAAATGTCATTCACATTTAATTTTGTGACGTATACATGGATAAACTTTTTAACGGGCAAGGTTTTATTAATTGCCTTATATATTAACTGTGTAGCGGGCAATCTCATTATAACTCCATGGATAGATAAAGTGTGTGTAAAATATCATTATGCGATTACATTGAACACAATTTAAAAAAAAATGTTTCTTCTTTGTTTCTTATTGGTTTCATTTGTTGTTGTTTTACATGTTGAATAGAAAAATTAATTCTAAGTTTGCTTCCAAAGCAACAATAAATAAATAAAAAGCAAATAAACAAAAACAACACAACATAGGTCTGCGACTTAATGTTTGTCGTAAAAAAATATATCAAACAATCATTAAAAAAAAATAAAAGTACTGTCGAATGTTCTTTATCAATGAATAGAACAAAATATATTCATGTTTTAATTTGCGTCGTAATTTATAGCGGGCAATTTTGTAATTGTTATAATGGGTGATGAGTAATGATTTTAACGGGTAATTCATGTTGTAGCGGGCAAATAAAAAATTACCTCACGTTTAAATTCGTGTCGTAGGTCATGCGGGCAATCTCATTATAACTGCCTGAGTAGTTAGAGTGTATGTAAACATAACTTTTAGCCGGTTCGGAGGACCGGGCACATAATCGGCTAGTATATATATAAATCTCAAAAGGAATATGTGGCTGGCTGGCTGGCTGGCTGGGTATGTACATACCGCATAATCTTTTTAAATACTGGACATAAAAACGTGAAATTTGCTACAAATATTCTTTGCGTTACGGCGGTGAACACTGTCAAGGTTTTAACAAAATTAAAATGACCGCAGTGGTCAGTTTGGTCAAAAAACGCGAATAAAACGACATATTTTGGGTTCATGTTAAAATTGCCGTTCCAACTTTTTATCGTTTTTCCATCGATCGCGCTAAAAAAATATAAAAAAGGATGGTTTTGAGATTTTTTTTAGGATGACGTCATCAAAGCTTGCGCAGAGATAGCTAGCCGGCTTTTCGTTATGACGTCATCAAATTTTGCGTATTCATTTAAAATTAACTTTGCTTCAACGTTTGCTAATGTATTTTATGAATGAATAGAACAAAATATATTCACGTTTTAATTTGCGTCGTAATTTATAGCGGGATATTTTTAAATTGTTATAATGGGTAATGATTAATGGTTTTAATGGGTATCTTACGTTGTATCTGGCAAATAAAAAATTCCTTTCACGTTTTTATTCGTGTTGTATATGTCCACAGAATAGGTATAAAACAGAATGCGCAATCGCATTTTATTTCTGTTTTGGGCAGTAATACCGACGCCATACTAAGCTTATTTAAACGCAGTGGTCCTGGTTACACTCTATATTTATGCTTATTTAGCCTACAACGTCCTTTTCTTCAAATCTACAAGTTCGAACACCCAAAGCTAATATTTCAGGCAAAATGTGCATAAACGGTTGTGTAATAAACTACAACAATGATGCGAAAACGACTGATTATCGTAAAAAAAGAGCATGTCAAACTGCATGGCTTTCCTGACTCCATAAAGGATAAACAACAGCATAAACAACCTCATATTAACTCATTATGAATTATATGCCTATTTCCCTTCATAATTTTAAAAGTTTATTTTGGTTTAAAAAGTATATATATTTATGTACCGGTAGCCGTAGCAATTTAGTTACCGGTACCGAGCTACGTCTAAGCCATTTTTTTTTTCAAATCAGTACCGGGTAATAAATATTTTTACATCCTATTGGCCTAATCATATAATGTTCAAAACAAAATGGGTAATTAAGTCAAATTTATATAAAAGTAAGCCTATAATGAAAGATAATGTAGGCCCTATTTATATTGTATATATTTATGGCAGACGTAGATATCCTTTCTCATTTTACTATAGTAGCGTCTCTAGCGACCGCTGCATTGCGGAAAATGGTAACTTTTAGTGACTGCGTATATAGGCATTGTGCATTCTGTTCTATACCTATTCTGTGTATACGTCTTATAAACTTTGTAGCGGGAAATTTTTCAATTGCCAGGCAATGTTTAAATTGCCGAGCACAACGTTTTAAAGTTTTAATTTGTATCGTATACGTCTTATAAACTATGTAGCAGGAAATTTTTATATTGCCGGGCAATGTTTAAATTTGTCGAAACAACTTTTTAAAGTTTTAATTCATGTCGTATACGTTGTATAAACTATGATTCATATCGGTTTCAGTTGTTATTGTTTTTCCTGTTGAATTTAAAATTTAATTCTAAGTTTGCTTCCAAAGCAACAATAAATAAATAGCAAATAACAACAACAAAAAAAAATAAAATAAATAAAAATAAAATAAAAAAATATTGATCTACGACTAATGTTGTAGCAAAAAAATATATCAAACAATCATTTTCGAATTAACAGTACTTTTTAAAAGACATGTGAGTTCTGTTTTACAGAAAGAGTTTAATTACCCAATAAACTCACAAAATTCAATCATAGTGGTCATACTTTGAGCAAGAAATAAAAAAAATTATTATTATTTGTTTTTCATTTTTAGTTGTATATTGAATTGGTGTATAATAAAGTGTGTAAAACAAAAATAAATTTAAAAAATACTGACCACAAAAAAAAACATACTACTTTATGTATGTTGCAAAAACAAAACTAAAAAACTATAATGTGTCAACCATATTCTAAAAAAAAGCCCGTTCGAAGAATCGGGCACATAACGGCTTGTCATATCATATATCATATATATATATAAATCTCAAAAGGAATATGTGGCTGGCTGGCTGGGTATGTACATACCGCATAATCTTTTTAAATACTGGACATAAAAACGTGAAATTTGCTACAAATATTCTTTGCGTTACGGCGGTGAACACTGTCAAGGTTTTAAAAAAATTAAAATGACCGCAGTGGTCAGTTTGGTCAAAAAACGCGAAAAAAACACAACTTTTGATTCACATTGTCTTTGCCAGTACAACTTTTTATAGTTTTTCGTCACAAAGTTAGAAAAAAAAGGATGCCCTGAGATTATTTTTATGACGTCATCAATCTTTGCGCATGGATTTTTTAGCGATGAAGGGACATTTTTCATTCATGTTTAAATTGACGTCATCAAACTATGTGCATGGATTTTTATCTCAATGATGGGAACAAATTTTCTTCATGTTTAAATTGCCTACGTGCCGTAAACAACATAAATTCTTTACACTACCAATACTGTAGTTGATTTTCTTAATCTATCACCACTTTAATACTTTACACTGTGAATACATGACTTAAAGCTAATTAATAATTTAAAACTTTACAAACATAGGACAAAGCAAATAGATTTAGCATTTTTTTTCTGTTTCGGGAAGTAATACCGACGCATTACTAAGCTTATTTAAACGCAGTGGTCCTGGTTACACTCTATATTTAAGCTTATAATTATATGGCGTCATCAAATTTTGCGTATTTATGCGTTTAAGAAGGGAACCAAATTTTGTTTTAATTTGCGTCGTAATTTGTAGAATGCAATATTTAAATGGTTTAAGTTACCGGAAAAGACTATTGCTTATAACTCCATGGGTTATTTTATACAGTTCCGAGAACTGGGCACCTTTAGGCTTATCGCCTTGGTAACGGCCATTGTTTAAATTACCGGGCAATGTTTAAATTACCGGGCAATGTTTATAATACCGGGCAATGTTTAAATTACCGGGCAATGTTTAAATTACCGGGCAATGTTTAAATTACCGGGCAATGTTTAATTACCGGGCAATGTTTAAATTACCGGGCAATGTTTATAATACCGGGCAATGTTTAAATTAGCAGGCAATGTTTAAATTACCGGGCAATGTTTAAATTACCGGACAATGTTTATATTACCGGGCAATATTTAATTTGCCGGGCAATGTTCAAATTGCTGGAACTAACTTTTTAAAGTTTTAATTCGTGTCGTATACGTTTTATAAACATTATTTCATATGGGTTTCATTTGTTATCGTTTTACATGTTGAATAGAAAATTTAATTCTAAGTTTGCTTCCAAAGCAACAATAAATAAATAAATAGCAAATAAACAAAAACAACACAACATAGGTCTGCGACTTAATGTTTGTCGTAAAAAAAATATATCAAACAATCATTAAAAAAAAATAAAAGTACTGTCGAATGTTCTTAATCAATGAATAGAACAAAATATATTCATGTTTTAATTTGCGTCGTAATTTATAGCGGGCAATTTTGTAATTGTTATAATGGGTGATGAGTAATGATTTTAACGGGTAATTCATGTTGTAGCGGGCAAATAAAAAATTACCTCACGTTTAAATTCGTGTCGTAGGTCATGCGGGCAATCTCATTATAACTGCCTGAGTAGTTAGAGTGTATGTAAACATAACTTTTAGCCGGTTCGGAGGACCGGGCACATAACGGCTTGTATATATATAAATCTCAAAAGGAATATGTATGTGGCTGGCTGGCTGGGTATGTACATACCGCATAATCTTTTTAAATACTGGACATAAAAACGTGAAATTTGCTACAAATATTCTTTGCGTTACGGCGGTGAACACTGTCAAGGTTTAAAAAAAATTAAAATGACCGCAGTGGTCAGTTTGGTCAAAAAACGCGAATAAAACACATCTTTTGATTCACATTGACTTTGCCAGTACAACTTTTTATAGTTTTTCGTCACAAAGTTAGAGAAAAAAAGGATGCGCTGAGATTATTTTTATGACGTCATCAATCTTTGCGCATGGATTTTATAGCAATGAAGGGACATTTTTCATTCATGTTTAAATTGACGTCATCAAACTATGTGCATGGATTTTATTATCTCAACTCAATGACCGGAACAAATTTTCTTCATGTTTAAATTGCCTACGTGCCGTAAACAACATAAATTCTTTACACTACCAATACTGTAGTTGATTTTCTTAATCTATCACTACTTTAATGCTGCACACTGTGAATACATGACTTAAAGCTAATTAATAATTTAAAACCTTACAAACATAGAACAAAGCAAATAGATTTAGCATTTTTTTTCTGTTTTGGGAAGTAATACCGACGCCTTACTAAGCTTATTTAAACGCAGTGGTCCTGGTTACACTCTATATTTAAGCTTATAATTATATGGCGTCATCAAATTGTGCGTATTTATGCGTTTAAGAAGTTTTGTTTTAATTTGCGTCGTAATTAGGAGAATGCAATATTTAAATGGTCTAAGTTACCGGAAAATACTTTATCCCCGCTTAAGACTATTGTTTATAACTCCATGGGCTATTTTATCCAGTTCCGAGAACTGGGCACCTTTAGGCTTATCGCCTTGGTAACGGCCATTGTTTAAATTACCGGGCAATGTTTAAATTACCGGGCAATGTTTATAATACCGGGCAATGTTTAAATTACTTGGCAATGTTTAAATTACCGGGCAATGTTTATAATACCGGGCAATGTTTAAATTACCGAGCAATGTTTAAATTACCGGGCAATGTTTAAATTAACGGGCAATGTTTATATTACCGGGCAATGTTTAATTTGCCGGGCAATGTTCAAATTGCTGGAACTAACTTTTTAAAGTTTTAATTCGTGTCGTATACGTTTTATGAACATTATTTCATACGGGTTTCATTTGTTATTGTTTTAAGTGTTGAATAGAAAATTTAATTCTAAGTTTGCTTCCAAAGCAAAAATAAATAAATAAATAGCAAATAAACAAAAACAACACAACATAGGTCTGCGACTTAATGTTTGTCGTAAAAAAATATATCAAACAATCATTAAAAAAAAATAAAAGTACGGTCGAATGTACTTAATCAATGAATAGAACAAAATATATTCACGTTTTAATTTGCGTCGTAATTTATAGCGGGCAATTTTGTAATTGTTATAATGGGTGATGAGTAATGATTTTAAACGGGTAATTCATGTTGTAGCCAAATAAAAAATTACCTCACGTTTAAATTCGTGTCGTAGGTCATGCGGGCAATCTCATTATAACTGCCTGAGTAGTTAGAGTGTATGTAAACATAACTTTTAGCCGGTTCGGAGGACCGGGCACATAACGGCTTGTATATATATAAATCTCAAAAGGAATATGTATGTATGTATGTGGCTGGCTGGCTGGCTGGCTGGCTGGCTGGGTATGTACATACCGCATAATCTTTTTAAATACTGGACATAAAAACGTGAAATTTGCTACAAATATTCTTTGCGTTACGGCGGTGAACACTGTCAAGGTTTTAACAAAATTAAAATTACCGCAGTGGTCAGTTTGGTCAAAAAACGCGAATAAAACGACATATTTTGGGTTCATGTTGAATTTGCCGTTCTAACTTTTTATAGTTTTTCGATCGATCGCGCTAAGAAAATAAAAAAAAAGGATGGCGTTGAGATTTTTTTCAGGATGACGTCATCAAAGTTTGCGCAGGGATAGCTGGTTGTCTTTTTTTTTATGGCGTCATCGAATTTTGCGTATTCATTTTAATTAACTTCGCTTCAACCTTTGCTAATGTACTTTATGAATGAATAGAACAAAATATATTCACGTTTTAATTTGCGTCGTAATTTAAAGCGGGATATTTTTAAATTGTTATAATGGGTAATGATTAATGGTTTTAATGGTTATCTTACGTTGTATCTGGCAAATAAAAAATTCCTTCACGTTTTTATTCGTGTTGTATATGTTCACAGAATAGGTATAAAACAGAATGCGCAATCGCATTTTATTTCTGTTTCGGGAAGTAATACCGACGCCTTACTAAGCTTATTTAAACGCAGTGGTCCTGGTTACACTCTATATTTAAGCTTATAATTATATGGCGTCATCAAATTTTGCGCATTTATGCGTTTAAGAAGGGAACAAAATTTTGTTTTAATTTGCGTCGTTATTTGTGGAATGCAATATTTAAATGGTTTAAGTTATCGGAAAATACTTTATCCCCGCTTAAGACTATTGTTTATAACTCCATGGGTTATTTTATCAAGTTCCGAGAACTGGGCACCTTTAGGCTTATCGCCTAGGTAACGGCCATTGTTTAAATTACCGGGCAATGTTTAAATTACCGGGCAATGTTTATAATACCGGGCAATGTTTATAATACCGGGCAATGTTTAAATTACCGGGCAATGTTTAAATTACCGGGCAATGTTTATAATACCGGGCAATGTTTATAATACCGGGCAATGTTTAAATTACCGGGCAATGTTTAAATTACCGGGCAATGTTTAAATTACCGGGCAATGTTTATAATACCGGGCAATGTTTATAATACCGGGCAATGTTTAAATTACCGGGCAATGTTTATATTTCCGGGCAATGTTTAATTTGCCGGGCAATGTTCAAATTGCCGGAACTAAATTTTTAAAGTTTTAATTCGTGTCGTATACGTTTTATAAACATTATTTCATAAGGGTTTCATTTGTTATTGTTTTACATGTTGAATAGAAAATTTTATTCTAAGTTTGCTTCCAAAGCAACAATAAATAAATAAATAGCAAATAAACAAAAACAACACAACATAGGTCTGCGACTTAATGTTTGTCGTAAAAAAAATATATCAAACAATCATTAAAAAAAAAAAAATACTGTCGAATGTTCTTAATCAATGAATAGAACAAAATATATTTATGTTTTAATTTGCGTCGTAATTTATAGCGGGCAATTTTGTAATTGTTATAATGGGTGATGAGTAATGATTTTAACGGGTAATTCATGTTGTAGCGGGCAAATAAAAAATTACCTCACGTTTAAATTCGTGTCGTAGGTCATGCGGGCAATCTCATTATAACTGCCTGAGTAGTTAGAGTGTATGTAAACATAACTTTGAGCCGGTTCGGAGGACCGGGCACATAACGGCTTGTATATATATAAATCTCAAAAGGAATATGTATGTGGCTGGCTGGCTGGCTGGCTGGCTGGCTGGGTATGTACATACCGCATAACCTTTTTAAATACTGGACATAAAAACGTGAAATTTGCTACAAATATTCTTTGCGTTACGGCGGTGAACACTGTCAAGGTTTTAAAAAAATTAAAATGACCGCAGTGGTCAGTTTGGTCAAAAAACGCGAATAAAACGACATATTTTGGGTTCATGTTAAAATTGCCGTTCCAACTTTTTATAGTTTTTCGATCGATCGCGCTAAAAAAATAAAAAAAAGGATGGCGTTGAGATTTTTTTCAGGATGACGTCATCAAAGTTTGCGCAGAGATAGCTAGCCGGCTTTTCGTTATGACGTCATCAAATTTTGCGTATTCATTTAAAATTAACTTTGCTTCAATGTTTGCTAATGTATTTTATGAATGAATAGAACAAAATATATTCACGTTTTAATTCGTGTCGTATACGAAATATAAACTTTGTAGTTGTTGCGTGCAATCTCATTATAACTGCTTGAGTAGTAAGAGTGTATGTAAACATAACTTTTAGCTTTTTCAATTCGTTTGAAGCGGGCGTATACGCATTAAAATCTTTCTAGCGGAAAATATTTCACGTTTCAATTCGTATCTAGCGGGAAATATTTCACGTTTCAGTTCGTTTCGGTTGTAGCGGGCGTACGAAATGTCATTCACATTTAAATTTGTGACGTATACATCGATAAACTTTTTAACGGGCAGGGTTTTATTAATTGCCGTATATATTAACTGTGTAGCGGGCAATCTCATTATAACTCCATGGGTAGATAAAGTGTATGTAAAATATCATTATGCGATTACATTGAACACAATTTTTTTTTTTTGTTTCTTCTTTGTTTCTTATTGGTTTAATTTGTTATTGTTTTACATGTTGAATAGAAAAATTAATTCTAAGTTTGCTTCCAAAGCAACAATAAAAAAATAAATAGCAAATAACAAAAACAACACAACATAGGTCTGCGACTTAATGTTTGTCGTAAAAAAATAAATCAAACAATCATTTTTTTTTAAATAAAAGTACTGTCGAATGTTCTTTATCAATGAATAGAACAAAATATATTCACGTTTTAATTTGCGTCGTAATTTATAGCGGGCAATTTTTTAACTGTTATAATGGGTAATGAGTAATGATTTTAACGGGTAATTTATGTTGTAGCGGGCAAATAAAAAATTACCTCACGTTTAAATTCGTGTCGTAGGTCATGCGGGCAATCTCATTATAACTGCTTGAGTAGTTAGAGTGTATGTAAACATAACTTTTAGCTTTTTCAATTCGTTTGTAGCGAGCCTATACGCATTAAAATCTTTCTAGAGGGCAATATTTCACGTTTCAATTCGTTTCAAGAGGGAAATATTTAACGTTTCAGTTCAATTCGGTTGTAGCGGGCGTAAAAAATGTCATTTACATTTAAATTTGTGACGTATACATCGATAAACTTTTTAACGGGCAAGGTTTTATTAATTGCCGTATATATTAACTGTGTACCGGGCAATCTCATTATAACTCCATGGTTAGATAAAGTGTATGTAAAATATCATTATGCGATTACATTGAACACAATTTAAAAAAAAAATGTTTCTTCTTTGTTTCTTATTGGTTTCATTTGTTGTTGTTTTACATGTTGAATAGAAAAATTAATTCTAAGTTTTTTTCCAAAGCAACAATAAAAAAATAAATAGCAAATAACAAAAACAACACAACATAGGTCTACCACTTAATGTGTGTCGTAAAAAAATATATCAAACAATCATTTAAAAAAAAATAAAAGTACTGTCGAATGTTCTTTATCAATGAATAGAACAAAATATATTCACGTTTTAATTTGCGTCGTAATTTATAGCGGGCAATTTTGTAATTGTTATAATGGGTGATGAGTAATGATTTTAACGGGTAATTCATGTTGCAGCGGGCAAATAAAAAATTACCTCACGTTTAAATTCGTGTCGTAGGTCATGCGGGCAATCTCATTATAACTGTAGTAGTTAGAGTGTATGTAAACATAACGTTTAGCCGGTTCGGAGGACCGGGCACATAACGGCTTGTCATATCATATTATATATATAAATCTCAAAAGGAATATGTGGCTGGCTGGCTGGCTGGCTGGGTATGTACATACCGCATAATCTTTTTAAATACTGGACATAAAAACGTGAAATTTGCTACAAATATTCTTTGCGTTACGGCGGTGAACACTGTCAAGGTTTAAAAAAAATTTAAATGACCGCAGTGGTCAGTTTGGTCAAAAAACGCGAATAAAACGACATATTTTGGGTTCATGTTGAATTTGCCGTTCCAACTTTTTATAGTTTTTCGTCACAAAGTTAGAAAAAAAAGGATGCGCTGAGATTATTTTTATGACGTCATCAATCTTTGCGCTCTAACTTTTTGACTGAAGGGAAAAAATTCATTCATGTTTATATTACCGGAAATACGTGAGTAGCTTTTGGTGCGCATTTTTAAATCATCGCACCGCGACGTGCTTATTGAAAGCTTATTGAAAGCAGACGGAGCACATGTTTTGGTTAACCGCTAAACATAGGCCTAAATGTCATTTTTCATATTTTAACTATTGTCTGTTGTACATATAGTCTATATACCCATATTTATTGTATGCTGCATTTATTTGTTTATGATATGTATGATATTGATATATGATACATGATTGTATATAGATGTAAGCCCATTTCTCTTTCAAAATAACAAGAAGGGCAACATTTGTTATTGTTAAAAATAGTATTTATGTGATCATTTACAAAGCAAGGTAGTAACAATATTGTGAACAAGACATCTACATTATTGTTGAATATAAATATATTGATAAACTGTCCAAGTCAATACAAGATATCTACATTATTGTTGAAGAAGGGCAACATTTGTTATTGTTAAAAATAGTATTTATGTGATCATTTACAAAGCAAGGTAGTAACAATATAGTGGAAATAGCATCTACATTATTGTTGAATATAAATATATTGATAAACTGTCCAAGTCAATACAAGATATCTACATTATTGTTGAATATATAAATATTGATAAGCTTTCCAAGTCAATACAAGACATCTACATTATTGTTGAATATATAAATATTGATAAACTGTCCAAGTCAATACAAGATATCTACATTATTGTTGAATATATAAATATTGATAAACTTTCCAAGCCAATACTTTAAATGCCTCCAAAGAAAAGAAAACTAATTGGACAAAAGAATCCAAAGTCAATAAAAGCCAAACGTTTGCGAAAAAATGAAACTGTTGAACAAAGTGATGCTAGACATGACAAAGAAAGGGAAAGGGCCAGGACAATAAGAGCCATAGAAACATCAGAGGAGCGTCGAACACGACTTGAAACAATGCGAGAAAAAGCAAACACATCAAGGGCTACAGAGACTTCGGAGGAGCGACAAAAACGTCTTGAAAAAAAGCGGGAAGGAGAAACCACATCAAGAGCTACAGAGACTTCGGAGGAGCGACAAAAACGTCTTGAAAAAAAGCGGGAAGGAGAAACCACATCAAGAGCTACAGAGACTTCGGAGGAGCGACAAAAACGTCTTGAAAAAAAGCGAGAAGGAGAAACCACATCAAGAGCTACAGAGACTTCGGAGGAGCGACAAAAACGTCTTGAAAAAAAGCGGGAAGGAGAAACCACATCAAGAGCTACAGAGACTTCGGAGGAGCGACAGAAACGTCTTGAAAAAAAGCGGGAAGGAGAAACCACATCAAGGGCTACAGAGACTTTGGAGGAGCGACAGAAACGTCTTGAAAAAATGAGAGAAATAGCAACCACATCAAGAGATACCGAGACATTAGAGGAGCGACAGAAACGTCTTGAAAAAATGAGAGAAATAGCAACCACATCAAGAGATACCGAGACATTAGAGGAGCGACAGAAACGTCTTGAAAAAAAGCGGGAAAGTGCAAACACGGCAAGGGTGTCACGAAGTTCACATTTGAATTTAGCTGGATTCCAATATGACCCCCAACATGATTACGCTCAACACCCTTATGTTGATATTGGAGGAATGATCTACATATGTAAATATTGTCAAGCAAAGAAATTTAAAACAGAACCACCAGGAATGTGCTGCAGTAGTGGAAAAGTTAAACTTACTCCCCTGAATACACCGCCCAATGATCTGCAATTATTAATGTCTGGGACGACTTCAGAGTCAAAACATTTCCTGCGTAATCTGAGAAGATACAATTCATGTTTTCAGATGACGTCTTTTGGTGCTACCTCAATAGTGGATCTTAACGGTTTTGCAACAACTTTTAAAGTACAAGGACAGATATACCACCGGATCGGATCTCTTCTCCCGCTTCCTGATCAAAACCCACAATTTCTACAAGTCTACTTTATGGGAAATGAGCAGATTGAAGTAGATCATCGATGCGATTGTATCCCCGGGGTGAGACGCAATATTGTTTTAAGCTTACAAAGGATGCTTCATGAAAACAACCATCTCATTAATACTTTCAAAACTTCACTAGAAAACATGCCCAATGATGAATACAAGGTTGTTATCCGTGCAGACAAAAGAGAGCCCGGTGAACACGAACGTCGCTTTAATGCTCCTCAAGTAAATGAAGTCGCCATCATTATGTCAGACCACGATTTCAATCAGCGTGACATCATAATTCAGAGGCGAAGTAATTCACTACAACGCATTTCAGAAACACATCGATCGTACGATGCTCTTCAATACCCGCTCATATTTTGTGAAGGCGAGGATGGATACCACTTCAACCTGAAGCAGGTTGATCCTGTAACAGGTGCACCAACTGTTAAAAAAGTTTCAGCATTAGACTTTTATGCATACAGGTTGATGATCAGAAATGGATCCACAAATCATATTTTACAATGTCGACAACTATACCATCAATACGTTGTGGACATGTATGCAAAAATTGAGAGTGAGCGACTCCTGTACATACGTCTAAATCAAAAAAAGCTGCGCGTGGAAGACTATATACACCTCAAGGATGCTTTGGTGAACGATGGGGACATTCAAAATATTGGGAAAGTTGTGATTCTCCCAGCAACTTTCACCGGAAGCCCTAGACAGATGCAGGAATATGCACAAGATGCACTGTCTTATGTTCGATCCTATGGACGCCCAGACCTATTTATCACATTTACGTGCAATCCTGACTGGGGTGAAATCAAAGAATCACTTTCATTTGGCCAGACGTCAAGTGATCGTCAAGACATAATAGCAAGAGTGTTTAGACAAAAACAGATCAAACTCATTGATATTTTAACTAAATATAATATTTTTGGAGAAACCCGATGCTGGATGTACTCCATTGAATGGCAGAAAAGAGGACTTCCACACTCCCACAATTTAATTTGGTTGAAGGAAAAACTACACCCAGTCAATATTGATCAAATCATATCTGCAGAGTTTCCAGATCCAGAGACGGACCCTAATCTGTTTGCAGTAGTGAAGAAAAATATGATTCATGGACCATGCGGACATCTCAATACCAACGCACCCTGTATGAAAGACGGAAAATGCAGCAAAAAATATCCTAGGAAATTAATTAAAGATACTCAGACTGGTGAAGATGGCTATCCAGTTTACAGAAGACGCGCCCCACAAGACGGTGGTTTCACGGCAACAATTAAAATTAAAGGCAACACGGAAGTCGAAGTGGACAACAAGTGGGTTGTTCCTTATTCTCCAATTCTTTCCAAAATGTTTCTCGCACACATAAATGTCGAGTACTGTAGCTCTGTGAAATCTATCAAATACATCTGCAAATATGTAAACAAAGGAAGTGACATGGCTGTCTTTGGAGTGACAGATGACAACGCTCTTGATGAAGTGTCTCGGTACATGATAGGGAGATACATCAGTAGCAACGAAGCGGTTTGGCGCATTATGAGTTTCCCAATTCACGAACGCCACCCGACAGTAGTTCATCTCAATGTTCACTTAGAGAACGGGCAGAGAGTTTACTTCACACGTGAAAACGCGCAAGCCCTTGCAGAAAGACCACCAAATACAACTCTGACAGCTTTTTTTCAATTATGCCAAAGTGACGCTTTTGCCAGGACACTGCTATATCCAGAAGTACCTCGCTTTTACACTTGGAATAAGTCCAAAAAGGTGTTTTGCAAAAGAAAACAAGGTGTACCAGTTGCAGGTGAAGATGCCGTAGCAAGTGAAGCATTGGGTCGTGTCTATACAGTCAACCCAAACAACGCAGAGTGCTATTTTCTCAGACATCTTCTTCATGCAGTTCGAGGACCTACTTCTTTTGAATATCTAAAAACTGTAAACGGTGAAGTTTGCCAGACTTTCAGAGAAGCTTGCCAAAGGCGTGGATTACTTGAAGATGATAGACATTGGGACCACACTTTATCAGAGGCTGTTTTAAGATCTTCTCCGGAGCAGATAAGAAATCTTTTTTGCATTATTCTTACTATATGCAACCCATCCAATCCAAACGGTCTGTGGGAGAAGTATAGAGAGTCCATGAGCGAAGATTTACCACGTGATAACTCAATTAGAGCAAGTTCAACGCTTCGTTCAAATTGTTCTTCAGATATTTTCAACTTGGCCCTAATTCTGTTGGAGGATAAATGTTTATCAATAAACAACAAAACACTACCAGACTTAGGATTACAGCCTCCTAAAAGAAATGAGCGGGATATTCTAGACAAAGACCTGATAAGAGAAAAAAACTATAACATTGAAGAACTACACAAATATGTAGAATCCAACAAAGTTCTGTTAAACAGCGATCAAACTGAAGCATATGAGGTTATTATGTATCATGTCAATGAAGAAAAAGGAGGAATATTTTTTCTCGATGCTCCTGGAGGAACAGGAAAAACCTTCTTAATAAACATAATCCTTGCAGAAATAAGAATGAAACGTGATTTGGCAATCGCAATAGCATCATCTGGAATTGCTTCGACGTTATTAGATGGAGGAAGAACGGCGCACTCGGCTCTACGGTTACCTCTAAATATTGCCAATGAGCAACATCCAACATGCAACATTAGCAAAGCCTCTGGCCAAGCAAAGGTTCTAAAAACCTGCAAAATCATTGTATGGGATGAATGTACAATGGCGCACAAAAAGTCACTTGAAGCTCTTGACTTAACATTGCAGGATTTAAGAGACAATAGTCAACTCATGGGAGGTGCTCTGGTGGTGTTAGCTGGCGATTTTCGTCAAACTCTTCCTGTCATACCAAGGTCAACACCAGCGGATGAAATCAATGCTTGCCTCAAATCTTCTTTTCTTTGGCGAAATGTTAAAACAATAAAATTAAGAACAAATATGAGAGTGCAGCAACAAAAAGAAGCAGGTGCACTCATTTTTGCTGAAAATCTTTTACACATTGGTGAAGGGACTTACCCCACGCAGATGAAATCAGGAGACATTACCTTTCTTGATGACTTCTGCAAAAGAGTGACATCCCTACAAGATCTTATCCACCAAGTGTATCCGAACCTTTCGGAAAATTACCTTAACAAGGAATGGCTGTGTGACCGAGCAATTCTTGCTTCTAAGAACACATCTGTCAGTGAGTTGAATGGCCTGATTCAGGACATGATACCCGGAACATGTACTGAATACGCATCATTTGATTCCGTCACGGATGTCAATGAAACCGTTAACTACCCTACGGAATTTTTAAATTCTCTGGACACACCCGGGATGCCACCGCATAAACTTCAACTCAAAATTGGATCACCCATAATTCTACTCCGAAACATAAACCCGCCAATACTTTGTAATGGAACACGCTTATGCATCAAAAGTTTATTCCCTAATGTGATAGAAGCGACAGTGTTGACTGGGAAAGGAAAAGGAGAAGATGTGTTTATTCCAAGAATCCCAATTATTCCAACAGACATGCCCTTCTCTTTCAAGCGTCTGCAGTTTCCCGTCAGGTTGGCATTTTCCATTACAATTAACAAGGCACAGGGTCAATCAATCAAGTGCACTGGAATTAATTTGGAATATCCATGTTTCTCCCATGGGCAATTATATGTTGCCTGCTCAAGAGTTGGCTCTCCTAATCAACTATTCATATTTGCACCAATGTCAAAAACAAGGAATGTTGTATATAAAGATGTGTTACAATGAGCATATGGCCTATTGCAAAGTATTGATTTTTTAAAAATTATTGTCAAATTCGTAAGACAGAAATAATTTTATTTTCCAATAAAATATCATTATGCGATCATTGGACATAATTTAACAAACATAAAAAAAAAAGTTTCTTCTTTGTTTCTTATGGGTTTCATTTGTTATTGTTTTTCATGTTGAATTTAAAATGTAATTCTAAGTTCCTTCCAAAGCAACAGAAATGAATAAATAGCAAATAACAACAACAATAAAAAAACAACAAACAAACAAAACAACAATAACATAGGTCTACGACTTAATGTTATCTTTAAAAAATATAGCAAACAATAATTTAAAAATTAAAAGTACTGTCGAAATGACATGTCAATTCTGTTTTACAGAAACAAAGTTTAACTACCCAATAAACTTAACACGATTAGATCGCAAGGGGGCATACTTTGACCAAGAATTTAAAAAAATTGAATATTTGTTTTTCCTTTTTAGTTGTATATTGAATGGGTGTATATTAATCTCTGCAAAACAACAATACAAAAATAAATACTGACCACAACAAAATAACAACAATTTTATGAATGTTGCAAAAAAAATCAACAAAAAAAGAATAAACAAACTATAGTGTGTCAAACATAGTCTATACAAGCCCGTTCGAAGAATCGGGCACATCAGCTAGTATATATATAAATCTCAAAAGGAATATGTATGTATGTATGTATGTGGCTGGCTATGTACATACCGCATAATCTTTTTAAATACTGGACATAAAAACGTGAAATTTGCTACAAATATTCTTTGCGTTACGGCGGTGAACACTGTCAATGTTTTAAAAAAATTAAAATGACCGCAGTGGTCAGTTTGGTCAAAAAACGCGAATAAAACGACATATTTTGGGTTCATGTTAAAATTGCCGTTCCAACTTTTTATAGTTTTTCGATCGATCGCGCTAAAAAAATAAAAAAAAGGATGGCGTTGAGATTTTTTTTCAGGATGACGTCATCAAAGTTTGCGCAGAGATAGCTAGCCGGCTTTTCGTTATGACGTAATCAAATTTTGCGTATTCATTTAAAATTAACTTTGCTTCAACCTTTGCTAATGTACTTTATGAATGAATAAAACAAAATATATTCACGTTTTAATTCGCGTCGTAATTTATAGCGGGATATTTTTAAATTGTTATAATGGGTAATGATTAATGGTTTTAATGGGTATCTTACGTTGTATCTGGCAAATACAAAATTCCTTCACGTTTTTATTCGTGTTGTTTATGTCCACAGAATAGGTATAAAACAGAATGCGCAATCGCATTTTATTTCTGTTTTGGGCAGTAATACCGACGCCATACTAAGCTTATTTAAACGCAGCGGTCCTGGTTACACTCTATATTTAAGCTTATAATTATATGGCGTCATCAAATTTTGCGTATTTATGCGTTTAAGAAGGGAACAAAATTTTGTTTTAATTTGCGTCGTTATTTGTGGAATGCAATATTTAAATGGTATAAGTTACCGGAAAATACTTTATCCCCGCTTAAGACTATTGTTTATAACTCCATGGGTTATTTTATCAAGTTCCGAGAACTGGGCACCTTTAGGCTTATCGCCTAGGTAACGGCCATTGTTTAAATTACCGGGCAATGTTTAAATTACCGGGCAATGTTTATAATACCGGGCAATGTTTATAATACCGGGCAATGTTTAAATTACCGGGCAATGTTTAAATTACCGGGCAATGTTTATAATACCGGGCAATGTTTATAATACCGGGCAATGTTTAAATTACCGGGCAATGTTTAAATTACCGGGCAATGTTTATAATACCGGGCAATGTTTATAATACCGGGCAATGTTTAAATTACCGGGCAATGTTTAAATTACCGGGTAATGTTTAATTTGCCGGGCAATGTTCAAATTGCCGGAACTAAATTTTTAAAGATTTAATTCGTGTCGTATACGTTTTATAAACATTATTTCATAAGGGTTTCATTTGTTATTGTTTTACATGTTGAATAGAAAATTTAATTCTAAGTTTGCTTCCAAAGCAACAATAAATAAATAAATAGCAAATAAACAAAAACAACACAACATAGGTCTGCGACTTAATGTTTGTCGTAAAAAAAATATATCAAACAATCATAAAAAAAAAAAAAAGTACTGTCGAATGTTCTTAATCAATGAATAGAACAAAATATATTCATGTTTTAATTTGCGTCGTAATTTATATCGGGCAATTTTGTAATTGTTATAATGGGTAATGATTTTAACGGGTAATTTATGTTGTAGCGGGCAAATAAAAAATTACCTCACGTTTAAATTCGTGTCGTAGGTCATGCGGGCAATCTCATTATAACTGCCTGAGTAGTTAGAGTGTATGTAAACATAACTTTTAGCCGGTTCGGAGGACCGGGCACATAACGGCTTGTATATATATAAATCTCAAAAGGAATATGTATGTGGCTGGCTGGGTATGTACATACCGCATAATCTTTTTAAATACTGGACATAAAAACGTGAAATTTGCTACAAATATTCTTTGCGTTACGGCGGTGAACACTGTCAAGGTTTTAAAAAAATTAAAATGACCGCAGTGGTCAGTTTGGTCAAAAAACGCGAAAAAAACACAACTTTTGATTCACATTGTCTTTGCCAGTACAACTTTTTATAGTTTTTCGTCACAAAGTTAGAAAAAAAAGGATGCGCTGAGATTATTTTTATGACGTCATCAATCTTTGCGCATGGATTTTATAGCAATGAAGGGACATTTTTCATTCATGTTTAAATTGACGTCATCAAACTATGTGCATGGATTTTATTATCTCAACTCAATGACGGGAACAAATTTTCTTCATGTTTAAATTGTCTACGTGCCGTAAACAACATAAATTCTTTACACTACCAATACTGTAGTTGATTTTCTTAATCTATCACTGCTTTAATACTTTACACTGTGAATTCATGACTTAAAGCTAATTAATAATTTAAAACTTTACAAACATAGGACAAAGCAAATAGATTTAGCATTTTTTTTTCTGTTTCGGGAAGTAGTACCGACGCATTACTAAGCTTATTTAAACGCAGTGGTCCTGATTACACTCTATATTTAAGCTTATAATTATATGGCGTCATCAAATTTTGCGTATTTATGCGTTTAAGAAGGGAACAAAATTTAGTTTTAATTTGCGTCGTTATTTGTGGAATGCAATATTTAAATGGTATAAGTTACCGGAAAATACTTTATCCCCGCTTAAGACTATTGTTTATAACTCCATGGGTTATTTTATCCAGTTCCGAGAACTGGGCACCTTTAGGCTTATCGCCTAGGTAACGGCCATTGTTTAAATTACCGGGCAATGTTTAAATTACCGGGCAATGTTTATAATACCGGGCAATGTTTATAATACCGGGCAATGTTTAAATTACCGGGCAATGTTTAAATTACCGGGCAATGTTTATAATACCGGGCAATGTTTATAATACCGGGCAATGTTTAAATTACCGGGCAATGTTTAAATTACCGGGCAATGTTTAAATTACCGGGCAATGTTTACAATACCGGGCAATGTTTATAATACCGGGCAATGTTTAAATTACCGGGCAATGTTTAAATTACCAGGCAATGTTTAATTTGCCGGGCAATGTTCAAATTGCCGGAACTAAATTTTTAAAGTTTTAATTCGTGTCGTATACGTTTTATAAACATTATTTCATAAGGGTTTCATTTGTTATTGTTTTACATGTTGAATAGAAAATTTAATTCTAAGTTTGCTTCCAAAGCAACAATAAATAAATAAATAGCAAATAAACAAAAACAACACAACATAGGTCTGCGACTTAATGTTTGTCGTAAAAAAAATATATCAAACAATCATAAAAAAAAAAAAAAGTACTGTCGAATGTTCTTAATCAATGAATAGAACAAAATATATTCATGTTTTAATTTGCGTCGTAATTTATAGCGGGCAATTTTGTAATTGTTATAATGGGTGATGAGTAATGATTTTAACGGGTAATTCATGTTGTAGCGGGCAAATAAAAAATTACCTCACGTTTAAATTCGTGTCGTAGGTCATGCGGGCAATCTCATTATAACTGTCTGAGTAGTTAGAGTGTATGTAAACATAACTTTTAGCCGGTTCGGAGGACCGGGCACATAACGGCTTGTAATAATATAATATTTGAATAACGCTGCCAACAAACATAATGTAAGCTCAGAGCGCTTTTCACATACAACTAAGAACACGGACATTACTTTAGGCTAGGAGACAAAGCTAACTGATGAAATAAAAAAAATATTGAAAAATCCAATAAATGTAGCGTTAACTGACCCTATTAATAAGTAAGACAGTAAGGGTCTAAAGCATGTTAAATGTTAACTAAGGTAAATCTTAAAATAATGAGTTTTTAAGTTGTTTTTGAAAGTATCGATAGAGCTTGTTCGCCTGAGTTGAACGGTAAGTACATTCCACACCTTCGGACCGGATACTGAGAAGGCTCTAAGGCCAACGGTCGTCAGAGAGAAACGGGGCTCTTCCAAAAGCGATGTGTTGGCAGAACGACCACGACCAATGTCCATATGGTCTCAGAGGGGTGTCGTGTGTAACAGACCAAATGTCTCCAGACCTAGCTAACATATCGAATCTAGCAAAGCAAAGGTTAGAGGCCCAGTACGGTTGGGTTTCTGTTTCCGGAGATACCTACATAGCAGAGTATAGACCGATGGCGGTGCACGGGTCTTGTAAAAGAGTTGTACTAAATACGCCCCTAATTCTCGATGGCTGACTGAGCTCGTAAGCTCTGCGCTCTTGTAGAGAGGTGCATCTGTGGCATCTGTAGGCCTTCGTCTTCTTCCTCACCAATTTAGCCCCCTTGGGCAGAACCTCCCCCACGCCGAGGCGCTGCTCTAAAAAACATGTAAACACGTCCTAATAGTTTATACGCGGATCTGAGCAGTAACCAAAAAAGGCTCCGTTCACACAACGGTGGTCAATAGGCCTGTGAATGTATGCGACTATCGTCAGCAGAAAAGTCCCTGGTAACGGACCACGCAGTTCTGGTCCACAACGGAAGTGGAATTGTCCGAAAGAAGACTAAGGGCCGGGTAGGTAGAACCCTGTCACCCGTCCGACTCCATCAAAAACACCCGAAAGACGACTAAGGGCAGGCAGAATCCGGTTCTCCAAGGTAGCCAAACCTCGACAAGAGTCAGCCGTCAGTCAGGTTCAGAAGGCCCTCGGTGTTGTAGGCAAGGGTCTTCAGGACGTTTAGAGAGGAAGGAAACAAGGGCTCCAAGAGATCCTACATTACGCACGTCCGGTCTAAAAAAAGAAGGGGGGGGGGCGAAGTGATGACATTGGCAAAGGTAGGAACCCGATTGCCCAACTTAAGGTTCTGAACTTGAACGTTAACGGCCTTATTCCAAAGTCTCTAGAGACCCAGAAAGTGTTCGCAGAGTACTATATTGATATAGCAATGTTTTAGGGGTGCCGAATAGCTAAGTAATGATGTCCTGTTCTAATTAATTTTTTTAGTTAGGATCAACTGGGCTAGAGATTTATACTGTACTTAAGAATTATTCAGTAAGGATGTAGTGTATTAGATAATTATTCAGTCAGATCTACTGTACTAGAAAAATTATGATGTACTGTAATAGAGAATTATTCAGTAAGGATGCAATGTATACTGTACTAGGGAATTATTCATCATATATCCTGTACTAGATAATTATTCAGTCAGGTGTACTGTAATAGTGAATTTTTTAAATTAAAGATGAACTATATGCTAGAGAATTATTCAGTAAGGTTGTACTGTAATTTGAGAATAATTTAGTAAGGCTGTACAGTACTTGAACAATTATTCAGGACGTACTATTTTTACTTACTTACGCCCGTCACCTCTTTCGGAGTATGGGCCACCAACAACAGTTATCCAGATTCTCCTATCCTTAGCCATCCTCTTTAACCGGTTCCAGCTGAAATCCATCATGGTGATTTCGACTTCCGGTCGAGCCATCATGTGTTTCTCTTCCTTTTCCCTTGGGGATTCCATATCAGTGCCTGCCTTGTAATGTTATTCGCTGGTTTGCGTAGTGTGTGACCTATCACACTCCATCTTATTTTCCTGATCTCCTCTTCAGTTGGGGCTAGGCCGGTCCTTTCTAAAAGGCTGACATTGATGATGTTGTCAGGTCATCGTATTTGCAGGATTCTTATGTTTCTTATAAGTTTACAGACGTTCCTTCTAGATAGAAGATTATTACGTCCGCTAGGCCCAAAACTCCTGCAGGGCGACAAGGATCCGTCGGTGGCAGGGATAGAACCCGCGACATGTCAGTTGGTTTTTTGGTTGACAGGCCGGTGAACTAACCGATGGACCAGCCGGCTTCACTTAGATTTTTCTAAGTCAGCTGTTGGTGAATGCTTGGAGTTTCCTGATGGTAGTCTTTGTCATCTACCATGTCTCGGCTCCATGTAGTAGGATTGACTTCATGTATAAATTGAATAGTCGGATCTTAGTATTCCTGGACAACTCTAAGGGCGTCCATATGTTATTGAGCTGCATAAAGGCTGCTCTTGCTTTTCCAATCCTTGCCTTGACATCTGCATCTCTTCCACCCTGTTGATCTACTATACTGCCCAGATAAGTAAATGACTGTACTTCTTCTCGCTGGCTTCCGTTAAGAGTGACGACATTCGTGCTGGTGGGATTAATCATGGATTTGTCTTTGTTGATGCTAAGGCCAATTTCCATTGCTGTGGCTGACACTGAATTAATTTTTTCTTGCATCTGTTGGTGGCTATGTGACAGGAGCGCAAGGTCATCCGCAAAATTCAGGTCGTCCAGATGTTTCAACAAAGTCCATTGGATTCCATTTCTTTTTTTTCCTGGTGGATTTCTTCATAATCCAGTCTATAACAAGTAGGAACAGGAATAGTGACAGCAAGCATCCTTGTCGGGATCCCGTTCATACCTGGTAGCTGTTTGAGAGTAGCCCTCCATGTATAACTCTGCATGACATATCCTCATATGATTTCCTTATCAGGTTAACTATCTTAGTGGGAATGCCGTAGTGTCGAAGGAGCTTCCAAAGCGTCTCTCGATCCACACTGTCGAATGCATTTACAAAGTCAATGAAGTTTACTTATAGCAACGAGTTCCACTCAAGGGACTGCTCCACTATAATACGAGCATTGCAATCTGGTCTGTGCATGATCTGTTTTGAACTTACTATTCAAGAGAATTCAGGATGTACCTTACTACATACTTATTAAGAAAGGATATACTTTGCTAGAGAATTTTTCAGTATTGTACTAGTTACTAGGGAATTATTCAGTAAGGATGTACTGTACTAAACAATTATTAAGTAAAGATACAGTGTACCTGTACATTATTTATTATGAATATACTGTACTATAAAAATTATTCGGTCAGGATATACTGTAAGCGAGCATTTTTCAGTAAGGATGAAGTGTTTTAGAGCTATGCAACTATCATTAATTAATTAGTAAAAAGTCTAGCTGTACTGTATCAGAGAATTATTCAGTTAGAATGTACTGTGCTAGAAAAAGTATTCAGTCAGGACGAACTGTACTATATAATATTTCATTTAGGATTGTCTGTACTAAGCAATTATTTAGTCACGATGTACTGTACTCGACATTTTTTTTAGTCAGGATTAAATGTACTTAAGAATTCATTAGTCAGTATGTAACGTACTTGAGAATTTATTAGGATGTAGGCTACTGTATTGGAAATTTATTCATCATTTTATTCTAGTCCTGAATGTTATTTGTTTGTGTTTATGTAGGTATTATAATGCATTCCTAATAGGGCGTTTGCAATCACGTGACAAAAAGCACATTATTTTTGTTTACTTTGTGTAGTGGTGTACAAGTACAATGGCCGCTGTATTAATAAAGTTTCATATAGGCTCGGGCTTCTTTTAAATGATGTTTTGCGTTTTAAGTCTTAAGTTTTAAGCTGTATTATGTCTGTTAAATAAAATAGGCTATTTTATTATTATCATAGACATAGATCATAGCCTATTAGTGACTTGACTAGATAGCCTATTCACCAACACTATCACTTGGCATCGTAGCTGCCCTACTTAGCCGTTGGCCTAGCCTAAGAAACATTAAAAGTGTAGGCCTTTAAAGTGAAATTGAAAGTGTAAATAGGTCTAGCCGGCCCTAGCCTAATCACATTAATCATTTAATCTACACTACTACTATTTACCTCCTTATTTACACCATATGCCATATTTGTTCCTCTATTTATAAATGACGTCACTAAAAAACTTAAGCTCCGCCTTCTTATCTTATACATTACAGACGCTCCTTCTATAAAGAAGATTATTGCGTCCTACGCTCATCCGTGGTCCGAGTCTAGTCTTGCATTTTTATTAATGTTTTAAATGATGTTAGGTTATTGGTTTTCCTGGTTTGTTTAGGCAACCCATTCCATGCCCGAATGCCACTCGGGAAGAAAGAGTACTTATATGCATTTGTTCTCACATAAAGGACAAGGAAGGTTTTTTTGTCTTTATGTTTATCTGAGCTTTGCAACAGATTGTTATCGGGTTGTATTTCTAAATTAGAGTTTAATGCCTTATGTATTATTACTACTTTACTCTTTGCCCTTTCTGTCCTCTAGTGTTTCTAGGTTTAGTGATTTGATTAATGGTGTTACTCTTGTCAATGGGGAATATTCACTAGTTATAAACCTTGCAGCTCTTTTTTTAATTTGTTCTAATTTTTTAATGTTTTCTTTAGTTGATGGGTCCCATACAGATCCTGCATATTCTAGTATAGGCCTAACTAATGTGAGATAGCATTTTAGTTTTATATTCTTATTACATTTGTAAAAGTTCCTTTTTATGAATCCTAATGTTTTGTTTGATTTTTTAATTACTTCATCAATGTGAGGGTTCCAAGATAACTTATCATTTATTATTACTCCTAGATACTTAGCATTGCTAGTTTGAGTTAGTTCTTTACCATGAATGAAGTAGTTTGTTATTATTTGTTTCTTTTTCTTGGATACCCTTATTAGTTGGCATTTTTCTGGATGAAAAGACATACTCCAGTTTGATTCCCATTTTTGTAGTTCATCTAGGTCTTTTTGTAAAAGTTTACTATCTTTTCCTGTCTTTATTATTCTATAAATTATGCAATCATCGGCAAATAATCTTACTTTTGTGCCTGTGTTGATGCAATTTGGCAGATCATTAATGTAAATTAGAAATAGTAGGGGCCCTAGAACAGTTCCTTGTGGAACTCCTGAGTTTACTGTTATTGGTGATGACTTAGAGCCATTTATTATCACTGTTTGTTCTCTGCCTATAAGAAAGTCCTGAATCCACTGAGGTAAGGGACCAGAGATGCCAAAGTATTTAAGTTTTTTAAGAAGACTAGAATGATGAACTTTATCAAATGCTTTTGAAAAATCTAGTAATATAGCATCAATTTGGTTGTTATTATCTAATCCCTTAGACAAGTCATCTATTAAGCCTATTAATTGAGTCTCACATGATCTATTTTTCCTGAAGCCATGTTGGTGTGGGCACAGTGCATTTAGTTAGTCTAGATGATTTACTATACTACTATAGATTATATGTTCAAGTAATTTACATGTTATGCTTGTTAGAGAAACAGGTCTATAATTTCCGGGGTCAGATTTATCTCCTTTTTTGAAAAGGGGGGTTACATTGGCTAATTTCCAATCTTTGGGCACTTTGCCCTGGTTTAGAGAGGCCTGGAAAAGTATTTTAAAGATTGGAGATATTTCATTAGTTAGTTCTTTAAGCAGTCTTGCTGGTATTTCATCTGGACCAGAAGCTTTGTTTACTTTTAAGTTGGTTAGGAGTTGTTTAATGCCTTTTTCATCTACATTTATATTTCCTATCTCTTCTAGTTTGTTTAAATTTATGAATATTTCTTTGTCACCTGGATTTGAAAAAGATGATGCAAAGTGTGTGTTTAGGATATTAGCTTTAGTTTCATTATCATTATAAGTTTCATTGTTTTGGCCTTTTAGTGGAGCTATGCCTGTAGTGTCCATTTTTCTTGATTTAATGTAGGACCATAAGTTTTTATTATTATCTTTAGAAATTACATTGTTTACATATTCATTCTGCAGCTGTCTGCTTAGTTTCTGAGTTAAATGTTTAATTTTTAGGTATTTTTTATGTAGTCTAATTGAATTAGTTGCCTTAAACTTTTTGAATAGATTTTCTTTTTGTTTACACAGTTTCTTTAGTTTAGTGTTAAACCAACATTTGTTAATTTTATTTGATGTTTGTTTTGTTGGCACAGAGTCAGCCATTATTGCTTTTAAGTTGGTTTTTATAAATTGCCAAATAGCTTCAACTGGACTATCTATATTGTATTTAGTAAGAAAATTGGTTTGGAATTTTATTGCTGCTTGATGTAGTTCTGTTGTGTTACATTTATTCCAGAGATAAATTATTCTTTTAGGTTTCTTGCTAATTTGGATTTTTATTTTGTTATTTACTCTGACAATATCATGATCTGAAAGTCCAGGGATTATTTCATAATCTAATACTAGTCCTGGTCTGTTCGTTAAAAATAAATCTAGTATATTATGGTTTCTTGTTGGTTTTTTATTAATTTGGTCTAAGTTTAGATTTTGGATGGTATTGATAAACATTTCATTTATTTCTTTTGCAATCACTCTATATCTTTTGTCTGTGTATATTCTGGTATATAAAATGTTCACATAAATATCTTTTGTTCGTGTTTAATTTGGTATTTGATTTGATAGAATTTATGTAAACAATATTAAGCCTAATGATTATTAAATGTGTTAATTCAGTAGTTAGAGTAATCAAGCTGTATAGATCAAGACTTAAAGAACAAGTGAAGAGGTTATTCTCAAAGATGCGAGATTTGGAATAGCCTCATACGGCAGTGACGTTTGAGAAGAGAAATAAATAAATAAAACTCGACGCTATAAATCTATATTTAACCATTTTGTTAAAAATAAGAACCGGGAAAAGATTAAAAAACATGCGACAATAGAGCGTTCCCAGTAGGCGGAGCTTAAGTTTTTTTTGTGTAAATTTAGTGACGTATTTGTGTAAATATAGAACCCACTTGAGGTACAAACCAAACGTGGTGAAAGTGAAGTACTTCTTTATCATGCAAAATTCACATCTGAATATTGGCTATCCTACTCAAAAATAAGGAGGTAAATAGTAGTACTGTAGATTAATTGATTAATGTGATTAGGCTAGGGCCGGCTAGACCTATTTACACTTTCAATTTCACTTTATAGGCCTACACTTTTAATGTTTCGTAGGATAGGCTACGATGTCAAGTGATATTGTTGGTGATAGGCTATCTAGTCAAGTCACTCTTAGGCTCACATCGTCTATGATCTATGTCTATGATAATAATAAAATAGCCTATTTTATTTAACATACATAATACAGCTTAAATCTTAATAAGACTTAAAACACAATACATCATTTAAAAAAAGCTCGAGCCTATATGAAACTTTATTAATACAGCGGCCATATTTAATTGTACACCATTACTCAAAGTAAACACAAATCACGTGCTTTTTGTCACGGGATTGCAAACGCCCTATAGAGTCAAAACACGTGACAATATTAATTTTTCCTAGTTGAAATCCCTTCTCTTAAGTCACTTTCCTATATTGCCGGAAATAAAAACATCTCAAATGGCTACGAGATTTGGACTTTTTCCTCTGAAAAATACACACGTTTAAGTGCAAATATTGAACTAATTACTTAAAATTTATATTTGATATTTTGTATAAAGGATTTTTATTAACATTTAGATGCTGAATACACTATTTACTATCAAAATCAAATGTTAACTCAATTTTGATAAAAAGCTCTTCACTTGTACGTATTATAATCAAATTAATACAATGAAATAAGACGTGAACTAGTTTAAAGATCGACTGAAGAGGACAAGATTTGGATGTCTTATACGGAAGTGACGTTTCGGAAGGGAAAAAATTGACAAAATTTATATTTATATTCAACCATTTCGTTAATAATAAGAACCGATTAAAGAAATGAAACATATGGCTATAGATTCAAAACATGTGACAATATTAATTTTGTTATTATCGAGTTACCAATAATGACATTAACGTTACTCTGTTTCCAGAAATGTAACATCTCAAATGGCTAAAAGATTTGGATTTTTTCCCCCAAAAATAACACAAACATTAAAGTGCCATTATTAAACTAATTACTAGAAAGTTTAAAAAATATGTTTATAAATGATTTTATTAGCATTTGGGTACTGAATACACTATTTATTAGCAAATTCAACTGTTAATTCAATTTTGATAAAAAGCTTTTCAATATCTCTTTAAAGAATAATTCCTAATATTTTTTCTGACAAGTTCAGTTCTAAAAATTTGAAATTGTATTTGAACAGAAACAGTACACTGAAATTAGCCGAGAAGAAGGACATCATTACCAATTTTCAAGCGATAAGGATATGATTCTCCAACTCAGTTCAATGGGAGTTATGTATGATCCTATTCAAAATAAACGAAGGCGATTCCTAGCAACAAAATTTAAACATTTACTAGATACGTTTTCAATGCTACGTGAATGTGCGATAACACCCTACATTAGGCCAAGTAAGTTTTTCAACGTAGTCCATATACGTTCTTTGTGTTTATAGAAAAAAAATATCTATCTATCTACCCATCTATCCATGCATCCATCCCTTTTTCCATCAAATCATAAATTATTTAATATATTTATAAATATGTATATATAAATATAATATCTTTATATATAACGGGGCACGGTAGCCGAGCGGCAGCGCGTTCCACTGGCGATCCGAGGGTTCGAATCCTGGTGGAATCGGGATTTTTTCCTAGGATCTGAGTCTACCCAGCTCCGATGGATACCTGACATTAGTCCGGGTAAAGTAAAGGCGGCTGTGCATAGTGCTGGCCACCCAATCACCTAGTATGCCGTGGCCACAGAAACTGATGAACGCTGCTTCACTGAATCTATGGATCACTTTGGTCCGACGGGATACTTTACATACTTTATATATATATACATATAAATATACATATAACATATGTATGTTTCTATATATTTATACATTTTTTCTTCAAAAGCTCACTAAATATCATCTGTATGTTTTTATACTCGATTACAGCTCTTCGGCCACACAAATTTAAATAGAATTATAATTATAATTAATTATAATTAATTATAATTATACGTTTGGAAAAAAATATCCATTACATTTATCGTAGATAATTCATTTTGCCTTCAAAACCTTTTATTTAACCAACGTGTAGTGTCGCTTTCAATGGTGAATTTTTTTTATATTTATGCGCACAATTATGACTTTTCGGAAATAACCATTAAACAACAAGAAATATTTCTATTTCTTGCTTAAACACTGTTTTGTGCACCGAATTTTTATCGAGATTCTAGATGTCAACGTCCATAATGTATTTTAGATATAATTTAAAGAAATAGCCTACCAACAATTTAACAATGGTATGAAGAAATGGTAGGCTAAAAAGGATCTTTATTAACATGTTTTTAATTGTCTTTTACGTATTATTGTTTGGTTTTATAAGGGAAAATCTGGATATTAGACAGTACAAATGAAAATAAGGTTTCACCGTTACAGTTTAAAACTAATGTTATTCATTGTAATTTATTTTTACATGAAAACTAGTCTTCTCTTTTACCTAAGTTGAGATTTTTTTTCAGAATGATGTCATGAAGCGCATGGATTTTTATGAGGAAAAAAATCATTAATGTTTAAATTAACGTCTTCAACCATTGCGTATGAACTTTGTGAATGAAAAGGGAACATTTCATTCACGTTAGAGCTTATACCCCTTTTAGTGCGCAATATTTAAATTGTATTCGAGTTAAATTATCTTTCTAGCGGGCGATGTTTGAATTGCTGGTTTGCGAATGAACTTTGTGTCACTTTGTGAGTGAAGGGAATGAAATATCATTCATTTTAAAGCTTTTAACCTTTGTAGCGGGCACTGTTTCCATTTCATTTTGTTAAATTATCTTTGTAGTGGGCAATGTTTCAATTGCCGGTTCGCGCATTAATTTTGTGAGTGAAGGGAACGAAATTTCATTCACGTTTAAGCTAAGACCTATAACCTTTGTAGCGGGAAATGTTTAAATTAAACGATGCGCATTAACTTTGTGAATGAATGGGGAATAATTCTTTCACGTTTAAATTAGCCTACCGGAAAATATCTGTCACCGCTGCCAAGAACCTCCTCATTAATTAATTACAATTAAATGACTACTTTATTGTTATAGCTTAATTAAGCAGGTTCCAGATTTTAATTATTGTATCATTCAACATACATAGTTGCCGTGAGTTTGTTTGTTTGTTTATATATATATATGTATATTTGTTCGCTATAGGCACCTAAGCCGTTTGACTAATCGGGACAAAAATTAAATGTATAAATCCGAAACGTACTCCAAAAGATAATTTTATTTTATGACTTATAATCATGAATGTGTTAATTTAAAACATTCAAAATGTTAGATCCAGCTAGCAAATTAAATATAACCGTACATAGAAAATGGCCATTTCCGTTCATTACTATGTTGAACGCGATATTTCGTATGTTGAACGCGAGGGTCTTTTCGGGTTTTCCCAATTATGCTGTTGTTTTTATAATGTGGCGAGACCGTTTTTATAAGTTACGCACCGCAATTTGGCTTGGAGAGTTTCAATTGTTTACTTTAAAAAATACTAGCGTATGACGTAATGGCTATCAAATTATTTATTTTTTCATTATTGATGTTTGCATTATCCTTTTAAGTAAAAAGTAACCAAATGTTTTAATTATTTAATGGATTTACGTTGAGAATATCCTTTTTATAGGCGACTTGTATACACTCTATAAATTAAATGATACGAATTATTAAAAAAAACAAGTTAGGCCTATAAATGATTACTTTCTAATACCGGGTACCATAAGCTCGACAGCAACAATATAAAATAAAAACGAAATACAATAAGCAAGAACAAAAATTAAATACAGAAAAAATATTTCTCAATTTAGTTTTTATTGCCTTGAAATATTATTTTCTAATTTTGATTAAATTATTTACCTTTTTTACTTACTTACGCCTTCTACCCCTCTCGGGGCATAGGCCACCAACAAGGGCACCTTTTTTTTATTGTTTTGTATTTATATTTTTTTTCTTTAAGATAGTATATGAACATGCTAATTTAATAGCATGGATAAAAGAGCTATAGAAATGCCCATTCTTCTTCTTCTTATATTATTGTTAATTTAATAATATTATTAATAACAAGGCAAGTCAACACAACTGTTCACTACATTTTAATATCGAATTTAAAAGTCTCTTAAGTCTCTTGTGTCCAGAGCGTAACGCTTAGGATTGAGCAATCTCTGTCCAGGCTCCAGCCACCCAACGACACGCCGAAGGCGATCGTTTACTGCGGTTCTCCAAAGGATCATTATCGAGGTGGCTCGCCAGTATAGCTGCACTGTCACCCGGTAGCATAAATCCTAAAGGCCTACTATAGGTACATGCATCCAGGCACCGGGTGGTTCTTGAGACGGGATTGCAGCGTCCATTGCTTCCTCTCCACCGAGACCAGTGGTCTCTCGGCAGAGTAATGGACCTCGGACCCGCTGCGGGGGCTGTGCCCCGTGCGTTCGCCCGCCAGTGAATTCTTAATGGGAATGTATTGGCGGTTTACACACTACGCCAGTCTTTGAGGCCAAAATTCTTATGCATATGCCAGGGTCAGGTCGACCAGATACAATTAAAAATAACAAAAACTAAATACCGAAAGAAACATTTTCAACACTGTTTTAATTATTACAATAAGCAAGAACAAAAAATTAAATACCGAAAAAATCTTTCTCAATTTAGTTTTTATTGCATTGAATTATTATTTTCTAATTTTGTTTATATTATTTACTTTTTTTTATTGTTTTGTATTTATGTTTTTTTTCGTTTAGATAGTATATTATTGTTAATTTAATAATATTAATAACAAGTCAAGTCAACACAACTGTTCGCTACATTTTAATATCGAATTTAAAAAGTCTCTTAAAAAAACCCGGACGAACCTTTCTGCTCTTGTGTCCAGGGCGTAACGCTTAGGATTGAGCAATCTCTGTCCTGGCTCTAGCCACCCAACGTCACGCCGAAGGCGTGGCGTGCCGTTTAACGGGGAAGGTTTCCGCAGCCCAGCGATCGTTCACTGCGGTTCCCCTATGGATCATTATTGTGGTGGCTCGCCAGTATACCTGCACTGTCACCCGAAAACACAAATCCTATAGGTCTACTATAGGCACATACATCCAGGCACCGGGTGGTTCTCGAGACGGGATTGTAGCGTCCATTGCTTCCTCCTCATCGAGACCAGTGGTCTCTCGGCAGTGTAATGGACCTCGGACCCGCTGCGGGGGCTGTGCACCATGCGTTCGCCCGCCAGTGTATTCTTAATGGGAATGTATCGGCGGTTTATACACTACGCCAGTCCTTGAGGCCACAATTCTTATGCATATGCCAGGGTCAGGTCGACCAGAAACAATTAAAAATAACAAAAACTAAAGACCGAAAGAAACATTCTCAAAACTGTTTTTTTAATTATTACAATAAGTAAGAAAACAAATTAAATGCCGAAAAAAATCGTTCTAACTTTAATTTTTATGGAATGAAATATTATTTTCTACGCTTTTTTAAAATTATTTACCTTTTTATTGTTTGGTATTGTGGTTTCTTTTTCTTTTAGATAGTATATTATTTTTAATTCAATAGGCTTTTATTAATAACAAGTCAAGTCAACACAACTGTTCGCTACGTTTTAATACCAGTAGCGTATCAGTAACAATTATGCATATGCCAGGGTCAGGCCGACCAGAAACAATTAAAAAGAACAAAGACTAAATACCGAAAAAAAAAGTTCATTGTTTTTATTGTAATAGTCTCTTTTCTTTCTCTCTTAACAAAACACATTGTAGTCATTCGTTTCTCCGTCATTTTGACGGGCATAACCACTAGTATAATATAAATACAATACAAATAAAACATTTACACATACGTAAATGAAACAACAAACACTTGATGTTTGATTAAGAGAACTATAAACTATTCTAATTTTATTAATAGTGATTTTAAAGATAGAGATAATATAACACTAACTAATATCAAACTGTTTATAGTAAACACATAGGAAAACATTAGATCTATACTAAATGATTATTACAAGCATATGAAACGTAATATACAAAAGAATGGTATCAAGACACAACCGTTACAATATCGTATCCTACGCCACACGTCTCCACTAGCTTGGTCCTCAACGGTTTCGCACTGCCTCTCCTCTGACGCACTACCCGACGCACTACTGACCTACTGATACACCAAACTGCCATCAGCAACCAGGCTACACCGCGGCCGTCTACACGTCACTACTAAGACACTGTCACGTCAACCACCGCCAGCCACCGGCCTTTTGCCATCAGTAGTCAGCCACTTTGCCACCAGCTGGCCACCGCTCTCGGCCATGTTGCTACGGTCACCACCGCTATCGAACTATGGGTCACGAGCCTCAGCACGGGCCTGGTTACGGGCCGTCACCTACATAATATTCAATAAAAACCCTTAATGTTGTTCTAAACTATTTTTATATATCTATATATTGTCTATTGGAAGGTATCGATGCAAAACTCAACTCACCCGTGTCAGAAAACACTCATCTGTCTGTGGACAGTTGAATTGGCTTGGGTGTGATCCAAACATCAGACCACAAGTCCAAGTTCTGTACACATTTTTTTGTGTCCCTACGTTAAATAGTTTTGCATCGAACCCACCAATTCCCACACCTGTCAGTTTCTAACTAGATTTATTAGCGTGCTGGATTCTGTCTCTCTTTGTCCATGCAGAGTCCCCCTCACTGTCGCACCAGTATCAACTATCACTAGCTCCAGTCTCGGTGTTTACAGTCCGTACTAGCCTACACCTACACACTAAACTTGTCTCTAAACCTATAGATCGTCCTTGCCAAAGATTCCTAAGTCGAACTATCTTTCTGTTATGTTATTGTGATGCCGTGAGACCAAGCCTAGAATTAAACGACTCATTGACAACCGCTTAAGACTATTGTGCTCATTATAACTTCATGAGTAGTTACAATGTATTTGAAAATAAATTATTTAAATATAAATTATAGCCCGTTCCGAGAATCGGGCACATATGTGCTAGTCTGCTAGTATATATATAAATCTCAAAAGGTGTATGTGGGTGTGTATGTATGTATGTGTGTACATGCCGTAAAATCTGTTTTTATTCTGGACGTAATTACATGAAATTTGCTACAAATATTCTTTGTGTTACTGCGGTTGACACTGTCAAGGTTTTACATTTTTTAAATGACCTCAGTGGTCAGTTTGGTAAAGAAAAACGGTAAAAAAAAAGACAACTTTGGTTTCACGTTGAAAATGCCGGTCCCATCTTTTAGAATTATTCGTCACAAAATTAGAAAAAAGGATGCGCTGAGATTTTTTTTTATGACGTCATCAAACTTTGTGAATGAACTTTATGAATGAAGGGAAACTATTTCATTCATGTTTAAATTGACGTCATCAAACTATTCGCATGGAATTTTTTTATCAATGAAGGGACCCAAATTCATTCATGTTTAAATTGCGTAAGTGTTGTTAACTACTTAAATTAACTTTGTGGTGGGCAAATGTTTAAATGGCCGTATATATTTACTTTGTAGCTGGCAATCTCATTATAACTGCTTGGGTAGTTACAGTGTATTTGAAAATGATTTTAGCCAGTTCGGAGAACTGGGCAGCTACGCTAGTATATACCGTATATACTCGCGTATAAGTCGCACTTTTTTTTACAGAAAATTTCGACAAAATGTAAGGGTGCGACTTATACACCCAACACTGTTTTTGATAAGTTCGAAAAACAGCATTACTCTGTCATAAAGTTTCCTACATAATCCCTATTGTTGATTGTATTGATGCATAATGACTAGGATGTGCGTAGGCCTAAATTTTACATTTAGAAAACTTTCGTAGTTTTAAATATTACTATCTTTATGTAACTCAAATTGAAATGGACAAATATTTTAGGTTTTTCAGACCCCCCCCCCCTCCCCGCATTAACAATCAATGTTAATGGTAATTAGGTCACTAGTCACTTGTATAGCTCATCAATACTGGCGCCACACAGTCTAGGCTGATGCACTTCAAACGAATTTGTTTGTTGACCCACTATAGTATGACCATAGGACTAGAACTTGAGTAGGGACATGGACTTAGCTGGAGATACAGATACCTTACTTTCCCATATCACTAATGTCTGTAGGTTGATCGGTAGTTTAAAATAAATGAAGCCCTGCCTTTAATTGATTAAGTTTGCTTTATACACGATTAAAACCATTTTTTAAGGAAAGTTTTGAAATAAGGGTGAATAATTAGTAACTTTTATGTTTAAAAGGAATGCATTTTTGAAAAGTTAAAAGGCAGTGTAACCCCTGAAAGTCGGGGTGTGACTTATGCGCGGGTCAATGACAACATATAAGAAAAAATAATCTTAAACTGGTGGTGCGACTTATCCACCGGAGCGACTTATACGCGAGTATATACGGTATATATAAGTTTGAATAGGAGTGATTATGTATTCGGTTATGTACAAATATACCGACACAATCTTTTTTTATAACTGGACATAATTAAATGAATTTTTTTTTGTTTCTGTGGTGAGCAATGTCAAGCTTTTACTAGAGATGGGTTGCTCTCTAAAGTACTGATCGACTGATCCGGGTCTTTTAAAGGAACGGATCCGAAAACCGATCACTGCCATAAGACCCGAATCAGTACTGATCCGTTCCCGTTCTGCATTTCCACATTATGCTGGTTTCCATAGTTTTCTTTGGATCTGGATCTGACCCGAGCCAGATCCGAATTTACAGATCTTGCCTCTTTCAGTTCTGCATTTCCATTTAGGTTTCCACAGTTCCCTTTGGATCCGTGTCTGATCCGGGTCAGATCCGGATGCACAAATCTCGCCTCTATCACGTAAGCTCTCTTGCGTTTGTGACGATTGCGAGTGTTATGTGTTTGTGTAACGTTTTGTTTAACCTAGTTACTAATTACCTCCACCTACATTTTTTCTCTCTGACCGCTGGTTGACCTTTTTTTTTTCTACAATACGCCTGATGGAAATTTTCTTCTTTTGACCGAGCAATGAACTGTAATTTGTGTGACATTTATTTGCATTGGCATTGTGCTACATTATTTTAATATTGTATTTAATTCTTTCGTGAGTGTAGCTTTTTTAAATTTTACATTGTAAGCTTAGTTTTATTAGAGTAAATTATTTCCATTTATTTGGTATCGTCTAAAGTGTTATTTTTCTTTCATTAAATAAGTTACATAAATGTAACTGTTTTTCAATTTCTTAATTACGGCCTCTATTAACGAGTCATCATAATTAAAATATAATTACTCAGAAGTTCGTAATACGAGTTATTGCTTATTTGTTACCAATTGCAAATAATGTTGACGATACCATTTTTGCATTATAATTAGCCAATATGATAACAGTATTTTACATTTATCCTTTTAATTTTTCTTTTTAGGTGAAAGAAAAAATTATAGCTTAAATTAAAAACAAAAGTTTAATTATAATTAGTTTAGTAGCCTACAACTAGACAATTGAGAATATATATATTTTTTTTAAATGCCAACATTTCAAGTGAATGGATTACATTACATGTAAAAGAAATGGGGGAGGGGGCACATCTATGTATATAAAAAGAGAGTGTTTGTGCCCCCACGGATCCCCGTTGGTCAATTTGAAAACACGTGAGTTTGTGTCACTGAGCTATTTAGGCCTAGGCCTATATACTGTCAAATAGTTTTTTACATTGCACATTTGTCTTAGCTAGCTCAGTGGTTAACGTAGCGGACTGTTCGATTCTCCAGTTAAACTATACCTTTTTTTCAACAAATTTTTTTTCAAACTTTTAAAAACAAATGACATTATAAATCTAAGGGCAATTTAGATTTTTGTTAAATAAAAATACTTGCCAATTTTTTTACCCAATTAAATTTAAATTACTTTCCTAAAAGTCTTCAGTAAAAAAAAATAATTTAAATATTAGATTTATAGCTTTCTTTTAATTGTAGTTTATACATTTTTTTTCTGCACCTTATACAGTCCTGTTTTTTTTTTCACCCGGGCAACACCGGGCAATGTAGCTTGTAATAAATATATCTATTATGTGTGTTTTTTGGGGGGGGGGGGGGAGTAATTACTAAGTGATCCGTCGATCCGTTTAACGGATCCGGATCTTTTTAGTGAGCGCTAAATTAAGTGGCGATCAGTATGGTGAACCGTTTGGACCATCTCTATGTTTTACTATTTAAAAATGAACTCATTGGTCATTTCAAACGAAAAAAGGCATTGCGACTCGAGAGTTTTTGAACGAAAGGAAAAATTTCAAGTATGGTTAATAGTCAGATGTATCTTTAAGACTATAAATCTATAGTCATAAAAAAGGATGTCTGTAAATACTGGCATGGCCACCTCGTTGCCTTACATCACAGATTTATAAAGTAAACGGTTAAGACGTCGCTAAAAAAAAAAATGGCGTAGCGATATTTTATGACGTCATCAGTCTTTATGAATGAAGGGAACAACTGACTTTCATGTTCTTTACTGGTTAATTGAAATGGAATTTGAAAATGAAATTTAGCCTATTCGGAGAAGTGTAACATAATATATATATGTGTATATTATATATATATATATATATATATATATATATAATATACACATATATATATATCTCAAAGTAAATATTTATTATATATGTTAAAAGTTAATATTTGTGTTTCTTGTAATATTATTTATAGTGCCAAATAATGCTAAATATTTTATACAATTATTAGCGCCCCCTAAAGAACTGGACAAAAAAGGTCGAGGAAGTACTTTACCGCGGATAGTGATGAACTCAAGACCTGACATTAATGAACAGTTCTCTTTACCTCGGTTTGTCTTCACATTTGTTGCTTTCTTTTACAAATTTACTTTATGAAAATTTCTATTCATTATCTTTGTGGAAATGTAAGCGTACTTGTGAATTGTTTCGACATGGGTCAGCTAGAACAAGGGAAGACCGGTGTGTATGTGGGCAAGGCAGTTGGGTTATGAGATAGCCGCTGGTTGGGTTTGTGTAGTGTGTGTGATTTCTAAGGATACTATGGACTATTATTATTTTCATTCTTTTATCCTTTACTAGTAAAGTTCTATTTATTCTATCAAAGTTTGTTTATGAAACGAAGGAGGTGACTCTCAAGTCACAATCTATATTATATATATCTACATCTAGTGAACCAAGCAAAATATTTTGGTAATTCTTCTAGTATAACCGGTTCGAGAAAAGTAAGGTTCTAAAAAATTCCAATTGAAACATTTTTTCGCGTGCAACTATTGACTAGTGCCTCAGGTAGCGCGGCAGACCATTACAAAAAAAAAAAAAATTGTGTTTACATTCGGGACGTCACTATTCCTTCCCTCTGGCATCGCTCTCACTAACTCGATAAATTTGAATATTAGCTCCACGCACCAAAACTTTCAGTCAAATTTCCTTAGAACCCATAAAAATTAAAGATGAAAAAAAACAACACAGAAGATATGGTAATAAAGTCGCATTGTTACTAAGTTCATAAGAAAAAGCACAAAAAAACAACAACAGCAAATCCTATTCATGCCCGTTAACAATTATTTTATAACCCCTGAGAAACATGTGGAAGCTCTCATTACTTTCTGTTCAAAGTCACGTCTCATTACTTCCTGTTCAAAGTCACGTCTCATTACTTCCTGTTCAAAGTCACGTCTCATTACTTCCTGTTCAAAGTCATGTCTCATTACTTCCTGTTCAAAGTCACGTCTCATTACTTCCTGTTCAAAGTCATGTCTCATTACTTCCTGTTCAAAGTCACGTCTTATTACTTCCTGTTCAAAGTCATGTCTCATTACTTCCTGTTCAAAGTCACGTCTCATTACTTCCTGTTCAAAGTCATGTCTCATTACTTCCTGTTCAAAGTCACGTCTCATTACTTCCTGTTCAAAGTCATGTCTCATTACTTCCTGTTCAAAGTCATGTCTCATTACTTCCTGTTCAAAGTCATGTCTCATTACTTCCTGTTCAAAGTCATGTCTCATTACTTCCTGTTCAAAGTCATGTCTCATTACTTCCTGTTCAAAGTCATGTATCATTACTTTCTGTTCAAAGTCACGTCTCATTACTTCCTGTTCAAAGTTATGTCTCATTACTTCCTGTTCAAAGTCACGTCTCATTACTTCCTGTTCAAAGTCACGTCTCATTACTTCCTGTGCAAAGTCATGTCTCATTACTTCCTGTTCAAAGTCATGTCTCATTACTTCCTGTTCAAATGCATGTCTCATTTTTTCCTGTTCAAAGTCACGTCTCATTACTTCCTGTTAAAAGTCATGTCTCATTATTTCCTGTGCAAAGTCATGTCTCATTACTTTCTGTTCAAAGTCATGTTTCATTACTTCCTGTTCAAAGTCATGTTATCATGAAGAGACAAAATGCCAAGTTCTCTTTTTACAACCAACTAAAAGATGGATTCTTTTAAAAACTACAGCCATCCCTACCATATAAACTAACCGGTACTAACTAAAAACAACAAGAAAAAATTACAAAACTAAGCCTATCATAAAGACTAGCATATCTAAGGGGGAAAAATTTGGTCCGGTAAGCGTGTTATGCATGGAGTGTGTGGGAGCGTTTGATATTATAAAAAAAAACAAAAAAAAAACAAAGGGACGTAACAGCGTTTTTTTTTACAATACAAAGTGCTCAAGGGAAGTAACAATAATTCACAAAACATGCAAAATTACCAAATATTCAACATTAAATAAAACATTAAAGAAATGGAATCCCTAAACGAAACCAACTATTTCGTAATCAGGATAAAAAGATCTTTAAAGTGAGGGAATTAGAAAAAAAACCAGCTCTCCCAACGTATAGCCAAAATGATTATTAGACATATTAGTGTCAAGTGCATTTCTAAAACTTATTTTCAGAGACACACAATTAATGCACTTCTTTAAAAAATTACAGTACGTTTGCAGCAACTAAGAAATGGACACAAATTTCAAATGTAAATTTTGAAGACCATGAAATCTATATAGAACAATGGACCCAGACACCATGTAGTTGGATATTTTCAGCTTTGAAACCGCAATCACCTATACAAGGTAATAACCAAGGCTACAGGACGAGAGTGAATTCGGTACAACAAAGTAAACAAAGAAAATCTTCAGAAGATACTGCAGATGTTAAAAAAGTAATAGTTATCGACCAAGTAGAAACTTCCGGTGGGCGTCCAAAGTCAAATTCTATATACAGCCCATCAATTGATGCTTTTTGTGATCATCATTTAGATCATAATGATGGTAAGTTTTCATTGCTAGGTAAGATGTATAAACACTTCAAGCATATTATAAATTATGTTTAGGGACATTATACGCTCCACTATATTTGAATGTTCTTATTTGAGCGGAAATATTGTTATATATATTTTTAATCGATGAAACAAAGGAAGCTATATAAATGAAATATATTCAAAAGGAAATATTGTAAAATATGTATTTACAATGAAGAGAAACAGTCTTACAGCTCATAAGGTTTTCATGATTTTCTTAAGCGCTTTGCGATTTTTAAACATAATTTTCAAAACTCTACATATACAGAAATCTATAACACTATCATTAGCTTGTTAAAAAGGGCTACGCTACTTTCGAGTTTTTTTTTACCTTAAAGACCTAAAAAGTATTTTAAAAGATTAAGAATAATTCATTTTTAGTACCATTAGCATTTTGCTCCGAGGCTGTTACAGTTCTAGTAATACATCTTTTTCATATATTTATCTTTTATTTAAAACAACTTGTCTATTAAGCCTTTTATGTCGGTTTTACATAATCTATTTTTCTTAACCCATATCTTGCTGAGGTATTTTTTTTCCCTTGATTTTTACACATGTTATAGAAAGTCACAGTGTGATAAACGAATGAAAGTTAGTTTTTGAATTTTTTTTATTTTTTTTAGATATATTTAGATTTTAAAAAAGGACGCCAGCAACAACAGGAGAAACAGGCCCTCTTATCTCAAGGAAAAATACATATTTTTAAACAATTTAAGTTGGAATGATTAATTTATATTTATAGCTCTTAAAAAACAATAACATATTGATCTTATGGTCATCAGATAGGTCTTATGGGCATTGGGATGCTCTTATGTGTAACGGATAAGTTTTATGGACAGCGCATTCGTCTTTAGGGCATCAGATTTGTATTTTGGGCAGCTGATGTGTCTTCTGGGCAGAGGATTGGTCTTCAAGACATCGGACAGATTTTGTGGGCAACAACTTGTTTTTTTGGGCATGATATTGGTCATCTGGGTAGCGGATAGTCTTATAGGCATCGGGTTTGTCTTTTGGGCAATGTATCGGACCCAGCAAAAGACAAAAAATAGCAAGAAAGGTTTGTGTCTACCCTATTGTAATAGAAAAAGAGTAGTCAGCTTTAGAAAAGGAGAACTCTGTCTTTGTCGGCTGTATGATGCATTATAGGATGCAGTCAACGCAAATTTGCTCAAACAATCTGTAAAGCTGAATAGTCTCATCTCAAATTCAACATCATTTGTATTTGATTTTAGATAATTAGGAGACCTAGAATCTAGAAATTCACTAGAATGTCTTTAGTTACATCCTCTATATTACATTACATGGCGGCTGAATAAATATATTTAGTGCATAATATACTATTCTTCTTCTATTTAAGTAATAGCATGTTGAATTAAGTTAAGTTTTTGACATATGTTTGGAATAAAAAAGAAATATATACTAGAAGTAGTCTAAAAATGTATATTTATATTATTTATGTATAGAAATATGCAATGTGGTTTTAACACTTGTTAATATGGACAAACAACATAGCATTCCTACTAAACAATCTTCAAATGTTAAAGACTCCATAATATTTTTTTTTTAATCCAAAAAAGAACGTTTTTCTATGTTTTAGCAAAGAAAACACTAAAAAACTAAATTTTAGGTCACTGTGTCATTTGTTGCTGGCGTCCTTAAAAAAAGGACAGTTGGTTTTAACACCTCTGTGTAATTATTATTATTGTTTTAAACTAACTATCTATGTTTATTGCCTTCTACGAACATTAATAAACAAAGTTGTGTATAAGCTTAAGACAATTTTTATCATTTTCCAAAAAAAAAGTTTCACTTTTTCAGACTTGAATTTTTTTCCGCAATTTTATCAAATTCACGACATAAATTGGTTTCGAGCGTCAAAAAACCCCACTAAAAGTAGACAAATGAAGATAACAATTAGATAAATAAATATATGATTTTAACAGTCAATGAAAAAATTGCAAACTATTACATTAATTTCATGTCGTAAATCGCATTTTACGAAGTGTCATTAAAAAAGAACGCCAGCAAGATATGGGTTAAGGACTTGTTGATACCTAGGTAGACAGCTTTTGAACCCTGTGTTTAGTTTGTCTACACGAGTGGTGATTTTTCTATACATAATTTGTATATTTCTTTCTAAATAGATTTAAGACAAAGAAGTGTAAGTTTATTTTATTAATTTGTTTGCTTTTGTTATAATTTATGCAAGAAATGGGAATCAAACTGATATTTAAAAGTCCAGATTCGGTTCGGACCGATAGCAATTTAGGTTCGGGTTCGTTTGGAGAACAACAGAAATTTTGGTTCAATTCAGTTTGGTAACAATCTAAGTTTGGATTTGTTTCGGTGTGGCAACAATATAAGTTTGGGTTTAGTTATGTACGGCAACAACCGTATGTGACTGTGGTCCAAGCATATCAATACATTTGCCATTGCAATTTATTCCAAGAGCGCACTTAGCATTCTAAATGTAATTGCACAAGTGCTATATAAATAACCATTATTATTATTATTAATCAAAGCACGTTAAACTAATAAGGTAAAAAAATAAACAAGTTTTAGTCATGTATATACTAAACAGAAGAAAATTTTAGAAATGAAGTTGTTGCCACTAGAACTACAAGAAGTAATTTAAGGCGTCATAAGTTGTGCCAATGTTGTAAAGGCCATCACTTAAACAGTTTACAGTTTTTGTAACTGTGCATTGAGTTGGTTAGTTGGATGCGCCGAACAACACTCTACTATTTCATACTGAATTGAAATTGTTACGAGAACAAAAGTTTTAAAACGTATTTTTGAGCTTCGTAATGAACTCAAAACTTTGTTTAAATCAGAAACCAAGGCCGCATATTCTATTTTAAATTAAGCTAATTTTAATCATTATGCTTTAAAAGTATAGGCGGCTGACCACACAATCCCCTAGTATGCCACAGAAATTCTTGAACCCTGCTTCACTGGCCCTATGGATAAATTGGGTCAGAAGGGATACTTTACTGCTTTTTGAAAACTTTATGCTCAATTTGTAGAAAGGGAAATGCATCCTGCATATAAGATATTTACATTACCATTCATAACAGTAGCAAATTACTGTTATGATATAGCGGCGAAAAATCGTTATGGTTGGGGGTCACCACAATGTGAGAGGTTGTATTAAACGGTCGCGGCATTAGAAAGGTTGGGAACCACTGTTCTAGCTAATAGCGATCGTTCTTACCAAATGTGTTATACTTATTAAGCATATTTTTAAATACATCCACAAGTCTTTCACTATCATACTATTTTTAATCGCTTAAATGATGTCCGCCCCTTTATTTAGGATGTTGACAATATTTTTGAATATTATATATTATGATGAACAAGTCTTAACCATCCGTTAGTTTTTGTTGAACGAATTGAATAGGTTATTTGCATCTTTAAGTTTGGTTGAAGTATTTTGTATTGATTTATAAATATTATTTTTATGAAATCATATTAAGTTTTGCATCTATAAATGAGTGTACTGTCATCACTAAAATTAAAGACACCATTCGAAAGCCAGTTGTTATAGAAGATGTAACTATAAAAAAACCTCCCCAAACTCTACACTGATCGTATATTCTACAATATTTTCGCTTTAGCATGTAGATCTAGTTATGCTGAGCGTTGTATACCTTAGATGGGTAACTCGAAAATATGTTGCAACGATGCTAACATGAAAAACAAAGCGAAATAGCAAGATAGATCAAATTTTCTTTGTTGATGTTATAAGTTTTGAAATGATACATGTTGCTATTTTTTACCGGGCAAAAAATGGTCATTGGGGGAGGGGAGATTATACAATTCAATATAAGATTATCAAAGCTATATGAATCTTTATGGAATGGGAAGATGGTAATCCTACTTTTGAGTAGACGGTTCACGTTTGATAATACAACGTTTTTGTTGCTATTTTTGTCACGAATTATTATAAATGGTAACTAAACGGTGATACTAAAAGAATTATTATTTTTAACAGATTATAATAGAATATAGCTCTAATGAATCTGGCTAACTTGGCTATGAAAATATTTTGAATCTGAAAATATAATTCTTGGTTATATGTTTGTTCGGTTTGTACGCAGTAAATTGAAGGTTTAAATTTAAGTTCTGTTTGAGTAGGGTTCAATGATTCAAGTTTCGTTTTCAGTTTGATTCCCATTGTGTGCCTTACGAGCTGTTTTCTCTTTTCATGCTAATAATTACTTTCGATTTGGTACTTTTTATTGGTTAAAGCACCCGATTGAATTAGAGTGTGGTTTGGTTTCAAAGACAATTTTATTTTCAATATTATATTTTTATTGTCACATAAACTTTTTGTTAGAAACACACTATTTTTAAGTGATAACTTAGTTTGTTTATAAAAAGAGAGTAACTTTTTTTTTAGATATTAAGACACAATGTATATAGTTTTATTATTTTATAGATTATTAATTTTTATATAGAATTTTATTTTGACAAATTGAATTGTTGCTCAATTTAAATTATACTTTGCTAAATATTTTTATTTAACGTGAATCCTTCTAGACTATACACAAAAGAAAAACATTATAAGATTAATTAGAGATTAGCAGTGTAAGGAGAATTCGAGACCAGCTTTGTTTAGAGAATTCTAGACTAGATGTGTTTAGAGAACTCTAGACTATGTGTGCTTAGAGAAATCTAGACTAGATGTGTTTAGAGAAATCTAGACTAGGTGTTTAGAAAATTCTAGTTTAGATGTGTTTAGATAACTCTAGACTAGATGTGTTTAGATAATTCTAGACTAGATGAGTTTAGATAATTCTAAACTAGATGTGTTTAAAGAAATCTAGACTAGATGTGTTTAGATAATTCTAGACTATATATGCTTAGAGAACTCTAGACTAGATGTGTTTAGAGAATTATAGACTACATGTGTTTAGAGAACTCTAGACTAGATGTGTTTAGAGAATTCTAGACTAGATGTGTTTAGAGAACTTTAGACTAGATGTATTTAGAGAATTCTAGACTATATGTGTTTAGAAAATTCTAGACTAGATGTGTTTAGAGAATTCTAGACTAACATTTTTAAGGAATTCTAGACTAAATGTGTTTAGAGAATTCTAGACTTGATTTGTTTAGATAATTCTAGACTATGATTTTTAAGGAATTCTAGACTAAATGTGTTTAGATAATTCTAGACTAGATGTATTTAAAGAGCTCTAGACTAGATGTATTTAGAGAATTCTAGACTAGATGTGTTTAGAGAATTTTAGACAAGATTTGTTTAGATAATTCTAGACTAGATGTGTTTAGAGGATTCTAGACAAATTTGTTTAGAGAATTCTAGTCTAACCTTTTTAGAGAATTCTAGATTAGATATGTTTAGAGAATTCTAGTCTAACCTTTTTAGAGATTTCTAGACTAGATGTGTTTAGACTGGCATTTTTTTTACATAATTCTAGATTAAATGTGTTTGGAGAATTCTAGACTAGATGTGTTTAGATTATTCTGGACTAGCTTTGTTTAATGAATTCTAGACTCCATATGTTTAGAGAATTCCAGACAAGATGTGTTTAGAGAATTCTAGATTTACCATTTTAGAGAATTCTAGACTCGATGTGTTTAGAGAATTCTGGAATAGCTTTCTTAAATGAATTCTAGACTCAATATGTTTAGAGAATTCCAGACAAGATATATTTAGATAATTCTAGACAAGAAGTGTTAAAAGAATTCTAGATATGCTTTGTTTAGCGAATTTTAGATTAAATGTGTTTGGAGATTTCTAGACTAAATATGCTTAGAGAATTCTGGTTTGGCTTTGTTTAGAGAATTCTAGATTAAATGTGTTTGGAGAATTCTAGACTAGATATGTGGAACCAGGCACCACGACGTGCTAATTTGAGAAGTCCCGTACACTGATCTAGAGGTGGGAAACTGATAAATGGAATGAGAGTTGATGACAAGTCTGGTAAAGGCCAAGAGGTCTGGTGGAATCTGCCCCGCCCCAACCGCGCCGACCATTATTGAAGCCAAATAATCTCTAATATCACAATTCCGCATTGGCCTCTGCCCCATCGGGGCATACTTTGCCAGGTTTAGTTCTTACTTCGACTCGCGGTGTCGCCACTGTGGGAGTAGGAGGAGACAATGAAAAACATCATGTGGAAGTGCCCTCGTTTCGTCAGCTTTCGATAGGATAAGTCGGGTGACCCATTTTCCACTGTTCTTTACGGATACATATGCGTACCCAATCGTTCTCAAAGTTAATATCCAGGGCTCTAAGGGATGAGTAATTCCAGTTCTCAAACCAAACACAATGTATTTAAAATATCTGCAATATAATCAGTTTGTCTCTCGCAAGGCTATTGTTCAACATATTTTGTTAGTTATACACAAGTTCCGGTGTAGGCTAATATGATATGTGAACAATTGTTTTGTTTTGTCTAAAGTGTAGGTCTATGTTGATATCAAAACTTGATTTTTAAAAGTCATTTCATAACATATTTTATTCAAATTAAATCCAAACCCATTGTTGCAGTTTGATTTAAAATTAATTACTTATTAATATTCATGCTTGTGTCACACTAACAGACATAGAATTATTGAGTTCACACGTTAAAGGTTCAGTAGAAAGTTTATTAGGTGAATATAAAAGAACTCATAGTCCACGTAAATCACAATATGTGACACGTTCCCACAAAATGAGACATAAGTGGTTTTTTCAACATTTCAAGTTATATATATCGTTTGAAAGGGCATTGAATAGGCTTTATTTTAATACCAAATTTATTATTATACGTCAATATTTTATTTTTCTATGACACTTACTATCACTTAGAACTAGTCAGACAAATGAGTTTCAAGAAAAGGCGTTTTAAAGTTAATGCATTTGAAAATGTCTAAACTCTATAGCAACCAGATTCGTAATATCTATATTTACATACCAATCGAAAGGGCATTCAATTATCTTTTTAGTGGTGTATATACGATATTATTTTAAAATAAAACTGAACAAAAAATAATAAAAAATCACATATCTCAAAAAAATTTTCACTGAAGCTATGCCACTCTTCATTGTGTAAAATTGTCATAACCTCGAAAACGGAAAGCCTAAACGGTACCGCTTTGTATCCCAATAGCCAATCAGCGAATTTGTGTTGGAAAAATTTGGTATCGTAACCAATGATCAATTTATAAACGAATTTTCATTGGATAGAAAGAAAGGAATTGTTTATCCCAAACTTCAGGCTAAAATATTTTCTGATTGGTTTCTATAAATAAATAGTGATCACATAGAAATTCCCGAAAGTCTGTTCTTTTCAAGGATATAATATAATGTTATGGGGTTCTGTCAAGGGCTTGATACAAAACAATAGGTTAAATAAAGCCGAATTTTAGTGAACTTATACTAAATTTTAAATCACACGTTGATCAAAATAATTAATTAAAATATTTTTAAGTAGACAAAAATATAAAACACATATAAATTATGATTTAGAAATGGATAAACTAGTATTTACAAAGATAAAAAAAAATTCACCGGAAAGACCCCCACTACACAAAAACACTCGTAGTACAAAATGCTTATCGCAACTTATGTCACCTTTTGTCAGAACGGATAACATATAAAATTTACATTAATCCTTGAGTGCATTGTTTTGATAATATGCATTATATGAACAGAGTAATAAATTGACTATTAACACAAGATCACAATTACATTTTCATTCACTTTACTATGCCCATAACTTGAAACTTGCCAAAATAAATATAATGCTGTAAATTGCTCAACAGAGCTAAGAATTCAAGATGTACTAACTTCTCCCTTCAATTTTCATTCCCATTACACCTTTTAATTCACTCATAAAAACATCTTGCTTCCCATACAAGTAGGCCTAATCACTAAATTACCTCCTTTGAAAACATCTTACCATTTTTTTTTATTTAGGGACTACAACACATACACACTCTTCTTAAAGGACTGAAAAAAAGACTCTCTTCTGAGAGATTGTTTTGCATTCTGCATTTAACTTCTGCATGTTCGACTTATATGCCACCTCAATTCGGTCTTCATTTATTAGTTTTTCTTTTGCAATCCTGTCATCACTTGCTATTTTTGCAAGTCAACTCTTCTGCATTGGTGATTCTTCACCCATAAGACTTCCTTTGTTCTCGGACTGGGGTATATCTGACATCCTCCCTCGCTGAATAAGCACAGCCCGGATGTCACCTTCAAGCCTCTACCTCGATGATGTTGAGTTCTCCACTAATATCACCAAAAGTTCCGCTATTGATTTCAGTTTTTTAAGTGACTGATTTCGTAACTGTTTAATAGACGGATCATCAATAAAATCTTCTGGATTACAATTATTTTCCATTATCTGTCCTGAATTCTTCTGGATGACTATCCAGACGGAGGCACCAATTTCTTCCTTCAAAGATAAAAGTATTCTGGACGATCTCCCAATTTCTTTCTGTTACGTCTCGCTATCAAGGGTAGGTTCATTTCTATTGAATAACTTAATTTTACCATTGTAAATCTTGAATTCCCACGCCCCAACTTTCATCCAAGCAATTAATAAACAACGTCAGGAATAATTAATAACAACTTTAATTTGATATGAAAACAGGCAAGACGTACAAAATATGGAATTTAAGTAAACACAAGTAGTATCAGCACACAGCCTAACAGTCTCTCGCTACTCTCCTCTCTACTACACACCACATGATCCGAAAGTCCCCCTCCTTGCACACGTGATCGCTCAAACGGCCAAACGGACAAAAGTCACCAATAAGAATGTGACCAGCAGTTACAAGGGGAGGTGATTACAAAAGAAAGTTAGTTAATTAATTAAAACCTTATCCTCATGCATCACATCTCCCCCCTCCTCCGAATGATATAAAAAAAACTATTTTAATTCATAAATTATTATTTTTCGTTACACAGAAATTAAGTATCTTGTAGGTCGGTAATATAGTCCCTATGTCATTATTATCTAGGAGATAACTATCAATCATATGCAAGTAGCTTAATTTCTCAAAATGTAAATTGATATACAACAAGCAAATATTATAATTAAAAAAAAAACAACATTATGTTGAATTTAGGCCACGCGTGGATACAAATTACCTAAACAAATTGTTTGTGTCGCATAGACATGAATGACGGGGAGGAGATTTTAAGGGGAAAACTATCAGGAGTAATGGAGAGAAAAAATCTACTAATATATCAACTAAGGCACTGTCAAGGATAATGCCCAATTCTTAATATGGTTCACTGAATGGTTTTAAAATGTCATCGTAACCTGGCTCTGCAGACACAAACTCAAGGACACGAATCGGCGCTATGCAAGTCCTATAAACAAAAACACATATGACCCAACGGGTACTTTTGTACCAGTCGTACTCTCTTCTTTGTTGCTGATGACATTGGGTGACATTGATGACATTGATGACATTGGGTAAAGGTTTGTCATATTCGAAACAAACCAATATTGTGTCCCACTTACCGTCCAAAGTTTTATGCAAAAATGTGGCTCTCAAAAACTCAACATAATTAGCACAGTGAAAGCTGATTATAGCGGTAAGGTTCAGGTCAGAATGACCTTCTGGACACAAGATAGGTGAGCATAAATAACTTCAAGGTGTTCATATTCCACAAAGTAACGTATGTTTTGTAAAAACAAAAAAACATTATAATCTTTGAGTCTATATTTTAAAGTCAAAGAAACATTATAATCTTTGAGTCTATATTTTAAAGAAACAACAACAATAAAGCACATTTTATTCCTTTCAGTTATTATCAAACAAACCTAGTCGGTCTATATAAAGCACATTTTATTCCTTTCAGTTATTATCAAACATACCTAGTCGGTCTATATAAAGCACATTTTATTCCTTTCAGTTATTATCAAACATACCTGGTCGGCCTATATAAAGCACATTTTATTCCTTTCAGTTATTATCAAACAAATCTAGTCGGTCTATACAAAGCACATTTTATTCCTTTCAGTTATTATCAAACAAATCTAGTCGGTCTATATAAAGCACATTTTATTCCTTTCAGTTATTATCAAACAAATCTAGTCGGTCTATATAAAGCACATTTAGTTCCTTTCAGTAATTATCAAACAAATCTAGTCGGTCTATACAAAGCACATTTTATTCCTTTCAGTTATTATCAAACAAATCTAGTCGGTCTATACAAAGCACATTTTATTCCTTTCAGTTATTATCAAACAAACCTCGTCGGTCTATATAAATTTGTACTAACTATTTGAACACAACTTCAGAGCGGGAGGGGATAGGAGCTCAGGAGGGTTACTAAGAGTCTGGGTTCGGAGTTGATAGGCAAAAAAAAATAACGAGTCTTTAACATATGCAAAACATCTATGACAATATTAGTCTAGTAATTTCACGGTCTTACGGTGATTCCTTTTTTTCATGGTTTGAAAGCAGTAAATAGATATTTTATATAAACAGAATCCTATTACTATAATAAAATCGATATTTTTTTGTAAACCAAAAATTATGTCACGTCTTATTTTATGCATTTTAAAATTATTATGTTTGTGTGAAAATGATAGGAGTTTTAATCATCTCATTTGGGAACATGTGGTCTAGTTTACAAACATTTACAATGACATTTTTTTCTAGAACAATACAGAAGGAGTGTTTGACTTGGAAGATATTCCTCTTGATGAAATGGGCAATCCCATTGGTCAAACTACTGGATATTGTGAATGGTGTGGTAAGTTATGCTTATCAGAAATAGTGCGCAATGTAATTTAAACAACAGAAATGTTTCATATAAATCTTTTATATTATATCGTTTAAATTTGTGTCATTTTTTACCGTCAAAAAATTTAGTGCATATAGAGCGATTGCAATCACGTGACAAAAAGCGCGTGCTGTTTGTTTACTTTGTCAAGGGTGATAAATGGCAGCCGTATTACTATAGCCGTAAGAAGGTTTTTTTTAGATGTGATCATTTCAACAATATAACGTAAAACATAATAAATATATAAAACAATGTCAAGCGATGTAAATTAACATTCAAAGCTAAATTTAAACCATTAAAAATCAATGGAAAAGGTTCCGTAAGTGCCGAATATTTAATTGAAGATGTCGATTGTCGAATGTTAGCCTATTTAACTTACTATCTAAAAGTAAAGCATAAAGCAGAATGTACAATGTTTCAAAAGAGCTATTGAAAAACTATAAAAGCCTAAAATATTGTTTATTTTGTTGATGGACTACTAAGGACTAGTATCACAGTTAAATATAAAAATTTATGGAAACTAATTCCTTATATTTTGGGTTTAAAATACACATGGTAAATAACAATCTTTATTCCCCATTAATGCCATTATCGCCAAGATGGCCGCTATTTACACAATTACGTCACTAAAAAACCTAAGCCACGCCTATTGCAATCGCTCTATTATTGCATTTATTTCCCATTTTTTTAATATTCCATCAAGGTCTTTGTAGTACAATTCTGGTAAAGTGGGTGTCTGTGTTCAAGCGTTTTTTCTTGTTAGTATGCCATTTTTTTGAAAACATGTGGCGCCTTTTTTAAGACAAAATGGAGATGGTGCAAAAGAGTCTTGTAAATATGAAAAACTGAATACATATTTTTAATTAAGCACGACTTCTGCTGCACTATGTTAAAATCTTTCTAACAAGAAAATCATAAAAACACAGTTTTTATTAAACTCCCTTTCTTTGTAAACTAAGTTTACCATTTCCACTTCACTACAAAACTACAAATTTGAATCGCTAATGTCGGCAAATACGTATCTAATTATAACGATTGCGGAATTTTTTTTTAATGCATGAAGCCACGATTGTCGCTTTGCTTTTGCGCATCCTTTTTTTTTCTAGCTTTGGCCCGCAAAATCCATAAAATGATAACTCGCTTTGTTTCATCATATTGTGTCGTTTTCATTTTATTTGTTTCGTAAAAACGAACATATCCGAAAAGTTTACTTACTTCCGTCTCTTCCGGGAGAGGCAGCCATGTTGGACGTGGAATATATTCCTCGATTCGCAAATTGGTCGAATGAATTCGTGACTATTCCAAACGCTATGATGCTGAAAATTTGATAGAATGTATTGTTAGTCTAGACAAGTCTGCTGTCCAAGTTTCAGCTCAATTGAACGACGGGAAGTGGTCGAAAAATCGATGCAAAGTTTTGCTATCAAGCAAGCAGACAGACAAGCAAGCAGACAGACAGACAGAAAATACAAGTTAATAGAAAGGGAGTAAAAACGAATATAAACACCCCGATTCCGGCTGATGAGACTACCTGGAAAGGAATTACTTGAATAAATTCTAGGATAGAGACCAAAGCAGATGATAGTTTATACATGTATAAGTGGTGCTTACAAAAATAGCCTATGCTAGACACTGACATACATTATGATCGCTTTGAATATCAATAAGTACCTTAATTAAGTAACTTTCACTGATCTATCCAAATTAAATATATAATTAATATTCAGTAGAAACAAACGTTAAAAAAACATGATAGGGCCTAAATCTAAAGAAATTTGTTTATTGTATATAATATTATTGTTTGAACTAGCCTCATTTGTCTAATGTTGTTTTAAATCAGAAATATTTACCTAATAATAAAAATACACTATAAGATATTTATGTCAAACACACACTTTTTTAAACATTAGGTCAACTATAAGAAAGCAATGTATTTTACATTGTCTATACGCTTTTAACTGCATGCATATTTATTAATTTATTTACCTTAATTATGTGTAAGGTCATATTTCTTTAAAACAGTGGTAACTTTGTTAGATTGTGTTTTGGTTTTTTTAAGTTTTAAATTTGCCATTAAAGGATTTTAAATAAATAAAAGAAACACAAAATGTTTAGAATCAATTTTCTACAAAAAAAAAATAAAAAAATTCATTAATAAAATTGTTGACATAAAAAAAAACAACAATCATTGCCTAGCTTAACGTTTTTTATTTAGATAAAACTAAACATACAACAACTATCATATGCTCATATTCCTCACTTTAACGTGTTCAATAAATACATTCTTTTACAACAGGCACTATGAATGTAAACATTCTCTCATGCAGTTGATATCAACATATATTTTAATTTATTTGTTAATTAAATTGACATTTTAATAAGATCAATAGTATTTTAAAATGTGTGTGTTTTTTGTTGCCTTATATTGTTTATACAATATTCTAAAATTATTACTAATTACCCAACTTTTCACAAACTTTTCAATGACATTACAAAAAAAAAGTATATATATTGGGGCAAAGCTACCGGGGTTAAGCACTCCTCATCCTGACATTTTGGAATAATATATTCTTTGTGTCTGAAAAGTTAGTTTGTGCGTGAAAAAAAACGACGATTAACGTTTCGTATAAGTAGCTATCAAACCCGAAGTCCAATGGCATTAATAAAGATATTGTAAACATATAGGACTTATAACCTCCCTGGTTCAACAAAAGATTGGTCAGCATATCGATGTAAAATTTATTTTCAACATTTTGATTGGTAAAGCTTGCTGTACAGACAATAATTTATGGATTGCCTTAATTATTCGATAGCTTGATGTCAATGGAACAGTTCAAAAACACTTCTTTGACATGATGCATTTTACAGATACAGCTTCTCAAACATTGTATGACACCATTTTAAAACTTCTTTTGAAGCACAATTTTTACCCAAAGTGATTCAGTGTCAAGATGAACCACTCAAAGAGTTTTTAAACTCTTGTTAAAGCAATAAGAATTCTTTGGCCTGGTATATGCAATGAACTACTCAAAGAGTTTTTAAACTCTTGTTAAAGCAATAAGAATTCTTTGGCCTGGTATATGCAATGCTCGGACAACAAGTCGTTTTGACAGTTAAAAAAAAAATTACCCTGTTGGTTCTTTCTCGATGTTCAAAACGTTTATAACATTGCAGGTAAATTTTTCAATTTAAATGTCTGAGATGCTTGAAGCTGGTTAACTTCAGACTGGCTGTTGAATAATCAAGAACAGTATCACCAAGCACTGTCTGCTGCCCATGGAATAGCCACCTCAAAAGGATTAAAAATCTAGCATTAATTGCATTGAAAATATTGAAAACAAGATTGCATACACCCAGTGGGGATGAATGGATAGGATCTAATATAATTTTTCATTCAAAAAAGCATTGGTAAAAGAGTTCAGAGGTTATTATTACGTCATGCTAATATCATTCAGAATCCTGAAGAATTGATATAAATGTATTTGAAACTTATGTTAATAAAATGTATTTTTATTCAAGAAAGCTTTAGAACTATTTCTTTAAAAAAATGTAGCTAGTTGTGCGTAATAATTCGGTAAATGTTTTGCAAAATTTCTGCATCGCCCCTCCACAAAGATCTTGGCTTCGCTTGTGTGAATATATAATGAAATATATTATAATTGATTCAATCAAAATTGAAAAACCTGTAAAAACCAAATTATACAAGTGTATACGGTGTAAACACAATTATACAAGTGTATACGGTGTAAACACAATTATACAAGTGTATACGGTGTAAACACAATTATACAAGTGTATACGGTGTAAACACAATTATACAAGTGTATACGGTGTAAACACAATTATACAAGTGTATACGGTGTAAACACAATTATACAAGTGTATACGGTGTAAACACAATTATACAAGTGTATACGGTGTAAACACAATTATACAAGTGTATACGGTGTAAACACAATTATACAAGTGTATACGGTGTAAACACAATTATACAAGTGTATACGGTGTAAACACAATTATACAAGTGTATACGGTGTAAACACAATTATACAAGTGTATACGGTGTAAACACAATTATACAAGTGTATACGGTGTAAACACAATTATACAAGTGTATACGGTGTAAACACAATTATACAAGTGTATACGGTGTAAACACAATTATACAAGTGTATACGGTGTAAACACAATTATACAAGTGTATACGGTGTAAACACAATTATACAAGTGTATACGGTGTAAACACAATTATACAAGTGTATACGGTGTAAACACAATTATACAAGTGTATACGGTTCTTAAAAACAACAAAATAAGAGAATGTGTGTCTTATTTTCTGTTCTCAAATGTTTCCAATAACTATCTTGTTATGGCCCTCTTTATGATTGACTATTATTACGACTCGTTAAATCGGATTCAATGAATATAGTTGTATCTTTATTAGAAGTCTCTAGATTCTGCTAATCTGTAGCCCAAGCTAGGGGTTCTTTGACTGACAGGTCTATGCAGCAATGTAGTTATATTCGTGATAATTATCTTCAACACCTTTCTCAACAATGATAGATCACACAACTCCAGTTGTTGAATAAACAATTTTATTTAAATTGTAGACTCAATATAAACGATCAATAAACTTCATCAACTGATGGCAACATAAGTTTCAATACAATGGCATACAATATACAAATGAATATAGCGACTTCACTCGACAAACTTCCGAACTGAACTAACTTTAAGGAGGTCGGGACTTAACAAAGAAAACTATCATCGAAGATTCTACAGGGTCTTAATACGCATTTTAACCTCTTTCTCTATAATTACTACGATCCAGAATTATCCTCCAATTTCCACGGGATTTGAACGAATTATTTTATTTAAACTGCCCTCAGGGCATAAAGGTCAAACCTTGGTCGCCTTGGACTCTGATACGCACTTGTTAAGAGGTCAATGCCTTACTACGTCATTCATTTATGACCGATATTCGTAACATCCCCCCCCTTCTAAAGTTTTATAATTATTTCCTTTACATTTTAACCATACGAAAAATGTTAATTTTAAGGAATAATTATAAAAGAAAATATTCCGGGAAAAACAATACAGTTCAATTGGCGATCCCAATAATTCAATCGAACTGATAACAATAACATAATAATATATGCAATATAAATTCATCTTATCAAATGGCTTAACTACAGTCATTCAATCATTCAATTTTTAATTCAAAACAATGGACAATTAAATTGTTTATCTAAATCTTGTATACAAGAAAAATACATAATCATTCTTAATAGATATAATATAATACAAGTTAATAACTTCTATTACATGAACATTCCACGTTAATAAAAACCTCTCTCGTCCATTTAATTATAAACTAATATCTTTTACATTTGTAATCAAACAACAAAAGAAAAATCACTTAATGTCTATTCAGACACGACTTATTTTTTCATAAGCAGAAAAAAACAAACGCTCTTGATGAAAAAAATACTACTAGGCTTGACCTAATTACACAACAACACGATCATTTTCTCGACAGTATTTTTTTTTTCATGTTTGTAGGCTGGACAACATTAGACAACTGTCTGTGACGCGACACAGAAATTGAGGTCAATTCCGCCTTCTCTCTCTCTCTCTCTCTCTCTCTCTCTCTCTCTCTCATTCTCAATTGATTTTAACAATGTTGACATCGCTATGCAAATTTACCTCATCACAGCCTAGGTCAAAAAAATATTGCTACGCGATTAAATAGTTATCGTAACTAAATGAGCATTATTTAACAACCATTATCTTCTCAAAGTCAAATTCATTTATGTTATTTTAAGAACATTAAACATAGTCTGTTCACGAATTAAAATAGTTTATAGACAATTTCATTAAAAATAATTCAATTTCTCATTTTACCATGACCTTTTGACGTCATTATTTTCTTTTTAAAAGAGTTCACATTGAAACATTCTATCTTTCATGCAGACATGGATTTACTTGAAACAAATTTGGTTAATTTACTTAATTAACTATCAATCAAAGCAGATTATATTATCTTCATACAATCTTAGTACTAAATAGTAAGTACTTATTTTCTTTTAATTACATTAAAGACATTTCAATTACAATATTACTGAAGTAGAAAAGAGTTAAGCATAGGCTACTATTAATTTTTTTTTTCAGAGCGAAATCAATGTAACAATTTATGTACAAAACAACTGCTGGTTTGACTGTTGTGGTAAAACATTCCATTTCCAATCTTTTCAGTGGTGTACATTGCTCTTTTCCATTTTCCATAAAGGTTTTATTCATAGGTTCTAGGTTCCTGTTACTTCCACAGTGTTCAGGTCTACCCAGTCTTTTGCTTGTCAATACAATTCATTCAATCTATTTTAACTAATACAGAAAAAATATAGATTAGTTTTACAATCTTGACATGAAATCCTTAATTAATCATACATTAGTTGAACATTGGTATGTCAACATTATAAATTCTTAACCATGAAATTCTCAACCATTCTGGTTTACAGTGTCAAGTCAGTGGCACATATCCTAAATTTATACAAAACAAGGATAAGTTTTATTAGTTTCTACTTTTGATCTGCTTTTCATGTAACAGTATCCTAAAAGTGAAAAATCATATATAATACATTTCTTGGAATTCTTGTTAGTCATAGTTCTGCCTTGCTGCAACTATTTTTACCCTACATTATCATACATTCAATGATAATAGAACAAATGAATAAATTCACATAGAAGAAATTTGCATCCTAACTCAGTGCAATATTTCAATAACAGTACATGATAAAATAAATTTCCATAGTACAATAAAAACATTTCTCAATACTTTAGTGATAGAAAAATTCTCTTTTCTTAAAACCATTTACATCTTTTTCAATCAAATTATCCTCTCTGCCAAATGTTTCAATTATCATTTCCAGAGATTCTCAAACATATCTTATAATCAGTCCACATTTATAATGTCCTCTGATTTAGAAACCAATTCTGCGGATAAAACTGATCTTTTTCTCTTATAGCAATTATTTTAAATGCCCAACCTAACAAGTTTGTTTAGAAATATCACACTATAATGATATTTACTCTAACAATACTTTTACTCAGTCCTTTTTCATCACAAGTAAGGGATTTAGTTTTAAAATAGTAAGTTTGTTAACTAACTATCAGTGAATTTGTCATTCAATTCATCCTGAACTCCAGGCATAAATTTTACAAATAAGAGTAACAATGTTAACAACATCAAGCTTATTCCAATTGTTTTCAGAAGGTAAGGCTTTATCATTTTCAAATGATATAATATTTTTGCCTTTCTTTCATCACACAACAATGGCATCTGCATGTGAGCAGTGTACAGTTTTTTTTTAACAAACACAGTTATGTCAGACAAAACATTTATGTACTTATCTAGGTACTTGCTCAGCCCAAGGAGGTCCAATTCGGTCTGCCATTCCTCTGGAAGTAGTTTGAGTGGTCCTCGGACAGTGGGTCCAAAGATTGGTCCATAGGCTCCTCGACTTTCCGGATGGGATTCAGTTGTCACCTCATGATCCAGGCATAAGTTCTTTAGGACTGGATTGAAGAGTTCCGGGGCGAAGTTGGTCCTTCGATCTGACGGTATGGATTGTGGTAACCCATAGCTTTTGGTAGTTTCGGTCCAGCTCTCCGCACTCGTTTCTTCAGTGATGCTCCTCCAATCTTCATCTGTACCGGCAACTGCAGGTTTGCATTGTTGTTTGAACATGCTGTGGTCTATATGTTCATAGACATCAGTAGTAGGATTTTCTTTCTCGTCGACAGCTTTCTCATGCAACGGTAGCAACTCTGGGTCTACTTTCTGCTCAGCAATCAATTCATTTTGCGATGACTTCTTTGATTGTTCATTTCCTTTCGGACAATCTTCAATCATGGAGAAAATAGTAGTATCAAGTTCCACTTCTTCTTCCTCTTTCTTCTCTCGTGGGAGAATTTCTTCTTTCTTTTCCTTTTCTTGTGAGATAATTTCTTCTTTCTTTTTCTGTGGTGTCATACCTTTTATGACATCACCTACAGGACAAAGTTCTTTTTCTTTTCCTGTCTCCACCATAGGACTAGGGTCTGGATTTTCCTTTACAATCAGTTCAGGTCTCACCCTCCCTTTCGCCAAATCATTTGCTAGGATAACGGATATGCCCTCAACAGGAAGTTTTGATATTACTCCAACTGTCACATATCCTGTTACCAAGTCAGATGCGAGGTATATCCTATGTAGAGGTATTTCTTCTTTCCATTCAAAACCTCTCAATAGGACAGTCTGTCCTGTCAATGTATTATCATTCAATGGTAATACATCTTTAAGCAGCAGTGTTAATGATGCTCCTGTGTCTCGTAATATTCTTACGGACTTCAGTGGTCCTTCCTTTTGTAAGGCCACACAACCTTCACTAATGAACGGTTGAAAACTGCACAGGGTCTCTGTGTCAATTTTATTCTTCCCTTGACCATGACTTTCGGGTGTTGTTTCATCTTTCGATGACTTCAGACTCTTTTCCGAGTCAAAAATACTTTGGTCTACTTTTTCGTCTCTGTGGACTTGGACAATTAATCCAATAGTAGCCATTCTGTATTTATAATCAGGATATTTATCCTCATTATCTTCAGTTGTAGATTTCTCTACCTTCTGACTTTTGCTCTCAGGCAAATCCACCCTCAGTGTTTCTGGTTTAGAATAATCTTTCTTCGAATTCAGTTCGTTTGTATCTTCGCTTTCTTGTACATTCTCTATTTGTGCATGGCTGGCACACATGACCACTTTGTTAGGTCTTTTATCTTTCCTTATACTCCAACAGTCTTCGATGCTATGTCCTGTTCTTTTACAAAAAGTACATTGGACGTTTTTGTTGACAGGTTTTTTATTAACATCATTTTGTTTCACAAAATGCTCTTTTTCACGATGTTGTTGTTGTGTGTTTTCTGCTGGCCGTTGTGACCGATTAAAATTCTTTCCATCAGCTGTCCTATGACACAATGTGTACTGTTCAGCTAAATCAGCAGCCTTATGTGGGTCAGTGATGTCACGCTCGGATAAATACATTCTTATATCCGGCCTCACTTTGTTAATAAAATCCTCTAACAGAATGATATCTTTCATTTCTTTTAATGTGGAGATATTTCTGGATTTTATCCACTGATCCATTAACTTTTCTTCTGCTCTAAGGAAGTCTAAGTGTGTTTGGTAAGGGGACATTGTGTACTGACGGAACCTTTTCCGATAACTTTCCGGTATTTGGTTATAGGCTTTAAGTACAGTGTCTTTAATGATTTCATAATCATTTAAATTCTCCTCTTTTAACAATAGAACACAATCTCTTGCCCTTCCCTGAGTAAAAGCTGTTCTTACTAATATTCCCCATTTATCTTCTGGGAACTTAAAATCTCTGCAAGAAATTTCAAAGGTCTGGAAGAAATTAGCTATTTCACTTTCTTTATCAATGTAGGTAGGGACTAGCTTTTTCCATCTGGCCATCTCTACATCATTATGAGATTCTTTTTTAGTAGCTCCTATCTTCGCTAGTTCTATTCTTTCCTGACTTTCTCTTTGACTTTGCTTATCTCTTTCCTGACTTTCTATTTCTCTTTGACTTTTCTTATCTCTTTCCTGACTTTCTAGACGTCTTTGTTCCATCTCCATTTCCATCCGTTTCATTTCTAGTTGAAATCGCAACTGTTCGGACATCTGACCTTCAACTTGATATCCCTCCGCGCTTGATTCTACTTTCAACTTTCCACTCGCAATCAACACATCTTTTATCTGCTGTGTCAACACAGTCCTCGATGGTGTAGTTTCAGTAACTTCTATCTTTAAGATCTCAGCGATCTCTTTTAACTTCTTTATTGATAAAGTTTTCAGAACTTCTTCTTCTGGATTTTCAATAAATTCCATTCTTTAGTTAAAAGATTTATAAAGTGGTAAATTTCCAACTTACGTTTTTTCCAATCGGAAGAATAATTTCAGCGTTCTTAGGCTTGCTCAGTAGGTCACTGCTCCAACACACAACACAACACAACTTGAATATATGCTTCACTATACAACTATCCCGGACGAGCCCCCAAATCTGTTATGGCCCTCTTTATGATTGACTATTATTACGACTCGTTAAATCGGATTCAATGAATATAGTTGTATCTTTATTAGAAGTCTCTAGATTCTGCTAATCTGTAGCCCAAGCTAGGGGTTCTTTGACTGACAGGTCTATGCAGCAATGTAGTTATATTCGTGATAATTATCTTCAACACCTTTCTCAACAATGATAGATCACACAACTCCAGTTGTTGAATAAACAATTTTATTTAAATTGTAGACTCAATATAAACGATCAATAAACTTCATCAACTGATGGCAACATAAGTTTCAATACAATGGCATACAATATACAAATGAATATAGCGACTTCACTCGACAAACTTCCGAACTGAACTAACTTTAAGGAGGTCGGGACTTAACAAAGAAAACTATCATCGAAGATTCTACAGGGTCTTAATACGCATTTTAACCTCTTTCTCTATAATTACTACGATCCAGAATTATCCTCCAATTTTCACGGGATTTGAACGAATTATTTTATTTAAACTGCCCTCAGGGCATAAAGGTCAAACCTTGGTCGCCTTGGACTCTGATACGCACTTGTTAAGAGGTCAATGCCTTACTACGTCATTCATTTATGACCGATATTCGTAACAATCTTCAAAACACTCGATTAATAAAATAACACGATTCGAAAATGGTGACGACTCAAATAAATGTAAATTTAAACTGGGGAAAAATATATTTATAATGATAATATAATTGTAGTTAATCAAAACTTAGTCACGGTATTTGATTTAGAGACGATATAGTACTTTTTTTAGTTTTTAGTTGTTCAAATACTGTAATTTCACCTTTCAATTTTTTTTAACGTTTTTGGGACTGCTTGAAATCAAACATGCTCTTCAATGTTTAAGTTGTCAGTGTATTGATGGGAAGTAAAATTGGCGTTATTTACTGTAGACAAATCTAAATGGAAAGAAAGAAATATTTTTGACATAAATGAACTATCCGGTTCAATACAGTACTAAAGTTACTATTGGGGAGGGATGTAGAGGCAACGCTATCAAATCACAACACATGATAATCTGATGTTTATTCTGACAATATCGTAATATCGGAGTAAATATCATTTACCTGTCTCTTAGCTATAAAGTTCAGTCATTTGGATTGATTGTAAGTTAGATTTTATTCCAAAAATGTCAATTCTTTTGCTATTAACTGCAAAATTAGCTTATGTGTACATCACATAAAATGGTTAATTCACAAAAAGTCAATCTACCCAATCAAACATTATTTTTTTTAGGAAATCACATTTTGCCGATTCCTGATCTCTTTATGATTAAATCAGTTTGGGATAAAAGTACTTTATACTGCTGCAAAAAATATATGGACATGATCATCGAAGTGGAAAGTATTGAAGGCAAACTAGAGGTGAAGTGTTTTCTTAATCTTTTACTATTGTACTAAACTTAACAAGCTTTAATACAGTTTTCAAGAAACCTTGTTTTTCATTAGCAAATATATAATCAACAATTATTAATTCTAAATATTAATTATTTTATTTTCAGTCTTGAGTTTTCTATGTATTTATTCCCCCCCCCCAAGTACTCATTGTTAGGCTTAGGGTATTCCGTTAGAAAACCAGTTACATATTGCCATGAATGTATATTTTCACTGGTGTATCACTGAGAATCCCTAGATTTCACCTTCACCTATACCATAACCCGAATGAGGGTCGTTGCTACACCATTTTGTGACAGTTGGATGATATTATGCCATTATCCCTAGCTATAGAACTTTTAAATAGATAGGCCGAATATGAGATGAGATGATTCCCTTTTTTTTAAAAACGTTGCCTAGCTAGTTGTCTTTACAGTAACGCTTTCGTCTACAAAATTTACACAATTTTTATTCAATTTTTATACAATTTGTATACATTGGTTATTTTTCTTTTATTTAAATTGTTCTCAAAGCTGCAAGTTTGAATAATAAATAAATGTTATCACAGTATAATAGGCCCTACCAGTGGACAATAGGCCCTACCAGTGGACAATAGGCCCTACCAGTGGACAATAGGCCCTACCAGTGGACAATAGGCCCTACCAGTGGACAATAGGCCCTACCAGTAGACAATAGGCCCTACCAGTGGACAATAGGCCCTACCAGTGGACAATAGGCCCTACCAGTGGACAATAGGCCCTACCAGTGGACAATAGGCCCTACCAGTGGACAATAGGCCCTACCAGTGGACAATAGTACGGAGCTCAGTGAAGACGATATTTGTTTGTAGAAAAAAGTTTTTACTTTCTTTATTTATCAGGCCATAAGAACCAGTAAGCAAATGAGTGTTAAACCTCATACTAAATTCTTCATTCCAGTCAAAGCCAAGAAGTAAGTGAACTTGCTCATTCATCAAATTTCTTTATGTAATACTTCTATCCCAATTATTAGGCATAGACTCCAACTAAATTAATCAAAATTCAACAGACTAAAATTAGAGCGACACCTAAGTCTATATAATAAATAAATAATAAATAAATAACTAAACAAACGCATTTTCTGACTCCGAACGATAATCATCACGCTAAAGAAGTACACTCAACTTAGCTTCTTACAATGTTTCTGAGTCATCTGCGCACTTTCTTTGCTCAATTTTCTGGAGAAAAGTTCCAAGACATAAGTCTAGATAGTTAGATTTTTAAAAAATGTATATAAAATAAGCATTAACCGTAGCATTAATGTTGATTAAGAATGTATATGGAGTATTTTTTTGAAAACAAAAACAAGCACAAAAATAAAAACAAGAACAAAATATTTTTAAATTCAGAAATACAATAATGGCCGATAATGTCAAAGAAAGAGCAATTTTTTTAATATATATATTTTATTGCTTTAGACTTTAGATCATATAATGTAAGGTGTTTTCCTTTGTTCTTTTTTTTTTTTATTCTTCGAAAATGCGAATTTTATATATGTGTACAAGAGATCAAAAGAAAAATTCTGAAGGAAAATGCCAAATACAGGGTTGGTCAAACTTTAGGAGCCGCTTGACAACATTTCGATTACAAACGTTTTTATTTAGGCGCCTTGGATTACATGAAAACTAAACCCCTGAAATTTCCCGCTGTTTGTCTTTCTTGTGTTTTAGCCCATGTCATTCCAAAATGTTGTTTCTCCTCCAATGTTTTACTTTGCCCCCCCCCCTCCCCCCATCTCTCTCCAATGGTTTCCTGAATCATTTTTATTCCCCTTCAGTCTGACAACTGAATATATATCAAAATTATCACACGTATTGTTTATAACAGTAAAGGCAATAAGACGAGACCTATTATAGAAAGTTAAGGACAATTTAAAGAATAACTGTATAACAGTAAGTAATAGTAAAATCGGCTGCCCAAATGGAGGCACAGTTAAAATTATCAACTATTATTATGACTATTAATAATTTTATATTATTGGCACACCCTTTTACAATGGTTTTGAATTGTTTATATTTTAATTAACTTTATTTTGCTACATCTCTAATATTAACTGATTTAGCAGAATACATATTTTTTTTTACAAATATATTTACTTGTGTGAATTTAGCTAACCATTCATATTGGTCAAACTTATATCCACATCATACAGGCAAACATACAAACAAATTGTATAAGCCATCTGTTATTAAATTACAGAATAACATTGTATAAGCCATCTGTTATTAAATTACAGAATAACATTTTCTTTCATTTGGTTACATGTTTTTTAAAATAGGGTAATCAGTACAAGTAAAAGAATTGGCTCTTTAGGTGAGTTGATAATGTTTAATTTAATCATTTCACAAGCAAGCATACGCCGGAGCGGGGAGAAATGGCACACTAAATACTTTTTCTTGATAAACTGTGTCTACTTATGACAAACATGTATGTTCAACTTTGAAATTGCAATGAATTTTAGTCTAGCCAATAATACAAGTTAACATACCTTGTTTATCCCTTTAATATATATAGATCTTTATAAAATGAATAACAATTGAACAATTATAAGTGGGACGAAATGTTCATAGCATGAATAAAATGGCCCTAAATGCTTTTTCTGCTTTTTCCTACCATTTAGCTTTTGAAAAGTAGGATATATATAAACTGTATCTTAGCATGAGCATTTTAATATTTTTATTCTTGCATTATTTTTAGCCAATTAATAAATCAAACAATTTTTTGTAGTCACTCAATTCACTCATATCAATTTTTGAATTAAATCATAATATAGTAACTATATAAAAAATGCATTTTTATTTAAACCAAATGTATTTTTTATTTTTTAAATACAACATCAATCAATCTGACATTTAGTAATATAAAAAAAAAACTTTCATTGCAATGTTCACTATTTTTCACCAAGTTGAATGCTCTGGTATCTGGAGTTCTTTAAAAATCTCGACGTTTGACTTAAATAAAAATTTAAATTCCCTAATTAGAAATTTAGAAAAAATATTTTGGTAAGCTCTATTTAATATTCATAGTTGTTATAATCATATTAATCATAATAGTTTAATAAGCAATAGATTATATATGCTTACTATAAATTATTGGGCCACATTCATTTTTATTTGCTATTGAATTTGTAATTTAAAAAACTATCTTTAAAATGCACAATATTTTTCAAAATTACTTTTAAATTATTATCAATACCAACGCTAATTTTAATTAATTTACTATGAAACAGTTGTTTTATAAGGATAATTTGCTAAAAAAGTTAGTTTAATCGGTGGCCATTTATCCCCACAAATTGTGGGCGATTTGAGATGTAAAAATATTTGTAAAAAAATTACATGATATAAAAGATAATATAAAATATCATATTGTTATATCTAAATATTTGATATATAAAAAAAAGTATATACCAATTTTTAAGACAAAAAAGGCTTAATGTTGATCCCAAAAATGTGAAAGTAAATAAAAAAATATTTTTAACATCGAATTTCAAACATTTCCAAAATTATTAAACATTTCGTCCGAAAATTGATGAAGGACCATATAAAGAATGTACTAAATACATTCATTTACATCATAAATATTATGGTCCAGCAGTTTTGGATATAATAGGGGTGGACTATTTCTCCCACTTTGACATTTCTCCCCACACTTCCTTACAGTTTAACATTGTTTTTATTGTAGGTCTAAGGTCTAATATAGGTTTTTAGTTGTACGGATTAAAATTGTTCTTATTGTAGGCCTAAGGTCTTAAATAGGTTTTTAATTGTACGGATTAAAATTGTTTTTATTGTAGGCCTGCCTAAAGCCTAATATAGGTTTTTAGTTGTACTGATAAAAATTGTTTTTATTGTAGGCCTGTCTAAAGCCTAGTAGGCCTAGGGGCCTATAGGTTTTTAGTTGTAGCCTACTGATTAAAATTGTTTTTATTGTAGGCCTGCCTTAAGCCTAATAGGCCTAATATAGGTTTTTAGTTGTAGGCCCTACTGATTAAAATTGTTTTTATTGTAGGCCTAAGGTCTAATATAGGTTTTTAGTTGTACGGATTAAAATTGTTTTTTTTTGTAGGCCTGCCTAAAGCCTAATAATATAGGTTTTTAGTTGTACGGATTAAAATTGTTTTTTTATTGTAGACCTGTCTAAAGCCTAATATAGGTTTTTAGTTGTACGGATTAAATTTTTTTTATTGTAGGCCTGCCTAAAGCCTAATATAGGTTTTTAGTTGTACGGATTAAAATTGTTTTTATTGTTGGCCTGCCTAAATTCTAATATAGGTTTTTAGTTGTAGGCCTACGGTTAAAATTTTTTTTGGAGGCCTAATTTGAACATTTCTGATATATGTTTTTGTTGTGAGATTTAAATTGTTGTTTGTTTGTTTTTTTTTTTTTTTGGGGGGGGGGGGGGGTTTATATTAATTTATTGAGCATTAAAATTTAAATACAGAAGAAAATCTATAGTTATTATAGTATCACTTTAGCATTTGTTGATCTTTCTGTCTCTGTTTCTATTAAGTGTTGTGTCGTGCTGCCTTATACTGTGACAGTCACCTTGGGTTCTGTTAGCCAAGGTAGCACAGACCTAGAGCCCCCTTTTCCTTTCTCTTTTACCTACCTGTTACGGGTAGCCCCACTTTGCTCAACTAAGAGCCGCATTTGCCAATCTCTGCAATATGTCGTGATTACATAAACGTAGGTCTATTAAGAGCAAGAAAATTTGCATGAATTACTTAAACATTTGGGCCCAGCCTACTTAGCGTATAAATGGACACGTCGCTGACTTGCTCACATAAATACTTTTTGTATTTTATAATAGCAAAGACCCAGAACATTGAGCATTTATTGTTATATTTGCATCAAGCCTATGCATAATGAATTTTGAGTTTTTAAAATGTGGGAAAAGACAAACATTACTCAAAATTAGGGAGAAAATCCAAGTGTAGGCCACTATTCTACTATTTTCTTCTTTTTAGTAAATAAACTGTTGTTTTTTTATATTAAAAAGGACTTTTATTAAAACGCAAATATTGTAAGAGCTCATTAGTTGTTGAACGAACGGAACGCGAACTTAAATTCTTATCGAACCCGAACTTATGGTCCTACCGAACCGACTACAAAAAACTAAATGCGTGTTCGATTCCTATCTCAAAGCAGAAGTCTGTTTAAGGTCCCATTGGTAGTGGGAGATTAAGAAAGGCACCTTAGGGTTGGGATATTATTGGAAAAGAATGGCAGAAGACAAGGCTGTTAAAATAGTAAGCTAGAAACCAACGGGTGGAGTGGAACCACTTTATAGCCCACAAGCAGACCAAGACTTGCACAATGTGGAGGCGGATGTACACAGATAAGCAGGAGATTGTGAAGCAGACCACGGCCCTACATGTGCTGTGGTAACAAAAATATTAATGAGTAAAAAATAAGTCTTTGTTTTAATGGTCTGTTAGAATTAAAATGCAAATTACAAATTGTTTATCAAATAGATTACATTAAAATGTGCTGATAAAATAGATTGAATTTTAAAAAAAATTATTAAATAGATGACATTAAAATGTGTTTATCAAATAGATTGCATTAAACATTTTAATTAAATAGATTACATTAAAATGTGTTTATCAATAAATAGGTTGCATTAAAATGTTTTATTAAATAGATGACATTAAAATGTCTTTATCAATTAGATGACATTAAAATGTGTTTATCAAACAGATGACATTAAAATGTGTTTATCAAACAGATGACATTAGTTGTGTTTCCCAAAATAACACAGTGCTCCTTTTTCTCTAGGTATCAAGAAAGATGCGACCGTGGATACCTTCGATCTGCAATGGGACCCTTACGCAACTCGGTATGATATAGATCAATGGGATGAAATGTTCTCTGATGATCTAGGTATTGGCGCTTATTTTTATGCAGATATTGTGGCCATGGCATCAGGGACATATTTAAACCTTCATGAACACGATGAACCAACGGAAGAAAACAAAGAAGATTAAGGAGAATGTTGCGGACAAAAAAAAAAAATTGAGATCAGAGAAAATATGTTCATATTTAATTTGTTTTACAAAGCGAATATTTTAGCGGCGAACAATAGTTAAAAAAAAGGAAAAAAAAACTATTTGTTTTCAATCTCTATCCAAAGAATGGGTTTGTCTTCAACTTGAATGGGAAGAAATGGTTCTTCAACCATAATTTGTAAGAACGGATTTGTCTTTATCATTTATTGAACGTACATGTTAGGTGGCAGGAAGAGCAAGTGAACTTAATAGCAATATGTATTGTTATTTGTATCGTGACATTTTTATGATGAAATATAAATAAAGAAATATAAGTTTATTCATAACTTTTAAAAATAAATTTTACATGCTCATTACCAAAGTTGTTATATTTGGTTAAGAAGATTTTAAATTTCGTCAGAAAGTGTTCAAGAGATTTAAAAGATGTTGTAGTTTTTAAAGAAACAGTTATAGTTGATCAAGAAAAAATATACAACTTAGTATACATGTTTCCTTTCGCTAATTCGAGTGTAAGATTAGTAATTTATTACATAAGGTTTAATGACGTTGGTGGTTTATGGTTGACTCACAGTGTCCACAAATCATCATCATTCCATGACCGTTGTGATCGTTGGCGGAAGCGAATGGACACTTCGGCAGTCAACTTTCTCCACTTTTGCCTATCCGGAGCGGTCGTCAATAGTTGAGTCAACTGCAACAAAAACCTTACATTGTCTAACCAGCATCTCCGCTGACGGCCCCTCCTACTCCCATCTTCCACCCAGGGCCGGATTTACCTATAAGCTAGACAAGCTATAGCTTAGGGCCCCCACTGATTTGGGGGCCCCCCAAAAAAATTGTCCGAGTGAGCAATTGTCATAATATACTTAAATATACTGCAGCATTATTTGTCCCCTATGCCGCACGTCCGGAACATCCCATACTCTTCACCCAATTGTTTTCAAAAAGATTTAAAATAAGATAAAATTGTGTAGTTTTAAAAATAATGTGTTTTAGTTTTTTCTATTTAGCGTTTTTTTTCGATAGTGGATACCGATATATCTATTATCGATAGCACTTGACATCTCTAAGTTTCTACCAGTGGCGTATTTAGGCATGTTCCACATGTAACATGTTCCATTAGAACAGGGGCCCCCACACATCACAAAAAGAAATTTTTTAGTAACATCCCCATTCTATCGTTGAAAATTTAATATATAATTCATTTATTCCCTTACAATTTTAAGCGCTCCAGTCCAACAAAGGCCCCCACAATCCTGGTTTCTACTATTTAGTTTGTTTAACCTGAATGGCCTCCTTTTTAAAAAGAAGAACAAAGATGTTAAGGCCTACAAAACTAAAAAAATATATTTAAATGCTGCCATTAGCCTAAATAATTTACTATTTTTCGTTTTAGGCCTATGACTTTGATTAGTTAAAAAAGCAGCATTTTTCGTAAATATTTTCAACAAGACTAAACTTTTTCATTGCCAAAATGACAACGATTATAATTGTAGGTACTTCGATAAAACCCACTTCCGCCATTTTTTTTGTTTACCAAAAATCATAAAAAATTGAATCACAAATTTTTTAGACCTAATTTCACCTAGTCTGTAAGATTTTGTATTTCAGGGTTTTCTACAACATTTTAGCCCAGAAAAGTGCTTTATTTTTGTTTGTGACATTTTGAACATTATTAATATTATTTTTACTTCACTTGGACCTACTTTAGATTTATCGGAAAAAAATCGGTAAGTCGGCGAATTTGTCACTTTTTTATTAGAATGTGTAACTTTTTTATTATTAAGAGCAACAAAATTTAATTAAGATATTCGTTTTCATCATGTAAAAATACATCAAAATGTGCATTTTCATAAAAATCCGTCGATTCAGAAGTTTCTTTTTTTCTTTCCAAAGTTTATATATAACATATAGCAAAAAATGATTTCGGTTAAAATTTTGATAGCCATATTTATCGCACCATAATTTAATTATAATTTTTCGATTTAGTATGTATACATATATTATCTGATGTCAATTTGAATATTTTTTCTTGGTTCAGATTTTAGATAATAATATTTTAAACTTTGATGATAAAATCTATTTTTAGCAACTTGCACGCTTTTGTTTTTAGGTCATATCTATTTTTAGAACAATTTACAAAAAAACACGTGGTATTTTTTAAAAAGTAGGATTACATTTTACAATATAAATAAACTGAAAAATACAACAAACCAGCATAATCCATGTTATTTTTGACTCAGTATTGTATATGTCTATTAGAAAAGCGATGGTTGGGCCTAGTAATATAGAGCACAGGTTTATGGGCTATGGCTATGGCTATACATAGAGAACTATGACTAGGCCTAAACTATAGTATAGCAATACTGTAGTCTATACTCTGTAGGCCTACTTGAGGCCTATATAAAAAATACCCAATCGCGTATTTAGGCATATTCCACATGTTCCATTGGAACAGGGGCCCCCACACATCCCAAAAAGAATTTTTATTTAATATGTAAAATAAAATTCATTTATCCCCTACAATTTTAAGCTCTTTAATCCTACCAAGCTAAGCGCTACCGGGTATATAAAATGCATTTATATATTTTACAGAATTTAACATGAGTCAATTAACGGCAATTTTCTGAGGTAGGCCCTATGGAGGGCAGGGGCGAGGCCACGAGGGCACCCACATAAATTTGTGAACATGGGCGCCTACAATCCTAAATACGGCCCTGTATATAGCCAGCGGATAAAGGTCATATTCATGACTAGGCCTAGTCATTTTATAGCATTGCAAAGGCCTTAGGCATAGCCTAGGGCTATAGGCCTATAGGGAGGCGATGATAAGGCGTAGTTTTGTACAAAATTAGCATTATAATACGACTGTAATAACTGTAACTATCTATAAGTAGTCTAGGCCTATAGGGTATAGTATAGTAGGCCTTATATAGATTGCTATAGTCTATAGAGCCAATAATTAAACAATAGGCTAGTGTATATGGATATGGTCATGAATAAGCCTAGCATATAATATAGTCACTAGTACTACTAATAGGCAGATAAATAGGACATAATATGTCTAAAGGTCTATTAAAATATCTAGGCTCTAGAACTTATAGGCCAATCATTTTCATAATAAAGTAAAGGGTCTTATACTATAGTGACAATGTAATTAATTACTATTTTTAGATTTTTTTTACACAGGAATGCAAAAATATTATTGCAAGGGCCATATGCCCATATCATATTATAAACTATTAACAATTAGTTACAGATATTAAAAAAAAAAATTTTAAATGCAATAAAAAAAATAATTTCTTTCCTTTTTCAGCTTTTCATATGGATCTAGCATTCAAGTTGAACATATAGAAATGAAAAGGGAATGGAAGAAACAATTTTAATATAAAAAGTTAAAAAAGACCTGTGTCACTATGTTGTTTTTTTCAAGATAGTCTAAAAAAATTAAATCACATGGTCCCTGTGACAAAAATGACCTAAGAAATAAGGATTATTATAACCTATAAATATGTAATCACATATGGTGAAAATTTGATAAGACATGAATTGTTTATTGTCCATGTGGAAAAAAAATAAGATGAGCTCTGCCCATTACATTAATAAAATAATGTACATTCTAAGAATGCTGTATTGATATTTCATAAAATACAACATTAAAAAAATTGTGGAAAAGTAATCATTTAATAGTCAAATTGCATGCTGTTTTCAATATAGGGAACATAACATCAAAGTTTTTAATATAATAGTTTTTATTAAAAAGAATAGGCCTACTCTTCCAATGAAACAAATTGTTACAAATATTTTACATTGCACAAATGTATCATTGTTCATGACACTTATGGGACATTGTTATGTGGTTCTGCTTATGGTAAAAGTATATTTTTGAACTTCATGCCAAAATAAATATTAAAAAGAGGGGGTCGGGGAGAGATAATCTTTTAAATGCTTACGGCTTCTGGTGCACTAATTAATCCATCTATGCCTAAAAAAAAGTGTATTATAATTTCAATTTTGAATGAATTATTATGAATTAAGTAAACTGATAGATAAATAAAAATGGTTAATTTTATATTAAAATAATGATGCTGCAGCGCATTCGACTGGCGATCCGACTGTTCTGTGTACAAATCATGGTGCAGGCTAGGATTTTTCCCGGGACTTATAAGGGTGCCCCTGAGTCTACCCAGCTCTGATGGGTACCTGACACTAGTTGGGGTAAAGTAATGGCGGATGGGCGATGGGCATTATGCCCTGGTCACAGAAACTGGTGAACGCTGCTTCACCAGTCCTATGATCTGTTTGGTCCGAATGGTACTTTACTTAATTTATTTTATTATCATTTGTGGGCCCAAAACTAGTTAGCTTAAGGTTTAAACCATTTTAAATAGAAACTAGTTTATTATATTTTTTTTATATAATTTATAACCTCGGAAAAACAAACATTAAAAACCTTAAAATCTGTATGCCATTTGTCTTTTTATTCCTTTTTTTTTCAATTTTAAACTAAAAATTATGTTGACATAATTTTTGCCTTTAACAAAATCAGGAAGTAATACACAAATATATTGCCATACATGGGCAAGTATAGAAATGTTGATAATTTTCAAAAATAGGTGGGGGCTAAATAAACATTTAATTCAATTATAAAACCTTTGCAAATTAAATTTTTTTTTAACTGCTAAAAAAAATCCTTTTTTTTTTCAAAATGAGGGCCCAACCACCTCCCCTTTCACAGTGGCTCCCCCCAAATAGTTTTTTCAAAATGGGGGCCCAATACCCCCTCCTTTTTCACAGTGGCTCCCCACCCTCTTCGCACACACAAACTCACACTGTGCTTAGACTTGGGATGATGTTAGAATGTTTGAGGAGTGCGTTTGACATGTCATGTTACAAACATTATTTAAATACATTTTACCCAAATATAGGGAAAAAATGTAAATATTCTAAAAAAAAATTTATTTTCAATACTATTACAAGTCTCTCACCCCCCCCTTCCCCCATGTGGCTACGCCCCTTGTCTAGAAAAGTATTTGTATACAGTTGGGGATCGGGGGTGAAGAGGCTTTCTGATGGGTAAAAAAACTCAGATCTATGTTTATTTTATATATAGGTCAGTGAGGTGAACTTGTGTTTAATAGTAAAATACTAAATTCTGGGGAAAACGGGGTTCTGGGCCCCCTCCCCAATCGACACCTATGTAAATAGCTATTTTAAAATAAAAATAATATATAGTAGAATAAGTGTTTCAAATTTCATACATTTATCTTTTACGGTTTTTAAGTTATAGCAATTTAAACAGCTCAAATCATGTTTTTGGGTCACACTTTTTTTTTTATATTTAGATGGGTCAAATAGGCTTAATTTTCGGACACTTAAAAAATTAATAACTTCGTTAATATTTCATGTAGAAACAAAAATGAGGTGTCATTGGAAAGCCTATACCAAACTACATTTAATTAAATAGGTTTTGTTTCAATGTTATTAATTTTAAAAATTTTAGCAATTTTATCGAAGTACCTAAAATTGGTATTGATTTCTTCATAGTATTTTTGCGAATGCAACTGAATTAACGTTGTGACTGTATATTCGATTACATTAAGGCAAAATCACATTTAACGGCTTAAGTATAAAGATGATTTAAGAACTACAGGGTACTTCAGTCTCTCTGTAGATTCCACTCCAGACCGGCCCCATATTGATCAGCCCACTGTTATTCAAATTATTGTGAGGTATGTTTCACCAGTTGATGGGGTCCCTATTGAACGTTTTCTAACTTTCCCTGAGATAGGTTGCCACACAGGGGAAAGTATGTCTAAGATGGTGCACAACTACCTTACAAGTGAATGCAAAAAAGATTTCAGTAAGTGTCGAGGCCAGTCATATATGATAATGATGCCAATATGTCTGGCAAATACAAGGGAATGCAAGAAATAATATTGAAGATTAACAAGTATGCTATGTATATTCAATGTTTTGGTCAATCCCTGAATCTTGTTGGTAGAACAGCAATAAATTTTTGGGGAATTTTTCAAGAAATATATTTATTTTTTCATCATCTACACATAGATGACTAGATGGGAAGCACATTCAATGGCCACAAGTGCAATAAGCTTACTTGATAGTTATGATGAAATAATTGCTGCATTACAGAGAAAGGCGAAACAAGAAATCAAGCCATAAACATTTTGAATAAAATGGAGGAGTTTGAATGTATGGTAATGTTATATTTTTGGAGTTACTTGCTGGATGAATTTCACAAGACTAGTCAATCAGTGCAAGACCCCCAAATTAGTCTAGAAATATGTAGGAAATTATACGCTTCACTTGCGGATTTTGTTAAAGGTTCCAGGGATATGTTTGATCATTTTGAAAAGAAAAGCAAAGGAAAAATTGTCTGATGTTGATTACAAGAAAAGCAGATATAGAAGAAGGCGTATCAACGATGATGAAGATGATGCTTTAGAGAACCTTGAGCCAAGAGACAAGTTCAGAATCAAAATATTTATACCAGTGATGGATGCATTAGAGCAGGGGTCGGGAACCTTTTTTCTGAGAGAGCCATGTACACCACATATTATGAAAAGTAATTCTGTAAGAGCCATACATTATGTTTAAAACTAAAAATTCTAGTAAATGTGTGCATTTTGTGTGATTTTAACACTAAAAGTACAATAATTATGTCTCTGAATTCTTCTGATGCTGAGCTGCAGTATACTTTAACTCATTTGTAGAATGAAATAGGGATAAAAAAAACTATGTAGTTCACAAAGTCTATAAAAAAAAAACATTTTTTAAATGCTCGAACATTTGTCCGCGAGCCAGATGCAGCCATCAAAATAGCCACATATGGCTCGCGAGCCATGGGTTCCCGACCCCTGCATTAGAGTCAAGTCTGGCACAGAGGGCCTCAGTATACAATGATGCTGCGAAAAATGTTTCATTCTTAACCAAATTAGAAGCTACAGAAGAAGAGATTCGTGAAGGAATTAGTGCTTTATGCCAAACATACCCTGAAGATGTGGAAATGAATCTTGTTGGAGAAGTCAAGAATTTTCATCAATATGTTAGACATAGTCAAGCCTATGGTTCAGGGTAATATTTATTGATCGTGTCCAATCAGCATTCCCTAATGTAGAAGCGATTTTAAGTGTTTCTTAGTATAATGGTTGCAAATTGCTCTGGAGAAAGATCTTTTTCTCACTTGAAGAGGATAAAAAATGAATTTAGAACAACAATGACTCAAGATAAATTATGTTCCCTTAGTCTCATGTGCATAGAAAGTGACAAACTACGCAGTTTATCATTTAATGATGTCATCAGTGACTTTGCTCTGGCAAAAGCAAGAAAGAAAATATTTTAGATAATAAGTCTTTGTAAATTATTCCTTTTAAAAGAATTTTTTTTTTTTTTACCAGAGTTTGCATTTTAAGTTTGTTATGAATGAATAAAAATGTAAAAAAAAAATGTATTATTTCACTAACTATAGGCAATACTTCTTAATTGTATTTCATTTTAACCCTCTATGTATCCGAAAATCATATTTTGCACTAACATATAATTCTGGACTTATAAAGGGCCCCATATCTTAAATAGCTTAGGGCCCCATCAAGTCTAAATCCGGCCCTGCTTCCACCATGCCCTGTAAGATTGTTTTTGACAGACTATTGTGCCGCAACTCATGACCGAACCATGTCGGTTTGCGCCGTTTGATTGTTGCCATAATGTTTTCTTGAGGGCCTGCAATTGAGGATATTCTGTTCCACACATACGAATTAGTCCTATTTTCTACGTAGGAGATTCGAAGTATTTTTCTCATGCATTTATTTTCGAAAACCTGCAACTTATTTTCAGTTGCTGATAGAAGCGTCCATGTCTCACATCCATACAGAACAATAGTTCTGACAAGGGCTCTGTAAAGTCTGAGCTTTGTTGGGAGACCAATTATTTTACTGGTCCAGAATCTGTTTAGGCGAGCCATTGCCGCCAATGCAGTCCAAATCCTTGCTCAAATTTCTGACTCACAGCGTCCGTTTGCAAGTCTGCGGATATGATTGCTCCTAGATATTTGAAATTATATACTTCTCCCAGTTGTTGTTGGTTCAATATGATGTTTGCACTTCTGGCATCTGTGATGTTGATCATTATTTTACTATTTTCTTAACTGATTTCCATTCCGCATGCCTTTGCGTTATCTGCAAGCTTGTCTGTGAGCTCTTGTAGTTCTGTGTTTCTCCTGGCCAACAGTGTCATGATGTGAAATTAATTAGGCAAAGTTTAGTCCTTTGTAATTAGTTACGCATAAGTTTAATTATAATGAGCATTTCCCCCCTCCCCCCTCCCCCACACCCTATCCTTCTCTCTCAACCGCTTGGTCAGGCCGTGACGTACATAGATAATCTAATCTTTCTCACTGCCAGCACCTGTTTTACCCCACCCTCGACATCTGTTCTATTGTTTGGAGCTGGGAAGGGCTATCGTGGCTAGTTTTACACACCAGGGCGCCGCTGATCGTTCAGCTGAATCTCGGTTGCGATACAATTTGGGCCTATTGTTTTTTCTCGCGAGACCCGCGACGCACCTAGTTATGGCCCGTTGTGTAAGACACGAGATGTACCAAGTTGTGAAAGATAGTAAATGTGGTGACAGACCGCCTCCCCCCCTCCTCTTGTACCCCCACCCCTTCTAGCTACAGGTGTTATGACTAATCCCTTTGACACTGGACACGCCTCTTGACCAATCGTTGTGTAGACAATTGTAGACATGTGTGTGATTGGTTGACGTTTTTGCACTGGGGCGCCAGTTTAGACTGGCCGGTGGACAAATATAAGGGGCGGGTTTTATGTTGTTAAGGAGACTGGCTACTTCTTCTTAAAATGTTACATGACGAAATTCCATATTGGATTATTTACATAAACTGTTCACTTGGAACTACTGTGTTGTGAAGTCGTGCTTATATATTATTCTTTTCCATGTATTGACGTTTATGTGCTTGGATATAATTGATGTGTTGTGGACACCTTATTATCCCTATATGTAAGAGTGACTATGTTAAATAACCACGTTAATACCGGCAATAAACTTAACTACTTAACTTGAACTCGTTTGTTCTGATTGAGTGTGCATGAGAATACGTGAAGCAAGGAAGGTAGACCGCCAGAGAAACGGCACGTTAAATAGAAATATCAAGCGTTGTTGATGCAACAAGTCTAGTTCAGCCAGCAGCCGTCATAGCCCATAGACAACAAACCAAGTGAGGTGGGATTATAGCGTGTGAGAAGCACAGTAACGAGCGCATCGTACTGGCCACACAATCCCCTCATCACAAACAGGTCGATATCATCAAAAAATCTTAGATTGCATAGGGGTCTACCCTCAAGGGAGATTGATGGATGGTAATCATCAAATGTTTCTTGCAAGATTTTTTCTAGAAGATATTGAATAAGACTGGCTATAGAATGCAGCCTTGTCGGACTCCAATCGACATCTTAAAGAAGTCCCCCATACAACCATTTAGTTGAACTGCACTGCTTGCTTGATTGTAGAGTGCTTTTATTGCTTGTACCAGTCCTTCTTCAATATTGTAGATTCTCATCACCTGTCATAGTCCATCGTGCTATACACGAGCAAATCCTTTCTTGACATGAATGAAGTTATGATGGATTTTGCGTTGGTGCTGTGTGTTTTTCTATGAGCAAGCGACAGTTACAAATCTGCTCAATTGTGCTTCTGCCTGGTCTGAAACCTGCCTGTTCTTCTGCAAGTACTTCTTCAGCCATAGGTTTAAGTCAGTTGAGGATAACTTTTAGCATTATTTTCTCCATAATGTTTCTCCAAGATAGTGTTCTAGTATAATGTAATATAATTTGTTTTCTTTGACACTGTTTAATAGCTTTTATAAAGGCTTTTTATTATAAAGTCAAAAACTATAACTTTTATTGTTATAATCAATAGCTTTCGGTGTGCTCTGCTTCCAACATTCAGTCACGGATTTTTTTTCATTATTCTTTTTTTTTTTGGGGGGGGGGTGGGTTCCATAGTGTTTCTAGAAGTACTTGTCAACCTTAATGTTTCTAGAAGTACTTGTCAACCTTAATGTTTCTAGAAGTACTTGTCAACCTTAATGTTTCTAAAAGTAGTTGTCAACCTTAATGTTTCTAGAAGTAGTTGTCAACCTTAATGTTTCTAAAAGTAGTTGTCAACCTTAATGTTTCTAGAAGTACTTGTCAACCTTAATGTTTCTAAAAGTAGTTGTCAACCTTAATGTTTCTAGAAGTACTTGTCAACCTTAATGTTTCTAAAAGTAGTTGTCAACCTTAATGTTTCTAGAAGTAGTTGTCAACCTTAATGTTTCTAGAAGTAGTTGTCAACCTTAATGTTTCTAGAAGTAGTTGTCAACCTTAATGTTTCTAAAAGTAGTTGTCAACCTTAATCTTTCTAGAAGTAGTTGTCAACCTTAATGTTTCTAGAAGTAGTTGTCAACCTTAATGTTTCTAAAAGTAGTTGTCAGCCTTAATGTTTCTAGAAGTAGTTGTCAACCTTAATGTTTCTAGAAGTACTTGTCAACCTTAATGTTTCTAAAAGTAGTTGTCAACCTTAATGTTTCTAAAAGTAGTTGTCAACCTTAATGTTTCTAGAAGTAGTTGTCAACCTTAATGTTTCTAGAAGTAGTTGTCAACCTTAATGTTTCTAAAAGTACTTGTCAGCCTTAATGTTTCTAGAAGTACTTGTCAACCTTAATGTTTCTAGAAGTACTTGTGAACCTTAATGTTTCTAAAAGTAGTTGTCAACCTTAATGTTTCTAGAAGTACTTGTCAACCTTAATGTTTCTAAAAGTACATGTCAACCTTAATGTTTCTAGAAGTACATGTCAACCTTAATGTTTCTAGAAGTAGTTGTCAACCTTAATGTTTCTAGAAGTAGTTGTCAACCTTAAGTTTCTAGAAGTAGTTGTCAACCTTAATGTTTCTAAAAGTAAGTGTCAACCTTAATTTTTCTATGTTTGTATTATACTGTTTCTAGAAGTACATGTCTACCATACTGTTCTAGAAATACTCGCCTTCTATACTGTTTTTAGAAGTACATGTCTATCATACTGTTCTAGAAATACTCGCCTTCTATACTGTTTCTAGAAGTACATGTCTACCATTTTGTTCTAGAAATACTCGCCTTCTATACTGTTTCTAGAAGTACATGTCTACCATATTGATCTAGAAATACTCGCCTTCTATACTGTTTCGAGAAGTACATGTCTACCATACTGTTCTAGAAATACTCACCTTCTATACTGTTTCTAGAAGTACATGTCTACCATTTTGTTCTAGAAATACTCGCCTTCTATACTGTTACTAGAAGTACTTATCCAAGTATCTCCACGATGTGTATTTAAGTATTACCCTGATAATATACCTAAGAATAGTCCTGATGTGTATCTAAGAATTGCTCTGAAGTGTATCTAAGCACAGTCGTGATGCATATCTAAGTATCGCTCTGAATTTTATCTAAACACAGTCCTGATGAGTATCGAAGTATAGCCATGACAGACCTAATGAACTCAGTATTGCACTACAGTGTATCTAAGTATCGCCCTAAAGTGTACCTAAGTATCGTACTATCAGATTATCAATCTGCATACAGATCACACTATAGTTCTGATCAGGTAAAATTAATGAATTACCTTCTATCGGCATTGGAACATCAGGAGGAAACAGTATTGATGGCAATAGACCTAAGTTCTGCTTTTGACACAATAGATCATGACATTTTAGTCTCTGTGTTAGACGCTGAATTTGGCATCGAAGGACAAGCTCTAAACTGGTTTGACAGCTATTTAAGACAAATAAGCTGGAAAGTAAATCTTGGAAAAGTTTACTTTGAACAACAAAACTTTATATTTTCAGTCTCTTAGGGTTAGTTCCCAGTGTCAGTGCTCTATTTACTATATGCATCCACAATGCAAGAAGAAATTGAACAAAACATAGATCTGCACGGATATGCCGACGACCACGCCTTAAAAATAAAATTCTTACCAACAAAAAATGAAATCATCGCAATTTCTACTTTTGAAAAATGTTCAAAACAAATCAAAGTATGGATTGACGGCAATAGATTAATGAAATTAATGATTAATAAATGAGATTAATAAAAATTAAAAAATTAAAACTGAATTCATTCTGTTCGGATCATAACAACAAATTAAAAAATACCAAACAAACTATTTCCTAGTCAACAATGAGAACACCCATAAAAAAACTCAAAATATCTTGGCCTATATAACAAAAGAGGTATGTGAGACATTAATCTTAGGCCTGGATATCTCTCATCTAGACTATGCTAACTGTCTATAAATTGGACTGCCAGAGTATGATTTGAAAAAAACTATAAAGGGTCCAAAAGTTGTTCTGAAAAATGAAGAACACTAATTAACCCGTCTAAAAAAACTGCACTGCCTACCTTTAGCACTTAGGATACAATGCAAAGTTCTAACTATGCTCTATAAAAGCCTTCATGTTCAATCTCCCCAGTACATGAGATCCGTAGTCGAGCTACATTCATCAGAGAAAAGAGGACTGTGTTCAAACAAAATTTATCTACAGGTCAAGGTACCAAGCGTAAAAAGAGAAACATTGGCAGCTCGCTCCTGCAGCGTCGTAGCCCATCTGTGGTGGAATGAACTTCCGAACACAATTAAACAAGCTGACAGTATAGACATTTTTAAAACAAAATTAAAAATATTCTTTTTCGATTTATTTTAATAACACTTGGTAAATGTAAAGCGCATTCGAAGACTTTGTTATGAATAGCGCTATTTAAATATGTAATTTGTAATTTTTAAAGTGTATCTAAGTATTGTACTAAAGTGTATCTAAGTATCGTACTAAAGTATATCTAAATATCGTACTAAAATGAATCTAAGTATCGTACTAGTGTATCTAAATATCGTAATAGTATGTATATAAGCACATATCTGATGAGTATAAGTGTCGCCTTAAAGTGTGACGAATATCGCCATTGAGAGTATCGAATCAAGATCCAGATGAGTAACTAAGTATCGCCCTAACTAAATCTAAGTATATTTCGGAAGTGTATCTAAGTACAGTCCTTATCTAAGTGTCGTCCTGAATTATATCTTAACACAGTCTTGATGTTTATCTAAGTAGGATCTATCGTCCTGATTTATATCTAAGTATTTCCCTGAAGTAAAGATAAACATACTTTTAATGTGTATATAAATATCTCCCTGAAGTAAAGCTAAACATAGTTTTAATGTGTATATAAGTATCTCCCTGAAGTAAAGCTAAACATACTTTTAATGTGTATATAAATATCTCCCTGAAGTAAAGCTAAACACAGTTTTAATGTGTATATAAGTATCTCCTTGAAGTAAAGCTAAACACACTTTTAATGTGTATATAAGTATCTCCCTGAACTAAAGCTAAACATACTTTTAATGTGTATATAAATATCTCCCCGAAGTAAAGCTAAACACAATTTTAATGTGTATATAAGTATCTTCCTGGAGTAAAGCTAAACACACTTTTAATGTGTATATAAGTATCTCCTTGAAGAAAAGCTAAACACAGCTTTAATGTGTATATAGGTATCTCCCTGAAGTAAAGGTAAACACAGTTTTAATGTGTATCTAAGTATCTCCTTGAAGTAAAGCTAAACACAGTTTTAACGTGTATATAAGTATCTCCCTTAAGTAAAGCTAAACACACTTTTAATGAGTATATACGTATCTCCTTGAAGTAAAGCTAAACACAGTTTTAATGTGTATCTAAGTATATCCTTGAAGTAAAGCTAAACACAGTTTCAATGTGTATATAAGTATCTCCTTGAAGTAAAGCTAAACACAGTTTTAATGTGTATATAAGTATCTTCTTGAAGTAAAGATAAACACAGTTTTAATGTGTATATACGTATCTTCTTGAAGTAAAGCTAAACACAATTTTAATGTGTAGCTCAAAAGGATCTCCCTGATTGATATCAAGTATTGCCCTGAAGAGTATCTAAGAACAGTCCTGATTTGTATCTGTATAACACTGACATGTATCTAACACAATAAGGATTTGTATCTAAATATCGCGATGAAATGGATCTAAACACAAACCTGATTTTTGTCTAAGTATCACAGTGAAGCGTATTTAGGCACAGCTCTAATGCGTATTTTAGTATTGCCTGAAGAGAATCTAACACAGTTCTGATTTGTAACCAAGTACATAATAAGTAATGCGATGAAGTGTATCAAAACACAGTCCTGACCTGTTTCTAAGTATCGCCTTGAAGTTTATCAAAACACAGACCTAATGTGTAAGTATCACCTTATAGTTTATCAAAACACAGACCTAATATGTAAGTATCACCTTATAGTTTATCAAAACACAGACCTAATATGTAAGTATCACCTTATAGTTTATCAAAACACAGACCTAATGTGTAAGTATCACCTTATAGTTTATCAAAACACAGACCTAATATGTAAATATCACCTTATAGTTTATCAAAACACGACCTAATATGTAAGTATCACCTTATAGTTGATCAAAACACAGACCTAATATGTAAGTATCATCTTATAGTTGATCAAAACACAGACCTAATATGTAAGTATCATCTTATAGTTGATCAAAACACAGACCTAATATGTAAGTATCACCTTATAGTTGATCAAAACACAGACCTAATACTAATATGTAAGTATCACCTTATAGTTTATCAAAACACAGACCTAATATGTAAGTATTACCTTATAGTTTATCAAAACACAGACCTAATCTGTATCTAAGTATCACCTTAAAGTTTATCAAAACATAGACCTAATGTGTATCGCTCTAAAGTATGTCTAAACACAGTACTAATGTGTATCTAAGTATCGCCCAGAAGTATATCTAAATACAGTCATAATGTGAATTTAAGTATCGCCTTGAGGTTTATCGAAACACAGACCTGATGTGTATCTAATTTTTTTCTTGGAGAGTATCTAAGCACAGTCTTGACGTGTATCTAAGTATCGCCTTCAAAATATCAAAGCGCACATATATACTAATCACAAATTACTTTTGTATCTGTTTTATAGTGTCGATAAAAACACGAAGCAATAAACAATGTTTATTCTGAGTCGGCTTAATCGTACCTATAGAGGGTAATACGTACCGGTACTAATTGCAGCGCTAGATTATTACATTCCTGTAAGAAACAACAACAATACCTGTACCAGTTACAAAACAAGTACCGTACAAGGAAAAAAATATATTAGAAAAATATTGTTGACCTAAAGACCGTATTATCAAAATTTTTCATTGACCCAAAAACTCAAAACGCAACTAGTTATTTGAAAAAAACAAACAACTAACAACAATAGCCTACCTCAAATTATCAACACACTAAAATACCAAAAATTAGTGCAGAGGTACCCAGAATGCACCAGAAAATAAAAGTGTAAAGGCCAAAAAAATAAAGATCTTCAATGGTATCTGGTATTGGTTTACGTATGATGAGAACCTCTAGGAAGATATGATAAAATGTTTAATCTGTACAGCATGGGTACATCTTGCATTCTCTGAATTAGCCTCACAAAGTGAGTCGCTGGATAATTATTATTGTGAATAAATTATCGTATGCAAATGAGCTAGGGACTATTTAGAGAGACTTCAATTTATAAATGTCAACCTTACAAAAAATATTTCTCTTCATTCATTTTGGTACTTATTACCCTCCCTAGTGGTACGAATTGAACGCTGGAGAGATAAATTTGTACCACCTGGTCTTTTTTGTTTTATGAATTGTGCTCTTTGTTTTCATAATAACACGTTGAAATCATATATTTTCATTCTATTTTCAACAATAATTGTTTTAACGTTAAAAAAAGTATTTTTTCTACATCTAGTTTTATTATTGTTCTTTTTTCCCTCAGGAAGTGCGAATTACCAACCTGTCCCATATGTTTAATATTGTTTATAAAATGATGTCCATATTATCTGCTTGTTTAATTGTGTTCAGACGTTTGCTCTTCGACAGAGATTCTTATTAATTGGTAACTTGAGTTATTAATGAATTTTTTTTTAAGGTAGTTTTTTTCTGATGTGTTTAGCTCAACCATGGATCTGATGCACTGGGCAAATTAACCATAAAGGCTTTTATAGAGCACAGTCAGAACCTTAAATTTCATCCTAAATGTTATAGGTAGTCAGTGTAATTTATTTCGATAGGTTGTTGCGTTTCCTTCATTGTTCAGAACAATTTTAACAGCCGTGTTTTGTACCCTTTTGTAGGTTTTTCAAGTCAAACTCTGGCAGTCCTATGTGGAGACAGTTAGCGTAGTCTGACAGATTACGAGGCATACGTTTACTGTGTCACATGTCTTTTTTGTGAGAATCTTTCTAATATTTTTATTTTTATTTTTTTATTATCTGCAGATTTTACATTAAAAATTTAAAATTGTTTTTTTATTTGATAATTTGGGGTAATATGTTCATCTAAACAAAACAAAAACTAGACACACACATAGAGACTAGACACACACATAGAGACTAGACACAAAAATATATAAAGACTAGACACACATATATGGAGACTAGACACACACACATAGAGACTAGACAGACACATATATAGAGACTAGACACACACATACAGACTAGACACACATACATATAGATACTAGACACACACACATATATATACTAGACACACACACATAGAGACTAGACACACACATATAGACTAGACACACACATATATAGAGACTAGACACACGTATAGAGACTAGACACACACACATATAGATACTAGACACACACACATATAGACTAGACACACACACATATAGACTAAACACACACATTTAGAGACTAGACACACATACACAGAGACTAGACAAACACATAGAGACTAGACACACATAGAGACTAGACACACACAACGACACTAGATACACACATATAAACTAGACACACACATAGAGACTAGACACACACATGTAGACTAGACTAACAAAAAGAGACTAGACATGCACATAGAGACTAGACACACATAGAGACTAGACACACACATAGAGACTAGACACACACATAGAGACTAGACACAGACTTAGAGGCTAGACATACACATATATAGAGATTAGACACACACATAGAGACTAGAGACACACATAGAGACTAGACACACACATATATAAAGACTAGAAAAATACATAGACTAGACACACACACATATAAAGACTAGACACACTCATATATAGAGACTAAACACACACATATATAGACACTAGACACACATTAAGAGATTAGACACACGCTCCTATATAGATACTAAACACACACATATATAGAGACTAGACACACACATAGAGACTAGACAAACAAACATAGAGACTAGACAAACACACATAGAGACTAGACACACACATATATATAGACTAGACACACAAATAGAGACTAGACATGCATATAGAGACTCGAAACACACATAGACACTAGACACATTCACATATATAGAGACTAGACAGACACATAGAGACTAGACACGCAAATATAGAGACTATACACACACACATAAATGCTTGACACACACATATATAAAGAGTAGACAAACATATAGAGACTAGACACAAAACCATATAGAGACTAGACAAACACATATATAGAGACAAGACACAGACACATAGAGACTAGACACACACATATATTGAGACTAGACGCACACATAGAGATTAGACACACACGTAGAGACTAGACACACACATATATAGAGACTAGACACACACATTGAGACTAGAGACGCACATATAGAGACTAGACACACAAACATAGAGACTAGACGCACACATTTATAAAGAATAGACACACACAAAGAGACTAGACACACATACATAGACTAGACACACACATATATAAAGACAAGAGGCACACATAGAGATTAGACATACACGTAGAGACTAGACACAAACATATATAGAGACTAGACGGAAACATTTATAGAGAATAGACACACAAAGAGACTAGACACACATACGTAGACTAGACACACACATATATAGATATAGAGACTAGACACACACACAGATAAGAGACACACACATTTATAGAGACTAGACACACACATATATAGAGATTAGGCGCACAAAAATATAGAGACTATACACACACATAAAGACTTAGGGACTAGTCAGACACATAGAGACTAGACACTCACATAGAAAATAGACACACACATAAAGACAAGACATTCACACATATAGAGAATAGACACATACATAGAGACTAGACACACACACATAGAGACTAGACAAACACAAATATAGAGACTAGAAACACATAAAGACTAGACACACACATATATAGATACTAGACACACACAGACATAGAGACTAAACACACACATAGAGACTAGACACACACATACATAGAGACTAGACACACACATAGAGACTAGACACACACTCATATAGAGACTAGATACACACACATAGAGACTAGACACACACACATAGAGACTAGACATACACACATATAGAGACTAGATACACACACATAGAGACTAGACACACACACATAGAGACTAGACAAACACATAGAGACTAGACACATATGGAGACTAGACACACACATAAAGACTAGACACACACATAGAGATTAGACAAACACATAGAGACTAGACACACACGTTGAATAGACACACACACAGAAATAAGACTCGCACACATATAGAGACTAGACACACACATATAGACAAGACACGCACACACATAGAGACTAGTCACACACATAGAGAAAAGACACGCACACATGTAGAGACTAGACACACACATAGAGACTAGACACGCACACACATAGATACTAGACACTCACTTAGAGAATAGACACGCACACATATAGAGACTAGACGAACACATAGAGACTAGAAAATATACACAGAGACCCGCATACATATAGAGACTAGATACACACACAAATAGAGACTAGGCACGCACATATAAATACTAGAAACACACAAATAGAGACTAGACACGCACATATAAATACTAGATACACACACAAATAGATACTAGACGCGCACATATAAATACTAGATACACACACAAATATATACTAGACGCGCATATATAAATACTAGATACAGACACAAATAGAGACTAGACACGCACATATAAATACTAGAAACACACAAATAGATACTAGAAACACACATAAATACTAGATACACACACAAATGGAGAGTAGACATGTACATATAAATACTATATACACACACAAAACGAGACTAGAAACGCACATATAAATACTAGAAACAAACACAAATAGAGACTAGACATGCACATATAAACACACAAATACACACACAAATAGAGACTAGACACGCATACATAAATACTAGATACACACAAATAGAGACTAGACACGCACATATAAATACTAGATACACACACAAATAGAGACTAGACACGAACATATAAATACTAGATACTACACACTAATAGAGACCAGACACGAACATATAAATACTAGATACAGACAAAAAAGAGACTAGTCACAAACAAACACATAGATACTAGACACGCACATATAAATACTAGATTCACACACAAATAGAGACTAGACACACACAAACAGAGACTAGACACACACACATAGAAAATAGACACGCACATATAAATACTGGATACTACAAACAAATAGAGACTTGACACGCACATATAAATACTAGATACACACAAAAATAGAGACTAGACACACACAAACACATAGAGATTAGACACGCACTTATAAATACTAGATACAAACAGAAAAAGAGACTAGACACACACACATATAGAGACTAGACACGCACATATAAATATTAGATTCACACACAAAAAGAGACTAGACACACACATAGAGACTAGACACGCACACACATAGAGACTAGACTTACACATAGAGACGAGACACGCACACACTTAGAGACTAGACACACACATAGAGACTAGACACGCACACACATAGAGACTAGACACACATTAAGAGACTAGACACGCACAAATATAGAGATTAGTCACGCACATAGAGACGAGACACTCACATATAAATACTAGATACACACACAAATAAAGACTAGACACGCACATGTAAATACTAGATAAAGACACAAAAAGAGACTAGACACGCACATGAAAATACTACATACACACACAAATAGAGACTAGACTTGCACATGTAAATACTAGATACACACACAAATAGAGACAAGACACGCATATATAAATACTAGATAGACACACAAATAGAGACTAGACACGCACATATAAATACTAGATACACACAAAAATTGAGACTAGACACGCACACATAAATACTAAATACACACACAATTAGAGACTAGACACGCACATATAGAGACTAGACAAACACATAGAGATTAGACACACACATATATAGAGACTAGACACACACATAGAGACTAGACACACACACATATAGATACTAGACACACACACATAGAGACTGGACGCACACATAGAGACTTGACACACACATACATAGAGACTAAACATACACATAGAGACTAGACACACACACAAAGAGACTAGAAAAACACATAGAGACTAGACACACATAGATACTAGACACACACATAGAGACTAGACACACACATAGAGACTAGACATACACATATAGACAAGACACGCACACATATAGAGACTAGACACGCACACATATAGAGACTAGACACACACATAGAGAATAGACACACACATGTAAAATAGACAAACATATAGAGATAAGACACGCACACATATAAAGAATAGACACATACATAGAGACTAGACTCGCACACACATAGAGACTAGACACTAAAATAGAGACTAGACACGCACTCATTTAGAGACTAAACATACACATAGAGACTAGACACGCACACACATAGAGACTAGACACACACATAGAGACTAGACTCGCACATATAAATACTAGAAACAAACAAATATAGACTAGAAACGCACATATATATACTAGATACACACACAAATAGAGACTAGACACGCACATATATTCTAGATACACACACAAATACAGACTAGACACGCACATATAAATACTAGATACGCACACAAATAGAGACTAGACACGCACATATAAATACTAGATACACACACAAATAGAGACTAGACACGCACATATAAATACTAGATACACACACAAATAGAGACTAGACACGCACATATATTCTAGATACACACACAAATACAGACTAGACACGCACATATAAATACTTTATACACACAAAAATAGAGACTAGACACGCACATAAAAATTCTAGATACACACACAATTAGAGACTAAACACGCACATATAAATGGTAGATACACACTCAAAAATAGAGACTAGACACAAACACACACATAGAGACTAGACACGCACATATAAATATTTGATAAACACACAAATAGAGACTAGACACACACACATATAGAGACTAGACAAGCACATATAAATACTAGATTCACACACAAATAGAAACTAGACAAGCACATATATAAAGACTAGACACACACATAGAGAGACTAAACACACAAATAGAGAGACTAAACACAGGTAGTTAGAGACTAGACACGCACGTATACATACTAGATACACACACAAATAGAGACTAGACACGCACATATAAATACTAGATACACACACAAATAGAGAATAGACACGCACATATAAATACTAGATACACACACAAATAGAGACTAGAAACACACATAGAGACTAGACACACAAATAAAGAGACTAGACATACACATAGAGATTAGACACACACATAGAGACTAGACACACAACTAGACTATACACACACATAAAGACTATACACACACATAAAGACTAGACACACACATAGAGAATAGACACACACATAGAGACTAGACACAAACATAGAGACTAGACACACACATAGAAACTAGACAGACACATATAGAGACTAGACACACACATATAGAGACTAGACAAACACATAGTGACTAGACACACACATAAAGAATATACACACACATATAGAGATTAGACACACACAAAGAGATAAGACACACTCATAGCGACTAGACACACACATAGAGATTAGACAAACATATATATAGAGGCTAGACATACACATAGAGACGTGACACGCACATAGAGACTAGACACACACATAAAGACTAGACAGACACATATAGAGACTAGACAAACACATAGTGACTAGACACACACATAAAGACTAGACAGACACATAGAGACTAAACACACACAGAGAGACTAGACACACACATATAGACTAGACACACACATAGAGACTAGACACACACATATAGAGACTAGACACAAAAAGAGACTAGACACACACGTAGTGACTAGACACACACATAGAGAATATACACACACATATAGAGATTAGACACACACATAGAGACTAGAAACACATATAGAGATTAGACACAAACATATAGAGAGACTAGACACACATATATATAGAGACTAGACACACACATAGAGACTAGACACAGACATAGAGGCTTGACATACACATATATAGAGATTAGACACACACAAAGAAACTAGACACACACATAGAGAATAGACACACACATATATAAAGACTAGACAAATACATAGACTAGACACACACACATATAGAGACTAGACACACTCATATATAGAAACTAAACACACACATATATAGAGACTAGACACACATATAGTGATTAGACACACGCACATATATAGATACTAGACACACACATATTTAGAGACTAGACACACACATAGAGACTAGACACACACACATAGAGACTAGACAAACACACATAGAGACTAGACACACATATATATATATATAGACTAGACACACAAATAGAGACTAGACAAGCACATATAAATACTAGATACACACACACATAGAGACTAGACACGCACATATAAATACTAGATACACACAAAAACAGAGACTAGACACACACACATATAGAGACTAGACACGCACATATAAATACTAAATTCACACACAATTAGAGACTAGACACGCACATATAGAGACTAGACACACACACATAGAGATTAGACACACACATATATAGAGACTAGACACACACATAGAGACTACACACTCACACATATAGATACTAGACACACACACATAGATACTGGACGCAAACATAGAGACTAGACACACACATACATAGAGACTAAACACACACATAGAGACTAGACACACACACAAAGAGAATAGACAAACACATAGAGACTAGACACACACATAGAGACTAGACATACACATATAGAATAGACAAACATATAGAGATAAGACACGCACACATATAAATATTAGACAAATACATAGAGACTAGACTCGCACACACATAGAGACTAGACAAACACATAGAGACTAGACACGCAAACACATAGAGACTAGACACACAAATAGAGACTAGACCCGCACATATATAAAGAGTAGATACACACACAAATACAGACTAGACAGGCAAATATAAATACTAGAAACACACAAATAGAGACTAGACACGCACATATAAATACTAGAAACACATAAATAGAGACTACACACGCACATATAAATACTAGATACACACACAAATGGAGACTAGACACGCACTTATAAACACTAAATACAAACACAAAAAGAGACTAGACACACACACATATAGAGACTAAAAGACGCACATATAAATACAAGATTCACACACAAAAAGAGACTAGACACACACATAGAGACTAGACACGCACACACATAGAGACTAGACATACTCATAGAGACGAGACACGCACACACATAGAGACTAGACACACACATAGAGACTAGACACGCACACACATAGAGACTAGACACACACTACGAGACTAGACACGCACAAAAATAGAGATTAGTCACGCACATAGAGACTAGACACTCACATATAAATACTAGATACACACACAAATAGGGACTAGACAAGAACATATAAATATTAGATACACACACAAATGAAGACTAGACACGCACATATAAATACTAGATAAAGACACAAATAGAGACTAGACCCGCACATGTAAATACTAGATACACACACAAATAGAGACTAGACACGCATATATAAATACTAGATACATACTTATAGAGACTAGACACGCACATATAAATACTAGATACACACACAAATAGAGACTAGACACGCATATATAAATACTAGATAGACACACAAATAGAGACTAGACCCGCACATGGAAATACTAGATACACACACAAATAGAGACTCGACACGCACATATAAATATTAGATACACACAAAAAGAGACTAGACACGCACATATAAATACTAGATACACACACAAATAGAGACTAGACACGCATATATAAATACTAGATAGACACACAAATAGAGACTAGACACGCACATATAAATACTAGATACACACAAAAATTGAGACTAGACACGCACACATAAATACTAGATACACACTCAAATAGAGACTAGACACACACATATAGAGACTAGACACACACACATAGAGATTAGACACACACATATATAGAGACTAGACACACACATAGAGACTAGACACACACACATATAGATACTAGACACACACACATGGAGACTGGACACACACATACATAGAGACTAAACACACACATAGAGACTAGACACACACACAAAGAGACTAGACAAACACATAGAGACTAGACGCACATAGATACTAGACACACACATAGAAACTAGACACACACATAGAGACTAGACATACACATATAGACAAAACACGCACACATATAGAGACTAGACACGCACACATATAGAGACTAGACACACACATAGAGACTAGACACACACATGTAGAATAGACAAACATATAGAGATAAGACACGCACACATATAAAGAATAGACACATACATAGAGACTAGACTCGCACACACATAGAGACTAGACTCTCAAATAGAGACCAGACACGCACTCATATAGAGACTAGACATACTATAGAGACTAGACACGCACACACATAGAGACTAGACACACACATAGAGACTAGACTCGCACATATAAATACTAGAAACACACAAATATAGACTAGAAACGCACATATATATACTAGATACACACACAATTGGAGACTAGACACGAACATATAAATACTAGATACGCACACAAATAGAGACTAGACACGCACATATAAATACTAGATACACACACAAATAGAGACTAGACACGCACATATAAATACTAGATACACACACAAATAGAGACTAGACACGCACATATATTCTAGATACACACACAAATAGAGACTAGACACGCACATATAAATACTAGATACACACACAAATAGAGACTATACACGCACATATAAAAAATAGATACACACACAAAAAGAGACTAGACACGCACATATAAATACTACATACACACACAAATAGAGACTAGACACGCACATAAAAATTCTAGATACACACAAAATTAGAGACAAGACACGCACATATAAATACTAGATACAAACACAAAAAGAGACTAGACACACACACATATAGAGACTAGACACGCACATATAAATACTAGATTCACACACAAAAAGAGACAAGACACACACATAGAGACTAGACACGCACACACATAGAGACTAGACATACTCATAGAGACGAGACACGCACACACATAGAGACTAGACACACACATAGAGACTAGACACGCACACACATAGAGGCTAGACACACACATAGAGACTAGACACGCACACACATAGAGACTAGACGCACACTACGAGACTAGACACGCACAAATATAGAGATTAGTCACGCACATAGAGACTAGACACTCACAAATAAATACTAGATACACACACAAATAGGGACTAGACAAGAACATATAAATATTAGATTCACACACAAATGAAGACTAGACACGCACATATAAATACTAGATAAAGACACAAATAGAGACTAGACCCGCACATGTAAATACTAGATATACACACAAATAGAGACTAGACACGCACATATAAATACTAGATACATACTAATAGAGACTAGACACGCACATTAAAATACTAGATGCACACACAAATAGAGACTAGACACGCATATATAAATACTAGATAGAAACACAAATAGAGACTTGACCCGCACATGTAAATACTAGATACACACACAAATAGAGACTAGACACGCACAAATAAATATTAGATACACACAAATAGAGACTAGACACGCACATATAAATACTAGATACACACACAAATAGAGACTAGACACGCATATATAAATACTAGATAGACACACAAATAGAGACTAGACACGCACATATAAATACTAGATACACAAAAAAATTGAGACTAGACACGCACACATAAATACTAGATACACACACAAATAGAGACTAGACACACACACATATAGAGACTAGACACGCACATATAAATACTAGATTCACACACAATTAGAGACTAGACACGCACATATAGAGACTAGACACACACACATAGAGATTAGACACACACATAGATAGAGACTAGACACACACATAGAGACTAGACAAACACACATATAGATACTAGACACACACACATGGAGACTGGACGCACACATAGAGACTTGACACACACATACATAGAGACTAAACACACACATAGAGACTAGACACACACACAAAGAGACTAGACAAACACATAGAGACTAGACGCACATAGATACTAGACACACACATAGAAACTAGACACACACATAGAGACTAGACATACACAAATAGACAAAACACGCAAACATATAGAGACTAGACACGCACACATATAGAGACTAGACACACACATAGAGACTAGACACACACATGTAGAATAGACAAACATATAGAAATAAGACACGCACACATATAAAGAATAGACACATACATAGAGACTAGACTCGCACACACATAGAGACTAGACACTCAAATAGAGACTAGACACACACTCATATAGAGACTAGACATACACATAGAGACTAGACACTCACACACATAGAGACTAGACACACACATAGAGACTAGACTCGCACATATAAATACTAGAAACACACAAATATAGACTAGAAACGCACATATATCTACTAGATACACACACAACTGGAGACTAGACACGCACATATAAATACTAGATACGCACACAAATAGAGACTAGACACGCACATATAAATACTAGATACACACACAAATAGAGACTAGACACGCACATATAAATACTAGATACACACACAAATAGAGACTAGACACGCACATATATTCTAGATACACACACAAATAGAGACTAGACACGCACATATAAATACTAGATACACACAGAAATAGAGACTATACACGCACATATAAATAATAGATACACACACAAAAAGAGACTAGACACGCACATATAAATACTACATACACACACAAATAAAGACTAGACACGCACATAAAAATTCTAGATACACACAAAATTAGAGACAAGACACGCACATATAAATAGTAGATACACACACAAAAATAGAGACTAGACACAAACACACACATAGAGACTAGACACGCACATATAAATATTAGATAAACACACAAATAGAGACTAGACACACACACATATAGAGACTAGACAAGCACATATAAATACTACATTCACACACAAATAGAAACTAGACAAGCACATATATAAAGACTAGACACACACATAGAGAGACTAAACACACAAATAGAGAGACTAAACACAGGTAGTTAGAGACTAGACACGCACGTATACATACTAGATACACACACAAAAAGAGGCTAGACACGCTCATATAAATACTAGATGCACACAAATAGAGACTATACATGCACATAAAAATACTAGATACACACACAAATAGAGACTAGACACGCACATATAAATAATAGATACACACACAAAAAGAGACTAGACACGCACATATAAATACTACATACACACACAAAAAGAGACTAGACACGCACATACAAATACTAGATACACACACAAATAGAGACTAGACAAGAACATATAAATATTAGATACTCACACAATTAAAGACTAGACACGCACATATAAATACTAGATAAAGACACAAATAGAGACTAGACACGCACATGAAAATACTAGATACACACACAAATAGAGACGAGACCCGCACATGTAAATACTAGATACACACAAATAGAGACTAGACACGCACATATAAATATTAGATACACAAAAAAGAGGCTAGACACGCACATATAAATACTAGATACAAACACAAATAGAGACTAGACAAGGATATATAAATACTAGATACACACACAAATAGAGACTAGACACGCACATATAAATATTAGATACACACTCAAATAGATACTAGACACGCACACATAAATAATAGATACACACACAAATAGAGACTAGACACACACACATATAGAGACTAAACACGCACATATAAATACTAGATTAGCACACAATTAGAGACTAAACACGCACATATAGAGACTAGACACACACACATAGAGATTAGACACACACATATATAGAGACTAGACACACACATATAGACTAGACCCGAACACATATAGAGAGTAGATACACACACAAATAGAGACTAGACACGCATATATAAATACTTGAAACACACAAATAGAGACTAGACACGCACATATAAATACTAGAAACACACAAATAGAGACAAGACACACACACATACATACTAAATACACACACATTTGGAGACTAGACACGCACATATAAATACTAGATACGCACACAAATAGAGACTAGACACGCACATATAAATACTAGATACACACACACATAGAGACTAGACACGCACATAAAAATACTAGATACTCACACAAATAGAGACTAGACACGCACATATAAATACTAGATACACACACAAATAGAGACTAGACACGCACACATAATTACTATATACACACACAAATAGAGACTAGACACGCACATATAAATACTAGATACACACACAAATAGAGACTAGACACGCACATATAAATAATAGATACACACACATAAAGAGACTAGACACGCACATATAAATACTACATACACACACAAATAGAGACTAGACACGCACATATAAATACTAGATACACACACAAATAGAGACTAGACACGCACATATAAAAACTAGATACACAAAAAAATAGAGACTAGACACACACACACATAGAAACTAGACACGCACATATAAATACTAGATACACACACAAATAAAGACTAGAAACACACATATAGAGACTAGATACGCACATATAAATACTAGATATACACACAAATAGATACTAGACACGCACAAATATAGAGACTAGACACACACATAGAGAAACTAAACAAACACATAGAGAGACTAACCCCACACATATATAGTCTAGACACACACTTATAGAGAGTAGACACGCACACACATAGAGACTAGACATACACATAGAAACGAGACACGCACACATATAGAGACTAGACACACACATAGAGACTAGACACGCACACACATAGAGACTAGACACACACATAGAGACTAGACCCGCACACATATAGAGACAAGACACGCACATAGAGACTAGACACGCACATATAAATACTAGCTACAAGAACAAATATAGACTAGACACGCACATATAAATACTAAATACACACACAAATAAGGACTAGACACGCACATATAAATACTAAATACACACACAAATAGAGACTAGATACGCACATGAAAATACTAGATACACACACAAATAGAGACTAGACCCGCACATATAAATACTAGATACAAACACACATAGAGACTAGACACACACATATATAGAGACTAGACACTCACACATAGAGACTGGACACACACATATAGACTAGACACACACAAACATAGAGACTAAACTCTCACATAAAGCCTAGAACATACACATATAGAGACTAAATACACACACATAGAGACTAGACACATACACATAGAGACTAGACACACACATATAGAGACTAGACACACACATAGAGACTAGACACACACATTTAGAATAGACACACACATAGAGCTAAGACACGCACACATATAGAGACTAGACACACACACATAGAGACTAGACACGCACATACATAGAGACTAGACACACACATAAAGACTAGACACAAACACACATAGAGACTAGACACGCACATAGAGACTAGACCCGCAAACATATAGAGACTAGATACACACACAAAAAGAGACAGGACACGCTCATATAAATACTAGAATCAAGCAACTAGAGACTAGACACACACACATAAACAATTGATACACACACAAATGAAGACTAGACACGCACATATAAATACTAGATACGCACACAAATAGAGACCAGACACGCACATATAAATACTAGATACAAACACAAATAGAGACTAGACACGCACATATAAATACTAGATACACACACAAATAGAGACTAGACACGCACATATAAATACTAGATACACACACAAATAGAGACTAGACACGCACTTATAAATACTAGATACACACACAAAAAGAGACTAGACACGCACATATAAATACTAGATACACACACAAATAGAGACTAGACACGCACATATAAATACTATATACACACACAAATAGAGACTAGACACGCACATATAAATTATAGATACACACAAAAAAAGAGATTAAACACACACACACACACATAGAGACTAGACACGCACATATAAATACTAGATACACACACAAATAGAGACTAGACACACACACATATATAGACTAAGAAGGCACATATAAATACTAGACCACACACAAATAGAAACTAGACACGCACATATATAGAGACTAGACACACAGATAGAGAGACTAAACACACACATGTAGAGACTAGACACGCACATACAAATTCTAGATACACACACAAATCGAGACTAGACACGCACATATAAATTCAAGATAAACACACAAATCGAGACTAGACACGCACATATAAATACTAGATACACACACAAATAGAGACTAGACACGCACATATAAATACTAGATACACACACATATAGAGACTAGACACACACACACACACACATTGAGACTAGACACACACATATAAATACTATATACACACACAAAAAGAGACTAGACACACACACATATAGAGACTAGACACACAAATATAAATACTAGATTTACACACAAATAGAAACTAGACACACACACATATAGAGACTAGACACGTACATATAAATACTAGATACACACACAAATATAAACTAGACACGCACACATATAGAGACTAGACACACACTTAGAGAGACAACACACACATTTAGAGGCTTGATACACACTTATAGAGAGTAGACACACACTTAGAGAGAGGATGCAGATACATAGAGAGACAAGACACACGCATGTAGAGAGTAGACACACACATAGAGAGACTAGACACACATATAGAGACTAGAGACACACACACATGGAGAGTAGACACAAACATATTGGGACAAGAGACACACATAGAGACTAGACACGCACACACTTAGAATCTAGACATACACATAGAAACGAGACACGCACACATATAGAGACTAGACACACACATAGAGACTAGACACGCACACATAGAGACTAGACACACACATAGAGACTAGACCCGCACACATATAGAGACTAGACACGCACATAGAGACTAGACACGCACATATAAATACTAGCTACAAGAACAAATAGAGACTAGACACGCACATATAAATACTAGATTTACACACAAATAGATACTAGACACACACACATATAGAGACTAATCACGCACATATAAATACAAGATACACACACAAATATAAACTAGACACGCACACATATAGAGACTAGACACACACATAGAGACTAGACACGCACACACATAGAGACTAGACACACACATAGAGACTAGACCCGCACAAATATAGAGACTAGACACGCACATGGAGACTAGACACGCACATATAAATACTAGCTACAAGAACAAATAGAGACTAGACACGCACATATAAATTTTAGATACACACACAAATAAAGACTAGACACACACATATAAATACTAGATACACACACAAATAGAGACTAGACACGCACATGAAAATACTAGATACACACACAAATAGAGACTAGACCCGCACATATAAATACTAGATACACACACAAATAGAGACTAGACACGCACATATAAATATTAGATACACACACAAATAAAGACTAGACACGCACATATAAATACTAGATACACATAAAAAAAGAGACTAGACACGCATATATAAATACTAGATACACACGCAAATAGAGACTAGACACGCACATATAAATACTAAATACACACACAAATATAGACTAGACACGGACATATAAATACTAGATGCACACACAAATAGAGACTAGACACACACACATATAGAGACTAGACACGCACATATAAATAATAGATACACACAAAAATAGAGACTAGATACAAACACACATATAGAGACTAGACACGCACATATAGAAACTAGACACACACACATAGAAACTAGCAACACACATATATTGAGACTAGACACATATAGAGACTAGACACACTTACATATATATATATTAGACACACACACATAGAGACAGGACACACACTTAGAGACTATACAGACACATACATAGAGACTAAACACACAGATAGAGACTAGATACACGCACATAGAGACTATACACATACACACATAAAGACTAGACACACACATATATAGACTAAACAAACACATAGAGACTAGACACAGAAATACTACACACACACATAGAGACAAGACACACACATAGAGACTAGACATACATATAGAGACTAAACAGATACATAGAGACTAGACACACACATTTAGAATAAACACACATAGAGACAAGACACGCCCACATATAGAGACTAGACACACACATTTAGAATAAACACACATAGAGATAAGACACGCACACTTATAGAGACTAGACACACACATAAAGACTAGACAAGCACACACATAGAGACTAGTCACTCGCATAAAGACTAGACACGCACTTATATAGAGACAAGACATACACATAGAGACTAGACACGCACACACACAGAGACTAGACACACACATAGAGACTAAACCCGCACACATATAGAGACTAGATACACACACAAATAGAGACTAGACACGCACATATAAATACTAGAAACACAAGTAGAGACTAGACATGCACATATAAATACTAGGTACACACACAAATAGAGACTAAACACGTACATATAAATACTAGATACACACACAAATAGTGACTAGACACGCACATATAAATACTAGAAACACACAAATAGAGACTAGACAAGCACATATAAAGACTAGATACACACACAAATAGAGACTAGACACACACTTAAAAAATACTAGATACACACAGAAAAAAAGACTAGACACGCACATATAAATACTAGAAACACACAAAAATAGAGCCTAGACACACACACACACATAGACTAGTCACGCACATACAAGTAATAGATACACACACAAATAGAAACTAGACACACGCACATATAGAGACTAGACACTCACATATAAATACTAGATACACACACAAATAGAGTTTAGACACACGCACATATAGAGACTAGACACTCACAAATACATACTAGATACACACACAAATATAGAATAGACACGCACATATAAATACTAGATACACACACAAATAGAGACAAGACACGCATATATAAATACTAGATACAAACAAAAATAGAAACATGACACACACACACACATAGAAACTAGACACGCACATATAAATACTAGATACACACACAAATAGAGACTAGACACACGCACATATAGAGACTAGACACTTACATATAAATACTAGATACACATACAAATAGATACTAGACACGCACAAATATAGAGACTAGACACACACACATAAACAATTGATACACACACAAATGGAGACTAGACACGCTAATATAAATGCTAGATACGCACACAAATAGAGACTAGACACGCACATATAAATACTAGATACAAACACAAATAGAGCTTAGACACGCACATATAAATACTAGATACACACACAAATAGAGACTAGACACGCACATATAAATACTAGATACACACACAAATAGAGACTAGACACGCACATATAAATACTAGATACACACACAAAAAGAGACTAGACACACACACATATATAGACTAAGAAGGCACATATAAATACTAGATCACACACAAATAGAAACTAGACACGCACATATATAGAGACTAGACACACAGATAGAGAGACTAAACACACACATGTAGAGACTAGACACGCACATACAAATTCTAGATACACACACAAATCGAGACTAGACACGCACATATAAATTTAAGATAAACACACAAATTGAGACTAGACACGCACATATAAATACTAGATACACACACAAATAGAGACTAGACACGCACATATAAATACTAGATACACACAAATATAGAGACTAGACACACACACACACATAGAGACTAGACACGCACATATAAATACTATATACACACACAAAAAGAGACTAGACACACACACATATAGAGACTAGACACACAAATATAAATACTAGATTTACACACAAATAGATACTAGACACACACACATATAGAGACTAGACACGTACATATAAATACTAGATACACACACAAATATAAACTAGACACGCACACATATAGAGACTAGACACACACATAGAGAGACAACACACACATTTAGAGGCTTGACACACACTTAAAGAGAGTAGACACACACTTAGAGAGAGGATGCAGATACATAGAGAGACAAGACACACGCATGTAGAGAGTAGACGCACAAATAGAGACTAGACACGCACATATAAATACTAGATACACACACAAATAGAGACTAGACACGCACATATAATTACTAGATACACACACAAATAGAGACTAGACACGCACATATAAATACTAGATACACACACAAATAGAGACTAGACACGCACATATAAATACTAGATACACACACAAATAGAGACTAGAAACGCACATATAAATACTAGATACACAAAAAAAAAGAGACTAGACACACACACACATAGAAACTAGACACGCACATATAAATACTAGATACACACACAAATAAAGACTAGAAACACACATATAGAAACTAAACAAACACATAGAGAGACTAAACCCACACATATATAGTCTAGACACACGCTTATAGATAGTAGACACGCACACACATAGAGACTAGACATACACATAGAAACGAGACACGCACACATATAGAGACTAGACACACACATACAGACTAGACACGCACACACATAGAGACTAGACACACACATAGAGACTAGACCCGCACACATATAGAGACTAGACACGCACATAGAGACTAGACACGCACATATAAATACTAGCTACAAGAACAAATATAGACTAGACACGCACATATAAATACTAAATACACACACAAATAAGGACTAGACACGCACATATAAATACTAGAGACACACACAAATAGAGACTAGATACGCACATATAAATACTAGATACACACACAAATAGAGACTAGACACGCACATATAAATACTAGATACACAAACAAATGGAGACTAGACACGCATATATAAATACTAGATACACACGCAAGTAGAGACTAGACACGCACATATAAATACTAAATACACACACAAAAAGAGACTTGACACGCACACACACATAGACTAGTCACGCACATACAAGTAATAGATACACACACAAATAGAAACTAGACACACGCACATATAGAGACTAGACACTCACATATAAATACTAGATACACACACAATTAGAGTTTAGACACACGCACATATAGAGACTAGACACTCACATATACATACTAGATACACACACAATTATAGAATAGACACGCACATATAAATACTAGATACACACACAAATAGAGACTAGACACGCACATATAAATACTAGATACAAACAAAAAAAGAAACATGACACACACACACACAAAGAAACTAGACACGCACATATAAATACTAGATACACACACAAATAGAGACTAGACACACGCACATATAGAGACTAGACACTTACATATAAATACTAGATACACATACAAATAGATACTAGACACGCACAAATATAGAGACTAGACACACACATAGAGAGACTAAACACACACATATATAGAGACTAGACACACACATAGAGACTAGACACTCACACATAGAGACTGGACACACACATATAGACTAGACACACACATACATAGAGACTAAACTCTCAAATAAAGCCTAGACACATACACATATAAAGACTAAATACACACACATAGAGACTAGACACATACACATAGAGACTAGACACACACATATAGAGACTAGACACACACATAGAGACTAGACACACACATTTAGAATAGACACACACATAGAGCTAAGACACGCACACATATAGAGACTAGACACACACACATAGAGACTAGACACGCACATACATAGAGACTAGACACACACATAAAGACTAGACACAAACACACATAGAGACTAGTTACTCACATAGAGACTAGACACGCACTCATATAGAGACTAGACATACACATAGAGTCTAGACACGCACACACATAGAGACTAGACACGCACATAGAGACTAGACCCGCAAACATATAGAGACTAGATACACACACAAAAAGAGACAGGACACGCTCATATAAATACTAGAATCAAGCAACTAGAGACTAGACACACACACATAAACAATTGATACACACACAAATGGAGACTAGACACGCACATATAAATACTAGATACGCACACAAATAGAGACTAGACACGCACATATAAATACTAGATACAAACACAAATAGAGACTAGACACGCACATATAAATACTAGATACACACACAAATAGAGACTAGACACGCACATATAAATACTAGATACACACACAAATAGAGACTAGACACGCACATATAAATACTAGATACACACACAAAAAGAGACTAGACACTCACATATACATACTAGATACACACACAATTATAGAATAGACACGCACATATAAATACTAGATACACACACAAATAGAGACTAGACACGCACATATAAATACTAGATACAAACAAAAATAGAAACATGACACACACACACACAAAGAAACTAGACACGCACATATAAATACTAGATACACACACAAATAGAGACTAGACACACGCACATATAGAGACTAGACACTTACATATAAATACTAGATACACATACAAATAGATACTAGACACGCACAAATATAGAGACTAGACACACACATAGAGAGACTAAACACACACATATATAGAGACTAGACACACACATAGAGACTAGACACTCACACATAGAGACTGGACACACACATATAGACTAGACACACACATACATAGAGACTAAACTCTCAAATAAAGCCTAGACACATACACATATAAAGACTAAATACACACACATAGAGACTAGACACATACACATAGAGACTAGACACACACATATAGAGACTAGACACACACATAGAGACTAGACACACACATTTAGAATAGACACACACATAGAGCTAAGACACGCACACATATAGAGACTAGACACACACACATAGAGACTAGACACGCACATACATAGAGACTAGACACACACATAAAGACTAGACACAAACACACATAGAGACTAGTTACTCACATAGAGACTAGACACGCACTCATATAGAGACTAGACATACACATAGAGTCTAGACACGCACACACATAGAGACTAGACACGCACATAGAGACTAGACCCGCAAACATATAGAGACTAGATACACACACAAAAAGAGACAGGACACGCTCATATAAATACTAGAATCAAGCAACTAGAGACTAGACACACACACATAAACAATTGATACACACACAAATGGAGACTAGACACGCACATATAAATACTAGATACGCACACAAATAGAGACTAGACACGCACATATAAATACTAGATACAAACACAAATAGAGACTAGACACGCACATATAAATACTAGATACACACACAAATAGAGACTAGACACGCACATATAAATACTAGATACACACACAAATAGAGACTAGACACGCACATATAAATACTAGATACACACACAAAAAGAGACTAGACACGCACATATAAATACTAGATACACACACAAATAGAGACTAGACACGCACATATAAATACTAGATACACACACAAATAGAGACTAGACACGCACATATAAATACTATATACACACACAAAAAGAGACTTGACACGCACATATAAATATTAGATACACACAAAAAAGAGACTAAACACACACACACACATAGAGACTAGACACGCACATATAAATACTAGATACACACAAAAATAGAGACTAGACACACACACATATATAGACTAAGAAGGCACATATAAATACTAGATCACACACAAATAGAAACTAGACACGCACATATATAGAGACTAGACACACAGATAGAGAGACTAAACACACACATGTAGAGACTAGACACGCACATACAAATTCTAGATACACACACAAATCGAGACTAGACACGCACATATAAATTCAAGATAAACACACAAATCAAGACTAGACACGCACATATAAATACTAGATACACACACAAATAGAGACTAGACACGCACATATAAATACTAGATACACACAAATATAGAGACTAGACACACACACACACACACATTGAGACTAGACACACACATATAAATACTATATACACACACAAAAAGAGACTAGACACACACACATATAGAGACTAGACACACAAATATAAATACTAGATTTACACACAAATAGAAACTAGACACACACACATATAGAGACTAGACACGTACATATAAATACTTGATACACACACAAATATAAACTAGACACGCACACATATAGAGACTAGACACACACATAGAGAGACAACACACACATTTAGAGGCTTGATACACACTTATAGAGAGTAGACACACACTTAGAGAGAGGATGCAGATACATAGAGAGACAAGACACACGCATGTAGAGAGTAGACACACACATAGAGAGACTAGACACACATATAGAGACTAGAGACACACACACATGGAGAGTAGACACAAACATATTGGGACAAGAGACACACATAGAGACTAGACACGCACACACTTAGATTCTAGACATACACATAGAAACGAGACACGCACACATATAGAGACTAGACACACACATTGAGACTAGACACGCACACATAGAGACTAGACACACACATAGAGACTAGACCCGCACACATATAGAGACTAGACACGCACATAGAGACTAGACACGCACATATAAATACTAGCTACAAGAACAAATAGAGACTAGACACGCACATATAAATACTAGCTTTACACACAAATAGATACTAGACACACACACATATAGAGACTAATCACGCACATATAAATACAAGATACACACACAAATATAAACTAGACACGCACACATATAGAGACTAGACACACACATAGAGACTAGACACGCACACACATAGAGACTAGACACACACATAGAGACTAGACCCGCACACATATAGAGACTAGACACGCACATAGAGACTAGACACGCACATATAAATACTAGCTACAAGAACAAATAGAGACTAGACACGCACATATAAATTTTAGATACACACACAATTAGAGACTAGACACGCACATATAAATACTAGATACACACACAAATAAAGACTAGACACACACATATAAATACTAGATACACACACAAATAGAGACTAGACACGCACATGAAAATACTAAATACACACACAAATATAGACTAGACACGGACATATAAATACTAGATGCACACACAAATAGAGACTAGACACACACACATATAGAGACTAGACACGCACATATAAATAATAGATACACACAAAAATAGAGACTAGATACAAACACACATATAGAGACTAGACACGCACATATAGAAACTAGACACACACACATAGAAACTAGCAACACACATATATTGAAACTAGACACATATAGAGACTAGACACACTTACATATATATATATTAGACACACACACATAGAGACAGGACACACACTTAGAGACTATACAGACACATACATAGAGACTAAACACACACATAGAGACTAGATACACGCACATAGAGACTATACACATACACATATAAAGACTAGACACACACATATATAGACTAAACAAACACATAGAGACTAGATACAGAAATACTACACACACACATAGAGACAAGACACACACATAGAGACTAGACATACATATAGAGACTAAACAGATACATAGAGACTAGACACACACATTTAGAATAAACACACATAGAGACAAGACACGCCCACATATAGAGACTAGACACACACATTTAGAATAAACACACATAGAGATAAGACACGCACACTTATAGAGACTAGACACACACATAAAGACTAGACAAGCACAAACATAGAGACTAGTCACTCGCATAAAGACTAGACACGCACTTATATAGAGACAAGACATACACATAGAGACTAGACACGCACACACACAGAGACTAGACACACACATAGAGACTAAACCCGCACACATATAGAGACTAGATACACACACAAATAGAGACTAGACACGCACATATAAATACTAGAAACACAAGTAGAGACTAGACATGCACATATAAATACTAGGTACACACACAAATAGAGACTAGACAAGCACATATAAAGACTAGATACACACACAAATAGAGACTAGACACACACACAAAAAATACTAGATACACACAGAAAAAGAGACTAGACACGCACATATAAATACTAGAAACACACAAAAATAGAGCCTAGACACACACACACACATAGACTAGTCACGCACATACAAGTAATAGATACACACACAAATAGAAACTAGACACAAGCACATATAGAGACTAGACACTCACATATAAATACTAGATACTCACACAAATAGAGTTTAGACACACGCACATATAGAGACTAGACACTCACATATACATACTAGATACACACACAAATATAGAATAGACACGCACATATAAATACTAGATACACACACAAATAGAGACTAGACACGCACATATAAATACTAGATACAAACAAAAATAGAAACATGACACACACACACACATAGAAACTAGACACGCACATATAAATACTAGATACACACACAAATAGAGACTAGACACACGCACATATAGAGACTAGACACTTACATATAAATACTAGATACACATACAAATAGATACTAGACACGCACAAATATAGAGACTAGACACACACATAGAGAGACTAAACACACACATAGAGAGGCTAGACAAAGACTTATAGAGAGTAGGCACACACTTAAAGAGACGAGACACTCACAAAGGGAGACAAGACACGCACATGTATAATGTAGACACACACAGAGAGACTAAACACACACATATAAAATAAATACTAGAAACACACACAAATAGAGACTAGACACACACACATATAGAGACTAGACACACACATAGAAAGACTAAACACACACATTTAGAGGCTATACACACACTTATAGAGAGTAGACACACACTTAAAGAGAGAAGGCACATACATAGAGAGTCAAGACACACGCATGTAGAGAGTAGACACACACAGAGAGACTAAACACACACATATAGAGACTAGAAACACACTTAGAGAGACTAGACACACACATATAGAGACTAGACACACACATATAGAGACTAGGGGACACACACACATAGAGAGTAGACACAAACATATTGGGACAAGAGACACACATAGAGACAAGACACGCACACATATAGAGACTAGACACACACATAGAGACTAGACACACACATGTAGACTAGACACACACATAGAGACTAGACACGCACACAGATAGAGACTAGACACACACATAGAGACTAGACACGCACACACATAGCAACTAGACACACACATAGAGACGAGACACGCACGCATATAGAGACTAGACACACACATAGAGACTAGACACGCACACACATAGAAACTAGACACACAGATAGAGACTAGACACGCACATAGAGACTAGACACGCACATATAAATACTAGATACATACACAAATAAAGACTAGACACGCACATATAAATACTAGATACACACACAAATAGAGACTAGACACGCTTATATAAATACTAGATACACACACAAATAGAGACTAGACATGCACATATAAATACTTGAAACACACAAATAGATACTGGACACACACACATAAATACACACACAAATGGAGAGTAGACACGCACATATAAATACTAGATACACACAAATAGAGACTAAACACGCACATATAAATACTAGATACACATACAGATAGAGACTAGACACTCACATATAAATACTAGATACACACAAAAATAGAGACTAGACACACTTACACACAAAGAGACTAGACACGCACATACAAATACTAGATAATTACACAATTAGAGACTAGATACACACACATATAGAGACTAGACACGCACATATAAAAAGTCAAAGAGTGTCCTTAATGTGTGCCAATGAAATGCCAGATCAAAAGGAAGAGAAGCCACTGGGAATGCCACCTCATATATTAGCTTTAAAAATTGGATATCACATTATATTATGGCGTAATCTAGATCCGTCCAATCTTTTTATCTCTCTTCTGGGGGTAAAACTAAAAATTTAGTTTATTCTAAAGCTGTGAGTTAAATGTCAAATTTGTGATGGACAATAATTCATTTGGATGTTTACATTTTTTGCTTTACTAAACCTAGAGCTACTGACAATTTATTTAATTCATTTTAAACCATTTAATATGCTTAAAATATGCATTTTTTAAATTATCTTTTGGGGTTTTAATCTTTTATTTAATTTTGTGTGCCGTTGTATTAGAAGATTCTTTTTTTTTCTTATGTGTTATAATAATGCTACCCAACACTCATTATATTATTTTACATATTAAACTGATGTGTTTTAAACAAATTGTGGTTTGGCATTGCTATAAGTTTAGTATAATAGTATAATCTAATTATTTTATTTTCATTTCTATAGACATTTCACTTGATGTTTTTTTCATACAAATTTTAATAAAACTTGCATTTGTTGGAAAGTTTTTACTTTGTTAAAAAATTTATACAGCATGTTTCTTTTTAAAACTCTTTATTGTTGTCTGAATGTTTTTGTCATTATTATTTGTTTATATTTTTCAAGCTTAATTCCTCTGTGTTGTCTGGAAATAAATTAAATAGGCCTGTAAAATGATTTTCCATTCCTATTAGTATATTAGCTTTCCAATTGTAGTAGTTAGCTTAATTACATAAATACACAACATAAATTTGAAATTAATTCCTATTTGCCTAGGTCCATTGCAACTAAATAAATAATTAGTTCATCATGTTCGTAAAATAATTGTGTTTCAAGCTGAGTCTATGTAATTTTTACCCCGGGCAACGCCGGGTAATATAGCTAGTATATAATATATTGTTAGGAAATAATGTTCAATAACATTGCAAACTAAATTATTATATATAATATATTGTTAGGAAATAATGTTCAATAACTTCGCCAACTAAATTATTATATATAATATATTGTTAGGAAATAATGTTCAATAACATCGCCAACTAAATTATTATATATAATATATTGTTAGGAAATAATGTTCAATAACATCGCCAACTAAATTATTATATATAATATATTGTTAGGAAATAATGTTCAATAACATCGCCAACTAAATTATTATATATAATATATTGTTAGGAAATAATGTTCAATAACATTGCCAACTAAATTATTATATATAATATATTGTTAGGAAATAATGTTCAATAACATCGCCAACTAAATTATTATATATAATATATTGTTAGGAAATAATGTTCAATAACATCGCCAACTAAATTATTATATATAATATATTGTTAGGAAATAATGTTCAATAACATCGCCAACTAAATTATTATATATAATATATTGTTAGGAAATAATGTTCAATAACATCGCCAACTAAATTACATTCAAAATTAAGACACCTCCTGCTTAAACTTTCAAAAGCTAGACAAGTTTATTTATAAACAGGTCAATTATAATGCAAACAAGTCAAGTGTGACACGTATAATTATATATATATATATATATATATATATAAAAGATATTCAGACATTTAGTTTACATGGTCATTGTAACATGTCTATTTATATGATTCTATGTCTATATCATTATATCTTAATTAAAGAATGGCAAAAATCATACAACAAAGATTGAAAATTTTACATTGTCTAGATGAGGTGAATGATTAAACTGGAGAAATATGCAAATACAGGTTTTATAATTGTTAGAAACTTAATTATGGATAATTAAGCAAGAAATCCCGGCTCAACTAATTAAGTTTAATACAATAATCCAGCGGTTAGTTCACCGGACTGTCAACCAAAAACCAATTGACAGGTCGCGGGTTCTAGCCCTGCCATACGATGGATCCCTGTCGCCCTGCAGGAGTTTTGGGCCTAGTGGACGTAATAATCTTCTATCTAGAAGGAACGTCTGTAAACTTATAGGATAAATAATATGAATTACCACTAACAATTTACTACAAGTAACACAACGTAAAATAGAATGACAGAGACTATCCTTTAAATGTAGAAAATGATTACTTTCTATAATTTATTCATGTTGATATTAGTTTAAGAAATACAAACAAACAAATATCAAAACCAATATTATAAAATGATAAGCTTATATATAAGAAAAAGATTAGTATATTAAAAGAAATTCTTTCAATATAGTACTAATGAAAAATAAGTGAAGAGGTATGAGTGACATTAATTTATAAGCATTGACGTTGTTAACACCCTTAATGTGTTGGATTGTGAAATGATAGTCTTGTAAAAGCAAGCTCCATCTACAGATTCGAGAGTTGCGAAAAGTTGCACTTTTGAGATAGGAGAGCGGTCGGTGGTCACATTGAAGTGTAAAGTGTGTGCCGAGAAGATAGCGTGACAGTCGCTGCACGCTCCAGACAATGGCTAGACACTCTTTTTCAATAGTGGAGTAACGCTGTTCTCTTGGTAGTAACTTCCTGCTGAAGAATTTCACTGGGTGATGGAAACCGTCAACAACTTGCATTAAGCAACAGGATATACCTATATTAGAGGCATCAGTATGTAAAACAAATGGAAATTGAGGATTTGGAAGCGTTAATATAGGTGTTGTTGTAAGACAAGTCTGACTTCCTCTCAGTGCACTGTCACACTCTGGACTCCAATGGACTTTAAGCGGTTTCCCTTTTTTAAGAAGTTCAGTTATAGGGGACACCAGACTAGCGAAGGAAGGTATAAACTTACTGTAATAGTTGGCTAGGCCCATCAACGAAAGGACTTCCTGCTTTGTTTGTGGTACTCTAAGGTTTAAAACTTTCTCAATATTTGAAGGGTCAGGTCTTAAAGTTCCCTCTCCTACCACGTGCCCCAAGAAGTTGATAACATTGTGAGCTATCTGGAGCTTACTTGGTTTTACAGTAAAACCTGTTTCGCGTAATCTGTGCAGAACAGCGGAAAGTGATTCTAGATGTGATTCCCAGGTATCATTAAACACACACATATATCGTCGAAATATAATATCACGTTCGACAAACCCGTTAGAACATTGCGAACTGTTCTATTAAAGAAGCTTGGGCAATTGATTAGGCCAAAAGGAAGGTATTTGAACTGGTAATGCCCTCCCGGTACTCTAAATGCCGTAAAATGACGACTGTCTGGTTCGATTGGAATTTGATGGAAGCCCTTTGTGAGGTCGACTTTTGTCAAATACTTTGCAGTACTAAGGTATGTAAAAAGGTCTTCCTGATCAGGAATGACTTCGGCATCAAATTTGGTAATGGCATTCAGTTTACGAAAGTCAACACAAGTGCGAATAGTACCGTCTCGTTTTTTCACGAACACAACAGGGGATGAATAAGGCGAATCTGATTCCTCAATTATGTCTAAATTAAGCAAATTGTCAATTTCGGAGGCTAACACGTCTTTCATATGTATTGGTACTGCGTAGGGCTTAAGCGCGATAGGTTTGTCAGATGTTAGTTCAATTTTAAATTCCTTCACTTTAGGTCTTCCAGGAATATCAGTGATAATACTCGAAAATTCGGAAGGGATATTGTGGATTTGCACTTTTTGTGAAGCTGGTAGCTCGGGGTTTATGTCTAATTCCCCTATGGAATTAGAATCGCCATAATTTAAAGTAGGAAGATCAGGTATTTGACTTGAGACACAGTCATTTGCCTCGTCATGTTCGGAGTCGGTTACGACGGAAACCGCGCACGCGTCTTAACCTCATCGTCAACGTTAGAAAGGTCATCGTTACTTCATTCATGATATTTTAGCAGTCTGTTAATGTGATATATTTCGGATTTCCCACCCTTCTTAATAGCCACATTTAAGTTTGAGACTTTCTTCTGCCCAACATTAGGCCCATCCCAATGGGAGGAAAGTTTGTTTTGCTTGTTGGGTTTGAGTAAGAGGACAGAGTCTCCTACATTGATGTCTTTGTCAGTTGCACTTTGGTCATAATAGGCCTTATATTGGGATTTACTGACCTTGTCGTTTTCTAGAGCCAGATGGCTAGCCACACCCAACCTATTTTTTAAGTCTAGAAGGTAATCATACACAGTTTTAGTCTCTTTTTCTAAAAACTGATCCGTGAAGAGGTGTTTTAAGATAGACATTGGGCCCCTTACTCTTCTTCCATAAACAAGCTCATATGGGGAGTAATGCGTCGAATCGTTTGGGACTTCCCTGTAAGCAAAGAGAGCGGCGCTAATATAACGATTCCAATTGTTAGGGTCTTTCTGTGCGACCTTCCGGAGCATAGATTTTAGAGACACCTTCTTCCAGGCGTTTAAAATTTTTGTCTAGCTGAGGGCCATTTCTATGATAATCATCGGGCGGTAACTGGCTAGTTTGTGAATAGTTTGTTCGCTCGTGGCTTTGACTATTTTTTTCTGGTTGGGCACACCGTTTTGGGGAATCTAAATCTTTTTTACTTTGGTCCTCTATATACTGGGTAAGTTTCTTCCCTTTTAACCCATATCTGGTGGCCTCAGCTTTTAACTGTTCCACCGTTTGCGGCGTATAGTGTGTTGACATTATGTAGGAAAGAAGACACAAACAAGTATGCTCCTGACAGAATACTGTTTTTGTCTCAAATCGGAGATAACACTCACTGTCACAAACAAAGCAGTGTTTCGGTGTTGTAATTGGAAACCCCTACGGCGTGACGGCCGTACAATAAAAATACTTTAAACTGAAGTGAGCCCGTAAAACCCGTACCGGGTAAACTCTTCACCCCTTAACTCCTAGCACACAACACACACACACACGAGAGGAAAACAGACTTATCCGTCCGACGTGATGTGCAGGGGTGGGATCCGGAAACTGTATGGAGGTAATTACTACCAGCGTCCAGTGAAGTCAAAAGAAAGGACAGGTGAACTTGTAACACACATACCGCTCTAGGAAAGGAGTTGGATCAGAAGTTGTAAATGGTGATATGGAACTGAAAAGATAACTTTTAAAACAAAACCAACAATGTTAACAAAAGAAAAAAAATGTTTAACAATCCGTAGCGTAGAAAAAAAATGAAATAATAAAATCAAACAGTAAATGTTATTATTTGTTTAGGCATAAAACATGCATATACCACCAATTTAAAGAGAAGAAAATATAATAAAATATACAGGCTTATAGTTATAGCCTACTTTGGACGACCCCCACAATGTCAGGAACTTAATTATGAATAATTAAGCAAGAAATCCCGGCTCAACTAATTAAGTTTAATACAATGATAATATATTAAATACCACTAACAATTTACTACAAGTAGCACAACGTAAAATAGAATAACAGAAACTATCTTTTAAATGTAGAAAATGATTACTTTACTATACTTTATTCACGTTGATCTTAGTTTAAGAATAACAAACAAACAAATATCAAAACCAATATTATAAAATTATAAGCTTATATATAAGAAAAAAAATGAGTATATTAAAAGAAATTCTTTCAATATAGTACTAATGAAAAAAAAAGTGAAGAGGTATGAGTGACATTAATTTATAAACATTAAGGCGTAATATAAAATGGCCTGCTAACAAAATTGATGAGAATGAATATAAGAAGAAGATTAGATCTAATAACGAAAGTGATTAATATTAAAATTTGCTATCCATATCCATAGTTCGTATCTCGTATAACAATAACATAGGGTTTGTCCCGCCTTAGTTCAACTGTTAAGACTTCCTTTCGTTTCACCTGCTTGGTCCCTCCGACGTCCACTATGGCACGACACGGACAACCCACTCCGACGTATTAGTGGCGCAACTAACTGCTGCCAGTAGTCAGTCAATATCGTGGTCGTCCACTCGTCTCTCTCTTACTCGTTTCCTTCACTACACACTGGCCGTCACCCGTGTCAGAAATTAACTGTCCAGTGTCCTCTTTTTTTCGGTGGTCTGGCAAAGTCTCGTCTACGGACAGATAACATAGCTTGAGCAAGATACAAACACCAAGCCTCTTAGCAAAAGTTCTGTGCCGCAAAGTCAGTCTCCCTAAGTTAAATAGTCGTCTCGACTCCCCCAATTTCCTAGCCTGTCAGTTATCACATTCTATGTAAAAATTTATGCTACATTTAAAGGATAGTCTCTGTCATTCTATTTTACGTTGTGTTACTTGTAGTAAATTGTTAGTGGTAATTCATATTATTTATCCTATAAGTTTACAGACGTTCCTTCTAGATAGAAGATGTCTTGGCCAACCTTGATTCCCCCTTTGTCCCTTTAGCGCCCTATCCGTCTATAGTTACCCGCCCCTAGGTATACATCTTCCTGTTAGACTCTCTCTACCTCGATTCTGTTGTTTGTGCTAAAGTTGCTGTGTCGTGGGACCAAGCTCAGTATTAGCAAAATATATTATTATAATTTTGTTAGCGTTCCCATGATTTTTATTGTATTTGACAATAATATGCAATTAAATAGTATCCTCTATAAACAAATTGAACTTTGCAATATGTGTTGTTATTTATTTTCATTTCAATTTTTTAATGCATTAATTTTTTAGTAGAAAATTGATTAAATACATATTATTACTTTTTAAAAAATCATGAAAGTACTTTGTTTTTAAATTTAAGATACCCAAATATAAATCTAGTTATCGGCACCATTGTTTAAATATAACGGAATATAATTTTACATATATAAGCTTTTATATTATAAAGGTAATTAAAAAATTGAAATGAAAAAAACAACAACAAAAAATATTATAAGCAATTTAAAATAAATTGATTTCTTTTACATTAGGCTACTTATAAAATGTGACCTAGCGTTGGAAAAAAATAATTCTGACATAAGAATCTTTTGCTGTATTTATTGCTGATTAAAAAACAAAATTACACAAACCAAACTTAAATATTGTATAAAATAAAATAATTTCTTTAAATTTTGTGTATTTTTGCTTTTACTTTTATTATTAAATATGTATTTAATTTGGACAGCTTAGTGAAATTTACTTTAATTTTTTTTTTATATTACGGTATTTATTCAAATTTAAAGTATTTCAAACAAGATCATAAAGTAGTTGTTTGTGATTACAAATTACAAATATTATAGATTACATATTTTTGATGATGCTATTCATAACAGGTAAAGTTTGAACATACTCTACATAGACCATATTATGTTACCAAAATAATTTTAAAAAGTATTTTAAAATTATTTTTTTTCAAACGTAAATATTATCGACTTGTTTAATTGTGTTTGTGAATTCGTTCCACTACAGAGGTGCTGCCACGCTGTAGATAAGAGCGACTTGTTTAATTGTGTTTGGGAATTCGTTCCACTACAGAGGTGCTGCCACGCTGTAGATGAGAGCGACTTGTTTAATTGTGTTTGGTAATTCGTTCCACTACAGAGGTGCTGCCACGCTGTAGATGAGAGCGACTTGTTTAATTGTGTTTGGTAATTCGTTCCACTACAGAGGTGCTGCCACGCTGTTTTTCTTTTTACTTTTGGTTTCTTGAGTTGTTGAGGAAGTTTGTTTGATCGCAGTTCCGGTTTTTCTGATATGTGTAACTCAGCCAAAGATCAAATGTACTGTGGCTATTGTCCGTGAAGTCTTTATAGAGCATAGATTATCTATATCCTTGTCTAAAATCGGCCATTAGCATACGCACCACTTATCTATAATATAAAAAAAACAACATTTTTCCCGACAAATGTAAGTGATCGGCCACTCCATGTAAAATATAGACTATATCTAGCTCAGTTATTATGCCTTACAGCAGCTGTTCTCAAAGATGAAGCTTTGTATGAACAAATTAAATTATCAGTTTGTTTTTTGCTAAACTTCCCATCATTAGACCCTGATATTTTATTTTTCTTTAGGAACCTGATATTTTTATCTGCCCACAAAAACATGACTTAATATATTCAACAAAACCATGAATAGGAACATAATATATTATATTATAACATTTAAGTTAATAAAATCCTAGCAAGACATAATTTCATTATTTGTTTTTCTTTTTCAGTCTACAAACACGGAAGGACTACATAATGTTGCAAACAAGTACTGAAACTAAAACCTTTGATAAAACAAACTTGAAAATGGATTTTCTTTCTCTATTATATGAGCTTTATAATTGTTGCCACTAGAGCAGTACCAGATTCATTTCAACAGCTTTATTCAAAGGTACTTATAGCGATGGCTCAAAAAAAGCATGCAACTATGAATTTTGCGGTTTAATATTTGATAAAATTTTATCTTGATCCACTGTTTCAAGTATATGGGGTGCATTGATTAGAACACCTAAAGTCCCCCCTAAAGAAACTAATATAAAAATAGTCATTAATAAGCGATCCAAAACAGCAGCAAGATATTTCCAGTCGTCTAGTACCTGGCATACAAGAAAAAAAATGATATACATTAGTTGATATGGATTTGGCTTCAAGTATTATGTAATTAAATACATAAGTTCATTTATATTTTGATTAAAGTATTATGTAATTAAATACATTAGTTGATTTATATTTTGATTAAAGTATTATGTAATTAAATACATTAGTTGATATAGATTTGGCTTCAAGTATTATGTAATTAAATACATTAGTTGATTTATATTTTGATTAAAATATTATGTAATTGAGTACATAAGTTAATAGAAGACAGAGATTTTACTAAAAGTATAATGTAACTGAATACATAAGTTGACATAGATTTGTTTCAAGATTTATGTAATGGAATACATTAGTTGACATAGATTTGGGCTAAAGTATTATGTAATCATTAGTTGTACTATTTAGTGGTTATTTTAATAAGTTTATTTTTGCTTTTGAGTAATGTTATATTATTATGTGCTTATATATTAATAGTTCATGTAGCGTTGTTTATTGACATTTAATTTTGATGTAGAGAGTATATGAGTTTTAATTAAAAGATAGCTATTTATAATGATGTCATAAAATTATGCCTTTTCGTATCGTAGGTTCTCTTACATTCTATTACGAAAGGTTTTTTTGCATTTTGGAAGGCTTATGGACAATCCATTTCTGGTACTTTCTGCACCAAAATCTATATAAGTAGTCATTTGTCATTTGTTGTTTTGATTTCTGCTTAGATACCAGTTAAGTTGTTGATTTTAACTGTGTTTATTTGTTTATAGCGATCAGTGAAGTTATTCATACTGTTCATAAGTTCAAAAATAATTAAATTGTGTTTTCAATTTTTCATCAAGTGGCTTGGATGATTTTTATTATCATTGTGAAAAAGACCCTGAACAGAATCATACCCTGGACGTTATAGTGACACCTTCAGGAGCCGGCTGAAGACTCACCTATTTCGTCAGCAGAATTAGCGTATTACTACATATTTCGTTGTCTGTCTGTATTATGTAACTGTCGTCTGCGCATAGAACTGTCACTAACGGGATATGCGCTATATAAGCACCGTTTGTCGTAAGTGGTTTGAATTTTGGCATTACAGACACGTCAGGGTGCAGTAATTTGTACTCACACCTCGGCTGGTCTAGTCAAGGAGTGTGGCGCTATTGCAGCAATTAGTAGATATCGCAAAATTTATATTTCCATCAACTATTATTGAGATAAGCAGGGCGGATTCACCAGCTTGCTACTTTCTTTAATATATCATCAGCACACAGAACACATAGACTAATAGAACTATAAAACAGTTAATAACTTGTGGTGAATTACATATATCTCCAGTTTATTTATTGAAAACAAAAGTACTAATGTCAAATATCGGATGATCTGATGTAACAAATGCAAACGAAATCACTAAGTTATGCAGGTGAAAATAATGGAAATACTTAGTGAAATTAAACTAGACTGGCTTTACTAGCCGGGTATCACCTCCCCGCACCAATACCGAGATATGTTTCCTATAAGGTGTCTCTCAGCTGCACTGAAGAACTTTCAGTCTAAATTTCCTATTTTCTAGCTTGAATAATTCTGGTTGGACATCCCAAACACGTGACTAAACTGGACCGTTTGATTGGCCAACATTGAACAGTTTCCTTAAAGACACAAGGGGGGGGGGAGAATGTCAATGGCCAGCCTAACAATAACAGACTGAGTTTCCAAACTATACTTATGGAGGGGAACATTCCGGGGCGTTTGACACTATCCGAAATCTATAACCGTGGTCACTTTACATGGCAATTATGTCATAAACCTGCCAGGAAAAAGGGGAAGGACCGGTGCAGTAGGAATGAATGGGTCAGTTTAGTCTCTGGGTGTGGTCTTATCTCAAAACTGAACAAAGACAGGGCTATTGTATTGGTTTCTTTACTGACTATCTGAAAGGACAATGTCCCTTCTAAACACAATAAAACACCCAAGGGCTGGAGGGGAAGGAAAGGGAGGGGCATTGAGGTTGGGCCTCCAATCTCAGTTATCTTACACCACCTAGAGGGTCAAGGAAGCAGTAAAATCTTGACCTATAATTTCGTGTAGTTTAAAATCTTCAAACATCGAATTCCTTAGTTTAAAAATAAATGTGACGAGCGTCACACCGTTGTTATTTATTATTTATTTATTTATTTATAGTGGGTGTCAAACAAACACACCGATTTATCGTTTCCACTTATAAAAATCAACAAACTGTGCGTATGTGAGAATTTCATTGATGTTTACAACATATAAAAATGAATATTGAACAGTTTAAAGAAAATCCGTCTCTGGAGAAATTTGTTACATTTAATAGGATATAGCTTATTGAAATCGCGAAAGTATTTCAAGTAACATTGACATCCTTGGCATTACGAAAGATACAAATAAGATATGTGATTGTTATACATCTTGTCAACAATGAATTGATAGCTGATGATGATTTAGACACCTTTCAGATAGGAAAAGATGAAACATCTACGAACTCTGATCTTGATACAACTTAAAATAAAACAGCTGGAGTTAGAAACAAAGGAAAGAATTGAGAAAGAATGAATTCAAAGTGAAAACGAAATACAATTAAAGAAAATAGAACAACATGGGATCCATCATGAAAACCACAATACAAGCTTTGATCCCAGAAAAATGTTCCACAGTTTTACCAAAGTTTACAAGAAAAGACGTTGATAAGTGTTTTAATCAAATTGAACTTTTGCACAGAATTTGGGTTTCCCAGCAAAAGTGGACATTAATGTTACAAATGGCACTCACGGGAAAGGCAGGGGAAGTATTGTTGTCTCTGACTAGTCAACAACAGAAGGATTATCAGACAGTCAAAGATGTTATACTGAGATCTTACGAGTTGGTCTCGGAGCAATATAGAAAGAACTTCAGAGAGATTAAGATATTGATTTTTATTATTTAACAACTAAATTATTTCTTTTAAAGCATTTAGTAATTGATAATTTATGTACATTTTATTATTATTAATTTTATTTTAAATTGCTAGTAATTACTAGTATGAATGTAGGCCTATATATTATTATGCTGGTGACATTGTTATTAAAGTTTAATGGCAAGATTTTCTTGCAATTGACTATTGAGCAGACGTAGGCGATAACTTGTAGCCTAATAGACATTTGTATTTTATGTGTGGCAGTTATGGTCTTTGTTTGTAACTGACTAATAAATTCATATAAGTAAAAATAGTATAATCGTTTCATCATTTCGTCTCCAATTAAGAAGAAGAGACAGTGCGTGCATCTCAAATAATTGAAAAAAAAGAATGATTTAATTTTGAATACAAGAAAGCACAATGTTGATTACCTAAAGAATAAAACTTAAAAAGTTATTTAAATAAGTAAAAGAAAGAACTAAAACTGAATCCAAACCAAACATTACTTGATATTATTGCAAGAAAGAAGGTCATTTAGGTCTAGATGTTTGAAATTAAAGAAAAAGAATGAAAGTTACAGCACTGGTATCGAGACATTCATCTTAGAGTTTTTTTGAAAATACAATTTTAAATGTGTCCAAAAATCATACAAATCTTCAATCGACTCTAGATTGACATGACAAGTCTTAACGATAATGCATGCATAAAAAGTAGAAGAGAAAAATATTTCCAGTCCCATTCAATCATTTTCTTCGAAACATGTCTGTGAGCTACGTGACTGGTTGTACAAAAAGATGTACAGGATTAAATTTTATTTCATTTTCCAAAAGATATTGCCATAAGAAAACGATGGATTGTTAAAATGCCAGATTTCAAGAATCACCTATTTATAATCACAAACTAATTGCTTAATGCAAAATAATTTTAGATGTTTTTTTAGTTTTTTTTCATGAGTCTACGCATTGTGTTTTTTTAATAACAAAGAACGCAAATCTTGACTAATTTATTTTATAAACAAAGCTAAATTTTACCTAAAGCGACTAACACTTTGAGTATAATTATCGCCTACTCACTTTTGATGTTAAAAACAAATTCCTTATAACTAATCTTGTATCCTTTGTATATTTCTAAAAGACCAGAAATGGCCGTCGAGGTTAAAATCAATTGTCAAACAACACCAAAAGCATGTTTTTGTTTACGAAAACGGCGGGAACTGTCACTGAAAATTAATGATCTCCTCCATTTGAAAAGGTCTCCCCTCATTAAGACTTGTCAATTTATGAAAACTTATAGAGCGATTGCAATCACGTGACAAAAGCAAGTGCTGTTTGTTTACTTTGTCTAGTTGTGATAAATGGCAGCCTTAATAATATAGCCGTAAAGAGGTTTTATTTTTAAATGTGATCATTTCAACATTATAACGTAAAAAAATATATAAAACACTGTCAAGCCATGTAAATTAACATTTAAAGCTAAAATTTAAACCATAAAAAATCTATGGAAAAGGTTCCGTAAGTGCCGAATATTTAATTGAAGATGTCAATTGTCGAAAGTTAGCCTATTTAACTTACTATCTAAAAGTAAAGCATAAAGCAGAATGTCATCATCATCATCGATCCCATGACCGTTAAGATCGTTGGGGGAGCGAATGGACACTTCGTCAACTTTCTCCACTTTTGCATATCTTGCGCGGTTGTCAATAGTTGAGTCAAATGCAGCCCTGTCCAATCCTTGACATTGTCGAATCAGCATCTCCGCTGACGGCCTCTCCTACGCCCACCCTCCAACGTGCCCTGGAGGATTGTTTTTTTTCAGGCTATTGTGCCGCAACACATGACCGAACCATGTCAGTTTGCGCCGTTTGATTGTAGCCATAATGTACAATGTTTCACAAAAGCCATTGAAATATTATAAAAGCCTAAAATCTTGTTTATTTCGTGGAGGGAATACTAAGGACTAGCATCACGGTTAAATATCAAGATATATGAAAACTAATTCCTTAAATTTCGGGTTTAAAATACACATGGTAAAGAAACAATGTTTTTTTCCCCATTAATGCCATTATCACCAAGATGGCCACTATTTACACAAGTACGTCACTAAAAAACCCAAACAACGCCTATTGCAATCGCTCTATTGTTTCTTTAAGAAGGGAGATGTTATATGTGTATATATATTAAAGTTCATGTAGCATTATTTCTTGACTTTTAAGTTTGGTGTAGAGAGTAAATGATCTATAATTCCAACTTTTCATCAAGTGGCTTGAGTAATTGTTTATTGTGATTATGAATAAGAACCTAAATTTTGAATTATATCTTGGACGTTACAGTATTAATATCTGCATTAGACTGTTACAATTGATTTATAACCTAAACTGTTATAGTCACTTAAGCTGACTTAATAGCCTTGACTGTTAAAATTTAATGACTTAAACTGTTATAGTAACTTATATGACTTGGAACGTTATAGTAACTTAAATTTTACATTCATTTATTGAATAGAATATATAGTAATAGCAACTTTAGTAATGTAATGATTTGTAATGTAACATTTATTTAATGACTTAGACTGTTATATTCACTTAAAATTAAGATAGTAACTTAACGTACTAAAGTCGCTACACACTTTGGATCTGCATCTGTATTAAAAGCCCTCTACTTGTTACACAAACAATATTAGAAAAAAAATCATCATATATAAGACATAAATAAAATAAACTGAGATTTAATTTGTCAGTGCAATTATTATATATTACATATTTTAAAAAATATAATCACTTACAGTATTGTAATCCTCGTTGTTTCTCATTTGTCGACAAATAAATTTGATAGCATTACTAGCACTGTAAATTTCTTTGGTTAAAACTAATGGACTGAGGTTTTCATCGGTATATGCTGATTGCCTAGAAGATTTCCCCATGCACAGACTTTCCTCCGACTGACATGTTCCTGGCTCTTTCAAAATGCAATGATGTCCATTTGTTGGTAGATTAGGAGGAAAAAACTCATGCATTTCCATTGTTGGGCTATCTAGCAAAGATAAAATAATAAGCAACCTATAAACATATTGGACAAACTATTAAGTAAACAGAAAAAGGGACTATGTTCATGAACAAGTCTATGACTAATAGTAGGCTTAGTATTCTTATGTTTGGTAACTAATAAATCTCAAAAATGTACATGACGCATCGATTAATAAGGAGAACTACTTCATATACAAGAATACACATGTAATCAACAGGTGGTGCCGCAATACTGGAAAATGGATAGCGCAAACATACAATAAATAGAATTGATTTATTTAAAAATTCTGTAGTTTTTTTCTCCCCATGCCTAAGATGATAAAACGACTTCCACTCCCTATACCCCGATTACTCTTCTTTACCTAGCCTTAATTTCAAACTAGCTCTCTATGTCTCGTAATTCCTTGTACAGTTTAACTTTGTGCCATATGCCTTCATACAACTTGTACAGCTCTAAGTTTGCGTCCTGTTCCTTCATACTACCTGTACATATTTAGGTTTGCGTCCTATGCAATCCTATTATTTGTACAGCTCTAAGTTTGCGTTCTGTGCCTTCACACTACCTGTATAAGTCTGTATTTGCGCCTTGTACCTCTGCACCTCTTGAACAGTTCTGTATTTGCGCCTTGTACCTCTGCACCTCTTGAACAGTTCTGTATTTGCGCCTTGTACCTCTGCACCTCTTGTACAGTTCTGTATTTGCGCCTTGTACCTCTGCACCTCTTGTACAGTTCTGTATTTGCGCCTTGTACCTCTGCACCTCTTGAACAGTTCTGTATTTGCGCCTTGTACCTCTGCACCTCTTGTACAGTTCTGTATTTGCGCCTTGTACCTCTGCACCTCTTGTACAGTTCTGTATTTGCGCCTTGTACCTCTGCACCTCTTGAACAGTTCTGTATTTGCGCCCTGTACCTCTGCACCTCTTGAACAGTTCTGTATTTGCGCCCTGTACCTCGGCAACTCTTGTACAGTTCTGTATTTGCGCCTTGTACCTCTGCACCTCTTGAACAGTTCTGTATTTGCGCCCTGTACCTCGGCAACTCTTGTACAGTTCTGTATTTGCGCCTTGTACCTCTGCACCTCTTGAACAGTTCTGTATTTGCGCCTTGTACCTCTGCACCTCTTGAACAGTTCTGTATTTGCGTCCTGTACCTCGGCAACCCTTGTACTATTCTCTTTTTGCACCTTGTACCTCGCATCTCTTGTACAGTTCTGTATTTGCGCTGCAATTTTTCACTGTAATACATTCAAAGATGAAACTTTTCCTTCAAAGCAATAGTGAGTGTATTTTCTTGTTCACCATGCAGTAATTGACTGTTGAGTGTTTACAAAGCGACAAAAGTTGACAATATATGAAAACTTCGACGTGATCGAATGTCTGACCTTAAATTTGTTAATTACTATCACAAAAGCCAGAATGATTGGAAATTGTAGACGTCATAGATAATAGGGTATTGTTTAGTGTTAAGGAACCAAGTATATATATTTGGATTAAAAGACTATCAGTATCAGCGTTTATGTATTCTGAGAAGATCTCTAAGTGTTCGAATTGCGATATATTTCCTTTGCAATGAATTAACAGCCGTTGCAAAGACAATATTGGATTGAGATTTCTCAAAAGCATAATGAAAACATTATCAATATTGCTCCTTTCTTTGGTGTATGACATTATTATCATCGGTGTCATATTTTATCACAATTAGTTTTAAACCAGAGATTATCACAACTGTTTGTGAGCTCGAGCGTTCGGCTGAAGTTCCGTAGGTTCTGAGTATGTATCCTAATAAATACTAGGGTTTGTTCCCATCTCTGACGGGTGTCTCTGAGCCTACCCTGCTCTGATGAGTACCTGAAATTCATTAAAATAAAGTAAAGGTGGCTAGGCTTTGTGATGACAATGAAATATAAATGAAACTTGTGTACACTGCTTTATGGTCCCTGTGGATCGTGTGAAGCCAGGCATAATAAGCATAGGCATAGCCACCAGGAAATGGGTGTCAAGACTATTATATTATAGGCTAAAATTTGTCCAGATCCGTACTTTTCATCCAATAAGCCTTTTTTAAAATCAATTTTCGTTCCATGTTATGAAAGTGGGGGTAAGAATAATACGTTGATAATTCTAAAGACATAAAGAGATAAAGTTGACTAAATTGTGGCTGCGTTCTAATGATTAAACCCTTAAGATTACTTTTATAATTTTAATACTTTTGTACTTAATAAAAAAAAGTGGAAAACTTAAATGTTTGTAAAGTTTTAAATTTCTGAACAAAATGTCCGCAGAATTAAGTCAACGTTTACGGAGAAAAGAATGGTGGAAAGTAAAAATTAGAAATTGACTATACGAAGACCTACATAACAAAGACCTAGTTTTATATTTGCTAAATTGAAGAGAAAAGAATAAAAGATATAAACATTATAGAGTTAGGAATCGACCTTTAGATATTTTACTAATAGACTTTTAAACAATAGAATTTTAAACATTCTAAAAAGTATGTTTTGTTTTAATCTTGTATAAATATTATATATATGTGTATGTATGCGTGTGTTTGTTTGTGTGTATGTGTGAGTGAGGCAGACAGATGGCAATAAATAGATTTTATAATCTTTGCACGCACACACGTTTAGGTAGAGACATATTTAAAATGTTAATATAATATCCACATTTAGGGGCTTTATTCTAAATTGTGTAGACATACACATGTAAGCCGTTTGGGCATATTAATATAGTTTAGATATAACCAAAGACTATGATAAGATTGATCGCTTGATTTGATAAATCTGCTATTTGATGACTCGTAAACTCACGCTTCGGAATTTATTATCACAAACTGAATTATAGACCTAAGGTTCAGTAATTCGCTATTATTTTATCAATGGAAAACTATAAACTTTTATAGTTGTCAGTTGTTGTCGAAGAATCTAAAGGAATATTACTGACATAAAATGCAGACGAATAGACGTAAATTAAAACTTTTAAATAATCTATATAATGAAAGTAAATGTTTTCAATTTTAATTTGAATCATTTCGATGTAGATATGAGTAAGAATGCCTTCATAGAAGGAGCTTCTGTAATATAATAGATCTTTAAGATAAGAACTCAAATTATTGAATTGAATTGATTTGTTGAATTTCCGGCCCATCAACATCGAAGGTTATATTGGGCCATTTTGATAACGTTGTTGTCATGTTTCTCTTGTATCCATTTTATTGTTCTTATATCTTTAAATTCTGTTTTACACTTGTATGTCTTTAATATAGTTTATTAAATATTTTGGTTTAATTTTGCTGAAAAATTCATGAAGAGTTCTACAGTAATAGAATTTACGTCGAATTTCACCAAATGTATTACATTCCAACAAAATGTGAGACACTGTTAAGTTGACATTGCAGAAAGCACACATTGGGGCCGTTTCTCGTTTTAAGAGAAACGAATGTGTTAATTGTGTATGTCCTATATGAAGTCTGCATCCTTTCAAACAAGTTGGCCTGTATCATGCCAGGTTTTTGAGTTTTCCAAATACTGCAGTTTATTGCATTCGGTTTTCAAGAAGTTCGTCCATTTTTGTCTTACATGTTTAATTATTAAAGGTTTCAAGTCTCGATATGGTATTGGGATAATACTATCTGTAACAACAGGGCGGCTTTTGCCTCTCTGTCAGCTTTTTCATTTCCCTCTATCCCTGCCGGACCGGGAACCCAAAAGAAAACGACACGTTTGCCTCTTTAATATATCGATTGGTATTTTGTCAAAATGTCCAAGGCATATACTGGTATTACTGTTCCCCATAAAAGTAAGACAAGATAACGAATCGGATATAAAAAACACAATTTTTGTCTTCTGATTTTGCAGCAATGTCTAATGCTAAGCTTATTGCTAAAGCCTCTGCAGTATTTATTGAGATACTAGAATTATATTTTCTTTTTTTTTTACTTTTATTTGAGGTAAGAGCAACCGAAGATGTCCCTGTATTATTTTCGATCCATCTGTGTATATTTGTACATAATTTGGGTATTATTGTAGCACTTCTTGAAACATATTCATGCAATATATCCTTTTTATTTCTATGGTTTAATTCTAAGTTTATAGGCGGGATTTCAAAAAGTCAGGGTGAAGTTTTTGGTATATAATATCTTTTTATAAATCTTAATTCAATTTTAGTTTCGATAATTTCTTTTTCAATTCTAGGTCCAAAAGTTGGTATCTATTTAGAGTTTTCAGTAAATATATTTTTTTCTTGTGGGTGAAAAACACATAAATACGCTGGATTATTCGGTAAGGATTTCAGTTTTAGTGCACATTGTAATGATAGCTTGAGTCTTCTATTTTGTAGTGGTGGTTCATTTGCTTCTATTTATAAACTGTTAGATGGAGTAGTTCTAAATGCTCCTAGACATAGACGTATGCATTGATTTTTTACAGGATCAAGCATTTTTAGACATTATGTTCTTGCTGATCCGTATACTAAACATCCGCAATTTAATTTTGATCTAATGTGTTGTATATATATTTTCAGTAGACTCTTTTTCTCTCCTCCCCAATCTGTATTTGCTAAAGTTTTCAGTAGATTTGTGGATTTTTGACACTTGGATTTTAGTTCTTTATTATGTAGAAGGAAATTTAATTACTATCAAATGTTACTCCGAGAAATTTGACGTAAGTAGCTACAGGAATCTGTTTTTTATAAAGGTACTAGCCGATATGTGCCCGATTCTTCGAACGGGCTTTGTGTAGAATAGGCTTGACACATTATAGTTTTTCTGTTTAGTTTTTGCAACATACATAAAGTAGTATTTTTTGTGGTCAGTATTCATTTTTGTATTGTTTTGCACACTTTAATATGAATCATTTCAATATACAACTAAAAAGGAAAAACAAATAAGAATCATTTTTTTTTTATTTCTTGCTCAAAGTATGACCACTGTGATCTAATGGTGTGCGTTTACTGGGAAATTAAACTCTTTCTGTAAAACAGAACTCACATGTCTTTTCGACAGTACTTTTATGTAAAAAAATGATTGTTTTATATATTTGTTTACGACAAACATTAAGTCGCAGACCTATGTTGTGTTGTTTTTGTTATTTTCTATTTATTTATTTATTGTTGCTTTGGAAGCAAACTTAGAATTAATTTTTCTATTCAACATGTAAAACAACAACAAATGAAACCAATAAGAAACAAAGAAGACAATTTTTTTTAAAAATTGTGTTCAATGTAATCGCATAATGATATTTTACATACACTTTATCTACCCATGGAGTTATATTGAGATTGCCCGCTACACATTTAATATTTAAGGCAACTAATAAAACCTTGCCCGTTAAAAAGTTTATCGATGTATACGTCACAAATTTAAATTTGAATGACATTTTGTACGCCCGCTACAAACGAATTGAAATGAAACGTGAAATATTTCCCGCTAGAAAGATTTTAATGCGTATACGCCCGCTACAAACGAATTGAAAAAGCTAAAAGTTATGTTTACATATACTCTAACTACTCAAGCAGTTATAATGAGATTGCACGCAACAACTACAAAGTTTATGTTTCGTATACGACACGAATTAAAACGTGAATATATTTTGTTCTTTTCATTCATAAAATACATTAGCAAACCTTGAAGCAAAGTTAATTTTAAATAAATACGCAAAATTTGATGACGTCATAAAGAAAAGCTGGCTAGCTATCTCTGCGCGAAATTTGATGAGGCAATAGAGAAATAATCTCCGCGCGTCCCTATACTTATTTATTTTTTGCGCGATCGATCGAAAAATGATAAAAAAGTTGTACTGGCAAAGTCAATGTGAATCAAAAGTTGTGTTTTATTCGCGTTTTTTGACCAAACTGACCACTGCGGTCATTTTAATTTTCTTAAAACCTTGGACAGTGTTCACCGCCGTAACGCAAAGAATATTTGTAGCAAATTTAACATTTTTATGTCCAGTATTAAAAAAGATTATGAGGTAGGTACATACATATTCTTTTTGAGATTTATATATGTACTAGCCGGTATGTGCCCGATTCTCCGTACGGGTTTTGTATAGACAATGCTTGACACAATATAGTGTTTTTTTCAACATAAATAAAGTAGTATTTTATTTTTGGGTGTTTTTTTTAATTGTTTGTCTTTATTTATTTATTGTTGTTTTGCAGACTTTAATATACACCAGTTCAATATACAACTAAAAAGTAAAAAAAAAGAGTTTTTTTTCTTGCCCACTGTGATCTAATGGTGTGATATTATAGGGTACTCTTTCTGTAAAACAGAACTCACATGTAATTTTGACAGTACTTTTAATTTAAAAATTGTTGTTTGATAATTTTATTTGCGACAACACTAAGTTAGAGACCTATGTTGTTGTTGTTATTTTGTTGGTGTTATTTGCTATTTATTTATTTTTTTATTGTTGTTTTGGAAGAAAACTTAGAATTACATTTTAAATTACTCAGGAAAAAACATTAACAAATGAATCCCATATGAAATATATTAATGTTTATAAAACGTATACGACACGAATTAAAACTTTAAAAAGTTAGTTCCGGAAATTTAAACATTGCCCGGCAATTTAAACATAGCCCAACAATTTAAACATTGCCCCTTAATATATACATTGATCGGTAATATAAACATTGCCCGTTAATATAAACAATGATCGGTAATATTAACATTGCCCGGTAATATAAACATTGCCAGGTAATATAAACATTGCCCGGTAATATAAACATTGCCAGGTAATATAAACATTGCCCGGTAATATAACATTGCCCGGTAATATTAACATTGCCCGGTAATATAAACATTGACGGTAATATAAACATTGCCCGGTGATAAAAACATTGCTCGGTAATATAAACATTGCTCGGTAATATTAACATTGCCCGGTAATATAAACATTGCCCGGTAATATAAACATTGCCCGGTAATATAAACATTGCTCGGTAATATAAACATTGCCCGGTAATATAAACATTGCCTGGTAATATAAAAATTGCCCGGTAATATAAACATTGCCCGGTAATATAGACATTTCCCGGTATTATAAATATTGCCCGGTAATATAAACATTGCCCGGTAATTTTGTTCCCTTCTTAAACGCATAAATACGCAAAATGTGATGACGCCATATAAAAATACGCTTAAATATAGAGTGTAACCAGGACCACTGCGTTTAAATAAGGTTAGTAAGGCGTCGGTATTACTTCCCGAAACAGAAAAAAAATGCTATATCTATTTGCTTTGTCCTATGTTTGTAAAGTTTTAAATTATTTATTAGCTTTAAGTCAAGTATTCACAGTGTGCAGCATTAAAGTAGTGATAGATTAAGAAAATCAACTACAGTATTGGTAGTGTAAAGAATTTATGTTGTTTACGGCACGTAGACAATTTAAACAAGAAGAAAATTTGTTCCCGTCATTGAGTTGAGATAAAATCCATGCACATAATTTGATGACGTCAATTTAAACATGAATGAAAAATGTCCCTTCATTGCTAAAAAATCCATGCGCAAAGATTGATGACGCCATAAAAATAATCTCAGCGCATCCTTTTTTTTCTAACTTAGTGACGAAAAACTATAAAAAGTTGTACTGGCAAAGTCAATGTGAATCAAAAGTTGTGTTTTTTTCGCGTTTTTTGAACAAACTGACCACTGCGGTCATTTTAATTTTTTTTAAACCTTGACAGTGTTCACCGCCGTAACGCAAAGAATATTTGTAGCAAATTTCACGTTTTTATGTCCAGTGTTTAAAAAGATTATGCGGTATGTACATAGCCACATACATACACCTTTTGAGATTTATATATATTAACAAGCCGTTATGTGCCCGGTCCTCCGAACCGGCTAAAAGTTATGTTTACATACACTCTAACTACTCAGGCAGTTATAATGAGATTGCCCGCATGACCTACGACACGAATTTTTTATTTGCCCGCTACAACATGAATTACCCGTTAAAATCATTACTCATCACCCATTATAACAATTACAAAATTGCCCGCTATAAATTACGACGCAAATTAAAACATGAATATATGTTGTTCTATTCATTGATTAAGAACATTCGACAGTACTTTTATTTTTTTTTAATGATTGTTTGATATATTTTTTTTACGACAAACATTAAGTCGCAGACCTATGTTGTGTTGTTTTTGTTTATTTGCTATTTATTTATTTATTGTTGCTTTGGAAGCAAACTTAGAATTAAATTTTCTATTCAACATGTAAAACGATAACAAATGAAACCCATATGAAATAATGTTTATAAAACGTATACGACACGAATTAAGACTTTAAAAAGTTAGTTCCAGCAATTTGAACATTGCCCGGCAAATTAAACATTGCCCGGTAATATAAACATTGTCCGGTAATTTAAACATTGCCCGGTAATTTAAACATTGCCCGGTAATTTAAACATTGCCCGGTATTATAAACATTGCCCGGTAATTTAAACATTGCCCGGTAATTAAACATTGCCCGGTAATTTAAACATTGCCCGGTAATTTAAACATTGCCCGGTAATTTAAACATTGCCCGGTATTATAAACATTGCCCGGTAATTTAAACATTGCCCGGTAATTTAAACAATGGCCGTTACTAAGGCGATAAGCCTAAAGGTGCCCAGTTCTCGGAACTGTATAAAATAACCCATGGAGTTATAAGCAATAGTCTTTTCCGGTAACTTAAACCATTTAAATATTGCATTCTACAAATTACGACGCAAATTAAAACAAAATTTGGTTCCCTTCTTAAACGCATAAATACGCAAAATTTGATGACGCCATATAATTATAAGCTTAAATATAGAGTGTAACCAGGACCACTGCGTTTAAATAAGCTTAGTAATGCGTCGGTATTACTTCCCGAAACAGAAAAAAAATGCTAAATCTATTTGCTTTGTCCTATGTTTGTAAAGTTTTAAATTATTAATTAGCTTTAAGTCATGTATTCACAGTGTAAAGTATTAAAGTAGTGATAGATTAAGAAAATCAACTACAGTATTGGTAGTGTAAAGAATTTATGTTGTTTACGGCACGTAGGCAATTTAAACATGAAGAAAATTTGTTCCCATCATTGAGATAAAAATCCATGCACATAGTTTGATGACGTCAATTTAAACATGAATGAAAAATGTCCCTTCATTGCTATAAAATCCATGCGCAAAGATTGATGACGTCATAAAAATAATCTCAGCGCATCCTTTTTTTTCTAACTTTGTGACGAAAAACTATAAAAAGTTGTACTGGCAAAGACAATGTGAATCAAAAGTTGTGTTTTTTTCGCGTTTTTTGACCAAACTGACCACTGCGGTCATTTTAATTTTTTTAAAACCTTGACAGTGTTCACCGCCGTAACGCAAAGAATATTTGTAGCAAATTTCACGTTTTTATGTCCAGTATTTAAAAAGTTTATGCGGTATGTACATACATACATATTCCTTTTGAGATTTATATATATACAAGCCGTTATGTGCCCGATTCTTCGAACGGGCTTTTTTTTAGAATATGCTTGACACATTATAGTTTTTTAGTTTTTTTTTTGCAACATACATAAAGTAGTATGTTTTTTTTTGTGGTCAGTATTTTTTAAATTTATTTTTGTTTTGCACACTTTATTATACACCAATTCAATATACAACTAAAAAGGAAAAACAAATAATAATAATTTTTTTTTATTTCTTGCTCAAAGTATGACCACTATGATCGAATTTTGTGAGTTTATTGGGTAATTAAACTCTTTTTGTAAAACAGAACTCACATGTCTTTTAAAAAGTACTGTTAATTCGAAAATGATTGTTTGATATATTTTTCTGCTACAACATTAGTCGTAGATCAATATTTATTTATTTATTTTTTTTTATTTTATTTTTGTTGGTGTTATTTGCTATTTATTTATTGTTGCTTTGGAAGCAAACTTATAATTAAATTTTAAATTCAACAGGAAAAACAATAACAACTGAAACCGATATGAATCATAGTTTATACAACGTATACGACATGAATTAAAACTTTTAAAAGTTGGTCCGGCAAATTTAAACATTGCCCGGCAATATAAAAATTTCCCGCTACATAGTTTATAAGACGTATACGATACAAATTAAAACTTTAAAACGTTGAGCTCGGCAATTTAAACATTGCCTGGCAATTGAAAAATTTCCCGCTACAAAGTTTATAAGACGTATACACAGAATAGGTATAGAACAGAATGCACAATCCCTATATACGCAGTCACTAAAAGTTACCATTTTCCGCAATGCAGCGGTCGCTAGAGACGCTATTATAGTAAAATGTGAAAGGATATCTACGTCTGCCATAAATATATACAATATATATAGGGCCTACATTATCTTTCATTATAGGCTTACTTTTATATAAATTTGACTTAATTACCCATTTTGTTTTGAACATTATATGATTAGGCCAATATGATGTATAAATATTTTTATTGCCCGGTACTGATTTGAAAAAAAAATGGCTTAGACGTAGCTCGGTACCGGTAACTAAATTGCTGCGGCTACCGGTACATAAATATATATACTTTTTAAACCAAAATAAACTTTTAAAATTATGAAGGGAAATAGGCATATAATTCATAATGAGTTAATATGAGGTTGTTTATGCTGTTGTTTATCCTTTATGGAGTCAGGAAAGCCATGCAGTTTGACATGCTCTTTTTTACGATAATCAGTCGTTTTCGCATCATTGTTGTAGTTTATTACACAACCGTTCATGCACATTTTGCCTGAAATATTAGCTTTGGGTGTTAGAACATGTAGATTTGAAGAAAAGGACGTTGTAGGCTAAATAAGCATAAATATAGAGTGTAACCAGGACCGCTGCGTTTAAATAAGCTTAGTATGGCGTCGGTATTACTGCCCAAAACAGAAATAAAATGCGATTGCGCATTCTGTTTTATACCTATTCTGTGGACATATACAACACGAATAAAAACGTGAAGGAATTTTGTATTTGCCAGATACAACGTAAGATACCCATTAAAACCATTAATCATTACCCATTATAACAATTTAAAAATATCCCGCTATAAATTACGACGCAAATTAAAACGTGAATATATTTTGTTCTATTCATTCATAAAGTACATTAGCAAAGGTTGAAGCAAAGTTAATTTGAAATGAATACGCAAAATTTGATGACGTCATAACGAAAAGCCGGCTAGCTATCTCTGCGCAAACTTTGATGACGTCATCCTGAAAAAAATCTCAACGCCATCCTTTTTTTTATTTTTTTAGCGCGATCGATCGAAAAACTATAAAAAGTTGGAACGGCAAATTCAACATGAACCCAAAATATGTCGTTTTATTCGCGTTTTTTGACCAAACTGACCACTGCGGTCATTTTAATTTTTTTTAAACCTTGACAGTGTTCACCGCCGTAACGCAAAGAATATTTGTAGCAAATTTCACGTTTTTATGTCCAGTATTTAAAAAGATTATGCGGTATGTACATACCCAGCCAGCCAGCCAGCCAGCCAGCCAGCCAGCCACATATTCCTTTTGAGATTTATATATATACAAGCCGTTATGTGCCCGATTCTTCGAACGGGCTTTTTTTTAGAATATGCTTGACACATTATAGTTTTTTAGTTTTGTTTTTGCAACATACATAAAGTAGTATGTTTTTTTTTTGTGGTCAGTATTTTTTAAATTTATTTTTGTTTTGCACACTTTATTATACACCAATTCAATATACAACTAAAAAGGAAAAACAAATAATAATAATTTTTTTTTATTTCTTGCTCAAAGTATGACCACTATGATCGAATTTTGTAAGTTTATTGGGTAATTAAACTCTTTCTGTAAAACAGAACTCACATGTCTTTTAAAAAGTACTGTTAATTCGAAAATGATTGTTTGATATATTTTTTTGCTACAACATTAGTCGTAGATCAATATTTTTTTTGTTTTTTTGTTTTTGTTGGTGTTATTTGCTATTTATTTATTTTTGCTTTAGAAGCAAACTTAGAATTAAATTTTAAATTCAACAGGAAAAACAATAACAACTGAAACCGATATGAATCATAGTTTATACAACGTATACGACATGAATTAAAACTTTAAAAAGTTGGTACGGCAAATTTAAACATTGCCCGGCAATATAAAAATTTCCCGCTACATAGTTTATAAGACGTATACGATACAAATTAAAACTTAAAAACGTTGAGCTCGGCAATTTAAACGTTGCCTGGCAATTGAAAAATTTCCCGCTACAAAGTTTATAAGACGTATACACAGAATAGGTATAGAACAGAATGCACAATCCCTATATACGCACTCACTAAAAGTTACCATTTTCCGCAATGCAGCGGTCGCTATAGACGCTACTATAGTAAAATGAGAAATGATATCTACGTCTGCCATAAATATATACAATATATATAGGGCCTACATTATCTTTCATTATATTCTTACTTTTATATAAATTTGACTTAATTACCCATTTTGTTTTTAACATTATATGATTAGGCCAATATGATGTAAACATATTTATTACCCGGTACTGATTTGAAAAAAAATGGCTTAGACGTAGCTCGGTACCGGTAACTAAATTGCTGCGGCTACCGGTACATAAATATATATACTTTTTAAACCAAAATAAACTTTTAAAATTATGAAGGGAAATAGGCATATAATTCATAATGAGTTAATATGATGTTGTTTATGCTGTTGTATATCCTTTATGGAGTCAGGAAAGCCATGCAGTTTGACATGCTCTTTTTTACGATAATCAGTCGTTTTCGCATCTTTGTTGTAGTTTATTACACAACCGTTTATGCACATTTTGCCTGAAATATTAGCTTTGGGTGTTCGAACTTGTAGATTTGAAGAAAAGGACGTTGTAGGATAAATAAGCATAAATATAGAGTGTAACCAGGACCGCTGCGTTTAAATAGGCTTAGTATGGCGTCGGTATTACTGCCCAAAACAGAAATAAAATGCGATTGCGCATTCTGTTTTATACCTATTCTGTGGACATATACAACACGAATAAAAACGTGATAGAATTTTGTATTTGCCAGATACAACGTAAGATACCCATTAAAACCATTAATCATTACCCATTATAACAATTTAAAAATATCCCGCTATAAATTACGACGCAAATTAAAACGTGAATATATTTTGTTCTATTCATTCATAAAGTACATTAGCAAAGGTTGAAGCAAAGTTAATTTTAAATTAATACGCAAAATTCGATGACGCCATAAAAAAATAAGACAACCAGCTATCCCTGCGCAAACTTTGATGACGTCATCCTGAAAAAAATCTCAACGCCATCCTTTTTTTTTATTTTCTTAGCGCGATCGATCGAAAAACTATAAAAAGTTGGAACGGCAAATTCAACATGAACCCAAAATATGTCGTTTTATTCGCGTTTTTTGACCAAACTGACCACTGCGGTCATTTTAATTTTTTTTAAACCTTGACAGTGTTCACCGCCGTAACGCAAAGAATATTTGTAGCAAATTTCACGTTTTTATGTCCAGTATTTAAAAAGATTATGCGGTATGTACATACCCAGCCAGCCAGCCAGCCAGCCAGCCACATACATATTCCTTTTGAGATTTATATATATACAAGCCGTTATGTGCCCGGTCCTCCGAACCGGCTAAAAGTTATGTTTACATACACTCTAACTACTCAGGCAGTTATAATGAGATTGCCCGCATGACCTACGACACGAATTTAAACGTGAGGTAATTTTTTATTTGCCCGCTACAACATGAATTACCCGTTAAAATCATTACTCATCACCCATTATAACAATTACAAAATTGCCCGCTATAAATTACGACGCAAATTAAAACATGAATATATTTTGTTCTATTAATTGATTAAGATTATTCGACAGTACTTTTATTTTTTTTTAATGATTGTTTGATATATTTTTTTTACGACAAACATTAAGTCGCAGACCTATGTTGTGTTGTTTTTGTTTATTTGCTATTTATTTATTTATTGTTGCTTTGGAAGCAAACTTAGAATTAAATTTTCTATTCAACATGTAAAACAATAACAAATGAAACCCTTATGAAATAATGTTTATAAAACGTATACGACACGAATTAAAACTTTAAAAATTTAGTTCCGGCAATTTGAACATTGCCCGGCAAATTAAACATTGCCCGGTAATTTAAACATTGCCCGGTAATTTAAACATTGCCCGGTATTATAAACATTGCCCGGTATTATAAACATTGCCCGGTAATTTAAACATTGCCCGGTAATTTAAACATTGCCCGGTATTATAAACATTGCCCGGTATTATAAACATTGCCCGGTAATTTAAACATTGCCCGGTAATTTAAACATTGCCCGGTATTATAAACATTGCCCGGTATTATAAACATTGCCCGGTAATTTAAACAATGGCCGTTACCTAGGCAATAAGCCTAAAGGTGCCCAGTTCTCGGAACTGGATAAAATAACCCATGGAGTTATAAACAATAGTCTTAAGCGGGGATAAAGTATTTTCCGGTAACTTATACCATTTAAATATTGCATTCCACAAATAACGACGCAAATTAAAACAAAATTTTGTTCCCTTCTTAAACGCATAAATACGCAAAATTTGATGACGCCATATAATTATAAGCTTAAATATAGAGTGTAACCAGGACCACTGCGTTTAAATAAGCTTAGTAAGGCGTCGGTATTACTTCCCGAAACAGAAAAAAAAAAGCTAAATCTATTTGCTTTGTCCTATGTTTGTAAAGTTTTAAATTATTAATTAGCTTTAAGTCATGTCCCTATTCACAGTGTAAAGTATTAAAGTAGTGATAGATTAAGAAAATCAACTACAGTATTGGTAGTGTAAAGAATTTATGTTGTTTACGGCACGTAGACAATTTAAACATGAAGAAAATTTGTTCCCGTCATTGAGTTGAGATAATAAAATCCATGCACATAGTTTGATGACGTCAATTTAAACATGAATGAAAAATGTCCCTTCATTGCTATAAAATCCATGCGCAAAGATTGATGACGTCATAAAAATAATCTCAGCGCATCCTTTTTTTTCTAACTTTGTGACGAAAAACTATAAAAAGTTGTACTGGCAAAGACAATGTGAATCAAAAGTTGTGTTTTTTTCGCGTTTTTGTACCAAACTGACCACTGCGGTCATTTTAATTGTTTTAAAACCTTGACAGTGTTCACCGCCGTAACGCAAAGAATATTTGTAGCGAATTTCACGTTTTTATGTCCAGTATTTAAAAAGATTATGCGGTATGTACATACCCAGCCAGCCACATACATATTCCTTTTGAGATTTATATATATACAAGCCGTTATGTGCCCGATTCTTCGAACGGGCTTTTTTTTAGAATATGCTTGACACATTATAGTTTTTTAGTTTTGTTTTTGCAACATACATAAAGTAGTATGTTTTTTTTTTGTGGTCAGTATTTTTTAAATTTATTTTTGTTTTGCACACTTTGTTATACACCAATTCAATATACAACTAAAAAGGAAAAACAAATAACAATAATTTTTTTTTATTTCTTGCTCAAAGTATGACCACTATGATCGAATTTTGTGAGTTTATTGGGTAATTAAACTCTTTCTGTAAAACAGAACTCACATGTCTTTTAAAAAGTACTGTTAATTCGAAAATGATTGTTTGATATATTTTTTTGCTACAACATTCGTCGTAGATCAATATTTTTTTTATTTTTTTTTGTTTTTGTTGGTGTTATTTGCTATTTATTTATTGTTGCTTTGGAGGCAAACTTAGAATTAAATTTTAAATTCAACAGGAAAAACAATAACAACTGAAACCGATATGAATCATAGTTTATACAACGTATAAGACATGAATTAAAACTTTTAAAAGTTGGTCCGGCAAATTTAAACATTGCCCGGCAATATAAAAATTTCCCGCTACATAGTTTATAAGACGTATACGATATAAAATAAAACTTTAAAACGTTGAGCTCGGCAATTTAAACATTGCCTAGCAATTGAACAATTTCCCGCTACAAAGTTTATAAGACGTATACACAGAATAGGTATAGAACAGAATGCACAATCCCTATATACGCACTCACTAAAAGTTACCATTTTCCGCAATGCAGCGGTCGCTAGAGACGCTACTATAGTAAAATGAGATATGATATCTACGTCTGCCATAAATATATACAATATATATAGGGCCTACATTATCTTTCGTTATAGGCTTAGTTTTATATAAATTTGACTTAATTACCCATTTTGTTTTGAACATTATATGATTAGGCCAATATGATGTAAAAATATTTATTACCCGGTACTGATTTGAAAAAAAAAATGGCTTAGACGTAGCTCGGTAGCGGTAACTAAATTGCTACGGCTACCGGTACATAAATATATATACTTTTTAAACCAAAATAAACTTTTAAAATTATGAAGGGAAATAGGCATATAATTCATAATGAGTTAATATGAGGTTGTTTATGCTGTTGTTTATCCTTTATGGAGTCAGGAAAGCCATGCAGTTTGACATGCTCTTTTTTACGATAATCAGTCGTTTTCGCATCATTGTTGTAGTTTATTACACAACCGTTTATGCACATTTTGCCTGAAATATTAGCTTTGGGTGTTCGAACTTGTAGATTTGAAGAAAAGGACGTTGTAGGCTAAATAAGCATAAATATAGAGTGTAACCAGGACCGCTGCGTTTAAATAAGCTTAGTATGGCGTCGGTATTACTGCCCAAAACAGAAATAAAATGCGATTGCGCATTCTGTTTTATACCTATTCTGTGGACATATACAACACGAATAAAAACGTGAAGGAATTTTGTATTTGCCAGATACAACGTAAGATACCCATTAAAACCATTAATCATTACCCATTATAACAATTTAAAAATATCCCGCTATAAATTACGACGCAAATTAAAACGTGAATATATTTTGTTCTATTCATTCATAAAGTACATTAGCAAAGGTTGAAGCAAAGTTAATTTTAAATGAATACGCAAAATTTGATGACGTCATAACGAAAAGCCGGCTAGCTATCTCTGCGCAAACTTTGATGACGTCATCCTGAAAAAAATCTCAACGCCATCCTTTTTTTTATTTTTTTAGCGCGATCGATCGAAAAACTATAAAAAGTTGGAACGGCAAATTCAACATGAACGCAAAATATGTCGTTTTTTCGCGTTTTTTGACCAAACTGACCACTGCGATCATTTTATTTTTTTTAAAACCTTGACAGTGTTCACCGCCGTAACGCAAAGAATTTTTGTAGAAAATTTCACGTTTTTATGTCCAGTATTTAAAAAGATTATGCGGTATGTACATACCCAGCCAGCCAGCCAGCCACATACATATTCCTTTTGAGATTTATATATATGACAAGCCGTTATGTGCCCGATTCTTCGAACGGGCTTTTTTTTAGAATATGCTTGACACATTATAGTTTTTTAGTTTTGTTTTCGCAACATACATAAAGTAGTATGTTTTTTTTTTGTGATCAGTATTTTTTAAATTTATTTTTGTTTTGCACACTTTATTATACACCAATTCAATATACAACTAAAAAGGAAAAACAAATAATAATAATTTTTTTTTATTTCTTGCTCAAAGTATGACCACTATGATCGAATTTTGTGAGTTTATTGGGTAATTAAACTCTTTCTGTAAAACAGAACTCACATGTCTTTTAAAAAGTACTGTTAATTCAAAAATGATTGTTTGATATTTATTTTTTCTAAAACATTAGTCGTAGATCAATATTTATTTTTTTTTTGTGTTTTTTTGTTGGTGTTATTTGCTATTTATTTATTGTTGCTTTGGAAGCAAACTTAGAATTAAATTTTAAATTCAACAGGAAAAACAAAAACAACTGAAACCGATATGAATCATAGTTTATACAACGTATACGACATGAATTAAAACTTTAAAAAGTTGGTCCGGCAAATTTAAACATTGCCCAGCAATATAAAAATTTCCCGCTACATAGTTTATAAGACGTATACGATACAAATTAAAACTTTAAAACGTTGAGCTCGGCAATTTAAACATTGCCTGGCAATTGAAAAATTTCCCGCTACAAACTTTATAAGACGTATAGACAGAATAGGTATAGAACAGAATGCACAATCCCTATATACACAGTTACTAAAAGTTACCATTTTCCGCAATGCAGCGGTCGCTAGAGACGCTACAATAGTAAAATGAGAAAGAATATCTACGTCTGCCATAAATATATACAATATATATAGGGCCTACATTATCTTTCATTTTAGGCTTACTTTTATATAAATTTGACTTAATTACCCATTTTGTTTTCAACATTATATGATTAGGCCAATATGATGTATAAATATTTTTATTGCCCGGTACTGATTTGAAAAAAAATGGCTTAGACGTAGCTCGGTACCGGTAACTAAATTGCTACGGCTACCGGTACATAAATATATACTTTTTAAACCAAAATAAACTTTTAAAATTATGAAGGGAAATAGGCATATAATTCATAATGAGTTAATATGAGGTTGTTTATGCTGTTGTTTATCCTTTATGGAGTCAGGAAAGCCATGCAGTTTGACATGCTCTTTTTTACGATAATCAGTCGTTTTCGCATCATTGTTGTAGTTTATTACACAACCGTTCATGCATATTTTGCCTGAAATATTAGCTTTGGGTGCTCGAACTTGTAGATTTGAAGAAAAGGACGTTGTAGGCTAAATAAGCATAAATATAGAGTGTAACCAGGACCGCTGCGTTTAAATAAGCTTAGTATGGCGTCGGTATTACTGCCCAAAACAGAAATAAAATGCGATTGCGCATTCTGTTTTATACCTATTCTGTGGACATATACAACATGAATAAAAACGTGAAGGAATTTTGTATTTGCCAGATACAACGTAAGATACCCATTCAAACCATTAATCATTACCCATTATAACAATTTAAAAATATCCCGCTATAAATTACGACGCAAATTAAAACGTGAAAATATTTTGTTCTATTCATTCATAAAGTACATTAGCAAAGGTTGAAGCAAAGTTAATTTTAAATGAATACGCAAAATTTGATGACGTCATAACCAAAAGCCGGCTAGCTATTTCTGCGCAAACTTTGATGACGTCATCCTGAAAAAAATCTCAACGCCATCCTTTTTTTTATTTTTTTAGCGCGATCGATCGAAAAACTATAAAAATTTGGAACGGCAATTTTAACATGAACCCTAAATATGTCGTTTTATTCGCGTTTTTTGACCAAACTGACCACTGCGGTCATTTTAATTTTTTAAAAACCTTGACAGTGTTCACCGCCGTAACGCAAAGAATATTTGTAGCAAATTTCACGTTTTTATGTCCAGTATTTAAAAAGATTATGCGGTATGTACATACCCAGCCAGCCACATATTCCTTTTGAGATTTATATATATATATATGATATGATATGATATGATGATATGATATATGATATATGATATGATATGATAGTTAAGGGTCGGGATGATTTTTTCTGTATCTGACAGAAATGCACTACTTTTGTTTTTTGAGCAGAAAATTTAAATCCATTATTTTCAGTCCATTCTTGTATTTTATTGATTTGAAGTTGTAGATGACTCTTTATTTCGATCATTCAGTTAGCTCTATAATAGATCACAAAGTCATCGACGCATAGAGAACATTTTGTATTCTGTATAAAGCATTTAGTGATCTTGTTAATTTTTTATATTAAATAGTGTAGGCGATTATACACTTCCCTGAGGGACACCTTCTTCTTGAATTAATGTATCTGATAAATAGTCTCCAATTCTTACTTGGAATGTTCGGTTGCTTAGAAAGTTTGATATAAATTTTGGTAAATTTCCTTTTAAACCGAAGGAGTATAGATCTTTCAAAATTCCATATTTCCATTTTCTAAATCGAAAAAAATAGTTATCACATGCTCTTTACTAACAAAAGCTTCTTTAATAAATAATTCTAATCTAATGAGATGAACTGTTGTTGTATGATTTTTTCTAAATCCACATTGAGTCCTTGATATTAAGTTATTACTTTCCGGAAAATATATTAAGCGTTTTTTTTTAATTTTTCCATAATTTTACAGAAACAATTTGTGAGGGATATTGGTCTGTAAATTATTGGATCTGAGTGATCTTTTTTCTCTTTATGTATTGGAATAGTAATTGCTTTGCTCCGTTCCGTAGGAAATGTATTTTGTTCGAAAGTTATATACAGTGGAAGTCTTTCAGATCACGCTTTATTTGATGCGCACCAATAAACACGATTCCTTGAGCTCTAAAAATAGCGCAAGCGGTCCTCTTAATATAGGCTTTGATATTACCTCATTTGTCTATACTCTCAAAACTATGTGGCTAAGCGTTTTGATCGATACACATATTTCTTTGAGCTAGTATTATATTGAATATCTAAATGTCCCTAGTAAAAATAATATAACATTACGGACAAATATGTTGAATAATCAATAACTTGTTACGAACAAGTGTACACATGTTTACTAATTGAGTGTTACCATCAGAGGAAAGATGACTTCCAGATGCAGATGAAGAGACTGTGAGACCACTTAAACCTGGAGAATGACTTTTTCTGAACTTTTGCCTTCTAGCATTGGCTCTTTCATTATCTCTGAAAAATTGAAATGATATTATAAGGTAGGATTTGAATGAATGATCATTAATAGTGTATGAGATTCACCCCACGCGCTATTTTTTTGTATCATATATCAAATTGAAGGTTTGCATGCCCTGATGACGAAACAATAGGTTTCAAAGGTCGCAAACGATTCTAAAGCTCTTGAAAAAAATTTGAATTTGTTACGTTTTTCATTATTCAGCAGCCACTTTCATTACACGCGGCCATGTTTACATTATTTTTATGGAAGTGCGCACCACAGAATAGGGTGGTGCGCAGTGTGACTGTCATTATAATACGTGTTCATTTTCTATAATTAGAATATTCCATTTCTATATAACAAAATAAGGAGGGGTGTTTATGTTCATGTATTTGTATTTGTTTTTCCTTTTGGTTAGTTCTAAGGGAAGGGTTAGTGATGTGTTAGTTATAAGGGTAGGGTTAGTGATGGGTTAGTTATAAGGGTAGGGTTAGTGATGTGTTAGTTATTAGGGTAGGGTTAGTGATGGGTTAGTTCTAAGGGTATGGTTAGTGATGTGTTAGTTCTAAGGGTAGGATTAATGATGGGTTAGTTCTAAGGGTAGGGTTAGTGATGGGTTAGTTCTAAGGGTAGGGTTAGTGATTGTTAGTTCTAAGGGTAGGGTTAGTGATAGGTTAGTTCTAAGGGTTAGGTTAGTGATGGGTTAGTTCTAAGGGTAGGTTTAGTGATGGGTTAGTTCTAAGGGTAGGGTTAGTGATTGTTAGTTCTAAGGGTAGGGTTAGTGATGGGTTAGTTCTAAGGGTAGGGTTAGTGATGGGTTAGTTCTAAGGGTAGGGTTAGTGATTGTTAGTTCTAAGGGTAGGGTTAGTGATGGGCTATTCTTGGACCACGAATGAGCGTAGGACGCAATAATCTTCTTTATAGAAGGAGCGTCTGTAATGTATAAGATAAAAAAAAAACAAAGCTGCCACCCCCTTCGCTAGGTTCTAATAGGTTATTCAATTAATTTCTGGTAGACAATTTGGCTGGTTTGTCGGTGACATTTGCGCGTACGGTAATGAATATTTAAAGACATATTTAAAGACGAAGACATGAAAAAAGTAGGTTTTATCTACATATTAGTTTACTAAATAAATATCCAACATATTTATCCAACGTTACCATGCCTGCAATAAGGCTTGACATGACAAAAGACTTGAAAATACGAAACCTAGCAGACATGACGTCACCGGCTATCAGTCAATCTTCTTCAATGAACTGCAATGCCATGCGCCATTAATAGATTAGTGCGATGTTTTTAAAATACGGTAGGAATAATCTTTTTTAATATAAAAAAAGCCTTTTCTTCTTTTTGTATGTCATATCGTGGTTTCTAAAAAAATTTCAACATTTTTTTTTTTGCGTGGAGCATATTTAATGATATTTAGATATTATATAATATAAAAAAAACTCTTAGCGTTATTACTAGTTACGTCACAGAAGCAAAAAAAAAAAACATTGACAAAATGGCTGATTTTTACTTTAATAAAGAGGAAATTTCGGAAAAAAAATATTTTTCAAGTTCAATGCGTATGTTAACCGTGAAAATTAGTTTCCTCCATTCCTTAGATACTAATAATTGTGCTCCACGCAAAAAAAAAAAGTTGAAATTTTTTAAAACACCAAATTTAGTGGGGGAAGTGTCGTACTCAATTACCATACCTTACCACCAGTAGCTCTCGTTAAATTAAGACTGCGAATCAGTGATCATACTCTCATTGTAATGGAGTTTGAGAATCAGTGTACTTACAATCAGTGACTTTCTTTTTTTTTTTTTTTATTTGCTGAAAATGTGTGTTAATCCTCAAGATTATTACAACGTTTAAGTTAAAGAAATCAAAACTTGAGCTTGTTGTTCTTGTTTTGCATCTGAGGATCATTGCACGGGATTTAACCAACCGAAAGTCACTAGGGAGGAATGAATATAAGCAACAATACTCGTCTTGCCAAGCAGATGACTGGATGACTATATAGATATAGTTTGGCAATTTGAACAATAGACCAAAAAAATGTGTCTGCGGAATATATTTGGCAGGCCTCATCGACATGCCGCATTGCAGATTTCATCAGACAGGTCTTGGCCCACCTGTTTCTATTACGCCCTGGATTTAAGATCCGGAAGGCTCGTTGGTTTTAAAGAGAATTTTAATTTTGGTGATTCAAGTCACAAAAACTTTTAAACTTAAAACAGACAAAAATTGTAGACTGCATGTATTATTAAAGTAAAGGTAGAAACACAAAATTATTATGAAACGCTAACAAAAATTATTAGGCACGGACTTTAAAAAAAAAAAGTTAAATTAATGATTCTTTGGCTCGTTAGTCTCCAAAGATGATTATATTTTCGCGTGCCGCTCGGGTATGCTAACACCAGCTGTGCAGTGATAGCCGTGACTGTGTCTATAGAACCTTGTTTACGAAATTCAGAAATTGTTGCAGCTCCGGGTTTGGAGGGTATCTCTGAGTCTACCCAGTTCTGATGGGTACCTGACTTATGTTGGGGTAAGGTAAAGGCAGGTTTGCATAGTGCTGGCTACACAATCACTTCGTAAGCCGTGGCCACAGAAACTGGTGAACGCTACATCATAGAATCAAATCGGTCTGTCGGGATACTTTTTTGACACGTGAGTGTAGCAGACTGTTGGGGCAGACTTTGTAGTTTTTGTTCACAATGTTCGTTTCTCTCTAACATTCAGTCTGGCGACTTTCAAGGATGTCCTCTAACTTTTTCTGTTGTCTTTAGATCACACCTGCATATAAGCTTATCTTTAAATATGAGATGTGGATGATCTGTAGTCTTTAGATCACACATGGATATAAGCTTATCTTTAAATCTGAGATGGGGATGATCTGTAGTCTTTAGATCACACCTGCATATATCTTTGAATCTGAGATGTGGATGATCTGTAGTCTTTAGATCACACCTGCATATAAGCTTATCTTTAAATCTGAGATGTGGATGATCTGTAGTCTTTAGATCACACCTGCATATTTCTTTAAATCTGAGATGGGGATGATCTGTAGTCTTTAGATCACACCTGCATATATCTTTGTTACGTATTGGGTTCCTAACAAGATATATGTCACACGCTACTAAGAAAGGCTATAAATGTGATCCGCCCTTATAAGATAATATAATCATACCATCTGTAAGTAAAAACCACTGACATTATATGTCACTCTTGAATTTCTGATTGGAATAAGAATGTGTCTTTCTTTTCTCTCTCCTATATTTAACTCATAATGTATTTAGCGATATACTGAATTGTATTTACATATATGTATATGTTCTGCATGCCCATAAGTATATTATTTATTACTATAGGCCATACTTGCTTTTTCATCGTTATTATGTCTACGTTTATGCATAACAATCTAAATGCTGTAGCACGTATGTGCTTCTTGCCCCCCCCCCCCCCCGACCGTATCAAGGACGCTCGGAAAATATGTGAGAGGACCCCACCCCCCTCACCCTCCACCTTCTCCCTAAATGAATCTTACAGATAAGTAAACGTGTTCCCCCCCCCCGCCCCCCCCCCCGCTCCACAGTGTACGATAGTTATCGATGTCAATCTTGCTACACCACTCCCATTTTACAGGCGCGTTACTATTAAAGCTTTATTTATAGATTTAACCTTAGTCTTACGGCAGTCTAGCTTAGGAGGTCGGACGAAAAAAATGCGCCCTACGGGCCACTCTGTACACGCTAGGGGCCCCGAGACCCTAAGTCCATTATGTATCTACGCTGTTTACGTTGTCGGACTATGTACCTAGAATAATGTATGATATATATGCAACGGTATACGCAGTCTTAATGTGAAAGAACTTTATAATAATATAATGTTTTTTGCTCGTGTTCTCTATTGACTGTATAATCGATGTTGTGAGGTCTATATGTGTTAACTATAGTCAAACCTAAACATAATCACCTCGGACGAGCCATGGAATTCTATACACATTAATTATAAATTTGATTATTCGGTCAATACGTTAATCTCTAGGCACAGTACTCCGGCTTATCCCTTAAGACAAAAACGCAGCCAACAATATATTATCTATTTATGTAGACCACTCTTATAATAAGGAAATAATACAAAGAGCCTGCCTGCAAAACAATACAGTCACGTTACTTAATAATACAGAAAGGCATGACACACATGAGGCTCAGGTGCAAATCTAATCCCAACTTATCCTATACTATAATACGAGTAATAATAAGTAATTGTATGTATGTATATATATTTTTTCTTCAAAAGCGCTCTAACGATTTTCGTCATGTTTTGATGCACGACTTGTTTCACCTAAAAAAAAATCTAGAGCTTTTCGGCCTCACAAATAAAAATCGGAAATGAACGTTAGACAAAAATACACATTAGGTTTATCGTAGATAATTGATTTTGGCCATAAAAACATGCCATTGCTCGACCCACGTGTAGCGCTACTTTCCAGAGCTGTGTTTTGTGGCATTACAGTTTATGACGTTTCGGAAATATCCGTTCAACAGCAGAAAAAAGTTTAATGCTTTGTTTAGAATAATGTTGTGCACCGATTATAGATATAATTTAAAGCAAGACCAATTGTAATTTATGTAATGCAGGGGTGTGCAAACTACAGCCAGTGGGTGACACGCGGACTTACAAATATTAGTATGCGGCCCTTGAGGCTTATTTAGATTATACCGTCCTCAATATATTTTAGATTAAATTAAAAAAACAAACAAATACAATATTTATTTATTAATTACTAGTGAGATAATAGTTTGCCGTTTAAAAAAAAATAGATGAGGTTTCACCAAGCCTATTATTAATTTTGTTTTATTCAAACATTGTTTGGAAAAAAAAAACGCGTGGAAAAAAATAATAGGATCTACTATTTTGTATACAAGATATATGTTTACGCATGTTTTATTAAATATATTTATGATTCGCTTATATAGGCCTACCCAAGTAAGATATACTAGAATATGTTAACATTGTCAATTTGAAATCTGGTAAACTAGAAAATATGTATTCAATTTAGTCGTATTTTCCTTATAACAATAGTCAGACGTGTTATAGCCTAGGCCCTATACTTTTAGTTTTATTGAAGGGGAGGGAAAATTAAACAATTCATCCAACGTATATTTTAATCTTTTCATTTGCAGTCTTTTAAATGAATAACATAATTTCACCTTTAATTATTTAGTATTTAACTGGTGTAAAGCTCAAAATTTAAACTATTTTTGTTGTAATTGATATTTTATTTTGCCGCGATAGTTTAATCTTATCTTATACATTACAGACGCTCCTTCTATAAAGAAGATTATTGCGTCCTACGCACATCCGTGTTCCGAGTCTAGTCTTGCATTTTTATTAATGTTTTAAATGATGTTAAGTTATTGGTTTTCCTGGTTTGTTCAGACAACCCATTCCGTGCCCGAATGCCACTCGGGAAAAAAATAGTACTTATATGCAAGGAAAGTGTTTTTGTCTTTATGTTTATCGGACCTTTGCAACAGGTTGTTATTGTGTTTGTTTTAAATAGTAACAAACATGGAGGATATTATATAAGATTTACACCAAACTATATATATTCCTTTTTTTTTTGTCAAACATTGTTTCGGATAATACATTGAAAATAATAAATAAATACTTTTTTTGTATAAGATATTAATTAATTAACACCAGTGTCAACATTACACCAGGCTTGAAGCTTAATAAAATTAGGCTTAGCAGTATGCTACTGTAATAACTCAGATCAACATGTACTGTAATAACTCAGATCAACATGTACTGTAATAACTCAGTTCAACATGTACTGTAATAACTCAGATAAACATCTACTGTAATAACTCAGATCAACATGTACTGTAATAACTCAGATCAACATGTACTGTAATAACTCAGATAAACATGTACTGTAATAACTCAGATCAACATGTACTGTAATAACTCAGATCAACATGTACTGTAATAACTCAGATCAACATGTACTGTAATAACTCAGTTCAACATGTACTGTAATAACTCAGATAAACATCTACTGTAATAACTCAGATCAACATGTACTGTAATAACTCAGATCAACATGTACTGTAATAACTCAGATCAACATGTACTGTAATAACTCAGATCAACATGTACTGTAATAACTCAGATCAACATGTACTGTAATAACTCAGATCAACATGTACAGTAATAACTCAGAAAAAGCTTACTTTTAGACACCTCCTTTGGAAGATATTATTTTCTCGAATTTTAAAACACAATGCAGAGTCACCCTTTGCTGCATGCATTTGTAAATTGTTATAAAGGTCCAAACGTTAAACTTTACAGTTTGTTGGAGTCGGTATCATATGTTTAGAATGAAAGATCGATGCAGTTTAAACGTTTATCTATTTTCAGGAAGATTATATAAATCACACCTAAAATGATGCTTAGGAGGAAATTTTACATCCGAAAAGAGGAAAGTAATATTGGAATTGGGTGGAGGATTTGCATACAATTAATAATTTATACTATTTTAATTTTTAATGAGAACAAAATTAGAAATGAATACGCCAAAAAAAACAACATTTACTTATATTACTTCAATTTGTGTAGTCGGGAAAAAAAGAAAAAGACAAATGCAATTTATTGGTCTGGTAAAACGTATTTAAAAAATGTATGAACCGTTGTTTTACAGCTCATTATGTTAAGGTACAAGCGCCTGCTATTTATTACCGAACGAAGATCGGTCCAACTTGTACTAAAGTTTACGTGGTCATTAAGTGTCCAGTTTGGATCTAATTACCCAACCCGCAACAATCTTTAAATCTGAAATGTGGATGATACTTAGTCCTTTAGTTGGCTAATTTAGCTTGATATCATAGCTTTATTTATACAAAACTCAAAATGATAAAATACACAATTATTTCCAAGATTACAAATGACCTACCTAATATCTGTACTTGTAGTGGGGACAATGTTCAATCTCTGCCTTTTCTCGTGGCTAGCATTTATTGATTGTTTGATAAACAAATTGGCTCTAGGTACCTACTCAATAAAAAATATGTTTATTTAATTAATAAAATCTATGTGTTTGTTTTCTAATTTATTTTTAAATGTAAGTAATCGTTAACAGTAAGGAATGGTCAATTATAACTTATTTTATAGCCTTGCTTTGTATAAGCACTTAGTGTTTAATTAGTGTACAAAAAAAAAACACATATATCTTCACAGTAGAAATCACAATCTTTTGAATGCTCCTCATCTTCAGCTTCCAATTTGTCTTTGTTTGCTGTGTTAGACTGGCCATCATGTTCTATAATGTAGATATATAATTTTATCAATACATTTACCTGTGGGGTGTTTGGGTACGAAGGAGGTGGGGAACAATTTTTTTCTTGCCATCTTTTGTTATGATCAGGGCGCTCCATAAAAAGATACTTTGGCAGTCTAAAATTTAAAAAAAAGGCAGAATTATTTTTTTTATTTTTAAGTATGGCCATAATATATTTTGAAAAACACACAAAAAAAGAATTGTTTCTCGTACGAAATTTCATTTTTACAATACATAATAATATAATAAATATTTTTCCTTATGAATTAACTAATTTTAAATACACGACAAAATCAAAATATTTACCAAAACAATATTACATTTGCTCAAGAATCACGAAGAGGCATGACATAAACAAAAGTAAATAATTTCATTCCCACAAAAGGCTAACCTATCAAACTACATATCAAGACTCTATCTATATGCCTATAATATATCACCCAATCACACCGATAGTCTCAACATTCCGTATCTCATCATTATAAACTGCGTCATTATACACCTCAACTCTATACATCCTATCACAATACACCTCATCTCAATCAACTTTTTTACAAAATACACCTCATCTCAAAACACTTCATCACAATACACCTATTCACTATACACTCAATCCTTAGACACCTCATCACTATATACCTCATCAGTATACATCCCATCACAATACACCTCGTCATTTATACATCATCACTTTTACATCTCATAACTTTACACTTCATCACTATACGCATTATCACTATGCATATCATCACTAATCACTATTCTTCTAATCTCAATTCAATACACCTCATCTTAATACACCTCACTACTTTTACTTCTCATCACTATATATCTCATCACTATACACCACATAACTATGCATCTCATCACTATACATCTCATCACTATACATCTCATAACTATACATCTCATCACTATACATCTCATCACTATACATCTCATAACTATACACCACATCACTATACATCTCCTCATTATACATCTCATAACTATACATCTCATCACTATACATCTCATCACTATACATCTCATCACTATACATCTCATAACTATACATCTCATCACTATACATCTCATCACTATACATCTCAAAATTATACATCTCATAACTATACACCACATCACTAAACATCTCATAACTATACATCTCATCACTATACATCTCATCACTATACATCTCATCATTATACATCTCATAACTATACACCACATCACTAAACATCTCGTCACTATTCACCACATCATTATACACATCATCATTATACATCTCATCACTATACACCACATCACTATACATCTCATAGCTATACATCTCATCACTATACATCTCATAACTATACATCTCATCACTATACATCTCATCACTATACATCTCATCATTATACATCTCATAACTATACACCACATCACTAAACATCTCGTCACTATTCACCACATCATTATACACATCATCATTATACATCTCATCACTATACACCACATCACTATACATCTCATCACTATACATCTCGTCACTATTCACCACATCATTATACACATCATCATTATACATCTCATCACTATACACCACATCACTATACATCTCATCACTATACATCTCGTCACTATTCACCACATCATTATACACATCATCATTATACATCTCATCACTATACACCACATCACTATACATCTCATCACTATACATCTCGTCACTATTCACCACATCATTATACACATCATCATTATACATCTCATCACTATACACCACATCACTATACATCTCATCACTATACATCTCGTCACTATTCACCACATCATTATACACATCATCATTATACATCTCGTCACTATACACCATATCACTATACATCTCATCACTATACATCTCGTCACTATTCACCACATCATTATACACATCATCATTATACATCTCATCACTATACACCACATCACTATACATCTCATCACTATACATCTCGTCACTATTCACCACATCATTATACACATCATCATTATACATCTCATCACTATACACCACATCACTATACATCTCATCACTATACATCTCGCCACTATTCACCACATCACTATACATCTCGTCACTATACACATCATCACTATACATCTCATCATTATACATCTTATCACTATACACAACATCACTATACACATCATCACTATACATCTCATAACTATACATCTCATTACCATTCACCACATCAGTATACACCAAATCACTATTTACCCCATCACTATACACCAAATCACTATTTACCCCATCACTATACACCAAATCACTATTTACCCCATCACTATACACCAAATCACTATTCATCTCATTACTATATACCCCATAACTATACATCTCATTACCAAGCGCCACTTCACCATATAGCACATCACTATACACATCATCACTAAACATCTCATCTCAATACACCTCATTGGTATACATATCTTCATTATACACCTCATCAATATATACCTCATGACTATACATCTTTTCACTATACACTTCAGCACTTTATACTTTATGACTATACATCTCATCTCAATGCACTTCATCAGTATACATCTTTTCATTATACAAGTCATCACTATATACCTTATCACTGTACACCTTTTAACTATAAGTTTAAACTGATAAAAAACAAGTCTAACTTGATTTAAAATAATATATATATATATATATATATATATATATATATATATATATATATATATATATATATATATATATATATATATATATATATAAACAACATATTACTTGTATAAAAATAACCATGCAATCCATTTTGGCATAATTGCAGTACGAGGACTTCTGTGACTTGCAAAAATTATGACAACTGTAACCAGAATTTCCAAAACGTTCATAATAAAAGTAAAAATAAAATATTTAGCAATCAGTGGGATTGTCATAGATGGAGGTAATATCTGTAGAAACAAAAATAAAATGTATCAACCAAAAACAATGTGTGATTTCTCTCTAATTCTTTAAAATTCTATTTTATCTCTATATATTTATGCAATTCTAATAGGCCCTATTTTTTTTCAAGATTAAACAGATTTAGTGGTCTGGCTATCTGGATGTACATAAATCTATTATACAATAAAAGTATCAAGCACTTAATTACCTTTTGCAATAAAAGCAAGAACACCACAAGGGATACAAGCACGGATATAACTAATGTAATCTTTTCCGACCCATGCGCTGGTAAGACGAACACACAGAGACAGACCAATGCATGAAGAAAGCAAGGAATTATCAAATTAACTGTGTAGAATAGAGTCTTTCTCCGAATTATTAATTTGAAGACAATAATTTCTTTAGACTGTAAAAGAAAAAGACAAGAGTTAATCACATGAACGCTAGCATTGATAATGGTGGTAGAATAGTAGATATGTTCTTTAACTAGTTTAAGTTGAGTATGTAAATTACAATGATAATGTCTTTAACTAGTTTACATTGAGAATGTAGTGAATTACAATGATGATGTAGTGAATTACATTGAGAATGTCGTGATTTACTTAAGGATGCCGTGAATTACACTGAGGATGTCGTAATTTAGTTTAGGCCTACATTGAGGGTGCAAGCTTGGCATATTTGTAATTTATGAATTTCATTGTTCAAACGATGACATAAATTTTTTATTTTGATATCAAGCAAAATCTATAAGGAGACAATTTTTTTTTTTATTAAATCAAGTCATGATACAATCCTTTTTAGTCCCACCGTGCTTTTACTTTTTAATAAATGCTGACAATTTAAGCTTAATTGGCTTATTCATCTTTTTATTTATAGTACCAGGTGGACCGATCTTCGTTCGGTAATAAAGAGCAGGCGCTTGTACTATACATAATAAGCTGTAAAACAACGGTGTATGAATGTTATTAATACGTTTTTACAAGACCAATAAATTGCATTTGTCTTTTTCTTTTTACCCCTCTACACAAATTTAAGTTATATAAGTTAATGTGTTGTTTTTTTTTTGGCGTATTCATTTCTATTTTTTTACTCATTAAAAATTAAAGTAGTATAAATTATAGTATTTTATGCAACCCTCCACCTAACCCCAACATTACTTTCCTCATATCGGATGTAAAATTTCCTCAATAAAACAACCATAAAACAACAACATTGATCTATGACTTAATGTAGTCGCAAAAAATATATCAAACAGTCATTATAAAATTAACTGTACAAGTGAGTTCTGTTTTACAGAAAGAGTTTAATTACAAAATAAACTCACACCATTAGATCACGGTGGACATACTTTGACTAAGAAATAAAAAAAATGATTCTTATTTATTTCTAAAAAAAACAACAACATACTACATTATGTATGTTGCAAAACCAAAAAAAACAGATCTATAATGTGTCACGCATAGTCTATAAAAAACCCGTTCGGAGAATCGGGCACATATCTGCTAGTCATATCATATCATATATCATATATATATATATATATATATATATATATATATATATATATATATATATATATATATATATATATATATATATATATATATATATATATAAATCTCAAAAGGTGTATGTATGTATGTATGTGGGTGGGTTTGTATATGTCGCATAATCTTTTTTAATACTGGACAGAAAAACGTGAACAGCGGTGGACACTGTCAAGGTTTAAAAAAAAATTAATGACCGCAGTGGTCAGTTTGGTAAAAAAACAGGAAATAAATGACAAATTTGGGTTTCATGTTGAATATTCCGGTTCAACTTTGTATCATTATTCGATCGATTGCGCTAAACATAAGTAAAAAAAAAGGACGCGCAGAGATTATTTTTGTATGACGTCATCAAACTTTGCGCAGTGTTAGCTAGCTGTCATTTTTTTTATGGCGTCATCAAATTTTGCGTATTCAAGTTACATTTTGTTTTTGTAGAGGAAAATGTTTAAGAAGGGAACACAATTTCATTTTAATTTGCGTCTTAATTTGTAACGGGCAATATTTAATTGTTTAAATTACGGAAATACTTTATCACCGTTTAAGACTATTGTTTATAATTGCCCCGGGTAGCTACAGTGTATTTGAAAATTATTTTAGCCAGTTCGGGGAACTGGACACCTTTAGGCTTTTAACTTTGGTAACGGGCAATGTTTAAATTGCCGGGCAATGTTTTAAAGCTTTAATTCGTGTCGTATACGTTTTATAAACTTTGTTTCATATGGGTTTCATTTGTTATTAATTTTCCTGTTGAATTTAAAATTGTATTCTAAGTTTGCTTTCAAAGCAACAATAAATAAATAAATTGCTAATAACACCAACAAAAAAACAACAACATAGATCTACGACTTAATGTTGTCGCAAAAAACATATCAAACAATCATTTTTAAATTAAATGTACTGTCGAAATTACATGTGAGTTCTGTTTTACCCAATAAACTTACACCATTAGATCCCAGTGGTCATACTTTGACCAAGAAATAAAAAAAATGATTATTTTTTTTTACTTTTTAGTTGCATATTGAACTGGTGTATATTAAAGTCTATTTATTTATTAATTTTTGTTTGGCACTGAACACAAAAACAAACAAAAACAAAAAGAAAAATACAACACTAGACTATAATGTGTCAAGCATAGTATATACAAAGCCCGTTCGGAAAATCGGATACATATCTGCTAGTATATATATATCAATCTCAAAAGGTTTATGTATGTATATATTGTTACGAAACGTAAAATTCATACATTGCATTGTTATTAAACAGATACTAATCATTTAACCGAATTGCCGTAAAAGCGATAGAAAGTATTTATTTCTGTTTTTCCTAATTTAATTAGATCGTTGGTTTTTCCAAACTAAATAATATTGACGAATTTTTTCATAGGCCAAGGTCGTTGGTTTTTCTTAGCTAATAAGGTCGACGGCTTCTCCAAGTTACACGCCCGGACGACATGCAAGTGGTAGTATTCGGATATTACATTATGCGCTAGTATTGTATTATATATTGTAATGTACTCTCGGGTATTCGATATAGTATCGCATCGACCCATATCATGAACCCACGCGAATCAGTAGAAAGTTGCATTAATTCTTTTGGCGTCTCTTGACAAAGACGGACGTGTTTTATTATGCTCTGAAATAGAATTTCTACCAATTTATACTATAACGGATTAACTAATATTTTACCATTAGTTTTCAATGCTATTCATAACCTATTGGATATTTTAAATACGTTTTATGGAATATGTGCTGTTCTTAACACTAATTCTTGTGTAAATACTACCATGGTATTGGGATTTAAACGATGATTCTGTGATTAAACCAATAACTTGTTTGTTTTTACAAATCGATTTATATCAGTTTCTTCACGTTCCAGTATTGTGTGTGTTTTATTTATACTATAATAGTAATTGTCAACTCTACACAATAGCAACACGATACTTATCATGTATATTGAGCCAATATAAATATACACCTGAAGAAATCAAATAAAACTCTAATCCATGTTATAAAGATTACCAGGGGATACTTTGAATCAGGACCAACCTATACTACACTAAACTAATATCAAAATGAAAAAAATAATGAATCATACCAATTGAAGCAGTAATTGTAATAACTACAAGACAATATAATAAATAAATATTTCATCAAATGAATGGAGGCTCTAGCCAAATAAATAATACAGTCTACAATTCGGTACTCATTATTCTACAGTCATCTACTACATAATAATTATCTACAAAAGGTAATAAAAGCTGGTTTGTCATTTAACATTGTTATTGAATTAGTACTTTAAAAGCATATCAAGCGACTTGACCAGTGAAATAATAACAGTATCTATTCCGGTTTTTATGTGCCGTAATAAAATGGGTTTTGCTCGTCAGTGATCTATTAGCCAATGTGTAGAGGATTTAATTCAGTTTCAAGAATTGTAATACTATTTACACAGACTATTTACAGCTGCCTATACATAATCTTGACTTGGATTGATTACGTTGTAAAATATGAACAGTATACAATACCAATATTATATGGAATATTGCTATTGAGGTTGGAAAACTTAACTATTTAGCTTGAAAAATCATCTTGTGTATTATCTTGTAAAATCAAAGTTACTCTAAGAAAGTATTATTTTTACAACCTTGTTGTGATAAATCTTAACTGAGTGGTGTAGTGAATTATTCCAAGGACAGTACGTAAGTTGAACTCTTTTTTTATTGTTGTATTAACAAGATTCCTAGTAACTTTTAATAATAGTGAAAATGGAAGCAACAAACAACTTTACACTGCACCCAATATATATTTGCTCTAACTTCAAAACAGCTTAATAAAATGCCAATGGTGCAATAAAAAGACTAAATCATTGAGCATTTCTACCACAGAAACTAGGCCTTCAAAAACTAAATTACTTCAAAAGGTAACAGAATGCTTAAGAAAACAGAAAACTAATTATTGAAGAAACTACTGCTAATGAAAATAGTAATGATGAATCAGATGATGAATCACATTTCTCTACAACACAGAAAGTGAAACATACAACTAGTGAATTAAGTGAAGAATTAAAATTCAAACTTGAAATGAGGAAGATGGTACTAGAGATGGAAAGAGAAATAGCAAGAGAGAAAAAAGCAAGCCAAGAAAGAATTGAACTAGCAAGGTCTCGTACATCAAATCATTCGAATGCAAGCTGTTTCGTCCACAATCCCCTTGTGGCCAGAGCTGTGTAGATATCGTTGATAATTCTCTTCTCGTTGGTCCTAGGGTAGACTTTAGTTATTATTATTTATGTTTCAGTATTACACGAACTCTCCTTATAGTCCTGGGCACAAACTCAAGATTTGCGTTCTAACAGTTCCTTTCGTTGACGTTAAAGTAGTAAATAAATATTATAGTATTGTAAACAACACAATAGAATAGTAACTTGACGAGGAAGCTTCAGCGTAAATGTTGTTGATAATTTAATTCAGGTGATATGTTAATATATACAATATGAATATTATGTACAGTTAGAATAAAATAGTGCAAACACAAGCGTCCTCAAAAGAAATTATCTCAAAACTCTCTGCCTTTAAGACAAACAAATTATTAAATACTATTAGAGTGGTGCGAGGGACAGACCTATTACTAGGAGATGTGAAAATAATGGTATCATTACAAAACTCATAATAAAAACGATAGGAACTACCCTATGCAGAAATAATAAGCCATTCCTAGCCATTCCGAGAATTTGAGGTCAGCCTAAACACGGAATCCCAACATTACCTAGAATCTCTCGCCTTCGTTACTAAAAGTCGTGGAAGTGGAAAACTAAGCCCCGCCCACAAAATCTTGTGTAGAGAGAAAAAAGAGAGGGGAATAAGCATTGTGTGTTCCAATACTTGGAAACCAACAGTATATGACAAAGCTATGATGCAGATGCAGAACTGTATAAGTTCAAGAAACATATTCCAGTTCTTGAAGATAATTCGGTGGAAGAGTTCTTCATGATTTTCGAGAGAAACGCTATAGACTATCAATTTCCCGTAGGCAAGAAAGCTATACTTCTACGCGCAGCTCTGAATAAAGGAAAAGCACTTGATGTTGTATTAATTCTTACTCAAGAGGAATTGTATGATTATGAACTGATCAAGAACAAGGTACTGCTAAGTTATGCCTTTACACCGAAGAGATACAGAAAAATGTTTCGTGAATCTAAGAAAGAACAGGAACAATCACATGTTGATTTTCTAAGACAGAAAAAGAAACATTTTGAAAGATGGATTCGATCTAAAGGTGTAAACAAAGACTTTGAGAAATTAGCTCATCTTGTGCTATAGGAAGAATTTAACAATAACATCAAAAGCTATGTAAGAATACATTTAGCAGACAAAGGTGTAGAACAAGTGGAAACAGCAGCAGTGATGGCAGATAAATAAGTTATTATCCATTTCAGCAATAAATTTACAACAGTTGATAAATCTAAATTCAAGAATCGAGATATGAAGGTAGACAAGAAAGCCATAAATCCAAATGAATCTTATAAATCAAAGAGAAATCAGCAGAGCAATGAAGGTTCAATAAATTCCAAGCCAACCTGTAGCCATTGTAAAATATTTGGACATACTAAGGAAAAGTGCTGAATGTTGAATAAGAACCAAGATAAAAAGAATAATCATGTCGACTTGTCGTATGTAGCAGTGCCAAAGCAAAGAACTCATATAAATGTAAATAAGGATGTTAAAACTCAAACAGAGATACTTAGTGATAGTGCAGATAAACTAACATAACACACGTATCCAATGAATTTAAAACCAGAAATTTTTCCTAAAATAGAGACAATGGTTTTCAATAATTCTAATTCTAATCTGAGCTCAAAGAAGCCTACATCAGATAGAATAACAATGAGTAATAATTATACCTCTTACAAAGATAGCTTGGACACAGATCGTATAGATACTGAGATACCAAATAACTGTTTGCCTTTTATTAAAGAAGGTACTGTGTCATCCATAATAAATGGTGTCACTAGTGAAAAGAAAATCAGAATACTCCGTGATACAGGAGCTGAAGTTTCACTACTTTTAAAGAACACTGTTCCTACGTCGCAATCGACACATACAGGAAAAAATCTTACTATTCAAGGTGTATCAAGGAAAAATGTGCAAGTTCCTTGACATCAAATACAGTTGAAGAGTGCGTACTTCACTGGAAATGTAGTTGTGGGTGTATACAAATCACTTCTGTTTAAAGGTGTATCTTTAATACTAGGAAATGATATTGCTGGAGATGTGGTACGTCCCATATCGAAAGAAAAACAATACCTTAACAAAAGTGAGAGCATAATAAAGCCTATATGTATCGTCACTAGAGGTATGGCCCAACAACAAAAGTCTGTCGAAACCATATCAAAAGCAGAAACAGAAATTGACCTACAGGCAACTTTCATGGCTGACATTTTGAGTGGTCCCTCAGTGAAGACTAATGAAAGTAATCTGTCACCTCGACAATTACTTATTTTGGAACAGAATAGAGATTCAGGAATTGAACACCTGAAGAAAATGGTAATAACTGAACAGGAAGCAGAAACTAAGGGAAATGTATTTTTTCTGAAGGAAGGAATATTGATGCAGAAATGGAGAGATGTGAAAAGTAGCAATGACAATTGCAGAGAAGGAAGTCAAATTGTGGTTCCAACAGTATATCGCATCGATATATTACACATGGCTCATAATACGCAATATGCTGGTCATCTAGGAGTGAAAAAGACTTATAGTCGAATTCTTCCGTACTTCTATTGGCCTGGACTACATCGTGACGTCACCACATAATGTAAGTCATGCAATACATGCCAGTTAGTTGGTAAACCTAACCAAACTATACCGGTAGCATCTCTAAAGCCAATACCTGCCTTTTCAGAACCATTCAGCCACTTACTGATAGACTGTGTGGGTCCCTTGCCCAAAACAAAGGCGGACACCAGTACTTATTCACTATCATGTGTACTGCTACAAGATACCCTGAAGCTATTCCGTTACGCACCATTAATGCAGATAAAATATTTGATGCACTGATTAAATTTTGTTCAAGGTACGGTCTTCCAAAGACTATACAGTCTGACCAAGGTACTAATTTTATATCAAAGCTGTTTAACCAGGTCTTGAAGAAACTATGCATTCAACATGCCCCTTCAACTGCTTATCATCCGCAAAGTCAAGGTGCCTTAGAACGGTATCATCAGACTCTGAAAACTATGCTCCGTGCATACTGCTTCGAGAACACTGAAGACTGGGATCGTGGCATTCCATTCGCTCTCTTCGCGACTAGAGAGGCTGTGCAGGAATCTCTTGGATTCAGTCCGTTCGAGCTAGTGATTGGACATTCAATTCGGGGACCCTTAAAACTTTTGCAAGAAACATTGTTAAATTCCAATAAAGAGACTGGACATTTAACTTATGTGGAACATTTTAGCAATATAATCTATCATGCTTTTAACCATGTTAAAGGTAATCTTTTGCAGGCTCAAGAAAAGATGAAAGGTTACTATGATGTCAAGGCCAGATCCAGATGTTTCCATCCTGGTGATAAAGTTATCATGTTAACCCAATTGTCTGGACAACACATGAGTGAAAAATACACAAGACCATATCAGGTTTTAAATAAGATTAGTGATGTAACTTATCTTGTAAAAACCCATGATAGAAGGAAAACACAAAGGCTGTGCCATATAAACATGCTAAAACCTTATGTTGTTAGGGAAGAAAAAACTGTTATTAGGCCAGTAAGTGTTATCAAAACAGTTGGAACACCCCCGCCTAGATTTAAAAAGACAATCATATAAAGTAAACTTCAAAACACTGAAGCTCTTCAGAACCTTAATGATAAACTAGTACACTTAAACCAATGTGAGCAGACTTCTATCAATGGTTTAATATATGATAATGTAAACTTGTTCACTGATGTTCCTAACAAAACAACTTTGATTACTCATGATGTAATTTTAAAAGATGATGTTAAACCTGCCAAACAACATCCTTATAGGGTTAATCCTATACAACTTGAACATATCCGTAAAGAAATTTGATTATATGCTCAGCAATGACATAATTACTCACAGTAACAGTGAATGGTCATCCCCATGTGTATTGGTTCCCAAATCTGATGGTTCACTACACTTTTGTGTAGATTACAGGAAGGTAAACCAAGTGACAAAAACAGATTCATATCCCATACCGAGGAATGATGATCTAATAGATAAAGTAAGCACTGCAAAGTATGTAACCAAGATTGACTTACTAACTGCTTATTTCCAGATCCCATTAACAGATAGGGCCCAGGATATATCAACTATTGTTACTCCTGATGGATTATATAAGTTTAAAGTAATGCCCTTCGGAATGGTCAATGCTCCAGCTAGCTTTCAAAGGCTAATAAACACTATTATTCATGATATCCCACAATGCCATGCATATCTGGACGATATCGTAGTGTTCAGTAATAACTTTAATGATCATCTAGATCAGTTGAAATTACTATTCCAAAAACTAACACATGCTAATCTTACCATAAACTTAGCCAAAAGTCAATTTTGCCATGCAACAAGTAAATACATAGGACATGTAGTAGGTAGTGGTGTGGTAAAACCAGTGAATGCTAAATTGAAAGCCATTCAAGAATTCCCCGTCCCTAAAACTCGTAAACAACTTCGAGGGTTTTTAGGTATGGCTGGGTACTACAGAAAATTTTGTAAGAGCTTTTTTCTCATAACTTGTAATTGGAGTAATCTTTTGAAAAGGAATATTCAGTTTAAATGGTCTCATGAATGTGATCAAGCTTTCAATGACATAAAAGATATTCTCACCAAAGCAACAGTACTAGTCTCACCTGATTATAACAAATCTTTCAGAATAATGGTAGACTCGAGTAATACAGAAATGGGCGCAGTAATCTCACAGATAGGAGATAATTCTTTTGAACATCCAATAAGCTTTTGTTCTAAGAAATTTAAGCCACGTGAGGTAAATTATAGTACAATAGAGCAGGAATTGCTAGGACTTATCCTTGCGTTGAAACATTTCACTTATTATATGTAAATGGTTCACAATTTCCAATTAAGATACTTACTGATCACAACCCACTAGTATTTCTTTCTAGAATTAAGCATAATCAGCAAATTTTTAGGTGGAGTTTGCCTACAACCTAAACATAACTCATTTATCTGGAAAAGATAACATTGTCGCAGATACCTTATCGCGCATTAATAAATGTATAAAAAGAATAATTTCCATGTACAAATTCTGATTATTCCTAACTGAAAAAAAATTAAATAATTTAAAATATAAAATGTATGAAAATATGAATATTCTATTGATTATTTTATGCTATATCTTATGCATTATTTTATGCCATATTTTATGCCGTGTATATTTCTTTTTGCTAAAACAAATATTACTACTGTTGTGATGAAAAGAAAAGAATCTAATAAGTTACCTTACAAAACATCATATATTGGCAAACATAATTTTTTCTTTATAAATCATTATACAACGAATTGGCCTAAATATAAATGAACAGAAAATGAACATCCTTTTTTTTAAACAATCAAGCTGTAGTGATGAAGATGTAAAACAAAATAAAGAAATGTGCATACACCTCACATGCTTACACACTTAAGTTTAAATGGTTACTCTTAAGCTTATTTAACTATTAATTCCACTTAGTTGAGTTAATTTGATGATTGAATTGTTTATTATTGTGACAATATTAGCCATGTTGATTTTAATTTTATAAATAAGATGATAATTCTTATTCTCAGAGTATTATTTTTTTTTAATAATAAGAATAACGCAAAAGTGTGTTATGATCTAAGGATAACTTGAGATCATCTATGGTAAGGCTTAATAGAATGATTATCTCCCTTACATCTTTATTATTATTTAACGGACTACCCAGGTGGAGTCAGTTTTTATTATTATATTAGTATGCAAAACCAAAAAGAAACAAATATATAATGTGTCAAGCATAGTCTATACAAAACCCGTTCGGAGAATCAGGCACATATCTGCTAGTCATATCATATCATATATCATCAACATATATAATTGCCGTGAGTTTGTTTGTTTGTTTATATATATATATATATATATATATATATATATATATATATATATATATATATATATATATATATATATATGTTTGTTCGCTATAGGCACCTAAGCCGTTTGACTAATCGGGACAAAAGTTAAATGTATAAATCGGAAACGTACTCCAAAATATATTATTTTATGATTATAATCATGAATGTGTTAATTTAAAACATTCATAATGTTAGATCCAGCCATGCAAATTAATTATAACCGTACATAGCAAATGGCCATTTCCGTTCATTACTATGTTGAACGTGATATTTTGTATGTTGAACGCGAGGGTCTTTTCGGGTTTCCCCAAATATGCTGTTGTTTTTTTAATGTGGCTGAGACCTTTTTTATAAGTTACGCACCGCAATTTGGCTTGGAGAGTTTCAATTGTTTACTTTAAAAAATATTAGCGTATGACGTAATGTCTATCAAATTATTAATTTTTTCATTATTGGTGTTTGCATTATCCTTTTAAGTAAAAAGTAACCAAATGTTTTAATTATTTAATGGATTTACGTCACTATTGAGAATATCCTTTAATAGGCGACTGTATACATAAATATAAATAAATATAAATTAAATGATACGAATGATAAAAAAACAAGTTAGGCCTATAAATGATTACTTTCTAATACCGGGTACCATAAGCTTGACAGCAACAATATAAAATAAAAACTAAATACCGAAAGAAACATTCTCAGTACTGTTTTATTGATACAATAAGCAAGAACAAAAATTAAATACAGAAAAAATCTTTCTCAATTTAGTTTTTATTGCCTTGAAATATTATTTTCTAGTTTTGTTTAAATTATTTACTTTTTTTATTGTTTTGTATTTATATATTTTTTTCTTTTAGATAGTATATGAGCATGCTAATTTAATAGCATGGATAGAAGAGCTATAGAAATGCCCATTCTTCTTCTTCTTATTTTATTGTTAATTTAATATTATTAATACCAAGGCAAGTCAACACAACTGTTCGCTACATTTTAATATCGAATTTAAAAGTCTCTTAAGTCTGTTTACACACTACGCCAGTCCTTGAGGCCACAATTATTATGCATATGCCAGGGTCAGGTCGACCAGAAACAATTAAAAATAACAAAAACTAAATACCGAAAGAAACATTTTCAACACTGTTTTATGAATACAATAAGCAAGAACAAAAAATAAATACCGAAAAAAATATCATTTTCAACGCTTTTTTTTAATTATTTACCTTTTTATTGTTTAATATTGTGTTGTTGTTTTTTTTAGATAGTATATTATTGTTAATTTAATAGGCTATTATTAATAACAAGACAAATCCACACAACTGCTTGCTACGTTTTAATACCAGAAGCTTGACAGTAACAATTATTATGTATATGTCAGGGTCAGGGCGATAAGAAACAATTGAAAAGAACAAATACTAAATACCGAAAAGAAACGTTCATTGTCTTTATTATAATATAGTCTCTTTTCTTTATCTTTTAACAAAACACATTGTTTATCACTGATAACATGACCAACCCAAACAATAATTCAATAGTCACGGTGAGAAACCTTATCACTGATAACACAACCAACCCAAACAATAATTCAATAGCCACGGTGACCAGACTTTAAACCTCACTTACCGGAGTGATCGAATCGAGACTAATCTCTTAGGATTCGGAGGACAAACACACTTGTAGCACAGCCAGGTTACCATAAAGGGATGGTGCAAACTGTTGACCATTCCCATCTACTCTTTCCTCCTGCAAGGCAGGGCAGTCTAAAAGCAAATGCTCGACCGTCTCTTCTGCTTCAAAGCAGTGTCGGCACAGCGAATCGAAATTGGGCCTAAATCGTCCGAAATAGGCGCCAATAGGGCAGTGCCCTGTACGGAACTGGGCTATCGTAGCCTTTTCTCTCCTGCGGAGCTTCCACCACGGATCAGCTCGATTTGGCCGTTTTAGTTGCTGCCACACACCTCGACCCTTGTCAGACTCGTCCCAACTCTTATTCCATTGTCTTGTCTCCCACTCACGTATTGATCTGCGGGCACTCGCGAAGGTGGACGGACCCTCCGGAGTGGGTGTCAGGGATCCCTTCTTGGCCAAGGCATCCACTATCTCATTGCCAGGGACTCCTGCATGACCCGGAATCCACTGCAAGATGACCTTCACCTCGTACCTGAGGATCAGATCGGAAATAGCAGCTAATAGTCGGACAAGCAGTTCGGGCCAAGTCCCCAAGCCGTCGATGGCTTGGAGTACTAAAAGCGCATCAGTGAAGATAACTACATCAGCACGAGCAGCTGGTGTGTCTTCGAACGTTTTCCCAATTGCCACAGCAGCAATTCTGATGGCTTCCATCTCCGCATCAAAGATGCAGATTGCTCCACACGGCCCACTTTGCTCAGCCCGTTTTTCTTCTGCCTTCGGGTACGACACAAGAGCACCATACCCAGAACGCGCTTCGGTCCCACTGATCGCGCTCCCATCAGTTTATGCCTCAAAGAATCCCGAGTATGCCCGTATCGTCCTTAGAGCAGCTGCGCGCCTCTCAGTCAGGCAAGCGCTGGGTCCGACTGCTTCCATCAGGTTCGTCCGTATCTCTGGTAGGTTGAAAGATAGGTGAGGAGGAGGTTCCACTCCCGTCCGCATGGGCATGCGCTCGACCGGGAGTCCAATCTCTGCGCTGAGCTTCAGTGCCACGGTGACCAGACTTATCACCGATAACATGACCAACCTATTTCCCTTCGCCGGCCATTTTGTTTTGAAACGCAGAAATTATTCAATGGATTACGCTGACTAATTAATATCCTCGCTAATTACTAAACGCATAGTCACAGTACTCTTAATGGGAGCATATTGGTGATTTACATACTTCACCCGCTTTGAAGTGTTCTGTTCAATTAGATCACTTTAAAACAGACTAATGAAGTTACCCAGAGATGATAAAATGGATATTATATTGGACAGATAGAATTAGTTAAATAGAGAGCCGATATATGTATCCGTTTGACTTGTAATTGCTTATGCTCAGAAATTGTCTTTCCTTCTATTTATGTCTATCCCTTTCTTTATCTATCTATCAACTAATTATGCGTATGCATCCACTAATCTATCAATTTTTCTAGCCTCTATTGACATGTCTTAACGATTATGCATGCATTAAAGGTAAAAAAGAAGAACATGTCCGGTCTTATTCGATTATTTGCTTCGAAACATGTCTGTGAGCTACGTTACTGGTTGTACGAAAATATGTAAATATGCATTTCCAAAAGATGGCGCCAAAATAAGACGATGGATTGTGAATGTCAGATTTGAAGAATCACCAATTTATAATTCCAAACTAATTGCTTGATGCAAAAGAATTTTCGTGTTATTTTTTATAAATCTCCGCATTGTGTTGTTTTATTTATCAAGGAAGCAACTCTTGACTAACTTATTTTATAAACAAAAGCTACATTTAGCCTAACGCAACTAACACTTTGAGTATTAATTATCGCCTACTCACTTTTGATGTAAAAAATGTATTCCTAATAACTAATCTTGTAGCTGTTGTATATTTCTAAAAGACCAGAACTGGCTGTCGATGTTGAAATCAATTGTCAAACAGCACCAAAAGCATGGTTTTTGTTTACGAAAATGGCGGTAAATTTTACCGGAAGTTCACGATCATTCCAGTTCAAAAGGTCACACCTAATTAAGCGTTTGATCTATTTATTCATCCATCAATTCGTTTATCTATAGATCTATTTATTTATTAATCTCTTTGTGTTATATTTCTCTATCTACATTATCTATATGATGAAGTAATTGCAAAAAGAACAGTGGCCATTGTGTTAGAGACAATATTCAGTAGTCTGCTCAACGAGAAATCCTTGCAAAAAATAAATTGCCCAAAGGTCTTTATTTAAAGAGTATATTAAAATTTAATAAAAATGTATCTTAATAATGTTGACTAATGGGCCTAAGCCAAAGATGTCTTTGAAATCTGTGTTATCAAAAATTAAATTAAAAGTATATTTTTAATAAAATATTAACATTCTGTTAGAGTTGAACAAGTTTGAACAAATAGTGGAGTCAGTGAAAAGGTGATATGATTAATTGTATTAAACATTTTAAGATATACTTCTCCAGTAATTGAATCTCTAATGTGAGATATAGTTCCAGGGCAGTCAATAATATCCCAGGCACCATTTTTCATATAATCGGTAAGATCCATTCTTGTTGCAAATGTATAGATTAAAGTCTTTCCTTGAAATGTCCATGAGCCGAACTTCATGTCACATTCCTAGCAGAATACACGTTTATCGTTTATACTAATTTAGTATAATACTAATTTACTTACTAAGTAAGTTATGTTAGTCTATATATATACGGTATATATATAAATAACTCCGCCATAGCCGGTCCCAAGCCCGGATGAGAAAGAGGGGCTAGCAACCCCTTCCCGTCAAACTACTACCGCTACAAAAACACAAACAAGGATCCTAACAGACAACTCGGTACTGGGAGAGGATGGACCTCCAGTCAGAGGTACGATGATGCCGGGCAGTGAAAGCCAGCTACTGGAAGCTGCCAGGCAGACGGCCATATACACGACCAGGACCACACTAACTATCGGAACATGGAACGTCCGCACCATGTTTGAAGCTGGTAAAGCAGCACAAGTGGCGGTGGAAATGAGGAATTACAAGATTAGCATCCTCGGCATCAGCGAAGCCAGATGGACCGATTCGGGCCAGAAGAGGCTCACCACGAGAGAGCTACTCCTTTATTCAGGGCACGAGGATGAAAATGAACCACACACTCAGGAAGTGGCTATCATGCTCTCAAAGGCTGCCCAAGGAGCACTAATTGGTTGGGAAACACATGGTCCAAGAGTCATCACTGCGTCTTTCAGAACAAAGAGGAAAAAGATCAACATGAATCTCGTTCAATGCTATGCCCTACCAATGACAGTGAAGACTGTATGAAAGATGAATTTTAAGGTAGTGTGCAGAGCATCATTCAGAGGTTTCCTAGCAGAGACATAACCATTTTGATTGGAGACCTTAACGCTGAAATAGGAGACAATAGCACTGGTTACGAAGAGGTTATGGGTCGAGAGGGGTTGGGAGAGATGAGTGACAATGGAGTGAGGTTTGTAGATCTGTGTGCTGCTAACAGCCTTGTCATCGGCGGTAGCATCTTCCCCCATAGAAAGATACACAAAGTCACCTGGCTCTCACCAGACCTCCACACCGGAAACCAGATAGACCATATATGCATTTCCAAGTAGTTCCGGAGGTCCCTGCAAGATGTACGTGTTAGAAGAGGATCCGACGTGGCTTTAGACCACCACCTTTTTGTTGCACGTGTCAAGCTTAAACTTAAAAGGAATTGGGCAGGAGAATTAAACCAGCGAAAGAAGTTCAACACAATACTTCTCAGAGACCGAACCAAACGCCAGGAATTCAAGCTGGCACTCGCAAACAAATTCCAAGTCCTACAAGAAATAATTGATGAAGAGGAAGCAGCAATAGACAAGGAGTGGAGGATAGTGGAAACAACAATAATGACATTTTGTCAAGAAGTATTGGGCCCACAGAAACGCAACCACAAGGAATGGATCTCAACGGTCTCCCTGAAGAAAATAGAACAGAGAAGAGAAATGAAGGCAGTACTAAACAACAGCCGGACACGTGCAGAGAAGGCCAAGGCACAGGAACAATACACACAAGCAAACAAGAGTGTAAAGAAGAGCATCAAAGCTGAAAAATGAATTATGCAGATGCTCTAGCTGCAGAAGCTGAGAAGCAGCCGTAAATGGAAATATGGAAGACTTGTATACCATCACCAAGAAGTTTTCTGGGAAGTTTAGTAAACCTGAAAGACCGGTGAAAAATAAAGAAGGAAAACAGATAATCGATGACGAAGGACAAAAGAGAAGATGGGTGGAATACTTTGAAGAGCTACTCAACAGGCCAGCCCCAGCAGACCCACCTGATATCCAGCCAGCAGACATAGACTTGTTGATAGACTGCAATGCACCTACAAAGGAAGAAATACGTCAAGTCATCAAGAAGCTTAAAAGCGGCAAAGCACCTGGACCAGATGATATCCCTGCGGAGGCATTGAAAGCGGACGTGGAGACTATAGTAGAGCTCTTACACCCCTCTTCCATAAGATCTGGGAAGAGGAGCAAGTCCCAACAGAGTGGAAAGAGGGACTACTCATTAAACTCCGTAAGAAAGGAAATTTGAGCTCCTGCTCTAACTATAGAGGAATTACCCTACTATCACCCTACTATCAATCCCAGGAAATGTGTTCAACAGGATCCTGCTTGGCAGAATGCAGGATGCTGTTGATACGAAGCTGCGAGATCAACAAGCTGGTTTCCGGAAGGATAGATCCTGCACTGGCCAAATAGCTACACTGCGCATCATCATGGAGCAGTCGCTCGATTAGAATTCCCCCCCCCCCAATATGTCAACTTTATTGATTATGAAATGGCTTTTGACAGCGTAGACAGGGAGTCACTTTGGAGGCTGCTAAGACACTATGGGGTCCCTACAAAAATTACCTCTATAATTAAGAATTCTTATGAAGGATTGAAATGCAGAGTGATCCATAGAGGCCACCCAACAGTGGCTTTCCAAGTAAGGACAGGAGTGTTTACTGTCGCCATTTCTGTTTCTGCTAGCGATAGACTGGGTCATGAGGACATCCACATCAGATAAACATAATGGCATCCAGTGGATGGTCTAGATTTTGCGGATGACCTAGCATTACTCGCACATACTCAGCAGCAGATGCATGAAAAGACCAACATCGTGACAGAAAACTCCACTCGCCTTGGCATCAACATCCACAAAGGGAAGACCAAGTTCCTTAAGGTCAACGCAGAAAACACATCGCCTATCACTCTCAATGGCAAAGCGCTAGAAGAAATTGAAGAATTCACCTATCTTGGCAGCATCGTCAATAAGAAGGGTGGAACCGACGCCGATGTAAGGGCAAGAATTGGCAAGGCCAGGACAGCCTTCCTCCAACTTAAGAATATCTGGAGCTCAAGAGAAATATCCATGAAAACAATGTTCAAGATCTTCAACTAAAACGTGAAGTCTTTCTTACTCTATGGTGCAGAGACTTGTAGGACCACAGCTACTAACACCAAGAAGATCCAGACTTTCATAAACTTATGTCTCAAGAGGATTGTCTCTGGAGTCGCACAGGCCAACTGGCAGCCGATCTGGAGATCGTGCAAAATAGATGGAGATGGTAGGGGCACACACTCCGAAAACCAGCATCCAACATCACCAGACAGTCCCTATCGTGGAACCCCCAAGGAAAGAGGAAGAGAGGCCAACTTCGTAACAGCTGGCGCCGAGACCTGAATGCAGACGTCAAGAGAACATGCCATTCTTGGGGACAGTTGGAAAGACTCGCTTGGGACCGGGATGGCTGGAGAGTCCTTGTTGGTGTCCAATGCCCCGAGAGGGGTAGTAGGCCGAAGTAAGTAAGTAAGTATATATATATATATGTATATATGTATGTGTGTATATATATATATATATATATATATATATATATATATATATATATATATATATATATATATATATATATATATATATATATATATATATATGTAAATATATATGATCAACACCATTCATTTGTATTTTAGAATTCTCTTACGTGTGTACTACAACTTTGGCAACAAAAGGTACTTATGCACATAGACAAAACATTGCAGCAATACCAATAACGTACAACTAGAGTACAGAAGCAAATCTATTTTGGCCAGAAATGAAAGGTAAAAGTTAATCTACGCTCATACTCTTGTTTTTTATAAGTCCTATCACAATTCTAATAAATTTAAATAATATAAATACTGTGGTAGCCTAAAAAAAATTTACAATAATTATTTCACAATTAGAACAAAAACTGCTATGGCAAACCAAAGGTTGATTAACAATCTCTTGTCTACAAAAATGCGTTTTACAGTTACACAAACAACTAATACCTGTTGATCAAATGGGAAATATTCCACATCAATTGAACATGAACTTGTGTAAATTGCAGGTGGAATAAATTGTACATTTCCATTATGTTGTAAGACACAATTGGGGCTGTATGAAGGCTCAAAATTCCCATCAGCACTAAAAAGAAAAAAAAAAATTATTCAAACGAAATTATTTTTTTAAAAAAGAAAATGAAATTGTTTAAGCAGCTATTGATAAAAAACATATTCATTTGTTGATTATATTTTTTCTGAGCATATAATCTTTTTCAACACATCATAAGTGTGAGATAACAATACTATCTATTTCAACACATTAAAAGTGTGAGATACCAATACTATTTTTCTCAATACATCAAGAGTGTAAGATACCAATACTATCTATTTCAACACATCAAGAGTGAGAGATCCCAATACTATTTATCTAAATACACCAAGAGTGTGAGATACCAATACTATCTTTTTCGATACATCAAAAGTGTGAGATAACAATACTATCTATTTCAACACATCAAGGGTGTGAGATAACAATTCTAATTATTTCAACACATCAAGAGTTCGAGATAACAATACTATTTATTTAAACACATCAAGAGTGTGCGATAAGAATACTATTTATTTCAATACATCAAGAGTGTGAGATAACAATAATATTTATCTCAATACATCAAGAGTGTGAGATAACAATATTATTTATCTCAATAGATCAAGAGTGTGAAATAACAATATTATTTATCTCAATACATCAAGAGTGTTAGATACCAATAATATCTATTTTGACATATTAAAAGTGTGAGATACTAATACTATCTATTTCAACACATCAAGATTGTAAGATAACAATACCATCTCTTTCAACACATTAAAAGTGTGAGATACCAATACCATCTATTTCCACACATCAAGATTGTGAGATATCAATACTATCTATTTCAACTCATAAAAAGTGTGAGATACCAATACTATCTATTTCAACACATCAAGAGTGTGAGATACTAATACTATCTATTTCAACCCATTAAAAGTGTGAGATACCAATACTAACTATTTCAACCCATCAAGAGTGTGAGATAACAATACCATCTCTTTCAACACATTAAAAGTGTGAGATACCAATACCATCTATTTCCACACATCAAGATTGTGAGATATCAATACTATCTATTTCAACTCATAAAAAGTGTGAGATACCAATACTATCTATTTCAACACATCAAGAGTGTGAGATAATAATACTATCTATTTCAACACATTAAAAGTGTGAGATACCAATACTATTTATCTCATTACATTAAGAGAGTGATATACCAATACTATCTATTTCAACACATCAAGAGTGTGAGATAACAATACTATTTATCTCAATACATCAAGAGTGTGAGATAACAATACTATTTATTTCAACACATCAAGAGTGTGAGATAACAATACTATTTATCTCAATACATCAAGAGTGTGAGATAACAATACTAATTATCTCAATACATCAAGAGGGTGAGATAACAATACTAATTATCTCAATATATCAAGTGTGTGAGATAACAATATTATTTATCTCAATACATCAAGAGGGTTAGATAACAATACCATCTCTTTCAACACATTAAAAGTGTGAGATACCAATACTATCTATTTCAACACATTAAAAGTGTGAGATACCAATACTATCTATTTCAACACATCAAGAGTGTGAGATACTAATACTATCTATTTCAACACATCAAGAGTGTGAGATACTAATACTATCTATTTCAACACATCAAGAGTGTGAGATACTAATACTATCTATTTCAACACATCAAGAGTGTGAGATACTAATACTATCTATTTCAACACATCAAGAGTGTGAGATACCAATAATATCTATTTCAACACATCAAGAGTGTGAGATACCAATACCATCTATTTCAACACATTAAAAGTGTGAGATACCAATACTATCTCTTTCAACACATCAAGAGTGTGAGATACTAATACTATCTATTTCAACACATCAAGAGTGTGAGATACTAATACTATCTATTTCAACACATCAAGAGTGTGAGATACTAATACTATCTATTTCAACCCATGAAGTATGTGAGATACCAATACTATCTTTTTTAACACATTAAAAGTGTGAGATACTAATACTATCTATTTCAACACATCAAGAGTGTGGGATTCTTATACTATCTATTTCAACACATCAAGAGTGTGAGGTACTAATACTAACTATTTCAACACATTAAAAGTGTGAGATACCAATACTATTTTTCTCAATACATCAAGAGTGTGAGATACCAATACTATCTATTTCAACACATCAAGAGTGTGAGATACTAATACTATCTATTTCAACCCATGAAGTATGTGAGATACCAATACTATCTTTTTTAACACATTAAAAGTGTGAGATACTAATACTATCTATTTCAATACATTAAAAGTGTGAGATACCAATACTATCTATTTCAACACATCAAGAGTGTGGGATTCTTATACTATCTATTTCAACACATCAAGAGTGTGAGGTACTAATACTAACTATTTCAACACATTAAAAGTGTGAGATACCAATACTATCTATTTCAACACATCAAGAGTGTGAGATACTAATAATATCTATTTCAACACATCAAGAGTGTGAGATACCAATACCATCTATTTCAACACATTAAAAGTGTGAGATACCAATACTATCTTTTTCAACACATCAAGAGTGTGAGATGACAATACTTTTTATTTCCACAAATCAAGAGTGTGAGAAAACAATCCTATTTATCTCAATACATCAAGAGTGTGAGATAACAATACAATTTATCTCAATACATCAAGAGTGTGAGATAACAATACTATCTATTTCAACACATCAAGAGTGTGAGATAAAAATACTATTTATCTCAATACATCAAGTGTGTGAGATAACAATACTATCTATTTCAACACATTAAAAGTTTGAGATACCAATACTATCTTTTTCAACACATTAAAAGTGTGAGATACCAATACTATTTATCTCAATATATCAAGAGTGTGAGATAACAATACAAATTATCTCAATACATCAAGAGTGTGAGATAACAATACTATCTATTTCAACACATCAAGAGTGTGAGATGTTAATACTGTTTAATTTCTTACCAATTTGTGTACAACCAGTAAAGCAACACACAGCCATTTGTTTTAAATTAAATGATCGAATGCGGACGGAAAGGTTTTTCTCTGCGACCTTTTATGCATGCATAATCGTTAAGACTTGTCAATATTGTGGTAAATCAAGAAAATAGCCGATATTGGGCATCGAAAAATCCGAAAGAATTAATTGTAAGACCACTGGACAGTTTGATTAAATACTATAATAAGATGAACCGCTTGCTTTGATATTTCTGCTATTTGATGACTCGAAAACTCCTGTTTTGAAAATGTTCGATTACGCACTGAATTACAAATTTTTGGTTAAGTAATTGGCTATGATTTTCTCATTGAAAAATTCAGATAAAAATCGAAAGTTGTATACAGCGGAAGTCCTTAGGCACGTTTAGGAATCATTTAGGACAGCATTATTGGCTACGCACGTATAAAACAACACTTAAGCTCTAAAAATAGAGCATGCGTCCCATCTTATTATAACCTTTCACCTTTGATTTGATCAATGAAAAACTATGGCTAGCCCAGTTGTTGTCGGCAAAATTAAAAAAAAATATTAGAGGTAAAGTAAAACTTATAAATAATGTATTTGTAAAAATTTAAAAAATTTTAGAGGTAAAGTAAAACTTTTAAATAATGTATTTGTAAAAATAAAAATGGTTAATTTTTAAATTTCGACGGTTCATTACTTTCTATGTAGAATTGTAGCAGAATGCCTAATATAGGAGGAAATAAAGATTAAAGTCGAAAGTTGTATAAAGCGGAAAGCTTTTGGACAGCATACTTGGCTGCCCAAGAAAAACACGACTCTTAAATAGAGTAATCGGTACATCTTATTATAGTCTTTGGTTGGATGCTTCGGTAGAAAATGGCGTCCTCGGTCCTTTCTTTTTCGAAGACAATAATGTATAGGTTGTGACTACATAATAAAAATAATAATATTATTTGTATAGCGCTGCCAACAAACAAAATGTAAGCTCAGACCGCATTTAACATACAACTAAGAACACGAATATTACTCTAGACTAGGTGACAAAGCTAATTGATGATTTTAAAAAGACATGAAATAAATTATGTAGCATTAACCGACCCAACCCATAAATAAGACAGTAGGGGTCTAAAGCATGTTAAATGCTATCTAAGGTAAATATTGAAATAATAAATTTTATAAAGTTATTTTTAAATTCTTTTTGAAAGTAACAATAGAGCTTGTTCGCGTGAGTTGAAGAATGGGAAGTAGATTTCACACCTTCGGAGCGGATACTGAGACGGCTCTAAGGCCAACGGTCGTCAGAGAGAAACGGGGCTCTTCCAGAAGCGATGAGTTGGTAGAACGAAGTGATCTTTGCGGGACATAAGGTGTGATTAGTTCTTTGAGATAGGACGGAAACTCGTTAAAAATGCACTGATGGCAAAGTCGCGCCACTTTATATTCAATTCGGGCTTTCACGGGGAGCCAATGGAGCCGACGCAGGAGAACTGTCACAGAATCACGACTTGACTTACGCATGACCAGGCGGACGGCACTGTTTTGAATACGTTGTAGTTTGGCGACTTTATGATCAGGTATAGCGATTAGCAGAGCATTACAGTAGTCGAGGCGTGAGATTATAAACGAAGCGGCAAGTTTCTTTGCTGAGTAAAATGACAAATAAGGTCGTTTATGACCAAGTCTACGCAGCTGTAAATGAAGGCATCTGCATATGTTTCTAATGTGAGCATCGAAAGACAACTGTGAATCAATAACGACACCGAGTTTTTGTACATTTTCTGCAAAGGGGATATGGCAGTTCAAGACCATCAATGATTCCAAACCCTCAATGTTTGCGATTTTACTTTGAGTTCCAACTAGAATTGCCTCGGTAATAACAGACACCACGTGACAGATGCTTTTTTTCACACTTGATGTAGTCAAATATTTTTTATTTTATTTAATGATGTCAATACATTTCTTTGAAGGCAAACTTAAAATTACAGTTTTTGTGATATTCTTTTATAAAAACGCCTTTCCTCTCTGCCTCACCGCATACAAGCGGCTTACTATAGAAAGGAATACTACAAATTAATAGCATGTCATGAAATTATGACTGTTGTGATATGAATTTGAAATAAATTATTATTAAATTATTATATTATTATTATATAAATTATGCTCTTTATTTAAACCGTATAACTATTTTTAAGAATGTACCGCTCTATCTTACTTGTTAAAAAGTACAATATCAGGAATCCAGATGTGTTTATAGTCAATTTTTATTTGTGTAATATTGCCATAATCAGCTGGATCCCAAGCTAGTTGATAATCTGTCCAATTCTAATGAAAATAAATGAAAGAATGACATTTTATTAAATGGATGCAACAAAAATTAAATAACTTTTTAACTTTTAAAGAGCTAATATCCACTTCAAATCAAAATGACACATTGTTTCAGATACAGTAGGCCTAACATGAATCGAATTTCTGTAATTATTATCTCCAATTGCTTTAAAACTCTATGATCTTGCCGGTTCGTATAAATTCTAATTTCTAGTCATAGAACATAAACTAATACACAATCTCTATTTTAAATAAATCCGCTAATACCTCTGATCACAAATACAAGAAAATTGACTGACATAAATTAAATGTTAAGTATGCAGTGTGAAACCTTAACAAAAATTTTATGGTTTAGAAAATGTCAACATATGCAATCAATGTTTTTTAGTTGTTTTTTTTTATACTGCTAGTTCACAGGTAGACCTGTTGATATTAGAAAGTGATTAATCTGTGAAGAGGTAGCATCGTGTATAAAATAAATACACACGGAAATAAAAATGTGAAAAGTCGTGATCTGTATATCGTTTTAGATTACTCGCCAGTAGCTGATTGACTATCATTAGAATATGTAGATCTTTTTAGATTACTCGCCAGTAGCTGGTTGACTATCATTAGAATATGTAGATCGTTTTAGATTACTCGAAAGTAGCTGCTTGACTATCATTTGAATCTGTAGATCATGTTAGATTACTCGCCAGTAGCTGCTTGACTATCATTAGAATCTGTAGATCTTTTTAGATTACTCGCCAGTAGCTGCTTGACTATCATTATAATCTGTAGATCGTGTTAGATTACTCGCCAGTAGCTGTTTGACTATCATTAAAATATGTAGATCTTTTTGCTGCCCGTGTTTTGGTTAAAAACAAACTGGTCCATAAAGCAATACATAAGCATTTAACGTTTAGGTATTTTCTCTATCATGACTTACCAGAGCTGACTGGAATAAAACAAATTCATAAACTGGACAGACCACTACTTGGTTTTAAATTTATATGCAAAACGTTAATAAAAAAGAACAATATACTGACCATTTGTAGCCAAACATTGGTGATGATAACTTGATTCTTCTCATCAACATTAATGATTGCACTTAAAACAAGATTAAAGTTGATCAGTAGACTATCACTTGTGTTTACAACAGGGCGAATTAAACTGTTATAGCTAGTTTTAGAAAAAAGATCTTCGTTGAGTTTTTGTTCATTTAAATCTGTATGGGGAAAAAAAATGAAGACAAACTAAAACAATTCAAAAGAAAAACGCTATTTGGCTATGTCCCAATAATGACTAAAGGTTTAAAAAGAAATTGTCTTTTTCTTATACGCAAGTACATAAATATATTATCTTTTATGAGTGACATTTGAGCTTGACATGAGTTGCCTGAACAAACCAGAAATACCAACAATACAATATTAATATTATTTGAAACCAAATGCAACACTAGATTAAAACTACATATAAGCGTAGGACGAAAGAATCTTTTATTTAGAAAGGCCGTCTGTAACATTTATATTATGTTTTACAAATTTATATAGCGCTATTTAGTTAACAGTCAGTATTTGAAAGGCGCTTTAAATTAACACAAGTGTTTCAAAAATATGTCAAAAATTGTCCGCTTATAATGTTTTGGAGTTTATTCCACCACTGAGGCGTAAGACATATGGACCGCTTGCTTTAGTTTTTCTGCTATAATATGATGACTTGAAACACTGATTTTTTTCGGAATTCCCGATTTCCTTGTGTAATGTAAACTTCCGTTTTTTAAATCGTTATTATAGTCCAGTGGTTCTTAACCTTTTGAAGTCGGGGAGCACTTTTGATCATGACAAAAATTTGGGGAGCACCAAAATCAAGGAGTAAAAAAAAACAAAAACAAATACACATACGTACGACTTTTATTGAAAATAAAAGATTATAACATAAAAGCAAGGACTACTGAAGACAGGACGCGCAAACTTGAATTTCTGACTTCCTAGCTGTGGCGTGCTGGTCTAAGATTCTGTCACCGAGCCTGCAATTAGCCTAGGCTATCAGTGCAGACTTAGTGGATAACTCAGCAGGTACACAGGGTGATGGGGAGGGGTGATTTAGGCAGGTTTTCTAGGTGGTATGTGGTCCCGAAGTGCAGATGATTCCTAGGTGATTCTAAGACAAATTTATATCCAGGTTTCGTTTTGGCTCGTTAATACGTAGGTTGAGTTAAACTGTTGACTAATTGACACTGTCACTGGACGTCACACAAACAGGTATTCTATCAATCGATAAGCAAGGCGTATTGTAACAACGAATATTTTATTCACGTGAAAGTCCGTATTCAATCATTGATGACATGAGCACATAATTCATACAATCCAAATACAAGTGATAAAGAGTGTACATTTAATCATAGGCTTAAACTATATGTAGCAGATAGTCCTAACAAGGACTCTACAACAGACTATAGCACCGCTAGGTGCTATTGGAGCTCGGGGCATCCAACCCTCGAGACTCCTTAAGCCAGACTGACCTAAAACTAACTTACATTTACATTACATGTTAAACAGCAAGTTAGGTTGCAACTCCCCACGTGAATGTAATGAGGGGGGAGGGGCAAGGGTAAGATTGACCCGTAGATAGCGTATCCGATTGGTCAACATGTCTCTTCAATTCAACATTTGATTGATTGGCATGTGAAAATAAGTACCAAACGGTAGTGGGGAGGGGGTGCGGGGGGGGGGGGGAGAAGACGCGGCGGTAGGGAAACTTCGAAGGCCCTGTGTTGTTGGTCAGAGTTTTCTCTCTTGTCCGTCGGGGTCCTGCATCAAAGATTCCAAGTTCCCTATTCTCTGACCAGGGGAAGAACCGTCATTGAGATGTGAATTTCCTGTGATCTGGTCAAAGAGACTGTGGGGTGGGGGGGGGATTAGCTTGGTTGCGTCAGGTATGACCCTGGCCTTGTTCCGAGGGCATGGGGCGGGGAGGGGGGGAGGAACACACACGTGCTACAACATTTATAATGTACATGAATGGGAACTAATATCAATGACTAATCGTATAACAATAAGTAATATACTGATAAGCATGCAGAACGTATACATATATGTAAATAAAATTCAATGCAAGCTAAATACTTTAATCTTAAATATTATAGGAGATAGAAAGGAAAGACACATTCTTACTCCAATCAGACATTCAATAGTGGCACATAGTGTCAGTGGTTTGTACGTACATATGAGATGATTATAGTATCTTATAAGAGCGGATTACATCTAAGACCTTTCTTAGTTGAGTGTGACGTTAATCTTCTCCCCAAAACGCCACACCTGCCCCGCCATGTTTTAAAGCTTTCATATAATGAAAGATTTGACCCATTAGAGGTAGGCCTACTGCACTTACTATTTACACTATGAGACTTCTGGACCATCGAAGCGAAGCGGGTGGTCGTCGCTATGGGGAAGAGGGGGGAGGTCGAGACAAGGCGGTAAGGGGTGACGGGCGAATTTTTACGTTTTCTCTTGAGGGCGGAGGAGAAAGGCATGCTTTAGCGTTTCTTACAGTACTTTAAATATATTCCGGCATAATGCTTAGTCTAGGTTCGTCCCCTTTATTTGCAAGTTATTGACACGGTTTATTCATTTTATCGTTTGTCTGTGACTGTCTTAGGTCCTTACTTTTCATATATTGATAGGCACTAGCTAAGAAATCTATTTATTTCATGCTTTCTATGTGCTATAAATGCGGGATTCACTTAATTGACCTCGGCAGTAGTTTCTACGGAATCTGGAGGAATTCCGTGACGGGATGCCAGAACTGGTTGATAGGGATCGAATTGTTGATCGAACTATCAGGTCCACCAGTTCACTCCCTGACTCGCGCTAAAGCGGACAGGTGAGGGGATCTGGGATCGCAACGTAAATATGAGGGGATCTATGACGGAGTCATAGAGGGTGGGGCGCGGGTTCCTTTGCTTAACGTAGGTACATGCATTACTGGTCTAGTGATCGTTCTTCAGGGGGGGGCGGCGGCGGGCGTTGTGTGGGCGCGTGCAGCTGACCCCAACACAAGCCTAAACACTAGTGTTTCTGATCACGTGGATTCTGATTTCTCACGCGCGAGTGACTTCTAGTGGGGGGGGGGGGGGGCGGAGTAAGGCGGTAGTCAAGTCACCTCTGGCGCGATAGGCCAGGAAATTGTATCAATGTTGTCGTTCGTTTGCAATTATTGGGCCCTAGAGCTAAAACACGGACATAGCTTCACTTTAATTGTTACACTATTCGCTTCTCTTCTTTTCTCAAGCAACACATTTCTCCTTGTTTAACAGTGTTTAAGCAGCGACGGAAAGGGGGGCTGGCAGTGGGCGTACATTACTTTGGCTACAGTAAAGATTAAATCGTTCTACTTTCTCAATTCCCGTTTTATAAATGTGTAAAATCGGTAAAGAAGCAATTATTTAATTCGCTACCAATAATATCTCTGTACGTACATTTGACCACTACATATATGCCACTCACCGTTTTATCTAAACACATTCATTCTCTTTCACGCTAGACCGCGGATCTTGAGTCTTGACGTCAGAGTGGGTCTGGCACATCAGATGACAGCGGATGACATCGGCCGTGTAGCGCTTGAGAACAGTCAATTGGCCCGTAGGCAGTCTTTAAATCTAACACATTTATTATCCAACGCGTTGTGTAAGGAACACAGTTCATCAAAAGTTAATATTTACACATGGTAATCCGATAACAGTTAATATACTCCAATCTAAAGGCAATAATGTCAGCTTCCAGGAACGTACTGCACATGACAGTTTAATCCAGTGCGAACGTGGCTGTAAGTAATCCAAGAATTATAGCAGTGTAGCATAATGGCGAATATATTATGCAATGTTGAAGATTGCGGCCCGGTGGGCGCGAATATTTTCCAGTGTTTCTCAGGGCGGGTACTGTTTCACAGTATTTGGCGGACATAGTTATGCGATCTGGCAAATAATTTCGTTACGCATGAGCTAATCCAAAGCAGAAATGGCGATATGCCTATTGACTATCGGCATTCGGCAAACATATACAGTGTACAGAGTTGTACAGGAGCTAATCCGAGCATGAAGCGACGTTGTTATTGGTGGCGCTCTGGCCGACATATAACATTTGACAGCAGCTTATCCAAACACGAGTGGCGATTTTGTTATTGTGGCGTGAAGCCGACAAATAAACGTAATACAGCAAATAATCCGAACAGGCAAGGCGATATATTTCAAGCGTATAGCATTGGCAGAAACAAGAGTTGACGTATAATTCTACGATGATAGATGAGTGTTTGCAGTGGAGTCAAATAACACAGTTCGCTCACCTGATGAAACCTTAAGCCCCCAGTCTTTCATCACGTGAAGAATATCATAGCACAGAGTTCAATGTTGAGCGTGAGTACTTATCCATGTACGACAAGCGAAACTAATTCCGGCACGAGCCCACAGGTGTGGCGTGCTGGTCTAAGATTCTGTCACCGAGCCTGCAATTAGCCTAGGCTATCAGTGCAGACTTAGTGGATAACTCAGCAGGTACACAGGGTGATGGGGAGGGGTGATTTAGGCAGGTTTTCTAGGTGGTATGTGGTCCCGAAGTGCAGATGATTCCTAGGTGATTCTAAGACAAATTTATATCCAGGTTTCGTTTTGGCTCGTTAATACGTAGGTTGAGTTAAACTGTTGACTAATTGACACTGTCACTGGACGTCACACAAACAGGTATTCTATCAATCGATAAGCAAGGCGTATTGTAACAACGAATATTTTATTCACGTGAAAGTCCGTATTCAATCATTGATGACATGAGCACATAATTCATACAATCCAAATACAAGTGATAAAGAGTGTACATTTAATCATAGGCTTAAACTATATGTAGCAGATAGTCCTAACAAGGACTCTACAACAGACTATCCCCTTAAACATGCCGGCATTGGCCCCATTCGGAATCAATTAGAGTTTTCCCCCCTTGCCCTAACCCGTACCTATTAGGTTGCCAGCAGTTGACCGCATGGCGCCCCAATGAAAAGCGATATCGCTATGCTAGGAGGCCTTAGTAGGCCAAAATGGCTGCCATTATGGCGTCTGTACCCGCGCCGATATGTGGGTCGATTATGGGCCAATGCGGGCATTAGACATGCGGGCGCGATTAGGTTTTGCCTGCATTGGAGCTTAATGGATATTTCCCCTCCTCACCGGCTTTTCATTTCGTTTCCATATCGGGCCAATGGCGGTAGTTTATTACCGGCGCTATGCGGTTTTTGCCTGCATTGTGCCTTAATTGACCCGTAGGCCTATATTTAGTCCTTAACCGACATTGGATGGATTCGGATTTTACCTTTATTTACCCACTTTTTCGTAATTATACATATAAATAACAAAAAAAAATATATAGTCAATATAAGTAAAACAAAACAAAGAAATTAATTTCGTTTATATTTTTATTATATTTGTATTCAAAATATTTTTTGCAACATACGATAAAAAGTATATATATTCAATCAATAAAGCAAAACAGTGACAGTAAATAAAGTGCAAAAACATGGCAGTGGTATATTCAAGATAATTACATTCTTTTTGAAAATAACAACATGAAATAATGTTGGTAAATTTATTGTAATAGTAGCCTACAGAATAGTCAGAAATCTGTAGATATGCCTAATTATGATTTAATAAAGATTAAAATATTTTATATTTACTTGATATACAACTTTATTAATTTAACAATAGCCAGACAGCAGAGTAATGGGAAAAAAATATATTTATGGGAAAAGAAATATAGGCATACTGCAGCCTATATCATTACTACAAGCCTACACATAAAAATATATATTGATAAAATATAACAATATGTAAACAGACATTTATATGTATACATTGTGCAATCAAAAAAAAATATGTAGGCCTATACAAGCCCAGTAGTTTTTTTTAATATAGGTAGGCCCATACATTCAAAATACCAGTTTTTACAAATTTTGTGAAACATTTTTTATTTTTTGTAAAACAATAAAATAGCCTACATGATGTGATGTTTAAAAAAAATAGCATTAGTGCAAAATGGAAGATTAATTGGACAATATTATTTAACCCTGAATAATAGGCAGGCCAATATTATATATAATTTCATAAATATAGACTATTGTATACAAATGTATTCCAATAATTAATTAATTTAACACTCTTTGCTAGGCCTACAACAATTAAGATACATTTTACACAATACGACTACAACTAAAATTGCATTATTTATTAAAAAAATAGGACTCAAAACGTATAAAAAGATATACCATACATGAATGTCTTTTAGACTATTCATATATTAAAATAAATAAATCTTTGACACAAAAACTTGTAATATATTGAGAAAAAACAACAACATTGCTAAGCAATGGATTTAAATGGAACACAAGATATTTTAGGGCTGTAATTGTTTTTTTTAATATTATATAGGCCTACACACACAGACACACTCTTATATTATTTTAGTCGGTAAACTGTCTTTTTCATAGCTTTGTCCATAAACATTTTCCAAAACATTAAATAATGCAATGAATTGTCATCTTTAATTATAGGCCTACTTGTCCTATAAGCATATCATAAAAATAAATAACATTTTGAACAAATTGTGATATTGTAAAAAGCACAGTAATGGTAATGGAACATAAGAATAAGATTTTTAAAAAATATACATTTGAATATTATAATTATAGACAATCCGACACATACGGTCATCAAAAAGAGGGTCTACATTCATTAAAATATTATGTAATGATTATCTGATTACCGTTAAAACGATTACTATTATTAAACAAAATTAAAACAACTTTGACACAACTTATGATATTGTAAAAAAAAGCACAGTAATAGGCCTGCAGTAATGGTTTCAGAATATAAGACATTTATTAAAAAAATATATACATGATTATAAATTGCTTGAAGTTAACCAATATGAAAGAAGTAAGCAATTAAGTTGCATATTTACCAAAAAATTAATTATATTATAATCAGATCAGGTAAGTAAAAAAAACTTTTCAGAAAAATTTTTAGTACATATATTTCACTTTAAATTATAAAGATAACTTTTATTTTTCAAAGTGAAAATATTTTAGCAAAAATAACACTCACTACCCAATGCCACAATTGACAATGAGTACTTAGTTTAACCAATAGATTTACAATTTTCAAAAACAACTTTAATAATTAATAAATATGAGCCGAGCCATTTATCATTTAGAATACTGAGTACATTTGCATACAAAGAATACATGTATTTATACATGAATATTAATCCAACACTACTCCCACAGAAAAAATTAAACAGATCTTCTGATACGAGTGAAAGGTTTCTCAGTATATCATGGTCTATTCATCGGCCAATATGTAATCCTGTAGAAATCCTTTATTAGCACTATCTGGTGGATACCACATCTTAATATCCAAGTAGAGAACTTTTGTTAGATGTATATGTATATACTGCCCAATGCACACAGCCTTCCATTAAATCCAGTCATAGAATTGTCCATGCTCAAATGATTTGTGAAAAAAAAGTACACTATGGTTGTGGAAGGACCTGACTTGTCAGGCAACTTAACGAATGCATTATTTGTGAATTGTACAAGTCAAAATCACAACTATAAGTGGTCTTGGTTAAAGTGTTTGTACAATAGTCCACATTTCATAAAATCGTAAGACACATAAAAATGTCATTTGCTGGCCTGTTGGGTCCTCTTGTGGACATGATATTTGGGCTTTTTGTAAATGCAGCTTGGTTAATTGATGTTTACTGCTTTCCATAAATCTTCACACTTAGCACTTGCTCATCAAAAAACTAATTGCCTGGATGTTCAGTAAATTGTATAGGCCTTAACCAACGACATACTAATCATAGCCCACAATCAATCTCCATCCATCACGGCAGTACACGCTATACATCATCTTCAAAATCTGAAAATTAAAATGAAATTTGAATTATAACATGTTTAAGTTTAAAAAAAAACAACTACAAGGTTAACAAGGATAAACAGAAATCCAATTAACAACTGCTGGCAAGCAATTTCTTTTAAATATTGGTACTGGTTTTCACCATTGCAGAATAAACAGAACAATTTTGGCTTTCATAGACTGTGACATGATAATAATTAAATTTGTCTCCGGTTTATATGAATAAAAGATTTTGATATCGAAAACAGACAGTTTTTAAAGACTAATGTTAACAGAAGTCAGTCCTGCAACCCCACAGAATTGGTACCTAAGTACCAGTAGGCAAAATAAGATATTAAGGATCAGGTTTTTAATTTTAAAAAAGTCAATTCATTTATCGATGCAGTGGTGAAAACATTTCTAAAATCAATTAATTACTTCAAAAGTTATTCAAAACTACAGGTAACGGTAAGTTCTTTTGGAGACAAATGATAATAAAACAGTACCGATGAAAAAAAAATTGCATTTTTTAAATGTTTAATATTTCCAAGATGAAAAAATATTACATGATTGACGTCAAATTTAGAAAAAGCAATAAACAAGCTGTTGTAAATTGAAACAATATTTAGACAAGTTGACTTAAAAACTATATCTTTTGTTTGATTTTATTCTAAAGCTGCATAAAAACACATTTTAAGTAATGAATTTCTCAAAATAATATTAGCTTAAAAATTTCACAGCTATAACATTACAAAACAATAAGAAACTAAAAAATGACCTAGAACCTTTCACATTAGTTTGCTTTTTATTGAAAAATTGGTTTTACCAACATCTGAACTGGTTTGTGGGATAGCATCACATTATATATGAATTTTAGTGTGTTTTGTAACATAGTCACTGACAAAAAATTATCTTTTGACCCTTACTTGGCCTAGTGTTTTATTAAATTTTTTTTTTTACAATAGTTAAGTTCAAACATAACTATGATTTAGACTTAACAAATAGACCTATTTAGTTTTACATAGTATTTACTCACCCATTAGTTATGTCATTTTATATCCTTTAACATCAGCAATAGTGCACCATTTTCCAAAATGCGACATTAGAAGAACTAAAAAGTAAAAAGAAAATTAAATAATATAACCTCTATAAATTAATAAATATTAAATAATATAACCTATATTCCTATAAATGCTATTTAAACTACCGGTATTGAATGTCATGAAATTAAGTTAAATAAGTCTATGCATAATAATATATAAGCCTATATAAATATACAAGTATAAAAAGTTATCGTTCAGACTTTAAAACTAACAAATAGGCCTATATCAACTTTATGTTTTACTCACCCGCTAAGTAAATCAGCATCTGTCATCTCTATCAGCTGACTGTTGTCTAGTAGTTATAGGCCAACAGGGTGTAATAGTAGATTATAAAATAGCACTACAATCTTGACTCTGTCTACGTTCTACACCATCATCAATGCTCTGCCATCTTCAGACTAAAAAAAAAATGAATTCCTTTTAATCAAAATAGAAATACAAAATTATATAATTTATATTAATATTATTTTTAAAAATCCATCATAACAGGACAAGATTTGTAGAAAAAGGTTTATACTCAATAACTACAGATTGTAGACCCTCTCAATGTTACATAATTCAAGAAAAAAAATATTTTAGTTTTATCTAAGCTATGCTAACACTTTTACCAAAAATGTTAGTTATAATTTCTAACGACAAACTAAATTTTACTCTCACATTTTCCATAAAAAAAATTCAAATATTACAACATAATATAATAGTCAATAGGTATAACTAAACTTTAGACCTAGACTCATACAGGCCGCTATGGCTATAATCTATTCTATTATAGTATATACATATAAGTAGGCCCTATAATCCTATAAATATAAACTATAGGCTATAACAATAGCCAGTCTATAGTAAAGGGTCTAATCATAATAACCATAACTAACAACAAATAGTAGGGGATAGTTCAATTCAATATTATGGACATGTAATATATATATTATATATATAGCCTATAAGTTACTATAAGTTTAGGCGTATAGCCACTATATAATATAGACATGTATAGTATAGGCTATACTATAGGCCCTATTTCCCTATGAAATTTAGCACGATAAACTATTTATTTTCCTGAAATGATTCAAGTTTAATAGGCCTAGGCAATTATAATTACAAAACAAAAATTTTATTTAGCCTTACTTTTTTTTCAAATCTGTAGCCTACATCAAAGTTATTTTTTAATCTTTAACATTAATTAAGTTAACTAAACTGTTAACTCATTAACTTTCATTTAGTTTAAGTTTCATTAACACGTGTATCTGGTTAAAAAATATAAAACAGGCTAGTATTTACTCACCTGTTTATAAAATCATCATCTATATCAATATCGGATGACTGCATGAATGTTGTCTAGTAGTTAGTTATAGGTCAAGGTGAAGCCTATCAATAAATTTAATCAATGAGATTCAATGTTACTACTCTTTTGACTCAACTCTACTCCACAGCTTCTATCTTCAGACTGAAAAAAAAATTGGAATTCCTGTTAATTAAAATACAAAGAAACAAAAGCCTAGGCCTACATTATAATAGTCATAGCTCATAGCATCACATTATTTATCAATATAATTATTAAATTAGTATTTTATATATTAGGCCTAGACTCTATATAATTATATCAACCATTTAGCCTCAGCATTAGCCTTAGACTCATGTAGTTGTAGTAGTTATTTTAAAATGATTTATAATTATAATTATAAATGTACATTTTTTTCCGCAAAGTAAAAATCATATTTAAATTTAAAGCATGTCCTATTATTTGTATGAGTATGACTCAGTATAAAGCCTAGGCCAGGGCTAGATCCTAAGCCTTTAGAAATGATGAGGCTAAAAGGTTGATCTAAGCTAGATCTAGTCTAGACTAGAACCATAGAACTTTATCTCTAACACTCTATCGACTCGATTCAATTGTTCAATGTCAATGAGGTATCAAGGACTTTACTAAACTAAACAAATGATTAATTTAAAATACTAGAAGGTGGCGTAGGCTAAGCCCGAGGGCCTACTAGTCTAGTAGTAACTAGTACGTACCTACTTAGTTAGACTTACTTGAACTTGACTTAGGCCCTACTCATAGCATTCACACTCCATTTAAAATTGTATTTTGTAATTCAATAATTGTCGATAAAATATCAACAGATAGCCTACTAACTATAATTAAAAATTCGACTACTTAAAATTCCGAACAAATATATATGCAAATTATATTATAATATTTACTCACCTAATAAATATCGTCCATATATGATATAATATATATATATCAGCAAGTTAGGCCGTTTCATAGGGCGCGACATCTTGGTTTGAAATACACCACGCTGCACGCGACTGAGCGGGATTTCTAATCAGCTAGTTGTTTCGTTTTCGATAAAATGCTTTTCTTAATTAAAAAATATATCATTAAATTTATCATTTTAAAAAACACACATTTAAAACTATCCTGTTTTATTTTTAATAAATGTATTTCATTAAAACGTTAATTATAAAGTTCAATTTTTAATTTCTTAACTTTAACTTGGCTAATAAATTAAATAAATGCTCGCAGTCTCAAGAGTTGGTGGCCGAACGGCATAACGAACTGATTTCGCACCAGTTGGTACTGGGTTCAAATCCAATACGATCCCACTTTTTTTCTTTAATTAATATTATTAAATTATATTTAATTTTACACAAAAAGCATTGAATTTGAATAGTCCAATAATTTATTTGAATGCATAAATATAATAAAAAGGTTCAACATTGGACAATACAGGCAATAAAAAAAAACAAAAAACATCAACTTTCCTATCGACATTGAATATATCTTTATAGACTATAGTACTATAGGCTTACCTACTTATTAAACTATAAAATCTACGTTTCTTTTAAATCCGATATTTAAAAAAGAGTAATTTAAAAAATATATAAATATTTCACGTTAATGAAATAAAATGTCTCAAAAAAAAAAAAAGATAGCCAACTTTAAATTCTTTAATTCTCTTTTTTTTTTTTTTACATCTAGACTCTATACCGTCTCCTATACTTATACGTAGGCCTAGATCTATATTGTACTAAAAAAAAGAATTTATAATTTTTAAATAAAAAAAAAACACTATAAAAATTATTAAATAGTATATATGTAGGTTACAATACATGTACTAGTCTAATGTAATTCAAAGACACCAAGACGGCAAGTAGCTATTAAGTAATGCGGTCACATTAAAAAAAAACATGAAAGAAGAAACTATATTACGGTACTATTAGATTCTGCCCCAGTCAGCCATAAAACTTGTCACTTTTTTTATTACTTCAACGTGTATAGCCTAGAGCTATTCATTGTAATTAAAAGATGGTAACTTTACAAAATGAAAGAAGCGTACTATCCTCTTAGATCTACTGACCAAAGGTAATAAAACTGGTATATTTTTAACGCTTCAACGTGTTCATCTCAGTGTCCAAACCACATGGCCACTTAACATTTAAATTCACACAGTCTAGTGAAGTATGTCATCTCAAGAGCAATTGGGCTTACCGACATTAGGTTTCTATTCGGACATTGTAAAAGTCAGCCGTAATCAAAAACCCCAAAGCGAGCCGATTCGGATTCCATGCAGGGAATCGCGGGCTAAAACCATTATGGCATGATAAGGGCAAAACCCAATCGAGTCCATTTACGCGTTGTGGGGGCCCTAATGGACCTAATCTCAATGCGGTTTTTTCCAAATGGCTGTCATACGGGCATGTTTATAGGGATAGCACCGCTAGGTGCTATTGGAGCTCGGGGCATCCAACCCTCGAGACTCCTTAAGCCAGACTGACCTAAAACTAACTTACATTTACATTACATGTTAAACAGCAAGTTAGGTTGCAACTCCCCACGTGAATGTAATGAGGGGGGAGGGGCAAGGGTAAGATTGACCCGTAGATAGCGTATCCGATTGGTCAACATGTCTCTTCAATTCAACATTTGATTGATTGGCATGTGAAAATAAGTACCAAACGGTAGTGGGGAGGGGGTGCGGGGGGGGGGGAGAAGACGCGGCGGTAGGGAAACTTCGAAGGCCCTGTGTTGTTGGTCAGAGTTTTCTCTCTTGTCCGTCGGGGTCCTGCATCAAAGATTCCAAGTTCCCTATTCTCTGACCAGGGGAAGAACCGTCATTGAGATGTGAATTTCCTGTGATCTGGTCAAAGAGACTGTGGGGTGGGGGGGGGATTAGCTTGGTTGCGTCAGGTATGACCCTGGCCTTGTTCCGAGGGCATGGGGCGGGGAGGGGGGGAGGAACACACACGTGCTACAACATTTATAATGTACATGAATGGGAACTAATATCAATGACTAATCGTATAACAATAAGTAATATACTGATAAGCATGCAGAACGTATACATATATGTAAATAAAATTCAATGCAAGCTAAATACTTTAATCTTAAATATTATAGGAGATAGAAAGGAAAGACACATTCTTACTCCAATCAGACATTCAATAGTGGCACATAGTGTCAGTGGTTTGTACGTACATATGAGATGATTATAGTATCTTATAAGAGCGGATTACATCTAAGACCTTTCTTAGTTGAGTGTGACGTTAATCTTCTCCCCAAAACGCCACACTAGCTAAGGCCAGTTTTTTTAACAGTAGCGATACACTCCCTTGGCGCAGTGATATAATGTTAACTATTATTAAGTAACTAACAAAATTCTTTAGTAATATGATTCATTGTATTAATGGTTTATGTCATTTTCATTTATTTAATGACAAAGAACGATCTAATAGCCATTAAAATGTCTTAATAATTACCAAGCATGAGCGCACTATTTTTTAAGGAGTCTGAATAGAAGGCACAGTTTGGTTCCAACATGGATACTTGTTGTTGATATTTTACTTCACTGCGTTTGTTTTCAATTTTTCGATCGTGTATTTTTATCAAAATGCCTAATAAATGTGGTGTAGTTAATTGTAAAGGTAATTATAATGCTGCCAACAAGTTTCGTTTGTTTAAAGTGCCAAATAGTGCATGTATACCATTATTGAAAGCAGAAAATATGAGAGGAGAGCATAATGTTTGTTTATTTTTAACTATCACAGTAAATTTATATTCTTTATATTCCTTGGTCATGAAAACACAAATAAATTTTACCATAGATTAGATATAGAAATAAAATTATCGTTTTTATAATAATGGTATACATGTACCACTTGGCAAAATTCTCAACCCAAATAATCGACTTACTTCATAATCACTTTTTTAGAGGCTGTGCATTTGTCTCTTAATTATGAGCCAGATAAATTGTATGGGTGGGTTACGTTTTTCCCTTTTTAGGTCAAGAAATAACGATTTTTTTGAATTTTTTTTTCACTTTATTTTATTCCTTAGGTGATCCCCCACACGAAACCGTCAACACCAACCGCATATATATATAGGATATCATGTGTATGGCCCTAATCATTCAATCATCTAAATAGATCTTAAATAATATTCAAATGCTCTTTTAAACCCTCTCAATCCTAACCCCTCATTAGTAAACGGCCCTGCACATTAACATTATTGACATTATTGACATTAATTATGTTAGTTACTTAATAATAGTTTACTTCATATATAAGAGCGACAAGGGAGTGTATCGCTACTGTTAAAAAAACTGGCCTTAGCTAGCTAAGTCAGAAATTCAAGTCTGCGCGTCCTGTCTTCAGTAGTCCTTGCATAAAAGTTAAAAATTATAACATGACAAACACATTTTAATAAACATAAATTTAATAAGTAAAAAAATAACATTGAGCAAAATTTAATCCAGAAAAATAAAAAGATTTAATGTGAAACCTGAGCTTGAGGGTTTTTACAAATTTCAGTGATATTAGGCCTAAGTTTAGAAATAGCTACCCTCAATTCTTCATCCAAATTAGTAAGTGTTGCTCGTTTTTTAGTTTTTATGTTGGTGACTATCGAGAAACCGAGTTCACACAAATATGATGTTGAAAATTTCAACAAGATTTTAAGTGCCATCATGGAGAGAGCTGAGTATTCTTCTTGCACAAAGATCCAAAATTCCTCCAAAACCATTTCGGAAAATTTTTTTTTAAGTGTACGATCCGATGATAGGTTGATTAATTCTTCTTCTTCTTGGTATGACAACTTACTATTTGATGTATCAACCGTGGCAAAGGGATAAAGGGATTACGTATCCAGTCATATGTTTCTACGTGTATTGATAGAAAATAAAATTCAATCTTTTCTTCTAATAAAGTTAAATGCTCTGTTACTGCTGAAATAATTTCGTCGGTAGTGTTATCATTAAGAGAAGGAAAGATATTTACTTCCTTTTTCTCCAACAAACGATTTTTCCAAAACATAACTTTTTTCCGAAAGGCTGTCAGTTTGTCGGTCGATGTTAAAAAAATTGCTTTTCTTCCCTGAAGGCTAGTATTAACACAATTTAAAGAATCAAAAATATCAGCTAAAATTGCCAATTTAGCACACCAAATGTCATTTTGAAGATATTCCACAAAATCATTCATATTTTCATTTTGGAAAAAGGTCATCAATTCATCCTTCAGTTATAAGAAACAACGTAACTCTTTTCCTCTGGATAACCATCTCACTTCAGAATGCAAAAGCAAAGATTCGTACTTGGCTTCCATAGAGATGCAAAGATTTTTAAAGACGCGTATTTTCAAAGGTCTCGATTTTATGAAGTTTACCATATTACAACTTTGTCTAGCACAGGTTTTAATGCTACTGGTAATGTTTTGGACACCAGAGATTCTCTGTGAAAAAAAACAGTGAGTAGATATAATATTGGCGTTTCTTTTCTTGGCGAGAGTCACAAACCCCTTTAATGAGCCTACCATTGATGGAGCACCGTCCGTACAAATACCCACACACAACTCCCATGATATTTGGAATTGTTCGAAATAGGAAGAAATAGAATCAAAGACATCTTGTCCTGTCGAACGTTCGGTAAGCTCAAGACAGCATAGAAATTGACTCACTATTTCGTTTTCATGAATGAAACGAACGAACCCTAGTATATGAGCTTTTCCACTTATGTCAGTGGACTCGTCAATTTGCAGAGCAAAATGCCGTTTGGAAAGCATATCGGCAACTGTTTTCTCGATATCATCCGACATATTTTAATTCTATTTTTTATTGTATCATTTGAACTAGAAATTTTCATTATTTCCTTTGTTGCTTCATCGCCAAACATAATTTTAACCATTTCACAACATGCAGGTATAATTAAAGACTCTGCTATAGTATGTGGTTTTAACTGAACAGCAATCATTTCAGAAACCTTATATGACGCCAATTGTGCCTTATCGGAAATTTTCACAGTTTTTTTTCAAAATATTTTACTTGTTTAGCTTGCGTATCTAACAATCGTTAGATAGAGTAAGTGAGTGAACATTAAATTTTGAGTTTCATAATTTCGCGGAGCACTTGCAACTACCTCGCGGAGCACCAGTGCTCCGCGGAGCACCGGTTAAGAACCACTGTTATAGTCTCTGATGATTTCTCCATGAAAAATTCAAATCGAGTTGTATACAGCGGAAACATTTAGGCGAACGTAGGAGCGTAGAAGTAATTTAAGTCAGTGTTATTGGATGCGCACGGAAACAACATAAGCTTTAAAAATAGAGCTAGCGGTCCATCTTATTATAGTCTATGGTTTATTGTGTTTATTAAACTTCGAAAAAATGCGAACAAATTCGTATGGCACATTCTTTATTTGAAATTGGGTATTACAAAAAAAAAAAGAAGATAATAGCAGAAAATACTAAAGCAAACGGTCCATGTGTATTATAGTATATGGTAAGAGTATGCTGCTTTTGTTTTCTCTTTTTACTTTTAGTACTTTGAGTTTTTAGTACATTAAGATTATTATGAAGATAACATTGGAAATAGTGTTGAACACGGACCCCACGAGATATTTTAGTGTGTCATAGACTATATCAAATTGAAGGTCTACTTGCCCTGATTACAAAACAGTTGGTTTCTTTTAACGATAGCATTTCTTTATTTTTGAAATTATTTGTTTTGAAATTGTGGTAATTTTGTGTGTTTTGTGAAATTTTGTGTTGTAAATAAAACCTTGTGTTTTTGTTTATATCCCAGGATGCTATGCTGTGCACACGATCCTAAAATAAGCGAACCTCCATTTTGTGGCCAAGATAATATTTTTTGTTTGGCTATACCTTAGGTTTAGTAGTTTCAGTAGGAATTAGTAGGGGGTCAGTAGGGGGTCCGTAGTGGTCAGTAGGGAGAGAGTAGGGTTTAGGGTTAGGGGTCATTAGGGTTTAGGGTTAGGGGTCAGTAGGGATAGGGGTCAGTAGGATTAGGGATCAGGAGGTTTAGGGTTTAGGGATCAGTAGGTTCAGGGTTAGTTTCTAGACTGGGGATGGATTTTTAGTATTTTTGAATTGAATTTTTTTTTATTTTGGCCTTGTTGTGCCAACATGGCATAGACTCCCACAATGCCATATCGCACGTCACATCGCAAGTGCGCTATTTTATCCCTAATGCATCATCGAAGCCAACATGGACATGTCTCTTTTTATGCAGATTATTTTTTTGTTTTTTTACTATTAAAAAGGTAAGAAAGTGATCTATTATTGCTTTTTAAGTTTTTTTTAATACATTTCTTTCATTTTTATATCGGTTCTAAAGAAATGTTACTGAAAAATTAAACTGCTGGAGCTAATTTAGGCTAGATTAATATTGATGGCATTACAACGTTAGTGACGTCACATTATTAAAAAAAATAATGGCGGATGTCGTTTTAATTTTTATAGAAAATCTTTGTTATTTTTCTTCAAAATTTTTTTTTTTTTAAAAATTAATTGTCAAATGTATTTTCCGTTGTTTAGTAGACACTTAGCAATAGCTCCACGCCAATGTTTTTATCTATAAATTATATTCTCACTTACCCTTAACTAATTAGCTCAGTGAACAAAAACTATCTATGTGTGTACATAAAAAGTTCGTGTGTATGTTCGTTTGTGAGTGTAATTATAATTCTGTATAAATGGATTTATGTTGTGAAAATTGGCGAATATTACACAGAAAATAAATTGTTTAACAGCAAAAATAAATAAAATGACAATTAAATTTGTTTTTGAATATGTTTTTCTGGTGGCAATCGGAGAGATAATTAGACTAACCTAGCTTACCTTTAGATAGGGAAAAAAGAAATTGGCTAACATAGCCTACCTTTCGATTAGGGAGAAAGAAAAAATCTTAGCCTACATTTAGATTTGGGAGCGAGAAATCAACAGAACGTAGCCTGTTTTTAGATTTGGGAGACTGAAACAAACAAACCTAGTCTACCTTTCGCTTATCATCATCATCCTTGCCCGTCACCCTAGAAGAAGTATGGCCCGCCAACCACAGATCTCCAGAGCACTCTGTCCAGAGTCATTCTTTCTAGTTAGATCCAGTTGTACCCCATCTTTGCGGTGTTTGCTTCAAGGTCGCGTCGCCAGGTATTTCTTGGGGGGCCTCTTTTTTTGCTTGCCTTGGGGACACTTCAGTGCTTGCCTGGCGACATTGGCTGACGGTTTGCGTAAGGGATGGCCTATCCAACCCCATCTCTTCTCTTTTTCTGATGTCTTCTTCAATAGGAAGTTGGCAGGCTCTTTGCCAAAGATTGGTGCTGCGTATGGTGTTGGGCCAGTGGATCTGGAACATTCTTCTGAGGCAGCTTTTTTTAAACATCCTCTAAGTTTCTGCTCCATACAATAAGCCTGACTTCACACTGGAGTTGAATAGTCAAATCTTGGTGTGTGTTCAAGAAAACTATCTGGGGTTTCATATTATATTCTCGACTTGGATGATTTGCCGATCCTTGTCTTGGTGTCCACAATTGTTCCTCCCTGCTGGTCGATGATACTACCCTGGTAGGTAAAGGAATATACCTCCGAAGGCTTCCGTGCAGTGTGATTGATTCGGTACTGCTGGAGTTGATCTTCATAATTTTGCTCTTATTATAGTTGATTTTGAGTCCAACCTGTGCATATGTGGCTGCCATTATGTTTGTTTTCTCTTGCATTTGTTGCTGGCTGTGCGAGAGGAGTGCATTATCGTCGGCAAAGTCCAAGTCGCCAAGCTGGTACCACAAGGTCCACTGGATTCTGTTTCTGCGCTAACGATTGGATATATTCATTATCTAGTCGATTACAATGTGGAAGAGAAACGGCGACAACAGGCGCCCTTAACGAACTCCGGTTCACAACTGGAAATTATTTGTAAGCTGTCCTCTATGTACGACTCTGTAGGACATCTCACTGTATGAGTTCTTGATAAGGTTGGTAATCTTTTCAAGGATGCCGTAGTGCCGTAGCAGCTTCCAGAGGGTTTCTCTGTCCACGATGCCGAAGGCTTTTTCATAATCAATAAAATGTATAAACAACCGGGAGTTCCAGTATATTGACTGCTCAACTATAATACGGATCGTCCCACCTGATCAATGCTGGATCTGTTTTGCCGTTATCCTGCCTGCTGGTTTCTCAGTTTGGTATCAACAATGTCTTTCATCCTATCAAGGAGGATTCTGTTAAAGATTTTTTTCCCGGCACTGAATGAAGTGTAATGCCCCTGTAGTTTTTGCAATTACGGAGGTCACCTTTGTATTTGGAAGTTTAATCAGGTAACCTTTCGCCAATCTGCTAGTTTGTTTTCTTCTTCCCAAATCCTTTTAAAGAGAAGGCAAAGCATCTCTACTGACTAATCCACATAAGCTTGTAGAGCCTTCTCTGGTATATCATCTGGTCCAGCTGCTTCCTTTTTTTTTCATCCCAGCAATCGTTCTCCTAATCTCGTCTTTAGTCGGCTTTATTCAGTTAATTGGGAGATCCCCTAATCTTACTGGCTCAATGATAGCAGTATCAATAGGGGTTTAAGCCTGTTAAAAATGTTGAACCCATCAATTCTTCTGCTGGTCTAATCTATTGATGGTCTGCCCTTGTTTGTCCTTGACAGGTCTTTCTGGTTTGTTGTACTTACCAGAAAGACGTTTTGTATCACCAATTTTCCAGTGTATGCTGCCTGTTCTGTTTCTTTTTCCAGTCCGTCTTTTACTGTCTTTCTTTATACTTTTTTTTACTATTCTGTGGGCCTTCGCTTTGGTTTTGCTGTTGCTTACTGCTGCCTTTTTATTTATCCTATATTGAAACTTGACTAAAGTTTCTGCAGTTATCCACTCTTTATGTTGGCGGGTTTTTTTCTACTACCTCTAGGAACATGGAGGCCCCCACACAAAAGGGGCCCCCACACATTCAAAAAATATTTTTTTGTCTTTTATTTCGGCAAATAGACTAGTACTGTTGTAGAAGGACACAATAAACAAATACTGTTAATGAGAAATAACGTTTGATTGTTAACTGGTACTGGCGGGGTGGGGTCCATGAGAAGGCCCCCACATAAATTTGGCCCTTGGGAACAGGGCCCCCACAATCCTAAATACGGCCATGCCTCTTAGCATGTTGCTCTTATTGACTCATATTTTTGCCATCTGTTAGTAAAGTACATTGTCTTCTTCAACCTTCCTAGAGTTCTTAAAGCAAGTGAAACCTATTTTCGGTGTTAGGCTAAACGTTCTCTCAATTCTTTTGTTGTTTTAAAATAGCTGAAATTGTACTTCGCTCTTCTGATTGGCATGTACAGTATAGGGTGTCTTTTTTTCTTTAGCTATAATTTCAGTTTGGTCACCACCAGATGGATCGTCTGAATCTTTTATTTAATGCAGATGTGATCTATCGAGTTCTTTGTGAGGTTGTCTAGCGATACCCATGTACACTTGATGAAGATGATACCTCCTATTATTATTTTGTTTAGTGCAGAAAAGTCTGCAAATCTCTCGCCATTTTCGTTCATTAATCCACTGCCTGGGTACCCATGATATGCTTATGTTGTCTGTTGCGTCTCCCATGAAGATAGTGGTATCCTTATGTGGGATGGTCTTTAAGACTTTTTGCAACATGTAAAAGAACTGGGCTTTATACTTTTCGATACCATCATGTGTGTCTATGTGTGTGTGTGTGTGTGTGGGGGGGGTAGCCCTGTACCACGTTCAGTGCAATCCTCTTCCTCTTTGTGTGGAAAGAGGCGGTAATAATCCTTGTTCCTTGTGCCTCTCATCCAATCAATCTTGGGTAGCAGCATAGGTCATCTCACTGTATATTCAGGGCCTAGCTCTATTCATGCCCAGAGTACAGTAATAGTTCACCTGTCTTGTTTTTCCTACTTGGGTCCACCATATTTCACTAATAATACCCAATATTTCAATCTTGTTTCTTTTCATTTCAGATGCTACTTGCATGACTCTGCCAGTATCAAACATGGTCCTGACATTTCATTTTTCCAATGCTAGTGTCACTAGTTAAAAAGAAAGGTGGCAGGATTCGTGGCTTCCTTTCGGCGTTTAACACTCTACATCATTAATCGTCTAGAATTTTCTTTCTCCCATTGGTCAAAGTTTCACATTTTTCTGTTAGGTGTAACTGTAGCATTTTCTTTTATTTTTTTTTTAGGGCGGAGTTGCTAACACACGACCAAGCCTCCTCCTTAATCATTGGCCTAAGAGGACTTTTTGTTAGAGTTCACCTTTCTATTGACGAGTCTTAAATAGTATGCATGCATACATTTTGGATGACACATCATTTCCGATCTAATTCGCTAAATTGGATTTTTAAAAAAATGGCTGCCTTCTGCTATAAATTCTGGCATACTCACTTTTAATATTGAAGACGCAATCTTCACAATAATACTTCTAGACTTTGTTTATTTGTAGTCGGCCTGAACTTGCTGTTGAAAGTGCAATGAATTTCTCAACATCCGTAAATGTTAAGTCAGCAACAAGGCCTAAGTCTCTTCTTTCAATCGTAATGGTTGCCATTGCAAGCAAACCAAAATAAAACCGGAAGTTCAACCATGCATTTAAAACATCTGGCCTACCTTTAGATTGGGAGATGAAAATAATCCTTTGTCTAGCTTTAAAATGGGGAGAGAGATATAGACCAAGTCTAGCTTTACATTGGGGGTATTGAAAAAACCTAACCTACCTTTGTATTAAGGATACAAAAACTAAACCGGACAAGCTTTAGATTAGCATACCTATAGATTGGGGAAAAAGAAATAACTATGGCCTAGCTTTATACTTAATAGAAAAAATGCTAGTCTAGTTTCGAGATTGGGGGAGTGAAAAAAAATAGTTTACCGGGTAGCTTATTTTTACCTTGGGGAGAATAAACCAAGCCTATCTTTAGATAAGGGAGAGAGAAATGTATTTACTATTCTTTACTGACAATGTTTGATCTACATATTAACTGTTAATGCTTGATTTACTTACCGTAATTACTGGCAATGTTTAATCTACTTTTTAAGGTACAATGCTTGATTTATTTACCGTATTTACTAGCAATGTTTGATCTACTGATTATCTGACATTGCTTGATTTACTTTTAGTATTTACTGGCAATGTTTGATCTACTAATTAACTTACAAAGCTTGATTTACTTACCGTATTTACTGGAAATGTTTGATCTACTTATTAACTTTCAATGCTTTATTTACTTACCGTATTTACTGGCAATGTTTGATCTACTTATTAACTTACAAAGCTTGATTTACCTACCGTTTAACTGGCAATGTTTGATGTACTTATTAACTTACAAAGCTTGATTTACTTACCGTATTTACTGGCAATGTTTGATCTACTTATTAACTTACAATGATTTATTTACATACCGTATTTACTGGCAATGTTTGATCTACTTATTAACTGACAATGCTTGATTTACTTACCGTATTTACTAGAGATGTTTGATCTACTTATGAACTGACAAAGCTTGATTTACTTACAGTATTTACTGGCAATGTTTGATCTACTTATGAACTGACAAAGCTTGATTTACTTACCATATTTACTGGCAACGTTTGATCAACTTATTTAACTTACAAAGCTTGCTTTTCTTACCGTATTTACTGGCACTGTTTAATCTACTTATTAACTCACAATGCTTGAATTACTTACCGTATTAACTGGCAATGCTTGAACTACTTATTAACGTACAAAGCTTGATTTACTTACAGTATTTACTGGCAATGTTTGATGTACTTATTAACTTACAATGCTTGATTTACCTACCGTTTAACTGGCAATGTTTAATGTACATATTAACTTACAAAGCATGATTTACTTACCGTATTTAATGGCAATGTTTAATCTACTTATAAACTTACAATGCTTTAATTACTTACGGTATTAACTGGCAATGATTGAACTACTTATTAACGTACAAAGCTTGATTTACTTACAGTATTTACTGGCAATGTTTGATCTACTTATTAACTTATAAAGCTTGATTTACCTACCGTTTAACTGGCAATGTTTGATGTACATATTAACTTACAAAGCTTGATTTACTTACCGTATTAACTGGCAATGTTTAATCTACTTATAAACTTACAATGCTTTAATTACTTACCGTATTTACTGGCAATGTTTGATGTACTTATTAACCTACAATGCTTGATTTTCTTACCGTATTTACTGGCAATGTTTGATGTACTTATTAACTTACAAATCTTGCTTTTCTAACCGTATTTACTGGCAATGTCTGATCTACTTATAAACTTACAATGCTTGATTTACTTACCATATTTACTGGCAATGTTTGATCTACTTATTAACTTTATTAACTGAAAAAGCTTTATTTACTTGCGTATTTACTAGCATAGTTTGATCTATTTATTATATTACAATACTTTATTTACTTACCGTATTTACTGGCAATGTTTGATCTACTTATAAACTTACAAAGCTTGATTCACTTACCGTATTTACTGGCAATGTTTGATCTACTTATTAACTTACAATGCTTGATTTACATACCGTATTTACTGGCAATGTTTGATCTACTTATTAACTGACAATGCTTGATTTACTTAACGTATTTACTAGAGATGTTTGATCTACTTATGAACTGACAAAGCTTGATTTACCTACAGTATTTACTGGCAATGTTTGATCTATTTATTAACTTACAATGATTTATTTACATACCGTATTTACTGGCAATGTTTGATCTACTTATTAACTGACAATGCTTGATTTACTTAACGTATTTACTAGAGATGTTTGATCTACTTATTAACTGACAAAGCTTGATTTACTTACAGTATTTACTGGCAATGTTTGATCTACTTATGAACTGACAAAGCTTGATTTACTTACCATATTTACTGGCAACGTTTGATCAACTTATTTAACTTACAAAGCTTGCTTTTCTTACCGTATTTACTGGCACTAATTAATCTACTTATTAACTCACAATGCTTGAATTACTTACCGTATTAACTGGCAATGCTTGAACTACTTATTAACGTACAAAGCTTGATTTACTTACAGTATTTACTGGCAATGTTTGATGTACTTATTAACTTACAATGCTTGATTTACCTACCGTTTAACTGGCAATGTTTGATGTACATATTAACTTACAAAGCTTGATTTACTTAACGTATTTACTGGCAATGTTTAATCTACTTATAAACTTACAATGCTTTAATTACTTACCGTATTAACTGGCAATGCTTGAACTACTTATTAACGTACAAAGCTTGATTTACTTACAGTATTTACTGGCAATGTTTGATCTACTTATTAACTTATAAAGCTTGATTTACCTACGGTTTAACTGGCAATGTTTGATGTACATATTAACTTACAAAGCTTGATTTACTTACCGTATTAACTGGCAATGTTTAATCTACTTATAAACTTACAATGCTTGATTTACTTACCATATTTACTGGCAATGTTTTATCGACTTATTAACTTTATTAACTGAAAAAGCTTTATTTATTTGCGTATTTACTAGCATAGTTTGATCTACTTATTATTTTACAATACTTGATTTACTTACCGTATTTACTGGCAATGTTTGATCTACTTATAAACTTACAAAGCTTGATTCACTTACCGTATTTACTGGCAATGTTTGATCTACTTATTAACTTACAATGCTTGATTTACTTACCGTATTTACTGGCAATGTTTTATCTACTTTTTTACTGACAAAGCTTGATTTACTTGCCGTATTTACTGGCAATGTTTGATCTACTTATTAACTTACAAAGCTTGATTTACCTACCGTTTAACTGGCAATGTTTGATGTACTTATTAACTTACAAAGCTTGATTTACTTACCGTATTTACTGGCAATGTTTGATCTACTTATTAACTTACAATGATTTATTTACATACCGTATTTACTGGCAATGTTTGATCTACTTATTAACTGACAATGCTTGATTTACTTAACGTATTTACTAGAGATGTTTGATCTACTTATGAACTGACAAAGCTTGATTTACTTACAGTATTTACTTGCAACGTTTGATCAACTTATTTAACTTACAAAGCTTGCTTATCTTACCGTATTTACTGGCACTGTTTAATCTACTTATTAACTCACAATGCTTGAATTACTTACCGTATTAACTGGCAATGCTTGAACTACTTATTAACGTACAAAGCTTGATTTACTTACAGTATTTACTGGCAATGTTTGATGTACTTATTAACTTACAATGCTTGATTTACCTACCGTTTAACTGGCAATGTTTGATGTACATATTAACTTACAAAGCTTGATTTACTTACCGTATTTACTGGCAATGTTTAATCTACTTATAAACTTACAATGCTTTAATTGCTTACCGTATTAACTGGCAATGCTTGAACTACTTATTAACGTACAAAGCTTGATTTACTTAGAGTATTTACTGGCAATTTTTGATCTACTTATTAAGTTATAAAGCTTGATTTACCTACCGTTTAACTGGCAATGTTTGATGTACATATTAACTTACAAAGCTTGATTTACTTACCGTATTTACTGGCAATGTTTGATCCACTTATTAACTTACAATGCTTGATTTACTTACGTATTTACTAGCAATGTTTGATCTACTACTTATTTTACAATACTTGATTTACCTACCGTATTTACTGGCAATGTTTGATCTACTTATTAACTGAAAAAGCTTGATTTACTTACGTATTTACTAGCAATGTTTGATCTTCTTCTTATTTTACAATACTTGATTTACTTACCGTATTTACTGGCAATGTTTGATCCACTTATTAACTTACAATGCTTGATTTACTTACGGTATTTACTGGCAATGTTTGATCAACTTACTAACTTACAATGCTTGATTTACCACCGTATTTACTGGCAATGTTTGATCAGCTTATTAACTGACAAAGCTTTATTTACTTACGTATTTACTAGCAATGTTTGATCTACTTATTAACTTACAATGCTTTTTTTTCTTACCGTATTTACTGGCAATAATGTATCTACTTATTAACTGACAAAGCTTGATTTACTTACCGTATTTACTAGCAATGTTTGATCTATTAGTTATCTTACAATGCTTGATTTACTTACGATATTTACTGGCCATGTTTGATCTACTTATTAACTTACAATGCTTGATTTACTGACGGTATTTACTGGTAATGTTTTACTTACTTTATAACTTACAATGCTTGATTTACTTACCGTATTTACTGCCCATGTTTGATCTACTATTAAATGACAATGCTTGATTGAATTACGGTATTTACTAGCAATGTTTGATCTACTTATTAACTTACAATGCTTGACTTACTTACCGTATTTACTGGCAACGTTTAATCTCCTTATTAACTGACAATGCTTGATTTACTTACGGTATTTACTAGCAATGTTTAATCTACTTATTAACTTACAATGCTTGATTAACTAACGGTATTTACTGGCAATGTTTGATTTACTTATTAACTTACAATGCTTGACTTACTTACCGTATTTACTGGCAATGTTTAATCTCCTTATTAACTGACAATGCTTGAGTAACTTACCGTATATACTAGCAATGTTTGATCTACTTATTAACTTAAAATGCTTGATTAACTTAAGGTATTTACTGGCAATGTTTGATCTACTTATTAACTTACAATGCTTGATTTATTTACCGTATTTACTGGCAATGTTTGATCTACTTATTAACTGACAAAGCTTTATTTACTTACGTATTTACTAGCAATGTTTGATCTACTTATTAACTTACAATGCTTGACTAACTTACCGTATTTACTGACAATGTTTGTTCTGCTTATTAATTTACAATGCTTGATTTACTTATTGTATTTTCTAGCAATATTTGATCTACTTATTAACTGACAATGCTTAATTTACTTACTTATTTACTAGCAAAGTTTAATGTACTTTTTAAATTACAATGCTTGATTTACTTACGGTCTTTACTGGCAATGTTTGAACTACTTATTAACTTACAATGCTTGATTTACTTACCGTATTTACTGGCAATGTTATTTCTACTTATTAACTGAAAAAAGCTTGATTTACTTACCGTATTTACTCGCATTGTTTGATCTACTTATTAACTTACAATGCTTGATTTACTTACGGTATTGACTGGCAATGTTTGATCTACTTATTAACTTACAATGCTTGATTTGTTTACGGTATTGACTGGCAATGTTTGATCTACTTATTAACTGACAATGCTTGATTTACTTACGGTATTGACTGGCAATGTTTGATCTACTTATTAACTTACAATGCTTGATTTACTTACGGTATTGACTGGCAATGTTTGAGCTACTTATTAACTTACAATGCTTGATTTACTTACGGTATTGACTGGCAATGTTTGATCTACTTATTAACTTACAATGCTTGATTTACTTACGGTATTGACTGGCAATGTTTGATCTACTTATTAACTTACAATGCTTGATTTGTTTACGGTATTGACTGGCAATGTTTGATCTACTTAATAACTGAAAAAGCTTGATTTACTTACGTATTTACTAGCAATGTTTGATCTTCTTCTTATTTTACAATACTTGATTTACTTACCGTATTTACTGGCAATGTTTGATCCACTTATTAACTTACAATGCTTGATTTACTTACGGTATTTACTGGCAATGTTTGATCAACTTACTAACTTACAATGCTTGATTTACCACCGTATTTACTGGCAATGTTTGATCAACTTATTAACTGACAAAGCTTTATTTACTTACGTATTTACTAGCAATGTTTGATCTATTTATTAACTTACAATGCTTTATTTTCTTACCGTATTTACTGGCAATGTTGTATCTACTTATTAACTGACAAAGCTTGATTTACTTACCGTATTTACTAGCAATGTTTGATCTATTAGTTATCTTACAATGCTTGATTTACTTACGATATTTACTGGCCATGTTTGATCTACTTATTAACTTACAATGCTTGATTTACTGACGGTATTTACTGGTAATGTTTTACTTACTTTATAACTTACAATGCTTGATTTACTTACCGTATTTACTGCCCATGTTTGATCTACTATTAAATGACAATGCTTGATTGAATTACGGTATTTACTAGCAATGTTTGATCTTCTTATTAACTTACAATGCTTGACTTACTTACCGTATTTACTGGCAACGTTTGATCTACTTATTAACTGACAATGCTTGATTTACTTAACGTATTTACTAGAGATGTTTGATCTACTTATGAACTGACAAAGCTTGATTTACTTACAGTATTTACTTGCAACGTTTGATCAACTTATTTAACTTACAAAGCTTGCTTATCTTACCGTATTTACTGGCACTGTTTAATCTACTTATTAACTCACAATGCTTGAATTACTTACCGTATTAACTGGCAATGCTTGAACTACTTATTAACGTACAAAGCTTGATTTACTTACAGTATTTACTGGCAATGTTTGATGTACTTATTAACTTACAATGCTTGATTTACCTACCGTTTAACTGGCAATGTTTGATGTACATATTAACTTACAAAGCTTGATTTACTTACCGTATTTACTGGCAATGTTTAATCTACTTATAAACTTACAATGCTTTAATTGCTTACCGTATTAACTGGCAATGCTTGAACTACTTATTAACGTACAAAGCTTGATTTACTTAGAGTATTTACTGGCAATTTTTGATCTACTTATTAAGTTATAAAGCTTGATTTACCTACCGTTTAACTGGCAATGTTTGATGTACATATTAACTTACAAAGCTTGATTTACTTACCGTATTTACTGGCAATGTTTGATCCACTTATTAACTTACAATGCTTGATTTACTTACGTATTTACTAGCAATGTTTGATCTACTACTTATTTTACAATACTTGATTTACCTACCGTATTTACTGGCAATGTTTGATCTACTTATTAACTGAAAAAGCTTGATTTACTTACGTATTTACTAGCAATGTTTGATCTTCTTCTTATTTTACAATACTTGATTTACTTACCGTATTTACTGGCAATGTTTGATCCACTTATTAACTTACAATGCTTGATTTACTTACGGTATTTACTGGCAATGTTTGATCAACTTACTAACTTACAATGCTTGATTTACCACCGTATTTACTGGCAATGTTTGATCAGCTTATTAACTGACAAAGCTTTATTTACTTACGTATTTACTAGCAATGTTTGATCTACTTATTAACTTACAATGCTTTTTTTTCTTACCGTATTTACTGGCAATAATGTATCTACTTATTAACTGACAAAGCTTGATTTACTTACCGTATTTACTAGCAATGTTTGATCTATTAGTTATCTTACAATGCTTGATTTACTTACGATATTTACTGGCCATGTTTGATCTACTTATTAACTTACAATGCTTGATTTACTGACGGTATTTACTGGTAATGTTTTACTTACTTTATAACTTACAATGCTTGATTTACTTACCGTATTTACTGCCCATGTTTGATCTACTATTAAATGACAATGCTTGATTGAATTACGGTATTTACTAGCAATGTTTGATCTACTTATTAACTTACAATGCTTGACTTACTTACCGTATTTACTGGCAACGTTTAATCTCCTTATTAACTGACAATGCTTGATTTACTTACGGTATTTACTAGCAATGTTTAATCTACTTATTAACTTACAATGCTTGATTAACTAACGGTATTTACTGGCAATGTTTGATTTACTTATTAACTTACAATGCTTGACTTACTTACCGTATTTACTGGCAATGTTTAATCTCCTTATTAACTGACAATGCTTGAGTAACTTACCGTATATACTAGCAATGTTTGATCTACTTATTAACTTAAAATGCTTGATTAACTTAAGGTATTTACTGGCAATGTTTGATCTACTTATTAACTTACAATGCTTGATTTATTTACCGTATTTACTGGCAATGTTTGATCTACTTATTAACTGACAAAGCTTTATTTACTTACGTATTTACTAGCAATGTTTGATCTACTTATTAACTTACAATGCTTGACTAACTTACCGTATTTACTGACAATGTTTGTTCTGCTTATTAATTTACAATGCTTGATTTACTTATTGTATTTTCTAGCAATATTTGATCTACTTATTAACTGACAATGCTTAATTTACTTACTTATTTACTAGCAAAGTTTAATGTACTTTTTAAATTACAATGCTTGATTTACTTACGGTCTTTACTGGCAATGTTTGAACTACTTATTAACTTACAATGCTTGATTTACTTACCGTATTTACTGGCAATGTTATTTCTACTTATTAACTGAAAAAAGCTTGATTTACTTACCGTATTTACTCGCATTGTTTGATCTACTTATTAACTTACAATGCTTGATTTACTTACGGTATTGACTGGCAATGTTTGATCTACTTATTAACTTACAATGCTTGATTTGTTTACGGTATTGACTGGCAATGTTTGATCTACTTATTAACTGACAATGCTTGATTTACTTACGGTATTGACTGGCAATGTTTGATCTACTTATTAACTTACAATGCTTGATTTACTTACGGTATTGACTGGCAATGTTTGAGCTACTTATTAACTTACAATGCTTGATTTACTTACGGTATTGACTGGCAATGTTTGATCTACTTATTAACTTACAATGCTTGATTTACTTACGGTATTGACTGGCAATGTTTGATCTACTTATTAACTTACAATGCTTGATTTGTTTACGGTATTGACTGGCAATGTTTGATCTACTTAATAACTGAAAAAGCTTGATTTACTTACGTATTTACTAGCAATGTTTGATCTTCTTCTTATTTTACAATACTTGATTTACTTACCGTATTTACTGGCAATGTTTGATCCACTTATTAACTTACAATGCTTGATTTACTTACGGTATTTACTGGCAATGTTTGATCAACTTACTAACTTACAATGCTTGATTTACCACCGTATTTACTGGCAATGTTTGATCAACTTATTAACTGACAAAGCTTTATTTACTTACGTATTTACTAGCAATGTTTGATCTATTTATTAACTTACAATGCTTTATTTTCTTACCGTATTTACTGGCAATGTTGTATCTACTTATTAACTGACAAAGCTTGATTTACTTACCGTATTTACTAGCAATGTTTGATCTATTAGTTATCTTACAATGCTTGATTTACTTACGATATTTACTGGCCATGTTTGATCTACTTATTAACTTACAATGCTTGATTTACTGACGGTATTTACTGGTAATGTTTTACTTACTTTATAACTTACAATGCTTGATTTACTTACCGTATTTACTGCCCATGTTTGATCTACTATTAAATGACAATGCTTGATTGAATTACGGTATTTACTAGCAATGTTTGATCTTCTTATTAACTTACAATGCTTGACTTACTTACCGTATTTACTGGCAACGTTTAATCTCCTTATTAACTGACAATGCTTGATTTACTTACGGTATTTACTAGCAATGTTTAATCTACTTATTAACTTACAATGCTTGATTAACTAACGGTATTTACTGGCAATGTTTGATTTACTTATTAACTTACAATGCTTGACTTACTTACCGTATTTACTGGCAATGTTTAATCTCCTTATTAACTGACAATGCTTGAGTAACTTACCGTATATACTAGCAATGTTTGATCTACTTATTAACTTAAAATGCTTGATTAACTTAAGGTATTTACTGGCAATGTTTGATCTACTTATTAACTTACAATGCTTGATTTATTTACCGTATTTACTGGCAATGTTTGATCTACTTAGTAACTGACAAAGCTTTATTTACTTACGTATTTACTAGCAATGTTTGATCTACTTATTAACTTACAATGCTTGACTAGCTTACCGTATTTACTGACAATGTTTGTTCTGCTTATTAAATTACAATGCTTGATTTACTTATTGTATTTTCTAGCAATATTTGATCTACTTATTAACTGACAATGCTTAATTTACTTACTTATTTACTAGCAAAGTTTAATGTACTTTTTAACTTACAATGCTTGATTTACTTACGGTCTTTACTGGCAATGTTTGAACTACTTATTAACTTACAATGCTTGATTTACTTACCGTATTTACTGGCAATGTTATTTCTACTTATTAACTGAAAAAAGCTTGATTTACTTACCGTATTTACTGGCATTGTTTTATCTACTTATTAACTTACAATGCTTGATTTACTTACGGTATTGACTGGCAATGTTTGATCTACTTATTAACTTACAATGCTTGATTTGTTTACGGTATTGACTGGCAATGTTTGATCTACTTATTAACTGACAATGCTTGATTTACTTACGGTATTGACTGGCAATGTTTGATCTACTTATTAACTTACAATGCTTGATTTACTTACGGTATTGACTGGCAATGTTTGAGCTACTTATTAACTTACAATGTTTATTTACTTACGGTATTGACTGGCAATGTTTGATCTACTTTTTAACTTACAATGCTTGATTTGTTTACGGTATTGACTGGCAATGTTTGATCTACTTAATAACTGACAATGCTTGATTTACTAACCGTATTTACTAGCAAAGTTTTATCTACTTATTTTCTTTATGAAGACCAGTTATAAAAGATCGCTTGGTTAGTTGTTTTTTTATACATTTTTTTTACAAATTGGAGTATGTCTTTTTGCACAGAAAAATACCAAATTATAAGGGTATCCAAGAAAAAGAAACAAATAATAGTAGACTTTATTCATGGTACAGAACTAACTCATACTAACAATGCTAAGTATGTAGGAGTAATAATAAATGAAATAAATGAACCCTAATATTGACGAAGTAATTTAAAAATCAAACAAAACATTAGGATTCATAAAAAGGAACCTTTACCAATGTAATAAGAATATAAAACTAAAATGCTTTCTCACATTAGTTAGACCTATATTAGAATACGCAGCACCTGTATGGGACACATCAACTAAAGAAAACATTAAAAAATTAGAACAAATCCAAAAAAAAGCTGCAAGGTTCATAACCAGTTAATATTCCCAATTAACAAGAATAACACCATTAGTCAAATCGCTAAACCTAGAGTAAAGTAGTAATAATACATAAGGCATTAAACTATAATTTAGAAATACATCCCAATAACCACCTGTTGCAAAGCTCGGAAAAACATAAAGACAAAAAAACTTTCCTTGTCCCTTATGCGAGAACAAACGCATATAGTACTCTTTCTTCCCAAGTGGCAATCAGGCATGGAATGGGTTGCCTGAACAAACAAGGAAAACCAGTAACTTAACATCATTTAAAACATTAATAAAAATGCAAGACTAGACTCGGACCGCGGATGAGCGTAGGCGCAATAATCTTCTTTATTGAAGGAGCGTCTGTAATGTGTAAGATAAGATAAGAAGATAAGATAAGATAAAAAATTTTGACGATAAATGAAAATATAAAAATCATGTTTTACAATTTATAATGATATTAATCCTTCGACTTTGGAATTGGTTTAATGGAAAATTATTTTAGATGTTCAATTATATGTTTTATTACAGATGATGTCGTATTTTTGATAATGCTAGAATGTTAGAATTTCAATGTCACAGAGATATAAAAACAGGTTAATTTTGTTTGTTCTGTTGGTGTTCATTTAGATATGTTTATATTTATATAAAACGAAATGTATGTTTATATTCCAAAAGGTTACATGGAATAGAGTTTGTATTACTATATAATTTATAGATATCTAGATCTAAATATATATTATATATATATATAACCTACCTCGCTCATCCATTTCTGCATTACTCAGAATGAAACTATTCAAGAATAAAACCATTAATATATAGTTAATCATTATTTGACCCGTATATAATTTTAAATCACACATAGTTCAGCGACTACTCCTTCAAGCAGGTCTCATCCGGAAACAATCTGGGTCAATATCGACTTGCGTGTGAGAGGAGCACATGAGCAGTTTTGCACGCGCTTAGCACAGACGTTGACCTAGTTAGCAAAAATAAAGAATTTAAGTAGATGCTGTTCAGCTCCCGTTGAACTCAACCATTGTCCGATAATGTATACCATAGGTTCTCAAAGGGGGCGTTATAGCTTCCCTTCCCCCCAAGGGGCGGTGAGAGGATCTAGTGGGGGCGCTGAATTCCCGGGGGGGGGGGGGCGGGCGGTGAAGGGCGCTTGGGCGATACAAATGCATTAGAAATAATGTTAATTTTGATGCTATTTAAATTACTAAATTTACATAATGTATATGTGCTTCAATTATAAGACCGTTAAACTTTATTATAGTCTTGTTGGTTAAGAGACAAAGAATCAATCGATGTTCCACTATTGACTAACAATATGCTAAGTGTATAACTGTGACGTAAAAGTCAATCAAAGTCCATTATATGGTGCTCGGTAAATATGGCAATGTTAAATACGGCAACGATGAATTCAGCAAAACTCGCAAAGTGGTAAAATTGACAAGTCTTAAATAGTATACATCCATAAAGGTTAATCAAAACATGTCTGCGTGCTGAGTTACTGGTTGTACGAAAAGATGGTAGAGGATTAAATGTATTTCATTTCCAAAAGATGTTGCAAAAACAAAACGAGGGATTGTGAATGTCAGACTTGATGAATCACCTTTTTATATTCCCAAGCTAGACTCTAATTGCTTGATGCAAAAGATTTTTTTTCTTTTTATGAATCAACGCATTGTTTTTTTTTAATAACTAAGGACGCAACTCTTGACTAATATATTTTATAAACAAAGCTAAATTCAACTTAAAGTGACTAACACTTTGAGTATTAATTATCGCCTTCTCAATTTTATGTTGAAAACGTATTCCTCTTAACTAATCTTTTTTTTAGGAAAGATAGGTCAGACAGGCATGGAGGAGTCTTACTAGCCATAAAATCTACCCTAATAGCTGAAGAAATTAAATTAGAACCTCAAAATAACATAGAGTCAGTATTTTGTAAAATAAGCAGACCTAATTCCAAACCACTAATTGTAGGCAGTGTTTACAGACCACCAAACTCAACATCAGAGTACATGTCTGATCTGTGTAATCAGCTGACAAGTATTGAAACTAAATATAAAAATGCTATAATTTGGATAATGGGGGACTTCAACCTCCCTGATATAAATTGGAATAGCTACTCAATAGAAAAGCACCAAAACACAAAAGAAATAAATGAAATGTTTATCAATACCATCCAAAATCTAAACTTAGACCAAATTAATAAAAAACCAACAAGAAACCATAATATACTAGATTTATTTTTAACGAACAGACCAGGATTAGTATTAGATTATGAAATAATCCCTGGACTTTCAGATCATGATATTGTCAGAGTAAATAACAAAATAAAAATCCAAATTAGCAAGAAACCTAAAAGAATAATTTATCTCTGGAATAAATGTAACACAACAGAACTACATCAAGCAGCAATAAAATTCCAAACCAATTTTCTTACTAAATACAATATAGATAGTCCAGTTGAAGATATTTGGCAATTTATAAAAACCAACTTAAAAGCAATAATGGCTGACTCTGTGCCAACAAAACAAACATCAAATAAAATTAACAAATGTTGGTTTAACACTAAACTAAAGAAACTGTGTAAACAAAAAGAAAATCTATTCAAAAAGTTTAAGGCAACTAATTCAATTAGACTACATAAAAAATACCTAAAAATTAAACATTTAACTCAGAAACTAAGCAGACAGCTGCAAAATGAATATGTAAACAATGTAATTTCTAAAGATAATAATAAAAACTTATGGTCCTACATTAAATCAAGAAAAATGGACACTACAGGCATAGCTCCACTAAAAGGCCAAAACAACAAAACTTATAATGATAATGAAACTAAAGCTAATATCCTAAACACACACTTTGCATCATCTTTTTCAAATCCAGGTGACAAAGAAATATTCATAAATTTAAACAAACTAGAAGAGATAGGAAATATAAATGTAGATGAAAAAGGCATTAAACAACTCCTAACCAACTTAAAAGTAAACAAAGCTTCTGGTCCAGATGAAATACCAGCAAGACTGCTTAAAGAACTAACTAATGAAATATCTCCAATCTTTAAAATACTTTTTCAGGCCTCTCTAAACCAGGGCAAAGTGCCCAAAGATTGGAAATTAGCCAATGTAACCCCCCTTTTCAAAAAAGGAGATAAATCTGACCCCGGAAATTATAGACCTGTTTCTCTAACAAGCATAACATGTAAATTACTTGAACATATAATATATAGTAGTATAGTAAATCATCTAGACAAACTAAATGCACTGTGCCCACACCAACATGGCTTCAGGAAAAATAGATCATGTGAGACTCAATTGATAGGCTTAATAGATGACTTGTCTAAGGGATTAGATAATAACAACCAAATTGATGCTATATTACTAGATTTTTCAAAAGCATTTGATAAAGTTCATCATTCTAGTCTTCTTAAAAAACTTAAATACTTTGGCATCTCTGGTCCCTTACATCAGTGGATTCAGGACTTTCTTATAGGCAGAGAACAAACAGTGATAATAAATGGCTCTAAGTCATCACCAATAACAGTAAACTCAGGAGTTCCACAAGGAACTGTTCTAGGGCCCCTACTATTTCTAATTTACATTAATGATCTGCCAAATTGCATCAACACAGGCACAAAAGTAAGATTATTTGCTGATGATTGCATAATTTATAGAATAATAAAGACAGGAAAAGATAGTGAACTTTTACAAAAAGACCTAGATGAACTACAAAAATGGGAATCCAACTGGAGTATGTCTTTTCACCCAGAAAAATGCCAACTAATAAGGGTATCCAAGAAAAAGAAACAAATAATAACAAACTACTTCATTCATGGTAAAGAACTAACTCAAACTAGCAATGCTAAGTATCTAGGAGTAATAATAAATGATAAGTTATCTTGGAACCCTCACATTGATGAAGTAATTAAAAAATCAAACAAAACATTAGGATTCATAAAAAGGAACTTTTACAAATGTAATAAGAATATAAAACTAAAATGCTATCTCACATTAGTTAGGCCTATACTAGAATATGCAGGATCTGTATGGGACCCATCAACTAAAGAAAACATTAAAAAATTAGAACAAATTCAAAAAAGAGCTGCAAGGTTTATAACTATTGAATATTCCCAATTGACAAGAGTAACACCATTAGTCAAATCACTAAACCTAGAAACACTAGAGGACAGAAGGGCAAAGAGTAAAGTAGTAATAATACATAAGGCATTAAACTCTAATTTAGAAATACAACCCAATAACAATCTGTTGCAAAGCTCAGATAAACATAAAGACAAAAACACCTTCCTTGTCCCTTATGCGAGAACAAATGCATATAAGTACTCTTTCTTCCCGAGTGGCATTCGGGCATGGAATGGGTTGCCTGAACAAACCAGGAAAACCAATAACCTAACATCATTTAAAACATTAATAAAAATGCAAGACTAGACTCGGACCACGGATGAGCGTAGGACGCAATAATCTTCTTTATAGAAGGAGCGTCTGTAATGTATAAGATAAGATAATCTTGTAGCCTTTGTATATTTCTAACAGACCAGAATGGGCTTTATTCACAAGTCCTTCTCGATAGCAGCTTTGTCACGTGATATAAGTACAACAAATCAACAATGGCATCTTTCGCCTCTATATTGTCTACACCAATGCTTATTAAAAACATTGAATTTAGAGACATTATATAACATCACAGATGTCCAGGGCCGGATTTTCCTATAGGTTATCAAGTATGGTTCTTTTGTCACACAATTTTAACATTTTTTTTAGTTCAGTATACAAATCAAACTTGACGAACCAGTAAAAAAAAGAGTGGTTCATACCATAAAACATGTTTTTAAAAAATATAATTAAAAAAAACTAACCCATAAAAATCACGTTTTTATTATACTCCCTTTCTTTGTAAACTAAGTTTACCATCATGTAATTAAATAATTGATTGACTGCTGGAAATGAAACAGAAAATGTACAGAAAAATAGCAGTTTCACAAATCTAAAAAATATATCCTTACTCCGTATGAATTGTTTCGTTTTATTTTATGTTACTTTCGTTTAAAAAATGAATATTGTCATTTATTGGCATCACATTCATCGCAAACACATATCAAATTACAACAATTCCGCTTTTTTTTTTAAATACTGGTTACTTATTTCCTTGAACATTTGTACGGCTTTAACAAAATCATTGCCCGCAAATTTTATAATACGGCACTAATGTTAACATGAATTAATTTTTTCCCTTCATTCACAAAGCTAGAGAGCGGGGCTTTATGCATAAGTATTTCCGGGTCACGTGATCAATCCAGGAAGTGTTTTTTTTTAATGGTGAAATTATAAGAAGTTTTCTTAGTGTGATCCAATTCCGACGTTAAATCTTCATAAAAGAAAACGAAACTATGCTTTCATCGATATCCACTGATAGATACAAACTTCCTTAATGCATGGCATGCCAAAAGAAGGCAAAATAACAGAGTATATTATGTTCCAAACACTTCGAAGACGAAGACTGAGACTTCCTGGTTTTAACCTTTCACTAGTTTCACTGATCACTGGCGACACTGATAGTAGTAGTAGTGGTAGGCCTAAGCGACGGTAAGTGTACTTGCCATTGATTTAGATTTTTTTTTATCTTAAGTCAATGATAAAATGATTTCATAAAAATCATTCGCTTAGGCAATTTTTATGTGTGGTTAGCTAATACAACTCATTAATTGCCAATTAATGAAGACCAACGTAAATGTTATTGTTATAAAATATAATAAACGGCTTGTGGTGTAGGCCTACACATACTATATAGGCCTACTACATATAGCCTAGCCTAGGCCTACACTACATCATATTCATATTGCCCACATAATGATAATGAGTAGGCTATTTTAATTATTATTAATTATAATGCAATCCAATACGATATTTGCTATCTGCTAGGCTAATGAAAAGCTAACTAACCTCAGTTATTAGGCTAATATTTATATAATATATATTATCAATATATATATTTATAGGTTAGGCGGTCAGCCCTATATTGGCTATATTCAATTATTTAAATTAGACTTAGGCATGAGCTTAGTCTTTACTAAAGAATCTTTAGGCTAAGCTAAGTATGCTAAAGGGTAATCATTAATCCTACTACATTTAAGCCTATACTATACTATACACTATACTATAGTTATAGGTTATACATAGGCTAACTATAACTATAGGCCCTTTATGACTATATGCCTATCATATTGTAAGCCCATGTATATTTCCATAATTATATTATATATTGATTAGGCTTAGACTCTATACATATGATATGACCTGTGTAGCCTATATAACTATAGTGAGTATATTCTGTTTAGTATTAGTATTATATGCTTAGCCGCTTAGCCCAGACTAGAGCTGGGGCTAGTGCATTGCCTTGGATGAACATTAGACACATCCCTGTGCATAGACCTATAGTTCATATTATAATTAAAATAAGTAATCCTCATATACTCATATAAGTATAAGACCCTATAGGCCTATAATTAAAAATAGGCCTATAGGCCTACATTATGGATTAGACTTGAGGCAAGCATTATTATTATTATATTAACATTAGAGCTACTATGATATGATAAAGATCTAATAGGCCTATATATAGGCATTTATAATGAATAATTGATGATATTATTATATAATAATATATTATTAGCCTCATAAATACTTACAAATATTAATATAGTTTAGGCTTAGATGTAGGCATCTCAGTCAATCGGATATAAATATTAAGAGATATAGGTCTATACAGGACTAATAAAAAGGCCTTCTATGTACAGAATGAATCCATTTTACATCAATTACTCTTGTTGTTAAAGTGGTACGCAGTAACCATAAAACAATGTTGTCACCTAATTTAATAAAAGTAAATAAAGAACTGAGCAGTATTTTTGCAATTACTGTGTATTTTATACTTGTGTGTTTAACCTGAATTGATTTTTAGTTAGGAAGGGGATGCACAAGAAGTTTCAATCAATTAAAATGGTTAAACTGATGGGGGAATATTGGAATTACTTGGAATCATCAACCATATAAAAATAACTGATTGTATTGAATGTTTAAATTAAATTAATATTACCGGGTACCCGGTAATGTGTTTTTTCTTCAACCTTACATGTTAATGTTAAATGAGTACCAGTACAACTAAAATCTGGAGCATTTCATAGTCATTTTCATCACATACCATTGACCCATAAGCATAATTAAATAGACATATTATGAATTTTGGTAATTTTTTTTTCTTTTAGTGTAAAATTTGGTTGATTATGCTTATTTTGAATGGATCTAAAATTATTTACACTAATGAAATGAAATAGCTAACTAAATTTTATTTACTTCCATTGCATTTCTATAAGAATAATCAACATACATATTTTCAATGTTTGGGTATGATTATATGTTTTATAATTTTATGTAATTTTATTTTATAAGTAATATATTGAAAACTATGTACTGGTACTGTAGTAAATTTTGGAAAGTGAACATTTATGATTTAGCCTAAATATTAATATGTTGTTTTATAAAAGTATTTTTTTTTCTATTTAGACTGAATGTATCAATCAATGGAAACAAAATGTCCATGGGGATCATCTAATACAAAATGATGTTAGCTGCCAGACATGAGAAAAAGTCCTGCATCAGTTGTTGACATTGACACTGCTTAATTAAAGAAAATGTAACCATGTGCTGTTGAAGGAGACTGTGTTTCAATTGCATCCAGTAAAGGATAGTCAATGATGTATTTTGCAAGGAAGATGTGCTGACATTAGCCTTTGATTCTTTAAATGTATTAAATAAAATAAAAATATTGAAAAATATTTTATGAAAATATTTTATGATTTTTTAATATTTTTTTTGTAAGTTAAAATATAAATATATATTAATATAATTAGCAATTAAACATAAATTACAACAAAATATGTGATGAAATTAAATATAGAATTTATTTTTAACAGTAGACTGATGTCATGTATAGAGGTGGGTTGCCTAAGTGTGCAACATATGAAATTCCTTTTCCTCTAGGATTATACTGCAGCTAAACAGTCCTACATGTACTTGCAACAAGCTGTCTTCATCCACCCTGCCTTGACATTCTGCTTCAATTACCTGTTTGCGATGGGGGGGGGGGGGGGGGGAAACAAGTAACATGTCATAAATAAATATATTATATTTATATATTTTTTTTATTAATTCAAGAGGCCTAAAATAAACTAATTGTTGCACCAAATTGATCCAAAGGCCAGATGAAGCAGCATTCAACAGTTTACGTGGCCACGGCATACTATTTGATTATGTGGCCAGCACTATCCAGAACCTCCTTTACTTTACCCTATACTTATAGTTATAGCATTTTTATCTGAATTGAAGCATATTTCAAATGTTGAAGTTGAAGGAAGGAATATTCTGTTACATGAAAAAATATTAATTAACTAAAAAATATATAGGTATTACATAGCCTAGGCCTATATCTACAGAATAAAAAAAAGTCAATTAGTTTTATATCATATTAATATATAGGTCTTTATAGCCACCACACCAAAATGTTTATTGGACTTCATCCTACAATAGAATCCTACAATACTACTATAGGCCTATGTCCTATAGTCTATAAGGCTACTGGCATCAAGCATTACATTTGTATTTTGAATAGTTTTAATTTTATATAGCATTAAAAACTGTTATAAGACTATTCAAAGCAGTGGTGCTGATAGATCTATAGCCAAAATATAGCCTCTATATATACCAGCTGCAGCATGCCAATGAATATTGACTTATTAATACTAGGCTTAATTATATGTTATCTTATGCCTATATATAGGCTAGACTATAGGATAGGACTATAACTATAATATAGTAAATGGGGGATATAGGCCTACTATCCTATCAATGACAATTAAATTAAACCTACAATATATCACGAAATGTGACACACACAAAAAAACACTAATCCGAAAGTCTAAATCATCATACCAGACTAAATGACTCAAATATGATGATTATAATAATATGGCTAAATAATTTCATCAAATGAAATAAAGTAAGTCCCCATAGGTCGGCCTTAAATCAGTTTATTTTCATGTAGGCTATGCCTACAATTTACTTTACTTTACACTTTAGTAAAGTATTTACGTTAACTAAACTGTCAACTTTCTCTTCTTATCTTGTACTATTTTAATGGAACTTAATAAAAATAAGGAAGACAAAGTCTTCTTAAGTCTTATTAAAAGTAAAAGTAATACCTACTTTTCCTGAATTGTCGAGTAGGCCTATGCTGTTCACATTTTATTCAGACCTTTCCTTTAATGTTGCTTCCACTATTCATACATATGGTAATTATACCATTAAGGTCCATTACAAGTCGTACTTTGTAATTCTGTAGGCCTATACTTCGATGTCGATAGTGTCGACTGTCGCTTCGAAAGTCATCACCCAATAGGCCTAAATCTCTCCATGATTAAACAATGCTTGGCTTTTAAAAACCATGTTCATGTGGATATGTTATAATCTCACCCATGTGCAGTGTTTAAGACATCTTTGCTGTTATATAATGTCTCTAAATTCAATGTTTTAAATAAGCATTGATGCAGATAAAATAGAGGCGAAAGACGCCATTATTGGTATGTTTTGGTCCGATCACGTGACCAAGCTGCTATCGCTAAGGACTTGTGAATAAAGCCCATTTTGATGCCGGCATAAAAATAATCGCAGCGCATCCTTTTTTTTCTAGCTTTGTGACGAAAAACCATAAAAAGTTTAACCGGCATTTCAACGTGAAACCAAAACAAGCCGTACAATTTTCAAAAAAACAAAACAAATCAAAATTATAGTATAATGAAGTTTTTTAACTGAAAAATTTCATACGTCATTCAGACCACAATTTTTCTTATCTACAACATATTGGCAACATTCTCATCAACTTTTATCAATATATCTGTATTAGTTTTTTATCAGGAATTTTTACAAATGTGGTACTCTAAGTGTTTAAATTTAAAAAAGAAATATCTCTCAACGCATTTCGCGAACACAATGTTTTAAATACGAAATGGCGTCCATTTTGTTTATTTTCTCGTACCACGTAATCTTTGGCCTAATGACCTAAGGATGCAAAATTATTAGTTTTTTTGTAAAATTAATAACAAAACATAACGCCAATGATGATATTTAAAGTTTTATAATTTAATTTTGCATAAAAATATATTTAAAAAAAAAGTTTTATGTTTTTATAATATTTTGCAGCTTATTTTTAACGTCGGCAACACTCCAACTGACGAAATTTCCAGAGCTTAAAATTATTAATTATAAAACATTGGAAAGTCGGCTGATGTTCTAACCTTCATATTCGGATTTTTTTAAAGGATTTTTATACGTCCTTATCGTGAAACCTGCTATATGATAAACTAGTAGTATATAGGCCAATCACAATGTTAAAGGTTTCACTAACAAAGTCATAATGATTTAAATAGGTGTTTTGTCAAGTTTAGAAATCCCCGGGAGACCAGCCAACGAATCTGCTTTAAGGGCTTTCAAAAGAACAATTACTTGGTGATATAATTTAATTAATGCCCATTGATAAGCTGTTATTAGTAGAACAACTCCATCTTCAATGAGATTCTTTATGACTAATCAAAATTGCAGAGCATAACAGCGAACAATGGCCACAGCATCTTCAAAGTGTTCACCGTAGTCTCTATTCAAGCCTGGAAACGATGATATCAGCATTATTCTTTTCTTCCAGATCTTGAAGAAAACGGGTGACTCCTATGTATTTGTCGGCATGTATCTGTTTTTGATTGTTCTTGATCTACTGAATACGATCGCGTTCCAATCGAACGTACGTATCCACGAGATACTGTTGAAAAAGCCGGCCTCCAAAATGCAGGGCATTGAATTTAATTTCTCGCATATCAGGAACCACACACAGTCAGCTTGAGAATGTAGGTTTTTGGTAAGATGGGGTATAAAAACCAATACGGTACTGGGCTATTTCAAAGCGTGTAAGGTGCTGTCGGCTCGCATAAGGCGTTTTTATAGGCATATCAACAGAGAAGCCTAATCTCCCTTTAGAAAAAAACAGCGGGTAAGTAAAAGGCTCTACGCGGCTGTCTAAATTCTTCAAAGTAAAATTTTTTTGGACACGCTTATGAACCACCATTTCGTTATCTGGATTGCTTTGATCTGAATTTAATGTAACGACAGTACATATTTCGCCGGATAAAGGTGCATTATTTTTTTTGTATACGGATCCTTGTGGCGATGTGAAAAAAAGCCGCACATACGGTGGAGCATGTCCTTCTTCAGTAGCATGACGGTTGACCTTTTCTTCCACTTCTCTCATCATCATAAAAGTTTGTGCAAGAGAGTTGCTTGATCTAATGATTTGTTCCAATGAATTAATTAGAGATTGACGGATTTCATAATTGAGTGGATGTTTCAGTTGCTCGGTGACGGCGTCATCTGAATCTAAGAAGTACATCTGTCCGTATTGTGGACTTTTAAATTCACCCTTAACATTTTGTGTTGGATTTACTGCCATATTCATCTTTTGGTAGACTTGTCCTGCTGCTAGGAAGCTGTAGATTCCGTTGACTATTGATTGTCCGATCGTCATCTACGTTAAACGAAGCCAATGCGAAACATAAATTTAAGTTCCTTATCTAGTGTTTTTTTCCTCCGCTTTCTTTTTTCTTCCAATTGTCTTTCTCGTTCTTTTGCAGTTTCTTCCTCTAATTGTTTTGTCCTTCACTTTCTTTGATAATCCAATCTCGTTTCTGTCTCATCTATAGTTTCATTTTCTAGTTGCTGTAATCTACACATTTGTTTATTCTTTAATTGTTGTTAATGCACCTTAGGTAGGCTGCTCTGTTTGGTTTTATATTTGTATCCACTGAATCATTTATATCCGAAGTCATGCAAGAAATAATTGTTGAAATAGTGTCTGCTTCTGCACTATCATCAGCAGTGGCCTCACATTGGGGGGGGGGGGGGAAGCAGAGGGGGCATATGCTCGGGGCTACACTTCTAGGGGGGGGGGGGTCGGCGGCAGATATTACCTAAATATAGTATTAAATGAAGCAGTTACAGTATGCAAGTGTGCGTCGCAGAAACTTTTGCCCTGGGGCGTTACATAGGCTCGTGTCCATGCCTTTCTCTTTTTCAAGTTTAAAATATAATTGTTCCTTTTTCGTCTGCCATGCATTTTCCTGAAGTTGTAAATGTTATAACTTTAAAGACTGTGTAAATTACTTACCATCATAACTATGCAATTAACGATATAAGTTTTAATGTAGTTCACAACTTTAATAGTACCCTAATTGTTTGATGTATCGGTAAGGGTTAGGCCCTAAATCAATTTGGACTCTTTCAATCATAATATAAACTATCAAACTAATCTTACCCCATCTTATCTTATCTTATGCATTATAGACGCTCCTTCTATAAAGAAGATTATTGCGTCCTAGGCTCATCCGTGGTCCGAGTCTAGTCTGGCATTTTTTTATCTATTTATTTACAATTCAAACAAACAGTGCACAAAGAAATTAGTTTTGAAAATAAATTAAATACACATTTAAACGATAGAAAATAATATATTGATAATAGCTTTAAATATTACCCATCTCAGAAACATAAGCTATTAAGTGTATCCGTGAATACAAATAATAATATCTGTGTAGAAGAATGCATCGCCACAAATCGTAAACAGGTGGTGTATAGAGCATGTAGTTAAAAGATGTTTATGAAAGTTCACTTTCAGTTTAAAAGAAGCATATTAAAAACTAATTGGAGTGCAACATTCAAAGTTTAAACATATATTAACTTTTTTTTTTTATTGATGATACAATGTCATGCTGATTTTATTTCATTGCGCGGCGAAAATGGTAACGATTTAAATGCTTTAAAACGGGAATTACCGAAACGCGGATTCAAATAAAAGTCGTCTTGGCTATGACGTCATAAGAGTTGTATTGAACGCGATCGCGCTATATGGGGAATCCAATGACATGCTTTTTTTTTCTTTTAGCCCAATTTAAAATCTATTTTTAGAAATGGTCAGTGGTTTTTCCAAAAATTGAGGGTCAAGCAGTGGTTCAAATGAAATGAGATTGATCTAAAACGCATTTTCTCACCAGAATACATCAATAGGACAGTTTTCGCGAAAATCGTGGGCCCGTTTTCGAGAACGCTGACACAAACACACAAACAAACAAACAAACAAACAAACCCACAAACAAATATACCCCCAATTTTTTCTCGTTTAATATTATTAAATAGATTGTAATGAAAAAGAAAAGAGATGACTACAAAATACATTTGTAGGCCCATACCTGATTAAATATGCTCCCTGTAAATAGTAGCCTAAATTATATGCATGTAACTTATTGTTTACAATTTCTCTATTGTTTTAAAGATCTTTCATGTTAAAAATATGTATCAAATATTCTAAAAATATTATTAATTTCACCCTATAAAGACTGATCTCAGATCGGTCACCCCGATATTACTTTCATTAAATTAGTAAAACATTTCAATTATTCAGGTTCTACTGTAGTTCTGTTTCTACTAACCGGGGTGTTAGGTAGTGGGAGAAGGAATTGTATTTACTGGTCTCTGAAAGCCATATATTTTATGATATTCAGATTCCATTGAGTTCCAAATCTCACTGCCTGGCTCATGTATGGCTCCTCGTGCCACACCCTGGACATCAGCTTTGGCTAGCTGGCTAAATTACTTGAGCAATAGTTCTTTCTAGATGATTTATGTTTATTTTATTCAAATAATTAGCTGCAATATTATTTTATAAAAGTTAATGTTTTTTTAATTTTAAATTCCATTACCGATATGATGTCTGCAACAATTTTATTGTTACAATTTATCTATACTTTCAATAATTTTGTTCATACATTTTATGCAGTTTATTTTTACAATGTTAATGAATGAGAATGAATTTAGTATTTATAATGCATTTGTTTTATGAGATCTTTAAAGTTTTTAAAGGCAGTTATTTCTGAGACATATATTATTGTAATTTCATTTTTTATAAATCAGATATAATAGTTTATCATTGACAATATTTTGAACATTAAATATTTCAAATGTTTACACTCTTATTTTCTGAACACAAATTCTGTAAGCATAACTACGTTGGCCTAACTTAATATACATATAATATATTATTATAAAAAACTAGCAGATTATGTCTGATTTCATGTAATCCAGTAAAAAAAATATTTTTTGACATTTTTGAAAGTAATAAAATTGTCAATAAAAAAGATACAATTTTTCCAATTATTTTTTATTTTAATAGTTTGGCTATTGTAATTATATATAATTTATAATTATAAAGAGTTCTCAGATCTGAATAAAACCAACTTATGTTATAAAAAATATAATAGGATTATAAATGTCATAATAATATAGCTATAAAGACCTGATGCAATAAAGCGTTCTCAGTAGGCGGAGCTTAAGTTTTTTTGTGTACATTTAGTGACGTATTTGTGTAAATATAGAACCCACTTGAGGTACAAACATAACGTGGTGAAAGTAAATTACTTCTTTATCATGCAAAATTCACATCTGAATATTGGCTATCCTACTCAAAAATAAGGAGGTAAATAGTAGTACTGTAGATTAATTGATTAATGTGATTAGGCTAGGGCCGGCTAGACCTATTTACACTTTCAATTTCACTTTATAGGCCTACACTTGTAATGTTTCGTAGGCTAGGCTACGATGTCAAGTGATATTGTTGGTGAATAGGCTATCTAGTCAAGTCACTATTAGGCTCACATCGTCTATGATCTATGTCTATGATAATAATAAAATAGCCTATTTTATTTAACATACATAATACAGCTTAAATCTTAATAAGACTTAAAACACAACAATCATTTAAAAAAAGCTCGAGCCTTTATGAAACTTTATTAATACAGCGGCCATATTTAATTGTACACCATTACTCAAAGTAAACACAAATCACGTGCTTTTTGTCACGGGATTGCAAACGCCCTATTGCATATAGTGTCAATAACACACAAATATAAAATTGATTGGAAGCATTACGGAAATAATATGTCTTTGTCTGCTACTTTCTTAAGTTTTCAAAATGAATTATTCTACTCCCTTTAACAAGCAAAATCAAAACATATTTAATAAAACAGTGGCCGTTAAAATTGTTTCTAATTGTTAAAACCATTATCAATTGGTAAAGTAAACCTTCCATTTAGTTAATAGTTTATACTACTTACAGAAAGAAATGTATATTTACAAATCTTCAATCAACACTTTTGTTATCACATATTTTTAAAAAAGTTACATGGCTGAAAAAAAACGAAAAAAATATATTATTGAGTCCTACAATGTTATTATCTAGTTCAGTAAGTAAAGTATCCCGTCAGACCAAATTGGTCCATAGGGCCGGTGAAGCAGCGTTCACCAGTTTCCGTGGCCACGGCATACTAGGTGATTGTGTGGCCAGCAATATGCACAGCCGCCGTCAGGTACCCATCAGAGCTGGGTAGACTCAGGGACACCCTCAGATCCAGGGAAAAAATCCTAGCCTGCACCAGGATTCGAACCCAGGACCCTTGGATCGCCAGTCGAACGCGCTGCCGCTCGGCTACCGTGCCCCATTATAGTTCAGTGACACAAACATAATATAAAGTTTCCAACAATTCTATGGTTGCCAGAGTGATTTTACAAAGTACCTGGAATCGATAAATAATTACATCCTTCATCAGAACCAATCAGCAGGTAATCAAAAACAAGATAAATGTAGGAGTAGGAGACTACTAATGGCATTAATCATGTCACAAAAGCAAAAGTGAGACTTGCAGACTACTGCCTTGCATCTACAGCTGATTATATCATTGAACAACAGATGGACTCTTTAATGACTTCTTGTATCTACAGCTGATTATATCATTGAACAACAGATGAACTCTTTAATGCTCTTTAGTATCTACAGCTGATTATATCATTGAACAACAGATGGACTCTTTAATGACTTCTTGTATGTACAGCTGATTATATCATTGAACTACAGATGGACTATTTAATGATATCTTGTATCTACAGCTGATTATATCATTGAACAACCGATGGACTCTTTAATGACTTCTTGTATCTACAGCTGATTATTTCATTGAACAAAAGATGGACTCTTTAATGGCTTTTGTATCTACAGCTGATTATATCATTGAAAAACAGATGGACTTTTTTATGACTTCTTGTATCTACAGCTGATTATATCATTGAACAAAAAATGGATCTTTAATGGCTTTTGTATCTAAAGCTGATTATATCATTGAACAACAGATGGACTATTTAATGACTTCTTTTATCTACAGCTGATTATATCATTGAACAACAGATGGACTATTTAATGACTTCTTGTATCTACAGCTGATTATATCATTGAACAACAGATGAACTCTTTAATGCTCTTTAGTATCTACAGCTGATTATATCATTGAACAACAGATGGACTCTTTAATGACTTCTTGTATCTACAGCTGATTATATCATTGAACAACAGATGAACTCTTTAATGCTCTTTAGTATCTACAGCTGATTATATCATTGAACAACAGATGGACTCTTTAATGACTTCTTGTATGTACAGCTGATTATATCATTGAACTACAGATGGACTATTTAATGATATCTTGTATCTACAGCTGATTATATCATTGAACAACCGATGGACTCTTTAATGACTTCTTGTATCTACAGCTGATTATTTCATTGAACAAAAGATGGACTCTTTAATGGCTTTTGTATCTACAGCTGATTATATCATTGAAAAACAGATGGACTTTTTTATGACTTCTTGTATCTACAGCTGATTATATCATTGAACAAAAAATGGATCTTTAATGGCTTTTGTATCTAAAGCTGATTATATCATTGAACAACAGATGGACTATTTAATGACTTCTTTTATCTACAGCTGATTATATCATTGAACAACAGATGGACTATTTAATGACTTCTTGTATCTACAGCTGATTATATCATTGAACAACAGATGAACTCTTTAATGCTCTTTAGTATCTACAGCTGATTATATCATTGAACAACAGATGGACTCTTTAATGACTTCTTGTATGTACAGCTGATTATATCATTGAACTACAGATGGACTCTTTAATGATATCTTGTATCTACAGCTGATTATATCATTGAACAACCGATGGACTCTTTAATGACTTCTTGTATCTACAGCTGATTATTTCATTGAACAAAAGATGGACTCTTTAATGGCTTTTGTATCTATAGCTGATTATATCATTGAACAACAAATGGACTCTTTAATGGCTTTTTTATCTACAGTCGATTATATCATTGAAAAACAGATGGACTTTTTAATGACTTCTTGTATCTACAGCTGATTATATCATTGAACAAAAAATGGATCTTTAATGGCTTTTGTATCTAAAGCTGATTATATCATTGAACAACAGATGGACTATTTAATGACTTCTTTTATCTACAGCTGATTATATCATTGAACAACAGATGGACTATTTAATGACTTCTTGTATGTACAGCTGATTATATCATTGAACTACAGATGGACTCTTTAATGATATCTTGTATCTACAGCTGATTATATCATTGAACAACCGATGGACTCTTTAATGACATCTTGTATCTACAGCTGATTATTTCATTGAACAAAAGATGGACTCTTTAATGACTTCTTGTATCTATTCTGATTAGAACATGACTTTAATTAGGATAAAGTATAGGCGCATGAGCATTGTGCTTGCCACACAATACCCTAATATGCCATGGCTATAGAGACTGGTGAACTGTGAACCCTGCTTCACTGGCCCTTCACTGGTTGGACAGGATACTTTATTTTTACTTTACTTGTATCTTTTGCAAGGAAAAATCAAGACAAACTGATTGTCTTTAAAAAAAACACACATAATATCAAAACAATTGAATTTGTTCATCCGCAATTTATCCTTTTAAGGCATTAAACAAACTGTTATCTAATTATGGTATAATCTAATGTTTACATATTGCGTTGTTTATAACCAGAATAATGTTTGTGTAGGACAGCTAGGCTAGCATATTAGCTTATGTGTGAAATAAATAAACAAATATCCTAACCCTAACAGGGGCGAGATTGCCAAGAAGTCGACAAAAAGTGTTAAGTGGAGGGGAGGGGGAAAATAGTGTAAGCTTAAAGGGAGGGGCAACAGCAGACATTTATGACATGTGCAATATTTCATCCTAAAATTGTTTCTAAGTCAGATTGATTAATTTATCAAAAATAATATTTGACCCTAAAATATTTCAAAGGTTTAAATTATAATTTTCTGAACACAAATTTGGTAAGCATAATAATAATTAAGTTAGTTTAACTATTCTCTAGATGGAGATAGTGACACCAAGAGAAGATTTAGAAATGAATGAAACTGTTTGTCTTTATGAAACTGTTTGTCTATATGAAACTCTTTTTATGAAACAGTTTATATGAAACTATAATATTTTCCTGTGTGAAACTGTTTGTCTTTATGAAACTGTTTGTCTTTGTGAAACTCTTTTTATGAAACTTTTTATTCTTCTTCTTCTATTAGCCAGTCTGCAGAGCTGTTCGCTCTCTTGTAGTCAATGCCAGACAAACATATTTACATGTCTTTTTCAGTTGTCCAATACTGCTATATAGTGTGTTGGTGAAGGTGGGTTGTTGGGGGAGCAATGTGTATTTGAGATAAAATTGTTTATATGAAACTATAATATTTGTCTGCAGTAAACTGTTTGGTAGTTCATTAAAATCTGAATATTTATCACAACTCTTTTGTTTATTACAAAATCATAATAATTTATCAATGGTAATGGTTAAATACAATAATAAAAATGTACTAACAGAAGACAGTCCAGTATATCAACATTCTTTTACAGTTATATTATTTATTTTGTCTGCAAAACAGTTGACTAATCCTACTATATGCAGAGTTGTCTCCCTTGACCAAACAAGTAATTTACTATTTATCTCCAGACAAAACTAGACACAGGCACTTTAACAAAATATTTGACCACACTCATAGGAAGTCCTGATTATCTTATTTTATCTTTTAATGATAATTCATAAAAACGATGAAAAGTAATAAATTATAAATTACCGGAACGATACATTTTAAGGTAAAGATTTACATTTTAGAACTTTCAAGATCATACAATTTTAATTACGGATGGTTTAAAAGAAAAAAAAGAATAAAAATAAAATAGATATCTTCAATAAAGGATACTTTATCCTATCTCAAGTGAAATATTTTTTTATTTCTGGTTCTATTGTTTTAACTTTTATGATTTCAATCCTCGAACTGACACTTATGTTAGGAAAAATATTTTCTAATTTGGAATTTGCCAAAACATTTAACAGTTCCAATGCACCCAACTGTTCTTTACCAAAATTTGCATTGAACCATTGTTAGGTGAATTATTTCCTGAATAAAGTCTTCACAACTTTTGTTATTATAATACTTTTCTGCTAATTAGCATCTTTATACTTCATGTCTTCTTCTGACATCTCTTGGTGGTTCCAAAGAAAGCTGGATGTGTCAGAAATATCTTTGACTGAATTGAACCGAACTGTAAACTGTAAGCCCTCTAATGACAATATCCAATACAACATAAAATATGTGTTTTCCAAAGTGGTCTTCTGTTTCATTCATCTCATTCATATTTTCATCAGGTGTATCCTCATCATGAAATCCTGTTCTTTTTCTGGCAGTTGTAGTACTGCTCCTAAAAAAAATTACTTCTATCTGCAGGTTGGCTGTAACAAGCTTAGCTTCATTCCACATTGTTTTCCAAGTGTTCCGCAAAGCCTCTAGTTGTGCATAATATAAGATTTCTATGTTTACAGCTTCCATATCTATTGTCGCATCACAATGACTTTGTTGCAGAAGTCAATAGGGACTAGTATACTGTGCCAAACGACTGGCATTATGATGCAAGTGAAGGAACCGACATAACATATATATTTCATGGATTTTGTTTCCGGTTTTCGGAGTAAGATTCAGCTTTAATAGGTCGTCCAAAACCAACTTAACCCCTGGCAGATGAGCTACAAATGGTTTTACACTTTCAATTTGATCTGAACAAATGGTGCTAGAAAGGCCTTGAAGCTTTGACAGTATTTTCCACCTCTTGGGACTGCAACTGAATAATGTGTATTTGCATTTGTCTAAAATTATGATACCGTCAACCTCCCCTATTAGCTACCGCACAGGAGATCATTAAAGTGTAAAATGATCGACTAACTAGCTGTTACTGTATTGTTTTTTATTTTATTATAATTTCAGAGGCGTGTAATATTGTCTATTGAACAACGGTAACATGAATACTTGATTACACATTGGTTTCATTCAGATGATAAGTTTATTACATATTAACATCAATGGACGCAGCACATGGTTCACAATTACTTCTTGTACATAAATTGTCAATTGTATTATAAAATATTCATAACATCATTCTTCATTTATAGTCATATACTTATTATATCTTGAGCACTTTATCTAGCTCCTTATAGGATTCTTTATTATTAAAACACTATTCAATGTCTACACTTAGACTTAAATCAATTTAAGTATGACACATCTAGTTCAACAAAACTTATATAAAACTGAACCTGCTATCTCAGGAATCCAACATGTACTAAACTTTTACCCTATTATTCTCTCCCTTGTCAACTCTGGATCACTCATACAAAATCATGCTTTTCTTACATACTTCTTTTGCACACTTCACTACTGTTTGTTTATTAAGGGAAAAACTTCACTCACTCATTCAATTACTTAAAGTCATGTTACAGTGAATAAAACTGAACTGCAACACTAGATTTGACTGCCGTTCTAGTATGTAGCAATATAGAGTATGTAGACCTTGGCTACTAAGCTAACAAGGACACTGTAAGCCCGTAAGGCTCATAGGTCTTAGGTCTATCTTTGTAAGTGTCTCTGGAGAAAAATAATAACAAAATAGATCCTAATTCCTATCTAAAATAATGAAGCACTATATTGCAACTAAATTCTTTATTGCATATTAAAATTTAACAAAATTTCCAAAAGCGCATTCAAAGAATATCGAAATTAAGGGCCCCCAACGCCACGTGACATTGTAGGAGGTTTTGAGGCATCTCCTCTTAGCTTAATAGCAACAATTAAAAAATACTTGCGTAATTGCCAATTTAATTTTTAAGTTTAATATTCATGGGCTTCATGGGCCCCCTAAACTCTCATGGGCCCCGGTACCTCTAGTGGGGCCTGCGACAAACTCATAAAAAGAAACAAAGAAACAGAAGATTCTCAAGATAAGAATTTCTCAAACTGAGGTCCGCGGTCATCTAGGGCAGGGTTCGGCAACTTGCAGATCACGTGCTGTATCCTGCCTATTTGTACGCGTTAAAATTTGAAATTATGGGATGTTATTACTAAGCTTATTACGTAGCGGCGATATATCAGTGATCATCTTGGCACTGTCATATATTCCGATGTAGATAATTGTAGTATTACACTGGTCAAGTCGTTCTGATGTAAATTTCCAATAATTATTTTGTAAAATGTTATTTGACAAGCCAGCTTTTCTTATCACTTTGAAGATAATAATTAAGTAATAGATGACTTTGTAATAATGATCACCACATTGTAGACTTTATTATTTATTTGGCTTGAGCCCCCTTTTTATGATGCAATTTATTTATTAGGTTGTTTAATAGTTCTAACGATTCTGCTACAATTGATTATGTCAGTATTAGATTGTTTCATTATGTTTGGTCACAGACTGGTGGAGTTTGGTCACAGACTGGTGGAGTTTGGTCACAGACTGGTAGACTGGTGGAGTTTGGTCACAGACTGGTGGAGTTTAATCACAGACTGGTAGACTGGTGTAGTTTAGACGCAGATTGGGAGAGTTTGGTCACAGATTGATAGACTAGTGAAAAAGAGATACAGACTGCTAAATTGGTGCAAAAGAGACACAGACTGGTAGAAAAGAGACACGATATGGTGAAAAAAAGACACAGACTGGTATAAAAAAGAAAGAGAAACGTATTGGTGAAGAGAGACACAGAGTGGTAGAAAGAGACACGTAATGGTGAAGAGAGACACAGACTGGTAGAAAAGAGACACGAAATGGTGAAGAGAGACACAGAGGGGTAGAAAAGAGACAGACTGGTGCGAAAGAGACACAGACTGGTAGAAAATAGACACAGACTGGTAGGAAAGAGACACAGACTGGTAGAAAAGAGACACGTAATGGTGAAGAAAGACACAGACTGGTAGAAACGAGACACGAAATGGTGAAGAGAGACAAAGATTTGTAGAAAAGAGACAATTAATGGTGAAGAAAGACACAGACTGGTAGAAAAGAGCCACGAAATGGTGAAGAGAGACACCGACTGGTGGGAAACAGACACAGACTGGTAGGAAAGAGACACAGACTGGTAGAAAAGAGACATACTGGTAGGAAAGAGACACGGAATGGTTAGGAAAGTCACAGACTGGTGGGAAAGAGACACAGACTGGTGGGAAAGAGACACAGACTGGTAGAAAAGAGACACAGACTTATAGAAAAGAGACTCTTAATGGTGAAGAGAGACACAGACTGGTGGAAAAGAGACACCGACTGGTAGAAAAGAGACACAGACTTGTAGAAAAGAGACACGTAATGGTGAAGAGCGACACAGACTGGTTGGAAAGAGACACATACTGGTGGAAAAGAGACACGTAATGGTGAATAGAGATACGCAATGGTGAAGAGAGACACAGACTGGTAGAAAAGAGACACAGACTGGTGAGAAAGAGACACAGGCTGATAGAAAAGAGACACATAATGGTGAAGAGAGACACAGACTGGTGGGAAAAAGACACAGGCTGATAGAAAATAGACACGTAATGGTGAAGAGCGACACAGTCTGGTGGGAAGTAGACACATACTGGTGAGAAAGAGACACAGGCTGATAGAAAAGAGACACATAATGGTGAAGAGAGACACGCAATGGTATAGAGAGACACAAAATGGTAGAAAAGAGACACAGACTGGTGGTAAAGAGACACGTAATGGTGAAGAGAGACACGCAATGGTGAAGAGAGACACAGACTGGTAGAAAAGAGACACAGACTGGTGGTAAAGAGACACAGGCTGATAGAAAAGAGACATGTAATGGTGAAGAGAGACACGCATTGGTGAAGAGAGACACAGACTGGTGGGAAAGAGAATAAGACTGATGGGAAAGAGGCACGTAATGGTGAAGAGAGACAATGACTGGTAGTAAGAAGACAAAGACGTGGAATTTATACACATACTGATGGAATATTCAAATGGCTGAGAGAGGATGTTTTTTTTTTTGCTAGAGTCAAACTTGAAGCGTAATAAGATTTTTGTTGCGATCTAGTTTCCAATAATTCAAATGACTTGCTGAAGTCCGCTGGACAGGATTTGGGGAAACCAAAATATTGTTTAGTGGTAATCAATTCAAGCATCAATATGCTGTAGCGTTCATAGTGAGAAAGGAGTTAACTAGATCATTTATCAGCTGCTCTCCATATCAAGTACACTAATCAGCATAGGAATTTTTGGAAAATCCCGCAACATCACGATCACATGTACGCCCCAACTTCCGACTGCGACTAAGAAGAAGGGGAAATAGAAAAATTCATCAAGAAAACTCGAAAGAAAGATATTATGGTAATAATGAGCGACTGATAGCAAAAGTCGGCCCTGACGCTTTCCAACAATGGTCAGGGACAGTTGGATAATGTGGATGGGGTGCAGCAAATGACAGGAGAGCTAGAAAACAAAGCCATCGCTTGACCAACGCCAATACCCTTCACCCACACAAACAAAAACGAACATGGCAGTCATCGGGAGGATTACTTAAATCTAGCATCAATAAAGAACAAACAAAATTCTTTCCAAGGGGCAGATATTGAAAGTGACCATAATCTTGTCCTAACTAGACTAAAGCTGAAACTGAAGTCGACAAGAGGAAACAAAACTCCTCGCATCCAGCTTAATCTTGATAAATTAAAAGATACGGAAGTTGCGGATATATTTCAGGCCCAAGTAGGTGACAAGTTTGCAGCACTGGACACGATCAACCAAGATGTAGAAACCTTAGCAAATAACTTAAAGGAAGAACTAATTTCAACTGCAGAAGAGGTCATAGGAAGACAAGGAGGCAAGAAACAACCATGGGTTACTAATATAATACTTGATATATGCGATAAACGGGAAAAATCCAATCAGGTAGCAGTAGATAAGTACAGGCAATAAATAAACGTACTGATGTGAGACCTGGACACTGTTGGCAGCAACTGAAAACAAATTGCGATTCGCTCCAAGATGGCGGTGATGTTAAGACTTCAAAGTTACGTCCTTGAGAGTTTTATTGAAAAATACTTACTTATTTATAATTTAAAACATATTAGGAAGTATCTTTGTGATTTTAATTTATATATTTTCATTGTATATTTAACTAATCACTAAACAAAATAAAACTAGCTACTAAAATTTAAAAAGCGGCTAGAGCTGCAGGTATATTGAAATCTAAATACTTGAAAAAATGGAAAGCAAAGGGACAAAACGAAAAAGATGTGAAGATTCAAACACCTATGAAAATACAGAAATATGGCCAAGATTTATTACAATTTCATATAAAGAAACAGAAAAATCACTTACTAAATTATCACCTTTTGTGATAGAAAAAGACATAACTGGGATGGCCGGACCCCCTAAATCTGTAAAAGAAATTACGACCTGGACAGATTCTGGTAGAATGCGAAAAAAAATCACACTCAAGCAACTTATTAAGAACAACTGGTATGGCAGGAATAGCCATAGAAACAAAAGCTCATACCTTCCTAAACAGCTCAACGGGAATTATTAAATCAAAAGAATTGGAATGCTGCACGGAAGATGAAATAACACAAGAACTAAAAGTCAAGGAGTTATCTCAGCTTATAGAATTTTAAAAAAAGACCAAAAAAAAATAACTACCAACACAATAACTTTTAACAAACCAACGCCTCCAAAGGAAATTAGAGCAGGATTTTTAAACATCAAAATTGAAGACTACATACAAAACCCTATGAGGTGTTAAAACTGTAAAAAATTCGTTCATTTCAAAAACAAAATTCAAAAGAAATGCTGTCTGCCCACGTTGCGAAAATGTAGGACACAGCTTGGAACAATGATATTTATACAACCCATGACAGAGTCAAGCATAACAATGATATTTATACAACCCATGACAGAGTCAAGCCTAAAAATGATATTTATACAGCCCATGACAGAGTCAAGCCTAACAATGATATTTATACAACCCATGACAGAGTCAAGCCTAACAATGGTATTTATACAACCCATGACACAGAGTCTAGCCTAACAATGATATTTTTACAACCCATGACAAAGTCAAGCCTAACAATGATATTTATACAACCCATGACAGAGTCAAGCCTAACAATGATATTTATACAACTCATGACAGAGTCAAGCCTAACAATGATATTTATACAATCCATGACAGAGTCAAGCCTAACAATGATATTTATACAACCCATGACAGAGTCAAGTCTAACAATGATATTTATACAACCCATGTTAGAGTCAAGTCTAACAATGATATTTATACAACCCATGACAGAGTCAAGTCTAACAATGATATTTATACAACCCATGTTAGAGTCAAGTCTAACAATGATATTTATACAACCCATGACAGAGTCAAGTCTAGCAATGATATTTATACAACCCATGACAGAGTCAAGTCTAGCAATGATATTTATACAACCCATGACAGAGTCAAGTCTAACAATGATATTTATAATACCCATGACAGAGTCAAGTCTAACAATGATATTTATACAACCCATGACAGAGTCAAGTTTAACAATGATATTTATACAACCCATGACAGAGTCAAGCCTAACAATGGTATTTATACAACCCATGACAAAGTCAAGTCTAACAATGATATTTATACAACCCATGACAGAGTCAAGTCATCGTAAGAGGTTGTGTGAGTTGTGTGACTGTATAACGGATATACACAGTGTCGTATTTATGCATGTTCCACATTTTCCATTGGTACAGGGGCCACCACACAAAAGGGGGGCTCACACACATAAAAAGAATTTTTTTTTGTGACATCCTTATTTTTTCGTTGAAAATGTAAAATATAATTCATTTATTTCCCCTACAATATTAAGCACTTCAGTGCAACCTTGCTAAGCGCAACATAGAATGTATGATTTAAAAAAAAATGTAATATTAATTAACGGCACTTCTCTGAGGTATGTGGAAGGCAGGGCGAAGCCAAGAGGGGCCTCCACTAAAATTGTGAACAGAGCCTCCCACAATCCTGAATACGGTCCTGGATATGTAAACAACGTCCTATAAATACTGGATAAGAGACAAGACCTAGGCAACTAAACATGAGCGAAATAAGCAAACCCATATAAGGCCATTGCGATATAGCATGTACCTAAATTCACCGCATGCTTCTGCCTTAATCTCCTGCACCAGAGCATGTTATGCTATGATAATTTACTAATTTAGTCCAATAGAGAAATACCACTGTTGGCTACATATCTTATTTGAATCATTGACTCAAAACGGTATATATGTGTGGCAAATGGCTCAGTATTGAAAAGGCTTTTAATCCATTCATGAGCGCGCTGATGATTTTACATTATGTATGATAATACATTTTGGTATGTGTTCAAAATTTTTCTTTTTTTTAATACTTTCAGCTCTGTCCAGAGGAAATTACACCCACTTCCGTTCCCAGAATTGAAACAACTATGGCAACAGAAAACAACCAAGATCTTTCATATTTTATAACAGACAGTCCCAAGAGAATTAAAAGAAAGATGGACTATGAGAACAATGTACTTTGAAAGAAATTGAAAGTTTGTTAAACTAAATCGTGTAAATCTAAATAATGTATAAAATCTATAAAATGTTCAATAGAAAATTTACTAGAAAAATCACTAGTAACAAGCCAGTGTGCTGAATATTTACTTTCTTCATTCTCTGATATCCCAAAAGAATTTTTTATCTCGAATATTACTATAAAAAATAATGAGAATATCCAAAAGAACTGAGAGCATTTGCTATGACTTTACATTTTTATTCCGCAAAGGCTTATAATTATGTTAAGAAATGTTTTTTGCTCTCATTACCTCATCCTTCAGTAATTAGGAAGTGGTATTTATCTATATCTGGTGAACCAGGTTTTTTTATCAGCAGTCTTTAATGCATTGAAATCTAAATCATTATCTGGTGAAAAAGTCATATGCAGTTTACTTTTAGATGAAATGGCCATTCGCAAACATGTTGAATGGGATGGAACCAAATTTAGAGGTTGTGTCGATGTTGGAAATAACACTGATAACAGCGATTCAGCTCCTATTGCTAGAGAGGCATTTGTTTTAATGTTGGTGGGGTTAAATAATCACTGGAAAGTTTCATGTGCATATTTCTTAGAAAATGGTCTTTCTGGAGATGAAAAGGCTAACATAATACAAAGTTGTATATTAAAGCTTCAATATATTGGTGTTTATGTAAACTCTATTACATGTGATGGATCTGCGTCAAATCTCAGTATGATTAGATCTTTAGGAGCCAAAATAGATGGAGATATAATGTCCTGTAGAACGAACCATTAAAATTCCAGTATTTCCAGATCCATGTCATATGTTAAAATTAGTTTGAAATACCTTAGCAGAACTAAGATGTTTAAAAATAGAAAACAACTTTATTAAATGGTCTTTTATAGAAGATTCGCATGCTATTCAAGAAAAAGAAGGACTTAGACTAGGAAACGAATTAAATTCAAATCACATACATTATCAAAATAAAAAAATGAAAGTGAATTTAGCAGCTCAATGTTTAAGTACAAGTGTCGCTGATGCAATAGCCTATTGTAATGAAAAATTATAAATGGAAAATGTTAAAGATTCTCATAATACAGTACATTTTATTAAAACAATTGATAAATTATTTTATATATTGAACAGTAGACATCCAATAGCAAAAGGTTCAAAAGCTCCATTAAAATGCTCTAATTTTGTTAATGTTGACACATTTCTAAGAGAGGCTGAAACATACATTAGAACTCTTAAAGACAATATCGATATTCCTATTTTACACAGTAAGAGAAAAACTGAATTTCAGGGATTTTTAATAAACATCGTCAGTTTGCGTTTGATGGTGAACAAATTATTATTTTCAGAACCCCCAATGATGAATTATTTTTTAACTTATAAGATCTCTCAAGATCATTTAGAATTCTTTTTCAGTGCTGTTCGATCAGCGGGTGGAATTAATAACAATCCTACAGCAACTCAATTTGCGTCGGCATCCAAAAAGCTATTTATGAGGCATGAAATAGAAGGGGGCAGAGGTAGTTGTATTTGTCAAGATGATACAAAGATTTTAGAAATATGTGGTAATCACGACACTAATATTAGTATTGATTCTATTACACCAGATATACTATTAGATAATGTCCCAGAATATGAAGTAGGCAGACTGTCAGAATTTAAAGAGGCTGCAATTTCTTACATTGCAGGATATGTGATTAAGCTGATAACAAAAATAATTAAATGTCCCCTTTGCTTAGAAGCTTTATCTTTTGAAAATAATGTTACATTTTCAAATAGTCTTGTTAGTCTTGTACATTTAAGAATAAGGGAGGATTAACAGTACCCAATAGTGATATATTTTCTATATGCCTAGAAACAGAAAAATCTCTTAAAAGAGAACTGAAAATTTCAGTGACAACTTTGTTGAATGCAAGAGCTGTTTCACACATTTGCACAAATACCTTAATAATGTGTCACAATAAAAGGCTTTTTACATGTTTAGATTTCCACTTATTTGATTCATCACCAACATGTAATCAGGTCGTTTTGTTGATCAAATGTTGCATAGAAAGCTATTATAAAATTAGAATGCAACACATTGGTAAAATGTTTAATGAAAAAGTTTCAGGACAAAAAGTAAGAAAAAGGAATTCTAAACTCGTTCTTTTTAAGAACCAATAATTTTCAATTCTAAAGTCTCTACTTCTGTGTGAAAGTGAAGTGAAAACATCAAAACAAGTTATAATAAACATGTGTATTGGCCATTTCATGAAAAAGTATTCTTCAATATTCTTAATTTATCAAGTATAAATTATGATTTAAATGCATACAACATTAAATTTTATTAATAGGAAATTAATATCTTTGTTGAAATTGTATTGTATTCTTAAAAGTTTACAAACGTTCCTTCTAGATAGAAGATTATTACGTCCATTAGGTCCAAAACTCCTGCAGGGCGACAGGGATCCGTCGGTGGCAGGGATAGAACCCGCGACCTGTCAGTTGGTTTTTTGGTTGACTGTCCGGTGATCTAACCGCTGGACCAGCCGGAATGGAAGAAAATGTAAAATACAACTATTTTGATTATTGTATTTGTTACTTTTATGATACTTTGAATTCAAACACATGGGGCACACATGTCCAATCTATTGCTGCCAAAGCAAATAGAGCTTGCGCCTTCGTCCAAAGGAACCTCAAGGGATGCTCCACCAGGATACAGACCCATTGTTATAAAAGTTTAGCTCGTCCCATCCTGGAGAACGCATCGACTGTATGGGATCCTCATCAACAACACCTGATATCTAAGTTGGAGATGACCCAACGTCGAGCGGCACGTCGTATCTTACAGGACTACGGCCTTAAATCTAGCGCCTCAGCTTTGGTGGCCCAACTCCAACTGGAGCCCCTACATCATCGCAGAGCGATAAACAAAGTCACCACTATTTACAAGATCGTGAACCACCACGTGGAAATGTCCACTCAGCCAGGCCGAATCCAACAGGTGTCCCGCTCTACCCGAGGCCATCAGCTCAAGCTGCATGTCCCACATGCACGCACCGACGTCTACAAATATTCTTTTTTTCCGTCAGCCATTAGGCTGTGGAACACCCTGGACCAGGCCTCCATCACTGCCCCTACAGTTCAGGCTTTTAAATCGTCACTGAAGGGCTGGTCTAAAAACCTAAAGTGACACTCTGTCATCTGTTTATAATTGTTGTTTGTGATTTTTTTATTATTTTATGTATATTTAAATTGTGGACTCTTTCCTTGGTTCTAACGGGGTATCCACAGTAATATGAAGAAGAAGAAGAAGAAACACTCTTTTTATGCCAATATTGTTGAATGTATGTGTGTTGATATAAACAAATGTTGAAATAAAAATTTTCATAATTGATGGATTTAATAAACTACTATATTATTATATAATAGGCAATTCATGAACGTGATGTCTATATGCATAATTTCATTATTAAAATGATTACTTTTATCATGATTGTGTTATATTTTAGGTTGCGGATAGGTTCTATTGAAATGAAACCATAACAGTAATTATACAATTTTGAAAGTGGTTTTGATTTTTAAGAAAACTGCATTTTATTTAAAATTCATGAAACATTGAAAATGCATTATAAGAAACAATATGTTTGAATATAAGAAAAAAAAAGTAGGCATAATCATACATTTTATGTCTATTGCTGAAAATTATAGAGATGGTATATTAAAAATTAAAGAAGATTTAGTAAATCATCCAAATGTTATACTATGGTAATTGTATGGCTACTCCTATGAATTTTATCATGTGAATAAAAAAATTGAAACAAATTAATTACAAGTTTGGTTGCTATACTTTAGATGTAAATCTCAATACATAATGTAAGCTCATAGCACATTTCACATACAGCCTACTAAAAAGAGCACATAAACCAATTTTAAAAAAGTAAAAAAAAAATAATATTAAGTCCGCATTTGATTTATCACTCCATGAGTTTATAGCTCAGTGCTCTACAGTGAACTTATCTATATAAAAAAGTCCACATTTTCTCTTACAATTTACTTCCTTTGAGCACTCCATATACTATAGCTCAGTGTTTGAATATTACAACTCCCCAATATCAATAAACGAGCTTACGCAATGTATTAAAGAAACCAAAAATACTGCACCAGACCCAGATACAATTCATAATGAGATTATAAGACAGCTACCAACGTTAACACTGAAAACTCTATTAAAAATTATTAATGATCTTAGGCAACAAAATATATTTCCTACGGAATGGAGCAAAGCAATTACCATTCCAATACCGAAAGAGAAAAAAGATCACACAGATCCAATAAATTACAGACCAATAGCCCTCACAAATTGTTTCTGTAAAATTATGGAAATTTTTTTTAAATAAACGCTTAATATATTTTCTGGAAAGAAATAACTTAATATCAAAGACTCATTGTGGATTTAGAATAAATTATTTAACAACAGATGATCTCATTAGATTAGAAACATTTATTAGAAAAACGTTTGTTACGAAAGAACATGTGGTAGCTATTTTTTTCGATTTAGAAAAGGCGTTTGACACAACATGAAAATATGGAATTTTGAAAGATCTATATTCCTTCGGTTTAAGAGGAAATTTACCAAAATTTTTATCAACCTTTCTAAGCAACCGAACATTCCAAGTAAAAATTGGAGATTATTTATCAAATACATTTATTCAAGAAGAAGGTGTCCCTCAAGGAAGCGTATTATCGCCTACACTATTTAATATAAAAATAAATAAAATCACTGAATGCTTATTACAGAATACAAAATGTTCTCTATACGTCGATGACTTTGTGATCTATTATAGAGGTAACTGTATGATAGAAATAAAGAATCATCTACAACTTCAAATCAATAACATACAAGAATGGACCAAAAAGTATGGATTTAAATTTTCTGCTAAAAAAACAAAAGTAGTGCATTTCTATTAGATACACAAAAAACACCCCGACCCTGAACTATACCTTTATAAAAAACAGATTCCTGTAGCTACTAACGTCAAATTTCTCGGAGTAACCTTTGTTAGTAAATTAAATTTCCTGCTACAGATAAAAGAACGAAAATCAAAGAGTCAAAAATCCACGAATAGATTGGAAACTTTAGCAAATACAGATTGGAGAGGAGAGAAAAAAAGTCTACTGAAAATATATAGATCACACATTAGATCAAAATTAGATTGCAGATTATTAGAATACGGATCAGCAAGAACATAATGTCTAAAAATGCTTGATCCTGTACAAAATAAATGCATACGTCTATGTCTATGAGCATTTAGAACTACTCCATCTAACAGTTTATAAATAGAAGCAAATGAACCACCACTACAAAATAGAAGACTCAAGCTATCATTACAATATGCACTAAAACTGAAATCCTTACCGAATAATCCAGCGTATTTATGTGTTTTTCACCCACAAGAAAAAAACAGCTTTACTGAAAACTCAAAATATATTCCAACTTTTGGACTTAGAATTGAAAAAGAAATTATCGAAACTAAAATTGAATTTAGATTATAAAAAGATATTATATACCAAAAACTCCACCATGGTTTTTTGAAATCCCGCCTGTAAACTTAGAATTAAACTATAGAAAGAAAAAGGATTCTTGCTTGAATATGTTTCAAGAAGTGACACAAAAATACCCAAATTATGTACAAATATACACAGACGGATCGAAAAATGATACAGCGACATCTTCGGTTGCTCTTACCTCAAATAAAAGTAAAAAAAGAAAATATAATTTCAGTATCTCAATAAATACTGCTGAGGCTTTAGCAATTAGCCTAGCATTAGACATTGCAGAAGAATCAAACAACTAAAATTTTGTTATTATGTCCAATTCGTTATCTTGTCTTACTGCTATGGGAAAATGTAATACCAGGATTATATCTGCCTTGGACATTTTTACAAAATATCAATCGATATATGAAAGAGGCAAACGTGTCGTCTTCTGTTGGGTTCGTGATCACGCAGGGATAGAGGGAAATAAACAAGTTGACAGAGAGGCAAAAGCCACCCTGTTGTTATCAGATAGTATTATCCCAATACCATATCGAGACTTGAAACCTTTAATAATGAAACATGAAAGACAAAAATGGACTGACTTCTTGAAAATCGAATGCAATAAACTGCAGTATTTGGAAAACTCAAAAACCTGGCATGATACAGGCCAACTTGTTCAAAAGGATGCAGTTATTCTCTACAGACTACATACAGGACATACACAACTAACACATTCGTTTCTCTTAAAACGAGAAATGGCCCCAATGTGCGCTTTCTGTAATGTCAACTTAAACAGTGCCTCACATTTTGTTGGAATGCAATACATTTGGTGAAATTCGACGTAAATTCTATTACTCTGTAGAACTCTTCATAAATTTTTCAGCAAAATTAAACCAAAATATATAATAAACTATATTAAAGACATACACCTGTACAACAGAGTTTAAAGATACAAGAACAATAAAATGGATACAAAAGAAACATGACAAACAACGTTATCAAAAAGGCCCTATATAGCCTTCGATGTTGATGGGCCGGAAATTCAACAATTCAATTCAATTCAAAACAAATTGCAGGCATTCGAAAATAAATGCATGAGAAAATTCCTTCGAATCTCTTATTTAGAACACCGAACTAATGAGTATGTCTGGGACATAATAATATTGTAAATTGCGCGCCTTCAAGAAGCCATTACGGCAATAATTTGAACAATCAAGCGGTGAAAGCTGACATGGTTCATGTTGTGCGGCATAATAACCTGCCGAAAAAATCGTCCAAGGCACTGTAGAAGGTGGACGTCGGTGAGGCCGTCAGCGGAAAGGCTAGTTCGACGATTGGACAAAGCTGCAAATGACTAAACTATGTCTCATGGCTCACTGTCGCAAAAATAAAGAAAGATGACTGCCGAAAAGTCCATTCGCTCCCCCCTTTCCCCCAACGACCACAACAGTCAATGATGTGATGATGTTGATGATGATTAAAAGAAGAATTACTCGCGTTGATCCTATAAATATTTTTGCGATACTAAATGTGCATCTTGGAAATCAGCAGTAGGGGCAATCAATTTTGCAGAAATTTCCATTACGAATAGACCAAATAGCTAAAAAAAAAAATTGTATGTTGAAATAAAAACTGCACTATTACACAGTGTATGTACCCTGAAGCACAGGATATTCTTGTAAAACTTGATACGTTCGAATTCATAGGTCTTGTAAAAAAAATGTTCAAGAGAGGGGGGGATGGGGTGTTATTGTGTTTGGTGAATGATAAAACTATGCATGGCCTGACATTTATTGACGACTGACTAGCATACCCTTTAACATTTTTGAACTTCTTTTGCATCTATAGTATTAAATTACCAACTAATTGAATGGGGCACGTAGGCCTAGCGTTCTAAAGATCCCGGGGTCGAATCCCATCCCGGTGAAGACTAGAATCGTTCCCGGGTCTGGAGTAAATGCGGCTGAGCATTACGCTGGCCACATAATGCCTTGTAAACGCGAAAATGTTTAAGTCCCATATAGATCTAATTGGTCGGACAAAGGATACTTTTCTTTTCTATTAAATTAATGATTGTTTAGTTCAATGAAGTTTTACGAAAAAGACTGACATTATAAAATGCAAAAAAAAATAAAAATGCTATTTTTGTAAAGGATGAAAATGATTGAGTAAAAACCAATAAGAAGAAAATATAAAATAAGAAATAGCTGACGATAGTACGATTTTGAATAAAAAAAGTTCTACATATATAACAGGATATAAATATAAATAGTATTAAACATTTTAATTTTTTTAATAAATATTAATTTTAATAACACGATATAAATATAAATACGATGACATATTCACACATAAAAATAAATAATCTATAAATATAAATAACATGATATTGAAAAATATAAATAACATGTTTTCTATAAATAGAAATAAGTGTAGATTGTAAGCTAAGTCTTCAGTAACAATATTCTGATTTCTTGTAAGACTTTAATTCAACGCCAATGTATTGACCTCCATGGCTTGAAAAGGACGGAGAAACAAATTACTACAAAGTGTTTTGTTAAGAGAGAAAGGAAAAAAAGACACTATTACCATAAAAACTGGAGTGAGAACTTTTTTTTCGGTATTTAGTTTTTCTTTTTATATTGTGTCCGGTCGCCCTGACCCTGACATATGCATAAGATTTGTTGCTGTTAAGCTTCTGGTATTTAAAAGTAATCATTTATAACTTGTCCTTTATAATTTGTTAAATTAACAATAATATAGTATCAAAAACAAAAACAAAAACAAATACAAATTCCAAACAATAAAAAAAATAAATTAAAAAATGTAGATAATAATATTTCAATACAATAAAAAAAGAAAATTAAAAATGTAGATAATATATTTCAATACTGTTACGAAAGTAGTTTTATTTCCATAATTATATTAGTTCTATTATTATTAATTAAAGTTCAAAAGAAATAATCTTAAACCCGAAATGTTTCCGTGTTAGGAATAAAACATGCATATGTCTAGACACTACGTCATAGGATTAAAATGCGTCATACGGCGCGAGAGGGTTTTGAGATCGTTAGTCAGTTCTAGCTTGGGCGCTGTTGTGAGAGGACTGTTCTTGACCACTTTCTTAAAAGATACGTTAAAACGGCTTAATTCTATACAAAAGTATCTCAACTGATTTAAGTTTCATCCTATACTGTTGGCACCTGTATTATGTTTTGCTGTTATATTCATAATTTCAACTTGTTGGAATAAAATTGTGTTTAATCATTCAAACAGGATTGTGGATTTCCTCTATATTAAGGTACAGTTTACCTAATTCACTTCATACAATTAAAACACATCCTACGAGCCAAATAAATATCAAATCTACTACAATAACACCAATACTAATTCTTATACAACCTTTTAGGATCCAAGAGGGATGTGAATCAAAAGAATGTATAAATATTACATTCCTAAATATAATATTATACGTCAGTAGCTGATTTCGAACGTGACAATACAATAAAAAAATAAAATTAAAAATGTAGATAATAATATTTTAATACAAAAAAAAGTAAATTAAAAATGTTGATAATAATATTTCAATACAATAAAAAAAAGTAAATTTAAAATGTAGATAATAATATTTCAATACAATAAAGAAAGTAAATTAAAAATGTAGATAATAATATTTCAATACAATAAAAAAAGTAAATTAAAAATGAAGATAATAATATTTAAATACAATAAAAAAAAGTAAATTAAAAATGTAGATAATAATATTTCAATACAATAGAAACTAAAGGGAGAACGGTTTTTTACGGAATTTAATTTTTGCTCTTGCTTATTGTATCAACAAAACAGTAGTGATCATATTTCTTTCGGTATTTAGTTTTTGTTATTTTATACTGTGTCCGGTCGCCCTGACCCTGGCATATGCATAAAAAATGATGATGTATTGAAAAGTAAACATTATAATTCGTATCATGAAATTTATAGAGTGTAGGCTTATAAAGTCGCCTATTAAAGGATGTTCTCAATAGTGACGTGAATCCATTAAAAAATTAAAACATTTGGTTACTTTTACTTAACAGGATAATGCAAACTTCCATTATGAAAAAAAAAGAAATGATTTGATAGACATTACGTCAAACGATAGTATTTTTTAAAGTACACCATTCAAACTCTCCAAGTCAAATTGCGGTGCGTAACTTTTAAAAAAAGGTCTCGCCACATTAAAAAAAGAACAGCAGAATAGGGAAAACCCACTGATCTATAAAAAAAATGGATTGCGCCTTCTTAATAAATCGGTTTGAGCAAAGTGAAGCTTTGCTACGCTACGCTTATTAATAATGTGAAACAATATTTATAATTAATGAATTGAGTATTAGGCCCACTGATCTATAAAAATAATGGATTGCGCCTTAAATTGGTTTGAGCAAAGTGAAGAAAAGCACTGATCTATAGAATAAAGGAAAAACTAAAAATATCCACTGCACGTACCGATATAAACAAAATTGTGTCTAAAACTTACTGTGCCACTTATCTATAAATAGATCGGAACAGAATATATGTTGCTGCCATTTTACACAATATGCAAATTGATTGTTGTCAAGCTTCTGACTTCTTAGTAATAATATAAAACTAACAATAATACGATCAAAAGAAAACAAATACCAAACAATAAAAAAAGTTAATAATAAAAAAAGTAGACAGCAATATTTCGAAGTACGGAAAAACCCGGTCCCGAACACACACTAAATTTGAAAGCATTTCAAAGGGCTATCCTTTGGAAACTGTGCCCATTGTATAACCTTAACATACGATGATTAGTAATAGGTCTAAGTTTATTTTAAAAAATAAATTTACGAATTAAGCAATATTGTTAAAAAAATAAAACTTTATTTTGGAGGACGTTTCCAATTTATACATTTAACTTTTAACCCAATTAGTCAAACGGCTTAGGAGAATATAGAGCAGAAACAAACATCTAAATAAATAAACAAACTCACGGTAATTATATATATATATTGATCAGTGAAAGTAAAAAAAAAGGGCGGAAATTTCTTCAAGAATGTTACTTCCGAGCCTAATCCATTCTTTTTAGAGATCAGTGGGAAAACCCGATAAGACCCTTGCGTTCAATATGGTAAATCTCACGTTCAACATAGTAAATGAACGGAAATGGCCATTCATTAAGTACGGCTATATTTATTTGCATAGTTGGATCTAACATTTTTGATTGTTTAAATCAACACTGTATCGTTTTGGGGTCTCTAATAAAAATTAACGCCACATGAAATTAAGGAAAATTTCATATATAATCTACTCCAATAAAGAGTAGTCTTCCCTTAGCCATCGCCTGTACAAATTTGTTTACAATTATAGCCACTACTGAGTGAATGATTAAATGCACATATCTTCCTATCACTATCTCTACTTAATCATTTAGCTTTTCCACATATAACATATTTTATGTATTTTTACATTGCGTATTCGTTGTCAGTATTTATTTTATGCTTACATTTATATAAATATTCTCATATGATATTGCTTTTATCGCTTCTAATGCTATTATTTATTGCTATCATTATGCTTACATTTTACATTGGTGTTTATTATCTTGTGGGCTAGCTTGTAGCCACCCCTCCCCCTCGTGGTCATACCACGCACTCGTGCGGAACACGCCAGGGTCACGCATGACGCAATCATGCTTGGATTTGAAATCCCTGACCCCCCTCCCTCCGCAACCCACCCCCTAACTCAAAGGATTTAACATGTATACAAAATGTACCTCTCAGTGTCCAGTCTCCCTGATCGAATCCCCTTTGACGTAATACGTCACGATGCCGCCGGCCGAGGAAACAGCGCTTTTGATGGCCGCCGCGCCCACCCCTCATCATCCCACCGCACCCATTCTCCAATCCGCCTCGCCAGGTAGCCCCACCCTTCCCCTCTCCCCCGACTCTACCTCGCCATTGTTGTATCAAACTCAAACGATGATGTAACAGGCTGACCAATCGCATGCTCGATATAGATGTCATGTCTGACCTTTTTTTCCTCCACGTGAGAACCCACGCTCGAGATGTACATTTTCTGAGAAATGTAATTTTAGTTTTACGGCAGTCGGACTGAAGGAGCCGCGAGGGCTGACGCCCTGAGCTCCGGGAGTAAAATGACTGACACGCGGCCCTGAGTCCTCCTTAGGACTCTGTATTTTGTATAGTTTATGTCTACTATATTGGATTATATCTGTTTAGCTAATGATTCATTTGCCCATGACATTCATCATGGAATACATATTTTCATGTGAATAAAATCATCAGTGTGCTACACTTCGCCTTGCTTTGATTGATATAATACGTTTATGTATGATGTCAGTGACAGTGTCAATTAGTCAGCAGTTTTAACTCAACCTACGTATTTATGCGAGCCAAACAAAACCTGGATATAAATTCGTCTTTGCACCACATACTTTGCACGCAGAACGATTTTCAATGGCACGCGAAAGACCTCCAAGAATATAGTTTAATGCAAGTGAAAACAACTTATGTCAGCATAATTAGTGGGTGCTGCATGGCGAACTACATGGGAATCACACTGGACATCGACTGTTTTAGTTCAGAAATGTTTGTATGCAAAGCTCTCATTATTGGACTTGCAATCTGTGATTGAATCTATTGTTAACATAGTCAATTGTATAGTTTTTCATGTCTTTTCTAGAAGAAAGTCATACGGAGTATAGGTAAAGTCTTGGATATATTCTTTTCTTGTCTGGAAGCAATTAAGATGTATCTTAATAATAGAAATAAAATCCATTATTGAGTGAGGAGAACTGACTGTTGAAGCCAATGTTTCTGTATGACTTGGCTCACGTTTCAGTGAGTTAAGCTTCCATTTACAAGACTGGGTCCACATGCACTTGAAGTGTTGGGCAACTGGAATGGATTTGCATTAAGACTGGGCATATTTTTCCGTGAAATCAATTTCCAAAATTTAACTCTTTCCCTAATTTACGGCAAATTAAGATAGCTTAGCATTTTCAGATTTACACTAGTTATATTAAAACAATTAACTTGGAGAATTTATTTGAATGGAGATAATTAAACCGTTTTCTTTACATTAATATTTCTAATATGTTTCTTTTTTGTTTCCTTTTTAAAAAAAAAGTTTTGGCTTACAATTTATAACTCTCAAAAGATCAAATTACACAATATAGCTGAAAATTATATAAATATTTTATGACTAAAGAAAGTACATGTACATTTATAAACATCTTATCTTATACATTACAGACGCTCCTTCTATAAAGAAGATTATTGCGTCCTACGCTCATCCGTGGTCCGAGTCTAGTCTTGCATTTTTATTAATGTTCTAAATGATGTTAAGTTACTGGTTTTCCTGGTTTGTTCAGGCAACCCATCCCATGCCCGAATGCCACTTGGGAAGAAAGAGTACTTATATGCATTTGTTCTCGCATAAGGGACAAGGAAAGTGTTTTTATCTTTATGTTTATCTGAGACTTGCAACAGGTTGTTATTGTGTTGTATTTCTAAATTAGAGTTTAATGCCTTATGTATTATTACTACTTACTCTTTGCCCTTCTGTCTTCTAGTGTTTCTAGGTTTAATGATTTGACTAATGGTGTTACTATTGTTAATTGGGAATATTCGCTAGTTATGAACCTTGCAGCTCTTTTTTTAATTTGTTCTAATTTTTTAATGTTTTCTTTAGTTGATGGGTCCCATGCAGATGCTACATATTCTAGTATAGGCCTAACTAATGTGAGATAGCATTTTAGTTTTATGTTCTTATTATATTTGTAAAAGTTCCTTTTTATGAATCCTAAAGTTTTGTTTGATTTTTTTTATTACTTCATCAATATGAGGGTTCCAAGATAACTTATCATTTATTATTACTCCTAGATACTTAGCATTGTTAGTTTGAGTTAGTTCTTTACCATGAATGAAGTAGTTTGCTATTATTTGTTTCTAAACATTTAAATAACTAATCAGTTTGTGTGATTATTAAACCTACGTATCTCTTCTTCTTAATTACAATGAAATTAATGCATAATTCCTTAGAGACAGAAAATCGATCACGTGATGCTTTGCAAATTAAAAAAAAATGGCTGATTTTAAATTGATCTCAATGGCACCTATGCTTGTAAAAAAATTAATTTTTCACATATCCTTGAATATTGTGATATTATAAATGATGCTCACTGAAGTAACAATTATTATAGACATACATTTATTGAAGGACAACACCTATTTGTTGATCTTTCAAAGGAAATCGATTAAAAGATTTTAGGTTCTTTAAATGATAATTTAGCGGGAGAATTTGCGCACCCAACAGCAGCGCAGTAAGCCATAGAGCGTTCTTAGTAGGCGGAGCTTAAGTTTTTTTGTGTACATTTAGTGACGTATTTGTGTAAATATAGAACCCACTTGAGGTACAAACATAACGTGGTGAAAGTAAATTACTTCTTTATCATGCAAAATTCACATCTGAATATTGGCTATCCTACTCAAAAATAAGGAGGTAAATAGTAGTACTGTAGATTAATTGATTAATGTGATTAGGCTAGGGCCGGCTAGACCTATTTACACTTTCAATTTCACTTTATAGGCCTACACTTTTAATGTTTCGTAGGCTAGGCTACGATGTCAAGTGATAGTGTTGATGAACAGGCTATCTAGTCAAGTCACTATTAGGCTCACATCGTCTATGATCTATGTCTATGATAATAATAAAATAGCCTATTTTATTTAACATACATAATATAGCTTAAATCTTAACAATACTTAAAACACAACACATCATTTAAAAAAAGCTCGAGTCTATATGGAACTTTATTAATACAGCGGCCATATTTAATTGTACACCATTACTCAAAGTAAACACAAATCACGTGCTTTTTGTCACGGGATTGCAAACGCCCTATTGTTAATATTATTTACAAGTGTATTTACTTAACATCACGTGACCGGAAAATACTTCTGCATAGACCTCATTATAATATTCCGTTCGGGTTAAAATAATATGTTATAGTAAATCTCAGTCATTCTAAGATCAAACACGAAATATTTTATATTTATTACTAGAATGATTACTTGACAACTAAATTCAAATGTTGATAACTATTAATGTGTAAGATGAGTAATGAAATTGTGTAAGCTTATTAGCTATGAATGGATTTTTTTTTTAAAAAGCTGATAGTAACAAACAGGTTAATTTTAGATTAAATTTAAAACGCTTTAATGATTTTCTATATTACGCTCCGGTTTTTTTTTTTGGTCTTGGTCTTGCTACGACACTAAATGGATTGTCTTATAAAATAAAAATAATATAGTTGATCAGTTTGACTTTCACGCTACTGGTACGCTGAATGATTCAAAATGATTGTAATAAATTAAATTGTTGTATTGAAATTTAAATCTAAAAATTAGAAACATATAAATTGTGCTTCGTGGCTTGTTAAAATTATTAAGTAAATAATTTTTTCCCGAAAAGGCACTTATTTTTGCAAAAATGGTCGTAAGGGGGGCCCCCTGCTCCACCCCTGGCTACGCTGCTGTTCTAGATATAATAAACATAATGCAAACAAAATTATGTAGTATTGTATACATTTACAGTGGCCATGTAAATTAACAAACCCAAATAGCAGAGTAAAATGAAAGTTATATGCACAATACAGCGGTTGAACATTAGAGTAGCAGCTTTTAACTTATAAAACGGGAGCACGCATAATCCGAGTGGACCACTGATCTATAAAAAGAATGGCGCGGAAGTAGCATAGTTGTGGCCATCTTCCGCATTTTTTTGTAAACAATCACTGATACATATAAATAATCACTATTTACATTATCTTTATATATTTTTCTCAAATAATGGCATTAAGATAGTATTCATTTCATTAAAAAAGATATAATTCAGTCAAATTCTACAATGTGTTGTCTAATTTATATTACCCCTTTTAATTTAATTGATGAGCCTAATTAATATACTTTAAATTATCATTTATTAATATGATTTATTCAAAAGGTAATTGAACATTAAAAAACCGATTATAGATTAATAATTTAAATCGATGTTTTCCAACATATGAAAAGACCATCTCCTTCTGAAGGCTTAACAATAACTTAATGTGAATTAAAAAATAAAAATAAACATGAATTAATATATTTAAAAAAAAATAAAACTAATGTAATTTTTTAAAACATTAATTATCAAGTCAATATTTAGAAAAGAAACTTCTTGAAATGTATTTACATTAATTAAGAAAACAATATACATAAGCTAACTACTAAAATGGTAAGGGTAAGTTATTAGTGCATACTCGTTTGGATGAAAAGGTTTATGTCAACTCTTATCCTTTGTAATACATAAAAAAAATAATTTTGGAAATGCTCCCCAATAAAATTAAAAATAAAAATGTCAAGCAATCATGAAAATTCTGACTTGAAACAAACGGAATCTTATATCTTCTCTTCTTCTTATCTTATACATTACAGACGCTCCTTCTGTAAAGAAGAGTATTGCGTCCTACGCTCATCCGTGGTCCGAGTCTAGTCTTGCATCTTTATTAATGATTTATATGATGGTAAGTTACTGGTTTTCCTGGTTTGTTCAGGCAACCCATTCCATGCCCCAATGCCACTTGGGAAGAAATCTAAAAGAAATAGGTACTTATACATTGTGTCAATAACTAGAAATTAAAAAAAAAATAGTTGTCTTTCGTCGGCATCCAACCGTCTCGACTGACGATGTTATGTCACTGTAGGTTTGGGTTGCACTTCTTCATTTGGCTGGGCAGACCGATCCTGGAATGCAAATCTCGTACACGTATTTTGTTTTTTATTTCTTTTCTTCCTTAGACTTCTTAAGGCCTCAAAAATACTCTACAATGTCTTGTTCATGACCTATATTTCTGCTTCTGTGATTCTTCTCCATGTGCCGTGATCTTCTCTATTGCCAATATCCAGTAAGAGCTAAGAACTTGAGCCACATCTTTATACAATGAATTGATGCGATTTAATCACTTCTGTACCCATGGACCTTAAAGCTCATGAACCAACGATACAATTCTATTTAGGAACTTCCCATCTATCTCTAAGTAAAACGTAATGAAACAGGGTGCCGTGAACAACAAATGGTAACATTTTTGGTTATATATGTATGGAGTTGATATTTAGCTACATTTATATCATTTATGTATCTGTTGACAGCATGTAGAAATATTGGTATAATTTGTATAATTGTTTCTACATGATTAAGGAATATATAAGCTTTGTTTGCCTTTGTGTTTCCATTCATTCATTATATTTACAAAGAGTTATAATGTTTTGAAAACAAATGATAAGTTGCCTTCAATTATATTTGAAAGTAATTTTAGGTCGCCTTTAGTTTTAACATGTTTGCGTTCCTCATTATTAAAAACATATTCTTGTGAATTTATATCGCATTCCGTGATAGCACAACGATTGTTTGATTGCGCTAGTTTAATACTAATGATAATGTATTTATACATTTTCTCTGTTACCATTGGTGGCATTCTGAAATGAATTACACTACAAGTAATATAACAGCTTATAAATATTTCTTTTCATGTAGGCTATAATATTAAGCTCTGAAATATTTATAAGAACAATATAAATTATTTTTCACCTTTTTACGCATATGTTTTGAAACATTAAGTGTTTAAGTAGGTCTAGGCCTGATGGAAAAATACGATTATTGATAGGTATAGATACAAATTATTTTTTATATTTTACTTAGTAAGATTTAAAAAAAAAAGGATTTTCACTAAATAAATCTCAATCAACGTTATAATCTTAAAGTATTTATCATTAAAATATAAGCGTTGAAAATTGCATTGAATTACTTTTAAAGTTATGAGCATTATATAGAGTGAATATTGAATTGACATTTTCGGTCGCAATTTTAAAAATTAACTACAAAGAGTATATAAGGGTTGATTTTCGCTCATATTTTTTTTCTATTGAAGATATCTTCACAAACTTGGTATCATTGGAAAGTTGGTGACATGCTCTACCTAATAGATATATTTTTAATTGCATAGATGTAATTTGAATTTTCTATCAAAGTGTCTACGTGAAATGTATGTCCCATTTCGCTTTCTTTTGCACAAGCTATTCGTTGGCATCCCAAAACAGAAAATGTGGACATTTCTTATTGTAGAGCTTTTCAAATGTTCAATGCACCTTTCAGTAATAAGATCGTTGAATATTTAGTAAAATTACAGCGTGTAGATGTCGTTATACATTTATGAGCTATAGTATATATTCATTCTATTTATAGATCACTGGTGTGCATTAAGTTTTTTAAAACAATTTGCATTATATTGATCAGTGATTGTGCGAATTTTTAGTTTTCGCTTGCATCATTTTGCACAAGCACTTTTATTGAAGGAGGCGCTAACCATTCTTTTTTTTTTAGAGTCTTTGATGATTCGCACCAAGATGGCGGTGATGTTATGACCTCAATGTTACGTCCTTGAGATTTTTATTGAAAATACGTACTTATTTAAAGTTTGAAACTTATTAGGAAGTATTTTTTTGTGATTTTAATTATTATTAATTTTTTTGTAAATATAACGAAACAGTAAACAAACTAAAACTAGCTACTAAAACTTTGAAAAGCGGCTGGAGCCGCGGGTATATACAAACCCAAACTCTTGAAAACATGGAAGGCAGAGAGACAAAACGAAAAAGAGTTGAAGATTCAAAAAACTATGAAAATACAGAAATATGGCCAAGATTTATTACAATTTCATCTAAAGAAACAGAAAAACCACTAACTAAATTATAACCCTTTGTGATAGAAAAAGCCATAACTGGGATGGCAGGACCACCTAAATCTGTAAAGAAATTACGATCTGGACAGATTCTGGTAGAATGCGAAAAAAAAAGCGCACTCAACCAATTTATTAAGAACAACTAGTATGGCAGGAATAGCCATAGAAACAAAAGCCTTCCTAAACAGCTCAAAGGGAGTTATAAAATCAAAAGAATTGGAATGCTGTACGGAAGATGAATTAACACAAGAACTAAAAAATCAAGGAGTTATCTCAGCTTATAGAATAAAAATAAAAAAAGATTGCAACTAACACAATAATTTTAACTTTTAATAAACCAACTCCTCCAAAGGAAATTAGAGCAGGTTTCTTAAACATCAAAATTGAAGACTACATACCAAACCCTATGAGATGTTTTAACTGTCAAAAATTAGGTCACTTGAAAAAACACTGCAAAAGAAATGCTGTCTGTCCACGTTGTGGTAATGAAGGACACAGCTTGGAAACATGCAGTGCAGAAATGAAATGTGTAATTTGTGAAGGAAAAACATCTATCATTCTCAAAAACGTGTCCAAGATGGATTGAAGAAAAGAAAAATTAAAAGCTCAAAAAAATATAACTTATCAAGATGCAAAGAAATTTATTCTAACACAAAAATCTTTAATAAGTGAAAAGAATTATGCTGGAGCTCTTAAAACAGACATAAAGAAAGTCAAACACGCTGAAACCCAGACACCCACTTTACCAGAATTGTACTACAAAGACCAAGATGGAACATTCAAAAAATGGGAAATAAATGAAATAATATGCACTAAAGAAAACTCAACACAATCAAATATAGAAGAAATGCTTCCAGGAAAAGTTAACACAGAGAACATATCAAATAAGAATTATATGAAAAAAAACATGAAAGAAATAAATCAGGATAAGGACTTAAAATCTAAAGGAAATAAAACTATGGACATTTTGGGACAGGCATGTGAAAAGGATGATTCAATAACTGATTTAAAAATACAAAAAGAAACAATGTCTCAACCTTTAAATTCAGAAACTAGGACAAAACAAGAAACGGATAGTAGTACACGGGAGAACGACATGGAAATTATAGAAGAACATGAAATAGAAGATAAAAGTAATCGGAAAAAAAACAAGTCTCTACATCAAGCTCAATCTAATATTATAATAAAAACCCTTCAAAAACCAAATAAAAAAAAATAAGGAAAGAAAGAAATTAATATTACAAATATACACTCTTGGATATGAATTCAGAATATAAGAATATTTTACAATGGAACTGTAGAGGACTAAAATACAATATTCCAGAACTACAACTTATTATAACCGAAACAAATCCTATAGTAATTTGTCTACAGGAAATAAAATTAAACACAGAATCATTTGAATTGCGTGGCTATACCGCTTATCAACAAATACATTCTAAAAAAATTGCATGCGGAGGTACTTCCATATTTATAGCATCCAATATTTTACATAGGAGGATCAAAATAAATACCTGCATTCAGGCTGTGGCAGTAAGATTTACATTAATAAAACCATTAACCATATGCTCAATTTATATTCCACCAGATCATACAATACTATATTCTCAACTAGATGATCTAATTAAACAACTCCCGCCTCCAATTATACTTATGGGAGACATTAATGCCCGTAACCCTATATGGGGAAGTCATAATACAAACCAAAGAGGAAAATTAATTGAAAGATTACTAGAGGAAAGAAATTTATGCATTTTTAATGATGGTACTCCGACTTTTTATAGTGCTACGCATTTATCTCCATCTTATCTCGATTTAAAAATGGCAGATTCAACTCTATTTACGGACTTTACCTGGAGTGTTTTAGAAAATAATTATGGTTCAGATCACCAGCCTATCCTGCTTACTACCAACTCCAAAACACCAACTCAACAACCATTAACTTGGAACTTTAAAAGAGCAGATTGGAATACATTCAAATTAGAATGCGACAGAATACTCTTTCAAATAAATATACATTCTAATGCTCAAGAACAGTATTCAACATTTTTAAAATCATTATATCAAATTTGTGAACGAACTATACCTAAAACAACATCGAAAATTAAACAAAATAAACCATGGTTCACAAACATTTGTAAAGATAGTATTAAAACTAGAAATAAACAGCTTAGAATTTTCAAGACCAACCCATCTCCAGAAAACTTGAAAGCCTTTAAAATTGAACGAGCAAAAACCCGAAAAGTAATCAGAGAACAGAAACGGCTTACATTGCAAAATTATATTAACAAAATAAATTCAAACACACCCATAACTAATATTTGGAAAATGATTCGAAAAATTAAAGGAAATACAAAAAAGTCTAATTAAACAAATCAAACTGGCTGATGGCACTTATGCAGAAACTACACAAGATATTGCAAATGAAATTGGAAGGACCCTTTCAAAAAATTCATCGTCTGAAAATTATATAGACTCCTTAAAAAAAGAAAAAGAGAATTAGAAAAAGAAACTATAAATAATGAAACAAATATATTTGAATACTACAACTCCCCAATATCAATAAACGAGCTTACGCAATGTATTAAAAGAAACCAAAAATACCGCACCAGGCCCAGATACAATTCATAATGAGATTATAAGACAGCTACCAACGTTAACACTGAAAACTCTATTAAAAATTGTTAATGATCTTTGCCAACAAAATATATTTCCTACGGAATGGAGCAAAGCAATTACCATTCCAATACCGAATGAGAAAAAAGATCACACAGATCCAATAAATTACAGACTGTAAGTTGTATTTAGTGACTGTTCAACACTTTCACTAACAATCTCTTCGAGGCTTTGACAAAGTTAATAACACTCTCCAGGAACAGTAAAATATATAGATAAGTTTATTTACACACATATATTTTTATGTCCTCACAATTCATATGAATATCCATGCACAATGATATCTGTATATATATATTCACTCAATAGCATTGCAATTTATATAATATAATTTACAGAATAGATTCACAGAGATCTCTCATATTATGTCCATTACAAAATCTCCACATAAAAATACAGCTTCTCTCTCCACAAAAGCTGAATGCCCACTACCCTACCAATGTCAAGTCTCGTAACCTTTCCTCCGATCTTTTCTAACCTAACACGTGAATTAACAACAATTCACTCCACTGCGCAATTATTATAGTCTCCGTCTGCTTTTGCTATCCAAGGTCAAGGTCTACTCTTCTTTTCATTGGTTATCTCTCTTTGACCGTAGACTATTTATTATGTTCTATTTCAATCACTGACACAGACCAATAGCCCTCACAAATTGTTTCTGTAAAATTATGGAAAAAATTGTAAATAAACGCTTAATATATTTTCTGGAAAGTAATAACTTAATATCAAAGACTCAATGTGGATTTAGAATAAATTATTCAACAACACATCATCTCATTAGATTAGAAACATTTATTAGAGAAGCTTTTGTTAGGAAAGAACATGTGATAGCTGTTTTTTTTCGATTTAGAAAAGGCGTTTGACACTACATGGAAATATGGAATTTTGAAAGATCTATATTCCATAGGTTTAAGAGGAAATTTACCCAAATTTATATCAAACTTTCTAAGCAACCGAACATTCCAAGTAAAAATTGGAGATTATTTATCAAATACATTTATTCAAGAAGAAAGTGTCCCTCAAGGAAGCGTATTATCGCCAACACTATTTAATATAAAAGAACAAAATCACTGAATGCTTATTACAGAATACAAAGTGTTCTCTATACGTCGATGACTTTGTGATCTATTATAGAGCTAATTGAATGATAGAAATAAAGAAGCATCTACAACTTCAAATCAATAAAATACAAGAATGGACCGAAAAGAATGGATTTAAATTTCTGCTAAAAAAAACAAAAGTAGTGCATTTCTGTCAGATGCACAAAAAACACCCCGACCCTGAACTATACCTTTATAAAAAAACAGATTCCTGTAACTACTAACGTCAAATTTCTAGGAGTAACATTTGATAGTAAATTAAATTTCCTGCTACATATTAAAGAACGAAAATCCAAGTGTCGAAAATCCACAAATCTACTGAAAACTTTAGCAAATACAGATTGGAGAGGAGAGAAAAAAAGTCTACTGAAAATATATATATCACACATTAGATCAAAATTAGATTACGGATGTTTAGTATACGGATCAGCAAGAACATCATATCTAAAAATGCTTGATCCTGTTCAAAATCAATGTCTACGTCTATGTCTAGGAGCATTTAGAACTACTCCATGTAACAGTTTGCAAATAGAAGCAAATGAACCACCACTACAAAATAGGAGACTCAAACTATCATTACAAAATGCACTGAAACTGAAATCCTTACCGAATAATCCAGCGTATTTATGTGTTTTTCACCCACAAGAAAAAAACAGCTTTACTGAAAACTCAAAATATATACCAACTTTTGGACTAAGAATTGAAAAAGAAATGATCGAAACTAAAATTGAATTTAGATTTATAAAAAGATATTATATACCAAAAACTCCACCATGGCTTTTTGAAATCCCGCCTATAAACTTAGAATTAAACCATAGAAAGAAAAAGGATCCTTGCATGGATATGTTCCAAGAAGTGCTACAAAAATACACAAATTATGTACAAATATACACAGACGGATCGAAAAATGATACAGCGACATCTTCGGTTGCTCTTACCTCAAATAAAAGTAAAAAAAAACAAAATATAATTCCAGTATCTCAATAAATACTGCAGAGGCTTTAGCAATATGCCTGGCATTAGACATTACAGAGGAATCAGAAATCCACAATTTTGTTATTTTATCCGATTCCTTATCTTGTCTTACTGCTATGGGAAACTGTATTACAAGGAATATATCTGCCTTGGACATTTTGACAAAATACCAATCAATATATGAAAGAGGCAAACGTGTCGTTTTCTGTTGGGTTCCTGGTCATGCAGGGATAGATGGAAATGAAAAAGCTGACAGAGAGGCAAACGCCGCCCTGTTGTTATCAGAGAGTATTATCCCAATACCATATCGAGACTTGAAACCTTTAATAATGAAACATGAAAGACAAAAATGGACTAACTTCTTGAAAACCGATTGCATAAAACTGCAGTATTTGGAAAATTCAAAAACCTGGCAAGATACAGGCCAACTTGTTCGAAAGGACGCAGTTATTCTCTGCAGACTACATACAGGACATACGAAACTAACACATTCGTTTATCTTAAAACGAGAAATTGCCCCAATGTGTGCTTTCTGCAATGCCAACTTAACAGTGTCTCACATTTTGTTGGAATGTAAAACATTTGATGACATTCGACGTAAATTCTATTACTGTAGAACTCTTCATGAACTTTTCAGCAAAATTAAACCAAAACATATAATAAACTATATTAAAGACATACAACTGTACAACAGAATCTAAAGATATAAGAACAATAAAATGGATACAAGAGAAAAAATGACAATAACGTTATCAAAAAGGCCCTATATAACGTTCGATGTTGATGGGCCGGAAATTCAACAATTCAATTCAATTCAATTCCATTCTTTTTATAAATCAGTGAAGTGGACGCGCAAGGACTTGTTCATCTTAGTGGCCCTACTTTCCACTCATCGCAGATGTCTAAGTGTATAATGATGGTGATGTTTTTTTTTTATAAAGCGCTTCTCTCGTGCTATTGCATTTATCATAAGATGCAGTGGCAGATGTTTGGGTATGTATAGCACACAGCCACTAGTTAAAGAAAAAGATTTTAAAACTGTTCCATATAGAAATCGCTACAGATTATAACAAGCGCACTTCAAAGGACTTTTTTTCTCCACCCACACATAGAATTTTCAGTAGTGACTGTGGTGAGGAACGCAGTACTTTTGATGGCGCGTGTTTTGGTATGAGTTTTTGAAGGAATGTCGGTTCAGTTTCATCCATGCATTCGTAGGTAAAGGACATACTTTTGATGGCGCGTGTTTTGGTATGAGTTCTTGAAGGAATGACGGTTGATAGTCATTCATGCATTCGTAGGTAAAGGACTTACTTTTGATGGCGCGTGTTTTGGTATGAGTTTTTAAAGGAATGACGGTTCAGTGTCATCCATGCATTCGTAGGTAAAGGACATACTTTTGATGGCGCGTGTTTTGGTATGAATTCTTGAAGGAATGACGGTTTAGTGTCATCCATGCATTCGTAGGTAAAGGACATACTTTTAATGGCGCGTGTTTTGGTATGAGTTCTTAAAGGAATGACGGTTCAGTGTCATCCATGCATTTGTAGGTAAAGGACATACTTTTGATGGCGAGTGTTTTGGAATGAATTCTTGAAGGAATGACCGTTCAGTGTCATACATGCATTCGTAGGTAAAGGACATACTTTTAATGGCGCGTGTTTTGGTATGAGTTCTTAAAGGAATGACGGTTCAGTGTCATCCATGCATTCGTAGGTAAAGGACGTACTTTTAATGGCGCGTGTTTTGGTATGCGTTTTTTGAAGAAATGACCGTTCAGTGTGATTCATGCATTCGTATGTAAAGGACATACTTTTAATGGCGCGTCTTTTGGCATGAGTTTTTGAAGAAATGACGGTTCGGTGTCATCCATGCATTCGTAGGTAAAGTACATACTATTGATGGCGCGTGTTTTGGCATAAGTTCATGAAGGAATGACCGTTCAATGTCATCCATGCATTCGTAGGTAAAGGACATTCTTTTGTTGGTGCGAGTTTTGGTATGAGTTCTTAATGGAATGACGGTTCAGTGTCATCCGTGCATTCGTAGGTAAAGGACATACTTTTAATGGCGCGTGTTTTGGTATGAGTTCTTAAAGGAATGACGGTTCAGTGTCATCCATGCATTCGTAGGTAAAGGACATACTTTTAATGGCGCGTGTTTTGGTATGCGTTTTTGAAGAAATGACGGTTCAGTGTCATCCATGCATTCGTAGGTAAAGGACATAATTTTAATGGCGCGTGTCTTGGTATGAGTTCTTGAAGGAATGACAGTTGATAGTCATTCATGCATTCGTAAGTAAAGGACATACTATTGATGGCGCGTGTTTTGGCATAAATTCTTGAAGGAATGACAGTTGATAGTCATTCATGCATTCGTAAGTAAAGGACATACTATTTATGGCGCGTGTTTTGTTATGAGTTCTTAAAGGAATGACGGTTCAGTGTCATCCATGCATTCGTAAGTAAAGGACAAACTTTTAATGGCGCGTGTTATGGTATGAGTTCTTGAAGGAATGACGGTTCAGTGTCATCCATGCATTCGTAGGTAAGAGACATACTTTTGATGGCGCGTGTTTTGGTATGAATTCTTGAAGGAATGACGGTTTAGTGTCATCCATGCAATCGTAGGTAAAGGACATACTTTTAATGGCGCGTGTTTTGGTATGAGTTCTTAAAGGAATGACGGTTCAGTGTCATCCATGCATTCGTAGGTAAAGGACATACTTTTGATGGCGAGTGTTTTGGAATGAGTTCTTGAAGGAATGACCGTTCAGTGTCATACATGCATTCGTAGGTAAAGGACATGCTTTTAATGGCGCGTGTTTTGGTATGAGTTCTTAAAGGAATGACGGTTCAGTGTCATCCATGCATTCGTAGGTAAAGGACGTACTTTTAATGGCGCGTGTTTTGGTATGCGTTTTTTGAAGAAATGACCGTTCAGTGTCATTCATGCATTCGAATGTAAAGGACATACTTTTAATGGCGCGTCTTTTGGCATGAGTTTTTGAAGAAATGACGGTTCGGTGTCATCCATGCATTCGTAGGTAAAGTACATACTATTTATGGCGCGTGTTTTGGTATGAGTTCATGAAGGAATGACCGTTCAATGTCATCCATGCATTCGTAGGTAAAGGACATTCTTTTGTTGGTGCGAGTTTTGGTATGAGTTCTTAAAGGAATGACGGTTCAGTGTCATCCGTGCATTCGTAGGTAAAGGACATACTTTTAATGGCGCGTGTTTTGGTATGAGTTCTTAAAGGAATGACGGTTCAGTGTCATCCATGCATTCGTAGGTAAAGGACATACTTTTAATGGCGCGTGTTTTGGTATGCGTTTTTGAAGAAATGACGGTTCAGTGTCATCCATGCATTCGTAGGTAAAGGACATAATTTTAATGGCGCGTGTCTTGGTATGAGTTCTTGAAGGAATGACAGTTGATAGTCATTCATGCATTCGTAAGTAAAGGACATACTATTGATGGAGCGTGTTTTGGCATGAGTTCATGAAGAAATGACCGTTCAGTGTCATCCATGCATTCGTAGGTAAAGGACATTCTTTTGATGGCGCGTGATTTGGTATGAGTTCTTAAAGGAATGACGGTTCAGTGTCATACATGCATTCGTAGGTAAAGGACATACTTTTGATGGCGCGTGTTTTGGTATGAGTTCTTGAAGGAATGACGGTTGATAGTCATTCATGCATTCGCAGGTAAAGGACTTACTTTTGATGGCGCGTGTTTTGGTATGAGTTTTTAAAGGAATGACGGTTCAGTGTCATCCATGCATTCGTAGGTAAAGGACATACTTTTGATGGCGCGTGTTTTGGTATGAATTCTTGAAGGAATGACGGTTTAGTGTCATCCATGCATTCGTAGGTAAAGGACATACTTTTAATGGCGCGTGTTTTGGTATGAGTTCTTAAAGGAATGACGGTTCAGTGTCATCCATGCATTTGTAGGTAAAGGACATACTTTTGATGGCGAGTGTTTTGGAATGAATTCTTGAAGGAATGACCGTTCAGTGTCATACATGCATTCGTAGGTAAAGGACATACTTTTAATGGCGCGTGTTTTGGTATGAGTTCTTAAAGGAATGACGGTTCAGTGTCATCCATGCATTCGTAGGTAAAGGACGTACTTTTAATGGCGCGTGTTTTGGTATGCGTTTTTTGAAGAAATGACCGTTCAGTGTCATTCATGCATTCGTATGTAAAGGACATACTTTTAATGGCGCGTCTTTTGGCATGAGTTTTTGAAGAAATGACGGTTCGGTGTCATCCATGCATTCGTAGGTAAAGTACATACTATTGATGGCGCGTGTTTTGGCATAAGTTCATGAAGGAATGACCGTTCAATGTCATCCATGCATTCGTAGGTAAAGGACATTCTTTTGTTGGTGCGAGTTTTGGTATGAGTTCTTAATGGAATGACGGTTCAGTGTCATCCGTGCATTCGTAGGTAAAGGACATACTTTTAATGGCGCGTGTTTTGGTATGAGTTCTTAAAGGAATGACGGTTCAGTGTCATCCATGCATTCGTAGGTAAAGGACATACTTTTAATGGCGCGTGTTTTGGTATGCGTTTTTGAAGAAATGACGGTTCAGTGTCATCCATGCATTCGTAGGTAAAGGACATAATTTTAATGGCGCGTGTCTTGGTATGAGTTCTTGAAGGAATGACAGTTGATAGTCATTCATGCATTCGTAAGTAAAGGACATACTATTGATGGCGCGTGTTTTGGCATAAATTCTTGAAGGAATGACAGTTGATAGTCATTCATGCATTCGTAAGTAAAGGACATACTATTTATGGCGCGTGTTTTGTTATGAGTTCTTAAAGGAATGACGGTTCAGTGTCATCCATGCATTCGTAAGTAAAGGACAAACTTTTAATGGCGCGTGTTATGGTATGAGTTCTTGAAGGAATGACGGTTCAGTGTCATCCATGCATTCGTAGGTAAGAGACATACTTTTGATGGCGCGTGTTTTGGTATGAGTTTTTAAAGAAATGACGGTTCAGTGTCATCCATGCATTCGTAAGTAAAGGACATACTTTTGATGGCGCGTGTTTTGGTATGAATTCTTGAAGGAATGACGGTTTAGTGTCATCCATGCAATCGTAGGTAAAGGACATACTTTTAATGGCGCGTGTTTTGGTATGAGTTCTTAAAGGAATGACGGTTCAGTGTCATCCATGCATTCGTAGGTAAAGGACATACTTTTGATGGCGAGTGTTTTGGAATGAGTTCTTGAAGGAATGACCGTTCAGTGTCATACATGCATTCGTAGGTAAAGGACATGCTTTTAATGGCGCGTGTTTTGGTATGAGTTCTTAAAGGAATGACGGTTCAGTGTCATCCATGCATTCGTAGGTAAAGGACGTACTTTTAATGGCGCGTGTTTTGGTATGCGTTTTTTGAAGAAATGACCGTTCAGTGTCATTCATGCATTCGAATGTAAAGGACATACTTTTAATGGCGCGTCTTTTGGCATGAGTTTTTGAAGAAATGACGGTTCGGTGTCATCCATGCATTCGTAGGTAAAGTACATACTATTTATGGCGCGTGTTTTGGTATGAGTTCATGAAGGAATGACCGTTCAATGTCATCCATGCATTCGTAGGTAAAGGACATTCTTTTGTTGGTGCGAGTTTTGGTATGAGTTCTTAAAGGAATGACGGTTCAGTGTCATCCGTGCATTCGTAGGTAAAGGACATACTTTTAATTGCGCGTGTTTTGGTATGAGTTCTTAAAGGAATGACGGTTCAGTGTCATCCATGCATTCGTAGGTAAAGGACATACTTTTAATGGCGCGTGTTTTGGTATGCGTTTTTGAAGAAATGACGGTTCAGTGTCATCCATGCATTCGTAGGTAAAGGACATAATTTTAATGGCGCGTGTCTTGGTATGAGTTCTTGAAGGAATGACAGTTGATAGTCATTCATGCATTCGTAAGTAAAGGACATACTATTGATGGAGCGTGTTTTGGCATGAGTTCATGAAGAAATGACCGTTCAGTGTCATCCATGCATTCGTAGGTAAAGGACATTCTTTTGATGGCGCGTGATTTGGTATGAGTTCTTAAAGGAATGACGGTTCAGTGTCATACATGCATTCGTAGGTAAAGGACATACTTTTGATGGCGCGTGTTTTGGTATGAGTTCTTGAAGGAATGACGGTTGATAGTCATTCATGCATTCGCAGGTAAAGGACTTACTTTTGATGGCGCGTGTTTTGGTATGAGTTTTTAAAGGAATGACGGTTCAGTGTCATCCATGCATTCGTAGGTAAAGGACATACTTTTTATGGCGCGTGTTTTGGTATGAATTCTTAAAGGAATGACGGTTTAGTGTCATCCATGCATTTGTAGGTAAAGGACATACTTTTAATGGCGCGTGTTTTGGTATGAGTTCTTAAAGGAATGACGGTTCAGTGTCATCCATGCATTCGTAGGTAAAGGACATACTTTTGATGGCGAGTGTTTTGGTATGAGTTTTTGAAGAAATGACGGTTCAGTGTCATCCATGCATTCGTAGGTAAAGGACGTACTTTTAATAGCGCGTGTTTCGGTATGCGTTTTTGAAGAAATGACCGTTCAGTGTCATTCATGCATTCGTATGTAAAGGACATACTTTTAATGGCGCATGTTTTGGCATGAGTTTTTGAAGGAATGACGGTTCAGTGTCATCCATGCATTCGTAGGTAAAGGACATACTTTTAATGGCGCGTGTTATGATATGAGTTCTTGAAGGAATGACGGTTTAGTTTCATCTACGCATTCTTAGGTAAAGGACATACTTTTGATGGCGCGTGTCTTGGTATGAGTTCTTGAAGGAAGACAGTTGATAGTCATTCATGCATTCGTAGGTAAAGGACATACTTTTGATGGCGCGTGTTTTGGTATGAGTTCTTGAAGGAATGACGGTTCAGTGTCATACATGCATTCGTAGGTAAAGTACTTACTATTGTTGGCGCGTGTTTTGGCATGAGTTCATGAAGGAATGACCGTTCAGTGTCATCCATGCATTCGTAGGTATTGGACGTACTTTTAATGGCGCGTGTTTTGGTATGAGTTCTTAAAGGAATGACGGTTCAGTGTCATTCATGCATTAGTATGTAAAGGACATACTTTTAATGGCGCGTGTTTTGGCATGAGTTTTTGAAGGAATGACGGTTCAGTGTCATCCATGAATTCGTAGGTAAAGGACATACTTTTAATGGCGCGTGTTATGTTATGAGTTTTTGAAGGAATGACGGTTAAGTGTCATCTATGCATTCGTAGGTAAAGGACATACTTTTGATGGCGCGTGTCTTGGTATGAGTTCTTGAAAGAATGACAGTTGATAGTCATTCATGTATTCGTAGGTAAAGGACATACTTTTGATGGCGCGTGTTTTGGTATGAGTTCTTAAAGGAATGACGGTTCAGTGTCATCCATGGATTCGTAGGTAAAGGACATACTTTTAATGGCGCGTGTTTTGGTATGCGTTTTTGAAGAAATGACCGTTCAGTGTCCATCATGCAATTGTATGTAAAGGACATACTTTTAATGGCGCGTGTTTTGGTATGAGTTCTTGAAGGAATGGCAGTTGATAGTCATTCATGCATTCGTAGGTAAAGGGCATACTTTTGATGGCGCGTGTTTTGGTATGAGTTCTTGAAGGAATGACAGTTTATAGTCATTCGTGCATTCGTAGGTAAAAGACATACTATTGATGGCGCGTGTTTTGGCATGAGTTCATGAAGGAATGACCGTTCAGTGTCATCCATGCATTCGTAGGTAAAGGACATTCTTTTGATGGCGCGTGTTTTGGTATGAGTTCTTGAAGGAATGACGGTTCAGTGTCATCCATGCATTCGTAGGTAAAGAACATACTTTTGATGGCGCGTGTCTTGGTATGAGTTCTTAAAGGAATGACAGTTTATAGTCATTTATGCATTCGTAAGTAAAGGACATACTATTGATGGCGCGTGTTTTGGCATGAGTTCTTGAAGGAATGACGGTTCAGTGTCATACATGCATTCGTAGGTAAAGTACATACTATTGATGGCGCGTGTTTTGGCATGAGTTCATTAGGAATGACCGTTCAGTGTCATCCATGCATTCGTAGGTAAAGGACATTCTTTTGATGGCGCGAGTTTTGGTATGAGTTCTTAAAGGAATGACGGTTCAGTGTCATCCATGCATTCGTAGGTAAAGGACATACTTTTAATGGCGCGTGTTTTGGTATGCGTTTTTGAAGAAATGACCGTTCAGTGTCCATCATGCATTCGTATGTAAAGGACATACTTTTAATGGCGCGTGTTTTGGCATGAGTTTTTGAAGGAAGGACGGTTCAGTGTCATCCATGCATTCGTAGGTAATGGACATACTTTTGATGGCGAGTGTTTTGGTATGAGTTCTTAAAGGAATGACCGTTCAGTGTCATACATGCATTCGTAGGTAAAGGACATACTTTTAATGGCGCGTGTTTTGGTATGAGTTCTTAAAGGAATGACGGTTCAGTGTCATCCATGCATTCGTAGGTAAAGGACGTACTTTTAATGGCGCGTGTTTTGGTATGCGTTTTTGAAGAAATGACCGTTCAGTGTCATTCATGCATTCGTATGTAAAGGACATACTTTTAATGGCGCGTGTTTTGGTATGAGATCTTGAAGGAATGACGGTTTAGTGTCATCCATGCATTCGTAGGTAAAGGACATACTGTTGATGGCGCGTGTTTTGGCATGAGTTCATGAAGGAATGACCGTTCAGTGTCATCCATGCATTCGTAGGTAAAGGACATTCTTTTGATGGCTGTGTTTTGGTATTAGTTCTTAAAGGAATGACGGTTCAGCGTCATACATGCAATCGTAGGTATTGGACATACTTTTAATGGCGCGTGTTATGGTATGAGTTCTTGAAGGAATGACGGTTCAGTGTCATCCATGCATTCGTAGGTAAAGGACATACTTTAATGGCGCGTGTTATGGTATGAATTCTTGAAGGAATGACGGTTCAGTGTCATCCATGCATTCGTAGGTAAAGGACATACTTTTGATGGCGCGTGTTTTGGTATGAGTTCTTGAAGGAATGACGGTTCAGTGTCATCTATGCATTCGTAGGTAAAGGACATACTTTTAATGGCGCGTGTTTTTGTATGAGTTCTTAAAGGAATGACGGTTCAGTGTCATCTCTGCATTCGTAGGTAAAGGACATACTTTTGATGGCGCGTGTTTTGGTATGAGTTCTTGAAGGAATGACCGTTCAGTGTCATCCATGCATTCGTAGGTAAAGGACATACTATTGATGGCGCGTGTTTTGGCATGAGTTCATGAATGAATGACCGTTCAGTGTCATCCATGCATTCGTAGGTAAAGGACATTCTTTTGATGGCGCGTGTTTTGGTATGAGTTCTTAAAGGAATGACGGTTCAGTGTCATCCATGCATTCGTAGGTAAAGAACATACTTTTGATGGCGCGTGTTTTTTTGTATGAGTTCTTAAAGGAATGACGGTTCAGTGTCATACATGCATTCGTAGGTAAAGGACATACTTTTGATGGCGCGTGTTTTTTTGTATAAGTTCTTGAAGAAATGTCGGTTCAGTTTCATCCATGCATTCGTAGGTAAAGTACAAACTTTTGACGGCGCGTGTTTTGGTATGAGTTCTTAAAGGAATGACGGTTCAGTGTCATCCATACATTCGTAGGTAAAGAACATACTTTTGATGGCGCTTGTTTTTGTATGAGTTCTTGAAGGAATGACGGTTGATAGTCATTCATGCATTCGTAGGTAAAGGACTTACTTTTGATGGCGCGTGTTTTGGTATGAATTCTTGAAGGAATGACGGTTTAGTGTCATCCATGCATTCGTAGGTAAAGGACAAACTTTTAATGGCGCGTGTTTTGTTATGAGTTCTTAAAGGAATGACGGTTCAGTGTCATCCATGCATTCGTAGGTAAAGGACATACTTTTAATGGCGCGTGTTTTGGTATGAGTTCTTAAAGGAATGACGGTTCAGTGTCATCCATGCATTCGTAGGTAAAGGACATACTTTTAATGGCGCGTGTTTTGGTATGAGTTCTTAAAGGAATGACGGTTCAGTGTCATCCATGCATTCGTAGGTAAAGGACATACTTGTAATGGCGCGTGTTTTGGTATGCGTTTTTGAAGAAATGACGGTTCAGTGTCATCCATGCATTCGTAGGTAAAGGACATAATTTTAATGGCGCGTGTCTTGGTATGAGTTCTTGAAGGAATGACAGTTGATAGTCATTCATGCATTCGTAAGTAAAGGACATACTATTGATGGAGCGTGTTTTGGCATGAGTTCATGAAGAAATGACCGTTCAGTGTCATCCATGCATTCGTAGGTAAAGGACATTCTTTTGATGGCGCGTGATTTGGTATGAGTTCTTAAAGGAATGACGGTTCAGTGTCATACATGCATTCGTAGGTAAAGGACATACTTTTGATGGCGCGTGTTTTGGTATGAGTTCTTGAAGGAATGACGGTTGATAGTCATTCATGCATTCGCAGGTAAAGGACTTACTTTTGATGGCGCGTGTTTTGGTATGAGTTTTTAAAGGAATGACGGTTCAGTGTCATCCATGCGTTCGTAGGTAAAGGACATACTTTTTATGGCGCGTGTTTTGGTATGAATTCTTAAAGGAATGACGGTTTAGTGTCATCCATGCATTTGTAGGTAAAGGACATACTTTTAATGGCGCGTGTTTTGGTATGAGTTCTTAAAGGAATGACGGTTCAGTGTCATCCATGCATTCGTAGGTAAAGGACATACTTTTGATGGCGAGTGTTTTGGTATGAGTTTTTGAAGAAATGACGGTTCAGTGTCATCCATGCATTCGTAGGTAAAGGACGTACTTTTAATAGCGCGTGTTTCGGTATGCGTTTTTGAAGAAATGACCGTTCAGTGTCATTCATGCATTCGTATGTAAAGGACATACTTTTAATGGCGCATGTTTTGGCATGAGTTTTTGAAGGAATGACGGTTCAGTGTCATCCATGCATTCGTAGGTAAAGGACATACTTTTAATGGCGCGTGTTATGATATGAGTTCTTGAAGGAATGACGGTTTAGTTTCATCTACGCATTCGTAGGTAAAGGACATACTTTTGATGGCGCGTGTCTTGGTATGAGTTCTTGAAGGAAGACAGTTGATAGTCATTCATGCATTCGTAGGTAAAGGACATACTTTTGATGGCGCGTGTTTTGGTATGAGTTCTTGAAGGAATGACGGTTCAGTGTCATACATGCATTCGTAGGTAAAGTACTTACTATTGTTGGCGCGTGTTTTGGCATGAGTTCATGAAGGAATGACCGTTCAGTGTCATCCATGCATTCGTAGGTAAAAGACATTCTTTTGATGGCGCGAGTTTTGGTATGAGTTCTTAAAAGAATGACGGTTCAGTGTCATCCATGCATTCGTAGGTAAAGGACGTACTTTTAATGGCGCGTGTTTTGGTATGAGTTCTTAAAGGAATGACGGTTCAGTGTCATTCATGCATTCGTATGTAAAGGACATACTTTTAATGGCGCGTGTTTTGGCATGAGTTTTTGAAGGAATGACGGTTCAGTGTCATCCATGAATTCGTAGGTAAAGGACATACTTTTAATGGCGCGTGTTATGTTATGAGTTTTTGAAGGAATGACGGTTAAGTGTCATCTATGCATTCGTAGGTAAAGGACATACTTTTGATGGCGCGTGTCTTGGTATGAGTTCTTGAAAGAATGACAGTTGATAGTCATTCATGTATTCGTAGGTAAAGGACATACTTTTGATGGCGCGTGTTTTGGTATGAGTTCTTAAAGGAATGACGGTTCAGTGTCATCCATGGATTCGTAGGTAAAGGACATACTTTTAATGGCGCGTGTTTTGGTATGCGTTTTTTAAGAAATGACCGTTCAGTGTCCATCATGCAATTGTATGTAAAGGACATACTTTTAATGGCGCGTGTTTTGGTATGAGTTCTTGAAGGAATGGCAGTTGATAATCATTCATGCATTCGTAGGTAAAGGGCATACTTTTGATGGCGCGTGTTTTGGTATGAGTTCTTGAAGGAATGACAGTTTATAGTCATTCGTGCATTCGTAGGTAAAAGACATACTATTGATGGCGCGTGTTTTGGCATGAGTTCAAGAAGGAATGACCGTTCAGTGTCATCCATGCATTCGTAGGTAAAGGACATTCTTTTGATGGCGCGTGTTTTGGTATGAGTTCTTGAAGGAATGACGGTTCAATGTCATCCATGCATTCGTAGGTAAAGAACATACTTTTGATGGCGCGTGTCTTGGTATGAGTTCTTAAAGGAATGACAGTTGATAGTCATTTATGCATTCGTAAGTAAAGGACATACTATTGATGGCGCGTGTTTTGGCATGAGTTCTTGAAGGAATGACGGTTCAGTGTCATACATGCATTCGTAGGTAAAGTACATACTATTGATGGCGCGTGTTTTGGCATGAGTTCATTAGGAATGACCGTTCAGTGTCATCCATGCATTCGTAGGTAAAGGACATTCTTTTGATGGCGCGAGTTTTGGTATGAGTTCTTAAAGGAATGACGGTTCAGTGTCATCCATGCATTCGTAGGTAAAGGACATACTTTTAATGGCGCGTGTTTTGGTATGCGTTTTTGAAGAAATGACCGTTCAGTGTCCATCATGCATTCGTATGTAAAGGACATACTTTTAATGGCGCGTGTTTTGGCATGAGTTTTTGAAGGAAGGACGGTTCAGTGTCATCCATGCATTCGTAGGTAATGGACATACTTTTGATGGCGAGTGTTTTGGTATGAGTTCTTAAAGGAATGACCGTTCAGTGTCATACATGCATTCGTAGGTAAAGGACATACTTTTAATGGCGCGTGTTTTGGTATGAGTTCTTAAAGGAATGACGGTTCAGTGTCATCCATGCATTCGTAGGTAAAGGACGTACTTTTAATGGCGCGTGTTTTGGAATGCGTTTTTGAAGAAATGACCGTTCAGTGTCATTCATGCATTCGTATGTAAAGGACATACTTTTAATGGCGCGTGTTTTGGTATGAGATCTTGAAGGAATGACGGTTTAGTGTCATCCATGCATTCGTAGGTAAAGGACATACTGTTGATGGCGCGTGTTTTGGCATGAGTTCATGAAGGAATGACCGTTCAGTGTCATCCATGCATTCGTAGGTAAAGGACATTCTTTTGATGGCTGTGTTTTGGTATTAGTTCTTAAACGAATGACGGTTCAGTGTCATCCATGCATTCGTAGGTAAAGAACATTCTTTTGATGGCGCGTGTTTTGGTATGAGTTCTTAAACGAATGACGGTTCAGTGTCATCCATGCATTCGTAGGTAAAGAACATACTTTTGATGGCGCGTGTTTTTTTGTATGAGTTCTTAAAGGAATGACGGTTCAGCGTCATACATGCAATCTTAGGTATTGGACATACTTTTAATGGCGCGTGTTATGGTATGAGTTCTTGAAGGAATGACGGTTCAGTGTCATCCATGCATTCGTAGGTAAAGGACATACTTTAATGGCGCGTGTTATGGTATGAATTCTTGAAGGAATGACGGTTCAGTGTCATCCATGCATTCGTAGGTAAAGGACATACTTTTGATGGCGCGTGTTTTGGTATGAGTTCTTGAAGGAATGACGGTTCAGTGTCATCTATGCATTCGTAGGTAAAGGACATACTTTTAATGGCGCGTGTTTTTGTATGAGTTCTTAAAGGAATGACGGTTCAGTGTCATCCCTGCATTCGTAGGTAAAGGACATACTTTTGATGGCGCGTGTTTTGGTATGAGTTCTTGAAGGAATGACCGTTCAGTGTCATCCATGCATTCGTAGGTAAAGGACATACTATTGATGGCGCGTGTTTTGGCATGAGTTCATGAATGAATGACCGTTCAGTGTCATCCATGCATTCGTAGGTAAAGGACATTCTTTTGATGGCGCGTGTTTTGGTATGAGTTCTTAAAGGAATGACGGTTCAGTGTCATCCATGCATTCGTAGGTAAAGAACATACTTTTGATGGCGCGTGTTTTTTTGTATGAGTTCTTAAAGGAATGACGGTTCAGTGTCATACATGCATTCGTAGGTAAAGGACATACTTTTGATGGCGCGTGTTTTTTTGTATAAGTTCTTGAAGAAATGTCGGTTCAGTTTCATCCATGCATTCGTAGGTAAAGTACAAACTTTTGACGGCGCGTGTTTTGGTATGAGTTCTTAAAGGAATGACGGTTCAGTGTCATCCATGCATTCGTAGGTAAAGAACATACTTTTGATGGCGCTTGTTTTTGTATGAGTTCTTGAAGGAATGACGGTTGATAGTCATTCATGCATTCGTAGGTAAAGGACTTACTTTTGATGGCGCGTGTTTTGGTATGAATTCTTGAAGGAATGACGGTTTAGTGTCATCCATGCATTCGTAGGTAAAGGACAAACTTTTAATGGCGCGTGTTTTGGTATGAGTTCTTAAAGGAATGACGGTTCAGTGTCATCCATGCATTCGTAGGTAAAGGACATACTTTAATGGCGCGTGTTTTAGTATGAGTTCTTGAAGAAATGACCGTTCAGTGTCCATCATGCATTCGTATGTAAAGGACATACTTTTAATGGCGCGTGTTTTGGCATGAGTTTTTGAAGGAATGACGGTTCAGTGTCATCCATGCATTTGTAGGTAAAGGACATACTTTTGATGGCGAGTGTTTTGGTATGAGTTCTTGAAAGAATGACCGTTCAGTGTCATACATGCATTCGTAGGTAAAGGACATACTTTTAATGGCGCGTGTTTTGGTATGAGTTCTTAAAGGAATGACGGTTCAGTGTCATCTATGCATTATAAGGTAAAGGACGTACTTTTAATGGCGTGTGTTTTGGTATGCGTTTTTGAAGAAATGACCGTTCAGTGTTATTGATGCATTCGTATGTAAAGGACATACTTTTAATGGCGCGTGTTTTGGCATGAGTTTTTGAAGGAATGACGGTTCAGTGTCATCCATGCATTCGTAGGTAAAGGACATACTTTTAATTGCGCGTGTTATGGTATGAGTTCATGAAGGAATGACCGTTCAGTGTCATCCATGCATTCGTAGGTAAAGGACATTCTTTTGATGGCGCGTGTTTTGGTATGAGTTCTTAAACGAATGACGGTTAAGTGTCATCCATGCATTCGTAGGTAAAGAACATACTTTTGATGGCGCGTGTTTTGTTATGAGTTCTTGAAGGATTGACGGTTCAGTGTCATCCATGCATCCGTAGGTATTGGACATACTTTTAATGGCGCGTGTTATGGTATGAGTTCATGAAGGAATGTCCGTTCATTGTCATCCATGCATTCGTAGGTAAAGGACATTCTTTTGATGGCGCGTGTTTTGGTATGAGTTCATAAACGAATGACGGTTCAGTGTCATCCATGCATTCGTAGGTAAAGAACATACTTTTGATGGCGCGTGTTTTGGCATGAGTTCATGAAGGAATGACCGTTCAGTGTCATCCATGCATTCGTAGGTAAAGGACATTCTTTTGATGGCGCGTGTTTTGGTATGAGTTCTTGAAGGAATGACGGTTCAATGTCATCCATGCATTCGTAGGTAAAGAACATACTTTTGATGGCGCGTGTCTTGGTATGAGTTCTTAAAGGAATGACAGTTGATAGTCATTTATGCATTCGTAAGTAAAGGACATACTATTGATGGCGCGTGTTTTGGCATGAGTTCTTGAAGGAATGACGGTTCAGTGTCATACATGCATTCGTAGGTAAAGTACATACTATTGATGGCGCGTGTTTTGGCATGAGTTCATTAGGAATGACCGTTCAGTGTCATCCATGCATTCGTAGGTAAAGGACATTCTTTTGATGGCGCGAGTTTTGGTATGAGTTCTTAAAGGAATGACGGTTCAGTGTCATCCATGCATTCGTAGGTAAAGGACATACTTTTAATGGCGCGTGTTTTGGTATGCGTTTTTGAAGAAATGACCGTTCAGTGTCCATCATGCATTCGTATGTAAAGGACATACTTTTAATGGCGCGTGTTTTGGCATGAGTTTTTGAAGGAAGGACGGTTCAGTGTCATCCATGCATTCGTAGGTAATGGACATACTTTTGATGGCGAGTGTTTTGGTATGAGTTCTTAAAGGAATGACCGTTCAGTGTCATACATGCATTCGTAGGTAAAGGACATACTTTTAATGGCGCGTGTTTTGGTATGAGTTCTTAAAGGAATGACGGTTCAGTGTCATCCATGCATTCGTAGGTAAAGGACGTACTTTTAATGGCGCGTGTTTTGGTATGCGTTTTTGAAGAAATGACCGTTCAGTGTCATTCATGCATTCGTATGTAAAGGACATACTTTTAATGGCGCGTGTTTTGGTATGAGATCTTGAAGGAATGACGGTTTGGTGTCATCCATGCATTCGTAGGTAAAGGACATACTGTTGATGGCGCGTGTTTTGGCATGAGTTCATGAAGGAATGACCGTTCAGTGTCATTCATGCATTCGTAGGTAAAGGACATTCTTTTGATGGCTGTGTTTTGGTATTAGTTCTTAAACGAATGACGGTTCAGTGTCATCCATGCATTCGTAGGTAAAGAACATTCTTTTGATGGCGCGTGTTTTGGTATGAGTTCTTAAGCGAATGACGGTTCAGTGTCATCCATGCATTCGTAGGTAAAGAACATACTTTTGATGGCGCGTGTTTTTTTGTATGAGTTCTTAAAGGAATGACGGTTCAGCGTCATACATGCAATCTTAGGTATTGGACATACTTTTAATGGCGCGTGTTATGGTATGAGTTCTTGAAGGAATGACGGTTCAGTGTCATTCATGCATTCGTAGGTAAAGGACATACTTTAATGGCGCGTGTTATGGTATGAATTCTTGAAGGAATGACGGTTCAGTGTCATCTATGCATTCGTAGGTAAAGGACATACTTTTAATGGCGCGTGTTTTTGTATGAGTTCTTAAAGGAATGACGGTTCAGTGTCATCCCTGCATTCGTAGGTAAAGGACATACTTTTGATGGCGCGTGTTTTGGTATGAGTTCTTGAAGGAATGACCGTTCAGTGTCATCCATGCATTCGTAGGTAAAGGACATACTATTGATGGCGCGTGTTTTGGCATGAGTTCATGAATGAATGACCGTTCAGTGTCATCCATGCATTCGTAGGTAAAGGACATTCTTTTGATGGCGCGTGTTTTGGTATGAGTTCTTAAAGGAATGACGGTTCAGTGTCATCCATGCATTCGTAGGTAAAGAACATACTTTTGATGGCGCGTGTTTTTTTGTATGAGTTCTTAAAGGAATGACGGTTCAGTGTCATACATGCATTCGTAGGTAAAGGACATACTTTTGATGGCGCGTGTTTTTTTGTATAAATTCTTGAAGAAATGTCGGTTCAGTTTCATCCATGCATTCGTAGGTAAAGTACAAACTTTTGACGGCGCGTGTTTTGGTATGAGTTCTTAAAGGAATGACGGTTCAGTGTCATCCATGCATTCGTAGGTAAAGAACATACTTTTGATGGCGCTTGTTTTTGTATGAGTTCTTGAAGGAATGACGGTTGATAGTCATTCATGCATTCGTAGGTAAAGGACTTACTTTTGATGGCGCGTGTTTTGGTATGAATTCTTGAAGGAATGACGGTTTAGTGTCATCCATGCATTCGTAGGTAAAGGACAAACTTTTAATGGCGCGTGTTTTGGTATGAGTTCTTAAAGGAATGACGGTTCAGTGTCATCCATGCATTCGTAGGTAAAGGACATACTTTTAATGGCGCGTGTTTTGGTATGAGTTCTTAAAGGAATGACGGTTCAGTGTCATCCATGCATTCGTAGGTAAAGGACATACTTTAATGGCGCGTGTTTTGGTATGAGTTCTTGAAGAAATGACCGTTCAGTGTCCATCATGCATTCGTATGTAAAGGACATACTTTTAATGGCGCGTGTTTTGGCATGAGTTTTTGAAGGAATGACGGTTCAGTGTCATCCATGCATTTGTAGGTAAAGGACATACTTTTGATGGCGAGTGTTTTGGTATGAGTTCTTGAAAGAATGACCGTTCAGTGTCATACATGCATTCGTAGGTAAAGGACATACTTTTAATGGCGCGTGTTTTGGTATGAGTTCTTAAAGGAATGACGGTTCAGTGTCATCTATGCATTATAAGGTAAAGGACGTACTTTTAATGGCGTGTGTTTTGGTATGCGTTTTTGAAGAAATGACCGTTCAGTGTTATTGATGCATTCGTATGTAAAGGACATACTTTTAATGGCGCGTGTTTTGGCATGAGTTTTTGAAGGAATGACGGTTCAGTGTCATCCATGCATTCGTAGGTAAAGGACATACTTTTAATTGCGCGTGTTATGGTATGAGTTCATGAAGGAATGACCGTTCAGTGTCATCCATGCATTCGTAGGTAAAGGACATTCTTTTGATGGCGCGTGTTTTGGTATGAGTTCTTAAACGAATGACGGTTAAGTGTCATCCATGCATTCGTAGGTAAAGAACATACTTTTGATGGCGCGTGTTTTGTTATGAGTTCTTGAAGGATTGACGGTTCAGTGTCATCCATGCATCAGTAGGTATTGGACATACTTTTAATGGCGCGTGTTATGGTATGAGTTCATGAAGGAATGTCCGTTCATTGTCATCCATGCATTCGTAGGTAAAGGACATTCTTTTGATGGCGCGTGTTTTGGTATGAGTTCTTAAACGAATGACGGTTCAGTGTCATCCATGCATTCGTAGGTAAAGAACATACTTTTGATGGCGCGTATTTTTTTGTATGAGTTCTTGAAGGAATGACCGTTCAGTGTCATCCATGCATTTGTGGGTAAAGAACATACTTTTGATGATGCGTGTTTTGTTATGAGTTCTTGAAGGAATGACGGTTTAGTGTCATCCATGCATCCGTAGGTATTGGACATACTTTGAATGGCGCGTGTTATGGTATGAGTTCTTGAAGGAATGACGGTTCAGTGTCATCCATGCATTCGTAGGTAAAGGACATACTTTTGATGGCGCGTGTTTTGGTATGTGTAAGTGATGCATGACTTGGTGTGAAGTTATAAGGAATAAGTTTGTGCAATAGGTGCGATTAAGGAGTAACTAGGAAATGTGTGTTTGACGTCATGTAATGTTTACTTGGGAGAGAGATGGTAAACAAGGACAGTGTATGTTAGGCCGTGGAAGAGTGATGTCCTTGGTCTTGATGTGATAGTAGTAACGAAGTACAGAAGTGATGTTGCTATAGGATATATTGATTAAAGTTGTTATCTACAACCAAAGGCTTTATCAAGTATTGTTCAAGTTTGAGTTATGTTACTACTGTTATGAAGATCTCTTTGTTACAAATGGTGGAGCAGCAGAAATCAAGACCAGAATTATAGAGAGACACATTACAGAGTCTACTTTATGTACAGTGGTTGGAACTGTTAGAAGTTGACCTGCCTGCCTGTCTTGGAGTAGGTAACTTTAGGGAATCTACCACTAATTACCCTGTGAGTCATGGTATATGACTGTGGCTGTATTTGCTGAACTGTGGAAGTATTTTTCTACGCTAGGAGTCATTGTATATGTCTGATGTACTGATTTATTTGTGGTGCTATTTGTGAGTTGTGGAGTCGTGGAGCTACACTGTGGAACAGTAGAATTGTGGAATTGTATTGAAGCTGATAAATTGTGAAATCCGAAGCTGTTCTAGTTATGAATCGTCCGAAGCTGTCCTATACTGAAGTCAAGTTCTGAAGTCTATCAAGGTCGTCGTTACAGTTTATCGCTATCCGGTTTGACGTGGCCATATACTATCGCCTATTGACAGTTGTGTGAACTTTTTGGCATAGTAAGCGGGCGTTCTTGCATCGTTGCAACCGCTAATATAGGCATATAACGTCTGCAGAGGACATATCTTTGCATAGACTATTTGGTGCCGGATACAGTAACTTTCTTGCTTACTGTTTGCTGACTGTATTCAATACGTCGGTGGAAGGTATTCAAGTTCATACGCAAGGTCGACACAACGGTTACCGGAAGATTTCAAGGTTGGAGCAACGGTTACCGGAAGATTTCAAGGTTGGGAAAGGACATTTGAAGCTGATTCGTTGGGAACATTTGGGAACTAAGGAACATTTGTCGTTGATCTGCTATCAAGGTCGAGGACGACGGACGTGATACAACGGACGTGGATACACTTGGATTGGAGGATCATAAGTTAAGTTAACATTTTATTTAACTACTTATCTGATCCTAACTATTTCTATTTATTTGTATTATGTATTTTGCGGGCGGTTGGATGGGATTGTCGTGAGGCCACATAGTTTATATCTGGGTGACCCCATGACAATGGAACTCTATTAGGCTATTTGCATGTATTTTTCTTCATTGGGGAGATTCGTCCTTTGAAAAAAGGATTGTGCGGACTTAGACTGTGGGTTTGAGTGGGCTTCCCAACGAATTGAAGTATATGTTATTCGTTTAGTTTGTTAGCGTGCTGGTATCTTGTTTTGGGCTGTTTTGTTTAGCGATTTGTGTCAAAACATTAAGTTTAGTTTACTTGTTGGTATTCTTCTGTCTTTCTGCTAAACTATCTGTGTATCTATATATATATTTATTTGCTTTATGATTTATTTTATGTTATGTTATGTATGCTATTATGCGATATTATACATGCACATATATTCGTAAGTATTGGTAACTTATGTTGATATCTTGGTGGTAATGAATTACCTGTGAGTATTGTGTAGTATACTCTAAAGTTTGTGCACTGAAGATTTAATTGGGTACTACGCTTAGTATTATTGGTTTAGATTTCGAAATATTGCACACGTATAGATTATTGAATTTTCTTTTTAAGTTAATACTTTTTAGTATAGTATAAATAGCGATAATGTCGGACATGGATCCGTTGAGGCTATGGGTGGACATTGCCAAGAGCATGGGATTGAAAGGGGATGCCCTGGGTGATTTCTTGGAGAAAAAAGGGCAGGAGTTTAAGGAAGCGAGGGAGAAGGAGATACAGAGGGAATTGGAAAAAGAACAAAGACAAAGAGAAGAGAGGGAGAGAGACAAAGAGAGAGAGCATGTATTGAAAATGAGGGCACAAGAACTAGAAATAGAATTGGCTAGGCAGCGTGCAGCACCAGTGCATAATACTAATAAACATAATGGTGCGATAAAGAACATTAAGATACAACCTTTTGATGCTAAGACTGAAAGCATTGAGAAGTTTATAAGAGTCTTTGAGACTCACATGAAGATGGTAGGAGTGGCTGAGAACCAGTGGAGCATCCACTTATACCAGGCTATGAGAGGGGGTGCGCATGAGGCACTCGCGTGTATAGAGAACTCTGAGGGATTAGCTTACAGTGAGTTAAAGAAAAAGTTGTTAGTATACTTTAATAAGACCGAAGATTATTACAGGATCCAATTTAATACTAGGGTAATTAATAAATCGGATGATCCACAAAACTTTGTCGCGAACTTAAAGTCTGATCTAATGAATTGGATTGAAATGTCTGAGATTAAACATGAGTTTGGTAGCATGTTAGAACTCTTATTAGTAGACAAAGTGCTGAATATGGTGACACCTGAATTATATGCATTTATAAAGGGAAGAAAAATATATAAAGAAAAAGATCTAGTAAAGGCATTAGCTGATTTTAAAGATAGCCACCCAAATTCAAATTTAGCTAAAAATGAGACCAATAGTGGAGAACTATTTGCTATGAGTAGTTTATCACCCCGGATGGATAGGTTTAGAAAACCTGGTACTTTTGGTATTAAATGTTGGTCATGTGGTGATGTGGGTCACACTCAGGCTAGGTGTAATAAAAAAAATCAGAATGACAACTGGCACAGGAATAATCAGAGAGGTATTAGAAGGGGTGGATGGTTTAATAGGTCGGGAAGAGGCCGGATTAATAACAATAGAGATTGCCATGTTATAATTCAAAGTGACCGGACATCAGACTATAGTCCAGAGTTCAGAGGTGTTAGAGGTAGATCTAGAGATAGGGAAGAGTCGAGAGGTGACAGAGGTAGATCTAGAGATAGGGAAGAGTCCAGAGGTGTTAGAGATAGATCTAGAGATAGGGAAGAGTCGAGATCTGGACATAGGGAAGTATCGAGAGATGCTAGAAATAGATCTAGAAATAGGGAGGAGATTGTATCTACGGTTTTGGATAATACAGGAACATTGGTCCTTTATCCCGCTTTCGTAAATAATCAGATTACGCACATGCTGAAGGATTCTGGGTGTAGTACGGTCGCGGTGCGGAATAGTTTAATCAAACGAGAAGATATGACTGACAATAGAAGAAGAGTTAGGTTAGGAGATGGTTCTGTGGTTGATTGTAGAACCTCATTTATTGATATTGACACACCTTGGGTTAAGGGACGAGTGGAGGCATTAGTTATAGAGTCGCTTCCAGCACCATTGGTATTGGGAAATATTCCAGAAATGATCCAGAACAATTACGACAAATTATTAACGGACTGGATGGATAGAAAGCAGGCACAATCTAAAGTAATATTGCCAGGTAAACATGTACTTTGTATGAGTAAGCCGGAAACAGATGGTAGGAAAATTATAGGAAATAGTTTAATACCTGAACATAATAGGATAGATAGTTGTAGTGTGATGGATATGGATATGAATATTGAAATTATCATGAGTATCACTAAGGTTGATTCATATGATCATGTTGAGGAGATAGATAATAATGAGAATATAGTGAATGAAGATAATGGGATTATGTTAGCAGAATCTGAGATGCTAAATGAAAAATCTGATGTTATGATGAATGAGTCAGAAGTTATAAGGAAAGTGTTAGATATGATAATTGTAGAACCAGAGGTTATGGTTGAGGACTTGAAAACTATAAATATAGAATCAGATGTCAGAGTTGAAGAGTTCGAGGCTATAAGTGATGTTAAAGTGGAAATGTTTGGTGAAGACTCTGTAATTAAGATAAAAGAACAGGTGGAGGTGCGAGATGAGGTGACAGTTAATGTAATAACTGAAGATTGTCAGGAAGATAATAATGTGAAAGTTGAAGCATTGGGAATTAGAGTCTGTCGCGAGAACAATGTTGAGAGAGTTAAAGCATTGGGAACTAGAAATTGGCAAGAAGACAATATTGGGATAATAGAAACATTGGGGACTAAAGAATATTGGAAGGAAGACTGGTTGATATTAGACATAAGAAAAGATGTACTCGATGATATGAAGATAGTTGGGTGTTTGTTCGAATGGGGAGATGGTTTTAGAGATGAAGTGGTTCTAGAAGGAAATGATTATGGGTGAAATAAATATGAGGAGAACTGGGATTGTTGTAAATAATATTTTAAATAAGGTATTTTTTATTATTATATTGAGATATTAACAAATGTTACATTTTTCACAGATTTTGATTTGTGTATTATGATGATGATATTTGATGATGATGATGATGATGATATTTGATGATGATGATGATGAAGTTGATGTTATCTTGCCACACATTGTACCCAAGTCAAGTTATATGTTCTATATTTGAATAGTGTTGTGGTCAAGTGATAATAAAATGTGTGAACATGAGTAAATGAGTGAATGAATTAGATGTAATCATTTTTTTAATTTAAGTAATGACAGTTATATTGATATTTAAGTAAGTAATGGGATGATGACTGGTTGGGACACAGTATAGATATCATTTTTCAGTGATAAGGAAATATTATTCATGTTAGTTATTTTTATATAATAATAGTTGTTGTCTTGAGGAGAACATATGTTGGTGTGCAATTTACACTTTACAATACTTTATTTACTAGGTGCGTAATAGATGTAATGAAAGGAAGTGGGTATTTGTTATGATTTGTTGAAAATTTTAATTAAATAGAGTTGGAGCATTTGTAATAATAGCAGATGTATATTTATAAGTTTTTTTTTTTAAAAGAAAAAATACTAAAGGTATTTTTAAATATGAGTAGGAGGGTGTAAGTGATGCATGACTTGGTGTGAAGTTATAAGGAATAAGTTTGTGCAATAGGTGCGATTAAGGAGTAACTAGGAAATGTGTGTTTGACGTCATGTAATGTTTACTTGGGAGAGAGATGGTAAACAAGGACAGTGTATGTTAGGCCGTGGAAGAGTGATGTCCTTGGTCTTGATGTGATAGTAGTAACGAAGTACAGAAGTGATGTTGCTATAGGATATAATAATTAAAGTTGTTATCTACAACCAAAGGCTTTATCAAGTATTGTTCAAGTTTGAGTTATGTTACTACTGTTATGAAGATCTCTTTGTTACAGTATGAGTTATTGAAGGAATGACGGTTCAGTTTCATCCATGCATTCGTAGGTAAAGGACATACTTTTAATGGCGCGTGTTATGGTATGAGTTCTTGAAGGAATGACGGTTTAGTGTCATCTACGCATTCGTAGGTAAAGGACATACTTTTGATGACGCGTGTCTTGGTATGAGTTCTTGAAGGAATGACAGTTGATAGTCATTCATGCATTCGTAGGTAAAGGACATACTTTTAATGGCGCGTGTCTTGGTATGAGTTCTTGAAGGAATGACCGTTCAGTGTCATCCATGCATTCGTAGGTAAAGGACATACTATTGATGGCGCGTGTTTTGGTATGAGTTCTTAAACAAATGACGGTTCAGTGTCATCCATGCATTCGTAGGTAAAGGACATTCTTTTGATGGCGCGTGTTTTGGTATGCGTTCTTAAAGGAATGACGGTTAAGTGTCATCCATGCATTCGTAGGTAAAGGACATACTATTGATGGCGCGTGTTTTGGTATGAGTTCTTAAAGAAATGACGGTTCAGTGTCATCCATGCATTCGTAGGTAAAAGACATTCTTTTGATGGCGCGTGTTTTGGTATGCGTTCTTAAAGGAATGACAATTAAGTGTCATTCATGCATTCGTAGGTAAAGAACATACTTTTGATGGCGCGTGTTTTTTTGTATGAGTTCTTAAAGGAATGACGGTTCAGTGTCATCCATGCATTCGTAGGTAAAGGACATACTTTTGATGGCGCGTGTTTTGGTATGCGTTCTTAAAGGAATGACAATTAAGTGTCATTCATGCATTCGTAGGTAAAGAACATACTTTTGATGGCGCGTGTTTTTTTGTATGAGATCTTGAAGGAATGACCGTTCAGTGTCATCCATGCATTCGTAGGTAAAGGACATACTATTGATGGCGCGTGTTTTGGTATGAGTTCTTAAAGAAATGACGGTTCAGTGTCATCCATGCATTCGTAGGTAAAGGAAATTCTTTTGATGGCGCGTGTTTTGGTATGCGTTCTTAAAGGAATGACGGTTAAGTGTCATCCATGCATTCGTAGGTAAAGAACATACTTTTGATGGCGCGTGTTTTTTTGTTTGAGTTCTTAAAGGAATGACGGTTCAGTGTCAAACATGCATTCGTAGGTAAAGGACATACTTTTGATGGCGCGTGTTTTTTTGTATGAGCTCTTGAAGGAATGTCAGCTCAGTTTCATCCATGCATTCGTAGGTAAAGGACATACTTTTGATGGCGAGTGTTTTGGTATGAGTTCTTGAAGGAATGACCGTTCAGTGTCATACATGCATTCGTAGGTAAAGGACATTCTTTTGATGGCGCGTGTTTTGGTATAAGTTCTTAAAGGAATGACGGTTCAGTGTCATACATGCATTCGTAGGTAAAGGACATACTTTTAATGGCGCGTGTTATGGTATGAGTTCTTGAAGGAATGACGGTTCAGTGTCATCCATGCATTCGTAGGTAAAGGACATACTTTTAATGGCGCGTGTTTTGGCCTGAGTTTTTGAAGGAATGACGGTTCAGTGTCATCCATGCATTCGTAGGTAAAGGACATACTTTTAATGCCGCGTGTTATGGTATGAGTTTTTGAAGGAATGACGGTTTAGTGTCATCTATGCATTCGTAGGTAAAGGACATACTTTTGATGGCGCGTGTCTTGGTATGAGTTCTTGAAGGAATGACAGTTGATAGTCATTCATGCATTCGTAGGTAAAGGACATACTTTTGATGGCGCGTGTTTTGGTATGAGTTCTTAAAGGAATGACCGTTCAGTGTCATCCATGCATTCGTAGGTAAAGGACATACTATTGATGGCGCGTGTTTTGGTATGAGTTCTTAAAGAAATGACGGTTCAGTGTCATCCATGCATTCGTAGGTAAAGGACATTCTTTTGATGGCGCGTGTTTTGGTATGCGTTCTTAAAGGAATGACGGTTAAGTGTCATCCATGCATTCGTAGGTAAAGAACATACTTTTGATGGCGCGTGTTTTTTTGTATGAGATCTTGAAGGAATGACCGTTCAGTGTCATCCATGCATTCGTAGGTAAAGGACATACTATTGATGGCGCTTGTTTTTGTATGAGTTCTTGAAGGAATGACGGTTGATAGTCATTCATGCATTCGTAGGTAAAGGACTTACTTTTGATGGCGCGTGTTTTGGTATGAATTCTTGAAGGAATGACGGTTTAGTGTCATCCATGCATTCGTAGGTAAAGGACAAACTTTTAATGGCGCGTGTTTTGGTATGAGTTCTTAAAGGAATGACGGTTCAGTGTCATCCATGCATTCGTAGGTAAAGGACATACTTTTAATGGCGCGTGTTTTGGTATGAGTTCTTAAAGGAATGACGGTTCAGTGTCATCCATGCATTCGTAGGTAAAGGACATACTTTAATGGCGCGTGTTTTGGTATGAGTTCTTGAAGAAATGACCGTTCAGTGTCCATCATGCATTCGTATGTAAAGGACATACTTTTAATGGCGCGTGTTTTGGCATGAGTTTTTGAAGGAATGACGGTTCAGTGTCATCCATGCATTTGTAGGTAAAGGACATACTTTTGATGGCGAGTGTTTTGGTATGAGTTCTTGAAAGAATGACCGTTCAGTGTCATACATGCATTCGTAGGTAAAGGACATACTTTTAATGGCGCGTGTTTTGGTATGAGTTCTTAAAGGAATGACGGTTCAGTGTCATCTATGCATTATAAGGTAAAGGACGTACTTTTAATGGCGTGTGTTTTGGTATGCGTTTTTGAAGAAATGACCGTTCAGTGTTATTGATGCATTCGTATGTAAAGGACATACTTTTAATGGCGCGTGTTTTGGCATGAGTTTTTGAAGGAATGACGGTTCAGTGTCATCCATGCATTCGTAGGTAAAGGACATACTTTTAATTGCGCGTGTTATGGTATGAGTTCATGAAGGAATGACCGTTCAGTGTCATCCATGCATTCGTAGGTAAAGGACATTCTTTTGATGGCGCGTGTTTTGGTATGAGTTCTTAAACGAATGACGGTTAAGTGTCATCCATGCATTCGTAGGTAAAGAACATACTTTTGATGGCGCGTGTTTTGTTATGAGTTCTTGAAGGATTGACGGTTCAGTGTCATCCATGCATCAGTAGGTATTGGACATACTTTTAATGGCGCGTGTTATGGTATGAGTTCATGAAGGAATGTCCGTTCATTGTCATCCATGCATTCGTAGGTAAAGGACATTCTTTTGATGGCGCGTGTTTTGGTATGAGTTCTTAAACGAATGACGGTTCAGTGTCATCCATGCATTCGTAGGTAAAGAACATACTTTTGATGGCGCGTATTTTTTTGTATGAGTTCTTGAAGGAATGACCGTTCAGTGTCATCCATGCATTTGTGGGTAAAGAACATACTTTTGATGATGCGTGTTTTGTTATGAGTTCTTGAAGGAATGACGGTTTAGTGTCATCCATGCATCCGTAGGTATTGGACATACTTTGAATGGCGCGTGTTATGGTATGAGTTCTTGAAGGAATGACGGTTCAGTGTCATCCATGCATTCGTAGGTAAAGGACATACTTTTGATGGCGCGTGTTTTGGTATGTGTAAGTGATGCATGACTTGGTGTGAAGTTATAAGGAATAAGTTTGTGCAATAGGTGCGATAAAGGAGTAACTAGGAAATGTGTGTTTGACGTCATGTAATGTTTACTTGGGAGAGAGATGGTAAACAAGGACAGTGTATGTTAGGCCGTGGAAGAGTGATGTCCTTGGTCTTGATGTGATAGTAGTAACGAAGTACAGAAGTGATGTTGCTATAGGATATATTGATTAAAGTTGTTATCTACAACCAAAGGCTTTATCAAGTATTGTTCAAGTTTGAGTTATGTTACTACTGTTATGAAGATCTCTTTGTTACAAATGGTGGAGCAGCAGAAATCAAGACCAGAATTATAGAGAGACACATTACAGAGTCTACTTTATGTACAGTGGTTGGAACTGTTAGAAGTTGACCTGCCTGCCTGTCTTGGAGTAGGTAACTTTAGGGAATCTACCACTAATTACCCTGTGAGTCATGGTATATGACTGTGGCTGTATTTGCTGAACTGTGGAAGTATTTTTCTACGCTAGGAGTCATTGTATATGTCTGATGTACTGATTTATTTGTGGTGCTATTTGTGAGTTGTGGAGTCGTGGAGCTACACTGTGGAACAGTAGAATTGTGGAATTGTATTGAAGCTGATAAATTGTGAAATCCGAAGCTGTTCTAGTTATGAATCGTCCGAAGCTGTCCTATACTGAAGTCAAGTTCTGAAGTCTATCAAGGTCGTCGTTACAGTTTATCGCTATCCGGTTTGACGTGGCCATATACTATCGCCTATTGACAGTTGTGTGAACTTTTTGGCATAGTAAGCGGGCGTTCTTGCATCGTTGCAACCGCTAATATAGGCATATAACGTCTGCAGAGGACATATCTTTGCATAGACTATTTGGTGCCGGATACAGTAACTTTCTTGCTTACTGTTTGCTGACTGTATTCAATACGTCGGTGGAAGGTATTCAAGTTCATACGCAAGGTCGACACAACGGTTACCGGAAGATTTCAAGGTTGGAGCAACGGTTACCGGAAGATTTCAAGGTTGGGAAAGGACATTTGAAGCTGATTCGTTGGGAACATTTGGGAACTAAGGAACATTTGTCGTTGATCTGCTATCAAGGTCGAGGACGACGGACGTGATACAACGGACGTGGATACACTTGGATTGGAGGATCATAAGTTAAGTTAACATTTTATTTAACTACTTATCTGATCCTAACTATTTCTATTTATTTGTATTATGTATTTTGCGGGCGGTTGGATGGGATTGTCGTGAGGCCACATAGTTTATATCTGGGTGACCCCATGACAATGGAACTCTATTAGGCTATTTGCATGTATTTTTCTTCATTGGGGAGATTCGTCCTTTGAAAAAAGGATTGTGCGGACTTAGACTGTGGGTTTGAGTGGGCTTCCCAACGAATTGAAGTATATGTTATTCGTTTAGTTTGTTAGCGTGCTGGTATCTTGTTTTGGGCTGTTTTGTTTAGCGATTTGTGTCAAAACATTAAGTTTAGTTTACTTGTTGGTATTCTTCTGTCTTTCTGCTAAACTATCTGTGTATCTATATATATATTTATTTGCTTTATGATTTATTTTATGTTATGTTATGTATGCTATTATGCGATATTATACATGCACATATATTCGTAAGTATTGGTAACTTATGTTGATATCTTGGTGGTAATGAATTACCTGTGAGTATTGTGTAGTATACTCTAAAGTTTGTGCACTGAAGATTTAATTGGGTACTACGCTTAGTATTATTGGTTTAGATTTCGAAATATTGCACACGTATAGATTATTGAATTTTCTTTTTAAGTTAATACTTTTTAGTATAGTATAAATAGCGATAATGTCGGACATGGATCCGTTGAGGCTATGGGTGGACATTGCCAAGAGCATGGGATTGAAAGGGGATGCCCTGGGTGATTTCTTGGAGAAAAAAGGGCAGGAGTTTAAGGAAGCGAGGGAGAAGGAGATACAGAGGGAATTGGAAAAAGAACAAAGACAAAGAGAAGAGAGGGAGAGAGACAAAGAGAGAGAGCATGTATTGAAAATGAGGGCACAAGAACTAGAAATAGAATTGGCTAGGCAGCGTGCAGCACCAGTGCATAATACTAATAAACATAATGGTGCGATAAAGAACATTAAGATACAACCTTTTGATGCTAAGACTGAAAGCATTGAGAAGTTTATAAGAGTCTTTGAGACTCACATGAAGATGGTAGGAGTGGCTGAGAACCAGTGGAGCATCCACTTATACCAGGCTATGAGAGGGGGTGCGCATGAGGCACTCGCGTGTATAGAGAACTCTGAGGGATTAGCTTACAGTGAGTTAAAGAAAAAGTTGTTAGTATACTTTAATAAGACCGAAGATTATTACAGGATCCAATTTAATACTAGGGTAATTAATAAATCGGATGATCCACAAAACTTTGTCGCGAACTTAAAGTCTGATCTAATGAATTGGATTGAAATGTCTGAGATTAAACATGAGTTTGGTAGCATGTTAGAACTCTTATTAGTAGACAAAGTGCTGAATATGGTGACACCTGAATTATATGCATTTATAAAGGGAAGAAAAATATATAAAGAAAAAGATCTAGTAAAGGCATTAGCTGATTTTAAAGATAGCCACCCAAATTCAAATTTAGCTAAAAATGAGACCAATAGTGGAGAACTATTTGCTATGAGTAGTTTATCACCCCGGATGGATAGGTTTAGAAAACCTGGTACTTTTGGTATTAAATGTTGGTCATGTGGTGATGTGGGTCACACTCAGGCTAGGTGTAATAAAAAAAATCAGAATGACAACTGGCACAGGAATAATCAGAGAGGTATTAGAAGGGGTGGATGGTTTAATAGGTCGGGAAGAGGCCGGATTAATAACAATAGAGATTGCCATGTTATAATTCAAAGTGACCGGACATCAGACTATAGTCCAGAGTTCAGAGGTGTTAGAGGTAGATCTAGAGATAGGGAAGAGTCGAGAGGTGACAGAGGTAGATCTAGAGATAGGGAAGAGTCCAGAGGTGTTAGAGATAGATCTAGAGATAGGGAAGAGTCGAGATCTGGACATAGGGAAGTATCGAGAGATGCTAGAAATAGATCTAGAAATAGGGAGGAGATTGTATCTACGGTTTTGGATAATACAGGAACATTGGTCCTTTATCCCGCTTTCGTAAATAATCAGATTACGCACATGCTGAAGGATTCTGGGTGTAGTACGGTCGCGGTGCGGAATAGTTTAATCAAACGAGAAGATATGACTGACAATAGAAGAAGAGTTAGGTTAGGAGATGGTTCTGTGGTTGATTGTAGAACCTCATTTATTGATATTGACACACCTTGGGTTAAGGGACGAGTGGAGGCATTAGTTATAGAGTCGCTTCCAGCACCATTGGTATTGGGAAATATTCCAGAAATGATCCAGAACAATTACGACAAATTATTAACGGACTGGATGGATAGAAAGCAGGCACAATCTAAAGTAATATTGCCAGGTAAACATGTACTTTGTATGAGTAAGCCGGAAACAGATGGTAGGAAAATTATAGGAAATAGTTTAATACCTGAACATAATAGGATAGATAGTTGTAGTGTGATGGATATGGATATGAATATTGAAATTATCATGAGTATCACTAAGGTTGATTCATATGATCATGTTGAGGAGATAGATAATAATGAGAATATAGTGAATGAAGATAATGGGATTATGTTAGCAGAATCTGAGATGCTAAATGAAAAATCTGATGTTATGATGAATGAGTCAGAAGTTATAAGGAAAGTGTTAGATATGATAATTGTAGAACCAGAGGTTATGGTTGAGGACTTGAAAACTATAAATATAGAATCAGATGTCAGAGTTGAAGAGTTCGAGGCTATAAGTGATGTTAAAGTGGAAATGTTTGGTGAAGACTCTGTAATTAAGATAAAAGAACAGGTGGAGGTGCGAGATGAGGTGACAGTTAATGTAATAACTGAAGATTGTCAGGAAGATAATAATGTGAAAGTTGAAGCATTGGGAATTAGAGTCTGTCGCGAGAACAATGTTGAGAGAGTTAAAGCATTGGGAACTAGAAATTGGCAAGAAGACAATATTGGGATAATAGAAACATTGGGGACTAAAGAATATTGGAAGGAAGACTGGTTGATATTAGACATAAGAAAAGATGTACTCGATGATATGAAGATAGTTGGGTGTTTGTTCGAATGGGGAGATGGTTTTAGAGATGAAGTGGTTCTAGAAGGAAATGATTATGGGTGAAATAAATATGAGGAGAACTGGGATTGTTGTAAATAATATTTTAAATAAGGTATTTTTTATTATTATATTGAGATATTAACAAATGTTACATTTTTCACAGATTTTGATTTGTGTATTATGATGATGATATTTGATGATGATGATGATGATGATATTTGATGATGATGATGATGAAGTTGATGTTATCTTGCCACACATTGTACCCAAGTCAAGTTATATGTTCTATATTTGAATAGTGTTGTGGTCAAGTGATAATAAAATGTGTGAACATGAGTAAATGAGTGAATGAATTAGATGTAATCATTTTTTTAATTTAAGTAATGACAGTTATATTGATATTTAAGTAAGTAATGGGATGATGACTGGTTGGGACACAGTATAGATATCATTTTTCAGTGATAAGGAAATATTATTCATGTTAGTTATTTTTATATAATAATAGTTGTTGTCTTGAGGAGAACATATGTTGGTGTGCAATTTACACTTTACAATACTTTATTTACTAGGTGCGTAATAGATGTAATGAAAGGAAGTGGGTATTTGTTATGATTTGTTGAAAATTTTAATTAAATAGAGTTGGAGCATTTGTAATAATAGCAGATGTATATTTATAAGTTTTTTTTTTTAAAAGAAAAAATACTAAAGGTATTTTTAAATATGAGTAGGAGGGTGTAAGTGATGCATGACTTGGTGTGAAGTTATAAGGAATAAGTTTGTGCAATAGGTGCGATTAAGGAGTAACTAGGAAATGTGTGTTTGACGTCATGTAATGTTTACTTGGGAGAGATATGGTAAACAAGGACAGTGTATGTTAGGCCGTGGAAGAGTGATGTCCTTGGTCTTGATGTGATAGTAGTAACGAAGTACAGAAGTGATGTTGCTATAGGATATAATAATTAAAGTTGTTATCTACAACCAAAGGCTTTATCAAGTATTGTTCAAGTTTGAGTTATGTTACTACTGTTATGAAGATCTCTTTGTTACAGTATGAGTTATTGAAGGAATGACGGTTCAGTTTCATCCATGCATTCGTAGGTAAAGGACATACTTTTAATGGCGCGTGTTATGGTATGAGTTCTTGAAGGAATGACGGTTTAGTGTCATCTACGCATTCGTAGGTAAAGGACATACTTTTGATGACGCGTGTCTTGGTATGAGTTCTTGAAGGAATGACAGTTGATAGTCATTCATGCATTCGTAGGTAAAGGACATACTTTTAATGGCGCGTGTCTTGGTATGAGTTCTTGAAGGAATGACCGTTCAGTGTCATCCATGCATTCGTAGGTAAAGGACATACTATTGATGGCGCGTGTTTTGGTATGAGTTCTTAAACAAATGACGGTTCAGTGTCATCCATGCATTCGTAGGTAAAGGACATTCTTTTGATGGCGCGTGTTTTGGTATGCGTTCTTAAAGGAATGACGGTTAAGTGTCATCCATGCATTCGTAGGTAAAGGACATACTATTGATGGCGCGTGTTTTGGTATGAGTTCTTAAAGAAATGACGGTTCAGTGTCATCCATGCATTCGTAGGTAAAAGACATTCTTTTGATGGCGCGTGTTTTGGTATGCGTTCTTAAAGGAATGACAATTAAGTGTCATTCATGCATTCGTAGGTAAAGAACATACTTTTGATGGCGCGTGTTTTTTTGTATGAGTTCTTAAAGGAATGACGGTTCAGTGTCATCCATGCATTCGTAGGTAAAGGACATACTTTTGATGGCGCGTGTTTTGGTATGCGTTCTTAAAGGAATGACAATTAAGTGTCATTCATGCATTCGTAGGTAAAGAACATACTTTTGATGGCGCGTGTTTTTTTGTATGAGATCTTGAAGGAATGACCGTTCAGTGTCATCCATGCATTCGTAGGTAAAGGACATACTATTGATGGCGCGTGTTTTGGTATGAGTTCTTAAAGAAATGACGGTTCAGTGTCATCCATGCATTCGTAGGTAAAGGAAATTCTTTTGATGGCGCGTGTTTTGGTATGCGTTCTTAAAGGAATGACGGTTAAGTGTCATCCATGCATTCGTAGGTAAAGAACATACTTTTGATGGCGCGTGTTTTTTTGTTTGAGTTCTTAAAGGAATGACGGTTCAGTGTCAAACATGCATTCGTAGGTAAAGGACATACTTTTGATGGCGCGTGTTTTTTTGTATGAGCTCTTGAAGGAATGTCAGCTCAGTTTCATCCATGCATTCGTAGGTAAAGGACATACTTTTGATGGCGAGTGTTTTGGTATGAGTTCTTGAAGGAATGACCGTTCAGTGTCATACATGCATTCGTAGGTAAAGGACATTCTTTTGATGGCGCGTGTTTTGGTATAAGTTCTTAAAGGAATGACGGTTCAGTGTCATACATGCATTCGTAGGTAAAGGACATACTTTTAATGGCGCGTGTTATGGTATGAGTTCTTGAAGGAATGACGGTTCAGTGTCATCCATGCATTCGTAGGTAAAGGACATACTTTTAATGGCGCGTGTTTTGGCCTGAGTTTTTGAAGGAATGACGGTTCAGTGTCATCCATGCATTCGTAGGTAAAGGACATACTTTTAATGCCGCGTGTTATGGTATGAGTTTTTGAAGGAATGACGGTTTAGTGTCATCTATGCATTCGTAGGTAAAGGACATACTTTTGATGGCGCGTGTCTTGGTATGAGTTCTTGAAGGAATGACAGTTGATAGTCATTCATGCATTCGTAGGTAAAGGACATACTTTTGATGGCGCGTGTTTTGGTATGAGTTCTTAAAGGAATGACCGTTCAGTGTCATCCATGCATTCGTAGGTAAAGGACATACTATTGATGGCGCGTGTTTTGGTATGAGTTCTTAAAGAAATGACGGTTCAGTGTCATCCATGCATTCGTAGGTAAAGGACATTCTTTTGATGGCGCGTGTTTTGGTATGCGTTCTTAAAGGAATGACGGTTAAGTGTCATCCATGCATTCGTAGGTAAAGAACATACTTTTGATGGCGCGTGTTTTTTTGTATGAGATCTTGAAGGAATGACCGTTCAGTGTCATCCATGCATTCGTAGGTAAAGGACATACTATTGATGGCGCGTGTTTTGGTATGAGTTCTTAAAGAAATGACGGTTCAGTGTCATCCATGCATTCGTAGGTAAAGGAAATTCTTTTGATGGCGCGTGTTTTGGTATGCGTTCTTAAAGGAATGACGGTTAAGTGTCATCCATGCATTCGTAGGTAAAGGACATACTATTGATGGCGCGTGTTTTGGTATGAGTTCTTAAAGAAATGACGGTTCAGTGTCATCCATGCATTCGTAGGTAAAGGACATACTTTTGATGGCGCGTGTTTTGGTATGCGTTCTTAAAGGAATGACAATTAAGTGTCATTCATGCATTCGTAGGTAAAGAACATACTTTTGATGGCGCGTGTTTTTTTTTGTATGAGTTCTTAAAGGAATGACGGTTCAGTGTCATCCATGCATTCGTAGGTAAAGGTCATTCTTTTGATGGCGCGTGTTTTGGTATGCGTTCTTAAAGGAGTGACAATTAAGTGTCATTCATGCATTCGTAGGTAAAGAACATACTTTTGATGGCGCGTGTTTTTTTGTATGAGTTCTTAAAGGAATGACGGTTCAGTGTCATACATGCATTCGTAGGTAAAGGACATACTTTTGATGGCGCGTGTTTTTTTGTATGAGCTCTTGAAGGAATGTCGGCTCAGTTTCATCCATGCATTCGTAGGTAAAGGACATACTTTTGATGGCGAGTGTTTTGGTATGAGTTCTTGAAGGAATGACCGTTCAGTGTCATACATGCATTCGTAGGTAAAGGACATTCTTTTGATGGCGCGTGTTTTGGTATAAGTTCTTAAAGGAATGACGGTTCAGTGTCATACATGCATTCGTAGGTAAAGGACATACTTTTAATGGCGCGTGTTATGGTATGAGTTCTTGAAGGAATGACGGTTCAGTGTCATCCATGCATTCGTAGGTAAAGGACATACTTTTAATGGCGCGTGTTTTGGCCTGAGTTTTTGAAGGAATGACGGTTCAGTGTTATCCATGCATTCGTAGGTAAAGGACATACTTTTAATGCCGCGTGTTATGGTATGAGTTTTTGAAGGAATGACGGTTTAGTGTCATCTATGCATTCGTAGGTAAAGGACATACTTTTGATGGCGCGTGTCTTGGTATGAGTTCTTGAAGGAATGACAGTTGATAGTCATTCATGCATTCGTAGGTAAAGGACATACTTTTGATGGCGCGTGTTTTGGTATGAGTTCTTAAAGGAATGACCGTTCAGTGTCATCCATGCATTCGTAGGTAAAGGACATACTATTGATGGCGCGTGTTTTGGTATGAGTTCTTAAAGAAATGACGGTTCAGTGTCATCCATGCATTCTTAGGTAAAGGACATTCTTTTGATGGCGCGTGTTTTGGTATGCGTTCTTAAAGGAATGACGGTTAAGTGTCATCCATGCATTCGTAGGTAAAGAACATACTTTTGATGGCGCGTGTTTTTTTTTGTATGAGTTCTTGAAGGAATGTCGGCTCAGTTTCATCCATGCATTCGTAGGTAAAGTACATACTTTTGACGGCGCGTGTTTTGGTATGAGTTCTTAAAGGAATGACGGTTCAGTGTCATCCATGCATTATTAGGTAAAGAACATACTTTTGATGGCGCGTGTTTTGGTATGAGTTCTTGAAGGAATGACGATTGATAGTCATTCATGCATTCGTAGGTAAAGGACTTACTTTTGATGGCGCGTGTTTTGGTATGGATTCTTGAAGGAATGACGGTTTAGTGTCATTTATGCATTCGTAGGTAAAAGACATACTTTAAATGGCGCGTGTTTTGGTATGAGTTCTTAAAGGAATGACGGTTCAGTGTCATCCATGCATTCGTAGGTAAAGGACATACTATTGATGGCGATTTTTTTGGTATGAGTTCTTGAAGGAATGACCGTTCAGTGTCATACATGCATTCGTAGGTAAAGGACATTCTTTTGATGGCGCGTGTTTTGGTATGAGTTCTTAAAGGAATGACGGTTCAGTGTCATCCATGCATTCGTAGGTAAAGAACATACTTTTGATGGCGCGTGTTTTTTTGTATGAGTTCTTAAAGGAATGACGGTTCAGTGTCATACATGCATTCGTAGGTAAAGGACATACTTTTGATGGCGCGTGTTTTTTTGTATGAGTTCTTGAAGGAATGTCGGTTCAGTTTTATCCATGCATTCGTAGGTAAAGGACATACTTTTAATGGCGCGTGTTATGGTATGTGTTCTTGAAGGAATGACGGTTTAGTGTCATCTACGCATTCGTAGGTAAAGGACATACTTTTGATGACGCGTGTCTTGGTATGAGTTCTTGAAGGAATGACAGTTGATAGTCATTCATGCATTCGTAGGTAAAGGACATACTTTTAATGGCGCGTGTTTTGGTATGAGTTCTTGAAGGAATGACCGTTCAGTGTCATCCATGCATTCGTAGGTAAAGGACATACTATTGATGGCGCGTGTTTTGGTATGAGTTCTTAAACAAATGACGGTTCAGTGTCATCCATGCATTCGTAGGTAAAGAACATTCTTTTGAAGGCGCGTGTTTTGGTATGCGTTCTTAAAGGAATGACGGTTAAGTGTCATCCATGCATTCGTAGGTAAAGGACATACTATTGATGGCGCGTGTTTTGGTATGAGTTCTTAAAGAAATGACGGTTCCGTGTCATCCATGCATTCGTAGGTAAAGGACATTCTTTTGATGGCGCGTGTTTTGGTATGCGTTCTTAAAGTAATGACAATTAGATGTCATTCATGCATTCGTAGGTAAAGGACATACTTTTAATGGCGCGTGTTTTGGTATGAGTTCTTAAAGGAATGACGGTTCAGTGTCATCCATGCATTCGTAGGTAAAGGACATACTTTTGATGGCGCGTGTTTTGGTATGCGTTCTTAAAGAAATGACAATTAAGTGTCATTCATGCATTCGTAGGTAAAGAACATACTTTTGATGGCGCGTGTTTTTTTGTATGAGATCTTGAAGGAATGACCGTTAAGTGTCATCCATGCATTCGTAGGTAAAGGACATACTATTGATGGCGCGTGTTTTGGTATGAGTTCTTAAAGAAATGACGGTTCAGTGTCATCCATGCATTCGTAGGTAAAGGAAATTCTTTTGATGGCGCGTGTTTTGGTATGCGTTCTTAAAGGAATGACGGTTAAGTGTCATCCATGCATTCGTAGGTAAAGGACATACTATTGATGGCGCGTGTTTTGGTATGAGTTCTTAAAGAAATGACGGTTCAGTGTCATCCATGCATTCGTAGGTAAAGGACATTCTTTTGATGGCGCGTGTTTTGGTATGCGTTCTTAAAGGAGTGACAATTAAGTGTCATTCATGCATTCGTAGGTAAAGAACATACTTTTGATGGCGCGTGTTTTTTTGTATGAGTTCTTAAAGGAATGACGGTTCAGTGTCATACATGCATTCGTAGGTAAAGGACATACTTTTGATGGCGCGTGTTTTTTTGTATGAGTTCTTGAAGGAATGTCGGCTCAGTTTCATCATCGCATTTGTAGGTAAAGTACATACTTTTGACGGCGCGTGTTTTGGTATGAGTTCTTAAAGGAATGACGGTTCAGTGTCATCCATGCATTATTAGGTAAAGAACATACTTTTGATGGCGCGTGTTTTGGTATGAGTTCTTGAAGGAATGACGGTTGATAGTCATTCATGCATTCGTAGGTAAAGGACTTACTTTTGGTGGCGCGTGTTTTGGTATGGATTCTTGAAGGAATGACGGTTTAGTGTCATCCATGCATTCGTAGGTAAAGGACATACTTTAAATGGCGCGTGTTTTGGTATGGGTTCTTAAAGGAATGACGGTTCAGTGTCATCCATGCATTCGTAGGTAAAGGACATACTTTTGTTGGCGAGTGTTTTGGTATGAGTTCTTGAAGGAATGACCGTTCAGTGTCATACATGCATTCGTAGGTAAAGGACATTCTTTTGATGGCGCGTGTTTTGGTATAAGTTCTTAAAGGAATGACGGTTCAGTGTCATACATGCATTCGTAGGTAAAGGACATACTTTTAATAGGGCGTGTTATGGTATGAGATCTTGAAGGAATGACGGTTTAGTGTCATCTACGCATTCGTAAGTAAAGGACATACTTTTGATGACGCGTGTTTTGGTGTGAGTTCTTGAAGGAATGACAGTTGATAGTCATTCATGCATTTGTAGGTAAAGGACATACTTTTGATGACTCGTGTTTTGGTATAAGTTCTTGAAGGAATGACGGTTCAGTGTCATCCATGCATTCGTAGGTAAAGGACATACTTTAATGGCGCGTGTTTTGGTATGCGTTTTTGAAGAAATGACCGTTCAGTGTCCATCATGCATTCGTATGTAAAGGACATACTTTTAATGGCGCGTGTTTTGGCATGAATTTTTGAAGGAATGACGGTTCAGTGTCATCCATGCATTCGTAGGTAAAGGACATACTTTTAATGGCGCGTGTTATGGTATGAGTACTTGAAGGAATGACGGTTTAGTGTCATCCATGCATTCGTAGGTAAAGGACATACTGTTGATGGCGCGTGTTTTGGCATGAGTTCATAAAGGAATGACCGTTCAGTGTCATCCATGCATTCGTAGGTAAAGGACATTCTTTTGATGGCGCGTGTTTTGGTATGAGTTCTTAAACGAATGACGGTTCAGTGTCATCCATGCATTCGTAGGCAAAGAACATACTTTTGATGGCGCGTGTTTTTTTGTATGAGTTCTTGAAGGAATGATGTTTCAGTGTCATCCATGCATTCGTAGGTAAAGGACATACTTTTGATGGCGCGTGTTTTGGTATGAGTTCTTAAAGAAATGACGGTTCAGTGTCATCCATGCATTCGTAGGTAAAGGACATTCTTTTGATGGCGCGTGTTTTGGTATGCGTTCTTAAAGGAGTGACAATTAAGTGTCATTCATGCATTCGTAGGTAAAGAACATACTTTTGATGGCGCGTGTTTTTTTGTATGAGTTCTTAAAGGAATGACGGTTCAGTGTCATACATGCATTCGTAGGTAAAGGACATACTTTTGATGGCGCGTGTTTTTTTGTATGAGTTCTTAAAGGAATGTCGGCTCAGTTTCATCCATGCATTCGTAGGTAAAGTACATACTTTTGACGGCGCGTGTTTTGGTATGAGTTCTTAAAGAAATGACGGTTCAGTGTCATCCATGCATTCGTAGGTAAAGGACATTCTTTTGATGGCGCGTGTTTTGGTATGCGTTCTTAAAGGAGTGACAATTAAGTGTCATTCATGCATTCGTAGGTAAAGAACATACTTTTGATGGCGCGTGTTTTTTTGTATGAGTTCTTAAAGGAATGACGGTTCAGTGTCATCCATGCATTATTAGGTAAAGAACATACTTTTGATGGCGCGTGTTTTGGTATGAGTTCTTGAAGGAATGACGGTTGATAGTCATTCATGCATTCGTAGGTAAAGGACTTACTTTTGGTGGCGCGTGTTTTGGTATGGATTCTTGAAGGAATGACGGTTTAGTGTCATCCATGCATTCGTAGGTAAAGGACATACTTTAAATGGCGCGTGTTTTGGTATGGGTTCTTAAAGGAATGACGGTTCAGTGTCATCCATGCATTCGTAGGTAAAGGACATACTTTTGATGGCGAGTGTTTTGGTATGAGTTCTTGAAGGAATGACCGTTCAGTGTCATACATGCATTCGTAGGTAAAGGACATTCTTTTGATGGCGCGTGTTTTGGTATAAGTTCTTAAAGGAATGACGGTTCAGTGTCATACATGCATTCGTAGGTAAAGGACATACTTTTAATAGGGCGTGTTATGGTATGAGTTCTTGAAGGAATGACGGTTTAGTGTCATCTACGCATTCGTAAGTAAAGGACATACTTTTGATGACGCGTGTTTTGGTATGAGTTCTTGAAGGAATGACAGTTGATAGTCATTCATGCATTCGTAGGTAAAGGACATACTTTTGATGACGCGTGTTTTGGTATAAGTTCATGAAGGAATGACGGTTCAGTGTCATACATGCATTCGTAGGTAAAGTACATACTATTGATGGCGCGTGTTTTGGCATGAGTTCATGAAGGAATGACCGTTCAGTGTCATCCATGCATTCGTAGGTAAAGGACATTTTTTTGATGGCGCGAGTTTTGGTATGAGTTCTTAAAGGAATGACGGTTCAGTGTCATCCATGCATTCGTAGGTAAAGGACATACTTTTAATGGCGCGTGTTTTGGTATGAGTTCTTATAGGAATGACGGTTCAGTGTCATCCATGCATTCGTAGGTAAAGGACATACTTTAATGGCGCGTGTTTTGGTATGCGTTTTTGAAGAAATGACCGTTCAGTGTCCATCATGCATTCGTATGTAAAGGACATACTTTTAATGGCGCGTGTTTTGGCATGAATTTTTGAAGGAATGACGGTTCAGTGTCATCCATGCATTCGTAGGTAAAGGACATACTTTTAATGGCGCGTGTTATGGTATGAGTTCTTGAAGGAATGACGGTTTAGTGTCATCCATGCATTCGTAGGTAAAGGACATACTGTTGATGGCGCGTGTTTTGGCATGAGTTCATGAAGGAATGACCGTTCAGTGTCATCCATGCATTCGTAGGTAAAGGACATTCTTTTGATGGCGCGTGTTTTGGTATGAGTTCTTAAACGAATGACGGTTCAGTGTCATCCATGCATTCGTAGGCAAAGAACATACTTTTGATGGCGCGTGTTTTTTTGTATGAGTTCTTGAAGGAATGATGGTTCAGTGTCATCCATGCATTCGTAGGTAAAGGACATACTTTTGATGGCGCGTGTTTTGGTATGAGTTATTGAAGGAATGACGGTTCAGTGTCATCCATGCATTCGTAGGTAAAGGACATATATTTAATGGCGCGTGTTTTTGTATGAGTTCTTAAAGGATTGACGGTTCAGTGTCATCCATTCTTTCGTAGTTCAAGGACATACTATTGATGGCACGTGTTTTGGCATGAGTTCATGAAGGAATGACCGTTCAGTGTCATCCTTGCATTCGTAGGTAAAGGACATTCTTTTGATGGCGCGTGTTTTGGTATGAGTTCTTAAAGGAATGACGGTTAAGTGTCATCCATGCATTCGTAGGTAAAGAACATACTTTTGATGGCGCGTGTTTTTTTGTATGAGTTCTTAAAGGAATGACGGTTCAGTTTCATCAATGCATTCGTAGGTAAAGTACATACTTTTGACGGCGCGTGTTTTGGTATGAGTTCTTAAAGGAATGACGGTTCAGTGTCATCCATGCATTCGTAGGTAAAGAACATAATTTTGATGGCGAGTGTTTCGGTATGAGTTCTTGAAGGAATGACGGATGATAGTCATTCATGCATTCGTAGGTAAAGGACATACTTTTAATGGCGCGTGTTTTGGTATGAGTTCTTAAAGGAATGACGGTTCAGTGTCATCCATGCATTCGTAGGTAAAAGACGTACTTTTAATGGCGCGTGTTTTGGTATGCGTTTTTGAAGAAATGACCGTTCAGTGTCATTCATGCATTCATATGTAAAGGACATACTTTTAATGGCGCGTTTTTTGGCATGAGTTTTTGAAGGAATGACGGTTCAGTGTAATCCATGCAATCGTAGGTAAAGGACATACTTTTATTGGCGCGTGTTATGGTATGAGTTCTTGAAGGAATGACGGTTTAGTGTCATCTACGCATTCGTAGGTAAAGGACATACTTTTGATGGCGCGTGTCTTGGTATGCGTTGTTGAAAGAATGACAGTTGATAGTCATTCATGCATTCGTAGGTAAAGGACATACTTTTGATGGCGCGTGTTTTGGTATGAGTTCTTGAAGGAACGACGGTTCAGTGTCATCCATGCATTCGTAGGTAAAGGACATACTTTAGTGGCGCGTGTTTTGGTATGCGTTTTTAAAGAAATGACCGTTCAGTGTCCATCATGCATTCGTGTGTAAAGGACATACTTTTAATGGCGCGTGTTTTGGTATGAGTTCTTGAAGGAATGACGGTTTAGTGTCATCCATGCATTCGTAGGTAAAGGACATACTTTTAATGGCGCAGGTTATGGTATGAGTTCTTGAAGGAATGACGGTTTAGTGTCATCCATGCATTCGTAGGTAAAGGACATACTGTCGATGGCGCGTGTTTTGGCATGAGTTCATGAAGGAATGACCGTTCAGTGTCATCCATGCATTCGTAGGTAAAGGACATTCTTTTGATGGCGCGTGTTTTGGTATGAGTTCTTAAAGGAGTGACAATTAAGTGTCATTCATGCATTCGTAGGTAAAGAACATACTTTTGATGGCGCGTGTTTTTTTGTATGAGTTCTTAAAGGAATGACGGTTCAGTGTCATACATGCATTCGTAGGTAAAGGACATACTTTTGATGGCGCGTGTTTTTTTGTATGAGTTCTTAAAGGAATGTCGGCTCAGTTTCATCCATGCATTCGTAGGTAAAGTACATACTTTTGACGGCGCGTGTTTTGGTATGAGTTCTTAAAGGAATGACGGTTCAGTGTCATCCATGCATTATTAGGTAAAGAACATACTTTTGATGGCGCGTGTTTTGGTATGAGTTCTTGAAGGAATGACGGTTGATAGTCATTCATGCATTCGTAGGTAAAGGACTTACTTTTGGTGGCGCGTGTTTTGGTATGGATTCTTGAAGGAATGACGGTTTAGTGTCATCCATGCATTCGTAGGTAAAGGACATACTTTTAATGGCGCGTGTTATGGTATGAGTTCTTGAAGGAATGACGGTTTAGTGTCATCCATGCATTCGTAGGTAAAGGACATACTGTCGATGGCGCGTGTTTTGGCATGAGTTCATGAAGGAATGACCGTTCAGTGTCATCCATGCATTCGTAGGTAAAGGACATTCTTTTGATGGCGCGTGTTTTGGTATGAGTTCTTAAAGAAATGACGGTTCAGTGTCATCCATGCATTCGTAGGTAAAGGACATTCTTTTGATGGCGCGTGTTTTGGTATGCGTTCTTAAAGGAGTGACAATTAAGTGTCATTCATGCATTCGTAGGTAAAGAACATACTTTTGATGGCGCGTGTTTTTTTGTATGAGTTCTTAAAGGAATGACGGTTCAGTGTCATACATGCATTCGTAGGTAAAGGACATACTTTTGATGGCGCGTGTTTTTTTGTATGAGTTCTTAAAGGAATGTCGGCTCAGTTTCATCCATGCATTCGTAGGTAAAGTACATACTTTTGACGGCGCGTGTTTTGGTATGAGTTCTTAAAGGAATGACGGTTCAGTGTCATCCATGCATTATTAGGTACAGAACATACTTTTGATGGCGCGTGTTTTGGTATGAGTTCTTGAAGGAATGACGGTTGATAGTCATTCATGCATTCGTAGGTAAAGGACTTACTTTTGGTGGCGCGTGTTTTGGTATGGATTCTTGAAGGAATGACGGTTTAGTGTCATCCATGCATTCGTAGGTAAAGGACATACTTTAAATGGCGCGTGTTTTGGTATGGGTTCTTAAAGGAATGACGGTTCAGTGTCATCCATGCATTCGTAGGTAAAGGACATACTTTTGATGGCGAGTGTTTTGGTATGAGTTCTTGAAGGAATGACCGTTCAGTGTCATACATGCATTCGTAGGTAAAGGACATTCTTTTGATGGCGCGTGTTTTGGTATAAGTTCTTAAAGGAATGACGGTTCAGTGTCATACATGCATTCGTAGGTAAAGGACATACTTTTAATAGGGCGTGTTATGGTATGAGTTCTTGAAGGAATGACGGTTTAGTGTCATCTACGCATTCGTAAGTAAAGGACATACTTTTGATGACGCGTGTTTTGGTATGAGTTCTTGAAGGAATGACAGTTGATAGTCATTCATGCATTCGTAGGTAAAGGACATACTTTTGATGACGCGTGTTTTGGTATAAGTTCTTGAAGGAATGACGGTTCAGTGTCATACATGCATTCGTAGGTAAAGTACATACTATTGATGGCGCGTGTTTTGGCATGAGTTCATGAAGGAATGACCGTTCAGTGTCATCCATGCATTCGTAGGTAAAGGACATTCTTTTGATGGCGCGAGTTTTGGTATGAGTTCTTAAAGGAATGACGGTTCAGTGTCATCCATGCATTCGTAGGTAAAGGACATACTTTTAATGGCGCGTGTTTTGGTATGAGTTCTTATAGGAATGACGGTTCAGTGTCATCCATGCATTCGTAGGTAAAGGACATACTTTAATGGCGCGTGTTTTGGTATGCGTTTTTGAAGAAATGACCGTTCAGTGTCCATCATGCATTCGTATGTAAAGGACATACTTTTAATGGCGCGTGTTTTGGCATGAATTTTTGAAGGAATGACGGTTCAATGTCATCCATGCATTCGTAGGTAAAGGACATACTTTTAATGGCGCGTGTTATGGTATGAGTTCTTGAAGGAATGACGGTTTAGTGTCATCCATGCATTCGTTGGTAAAGGACATACTGTTGATGGCGCGTGTTTTGGCATGAGTTCATGAAGGAATGACCGTTCAGTGTCATCCATGCATTCGTAGGTAAAGGACATTCTTTTGATGGCGCGTGTTTTGGTATGAGTTCTTAAACGAATGACGGTTCAGTGTCATCCATGCATTCGTAGGCAAAGAACATACTTTTGATGGCGCGTGTTTTTTTGTATGAGTTCTTGAAGGAATGATGGTTCAGTGTCATCCATGCATTCGTAGGTAAAGGACATACTTTTGATGGCGCGTGTTTTGGTATGAGTTATTGAAGGAATGACGGTTCAGTGTCATCCATGCATTCGTAGGTAAAGGACATATATTTAATGGCGCGTGTTTTGGTATGAGTTCTTAAAGAAATGACGGTTCAGTGTCATCCATGCATTCGTAGGTAAAGGACATTCTTTTGATGGCGCGTGTTTTGGTATGCGTTCTTAAAGAAGTGACAATTAAGTGTCATTCATGCATTCGTAGGTAAAGAACATACTTTTGATGGCGCGTGTTTTTTTGTATGAGTTCTTAAAGGAATGACGGTTCAGTGTCATACATGCATTCGTAGGTAAAGGACATACTTTTGATGGCGCGTGTTTTTTTGTATGAGTTCTTAAAGGAATGTCGGCTCAGTTTCATCCATGCATTCGTAGGTAAAGTACATACTTTTGACGGCGCGTGTTTTGGTATGAGTTCTTAAAGGAATGACGGTTCAGTGTCATCCATGCATTATTAGGTACAGAACATACTTTTGATGGCGCGTGTTTTGGTATGAGTTCTTGAAGGAATGACGGTTGATAGTCATTCATGCATTCGTAGGTAAAGGACTTACTTTTGGTGGCGCGTGTTTTGGTATGGATTCTTGAAGGAATGACGGTTTAGTGTCATCCATGCATTCGTAGGTAAAGGACATACTTTAAATGGCGCGTGTTTTGGTATGGGTTCTTAAAGGAATGACGGTTCAGTGTCATCCATGCATTCGTAGGTAAAGGACATACTTTTGATGGCGAGTGTTTTGGTATGAGTTCTTGAAGGAATGACCGTTCAGTGTCATACATGCATTCGTAGGTAAAGGACATTCTTTTGATGGCGCGTGTTTTGGTATAAGTTCTTAAAGGAATGACGGTTCAGTGTCATACATGCATTCGTAGGTAAAGGACATACTTTTAATAGGGCGTGTTATGGTATGAGTTCTTGAAGGAATGACGGTTTAGTGTCATCTACGCATTCGTAAGTAAAGGACATACTTTTGATGACGCGTGTTTTGGTATGAGTTCTTGAAGGAATGACAGTTGATAGTCATTCATGCATTCGTAGGTAAAGGACATACTTTTGATGACGCGTGTTTTGGTATAAGTTCTTGAAGGAATGACGGTTCAGTGTCATACATGCATTCGTAGGTAAAGTACATACTATTGATGGCGCGTGTTTTGGCATGAGTTCATGAAGGAATGACCGTTCAGTGTCATCCATGCATTCGTAGGTAAAGGACATTCTTTTGATGGCGCGAGTTTTGGTATGAGTTCTTAAAGGAATGACGGTTCAGTGTCATCCATGCATTCGTAGGTAAAGGACATACTTTTAATGGCGCGTGTTTTGGTATGAGTTCTTATAGGAATGACGGTTCAGTGTCATCCATGCATTCGTAGGTAAAGGACATACTTTAATGGCGCGTGTTTTGGTATGCGTTTTTGAAGAAATGACCGTTCAGTGTCCATCATGCATTCGTATGTAAAGGACATACTTTTAATGGCGCGTGTTTTGGCATGAATTTTTGAAGGAATGACGGTTCAGTGTCATCCATGCATTCGTAGGTAAAGGACATACTTTTAATGGCGCGTGTTATGGTATGAGTTCTTGAAGGAATGACGGTTTAGTGTCATCCATGCATTCGTAGGTAAAGGACATACTGTTGATGGCGCGTGTTTTGGCATGAGTTCATGAAGGAATGACCGTTCAGTGTCATCCATGCATTCGTAGGTAAAGGACATTCTTTTGATGGCGCGTGTTTTGGTATGAGTTCTTAAACGAATGACGGTTCAGTGTCATCCATGCATTCGTAGGCAAAGAACATACTTTTGATGGCGCGTGTTTTTTTGTATGAGTTCTTGAAGGAATGATGGTTCAGTGTCATCCATGCATTCGTAGGTAAAGGACATACTTTTGATGGCGCGTGTTTTGGTATGAGTTATTGAAGGAATGACGGTTCAGTGTCATCCATGCATTCGTAGGTAAAGGACATATATTTAATGGCGCGTGTTTTGGTATGAGTTCTTAAAGAAATGACGGTTCAGTGTCATCCATGCATTCGTAGGTAAAGGACATTCTTTTGATGGCGCGTGTTTTGGTATGCGTTCTTAAAGGAGTGACAATTAAGTGTCATTCATGCATTCGTAGGTAAAGAACATACTTTTGATGGCGCGTGTTTTTTTGTATGAGTTCTTAAAGGAATGACGGTTCAGTGTCATACATGCATTCGTAGGTAAAGGACATACTTTTGATGGCGCGTGTTTTTTTGTATGAGTTCTTAAAGGAATGTCGGCTCAGTTTCATCCATGCATTCGTAGGTAAAGTACATACTTTTGACGGCGCGTGTTTTGGTATGAGTTCTTAAAGGAATGACGGTTCAGTGTCATCCATGCATTATTAGGTACAGAACATACTTTTGATGGCGCGTGTTTTGGTATGAGTTCTTGAAGGAATGACGGTTGATAGTCATTCATGCATTCGTAGGTAAAGGACTTACTTTTGGTGGCGCGTGTTTTGGTATGGATTCTTGAAGGAATGACGGTTTAGTGTCATCCATGCATTCGTAGGTAAAGGACATACTTTAAATGGCGCGTGTTTTGGTATGGGTTCTTAAAGGAATGACGGTTCAGTGTCATCCATGCATTCGTAGGTAAAGGACATACTTTTGATGGCGAGTGTTTTGGTATGAGTTCTTGAAGGAATGACCGTTCAGTGTCATACATGCATTCGTAGGTAAAGGACATTCTTTTGATGGCGCGTGTTTTGGTATAAGTTCTTAAAGGAATGACGGTTTAGTGTCATACATGCATTCGTAGGTAAAGGACATACTTTTAATAGGGCGTGTTATGGTATGAGTTCTTGAAGGAATGACGGTTTAGTGTCATCTACGCATTCTTAAGTAAAGGACATACTTTTGATGACGCGTGTTTTGGTATAAGTTCTTGAAGGAATGACAGTTGATAGTCATTCATGCATTCGTAGGTAAAGGACATACTTTTGATGACGCGTGTTTTGGTATAAGTTCTTGAAGGAATGACGGTTCAGTGTCATACATGCATTCGTAGGTAAAGTACATACTATTGATGGCGCGTGTTTTGGCATGAGTTCATGAAGGAATGGCCGTTCAGTGTCATCCATGCATTCGTAGGTAAAGGACATTCTTTTGATGGCGCGAGTTTTGGTATGAGTTCTTAAAGGAATGACGGTTCAGTGTCATCCATGCATTCGTAGGTAAAGGACATACTTTTAATGGCGCGTGTTTTGGTATGAGTTCTTATAGGAATGACGGTTCAGTGTCATCCATGCATTCGTAGGTAAAGGACATACTTTAATGGCGCGTGTTTTGGTAAGCGTTTTTGAAGAAATGACCGTTCAGTGTCCATCATGCATTCGTAGGTAAAGGACATACTGTTGATGGCGCGTGTTTTGGCATGAGTTCATGAAGGAATGACCGTTCAGTGTCATCCATGCATTCGTAGGTAAAGGACATTCTTTTGATGGCGCGTGTTTTGGTATGAGTTCTTAAACGAATGACGGTTCAGTGTCATCCATGCATTCGTAGGCAAAGAACATACTTTTGATGGCGCGTGTTTTTTTGTATGAGTTCTTGAAGGAATGATGGTTCAGTGTCATCCATGCATTCGTAGGTAAAGGACATACTTTTGATGGCGCGTGTTTTGGTATGAGTTCTTAAACGAATGACGGTTCAGTGTCATCCATGCATTATTAGGTACAGAACATACTTTTGATGGCGCGTGTTTTGGTATGAGTTCTTGAAGGAATGACGGTTGATAGTCATTCATGCATTCGTAGGTAAAGGACTTACTTTTGGTGGCGGGTGTTTTGGTATGGATTCTTGAAGGAATGACGGTTTAGTGTCATCCATGCATTCGTAGGTAAAGGACATACTTTAAATGGCGCGTGTTTTGGTATGGGTTCTTAAAGGAATGACGGTTCAGTGTCATCCATGCATTCGTAGGTAAAGGACATACTTTTGATGGCGAGTGTTTTGGTATGAGTTCTTGAAGGAATGACCGTTCAGTGTCATACATGCATTCGTAGGTAAAGGACATTCTTTTGATGGCGCGTGTTTTGGTATAAGTTCTTAAAGGAATGACGGTTCAGTGTCATACATGCATTCGTAGGTAAAGGACATACTTTTAATAGGGCGTGTTATGGTATGAGTTCTTGAAGGAATGACGGTTTAGTGTCATCTACGCATTCGTAAGTAAAGGACATACTTTTGATGACGCGTGTTTTGGTATGAGTTCTTGAAGGAATGACAGTTGATAGTCATTCATGCATTCGTAGGTAAAGGACATACTTTTGATGACGCGTGTTTTGGTATAAGTTCTTGAAGGAATGACGGTTCAGTGTCATACATGCATTCGTAGGTAAAGTACATACTATTGATGGCGCGTGTTTTGGCATGAGTTCATGAAGGAATGACCGTTCAGTGTCATCCATGCATTCGTAGGTAAAGGACATTCTTTTGATGGCGCGAGTTTTGGTATGAGTTCTTAAAGGAATGACGGTTCAGTGTCATCCATGCATTCGTAGGTAAAGGACATACTTTTAATGGCGCGTGTTTTGGTATGAGTTCTTATAGGAATGACGGTTCAGTGTCATCCATGCATTCGTAGGTAAAGGACATACTTTAATGGCGCGTGTTTTGGTATGCGTTTTTGAAGAAATGACCGTTCAGTGTCCATCATGCATTCGTATGTAAAGGACATACTTTTAATGGCGCGTGTTTTGGCATGAATTTTTGAAGGAATGACGGTTCAGTGTCATCCATGCATTCGTAGGTAAAGGACATACTTTTAATGGCGCGTGTTATGGTATGAGTTCTTGAAGGAATGACGGTTTAGTGTCATCCATGCATTCGTAGGTAAAGGACATACTGTTGATGGCGCGTGTTTTGGCATGAGTTCATGAAGGAATGACCGTTCAGTGTCATCCATGCATTCGTAGGTAAAGGACATTCTTTTGATGGCGCGTGTTTTGGTATGAGTTCTTAAACGAATGACGGTTCAGTGTCATCCATGCATTCGTAGGCAAAGAACATACTTTTGATGGCGCGTGTTTTTTTGTATGAGTTCTTGAAGGAATGATGGTTCAGTGTCATCCATGCATTCGTAGGTAAAGGACATACTTTTGATGGCGCGTGTTTTGGTATGAGTTATTGAAGGAATGACGGTTCAGTGTCATCCATGCATTCGTAGGTAAAGGACATATATTTAATGGCGCGTGTTTTGGTATGAGTTCTTAAAGAAATGACGGTTCAGTGTCATCCATGCATTCGTAGGTAAAGGACATTCTTTTGATGGCGCGTGTTTTGGTATGCGTTCTTAAAGGAGTGACAATTAAGTGTCATTCATGCATTCGTAGGTAAAGAACATACTTTTGATGGCGCGTGTTTTTTTGTATGAGTTCTTAAAGGAATGACGGTTCAGTGTCATACATGCATTCGTAGGTAAAGGACATACTTTTGATGGCGCGTGTTTTTTTGTATGAGTTCTTAAAGGAATGTCGGCTCAGTTTCATCCATGCATTCGTAGGTAAAGTACATTCTTTTGATGGCGCGTGTTTTGGTATAAGTTCTTAAAGGAATGACGGTTTAGTGTCATACATGCATTCGTAGGTAAAGGACATACTTTTAATAGGGCGTGTTATGGTATGAGTTCTTGAAGGAATGACGGTTTAGTGTCATCTACGCATTCTTAAGTAAAGGACATACTTTTGATGACGCGTGTTTTGGTATAAGTTCTTGAAGGAATGACAGTTGATAGTCATTCATGCATTCGTAGGTAAAGGACATACTTTTGATGACGCGTGTTTTGGTATAAGTTCTTGAAGGAATGACGGTTCAGTGTCATACATGCATTCGTAGGTAAAGTACATACTATTGATGGCGCGTGTTTTGGCATGAGTTCATGAAGGAATGGCCGTTCAGTGTCATCCATGCATTCGTAGGTAAAGGACATTCTTTTGATGGCGCGAGTTTTGGTATGAGTTCTTAAAGGAATGACGGTTCAGTGTCATCCATGCATTCGTAGGTAAAGGACATACTTTTGATGGCGCGTGTTTTGGTATGAGTTCTTATAGGAATGACGGTTCAGTGTCATCCATGCATTCGTAGGTAAAGGACATACTTTTGATGACGCGTGTTTTGGTATAAGTTCTTGAAGGAATGACGGTTCAGTGTCATACATGCATTCGTAGGTAAAGTACATACTATTGATGGCGCGTGTTTTGGCATGAGTTCATGAAGGAATGGCCGTTCAGTGTCATCCATGCATTCGTAGGTAAAGGACATTCTTTTGATGGCGCGAGTTTTGGTATGAGTTCTTAAAGGAATGACGGTTCAGTGTCATCCATGCATTCGTAGGTAAAGGACATACTTTTAATGGCGCGTGTTTTGGTATGAGTTCTTATAGGAATGACGGTTCAGTGTCATCCATGCATTCGTAGGTAAAGGACATACTTTAATGGCGCGTGTTTTGGTATGCGTTTTTGAAGAAATGACCGTTCAGTGTCCATCATGCATTCGTAGGTAAAGGACATACTGTTGATGGCGCGTGTTTTGGCATGAGTTCATGAAGGAATGACCGTTCAGTGTCATCCATGCATTCGTAGGTAAAGGACATTCTTTTGATGGCGCGTGTTTTGGTATGAGTTCTTAAACGAATGACGGTTCAGTGTCATCCATGCATTCGTAGGCAAAGAACATACTTTTGATGGCGCGTGTTTTTTTGTATGAGTTCTTGAAGGAATGATGGTTCAGTGTCATCCATGCATTCGTAGGTAAAGGACATACTTTTGATGGCGCGTGTTTTGGTATGAGTTCTTAAACGAATGACGGTTCAGTGTCATCCATGCATTATTAGGTACAGAACATACTTTTGATGGCGCGTGTTTTGGTATGAGTTCTTGAAGGAATGACGGTTGATAGTCATTCATGCATTCGTAGGTAAAGGACTTACTTTTGGTGGCGGGTGTTTTGGTATGGATTCTTGAAGGAATGACGGTTTAGTGTCATCCATGCATTCGTAGGTAAAGGACATACTTTAAATGGCGCGTGTTTTGGTATGGGTTCTTAAAGGAATGACGGTTCAGTGTCATCCATGCATTCGTAGGTAAAGGACATACTTTTGATGGCGAGTGTTTTGGTATGAGTTCTTGAAGGAATGACCGTTCAGTGTCATACATGCATTCGTAGGTAAAGGACATTCTTTTGATGGCGCGTGTTTTGGTATAAGTTCTTAAAGGAATGACGGTTCAGTGTCATACATGCATTCGTAGGTAAAGGACATACTTTTAATAGGGCGTGTTATGGTATGAGTTCTTGAAGGAATGACGGTTTAGTGTCATCTACGCATTCGTAAGTAAAGGACATACTTTTGATGACGCGTGTTTTGGTATGAGTTCTTGAAGGAATGACAGTTGATAGTCATTCATGCATTCGTAGGTAAAGGACATACTTTTGATGACGCGTGTTTTGGTATAAGTTCTTGAAGGAATGACGGTTCAGTGTCATACATGCATTCGTAGGTAAAGTACATACTATTGATGGCGCGTGTTTTGGCATGAGTTCATGAAGGAATGACCGTTCAGTGTCATCCATGCATTCGTAGGTAAAGGACATTCTTTTGATGGCGCGAGTTTTGGTATGAGTTCTTAAAGGAATGACGGTTCAGTGTCATCCATGCATTCGTAGGTAAAGGACATACTTTTAATGGCGCGTGTTTTGGTATGAGTTCTTATAGGAATGACGGTTCAGTGTCATCCATGCATTCGTAGGTAAAGGACATACTTTAATGGCGCGTGTTTTGGTATGCGTTTTTGAAGAAATGACCGTTCAGTGTCCATCATGCATTCGTATGTAAAGGACATACTTTTAATGGCGCGTGTTTTGGCATGAATTTTTGAAGGAATGACGGTTCAGTGTCATCCATGCATTCGTAGGTAAAGGACATACTTTTAATGGCGCGTGTTATGGTATGAGTTCTTGAAGGAATGACGGTTTAGTGTCATCCATGCATTCGTAGGTAAAGGACATACTGTTGATGGCGCGTGTTTTGGCATGAGTTCATGAAGGAATGACCGTTCAGTGTCATCCATGCATTCGTAGGTAAAGGACATTCTTTTGATGGCGCGTGTTTTGGTATGAGTTCTTAAACGAATGACGGTTCAGTGTCATCCATGCATTCGTAGGCAAAGAACATACTTTTGATGGCGCGTGTTTTTTTGTATGAGTTCTTGAAGGAATGATGGTTCAGTGTCATCCATGCATTCGTAGGTAAAGGACATACTTTTGATGGCGCGTGTTTTGGTATGAGTTATTGAAGGAATGACGGTTCAGTGTCATCCATGCATTCGTAGGTAAAGGACATATATTTAATGGCGCGTGTTTTGGTATGAGTTCTTAAAGAAATGACGGTTCAGTGTCATCCATGCATTCGTAGGTAAAGGACATTCTTTTGATGGCGCGTGTTTTGGTATGCGTTCTTAAAGGAGTGACAATTAAGTGTCATTCATGCATTCGTAGGTAAAGAACATACTTTTGATGGCGCGTGTTTTTTTGTATGAGTTCTTAAAGGAATGACGGTTCAGTGTCATACATGCATTCGTAGGTAAAGGACATACTTTTGATGGCGCGTGTTTTTTTGTATGAGTTCTTAAAGGAATGTCGGCTCAGTTTCATCCATGCATTCGTAGGTAAAGTACATACTTTTGACGGCGCGTGTTTTGGTATGAGTTCTTAAAGGAATGACGGTTCAGTGTCATCCATGCATTATTAGGTACAGAACATACTTTTGATGGCGCGTGTTTTGGTATGAGTTCTTGAAGGAATGACGGTTGATAGTCATTCATGCATTCGTAGGTAAAGGACTTACTTTTGGTGGCGCGTGTTTTGGTATGGATTCTTGAAGGAATGACGGTTTAGTGTCATCCATGCATTCGTAGGTAAAGGACATACTTTAAATGGCGCGTGTTTTGGTATGGGTTCTTAAAGGAATGACGGTTCAGTGTCATCCATGCATTCGTAGGTAAAGGACATACTTTTGATGGCGAGTGTTTTGGTATGAGTTCTTGAAGGAATGACCGTTCAGTGTCATACATGCATTCGTAGGTAAAGGACATTCTTTTGATGGCGCGTGTTTTGGTATAAGTTCTTAAAGGAATGACGGTTTAGTGTCATACATGCATTCGTAGGTAAAGGACATACTTTTAATAGGGCGTGTTATGGTATGAGTTCTTGAAGGAATGACGGTTTAGTGTCATCTACGCATTCTTAAGTAAAGGACATACTTTTGATGACGCGTGTTTTGGTATAAGTTCTTGAAGGAATGACAGTTGATAGTCATTCATGCATTCGTAGGTAAAGGACATACTTTTGATGACGCGTGTTTTGGTATAAGTTCTTGAAGGAATGACGGTTCAGTGTCATACATGCATTCGTAGGTAAAGTACATACTATTGATGGCGCGTGTTTTGGCATGAGTTCATGAAGGAATGGCCGTTCAGTGTCATCCATGCATTCGTAGGTAAAGGACATTCTTTTGATGGCGCGAGTTTTGGTATGAGTTCTTAAAGGAATGACGGTTCAGTGTCATCCATGCATTCGTAGGTAAAGGACATACTTTTGATGGCGCGTGTTTTGGTATGAGTTCTTATAGGAATGACGGTTCAGTGTCATCCATGCATTCGTAGGTAAAGGACATACTTTAATGGCGCGTGTTTTGGTATGCGTTTTTGAAGAAATGACCGTTCAGTGTCCATCATGCATTCGTAGGTAAAGGACATACTGTTGATGGCGCGTGTTTTGGCATGAGTTCATGAAGGAATGACCGTTCAGTGTCATCCATGCATTCGTAGGTAAAGGACATTCTTTTGATGGCGCGTGTTTTGGTATGAGTTCTTAAACGAATGACGGTTCAGTGTCATCCATGCATTCGTAGGCAAAGAACATACTTTTGATGGCGCGTGTTTTTTTGTATGAGTTCTTGAAGGAATGATGGTTCAGTGTCATCCATGCATTCGTAGGTAAAGGACATACTTTTGATGGCGCGTGTTTTGGTATGAGTTATTGAAGGAATGACGGTTCAGTGTCATCCATGCATTCGTAGGTAAAGGACATATATTTAATGGCGCGTGTTTTGGTATGAGTTCTTAAAGAAATGACGGTTCAGTGTCATCCATGCATTCGTAGGTAAAGGACATTCTTTTGATGGCGCGTGTTTTGGTATGCGTTCTTAAAGGAGTGACAATTAAGTGTCATTCATGCATTCGTAGGTAAAGAACATACTTTTGATGGCGCGTGTTTTTTTGTATGAGTTCTTAAAGGAATGACGGTTCAGTGTCATACATGCATTCGTAGGTAAAGGACATACTTTTGATGGCGCGTGTTTTTTTGTATGAGTTCTTAAAGGAATGTCGGCTCAGTTTCATCCATGCATTCGTAGGTAAAGTACATACTTTTGACGGCGCGTGTTTTGGTATGAGTTCTTAAAGGAATGACGGTTCAGTGTCATCCATGCATTATTAGGTACAGAACATACTTTTGATGGCGCGTGTTTTGGTATGAGTTCTTGAAGGAATGACGGTTGATAGTCATTCATGCATTCGTAGGTAAAGGACTTACTTTTGGTGGCGCGTGTTTTGGTATGGATTCTTGAAGGAATGACGGTTTAGTGTCATCCATGCATTCGTAGGTAAAGGACATACTTTAAATGGCGCGTGTTTTGGTATGGGTTCTTAAAGGAATGACGGTTCAGTGTCATCCATGCATTCGTAGGTAAAGGACATACTTTTGATGGCGAGTGTTTTGGTATGAGTTCTTGAAGGAATGACCGTTCAGTGTCATACATGCATTCGTAGGTAAAGGACATTCTTTTGATGGCGCGTGTTTTGGTATAAGTTCTTAAAGGAATGACGGTTCAGTGTCATACATGCATTCGTAGGTAAAGGACATACTTTTAATAGGGCGTGTTATGGTATGAGTTCTTGAAGGAATGACGGTTTAGTGTCATCTACGCATTCGTAAGTAAAGGACATACTTTTGATGACGCGTGTTTTGGTATGAGTTCTTGAAGGAATGACAGTTGATAGTCATTCATGCATTCGTAGGTAAAGGACATACTTTTGATGACGCGTGTTTTGGTATAAGTTCTTGAAGGAATGACGGTTCAGTGTCATACATGCATTCGTAGGTAAAGTACATACTATTGATGGCGCGTGTTTTGGCATGAGTTCATGAAGGAATGACCGTTCAGTGTCATCCATGCATTCGTAGGTAAAGGACATTCTTTTGATGGCGCGAGTTTTGGTATGAGTTCTTAAAGGAATGACGGTTCAGTGTCATCCATGCATTCGTAGGTAAAGGACATACTTTTAATGGCGCGTGTTTTGGTATGAGTTCTTATAGGAATGACGGTTCAGTGTCATCCATGCATTCGTAGGTAAAGGACATACTTTAATGGCGCGTGTTTTGGTATGCGTTTTTGAAGAAATGACCGTTCAGTGTCCATCATGCATTCGTATGTAAAGGACATACTTTTAATGGCGCGTGTTTTGGCATGAATTTTTGAAGGAATGACGGTTCAGTGTCATCCATGCATTCGTAGGTAAAGGACATACTTTTAATGACGCGTGTTATGGTATGAGTTCTTGAAGGAATGACGGTTTAGTGTCATCCATGCATTCGTAGGTAAAGGACATACTGTTGATGGCGCGTGTTTTGGCATGAGTTCATGAAGGAATGACCGTTCAGTGTCATCCATGCATTCGTAGGTAAAGGACATTCTTTTGATGGCGCGTGTTTTGGTATGAGTTCTTAAACGAATGACGGTTCAGTGTCATCCATGCATTCGTAGGCAAAGAACATACTTTTGATGGCGCGTGTTTTTTTGTATGAGTTCTTGAAGGAATGATGGTTCAGTGTCATCCATGCATTCGTAGGTAAAGGACATACTTTTGATGGCGCGTGTTTTGGTATGAGTTATTGAAGGAATGACGGTTCAGTGTCATCCATGCATTCGTAGGTAAAGGACATATATTTAATGGCGCGTGTTTTGGTATGAGTTCTTAAAGAAATGACGGTTCAGTGTCATCCATGCATTCGTAGGTAAAGGACATTCTTTTGATGGCGCGTGTTTTGGTATGCGTTCTTAAAGGAGTGACAATTAAGTGTCATTCATGCATTCGTAGGTAAAGAACATACTTTTGATGGCGCGTGTTTTTTTGTATGAGTTCTTAAAGGAATGACGGTTCAGTGTCATACATGCATTCGTAGGTAAAGGACATACTTTTGATGGCGCGTGTTTTTTTGTATGAGTTCTTAAAGGAATGTCGGCTCAGTTTCATCCATGCATTCGTAGGTAAAGTACATACTTTTGACGGCGCGTGTTTTGGTATGAGTTCTTAAAGGAATGACGGTTCAGTGTCATCCATGCATTATTAGGTACAGAACATACTTTTGATGGCGCGTGTTTTGGTATGAGTTCTTGAAGGAATGACGGTTGATAGTCATTCATGCATTCGTAGGTAAAGGACTTACTTTTGGTGGCGCGTGTTTTGGTATGGATTCTTGAAGGAATGACGGTTTAGTGTCATCCATGCATTCGTAGGTAAAGGACATACTTTAAATGGCGCGTGTTTTGGTATGGGTTCTTAAAGGAATGACGGTTCAGTGTCATCCATGCATTCGTAGGTAAAGGACATACTTTTGATGGCGAGTGTTTTGGTATGAGTTCTTGAAGGAATGACCGTTCAGTGTCATACATGCATTCGTAGGTAAAGGACATTCTTTTGATGGCGCGTGTTTTGGTATAAGTTCTTAAAGGAATGACGGTTTAGTGTCATACATGCATTCGTAGGTAAAGGACATACTTTTAATAGGGCGTGTTATGGTATGAGTTCTTGAAGGAATGACGGTTTAGTGTCATCTACGCATTCTTAAGTAAAGGACATACTTTTGATGACGCGTGTTTTGGTATAAGTTCTTGAAGGAATGACAGTTGATAGTCATTCATGCATTCGTAGGTAAAGGACATACTTTTGATGACGCGTGTTTTGGTATAAGTTCTTGAAGGAATGACGGTTCAGTGTCATACATGCATTCGTAGGTAAAGTACATACTATTGATGGCGCGTGTTTTGGCATGAGTTCATGAAGGAATGGCCGTTCAGTGTCATCCATGCATTCGTAGGTAAAGGACATTCTTTTGATGGCGCGAGTTTTGGTATGAGTTCTTAAAGGAATGACGGTTCAGTGTCATCCATGCATTCGTAGGTAAAGGACATACTTTTAATGGCGCGTGTTTTGGTATGAGTTCTTATAGGAATGACGGTTCAGTGTCATCCATGCATTCGTAGGTAAAGGACATACTTTAATGGCGCGTGTTTTGGTATGCGTTTTTGAAGAAATGACCGTTCAGTGTCCATCATGCATTCGTATGTAAAGGACATACTTTTAATGGCGCGTGTTTTGGCATGAATTTTTGAAGGAATGACGGTTCAGTGTCATCCATGCATTCGTAGGTAAAGGACATACTTTTAATGGCGCGTGTTATGGTATGAGTTCTTGAAGGAATGACGGTTTAGTGTCATCCATGCATTCGTAGGTAAAGGACATACTGTTGATGGCGCGTGTTTTGGCATGAGTTCATGAAGGAATGACCGTTCAGTGTCATCCATGCATTCGTAGGTAAAGGACATTCTTTTGATGGCGCGTGTTTTGGTATGAGTTCTTAAACGAATGACGGTTCAGTGTCATCCATGCATTCGTAGGCAAAGAACATACTTTTGATGGCGCGTGTTTTTTTGTATGAGTTCTTGAAGGAATGATGGTTCAGTGTCATCCATGCATTCGTAGGTAAAGGACATTCTTTTGATGGCGCGTGTTTTGGTATGAGTTATTGAAGGAATGACGGTTCAGTGTCATCCATGCATTCGTAGGTAAAGGACATATATTTAATGGCGCGTGTTTTTGTATGAGTTCTTAAAGGATTGACGGTTCAGTGTCATCCATTCTTTCGTAGTTCAAGGACATACTTTTAATGGCGCGTGTTTTGGCGTGAGTTTTTGAAGGAATGACGGTTCAGTGTCATCCATGCATTCGTAGGTAAAGGACATACTTCTAATGGCGCGTGTTATGGTATGAGTTTTTGAAGGAATGACGGTTTAGTGTCATCTATGCATTCGTAGGTAAAGGACATATATTTGATGGCGCGTGTCTTGGTATGAGTTCTTGAAGGAATGACAGTTGATAGTCATTCATGCATTCGTAGGTAAAGGACATACTTTTGATGGCGCGTGTTTTGGTATGAGTTCTTAAAGGAATGACCGTTCATTGTCTTCCATGCATTCGTAGGTAAAGGACATACTATTGATGGCACGTGTTTTGGCATGAGTTCATGAAGGAATGACCGTTCAGTGTCATCCTTGCATTCGTAGGTAAAGGGCATTCTTTTGATGGCGCGTGTTTTGGTATGAGTTCTTAAAGGAATGACGGTTAAGTGTCATCCATGCATTCGTAGGTAAAGAACATACTTTTGATGGCGCGTGTTTTTTTGTATGAGTTCTTAAAGGAATGACGGTTCAGTTTCATCAATGCATTCGTAGGTAAAGTACATACTTTTGACGGCGCGTGTTTTGGTATGAGTTCTTAAAGGAATGACGGTTCAGTGTCATCCATGCATTCGTAGGTAAAGAACATAATTTTGATGGCGAGTGTTTCGGTATGAGTTCTTGAAGGAATGACGGATGATAGTCATTCATGCATTCGTAGGTAAAGGACATACTTTTAATGGCGCGTGTTTTGGTATGAGTTCTTAAAGGAATGACGGTTCAGTGTCATCCATGCATTCGTAGGTAAAAGACGTACTTTTAATGGCGCGTGTTTTGGTATGCGTTTTTGAAGAAATGACCGTTCAGTGTCATTCATGCATTCATATGTAAAGGACATACTTTTAATGGCGCGTTTTTTGGCATGAGTTTTTGAAGGAATGACGGTTCAGTGTCATCCATGCAATCGTAGGTAAAGGACATACTTTTATTGGCGCGTGTTATGGTATGAGTTCTTGAAGGAATGACGGTTTAGTGTCATCTACGCATTCGTAGGTAAAGGACATACTTTTGATGGCGCGTGTCTTGGTATGCGTTGTTGAAAGAATGACAGTTGATAGTCATTCATGCATTCGTAGGTAAAGGACATACTTTTGATGGCGCGTGTTTTGGTATGAGTTCTTGAAGGAATGACGGTTCAGTGTCATCCATGCATTCGTAGGTAAAGGACATACTTTAGTGGCGCGTGTTTTGGTATGCGTTTTTAAAGAAATGACCGTTCAGTGTCCATCATGCATTCGTGTGTAAAGGACATACTTTTAATGGCGCGTGTTTTGGTATGAGTTCTTGAAGGAATGACGGTTTAGTGTCATCCATGCATTCGTAGGTAAAGGACATACTTTTAATGGCGCGTGTTATGGTATGAGTTCTTGAAGGAATGACGGTTTAGTGTCATCCATGCATTCGTAGGTAAAGGACATACTGTCGATGGCGCGTGTTTTGGCATGAGTTCATGAAGGAATGACCGTTCAGTGTCATCCATGCATTCGTAGGTAAAGGACATTCTTTTGATGGCGCGTGTTTTGGTATGAGTTCTTAAACGAATGACGGTTCAGTGTCATCCATGCATTCGTAGGTAAAGAACATACTTTTATGGCGCGTGTTTTTTTGTATAAGTTCTTGAAGGAATGACCGTTCAGTGTCATCCATGTATTCGTAGGTAAAGGACATACTTTTGAAGATGCGTGTTTTGTTATGAGTTCTTGAAGGAATGACGGTTCAGTGTCATCCATGCATCCGTAGGTATTGGACATACTTTTAATGGCGCGTGTTATGGTATGAGTTCTTGAAGGAATGACCGTTCAGAGTCATCCATGCATTCGTAGGTAAAGGACATACTTTAATGGCGCGTGTTATGGTATGAGTTCTTGAAGGAATGACGGTTCAGTGTCATCCATGCATTCGTAGGTAAAGGACATACTTTTGATGGCGCGTGTTTTGGTATGAGTTATTGAAGGAATGACGGTTCAGTGTCATCCATGCATTCGTAGGTAAAGGACATACTTTTAATGGCGCGTGTTTTGGTATGAGTTCTTAAAGGAATGACGGTTCAGTGTCATCCATGCATTCGTAGGTAAAGGACATACTTTTAATGGCGCGTGTTTTGGCATGAGTTTTTGAAGGAATGACGGTTTAGTGTCATCCATGAATTCGTAGGTAAAGGACATACTTCGATTGGCGCGTGTTATGGTATGAGTTTTTGAAGGAATGACGGTTTAGTGTCATCTATGCATTCGTAGGTAAAGGACATACTTTTGATGGCGCGTGTCTTGGTATGAGTTCTTGAAGGAATGACAGTTGATAGTCATTCATGCATTCGTAGGTAAAGAACATACTTTTGATGGCGCGTGTTTTGGTATGAATTCTTGAAGGAATGACCGTTCAGTGTCATCCATGCATTCGTAGGTAAAGGACATACTATTGATGGCGCGTGTTTTGGCATGAGTTCATGAAGGAATGACCGTTCAGTGTCATCCATGCATTCGTAGGTAAAGGACATTCTTTTGATGGCGCGTGTTTTGGTATGAGTTCTTAAACGAATGGCGGTTCAGTGTCATCCATGCATTCGTAGGTAAAGAACATACTTTTGATGGCGCGTGTTTTTTTTGTATAAGTTCTTGAAGGAATGAACGTTCAGTGTCATCCATGCATTCGTAGGTAAAGGACATACTTTTGATGATGCGTGTTTTGTTATGAGTTCTTGAAGGAATGACGGTTCAGTGTCATCCATGCATCCGTAGGTATTGGACATACTTTTAATGGCGCGTGTTATGGTATGAGTTCTTGAAGGAATGACGGTTCCGAGTCATCCATGCATTCGTAGGTAAAGGACATACTTTAATGGCGCGTGTTATGGTATGAGTTCTTGAAGGAATGACGGTTCAGTGTCATCCATGCATTCGTAGGTAAAGGACATACTTTTGATGGCGCGTGTTTTGGTATGAGTTATTGCAGGAATGACGGTTCAGTGTCATCCATGCATTCGTAGGTAAAGGACATACTTTTAATGGCGCGTGTTTTGGTATGAGTTCTTAAAGGATTGACGGTTCAGTGTCATCCATGCATTCGTAGGTAAAGGACATACTTTTAATGGCGCGTGTTTTGGCATGAGTTTTTGAAGGAATGACGGTTCAGTGTCATCCATGCATTCGTTGGTAAAGGACATACTTCTATTGGCGTGTGTTATTGTATGAGTTTTTGAAGGAATGACGGTTTAGTATCATCTATGCATTTGTAGGTAAAGGACATACTTTTGATGGCGCGTGTCTTGGTATGAGTTCTTAAAGGAATGACAGTTGATAGTCATTCATGCATTCGTAGGTAAAGAACATACTTTTGATGGCGCCTGTTTTGGTATGAGTTCTTGAAGGAATGACCGTTAAGTGTCATCCATGCATTCGTAGGTAAAAAACATACTATTGATGGCGCGTGTTTTGGCAAGAGTTCATGAAGGAATGACCGTTCAGTGTCATCCATGCATTCGTAGGTAAAGGACATTCTTTTGATGGCGCGTGTTTTGGTATGAGTTCTTAAAGGAATGACGGTTAAGTGTCATCCATGCATTCGTAGGTAAAGAACATACTTTTGATGGCGCGTGTTTTTTTGTATGTGTTCTTAAAGAAATGTCGGTTCAGTTTCATCCATGCATTCGTAGGTAAAGTACATACTTTTGACGGCGCGTGTTTTGGTATGAGTTCTTAAAGGAATGACGGTTCAGTGTCAGCCATGCATTCGTAGGTAAAGAACATAATTTTGATGGCGCGTGTTTTGCTATGAGTTCTTGAAGGAATGACGGTTCAGAGTAATCCACGCATTCGTAGGTAAAGGACATACTTTAATGGCACGTGTTATGGTATAAGTTCTTGAAGGAATGACGGTACAGTGTCATCCATGCATTCGTAGGTAAAGGACATACTTTTGATGGCGCGTGTTTTGGTATGAGGTATTGAAGGAATGACGGTTCAGTGTCATCCATGCATTCGTAGGTAAAGGACATACTTTTAATGGCGCGTGTTTTGGTATGAGTTCTTAAAGAATTGAAGGTTCAGTGTCATCCATGCATTCGTAGGTAAAGGACATACTTTTAATGGCGCGTGTTTTTGCATGAGTTTTTGAAGGAATGACGGTTCAGTGTCATCCATGCATTCGTAGGTAAAGGACATACTTCTATTGGCGCGTGTTATGGTATGAGTTTTTGAATGAATTACGGTTTAGTGTCATCTATGCATTCGTAGGTAAAGGACATACTTTTGATGGCGCGTGTCTTGGTATGAGTTCTTGAAGGAAGGACAGTTGATAGTCATTCATGCATTCGTAGGTAAAGGACATACTTTTGATGGCGCGTGTTTTGGTATGAGTTCTTGAAGGAATGACCGTTCAGTGTCATCCGTGCATTCGTAGGTAAAGGACATACTATTGATGGCGCGTGTTTTGGCATGAGTTCATGAAGGAATGACCGTTCAGTGTCATCCATGCATTCGTAGGTAAAGGTCATACTATTGATGGCGCGTGTTTTGGTATGAGTTCTTGACGGAATGACCGTTCAGTGTCATACATGCATTCGTAGGTAAAGGACATACTTTTAATGGCGCGTGTTTTGGTATGAGTTCTTAAAGGAATGACGGTTCAGTGTCATCCATGCATTCGTAGGTAAAGGACATACTTTTAATGGCGCGTGTTTTGGTATGAGTTCTTAAAGGAATGACGGTTCAGTGTCATCCATGCATTCGTAGGTAAAGGACATACTTTTAATGGCGCGTGTTTTGGTATGCGTTTTTGAAAAAATGACAGTTCAGTGTCCATCATACATTCGTATGTAAAGGACATACTTTTGTTGGCGCGTGTCTTGGTATGAGTTATTGAAGGAATGACGGTTCAGTGTCATCCATGCATTCGTAGGTAAAGGACATACTTTTAATGGCGCGTGTTTTCGTATGAGATCTTAAAGGAATGACGGTTCAGTGTCATCCATGCATTCGTAGGTAAAGGACATACTTTTAATGGCGCGTGTTTTGGCATAGTTTTTGAAGGAATGACGGTTCAGTGTCATCCATGCATTCGTAGGTAAAAAACATACTTTTAATGGCGCGTGTTATGGTATGAGTTTTTGAAGGAATGACGGTTTAGTGTCATCTATGCATTCGTAGGTAAAGGACATACTTTTGATGGCGCGTGTCTTGGTATGAGTTCTTGAAGGAATGACAGTTGATAGTCATTCATGCATTCGTAGGTAAAGAACATACTTTTGATGGCGCGTGTTTTGGTATGAGTTCTTGAAGGAATGACCGTTCAGTGTCATCCATGCATTCGTAGGTAAAGGACATACTATTGATGGCGCGTGTTTTGGCATGAGTTCTTAAACGAATGGCGGTTCAGTGTCATCCATGCATTCGTAGGTAAAAAACATACTTTTGATGGCGCGTGTTTTTTTTGTATAAGTTCTTGAAGGAATGACCGTTCAGTGTCATCCATGCATTCGTAGGTAAAGGACATACTTTTGATGATGCGTGTTTTGTTATGAGTTCTTGAAGGAATGACGGTTCAGTGTCATCCATGCATTCGTAGGTAAAGGACATACTTTAATGGCGCGTGTTATGGTATGAGTTCTTGAAGGAATGACGGTTCAGTGTCATCCATGCATTCGTAGGTAAAGGACATACTTTTGATGGCGCGTGTTTTGGTATGAGTTATTGAAGGAATGACGGTTCAGTGTCATCCATGCATTCGTAGGTAAAGGACATACTTCTATTGGCGCGTGTTATGGTATGAGTTTTTTAAGGAATTACGGTTTAGTATCATCTATGCATTCGTAGGTAAAGGACATACTTTTGATGGCGCGTGTCTTGGTATGAGTTTTTGAAGGAATGACAGTTGATAGTCATTCATGCATTCGTAGGTAAAGAACATACTTTTGATGGCGCGTGTTTTGGCATGAGTTCATGAAGGAATGACCGTTCAGTGTCATCCATGCATTCGTAGGTAAAGGACATTCTTTTGATGGCGCGTGTTTTGGTATGAGTTCTTAAACGAATGGCGGTTCATTGTCATCCATGCATTCGTAGGTAAAGAACATACTTTTGATGGCGCGTGTTTTTTTGTATAAGTTCTTGAAGGAATGAACGTTCAGTGTCATCCATGCATTCGTAGGTAAAGGACATACTTTTGATGATGCGTGTTTTGTTATGAGTTCTTGAAGGAATGACGGTTTAGTGTCATCCATGCATCCGTAGGTATTGGACATACTTTTAATGGCGCGTGTTATGGTATGAGTTCTTGAAGGAATGACGGTTCAGAGTCATCCATGCATTCGTAGGTAAAGGACATACTTTAATGGCGCGTGTTATGGTATGAGTTCTTGAAGGAATGACGGTTCAGTGTCATCCATGCATTCGTAGGTAAAGGACATACTTTTGATGGCGCGTGTTTTGGTATGAGTTATTGCAGGAATGACGGTTCAGTGTCATCCATGCATTCGTAGGTAAAGGACATACTTTTAATGGCGCGTGTTTTGGTATGAGTTCTTAAAGGATTGACGGTTCAGTGTCATCCATGCATTCGTAGGTAAAGGACATACTTTTAATGGCGCGTTTTGGCATGAGTTTTTAAAGGAATGACGGTTCAGTGTCATCCATGCATTCGTAGGTAAAGGACATACTTCTATTGGCGTGTGTTATGGTAAGAGTTTTTGAAGGAATGACGGTTTAGTATCATCTATGCATTTGTAGGTAAAGGACATACTTTTGATGGCGCGTGTCTTGGTATGAGTTCTTAAAGGAATGACAGTTGATAGTCATTCATGCATTCGTAGGTAAAGAACATACTTTTGATGGCGCGTGTTTTGGTATGAGTTCTTGAAGGAATGACCGTTCAGTGTCATCCATGCATTCGTAGGTAAAAAACATACTATTTATGGCGCGTGTTTTGGCAAGAGTTCATGAAGGAATGACCGTTAAGTGTCATCCATGCATTCGTAGGTAAAGGACATTCTTTTGATGGCGCGTGTTTTGGTATGAGTTCTTAAAGGAATGACGGTTAAGTGTCATCCATGCATTCGTAGGTAAAGAACATACTTTTGATGGCGCGTGTTTTTTTGTATGAGTTCTTAAAGAAATGTCGGTTCAGTTTCATCCATGCATTCGTAGGTAAAGTACATACTTTTGACGGCGCGTGTTTTGGTATGAGTTCTTAAAGGAATGACGGTTCAGTGTCATCCATGCATTCGTAGGTAAAGAACATAATTTTGATGGCGCGTGTTTTGGTATGAGTTCTTGAAGGAATGACGGTTCAGAGTCATCCATGCATTCGTAGGTAAAGGACATACTTTAATAGCGCGTGTTATGGTATAAGTTCTTGAAGGAATGACGGTACAGTGTCATCCATGCATTCGTAGGTAAAGGACATACTTTTGATGGCGCGTGTTTTGGTATGAGGTATTGAAGGAATGACGGTTCAGTGTCATCCATGCATTCGTAGGTAAAGGACATACTTTTAATGGCGCGTGTTTTGGTATGAGTTCTTAAAGGATTGACGGTTCAGTGTCATCCATGCATTCGTAGGTAAAGGACATACTTTTAATAGCGCGTGTTTTTGCATGAGTTTTTGAAGGAATGACGGTTTAGTGTCATCCATGCATTCGTAGGTAAAGGACATACTTCTATTGGCGCGTGTTATGGTATGAGTTTTTGAATGAATTACGGTTTAGTGTCATCTATGCATTCGTAGGTAAAGGACATACTTTTGATGGCGCGTGTCTTGGTATGAGTTCTTGAAGGAAGGACAGTTGATAGTCATTCATGCATTCGTAGGTAAAGGACATACTTTTGATGGCGCGTGTTTTGGCATGAGTTCATGAAGGAATGACCGTTCAGTGTCATCCATGCATTCGTAGGTAAAGGTCATACTATTGATGGCGCGTGTTTTGGTATGAGTTCTTGACGGAATGACCGTTTAGTGTCATACATGCATTCGAAGGTAAAGGACATACTTTTAATGGCGCATGTTTTGGTATGAGTTCTTAAAGGAATGACGGTTCAGTGTCATCCATGCATTCGTAGGTAAAGGACATACTTTTAATGGCGCGTGTTTTGGTATGAGTTCTTAAAGGAATGACGGTTCAGTGTCATCCATGCATTCGTAGGTAAAGGACATACTTTTAATGGCGCGTGTTTTGGTATGCGTTTTTGAAAAAATGACCGTTCAGTGTCCATCATACATTCGTATGTAAAGGACATACTTTTGTTGGCGCGTGTCTTGGTATGAGTTATTGAAGGAATGACGGTTCAGTGTCATCCATGCATTCGTAGGTAAAGGACATACTTTTAATGGCGCGTGTTTTCGTATGAGATCTTAAAGGAATGACGGTTCAGTGTCATCCATGCATTCGTAGGTAAAGGACATACTTTTAATGGCGCGTGTTTTGGCATGAGTTTTTGAAGGAATGACGGTTCAGTGTTATCCATGCATTCGTAGGTAAAAAACATACTTTTAATGGCGCGTGTTATGGTATGAGTTTTTGAATGAATTACGGTTTAGTGTCATCTATGCATTCGTAGGTAAAGGACATACTTTTGATGGCGCGTGTCTTGGTATGAGTTCTTGAAGGAAGGACAGTTGATAGTCATTCATGCATTCGTAGGTAAAGGACATACTTTTGATGGCGCGTGTTTTGGTATGAGTTCTTGAAGGAATGACCGTTCAGTGTCATCCATGCATTCGTAGGTAAAGGACATACTATTGATGGCGCGTGTTTTGGCATGAGTTCATGAAGGAATGACCGTTCAGTGTCATCCATGCATTCGTAGGTAAAGGTCATACTATTGATGGCGCGTGTTTTGGTATGAGTTCTTGACGGAATGACCGTTCAGTGTCATACATGCATTCGAAGGTAAAGGACATACTTTTAATGGCGCATGTTTTGGTATGAGTTCTTAAAGGAATGACGGTTCAGTGTCATCCATGCATTCGTCGGTAAAGGACATACTTTTAATGGCGCGTGTTTTGGTATGCGTTTTTGAAAAAATGACCGTTCAGTGTCCATCATACATTCGTATGTAAAGGACATACTTTTGTTGGCGCGTGTCTTGGTATGAGTTATTGAAGGAATGACGGTTCAGTGTCATCCATGCATTCGTAGGTAAAGGACATACTTTTAATGGCGCGTGTTTTCGTATGAGATCTTAAAGGAATGACGGTTCAGTGTCATCCATGCATTCGTAGGTAAAGGACATACTTTTAATGGCGCGTGTTTTGGCATGAGTTTTTGAAGGAATGACGGTTCAGTGTCATCCATGCATTCGTAGGTAAAAAACATACTTTTAATGGCGCGTGTTATGGTATGAGTTTTTGAAGGAATGACGGTTTAGTGTCATCTATGCATTCGTAGGTAAAGGACATACTTTTGATGGCGCGTGTCTTGGTATGAGTTCTTGAAGGAATGACAGTTGATAGTCATTCATGCATTCGTAGGTAAAGAACATACTTTTGATGGCGCGTGTTTTGGTATGAGTTCTTGAAGGAATGACCGTTCAGTGTCATCCATGCATTCGTAGGTAAAGGACATTCTTTTGATGGCGCGTGTTTTGGTATGAGTTCTTAAACGAATGGCGGTTCAGTGTCATCCATGCATTCGTAGGTAAAGAACATACTTTTGATGGCGCGTGTTTTTTTTGTATAAGTTCTTGAAGGAATGACCGTTCAGTGTCATCCATGCATTCGTAGGTAAAGGACATACTTTTTATGATGCGTGTTTTGTTATGAGTTCTTGAAGGAATGACGGTTCAGTGTCATCCATGCATTCGTAGGTAAAGGACATACTTTAATGGCGCGTGTTATGGTATGAGTTCTTGAAGGAATGACGGTTCAGTGTCATCCATGCATTCGTAGGTAAAGGACATACTTTTAATGGCGCGTGTTATGGTATGAGTTTTTGAAGGAATGACGGTTTAGTGTCATCTATGCATCCGTAGGTAAAGGACATACTTTTGATGGCGCGTGTTTTGGTATGAGTTCTTAAAGGAATGACGGTTAAGTGTCATCCATGCATTCGTAGGTAAAGAACATACTTTTGATGGCGCGTGTTTTTTTGTATGAGTTCTTAAAGAAATGTCGGTTCAGTTTCATCCATGCATTCGTAGGTAAAGTACATACTTTTGACGGCGCGTGTTTTGGTATGAGTTCTTAAAGGAATGACGGTTCAGTGTCATCCATGCATTCGTAGGTAAAGAACATAATTTTGATGGCGCGTGTTTTGGTATGAGTTCTTGAAGGAATGACGGTTCAGAGTCATCCATGCATTCGTAGGTAAAGGACATACTTTAATAGCGCGTGTTATGGTATAAGTTCTTGAAGGAATGACGGTACAGTGTCATCCATGCATTCGTAGGTAAAGGACATACTTTTGATGGCGCGTGTTTTGGTATGAGGTATTGAAGGAATGACGGTTCAGTGTCATCCATGCATTCGTAGGTAAAGGACATACTTTTAATGGCGCGTGTTTTGGTATGAGTTCTTAAAGGATTGACGGTTCAGTGTCATCCATGCATTCGTAGGTAAAGGACATACTTTTAATAGCGCGTGTTTTTGCATGAGTTTTTGAAGGAATGACGGTTCAGTGTCATCCATGCATTCGTAGGTAAAGGACATACTTCTATTGGCGCGTGTTATGGTATGAGTTTTTGAATGAATTACGGTTTAGTGTCATCTATGCATTCGTAGGTAAAGGACATACTTTTGATGGCGCGTGTCTTGGTATGAGTTCTTGAAGGAAGGACAGTTGATAGTCATTCATGCATTCGTAGGTAAAGGACATACTTTTGATGGCGCGTGTTTTGGTATGAGTTCTTGAAGGAATGACCGTTCAGTGTCATCCATGCATTCGTAGGTAAAGGACATACTATTGATGGCGCGTGTTTTGGCATGAGTTCATGAAGGAATGACCGTTCAGTGTCATCCATGCATTCGTAGGTAAAGGTCATACTATTGATGGCGCGTGTTTTGGTATGAGTTCTTGACGGAATGACCGTTCAGTGTCATACATGCATTCGAAGGTAAAGGACATACTTTTAATGGCGCATGTTTTGGTATGAGTTCTTAAAGGAATGACGGTTCAGTGTCATCCATGCATTCGTAGGTAAAGGACATACTTTTAATGGCGCGTGTTTTGGTATGCGTTTTTGAAAAAATGACCGTTCAGTGTCCATCATACATTCGTATGTAAAGGACATACTTTTGTTGGCGCGTGTCTTGGTATGAGTTATTGAAGGAATGACGGTTCAGTGTCATCCATGCATTCGTAGGTAAAGGACATACTTTTAATGGCGCGTGTTTTCGTAAGAGATCTTAAAGGAATGACGGTTCAGTGTCATCCATGCATTCGTAGGTAAAGGACATACTTTTAATGGCGCGTGTTTTGGCATGAGTTTTTGAAGGAATGACGGTTCAGTGTCATCCATGCATTCGTAGGTAAAAAACATACTTTTAATGGCGCGTGTTATGGTATGAGTTTTTGAAGGAATGACGGTTTAGTGTCATCTATGCATTCGTAGGTAAAGGACATACTTTTGATGGCGCGTGTTTTGGTATGAGTTCTTAAAGGAATGACGGTTAAGTGTCATCCATGCATTCGTAGGTAAAGAACATACTTTTGATGGCGCGTGTTTTTTTTGTATAAGTTCTTGAAGGAATGACCGTTCAGTGTCATCCATGCATTCGTAGGTAAAGGACATACTTTTTATGATGCGTGTTTTGTTATGAGTTCTTGAAGGAATGACGGTTCAGTGTCATCCATGCATTCGTAGGTAAAGGACATACTTTAATGGCGCGTGTTATGGTATGAGTTCTTGAAGGAATGACGGTTCAGTGTCATCCATGCATTCGTAGGTAAAGGACATACTTTTAATGGCGCGTGTTATGGTATGAGTTTTTGAAGGAATGACGGTTTAGTGTCATCTATGCATTCGTAGGTAAAGGACATACTTTTGATGGCGCGTGTTTTGGTATGAGTTCTTAAAGGAATGACGGTTAAGTGTCATCCATGCATTCGTAGGTAAAGAACATACTTTTGATGGCGCGTGTTTTTTTGTATGAGTTCTTAAAGAAATGTCGGTTCAGTTTCATCCATGCATTCGTAGGTAAAGTACATACTTTTGACGGCGCGTGTTTTGGTATGAGTTCTTAAAGGAATGACGGTTCAGTGTCATCCATGCATTCGTAGGTAAAGAACATAATTTTGATGGCGCGTGTTTTGGTATGAGTTCTTGAAGGAATGACGGTTCAGAGTCATCCATGCATTCGTAGGTAAAGGACATACTTTAATAGCGCGTGTTATGGTATAAGTTCTTGAAGGAATGACGGTACAGTGTCATCCATGCATTCGTAGGTAAAGGACATACTTTTGATGGCGCGTGTTTTGGTATGAGGTATTGAAGGAATGACGGTTCAGTGTCATCCATGCATTCGTAGGTAAAGGACATACTTTTAATGGCGCGTGTTTTGGTATGAGTTCTTAAAGGATTGACGGTTCAGTGTCATCCATGCATTCGTAGGTAAAGGACATACTTTTAATAGCGCGTGTTTTTGCATGAGTTTTTGAAGGAATGACGGTTCAGTGTCATCCATGCATTCGTAGGTAAAGGACATACTTCTATTGGCGCGTGTTATGGTATGAGTTTTTGAATGAATTACGGTTTAGTGTCATCTATGCATTCGTAGGTAAAGGACATACTTTTGATGGCGCGTGTCTTGGTATGAGTTCTTGAAGGAAGGACAGTTGATAGTCATTCATGCATTCGTAGGTAAAGGACATACTTTTGATGGCGCGTGTTTTGGTATGAGTTCTTGAAGGAATGACCGTTCAGTGTCATCCATGCATTCGTAGGTAAAGGACATACTATTGATGGCGCGTGTTTTGGCATGAGTTCATGAAGGAATGACCGTTCAGTGTCATCCATGCATTCGTAGGTAAAGGTCATACTATTGATGGCGCGTGTTTTGGTATGAGTTCTTGACGGAATGACCGTTCAGTGTCATACATGCATTCGAAGGTAAAGGACATACTTTTAATGGCGCATGTTTTGGTATGAGTTCTTAAAGGAATGACGGTTCAGTGTCATCCATGCATTCGTAGGTAAAGGACATACTTTTAATGGCGCGTGTTTTGGTATGCGTTTTTGAAAAAATGACCGTTCAGTGTCCATCATACATTCGTATGTAAAGGACATACTTTTGTTGGCGCGTGTCTTGGTATGAGTTATTGAAGGAATGACGGTTCAGTGTCATCCATGCATTCGTAGGTAAAGGACATACTTTTAATGGCGCGTGTTTTCGTAAGAGATCTTAAAGGAATGACGGTTCAGTGTCATCCATGCATTCGTAGGTAAAGGACATACTTTTAATGGCGCGTGTTTTGGCATGAGTTTTTGAAGGAATGACGGTTCAGTGTCATCCATGCATTCGTAGGTAAAAAACATACTTTTAATGGCGCGTGTTATGGTATGAGTTTTTGAAGGAATGACGGTTTAGTGTCATCTATGCATTCGTAGGTAAAGGACATACTTTTGATGGCGCGTGTCTTGGTATGAGTTCTTGAAGGAATGACAGTTGATAGTCATTCATGCATTCGTAGGTAAAGAACATACTTTTGATGGCGCGTGTTTTGGTATGAGTTCTTGAAGGAATGACCGTTCAGTGTCATCCATGCATTCGTAGGTAAAGGACATACTATTGATGGCGCGTGTTTTGGCATGAGTTCATGAAGGCATGACCGTTCAGTGTCATCCATGCATTCGTAGGTAAAGGACATTCTTTTGATGGCGCGTGTTTTGGTATGAGTTCTTAAACGAATGGCGGTTCAGTGTCATCCATGCATTCGTAGGTAAAGAACATACTTTTGATGGCGCGTGTTTTTTTTGTATAAGTTCTTGAAGGAATGACCGTTCAGTGTCATCCATGCATTCGTAGGTAAAGGACATACTTTTTATGATGCGTGTTTTGTTATGAGTTCTTGAAGGAATGACGGTTCAGTGTCATCCATGCATTCGTAGGTAAAGGACATACTTTAATGGCGCGTGTTATGGTATGAGTTCTTGAAGGAATGACGGTTCAGTGTCATCCATGCATTCGTAGGTAAAGGACATACTTTTGATGGCGCGTGTTTTGGTATGAGTTATTGAAGGAATGACGGTTCAGTGTCATCCATGCATTCGTAGGTAAAGGACATACTTTTAATGGCGCATGTTTTGGCATGAGTTTTTGAAGGAATGACGGTTCAGTGTCATCCTTGCATTCGTAGGTAAAGGACATACTTCTATTGGCGCGTGTTATGGTATGAGTTTTTTAAGGAATTACGGTTTAGTATCATCTATGCATTCGTAGGTAAAGGACATACTTTTGATGGCGCGTGTCTTGGTATGAGTTTTTGAAGGAATGACAGTTGATAGTCATTCATGCATTCGTAGGTAAAGAACATACTTTTGATGGCGCGTGTTTTGGTATGAGTTCTTGAAGGAATGACCGTTCAGTGTCATCCATGCATTCGTAGGTAAAGGACATACTATTGATGGCGCGTGTTTTGGCATGAGTTCATGAAGGAATGACCGTTCAGTGTCATCCATGCATTCGTAGGTAAAGGACATTTTTTTGATGGCGCGTGTTTTGGTATGAGTTCTTAAAGGAATGACGGTTAAGTGTCATCCATGCATTCGTAGGTAAAGAACATAATTTTGATGGCGCGTGTTTCGGTATGAGTTCTTGAAGGAATGACGGATGATAGTCATTCATGCATTCGTAGGTAAAGGACTTACTTTTGATTGCGCGTGTTTTGGCATGAATTCTTGAAGGAATGACCGTTCAGTGTCATCCATGCATTCGTAGGTAAAGGACATACTATTGATGGCGCGTGTTTTGGCATGAGTTCATGAAGGAATGACCGTTCAGTGTCATCCATGCATTCGTAGGTAAAGGACATTTTTTTGATGGCGCGTGTTTTGGTATGAGTTCTTAAAGGAATGACGGTTCAGTGTCATCCATGCATTCGTTAGTAAAGGACGTACTTTTAATGGCGCGTGTTTTGGTATGCGTTTTTGAAGAAATGACCGTTCAGTGTCATTCATGCATTCATATGTAAAGGACATACTTTTAATGGCGCGTGTTTTGGCATGAGTTTTTGAAGGAATGACGGTTCAGTGTCATCCATGCAATCGTAGGTAAAGGACATACTTTTATTGGCGCGTGTTATGGTATGAGTTCTTGAAGAAATGACGGTTTAGTGTCATCTACGCATTCGTAGGTAAAGGACATACTTTTGATGGCGCGTGTCTTGGTATGAGTTGTTGAAAGAATGACAGTTGATAGTCATTCATGCATTCGTAGGTAAAGGACATAATTTTGATGGCGCGTGTTTTGGTATGAGTTCTTGAAGGAATGACGGTTCAGTGTCATCCATGCATTCGTAGGTAAAGGACATACTTTAATGGCGCGTGTTTTGGTATGCGTTTTTGAAGAAATGACCGTTCAGTGTCCATCATGCATTCGTGTGTAAAGGACATACTTTTAATGGCGCGTGTTTTGGCATGAGTTTTTGAAGGAATGACGGCTCAGTGTCATCCATGCATTCGTAGGTAAAGGACATACTTTTAATGGCGCGTGTTATGGTATGAGTTCTTGAAGGAATGACGGTTTAGTGTCATCCATTCATTCGTAGGTAAAGGACATACTGTCGATGGCGCGTGTTTTTTTGTATAAGTTCTTGAAGGAATGACCGTTCAGTGTCATCCATGTATTCGTAGGTAAAGGACATACTTTTGATGATGCGTGTTTTGTTATGAGTTCTTGAAGGAATGACGGTTCATTGTCATCCATGCATCCGTAGGTATTGGACATACTTTTAATGGCGCGTGTTATGGTATGAGTTCTTGAAGGAATGACGGTTCAGAGTCATCCATGCATTCGTAGGTAAAGGACATACTTTAATGGCGCGTGTTATGGTATGAGCTCTTGAAGGAATGACGGTTCAGTGTCATCCATGCATTCGTAGGTAAAGGACATACTTTTGATGGCGCGTGTTTTGGTATGAGTTATTGAAGGAATGACGGTTCAGTGTCATCCATGCATTCGTAGGTAAAGGACATACTTTTAATGGCGCGTGTTTTGGTATGAGTTCTTAAAGGATTGACGGTTCAGTGTCATCCATGCATTCGTAGGTAAAGGACATACTTTTAATGGCGCGTGTTTTGGCATGAGTTTTTGAAGGAATGACGGTTCAGTGTCATCCATGAATTCGTAGGTAAAGGACATACTTCTATTGGCGCGTGTTATGGTATGAGTTTTTAAAGGAATGACGGTTTAGTGTCATCTATGCATTCGTAGGTAAAGGACATACTTTTGATGGCGCGTGTCTTGGTATGAGTTCTTGAAGGAATGACAGTTGATAGTCATTCATGCATTCGTAGGTAAAGAACATACTTTTGATGGCGCGTGTTTTGGTATGAATTCTTGAAGGAATGACCGTTCAGTGTCATCCATGCATTCGTAGGTAAAGGACATACTATTGATGGCGCGTGTTTTGGCATGAGTTCATGAAGGAATGACCGTTCAGTGTCATCCATGCATTCGTAGGTAAAGGACATTCTTTTGATGGTGCGTGTTTTGGTATGAGTTCTTAAACGAATGGCGGTTCAGTGTCATCCATGCATTCGTAGGTAAAGAACATACTTTTGATGGCGCGTGTTTTTTTGTATAAGTTCTTGAAGGAATGAACGTTCAGTGTCATCCATGCATTCGTAGGTAAAGGACATACTTTTGATGATGCGTGTTTTGTTATGAGTTCTTGAAGGAATGACGGTTCAGTGTCATCCATGCATCCGTAGGTATTGGACATACTTTTAATGGCGCGTGTTATGGTATGAGTTCTTGAAGGAATGACGGTTCAGAGTCATCCATGCATTCGTAGGTAAAGGACATACTTTAATGGCGCGTGTTATGGTATGAGTTCTTGAAGGAAGGACGGTTCAGTGTCATCCATGCATTCGTAGGTAAAGGACATACTTTTGATGGCGCGTGTTTTGGTATGAGTTATTGAAGGAATGACGGTTCAGTGTCATCCATGCATTCGTAGGTAAAGGACATACTTTTAATGGCGCGTGTTTTGGTATGAGTTCTTAAAGGATTGACGGTTCAGTGTCATCCATGCATTCGTAGGTAAAGGACATACTTTTAATGGCGCGTGTTTTGGCATGAGTTTTTGAAGGAATGACGGTTCAGTGTCATCCATGCATTCGTAGGTAAAGGACATACTTCTATTGGCGTGTGTTATGGTATGAGTTTTTGAAGGAATGACGGTTTAGTATCATCTATGCATTTGTAGGTAAAGGACATACTTTTAATGGCGCGTGTTTTCGTATGAGATCTTAAAGGAATGACGGTTCAGTGTCATCCATGCATTCGTAGGTAAAGGACATACTTTTAATGGCGCGTGTTTTGGCATGAGTTTTTGAAGGAATGACGGTTCAGTGTCATCCATGCATTCGTAGGTAAAAAACATACTTTTAATGGCGCGTGTTATGGTATGAGTTTTTGAAGGAATGACGGTTTAGTGTCATCTATGCATTCGTAGGTAAAGGACATACTTTTGATGGCGCGTGTCTTGGTATGAGTTCTTGAAGGAATGACAGTTGATAGTCATTCATGCATTCGTAGGTAAAGAACATACTTTTGATGGCGCGTGTTTTGGTATGAGTTCTTGAAGGAATGACCGTTCAGTGTCATCCATGCATTCGTAGGTAAAGGACATACTATTGATGGCGCGTGTTTTGGCATGAGTTCATGAAGGCATGACCGTTCAGTGTCATCCATGCATTCGTAGGTAAAGGACATTCTTTTGATGGCGCGTGTTTTGGTATGAGTTCTTAAACGAATGGCGGTTCAGTGTCATCCATGCATTCGTAGGTAAAGAACATACTTTTGATGGCGCGTGTTTTTTTTGTATAAGTTCTTGAAGGAATGACCGTTCAGTGTCATCCATGCAATCGTAGGTAAAGGACATACTTTTAATGGCGCGTGTTTTGGCATGAGTTTTTGAAGGAATGACGGTTCAGTGTCATCCATGCAATCGTAGGTAAAGGACATACTTTTATTGGCGCGTGTTTTGGTATGAGTTCTTGAAGGAATGACGGTTTAGTGTCATCTACGCATTCGTAGGTAAAAGAACATACTTTTGATGGCGCGTGTCTTGGTATGAGTTGTTGAAAGAATGACAGTTGATAGACATTCATGCATTCGTAGGTAAAGGACATACTTTTGATGGCGCGAGTTTTGGTATGAGTTCTTGAAGGAATGACGGTTCAGTGTCATCCATGCATTCGTAGGTAAAGGACATACTTTAATGGCGCGTGTTTTGGTATGCGTTTTTGAAGAAATGACCGTTCAGTGTCCATTATGCATTCGTGTGTAAAGGACATACTTTTAATGGCGCGTGTTTTGGCATGAGTTTTTGAAGGAATGACGGCTCAGTGTCATCCATGCATTCGTAGGTAAAGGACATACTTTTAATGGCGCGTGTTATGGTATGAGTTCTTGAAGGAATGACGGTTTAGTGTCATCCATGCATTCGTAGGTAAAGGACATACTGTCGATGGCGCGTGTTTTGGCATGCGTTCATGAAGGAATGACCGTTCAGTGTCATCCATGCATTCGTAGGTAAAGGACATTCTTTTGATGGCGCGTGTTTTGGTATGAGTTCTTAAACGAATGACGGTTCAGTGTCATCCATGCATTCGTAGGTAAAGAACATACTTTTGATGGCGCGTGTTTTTTTGTATAAGTTCTTGAAGGAATGACCGTTCAGTGTCATCCATGCATTCGTAGGTAAAGGACATACTTTTGATGATGCGTGTTTTGTTATGAGTTCTTGAAGGAATGACGGTTCAGTGTCATCCATGCATCCGTAGGTATTGGACATACTTTTAATGGCGCGTGTTATGGTATGAGTTTTTGAATGAATTACGGTTTAGTGTCATCTATGCATTCGTAGGTAAAGGACATACTTTTGATGGCGCTGGTCTAGGTATGAGTTCTTGAAGGAAGGACAGTTGATAGTCATTCATGCATTCGTAGGTAAAGGACATACTTTTGATGGCGCGTGTTTTGGTATGAGTTCTTGAAGGAATGACCGTTCAGTGTCATCCATGCATTCGTAGGTAAAGGACATACTATTGATGGCGCGTGTTTTGGCATGAGTTCATGAAGGAATGACCGTTCAGTGTCATCCATGCATTCGTAGGTAAAGGACATTCTTTTGATGGCGCGTGTTTTGGTATGAGTTCTTAAAGGAATGACGGTTAAGTGTCATCCATGCATTCGTAGGTAAAGGACATACTTTTAATGGCGCGTGTTTTGGTATGAGTTCTTAAAGGAATGACGGTTCAGTGTCATCCATGCATTCGTAGGTAAAGGACATGCTTTTAATGGCGCGTGTTTTGGTATGCGTTTTTGAAGAAATGACCGTTCAGTGTTCATCATACATTCGTATGTAAAGGACATACTTTTGTTGGCGCGTGTCTTGGTATGAGTTATTGAAGGAATGACGGTTCAGTGTCATCCATGCATTCGTAGGTAAAGGACATACTTTTAATGGCGCGTGTTTTCGTATGAGATCTTAAAGGAATGACGGTTCAGTGTCATCCATGCATTCGCAGGTAAAGGACATACTTTTAATGGCGCGTGTTTTGGCATGAGTTTTTGAAGGAATGACGGTTCAGTGTCATCCATGCATTCGTAGGTAAAGGACATACTTTTAATGGCGCGTGTTATGGTATGAGTTTTTGAAGGAATGACGGTTTTGGGTCATCTACGCATTCGTAGGTAAAGGACATACTTTTGACGGCGAGTGTTTTGGTATGAGTTCTTGAGGGAATGGCCGTTCAGTGTCATACATGCATTCGTAGGTAAAGGACATACTTTTAATGGCGCGTGTTTTGGTATGCGTTCTTAAAGGAATGACGGTTCAGTGTCATCCATGTATTCGTAGGTAAAGGACGTACTTTTAATGGCGCGTGTTTTGGTATACGTTTTTGAAGAAATGACCGTTCAGTGTCATTCATGCATTCGTATGTAAAGGACATACTTTTAATAGCGCGTGTTTTGGCATGAGTTTTTAAAGGAATGACTGTTCAGTGTCATCCATGCATTCATAGGTAAAGGACATACTTTTAATGGCGCATGTTATGGTATGAGTTCTTGAAGGAATGACGGTTTAGTGTCATCTACGCATTCGTAGGTAAAGGACATACTTTTGATGGCGCGTGTCTTGGTATGAGTTCTTGAAAGAATGGCAGTTGATAGTCATTCATGCATTCGTAGGTAAAGGACATACTTTTGATGGCGCGTATTTTGGTATGAGTTCTTAAAGGATTGACGGTTCAGTGTCATACATGCATTCGTAGGTAAAGTACATACTATTGATGGCGCGTGTTTTGGCATGAGTTCATGAAGAAATGACCATTCAGTGTCATCCATGCATTCGTAGGTAAAGGACATTCTTTTGATGGCGCGAGTTTTGGTATGAGTTCTTAACGGAATGACGGTTCAGTGTCATCCATGCATTGGAAGGTAAAGGACATACTTTTAATGGCGCGTGTTTTGGTATGAGTTCTTAAAGGAATGACGGTTCAGTGTCATCCATGCATTCGTAGGTAAAAGAGAAACTTTTAATGGCGCGTGTTTTTTTGTATGAGTTCTTAAAGAAATGTCGGTTCAGTTTCATCCATGCATTCGTAGGTAAAGTACATACTTTTAATGGCATGTGTTTTGGTATGAGTTCTTAAAGGATTGACGGTTCAGTGTCATCCATGCATTCGTAGGTAAAGGACATTCTTTTAATGGCGCGTGTCTTGGTATGAGTTTTTGAAGGAATGACGGATGATAGTCATTCATGCATTCGTAGATAAATGACTTACTTTTGATGGCGCGTGTTTTGGCATGAATTCTTGAAGGAATGACGGTTTAGTGTCATCTATGCATTCGTAGGTAAAGGACATACTTTTGATGGCGCGTGTCTTGGTATGATTTCTTGAAGGAAGGACAGTTGATTTTCATTCATGCATTCGTAGGTAAAGGACATACTTTTGATGGCGCGTGTTTTGGTATGAGTTCTTGAAGGAATGACCGTTCAGTGTCATCCATGCATTCGTAGGTAAAGGACATACTTTTAATGGCGCGTGTTTTGGCATGAGTTCATGAAGGAATGACCGTTCAGTGTCATCCATGCATTCGTAGGTAAAGGACATTCTTTTGATGGCGCGTGTTTTGGTATGAGTTCTTAAAGGAATGACGGTTAAGTGTCATCCATGCATTCGTAGGTAAAGGACATACTTTTAATGGCGCGTGTTTTGGTATGAGTTCTTAAAGGAATGACGGTTCATTGTCATCCATTCATTCGTAGGTAAAGGACATACTTTTAATGGCGCGTGTTTTGGTATGCGTTTTTGAAGAAATGACCGTTCAGTGTCCATCATACATTCGTATGTAAAGGACATACTTTTGATGGCGCGTGTCTTGGTATGAGTTATTGAAGGAATGACGGTTCAGTGTCATCCATGCATTCGTAGGTAAAGGACATACTTTTAATGGCGCGTGTTTTCGTATGAGATCTTAAAGGAATGACGGTTCAGTGTCATCCATGCATTCGTAGGTAAAGGACATACTTTTAATGGCGCGTGTTTTGGCATGAGTTTTTGAAGAAATGACGGTTCAGTGTCATCCATCAATTCGTAAGTAAATGACATACTTTTAATGGCGCGTGTTATGGTATGAGTTTTTGAAGAAATGACGGTTTAGTGTCATCTACGCATTCGTAGGTAAAGGACATACTTTTGATGGCGCGTGTTTTGGTACGAGTTCTTGAAGGAATGACCGTTCAGTGTCATCCATGCATTCGTAGGAAAAGGACATTCTTTTGATAGCGCGTGATTTGGTATAAGTTCTCAAAGGAATGACGGTTCAGTGTCATCCATGCATTCGTAGGTAAAGAACATACTTTTGATGGCGCGTGTTTTTTTGTATGAGTTCTTAAAGGAATGACGGTTCAGTGTCATACATGCATTCGTAGGTAAAGGACATACTTTTGATGGCGCGTGTTTTTTTGTATGAGTTCTTGAAGGAATGGCCGTTCAGTGTCATACATGCATTCGTAGGTAAAGGACATACTTTTAATGGCGCGTGTTTTGGTATGCGTTCTTAAAAGAATGACGTTTCAGTGTCGTCCATGCATTCGTAGGTAAAGGACGTACTTTTAATGGCGCGTGTTTTGGTATACGTTTTTGAAGAAATGACCGTTCAGTGTCATTCATGCATTCGTATGTAAAGGACATACTTTTGATGGCGCGTGTTTTGGCATGAATTCTTGAAGGAATGACGGTTTAGTGTCATCCATGCATTCGTAGGTAAAGGACATACTTTTAATGGCGCGTGTTTTGGTATCAGTTCTTAAAGGAATGACGGTTCAGTGTCATCCATGCATTCGTAGGTAAAGGACATACTTTTGATGGCGAGTGTTTTGGTATGAGTTCTTTACGGAATGACCGTTCAGTGTCATACATGCATTCGTAGGTAAAGGACATACTTTTAATGGCGCGTGTTTTGGTATGAGTTCTTAAAGGAATGACGGTTCAGTGTCATCCATGCATTCGTAGGTAAAGGACGTACTTTTAATGGCGCGTGTTTTGGTATGCCTTTTTGAAGAAATGACCGTTCAGTGTCATTCATGCATTCATATGTAAAGGACATACTTTTAATGGCGCGTGTTTTGGCATGAGTTTTTGAAGGAATGACGGTTCAGTGTCATCCATGCAATCGTAGGTAAAGGACATACTTTTATTGGCGCGTGTTTTGGTATGAGTTCTTGAAGGAATGACGGTTTAGTGTCATCTACGCATTTGTAGGTAAAAGAACATACTTTTGATGGCGCGTGTCTTGGTATGAGTTGTTGAAAGAATGACAGTTGATAGACATTCATGCATTCGTAGGTAAAGGACATACTTTTGATGGCGCGTGTTTTGGTATGAGTTCTTGAAGGAATGACGGTTCAGTGTCATCCATGCATTCGTAGGTAAAGGACATACTTTAATGGCGCGTGTTTTGGTATGCGTTTTTGAAGGAATGACGGTTTAGTGTCATCCATGCATTCGTAGGTAAAGGACATACTGTCGATGGCGCGTGTTTTGGCATGAGTTCATGAAGGAATGACCGTTCAGTGTCATCCATGCATTCGTAGGTATAGGACATTCTTTTGATGGCGCGTGTTTTGGTATGAGTTCTTAAATGAATGACGGTTCAGTGTCATCCATGCATTCGTAGGTAAAGAACATACTTTTGATGGCGCGTGTTTTTTTGTATAAGTTCTTTTAGAAATGACCGTTCAGTGTCATCCATGCATTCGTAGGTAAAGGACATACTTTTGATGATGCGTGTTTTGTTATGAGTTCTTGAAGGAATGACGGTTCAGTGTCATCCATGCATCCGTAGGTATTGGACATACTTTTAATGGCGCGTGTTATGGTATGAGTTCTTGAAGGAATGACGGTTCAGAGTCATCCATGCATTCGTAGGTAAAGGACATACTTTAATGGCGCGTGTTATGGTATAAGTTCTCGAAGGAATGACGGTACAGTGTCAACCATGCATTCGTAGGTAAAGGACATACTTTTGATGGCGCGTGTTTTGGTATGAGGTATTGAAGGAATGACGGTTCAGTGTCATCCATGCATTCGTAGGTAAAGGACATACTTTTAATGGCGCGTGTTTTGGTATGAGTTCTTAAAGGATTGACGGTTCAGTGTCATCCATGCATTCGTAGGTAAAGGACATACTTTTAATGGCGCGTGTTTTTGCATGAGTTTTTGAAGGAATGACGGTTCAGTGTCATCCATGCATTCGTAGGTAAAGGACGTACTTCTATTGGCGCGTGTTATGGTATGAGTTTTTGAATGAATTACGGTTTAGTGTCATCTATGCATTCATAGGTAAAGGACATACTTTTGATGGCGCGTGTTATGGTATAAGTTCTTGAAGGAATGACGGTACAGTGTCATCCATGCATTCGTAGGTAAAGGACATACTTTTGATGGCGCGTGTTTTGCTATGAGTTCTTGAAGGAATGACCGTTCAGTGTCATCCATGCATTCGTAGGTAAAGGACATACTATTGATGGCGCGTGTTTTGGCATGAGTTCATGAAGGAATGACCGTTCAGTGTCATCCATGCATTCGTAGGTAAAGGACATTCTTTTGATGGCGCGTGTTTTGGTATGAGTTCTTAAAGGAATGACGGTTAAGTGTCATCCATGCATTCGTAGGTAAAGGACATACTTTTAATGGCGCGTGTTTTGGTATGAGTTCTTAAAGGAATGACGGTTCAGTGTCATCCATGCATTCGTAGGTAAAGGACATACTTTTAATGGCGCGTGTTTTGGTATGCGTTTTTGAAGAAATGACCGTTCAGTGTTCATCATACATTCGTATGTAAAGGACATACTTTTGTTGGCGCGTGTCTTGGTATGAGTTATTGAAGGAATGACGGTTCAGTGTCATCCATGCATTCGTAGGTAAAGGACATACTTTTAATGGCGCGTGTTTTCGTATGAGATCTTAAAGGAATGACGGTTCAGTGTCATCCATGCATTCGCTGGTAAAGGACATACTTTTAATGGCGCGTGTTTTGGCATGAGTTTTTGAAGGAATGACGGTTCAGTGTCATCCATGCATTCGTAGGTAAAGGACATACTTTTAATGGCGCGTGTTATGGTATAAGTTTTTGAAGGAATGACGGTTTAGTGTCATCTACGCATTCGTAGGTAAAGGACATACTTTTGATGGCGCGTGTTTTGGTACGAGTTCTTGAAGGAATGACCGTTCAGAGACATCCATGCATTCGTAGGTAAAGGTCATACTATTGATGGCGCGTGTTTTGGCATGCGTTCAAGAAGGAATGACCGTTCAGTGTCATCCATGCATTCGTAGGTAAAGGACATTCTTTTGATAGCGCGTGATTTGGTATGAGTTCTTAAAGGAATGACGGTTCAGTGTCATCCATGCATTCGTAGGTAAAGAACATACTTTTGATGGCGCGTGTTTTTTTGTATGAGTTCTTAAAGGAATGACGGTTCAGTGTCATACATGCATTCGTAGGTAAAGGACATACTTTTAATGGCGCGTGTTATGGTACGAGTTCTTGAAGGAATGACGGTTTAGTTTCATCTACGCATTCGTAGGTAAAGGACATACTTTTGATGGCGCGTGTCTTGGTATGAGTTCTTGAAAGAATGGCAGTTGATAGTCATTCATGCATTCGTAGGTAAAGGACATACTTTTGATGGCGCGTATTTTGGTATGAGTTCTTAAAGGATTGACGGTTCAGTGTCATACATGCATTCGTAGGTAAAGTACATACTATTGACGGCGAGTGTTTTGGCATGAGTTCATGAAGGAATGACCATTCAGTGTCATCCATGCATTCGTAGGTAAAGGACATTCTTTTGATGGCGCGAGTTTTGGTATGAGTTCTTAACGGAATGACGGTTCAGTGTCATCCATGCATTGGTAGGTAAAGGACATACTTTTAATGGCGCGTGTTTTGGTATGAGTTCTTAAAGGAATGACGGTTCAGTGTCATCCATGCATTCGTAGGTAAAGGACATACTTTTAATGGCGCGTGTTTTGGTATGCGTTTTTGAAGAAATGACCGTTCAGTGTCCATCAAACATTCGTATGTAAAGGACATACTTTTAATGATGCGTGTTTTGGCATGAGTTTTTGAAGGAATGACGGTTCAGTGTCATCCATGCATTCGTAGGTAAAGGACATACTTTTAATAGAGCGTGTTATGGTATGAGTTTTTGAAGGAATGACGCTAAGTGTCATCTATGCATTCGTAGGTAAAGGACATACTTTTGATGGCGCGTGTCTTGGTATGAGTTCTTGAAGGAATGACAGTTGATAGTCATTCATGCATTCGTAGGTAAAGGACATACTTTTGATGGCGCGTGTTTTGGTATGTGTTCTTGAAGAAATGACCGTTTAGTGTCATCCATGCATTCGTAGGTAAAGGACATACTATTGATGGCGCGTGTTTTGGCATGAGTTCATGAAGGAATGACCGTTCAGTGTCATCCATGCATTCGTAGGTAAAGGACATTCTTTTGATGGCGCGTGTTTTTTTGTATGAGTTCTTGAAGGAATGACCGTTCAGTGTCATCCATGCATTCGTAGGTAAAGAACATACTTTTGATGGCGCATGTTTTGGTATGAGTTCTTGAAGGAATGACCGTTCAGTGTCATCCATGCATTCGTAGGTAAAGGACATACTTTTGATGATGCGTGTTTTGTTATGAGTTCTTGAAGGAATGACGGTTCAGTGTCATCCATGCATCCGTAGGTATTGGACATACTTTTAATGGCGCATGTTATGGTATGAGTTCTTGAAGGAATGACGGTTCAGTGTCATCCATGCATTCGTAGGTAAAGGACATACTTTAATGGCGCGTGTTATGGTATGAGTTCTTAAAAGAATGACGGTTCAGTGTCATCCATGCATTCGTAAGTAAAGGACATACTTTTGATGGCGCGTGATTTGGTATGAGTTTTTGAAGGAATGACGGTTCAGTGTCTTCCATGCATTTGTAGGTAAAGGACATACTTTTAATGGTGCGTGTTATGGTATGAGTTCTTGAAGGAATGACGGTTTAGTGTCATCTACGCATTCGTAGGTAAAGGACATACTTTTGATGTTGCGTGTCTTGGTATGAGTTCTTGAAAGAATGACAGTTGATAGTCATTCATGCATTCGTAGGTAAAGGACATACTTTTGATGGCATGTGTTTTGGTATGAGTTCTTGAAGGAATGACGGTTCAGTGTCATACATGCATTCGTAGGTAAAGTACATACTATTGATGGCGCGTGTTTTGGCATGAGTTCATAAAGGAATGACCATTTAGTGTCATCCATGCATTCGTAGGTAAAGGACATTCTTTTGATGTCGCGAGTTTTGGTATGAGTTCTTAAAGGAATGACAGTTGATAGTTATCCATTCATTCGTAGGTAAAGGACATACTTTTAATGGCGCGTGTTTTGGTATGCGTTTTTGAAGAAATGACCGTTCAGTGTCTATCATGCATTCGTATGTAAAGGACATACTTTTAATGGCGCGTATTTTGGTATGAGTTCTTGAAGGATTGACGGTTCAGTGTCATACATGCATTCGTAGGTAAAGTACATACTATTGATGGCGCGTGTTTTGGCATGAGTTCATGAAGGAATGACCATTCAGTGTCATCCATGCATTCGTAGGTAAAGGACATTCTTTTGATGGCGCGAAATTTGGTATGAGTTCTTAAAGGAATTACGGTTCAGTGTCATCCATGCATTCGTAGGTAAAGGACATACTTTAATGGCGCGTGTTATGGTATGAGTTCTTAAAAGAATGGCGGTTCAGTGTCATCCATGCATTCGTAAGTAAAGGACATACTTTTGATGGCGCGTGATTTGGTATGAGTTTTTGAAGGAATGACGGTTCAGTGTCATCCATGCATTCGTAGGTAAAGGACATACTTTTAATGGTGCGTGTTATGGTATGAGTTCTTGAAGGAATGACGGTTTAGTGTCATCTACGCATTCGTAGGTAAAGGACATACTTTTGATTTTGCGTGTCTTGGTATGAGTTCTTGAAAGAATGACAGTTGATAGTCATTCATGCATTTGTAGGTAAAGGACATACTTTTAATAGCTCGTGTTATGGTATGAGTTTTTGAAGGAATGACGCTAAGTGTCATCTATGCATTCGTTGGTAAAGGACATACTTTTGATGGCGCGTGTCTTGGTATGAGTTCTTGAAGGAATGACAGTTGATAGTCATTCATGCATTTGTAGGTAAAGGACATACTTTTGATGGCGCGTGTTTTGGTATGAGTTCTTGAAGAAATGACCGTTCAGTGTCATCCATGCATTCGTAAGTAAAGGACATACTATTGATGGCGCGTGTTTTGGCATGAGTTCATGAAGGAATGACCGTTCAGTGTCATCCATGCATTCGTAGGTAAAGGACATTATTTTGATGGCGATTGTTTTGGTATGAGTTCTTGAAGGAATGACCGTTCAGTGTCATCCATGCATTCGTAGGTAAAGAACATACTTTTGATGGCGCATGTTATGGTATGAGTTCTTGAAGGAATGACGGTTTAGTGTCATCTACGCATTCGTAGGTAAAGGACATACTTTTGATGTTGCGTGTCTTGGTATGAGTTCTTGAAAGAATGACAGTTGATAGTCATTCATGCATTCGTAGGTAAAGGACATACTTTTGATGGCGCGTGTTTTGGTATGAGTTCTTGAAGGAATGACGGTTCAGTGTCAAACATGCATTCGTAGGTAAAGTACATACTATTGATGGCGCGTGTTTTGGCATGAGTTCATAAAGGAATGACCATTCAGTGTCATCCATGCATTCGTAGGTAAAGGACATTCTTTTGATGTCGCGAGTTTTGGTATGAGTTCTTAAAGGAATGACGGTTCAGTGTCATCCATGCATTCGTAGGTAAAGGACATACTTTTATTGGCGCGTGTTTTGGTATGAGTTCTTAAAGGAATGACAGTTGATAGTTATCCATTCATTCGTATGTAAAGGACATACTTTTAATGGCGCGTATTTTGGTATGAGTTTTTGAAGAAATGACCGTTCAGTGTCATACATGCATTCGTAGGTAAAGTACATACTATTGATGGCGCGTGTTTTGGCATGAGTTCATGAAGGAATGACCATTCAGTGTCTTCCATGCATTCGTAGGTAAAGGACATTCTTTTGATGGCGCGAGTTTTGGTATGAGTTCTTAAAGGAATGACGGTTCAGTGTCATCCATGCATTGGTAGGTAAAGGACATACTTTTAATGGCGCGTGTTTTGGTATGAGTTCTTAAAGGAATGACGGTTCAGTGTCATCCATGCATTCGTAGGTAAAGGACATACTTTTAATGGCGCGTGTTTTGGTATGCATTTTTGAAGAAATGACCAATCAGTGTCCATCATACATTCGTATGTAAAGGACATACTTTTGACGGCGCGTGTCTTGGTATGAGTTATTGAAGGAATGACGGTTCAGTGTCATCCATGCATTCGTAGGTAAAGGACATACTTTTAATGGCGCGTGTTTTGGTATGAGTTCTTAAAAGAATGACGGTTCAGTGTCATCCATGCATTCGTAAATAAAGGACATACTTTTAATGGCGCGTGTTTTGACATGAGTTTTTGAAGGAATGACGGTTCAGTGTCATCCATGCATTCGTAGGTAAAGGACATACTTTTAATGGCGCGTGTTATGGTATGAGTTTTTGAAGGAATGACGGTTTAGTGTCATCTACGCATTCGTAGGTAATGGACATACTTTTGATGGCGCGTGTTTTGGTATGAGTTCTTGAAGGAATGACCGTTCAGAGACATCCATGCATTCGTAGGTAAAGGACATACTATTGATGGCGCGTGTCTTGGTATGAGTTATTGAAGGAATGACGGTTCAGTGTCATCCATGCATTCGTAGGTAAAGGACATACTTTTAATGGCGCGTGTTTTGGTATGAGTTCTTAAAAGAATGACGGTTCAGTGTCATCCATGCATTCGTAAATAAAGGACATACTTTTAATGGCGCGTGTTTTGACATGAGTTTTTGAAGGAATGACGGTTCAGTGTCATCCATGCATTCGTAGGTAAAGGACATACTTTTAATGTCGCGTGTTTTGGTATGAGTTTTTGAAGGAATGACGGTTTAGTGTCATCTACGCATTCGTAGGTAATGGACATACTTTTGATGTCGCGTGTTTTGGTATGAGTTCTTGAAGGAATGACCGTTCAGAGACATCCATGCATTCGTAGGTAAAGGACATACTATTGATGGCGCGTGTTTTGGCATGAGTTCATGAAGGAATGACCGTTCAGTGTCATCCATTCATTGGTAGGTAAAGGACATACTTTTAATGGCGCGTGTTTTGGTATGAGTTTTTGAAGGAATGACGGTTCAGTGTCATCCATGCATTCGTAGGTAAAGGACATACTTTTAATAGCGCGTGTTATGGTATGAGTTTTTGAAGGAATGACGCTAAGTGTCATCTAAGCATTCGTAGGTAAAGGACATACTTTTGATGGCGCGTGTCTTGGTATGAGTTCTTGAAGGAATGACAGTTGATAGTCATTCATGCATTCGTAGGTAAAGGACATACTTTTGATGGCGCGTGTTTTGTTATGAGTTCTTCAAGAAATGACCGTTCAGTGTCATCCATGCATTCGTAGGTAAAGGACATACTATTGATGGCGCGTGTTTTGGCATGAGTTCATGAAGGAATGACCGTTCAGTGTCATCCATGCATTCGTAGGTAAAGGACATTCTTTTGATGGCGCGTGTTTTGGTATGAGTTCTTAAAGGAATGACGGTTCAGTGTCATTCATGCATTCGTAGGTAAAGAACATACTTTTGATGGCGCGTGTTTTTTTGTATGAGTTCTTGAAGGAATGACCGTTCAGTGTCATCCATGCATTCGTAGGTAAAGTACATACTTTTGATGGCGCATGTTTTGTTATGAGTTCTTGAAGGAATGACGGTTCAATGTCATCCATGCATCCGTAGGTATTGGACATACTTTTAATGGCGCGTGTTATGGTATGAGTTCTTAAAGGAATGACGGTTCAGTGTCATCCATGCATTCGTAGGTAAAGGACATACTTTAATGGCGCGTGTTATGGTATGAGTTCTTGAAAGAATGACGGTTCAGTGTCATCCATGCATTCGTAAGTAAAGGACATACTTTTGATGGCGCGTGATTTGGTATGAGTTATTGAAGGAATGACGGTTCAGTGTCATCCATGCATTCGTAGGTAAAGGACATACTTTTAATGGCGCGTGCTTTGGTATGAGTTTTTGAAGGAATGACGGTTCAGTGTCATCCATGCATTCGTAGGTAAAGGACATACTTTTAATGGTGCGTGTTATGGTATGAGTTCTTGAAGGAATGACGGTTTAGTGTCATCTACGCATTCGTAGGTAAAGGACATACTTTTGATGTTGCGTGTCTTGGTATGAGTTCTTGAAAGAATGACAGTTGATAGTCATTCATGCATTCGTAGGTAAAGGACATACTTTTGATGGCGCGTGTTTTGGTATTAGTTCTTGAAGGAATGACCGTTCAGTGCCATCCATGCATTCGTAGGTAAAGGACATACTTTTGATGGCGCGTGTTTTGGAATGAGTTCTTTAAGGAACGACGGTTTAGTGTCATTCATGCATTCGTAGATAAAGGACATACTTTTGATGGCGCGTGTTTTGGTATGAATTCTTGAAGGAATGACCGTTCAATGTGTTACGAATCTTTGTCATAAATGAATGACGTAGTAAGGCATTGACCTCTTAACAAGTGCGTATCAGAGTCCAAAGCGACCAAGGTTTGACCTTTATGCCCTGAGGGCAGTTTAAAAAAAATAATTCGTTCAAATCCCGTGGAAATTGGGGGATAATTCTGGATCGTAGTAATTATAGAGAAAGAGGTTAAAATGCGTATTAAGACCCTGTAGAATCTTCGATGATAGTTTTCTTTGTAAAGTTCCGACCTCCTTAAAGTTAGTTCAGTTTAAACGTTTGTAGAGTGAAGTCGCTATATTCATACATGTACATATAATGCCATTTTATTGATACTTATGTTGCCACCAGTTGATGAAGTTTATTGATCGTTTATATTGAGTCTACAATTTAAATAAAATTGTTTATTCAACAACTGGAGTTGTTTGATCTATCGTTGTTGAGAAAGGTGTTGAAGATAATTATCACGAATATAACTACATTACTGCATAGACCTGTCAGTCAAGGAACCCCTAGCTTGGGCTACAGATTAGCAGAATCTAGAGACTTCTAATAAAGATACAACTATATTCATTGAATCCGATTTAACGAGTCGTAATAATAGTCATCATATAAAGAGGTCCATAACAGTTTGGGGTCTTCGTCCGATATAGTTGTATAGTGAAGCATATATTCAAGTTGTGTTGTGTTGTGTGTTAGAGCAGTGACCTACTGAGCAAGCCTAAGAACGCTGAAATTATTCTTCCGATTGGAAAAACGTAAGTTGGAAAAATTTACCACTTTATAAATCTCTTAACTAAAGAATGGAATTTATTGAAAATCCAGAAGAAGAAGTTCTGAAAACTTTATCAATAAAGAAGTTAAAAGAGATCGCTGAGATCTTAAAGATAGAAGTTACTGAAACTACACCATCGAGGACTGTGTTGACACAGCAGATAAAAGATGTGTTGATTGCGAGTGGCAAGTTGAAAGTAGAATCAAGCGCGGAGGGATATCAAGTTGAAGGTCAGACGTCGGAATCTATGTCCGAACAGTTTAGATTTCAGTTAGAAATGAAACGGATGGAAATGGAGATGGAACAAAGACGTCTAGAAATAGAAAGTCAGGAAAGAGATAAGAAAAGTCAAAGAGAAATAGAAAGTCAGGAAAGAGATAAGCAAAGTCAAAGAGAAAGTCAGGAAAGAATAGAACTGGCGAAGATAGGAGCTACTAAAAAAGAATCTCATAATGATGTAGAGATGGCCAGATGGAAAAAGCTAGTCCCTACCTACATTGATAAAGAAAGTGAAATAGCTAATTTCTTCCAGACCTTTGAAATTTCTTGCAGAGATTTTAAGTTCCCAGAAGATAAATGGGGAATATTAGTCAGAACAGCTTTTACTCAGGGAAGGACAAGAGATTGTGTTCTGTTGTTAAAAGAGGAGCATTTAAATGATTATGAAGTCATTAAAGACACTGTACTAAAAGCCTATAACCAAATACCTGAAAGTTATCGGAAAAGGTTCCGTCAGTACACAATGTCCCCTTACCAAACACACTTAGACTTCCTTAGAGCAGAAGAAAAGTTAATGGATCAGTGGATAAAATCCAGAAATATCTCCACATTAAAAGAAATGAAAGATATCATTCTGTTAGAGGATTTTATTAACAAAGTGAGGTCGGATATAAGAATGTATTTATCCGAGCGTGATATCACTGACCCACATAAGGCTGCTGATTTAGCTGAACAGTATGCACTGTGTCATAGGACAGCTGGTGAAAAGAATGTTAATAGGCCACAACGGCAGGCAGAAAACACACAACAACAACATCGTGAAAAAGATCATTTTGTGAAACAAAATGATGTTAATAAAAAACCTGTCTACAAAAACGTCCAATGTACTTTTTGTAAAAGAACCGGACATAGCATAGAAGACTGTTGGAGTATAAGGAAAGATAAAAGACCTAACAAAGTGGTCATGTGTGCCAGCCATGCACAAATACAGAATGTACAAGAAAGCGAAAATACAAACGAACTGAATTCGAAGAAAGATTCTTCTAAACCAGAAACACTGAGGGTGGATTTGCCTGAGAGCAAAAGTCAGAAGGTAGAGAAATCTACAACTGAAGATAATGAGGATAAATATCCTGATTATAAATACAGAATGGCTACTATTGGATTGGTTGTCCAAGTCCACAGAGATGAAAAAGTAGACCAAAGTATTTTTGACTCGGAAAAGAGTCTGAAGTCATCGAAAGATGAAAACCCACCCGGAAGTCATGGTCAAGGGAAGAATGAAACTGACACAGAGACCCTGTGCAGTTTTCAACCGTTCATTAGTGAAGGTTGTGTGGCCTTACAAAAGGAAGGACCACTGAAGTCCGTAAAAATATTACGAGACACAGGAGCATCATTAACACTGCTGCTTAAAGATGTATTACCATTGAATGATAATACATTGACAGGACAGACTGTCCTATTGAGAGGTTTTGAATGGAAAGAAGAAATACCTCTACATAGGATATACCTCACATCTGACTTGGTGACAGGATATGTGACAGTTGGAGTAATATCAAAACTTCCTGTTGAGGGCATATCTGTTATCCTAGCAAATGATTTGGCGAAAGGGAGGGTGAGACCTGAACTGATTGTGAAGGAAAATCCAGACCCTAGTCCTATTGTGGAGACAGGAAAAGAAAAAGAACTTTATCCTGTAGGTGATGTCATAAATGGTATGACACCACAGAAAAAGAAAGAAGAAATTATCTCACAAGAAAAGAAAAAGAAAGAAGAAATTCTCCCACGAGAGAAGAAAGAGGAAGAAGAAGTGGAACGTGATACTACTATTTTCTCCATGATTGAAGATTGTCCGAAAGGAAATGATCAATCAAAGAAGTCATCACAAAATGAAATGATTGCTGAGCAGAAAGTAGACCCAGAGTTGCTACAGTTGCATGAGAAAGCTGTCGACGAGAAAGAAAATCCTACTACTGATGTCTATGAACAGATAGACCACAGCATAAACAAACAACAATGCAAACCTGCAGTTGCCGGTACAGATGAAGATTGGAGGAGCATCACTGAAGAAACGAGTGCGGAGAGCTGGACCGAAACTACCAAAAGCTATGGGTTACCACAATCCATACCGACAGATCGAGGGACCAACTTCGCCCCGGAACTCTTCAATCCAGTCCTAAGAAACTTATGCCTGGAGCAGGAGATGTCAACTGAATCCCATCCGGAAAGTCGAGGAGCCTATGGACCAATCTTTGGACCCACTGTCCAAGGACCACTCAAACTACTTCAAGAGGAATGGCAGACCGAATTGGATCTCCTTGGGCTGAGCAAGTACCTAGATAAGTACATAATTTTTTTGTCTGACATAACTGTTTTTGTGAGAAAAAAATTGTACACTGCTCACATGCAGATGCCATTGTTGTGTGATGAAAGAAAGGCAAAAATATTATATCATTTGAAAATGATAAAGCCTTACCTTCTGAAAACAATTGGAATAAGCTTGATGTTGTTAACATTGTTACTCTTATTTGTAAAATTTATGCCTGGAGTACAGGATGAATTGAATGACAAATTCACTGATAGTTAGACCAAACTTACTATTTTAAAACTAAATCCCTTACTTGTGAAGAAAAAGGAATGAGTAAAAGTATTGTTAGAGTAAATATCATTATAGTGTGATATTTCTAAACAAACTTGTTAGGTTGAGCATTAAAATAATTGCTATAAGAGAAAAAGATCAGTTTTATCCGCAGAATTGGTTTCTAAATCAGAGGACATTATAAATGTGGACTGATTATAAGATATGTTTGAGAATCTCTGGAAATGATAATTGAAACATTTAGCAGAGAGGATAATTTGATTGAAAAAGATGTAAATGGTTATAAGAAAAGATAATTTTTCTATCACTAAAGTATTGAGAAATGTTTTATGATTGTACTATGGAAATTTATTTTATCATGTACTGTTGTTGAAATATTGCACTGAGTCAAGATGCAAATTTCTTCTATGTGAATTTATTCATTTGTTCTATTATCATTGAATGTATGATAATGTAGGGTAAAAATAGTTGCAGCAAGGCAGAACTATGACTAACAAGAATTCCAAGAAATGTATTATATATGATTTTTCACTTTTAGGATACTGTTACATGAAAAGCAGACCAAAAGTAGAAACTAATAAAACTTTGTATCCTTGTTTGTATAAATTTAGGATATGTGCCACTGATTTGACACTGTAAACCAGAATGATTGAGAATTTCATGGTTGAAAATTTATAATGTTGACACACCAATGTTCAACAAATGTATTATTAATTAAGGATTTCATGTCAAGATTGTAAAACTAATCTATATTTTTTCTGTATTAGTTAAAATAGATTGAATGAATTGTATTGACAAGCAAAAGACTGGGTAGACCTGAACACTGTGGAAGTAACAGGAACCTAGAACCTATGAAAAACCTTTATGGAAAATGGAAAAGAGCAATGTACACCACTGAAAAGATTGGAAATGAAATGTTTTACCACACCAGTCAAACAAGCAGTTTGTTTTGTACATAAATTGTTACATTGATTTCGCTCTGAAAAAAATTAATAGTAGCCTATGCTTAACTCTTTTCTACTTCAATAATATTGTATTTGAAATGTCTTTGATGTAATCTAAAGAAAATAAGTACTTACTGTGTAGTACTAAGATTGTATGAAGATAATATAATCTGCTTTGATTGATAGTTAATTAAGTAAATTAACCAAATTTGTTTAAGTAAATCCATGATTGTCTGAATGTTTCAATTTAACCTGCTACGATGTGAACTCTTTTAAAAAAGAAAATAATGACGTCGAAAGGTCAGGGTAAAATGAAAGATTGAAATATTTTTAATGAAATTGTCTATAAACTATTTTAATTCGTGAACAGACTATGTTTAATGTTCTTAAAATAACATACATGAATTTGATTTTGAGATGATAGTTGTTAAAGAATGCTCATTTAATACGATAACTATTTAATCGCGTAGCAATTTTTTTTTACATAGGCTGTGATGAGGTAAAAATTTGCATAGGCCATGTAAACATTGTTAGAATCAATAGAGAATGAGAGAGAGAGAGAGAGAGAGAGAGAGAGAGAAAGGCGGAATTGACCTCAATTTCTGTGTCGCATCACAGACAGTTGTCTAATGTGTTAGTCGGCCTACCAGCATGTAAAAATATAATACTGTCTACACGAGCAATAATATTTTTGTTGTAAAGTGAAATTAGGTCGGGGCTAGTATTTTTTTTTGTGTGTTGTAACTGAGTTAGGCCTAGCATGTGTTCTATTAGAGCGTTTGGTTTTTTTTTCCTCCTTATGGAAAAAAATAAGTCGTGTCTGCATAGACATTAAGTGATTTTTTCTTTTGTTGTTTGATTACAAATGTAAAAGATATTAGTTTATAATTAAATGAACGAGAGAGTTTTTATTAACGTGGAATGATAATGGAATGGAAATTATTAGATTGTATAATGTTTAACCCTATGTATTTTTCTTGTATACAAGATTTAGATAAACAATTTAATTGTCCATTGTTTTGAATTAAAAATTGAATGATTGAATGACTATAGTTAAGCCATTTGATAAGATGAATTTATATTGCATATATTATTATGTTATTGTTATCAGTTCGATTGAATTATTGGGATCGCCAATTGAACTGTATTGTTTTTCCCGGAATATTTTCTTTTATAATTATTCCTTAAAATTAACATTTTTCGTATGGTTAAAATGTAAAGGAAATAATTATAAAGCTTTAGAAGGGGGGGGGGATGTTACGAATCTCGGTCATAAATGAATGACGTAGTAAGGCATTGACCTCTTAACAAGTGCGTATCAGAGTCCAAAGCGACCAAGGTTTGACCTTTATGCCCTGAGGGCAGTTTAAAAAAAATAATTCGTTCAAATCCCGTGGAAATTGGGGGATAATTCTGGATCGTAGTAATTATAGAGAAAGAGGTTAAAATGCGTATTAAGACCCTGTAGAATCTTCGATGATAGTTTTCTTTGTAAAGTTCCGACCTCCTTAAAGTTAGTTCAGTTTAAACGTTTGTAGAGTGAAGTCGCTATATTCATACATGTACATATAATGCCATTTTATTGATACTTATGTTGCCACCAGTTGATGAAGTTTATTGATCGTTTATATTGAGTCTACAATTTAAATAAAATTGTTTATTCAACAACTGGAGTTGTTTGATCTATCGTTGTTGAGAAAGGTGTTGAAGATAATTATCACGAATATAACTACATTACTGCATATACCTGTCAGTCAAGGAACCCCTAGCTTGGGCTACAGATAAGCAGAATCTAGAGACTTCTAATAAAGATACAACTATATTCATTGAATCCGATTTAACGAGTCGTAATAATAGTCATCATATAAAGAGGTCCATAACAAATGTTATTCATGCATTTGTAGGTAAAGGACATACTTTTGATGGCGCGTGTTTTGGAATGAGTTTTTGAAGGAATGACCGTTCAGTGTCATTTATGCATTCGTAGGTAAAGGACATACTTTTGATGGCGCGTGTTTTTTTTATATGAGTTCTTGAAAAAATGATTGTTCAGTGTCATTCATGCATTCGTAGGTAAAGGACATACTTTTGATGAGGCGTGTTTTGGTATGAGGACATACTTTTGTCATGAATGCGCTTTATCACAGGAAGCCAGTAGAGATCTTGTAAAACTGGAGAGATGAGATCATGCGTTTTTATACGAAACACTCTCTGGAGTCTCTAAAGCTGGTTCTGGGGCAGACTTTGAATGGATTGGAAATACTGCTACAGTATTGGTATTATTGAGTTGAGATAGCAGCTGACCCATAAAATAAACAAGCTTCAACCAGAGCACTGATATATGAACCATTGTCAATAAGAAAGCTAAGGTTTATAACCATGTTGAACGTTGTTAGAATAGAGACGTGCACTAGTTTCTAATCATGTTGCACGTTGTTAGAATAGAGACGTGCACTAGTTTCTAATCATGTTGCACGTTGTTAGAATAGAGACGTGCACTAGTTTCTAACCATGTTGCACGTTGTTAGAATAGAGACGTGCACTAGTTTCTAATCATGTTGCACGTTGTTAGAATAGAGACGTGCACTAGTTTCTAACCATGTTGCACGTTGTTAGAATAGAGACGTGCACTAGTTTCTAATCATGTTGCACGTTGTAAGAATAGAGACGTGCACTAGTTTCTAATCATGTTGCACGTTGTTAGAATAGAGACGTGCACTAGTTTAAAACCATGTTGCACGTTGTTAGACTAGAGACGTGCACTAGTTTCTAACCATGTTGCACGTTGTTAGAATAGAGACGTGCACTAGTTTCTAATCATGTTGCACGTTGTTAGAATAAAGACGTGCACTAGTTTCTAACCATGTTGCACGTTGTTAGAATAGAGACGTGCACTAGTGTGTTAACCATGTTGCACGTTGTTAGAATAGAGAGGTGCACTAGTGTGTTAACCATGTTGCACGTTGTTAGAATAGCGACGTGCACTAGTGTGTTAACCATGTTGCACGTTGTTAGAATAGAGACGTGCACTAGTGTGTTAACCATGTTGCATGTTGTTAGAATAGAGACGTGCACTAGTGTGTTAACCATGTTGCACGCTGTTAGAATAGAGACGTGCGCTAGTGTGTTAACCATGTTGCACGTTGTTAGAATAGAGACGTGCACTAGTGTGTTAACCATGTTGCACGTTGTTAAAATAGAGACGTGCACTAGTGTGTTAACTATGTTGCACGTTGTTAGAATAGAGACGTGCACTAGTGTGTTAATTATGTTGCACGTTGTTAGAATAGAGACGTGCACTAGTGTGTCAACCATGTTGCACGTTGTTAGAATAGAGACGTGCACTAGTGTGTTAACCATGTTGCAATTTGTTAGAATAGAGACGTGCACTAGTGTGTTAACCGATCACTTCATTGCAAAACCTTATTTGCTGCTTACTTTTTCTACTTCCGTTCACAGTCAATGAGATGATATAACGCCATCTAGTGCTATTATTCACCAGCAAGCTTTGTGTGCTAAATATATGGACGTTAGCAATGTACTGAATCCTGTGGTGAAGATGATGAATTTAATAAAGTCGCATGCGCTCAACCATAGACAGTTCAGAGACATGTTGAAAGATACAGACACAGAATCAAAAATTTTACATATTACACAGCAGTAAGATGGCTAAGTTGTGAGAATGTTCTGAGCAGAGTACTTAAGTTAAGAAATAAAATTAAAGGCAAGCAACAGCTCTAATGGGTACCTGACCTTAGTTGGGGTAAAGTAAAGTCGGCTGTGCATTGTGCTGGGCACACAATCACCTTGTATGCCATGGCCAAAGAAAATGGTGAACGCTGTATCACCAGCCCTATGAGCCATTTGGTCCGAAGGGTACTTTACTTAGGGCTACTTACTTACAGTATTAGGTAACCAGCTAGTAAAAACATGGATTAAACCTCAACATCACTGACCATCAACACGATACTCCTTTGGATTATCAATCAGCTTAAATGAAGTAGTTTCAGATCATATACCAGTGGTCATCTACACTGTTGTATACGCTGAAGAATTAACGATTATTTACTGTCCTGGTCGAATCAATTAAAGGTTATTGTTTAAGTTGTTATTGTAGAGTAACCAGTTGATTAAATCGATGTTATTTTTGTAAAAAAGACATTACTATGCTATGAATGCTTTATAAGATGTAATTAGCTCCAAGCCCCCAGTAATCATTTGATCACTGCTGAATTGAGCTGATATCCAGTATAATTAACATTATAGTTCTTTAGTCGCAACACAGCATTAGTAAATATGTTGATTATTATGGTATTTTTGTATAAGGTGGTCCCAGTGCATCTCCCTGAGCGTGATGAAGCGAGTATCAAGTAGTTTTGAATTTATTGTATTCAATTGCAAGTATATAGTGGCTCTTGGCAGTTGTATACAGATGAAACTTTTCCATAAAAACAAAATTAAGTGTATTTTCTTGGTCTCCATGTGTAGGGCCTAGTTGTCTGTTAAGTGTTATTTTCTACATGTTTGAGACTTTTCGACCTAAAAATGCGACAAAAGTTGACCATATATGAAAACTTCGACATGATCGAATGTCTGTTATAAAAATTTGTTAATTGCTATCACAAAAGCATAATTATTGGAAATTGTTGACGTCATAGATAGTAGGGTAGTGTTTAGTGTTGAGGAAAAAAGTTGATAAATTTGGATTAAAAAGCTTTCTGCTTTGCTGCATTCTGAGAATATTTCTGAAGTGTCTAAATTTCGATATATTTCCTTTGCAATGAATAAATAGCCGATGCAATGATAATCTTTGGATTGAGATTTTTTCAAAATCATAATGATTACATTTGGTCATTGGTCATTTGGTGTAAGACAGTATTACCATTTGTGTCATATTTATCACAATTAGTTTGATACCAGACATTATCCAAACATTTTGTGAGCTCGAGCGTTCGGCTGAGGTACCGCAAATTCTGAGTATGAATTCTGAAAAAAGGCTTGGGTTTGTTTCCGGCTCTGAAAGGTGTCTCTAAGCCTACCGAGCTCTGATGGGTACTTGATATTCGTTAGGGAAAAGTAAAGGAGATTGGGCGTCGTGGGCTTTGTGCTGGTCATACAATCTCCTAGTATGCCGTGGCTACAGCAACTTTTGAACATAGCTTTACTGTCCCTATAAATCAAATTGGTCTAACGGGGATACTTTACTACTACTCGCGTGAGGCCAGTCATTATCCTTCGGCATCCTTCCGTCTCGCGAGACGATGGTGCATCACCTGGATTGAGGTTGCATTTCCCCGCGTGGCTGTGCAGGCCTATCCTTGAATGGCAGTCTTTATCACAGCTTTTACACACGTGTTTTGTGATTTCCATTTTATTCGCCTTTCTTCTAGCTCTTTTATCTACAATCTCCTCCATCCTTCTTTTCTCTGCTATTTTCGCCCCCCCCCCTGACAACAGTGCGCTAGGTGGATCGATCCTCTACTTTCCACTTTCAGTCATTTGCGTTTATGCTGGCTGCTCTCATGTCCCTCTGGCAGACATTTTTGTAAAGAAGGTGTGGGCGACCTGTTATTCTCTTTCCAGATGCCAATTCTCCATATAGGAGGTCCGTAGGGATTCTACCTGGACTCATTCTTTTTACATGCCCTAGCCATCTTTGGCGTCTTTCACTAAGGACTGTGAACATTGCTTTGGGCGCTAGCGCGCGCCAGTACCTCACTATTAGGAATTTTGTCCTGCCATTCATTAAAACCATAGGGAAATGGTTGTGTGTGTCGGGGGGGGGCTGAGCAAGAATAATATATAGGCTAAAATTTGTACATGAACAACAATATTCTTTTTTATACCAAGTTATTATTATTCTTAAACTGTTGTGTTTCCTTTAAAATGTTTTAAATATCTGTACTATTCATCCAATACCCCCCCTTTTTTTTCAAAATCAATTTTAGAATTCGTATAATTTTATTTAAAGATGTGTATACAGTCGCCTATTAAAGGATATTGTCAAAAGCGATGTAAATCCATTAAATAATTTAAACATTTGGTTACTTTTACTTAAAAGATAATGCAAACATCTATAATGACAAAAGAAATAATTTGATAGACATTACGTTATACGCTAGTATTTTTTTTAAGTAGCCTACACCATTCAAACTCTCCAAGCAAAATTGCGGTGCGTAACTTTTAAAAAAAATGTCTCGCCACATAAAAACAACAACAGCAGAATTGGGAAAATCCGATAACACCATCGCGTTCAACATAGTATTTCTCGCGTTCAACATAGTAAATGAACGGAAATGGCCATTTTTATGTACGGTTATATTTATTTGCAAAGATAGATATAACATTTTGGATATTTTAAAATCAACAGATTCATGATTATAAGTCATAAAAATAAAATTTTCTTTTGGACTACGTTTCCGATTTATACATTTAACTTTTGTCCCGATTAGTCAAACTGCTTAGGAGCCTATAGCGAACAATCATATATATAAACAAAGATATAAACAAACTCACGGTAATTATATATATTGATGATAATAAAAACTGCATCCGTGTTTTGAGGCTTTTTTATTTGGACTTCGAGTGTGTAGTCGGCCCCCGAACCGCTGTACGATAGTTAATGCGACCCTCGGGTTGAAAAGTTTGGAGACCCCCTGTTGTAATTAGATCATTTCAAGAAGGAAGAGATAGTGTTTAAGCTAAGAGTGTCAATTTTATCGTTAATTTAAATAAACAAATTTATTGAACTTAAAAAACTGTTGCCGTTGTTACAACGTGGTATAGGGCTAAAGAAAGAATTACCTTAGTTTTAATTCGAAACTTCAAACATATTAATAAGTTTATTTTTACAGCCCTGCCAACAAAAATAATATAAGCTCAGGTGGCTAAGAAGTAGCGAGAGTTTGATCATGATGTAATTGTGGGGAGGGGATGGATGGTCGCTGGACAAAAACAAACTTGTCTACTTGTATGTTTGGGGCAGAGTAAGGGAGAAAGTATGTGGCAAAAAGGGTAGTAAAAGATTTAAAGAAAGGGCCACATCTGGACCATAACATAATCATTGAAACCTAATACGTTAAACAGTGATTCCTTATCCTAACTTAATATTTAAATAAGTAAATATATTTACTTGATGTGTAGACTTTGGGTTATAAGTTAGCGATTTCACCAAGGAATCATACCACGCCAGGAATCATACCACGCCAGGAATCATACTACGCCAGGAATCATACCACGCCAGGAATCATACCACGCCAGGAATCATACCACTCCTGGCATCATACCAATCCAGGAATCATACCACTCCAGGAATCATACCACTGCAGGAATCATACCACGCCAGGAATCATACCACGCCAGGAATCGTACCACTCCAGGAATCATACCACTTCAGGAATCATACCACTGCAGAAACTATACCACGCCAGGAATCATACCACGCCAGGAATCATACCACGCCAGGAATCATACCACTCCAGGAATCATACCACGCCAGGAATCATACCACGCCAGGAATCATACCACGCCAGGAATCATACCACTCCAGGAATCATACCACCCCAGAAATCATACCACTGCAGGAATCATACCACACTAGGAATCACTAGGGCTAAGAAGGATAGAGAGATATTCATCTCAAACGTTTACTAACAGGAAAAAAAAAATGTAGTAACCGACTTAATATTAAAGTATTGATGGATGAAAACGGTAAGGGTCCACAAAAATGTGAAACGAAGGTAAATATTGATATAATGTAATTTTTTTTTCTAATGGATGATATAACTTATCTGCATCTGTTTGAGTTGGATGGGGAGTATATTCCATAATTTCGTTATTTAGGTAGCTAGGCTGGTGGATGTATGAATGAACAGATGATCGATAGTTGGGTAGTTAGGTAGCTATAATAGATTGGTGGATGTATGAATGAACACATGGATCAAAAAATGGGTAGTTAGGTAGCTAGATTGGTGGATGTTTACATGAAAAGATGGCTCATTCGTTGGGTAGTTAGGAAGCTAGATCTGTGTATATATGAATGAACAGATGGATTGTTAGTTAGGTAGTTAGGTAGATAGATTGGTGGATGTATGAATAAGCAGATGGATCATAAGTTGGGTAGTTAGGTAGCTAAATTGGTGGATGTATAAATGAACAGATGGATAGATAGTTGGGTAGTTAGGTAGCTAGATTGGTGGATGTATGAATGAACACATGGATCAAAAGGTGGGTAGTTAGATAGCTAGATTGGTGGATGTATGAATGAATAAATAGTTGTGTAGATTGGTAGATAGATGAGTTGATTGATGGATTAAAAGTTAGATATAATTGTAGGTAGGTTTGTAGATAGATGAGTGTATGGATGGATCATTGGTTGGGTAGTTAGGAAGCTAGATCTGTGTATATATGAATGAACAGATGGATTGGTAGTTGGGAAGTTAGGTAGCTAGATTGGGGGATGTATGACTGAGCAGATGGATCGATAGTTGGGTAGTTAGATAGCTATATTATTAGTGGATGTATAAATGAACAGATGTATCATAAGTTGGGTAGTTAGGTAGCTAGATTGGTGGATGTATGAATGAACACATGCATCAATAGGTTGGTAGTTAAATAGCTATATTGTTGGATGTATGAATGAACAGATGGATTGGTAGTTGGGTAGTTAGGTAGCTAGATTGTTGGATGTATGAATGAAAAAATAGTTGTGTAGATTGGTACATAGATGAGTTGATTGATGGATTAAAAGTTAGATATAATTGTAGGTAGGTTTGTAGATAGATGGGTGTATGGATGGATAAAATGATAGATAGTTAGGTAGATGACTAGACAGATGGGTGTATGGATAGATAAAATGATAGATAGGCAGATGACTAAAAAGATGGTTGTATGAATGGATAAAATGTCAGATTGTTAGGTAGATGACTAGACAGATGGGTGTATGGATGGATAAAATGATAGATAGTCAGGTAGATGACTAGACAGATGGGTGGAAGGATGGATAAAATGATAGATAGTTAGGTAGATGACTAGACAGATGGGTAGATTCATTAATGAAAAGATGTATTGATTTTTAAGAGATTTGTAGATAGATGGATGGACGCACTGGTTGGTAGGTGGGTGTGTACAGACATGGATAATTATATAGGTAGATGGATGGATCAAAAATACTAAATATATAGATAATTGGGTAGTTGTGTACCTAACTATGTAGAAAAAAAGATGAAAAGATAGATTAGTAAATAGATGGGAGTATAGATGAATGAAAAGTTAGAGAGATAGTTGGATAAATGTTTAGATAGAGGCGTGGGTGAATGGATGAATAAGGTGATAGTCGGGTAGACGTGTAGACAGATGGGTGCATTGATGAAATGATTGATAGATACTTGGGTAGACGTGTAGACAGATGGGTGCATTGATGAAATGATTGATATAATATACTTGGGTAGACGTGTAGACAGATGGGTGCATTGATGAAATGGTTGATATATACTTAGGGAGACGTGTAGACAGATGGGTGCATTAATGAAATGATTGATAGATACTTGGGTAGACATGTAGACAGATGTGTGCATTGATGAAATGATTGATTTATATTTGGGTAGACGTGTAGACAGATGGGTGCATTAAAGAAATGATTGATATATACTTGGGTAGACGTGTAGACAGATGGGTGCATTGATGAAATGATTGATATATACTTGGGTAGACGTGTAGACAGATGGGTGCATTGATGAAATGATTGATATATACTTGGGTAGACGTGTAGACAGATGGGTGCATGGATGAAATGATTGATATATCCTTGGGTAGACGTGCAGACAGATGGGTGCATAAATGAAATGATTGATATATAGTTGGGTAGACATGTAGACAGATGGGTGCATGGATGAAATGATTGATAGATAGTTGAGTAGACGTGTAGACAGATGGGTGCATGGATGAAATTACTGATAGATAGTTGAGTAGACGTGTACACAGATGGGTGCATGGATGAAATTATTGATAGATAGTTGAGTAGACGTGTAGACAGATGGGTGCATTGATGAAATGATTGATAGATACTTGGGTAGACGTGTAGACAGATGGGTGCATTGATGAAATGATTGATATAATATACTTGGGTAGACGTGTAGACAGATGGGTGCATTGATGAAATGGTTGATATATACTTAGGGAGACGTGTAGACAGATGGGTGCATTAATGAAATGATTGATAGATACTTGGGTAGACATGTAGACAGATGTGTGCATTGATGAAATGATTGATTTATATTTGGGTAGACGTGTAGACAGATGGGTGCATTAAAGAAATGATTGATATATACTTGGGTAGACGTGTAGACAGATGGGTGCATTGATGAAATGATTGATATATACTTGGGTAGACGTGTAGACAGATGGGTGCATTGATGAAATGATTGATATATACTTGGGTAGACGTGTAGACAGATGGGTGCATGGATGAAATGATTGATATATCCTTGGGTAGACGTGCAGACAGATGGGTGCATAAATGAAATGATTGATATATAGTTGGGTAGACATGTAGACAGATGGGTGCATGGATGAAATGATTGATAGATAGTTGAGTAGACGTGTAGACAGATGGGTGCATGGATGAAATTACTGGTAGATAGTTGAGTAGACGTGTACACAGATGGGTGCATGGATGAAATTATTGATAGATAGTTGAGTAGACGTGTAGACAGATGGGTGCATGGATGAAATTATTGATACATAGTTTAGTAGACATGTAGACAGATGGGTGCATGGATGAAATTATTGATAGATAGTTGAGTAGACGTGTTGACAGATGGGTGCATGGATGAAATGATTGATATATACCGGTACTTGGGTAGACGTGTAGACAGATGGGTGCATTGATGAAATGATTGATATATACTTGGGTAGACGTGTAGGTGTAGACAGATGGGAGCATTGATGAAATTATTGATATATACTTGGGTAGACGTGTAGGTGTAGACAGATGGGTGCATTAATGAAATTATTGATATATACTTGGGTAGACGTGTAGACAGATGGGTGCATTGATGAAATGATTGATATATACTTGGGTAGACGTGTAGACAGATGGGTGCATTGATAAAATGAATGATATATATCTGGGTAGACGTGTAGACAGATGGGTGCATTGACGAAATTATTGATATATACTTGGGTAGACGTGTAGACAGATGGGTGCATTGATGAAATGATTGATATATACTTGGGTAGACGTGCAGACAGATGGGTGCATAAATGAAATGATTGATAGATAGTTGGGTAGACATGTAGACAGATGGGTGCATGGATGAAATGATTGATAGATAGTTGAGTAGGCGTGTAGACAGATGGGTGCATGGATGAAATTATTGATAGATAGTTGAGTAGACGTGTTGACAGATGGGTGCATGGATGAAATTATTGATAGATAGTTGAGTAGACGTGTTGACAGATGGATGCATGGATGAAATTATTGATAGATAGTTGAGTAGACGTGTAGACAGATGGGTGCATGGATGAAATTATTGATAGATAGTTGAGTAGACGTGTAGACAGATGGGTGCATGGATGAAATTATTGATAGATAGTTGAGTAGACGTGTAGACAGATGGGTACATGAATGAAATTATTGATAGATAGTTTATTAGACCTGTAGACAGATGGGTGCATGAATGAAATGATTGATATATAGTTGAGTAGACGTGTAGACAGATGGGTGCATTAATGAAATGATTGATAGATAGTTGACTAGACATGTAGAGAGATGGGTGCATGGATGAAATTATTGATAGATAGTTGAGTAGGCGTGTTGACAGATGGGTGCATGGATGAAATTTTTGATAGATAGTTGATTAGACGTGTAGACAGATGGGTGCATGAATGAAATGATTGATATATAGTTGAGTAGACATGTAGACAGATGGGTGCATGAATGAAATGATTGATATATAGTTGAGTAGACGTGTAGACAGATGGGTGCATTAATGAAATGATTGATAGATAGTTGACTAGACATGTAGAGAGATGGGTGCATGGATGAAATTATTGATAGATAGTTGAGTAGGCGTGTTGACAGATGGGATGCATGGATGAAATTATTGATAAATAGTTGGGTAGACGTGTAGACAGATGGGTGCATGGATGAAATGATTGATAGATAGTTGGGTAGATCAGATGTGTAGAATAATGGGTGCATGGATGAAATTATTGATAGATAGTTGGTGTCACGTGGCGGGGTGATTAGGCCACTTTATCACCACGTAAACTTTATAAGTTGGGGGTTAGATTTGCACCTGAGTCTCCTGTGTGTCGTGCCTTCTGTATGATTAAGTAAAAGTGACTGAATTATGTCACATTGTGTTGCAGGCAGGCTCGTATGTGTATTCTTCTCTTCTTATAAGGGTGGTCTACATCTGTAGATAAAAGATGAATTATTATCTTTCTATAATTGTTGGCTGCGTTTTGTCATAATGGGATGGTCGCGGTACTGTGCTAGAGATTTACGTATTGATGATCAAATTTATATGTAAGTGTTGAATTCCACGGCTCGTCTGGGGTAATTTTGTAGAGATTTGGCTGTACTTAACACGAATCACTGTAAATTTGGCAACGGTAAATTCGCCAACGGTATTTTCGGCAAGGTAATTTTGGCAACGGTATATTCGGCAACGGTAATTTCGGCAAAACGATCAAAGCGGTGATTTTGGCAACGGTAAATTTGGCAAACTTAACATATCCACTGTTTTTATTGACCGTATTGGTAGGACTACACTCTAGTCCGGGTGGGCAACCTACGGTATGCGTGCTAGACTTGGCACGCAGTATGGTTTTAAATTTCACGTGAAAGACCAACAAAAAGGAAGTTTAAATATCTTCTGCATGAAAAGAGCAGGATGACATTAAGGCCGTTGGCACCCTGAAAGATTTAGAAATGCTACTTTGGCACACTATTATCTAAAGTTTGCCGACCCCTGCTCTAGTCTACTAAATGAAGCTAATGGCACGAAATGGAGTTAGCATTATAGAAAGTGCCTGATTTGTGACGTGTTTGCAATAGCGTAACATGAGGAAGGCGGAGGAGACGGGCCCCAGTCGTTGAGTTTATGAGACGTGCTAAAATGACACTAAAAATGTATATATAAAGTAAACAAATTAAATTAGGTAACAAAAATAGTTAATTAGTTCGTTTGACTAAAAATTAAATTTAAGAAAAACTTTTACGTTATTTAACTAATGCATACAAAAAAGGAACATTTAAATAATGTAACCCCCCCCCCCCCCCCGTCTATAGCACAAGGAAACAAGGCAAGGCAATATTCCGTAAACACCAGAATGAGACTCGCCGTGTTAACAAAAGTAAACGCTAGCCCCTCCCTCCCCCGTCTCCCCACCCCCGTCTCCCCACCCCGTCTCCCCACCTCCGTCTCCCCACCCCGTCTCCCCACCCCCGTCTCCCCACCGATTAAATTGTTAGTGACCAGCTTGGTAGCACCAGGCTAAGCAGTAAAAACTAAAAGAAGTTGGGGGGGGGCGGTATTCGTTTAAATTCTTTTTTAATCCCCGAACATTGTTTTTGCTAGTTAGACAAATCAGCCTTTCTATCAAAACATTGATTATGATATTGGATTTCATTTTATTATTACAATTTTGAAAAAATAATTTAGTTATTTACTTTTCTTATATATTTAAATTATATTGCAAACGAAAGTTGTAAATAAAACATTTAATAGGTAGCCTAATAAATTGTATAAACGTACTTTCAATGTTTAAACCAATTTACTTAGGCTATAAGGCACATTTAGCTACAAATCTCTTGTAAGTTATCGAGGTTTCTATATCAAATATAGCCAACTAAAAATATGTATTGTTGTAGGCCTATATGTCTAAGTAATGTATACTTGTATCGTTATAACATAGAAGGTACAAGGTTTAAAACTGGTACACGGTTTAAAACTACAAAGACAAAAAGGTAGGAAACTGATTGACGGCTAATAGCCGACTGCAATGGAATGTGATAAAATGTTTTATGGTGGCCATGTGTCCCCCCCCCCCCACACACACACACTCAACAACCCGTGTTGAGAGAATAGGCCTATAGGTCAGCAAAGTAATTCTTTAACTCTCCTTGACGTAACCGATCAAGAACATTCGCGTACCACTGTGTTCGTTTTTGCCTACCTTGACCTTTGCCGAGGCGTAACTTAAGTGGGTAGGGGGGGGGAGAAACGCCGAGGCCTATTTGGCGCCTATTTAAAATGTTTGTCTTTGATCATTAGATGACGTTAAATTAAATAACGTGCCAAAGTTCTCCTTAATGTTAGCCTATCATGCTCTTTTCACCATTTTGGTGGTCTTTCATGTGCCATTTAAAAAAGCTCTGCGTGCCAAGTATGGCACGCATTGCATAGGTTGCCTATCTATGGACTAGAGTGTAGTCTAACCAAAAGACTTAAAAAGCGGGTTAGAGGCGTAAGCCCTAAAATTCACCAATGCATAACATTTCTGTTTAGTTTACTTTTTTCTCTTTCTGGGAGTAAGTCTACTCTCCCGCCATACTGTTTCCACATCTCTGACTTGAAACTATATCAATGTCTTGTTCATCAAATTGATATGAAACATGTTGATTATATACGAATAAAAATGATAAGAAGATACTACTAGGCATATACGTTTATATTATTTAAATACAAGTATCCTAAGCAAAATAATGTAAATATAAAAGACAAATTTTAAAAAAATATTGTGTGAATATTTTTACAATAAAATCAAATATAAATGTATTGACATAAAGAATAACTTTTAACTAGCAACAACAAAAAAAAACGTCTCCTTGACCCCATAACCCCGCCCTCCCCCCCCCCACACACCTTTTTTTCCTGCTATAGCCTGGGGTTACAAATACTTGAATTGACAGACCTTTGTAAGGGGAGTCGGGTAAGTACTTACGATGGTCTTGGTCGGGGGCGGGAGGGGAGGGGGGCATTCTACGTTGGCTCTTGTTTACACAACCAGTATCATACTATGTAGGGATGGAGGTCAGGTAGTCAGAGTTAGGCCTACGTAATATCGTAGGGGAGACAAACGTATGCTTTGATGCGTAAAGTCAGATTAGATACATTACACACATAGGCCTACCTTTACCTTTGCCGAGGCGTAAATTAAGGGGGTGGGGGAAAGAAACGCCGGGGCTGGGGAAGGGCTACATTTGGCGCCTATTTAAAATGTTTGTCTTTGATCATTAAATCACGTTAAATAACGTGCCAAAGTGCTCCTTGATGTTATCATGCTCTTTTCACCATTTTGGTGGTCTTTCATGTGCCATTTAAAAACGATCTGCGTGCCAATTATGGCACGCATTGCATAGGTTGCCTATCCATAGGCTAGAGTGTAGTCTAAGCAATACTTTTAATAAAAACAGTGGATATTATATGATTGCCAATTTTACCGTTGCCAATTTTACCGCTTTGCGTGTTTTGCCGAATTTACCTATTCCGAAATTACCTTTGCCAAAATTACCTTGCCAAAAATACCGTTGACTAAAATACCGTTGCCAAATTTACCGAGCACTTAACACATATACTTCACAACAACGATTGTACAGTCACTAGAGAACACGAGCGAAAACATTATTTTCTGAACTTTATTCACATGAAGACTAAGTATACCGATGCATATCATTACATAATATCCTAGGTACATAGTCCAACAATATAAGCAGCAAAGATTTAGATACAGACTTTGGGTCGGAGGCGCCAATAGGGGCCAAGAGCAGCCCGAAGGCACGCTTTCCGCTTGACCTCCTCAGCTAGACTCCGTAAAACTACTCGATAAATCTATAACTAAAAGCATTAATAGTAATAGTCACGTGGTATAAAATGGGAGGGTAGGGGGAAATGTACACGTTTTCTTAGTCTGATTGACAGGAGCAGGGAAAGCGGGGAGAGGGGTGGGGGATGGTGGGTGCTAGTGGCGGTGAGGGGGGGGGGGCGAAGAGGCGGTCAGCCATCTAAATCCAAGGTAATTCTTATCTTCCGGCGGCGCCTTTGTTTAAGCAACATAGGGGATTTTTGACCAGGGAAACGAGCTCTTAGAGGTCTATTTTCATATACATGTTATAAGTGAGGAGGGACGGGGGGGGGGAGCGAAGGTCAGAGACAGTGAGCTCAGGGATGACCTTGACATGTTTCTCAATCGTCCGTGGTACTGGGAGGGAGGGGGGGGGGCGAGAAGCACACATGTTACACAATTTAGATTGGTGGGCATAATGTAGACTTAGTAACAATGACAATATACATGAATAGAAACTAAAGTCAATATAAATAATATACCTATCGGCATGCAGAACATAGACATATATGTAAATAAAATTCAATGCAAGCTAAATACTTTAATGTTAAATATAGGAGATAGAAAAGAAAGACACATTCCTACTCCAATCAGACATGCAAGATTGTGGCACATAATGTCAGTGGTTTCTACGTACAGAGGATATGATTATAGTATTATCTTATATGAGCGGATTGCATTTAAAACCTTTCTAGTTCGTGTGACGTTAATCTTACCCAATAATACGCCACAGTTGGGTAGATGGATAAATATAATGAGAGATAGTTAGATAAATGTGTATATAGATGGGTGGATTGATGAATGAAAACATAGATACATAGTATATAGTTTTGTAGATGTGCAGATAGATGGGTATACGGATAGATGAAAATAAAATAAAAGAAGGAAAAGAGAAATTCCTCCACCGGAGATGGTATAATACTATTGTGGATAAATGTCTTATTTAAAGAAGTATGTGTCAGATGTGCTGGATGTCCATTGTGTGATTCGCTAAATATCTCAATTATTATCTGCATCACTCACTACAATTTATAATAAATGCAGCTTACAAATCACAAGTAATAAATTCAATGATAGATTGTTTAGTTAGCTTTACATTGAGAATAATGAGGACTCCAATGGTTTTTTTTACACAGAAAGGTACACTGGCCATCAAAAGATGCCTACTTAAATATGTAACATGAGTCTTTGATTCGGTGCTAGAGCTTTTTGGAAGCCAAGATGATTCTTTTAAAGACAATCTAAATAAATTAAAGAATGAAATCTTATATTTAACTTATTTAAATCTCTTTTTAACAAAGGAATATTGCAGGGATTTGACCTTGATTTAATTTTTTTTAATGTTATTTTGGCATTTATGTCAAAACTTCTAGATCTATTGTACAAACGCAACCCTGGTCGCTAATATCTTGTATCTGTAGAGAAAAGTGACGAAGACATACTCATTTATTGTGAACATCTTAAATAACTTGATGATGACCTCAACAGTCGATATGAAGACTTTTTATTATCATTACAAAATATTCCTAATTGGTGTTTGTGACCTTCTTTTCTAATAGAGAAGAATTCAAATCAGGCCAACTGCAAGATGAATTGATTGAATTAGTAAGCAATGAAGAACTTAAACTGAAATTTGTTAGAAATGGGCTCTAATCATGACTTTTAGTTGCAAAAAAAAATACCATTAATTTCTTCAGGTCTATAGGTTTTGGTAAAAGTTAAATTGCATATCCATTATTAATCACCATACTTAGTGGTGCGTGGATTTAGTGATGTTACCAAAGAGATAAGTAAGTTGAAGTAATGGAGCGTGGAGACCCAAGGGTTTTGATAACCAAAAACTGAAGGAAAGATTGACAAACTGCTAGAAACACATCAGGCACAAGCTTCACCTTAATAAAAAAAAATTTAAACATTTTGCAGTTATTTTATTGTTTCATCATTTATTTTAAAAAAATAATACCTTTTCCTTTTAGTGCGTTTTAAGCGCCTAAAAACGCACACAATTCTAGTCTGCCCATATAACATTGGTGCAACAACGGGGGGAGGGGGAGGGAGAGCCTAAATACGGGGAGGAAAGAGAAAGGAAGAGGGGTGAGGGGGAGCGAAAAAGATGGATGGCATAAATGGATAAAAGGAGATAAATATAGTTATGTAGGTGTGTAGATAGATGGTTTTTGTATCGATGAAATGAAGGATAGATAGGTAGGTAGATGCCTAGACAGATGGTTAGATTGATTAATGAAAAGTTAGATATATTATTAATAGATGTGTAGATAGATGAATGGATGCATCAATCGGATGGTGGGTATACAGAGACACAGGTAGATGGATGGTTCAAAAGATAAGATATATAGACAATTGGGTAGATGTGTACTTAAAAATTTAAAATGAATGATGGTGAGATAGATTGGTAGCAGGCTCGGATTTAGAGACCCCAGGGCCCCTAGGCACTTGACATTTGGGGGCCCCTCACCATCTCGAAGCTATTTTGGAAATTTAGCAAATTAAATGCACTAGTACGGTACATATAATTTTTAATCGACTTTAATGACTTCAATAAACATCAGAATAATACAGTCTATGTTACTATAGTTACGTTATTCGATACAATTTATAGAATCATTCGACGAACTGTCTTCTGTAAAAAAGAACGAATGACGTCATCATAGTCAATTGACCGCATTATTTCTGACTCTGTGTACATTACAGTGGAGACCGACCGAAATTCAGCCGAAGCCAAAATGTTAGTATTCGGTTTGTTTACGGTTTCGGACGCAACCGATATTGACTTTCGGTCATCAGCCGAATATCTATTTTAACTTTTAAAATTCAAAATGGTACACTATTTCTGCATCTATTACTCAGAAATCTCATACAGGCGAAAACTACTAGCAATTAAACATTTAGCAGCGGAACAGTATGTTGCGGAGGACGCCATTGACAAAGGTTTGGAGCTTATTGTTGAAGGCCTTTCTTAACCGGGTCAAACTCGAGATCGGTGATCTAGTTTGCAAACCATAGTCACGTGTACGAATACAAACCCCTAACCTTTCTATGAGGTCGCAGATCGGGGTTTGCAATCTTAACAAGGCCGATCCTACGTACTTCTCTGGAAACGTAAACAAATATGGTCTCATCATCGTTTAAGTACAGTTCCGCCATTTTGATTACTGCAACTATACATTCGCGTCTTTCTGCACCTTTCTGCGCCTTTCCGCTCAAAAGAGTGCCATGTTCGGCCTAGGTTTGCTCAACACGACGTGCAAACCTCCAACCATGGTTCGCGATCTATTCCAACCCGAGATCGCCAACCCAAGATCGGCAGGTTAATACGGAGAACGGTTCGGGTAGGATCGAAGATCTGGTTTGCGAACCTAGGGTTTGGCCCGGTTAAGAAAGGCCTTTAGAGCGTTGTTGACTCTCCAGCTATCTGAGCCGTAGAGAAGCACTGACTTTACGACGACTTTACGTTCGTGTTAAAGATTCGTAATTTATTTAGGACAGACAGGGCTGTTGCCCTCCAGACTGAGCCCAGGGTGATGAAGGCATGTCTCGAGATAGAGAGATGGCTCAATAGAGAAATATATGTATATTTTTTTAGATGGTATGATATATAGTTGGTTGGAGAGATAAATAGTTGAATAAATAAATAGTTGAATAAATAAATAGTTGAATAAATAAATAGTTAAATAGGTAAAAAAAATTGGATAGAGAAATAGTTGGATAGATAAATAGTTGGACAGGTAAACAATTGGATAGATAAATAGTTGGATAGATAAAAAAATAGGATAGATAAATAGTTGAATAGATAAATAGTTGAATAGATAAATAGTTGAATAGATAAATAGTTGAATAGGTAAATAGTTGAATAGAGAAATAGTTCGATAGGTAAATAGTTGAATAGGTAAATAATTGGATAGGTAAATAGTTGCATAGAGAAACATTTCAATAGGTAAATAGTTCGAATAAGTAAGAAGTGGGTTAGATAAATAGTTTGGATAGGTAAATAGTTGGATATAAAAAAAATGAACCGAATAGAAAAATAATTCGATAGATAAATAGTTCGGATAGTTATATAGTTGGATAGGTAAATAGTTAAATAGAGAAATAGTTCAGATAGGTAAGTAGTTGAATAGATAAATTGTTCGATAGGTAAATAGTTGGATAGGTAAATAGATGGATAAGTAAATAGTTGAATAGATAAATGGTTCAGATAGATAACTAGTTGGATAGGTAAATAGTTCAGATAGGTAAATAGTTGGATAGGTAAGTAGTTGAATATGTAATTAATTGGATAGACACATAGTTAAATAGGTAAATAGTTGGTTAGATATATACTATTACTTTAGATATATGTATTGACGAGTAGAGTCTTACTGTGGTATATTTTTTCTACTGTTAAGCCACTAGGGTATAGTAATATATAGTCTACATTTAACTTAACAAACTTAATTGGTTTCTGGAGGTTGTTTGTCAAATTGAATATTATTAGTAAAAAAACAACACTATTTATCTCTTGGGAACAATTGGACGAGCAAGTCCCTGAAGAAAATGAAATGTGATTACTGTCATGTAATCTCTTATAGGAATATGCCAACTTTACTTACAATTTCTTATACACAATTGAAATATTTGAATCTAAAAAAATATACTCAAGACATGTAGAGATGAAAACTTTATTTATTTAACTGTTAAGCTTGCCATATTTGTTTGAGAACTTTTTAGTAACGTAACAAATATTATATTTCATGTAAAATACAAAACAAATATTAAATTTCCTGTAAAATTATATTTATCATCATCATCAATCCTTTGAACGTTGTGGCCGTTTAGGGGAGCGAGTGGACTCTCAGCAGTCATTTCTCCATTTTCGTCTATTTTGAGCGGCTGCAAATAGTTCAATCATTTGCAGCTTTTGTCCAATCTCTTATATTGTTGAACCAACATTTCGCTAACGCCCTCTCCGACGTCCACCTTCTACAGTGCCTTGGATGATGTTATTTGGCAGGTCATTATGCCGCAATACATGCTCCAACCTTGTCAGCTTGCGCCGCTTGATTGTTGTCATAATGCTTTTTTGAGAGCCCCACTATTGAGGATATTATATCCCAGACATACTCATTAGTCGTGTGTTCTAGGTAGGAGATTCGAAGTATTTTTCTCATGCATTTTATTTTCGAATGCCTACAACTTGTTTTCAGTGGTTGCTAGCAGTGTCCAGGTATGGCATCCGTACAGAACAATGTTTTTTACAGGGGCTCTCTAAAGCATGAGCTTTGTTGGGAGACTATTGCTTTGGCTGGACCAAATTCTGTTTAGTCTAGCCATTGTCGCCATTGCTGATCCAATTCTGGCTTGAAAATATGCCTCACAGCTTCCGTCTACATATAGAATGGCTCCTAGATATTTGAAATTCTTTAAATCTTTACTTCTGTGGTAATTATAATGTTTGCACTTCTGACATCTGTGGTGTTGATCATTATTATGCTTTTTTCCCGAATTAATTTCCATTCCGTATGCCCCTGCTCTATCTGCAAGCTTGATTGTGAGCTCTTGTAGCTTTTTGTTGCTTCCAGTCAGCAGGTCAATATCATCAACAAATCTTAGATTGGATAGGGGTCTTCCACCACTCCAGATGTGTGGTAATCGTAGAGTGTTTCTTGCATGATTTTGTTTTAGGAAGATATTAAACAAGAATGGCGATAAAATGCAACTGTGACGGACTCCAATTGACATCTTGAAGAAGTTCCCTATTGAGTTTAACTGCACTGCTCACCTGATTGTAGAGTGCTTCGATCGCCTGTACCATTCTGTGGCTTCTCATCACTTGCCATTACATCCTATACTATAATACGAGCAAAAATTGTATGTATGTATGTATATATGTATGTATCCTATACTATAATACGAGTTAAAATTATATGTATACATAGACTATATCTGGAAATTTTCTTTAAAAGCGCTCTAACGATTTTCTTTAGGTTTTGATGCACGATTTGTTTCACCTAAAAAAAATGTACAGCTTTTCGGCCTCACAATTAAAAATAGAAAATGAACGTTAGACAAAAATACACATTAGATTTATTTAGATAATTGATTTTGGTCGTGAAAACATGCCATTCCTCGACCCACGTGTATCGCGCCTTTCAAGAGCGGTGTTTTGTTGCGTCGCAGATATGACGTTATGAAAATACCCGTACAGCAACAGAAAGAGGTTTAAATTATTGTTTAGACTAATGTTGCGCAGCGATGATAGTGTTACGAATATCGGTCATAAATGAATGACGTAGTAAGGCATTGACCTCTTAACAAGTGCGTATCAGAGTCCAAGGCGACCAAGGTTTGACCTTTGTGCCCTGAGGGCAGTTTAAATAAAATAATTCGTCCAACCCCGTGGAAATTGGAGGATAATTCTGGATTTTATAGAGAACAAGCCGTTATGTGCCCGGTCCTCCGAACCGGCTAAAAGTTATGTTTACATACACTCTAACTACTCAGGCAGTTATAATGAGATTGCCCGCATGACTTACGACACGAATTTAAACGTGAGGTAATTTTTTATTTGCCCGCTACAACATGAATTACCCGTTAAAATCATTACTCATCACCCATTATAACAATTACAAAATTGCCCGCTATAAATTACGACGCAAATTATAACATGAATATATTTTGTTCTATTCATTGATTAAGAACATTCGACAGTACTTTTATTTTTTTTAATGATTGTTTGATATATTTTTTTTACGACAAACATTAAGTCGCAGACCTATGTTGTGTTGTTTTTGTTTATTTGCTATTTACTTATTTATTGTTGGTTTGGAAGAAAACTTCGAATTAAATTTTCTATTCAACATGTAAAACAATAACAAATGAAACCCATATGAAATAATGTTTATAAAACGTATACGACACGAATTAAAACTTTAAAAAGTTAGTTCCGGCAATTTGAACATTGCCCGGCAAATTAAACATGGCCCGGTAATATAAACATTGCCCGGTAATTTAAACATTGCCCGGTAATTTAAACATTGCCCGGTAATTTAAACATTGCCCGGTATTATAAACATTGCCCGGTATTATAAACATTGCCCGGTAATTTAAACATTGCCCGGTAATTTAAACATTGCCCGGTAATTTAAACATTGCCCGGTAATTTAAACATTGCCCGGTAATTTAAACATTGCCCGGTATTATAAACATTGCCCGGTAATTTAAACATTGCCCGGTAATTTAAACAATGGCCGTTACCAAGGCGATAAGCCTAAAGGTGCCCAGTTCTCGGAACTGGATAAAATAACCCATGGAGTTATAAGCAATAGTCCTAAGCGGGGATAAAGTATTTTCCGGTAACTTTAACCATTTAAATATTGCATTCTACAAATTACGACGCAAATTAAAACAAAATTTTGTTCCCTTCTTAAACGCATAAATACGCAAAATTTGATGACGCCATATAATTATAAGCTTAAATATAGAGTGTAACCAGGACCACTGCGTTTAAATAAGCTTAGTAATGCGTCGGTATTACTTCCCGAAACAGAAAAAAAATGCTAAATCTATTTGCTTTGTCCTATGTTTGTAAAGTTTTAAATTATTAATTAGCTTTAAGTCATGTATTCACAGTGTAAAGTATTAAAGTAGTGATAGATTAAGAAAATCAACTACAGTATTGGTATAGTGTAAAGAATTTATGTTGTTTACGGCACGTAGACAATTTAAACATGAAGAAAATTTGTTCCCGTCATTGAGTTGAGATAATAAAATCCATGCACATAGTTTGATGACGTCAATTCAAACATGAATGAAAAATGTCCCTTCATTGCTATAAAATCCATGCGCAAAGATTGATGACGTCATAAAAATAATCTCAGCGCATCCTTTTTTTTCTAACTTAGTGACGAAAAACTATAAAAAGTTGTACTGGCAAAGACAATGTGAATCAAAAGTTGTGTTTTTTTCGCGTTTTTTTCGCGTTTTTTGACCAAACTGACCACTGCGGTCATTTTAATTTTTTTAAAACCTTGACAGTGCTCACCGCCGTAACGCAAAGAATATTTGTAGCAAATTTCACGTTTTTATGTCCAGTATTTAAAAAGATTATGCGGTATGTACATACCCAGCCAGCCAGCCAGCCAGCCAGCCAGCCAGCCAGCCACATATTCCTTTTGAGATTTATATATATATATGAAGAGGTTAAAATGCGTATTAAGACCCTGTAGAATCTTCGATGATAGTTTTCTTTGTAAAGTCCCCACCTCCTTAAAGTTAGTTCAGTTCGGAAGTTTGTCGAGTGAAGTCGCTATATTCATTTGTATATTATATGCCATTGTATTGAAACTTATGTTGCCATCAGTTGATGAAGTTTATTGATCGTTTATATTGAGTCTACAATTTAAATAAAATTGTTTATTCAACAACTGGAGTTGTTTGATCTATCATTGTTGAGAAAGGTATTGAAGATAATTATCACGAATATAACTACATTACTGCATAGACCTGTCAGTCAAGGAACCCCTAGCTTGGGCTACAGATTAGCAAAATCTAGAGACTTCTAATAAAGATACAACTATATGCATTGAATCCGATTTAACGAGTCGTACTAATAGTCATGTTAAAGAGTCCATAACAATTTGGGGGCTCGTCCGGGATAGTTGTATAGTGAAGCATATATTCAAGTTGTGTTGTGTTGTGTGTAAAGCCGTGACCTACTGAGCAAGCCTAATAACGCTGAATTCATTCTTCCGATTGGAAAAACGTAAGTTGGAAAAATTTACCACTTTATAAATCTCTTAACTAAAGAATGGAATTTATTGAAAATCCAGAAGAAGAAGTTTTGAAAACTTTATCAATAAAGAAGTTAAAAGAGATCGCTGAGATCTTGAAGATAGAAGTTACTGAAACTACACCATCGAGGACTGTGTTGACACAGCAGATAAAAGATGTGTTGATTGCGAGTGGAAAAATGAAAGTAGAATCAAGCGCGGAGGGATATCAAGTTGAAGGTCAGATGTCTGAAAAGTTCCGATTTCAACTAGAAATGAAACGGCTTGAAATGGAAGAAAAACGTCTTGAGATGGAAGATAAGAAAAGTCAAAGAGAAAGTCAGGAAAGAATAGAACTAGCAAAGATAGGAGCTACTAAAAAAGAATCTCATAATGATGTAGAGATGGCCAGATGGAAAAAGCTAGTCCCTACCTACATTGATAAAGAAAGTGAAATAGCTAATTTCTTCCAGACCTTTGAAATTTCTTGCAGAGATTTTAAGTTCCCAGAAGATAAATGGGGAATATTAGTAAGAACAGCTTTTACTCAGGGAAGGGTAAGAGATTGTGTTCTATTGTTAAAAGAGGAGCATTTAAATGATTATGAAGTCATTAAAGACACTGTACTTAAAGCCTATAACCAGATACCGGAAAGTTATCGGAAAAGGTTCCGTCAGTACACAATGTCCCCTTACCAAACACACTTAGACTTCCTTCGAGCAGAAGAAAAGTTAATGGATCAGTGGATAAAATCCAGAAATACCTCCACATTAAAAGAAATGAAAGATATCATTCTGTTAGAGGATTTTATTAACAAAGTGAGGCCGGATATAAGAATGTATTTATCCGAGCGTGACATCACTGACCCACATAAGGCTGCTGATTTAGCGGAACAGTATACACTGTGTCATAGGACAGCTGGTGAAAAGAATTTTAATAGGGCACAACGGCAAGCAGAAAACACACCACAACAACATCGTGAAAAAGAGCATTTTGTGAAACAAAATGATGTTAATAAGAAACCTGTCAACAAAAACGTCCAATGTACTTTTTGTAAAAGAGTAGGACATAGCATTGAAGACTGTTGGAGTATAAAGAAAGAAAAAGGACCAAATAAAGTGGTAATGTGCGTCAGACATGCACCAATACAAAATGTACAAGAAAGCGAAGATACAAACGAACTGAATTCGAAGAAAGATTCTTCTAAACCAGAAACACTGAGGGTGGATTTGCCTGAGAGCAAAAGTCAGAAGGTAGAGAAATCTATAACTGAAGACAATGAGGATAAATATCCTGATTATAAATACAGAATGGCTACTATTGGATTAATTGTCCAAGTCCACAGAGACGAGAAAGTAGACCAAAGTATTTTTGACTCGAACAAGAGTCTGAAGTCATCGAAAGATGAAAAAACACCCGAAAGTCATGGTCAAGGGAAGAATAAAATTGACACAGAGACCCTGTGCAGTTTTCAACCGTTCATTAGTGAAGGTTGTGTGGCCTTACAAAAGGAAGGACCACTGAAGTCCGTAAACATATTACGAGACACAGGAGCATCATTAACCCTGCTGCTTAAAGATGTATTACCATTGAGTGATAATACATTGACAGGACAGACCGTCCTATTGAGAGGTTTTGAATGGAAAGAAGAAATACCTCTACATAGGATATACCTCTCATCTGGCTTGGTGACAGGATATGTGACAGTTGGAGTAATATCAAAACTTCCTGTTGAGGGCATATCTGTTATCCTAGCAAATGATTTGGCGAAAGGGAGGGTGAGACCTGAACTGATTGTGAAGGAGAATCCAGACCCTAGTCCTATTGTGGAGACAGGAAAAGAAAAAGAACTTTATCCTGTAGGTGATGTCATAAAAGGTATGACACCAAAGAAAAAGAAAGAAGAAATTCTCTCACAAGAAAAGAAAAAGAAAGAAGAAATTCTCCCACGAGAGAAGAAAGAGGAAGAAGAAGTGGAACTTGATACTACTATTTTCTCCAAGATTGATGATTGTCCGAAAGGAAATGAACAATCAAAGAAGTCATCACAAAATGAATTGATTGCTGAGCAGAAAGTAGACCCAGAGTTGCTACAGTTGCATGAGAAAGCTGTCGACGAGAAAGAAAATCCTACTACTGATGTCTATGAACAGATAGACCACAGCATGAACAAACAACAATGCAAACCTGCAGTTGCCGGTACATATGAAGATTTGAGGAGCATCACTGAAGAAACGAGTGATGAGAGCTGGACCGAAACTATCAAAAGCTATGGGTTACCACAATCCATACCGACAGATCGAAGGACCAACTTCACCTCGGAACTCTTCAATCCAGTCCTAAAGAACTTATGCCTGGAGCATGAGGTGACAACTGAATCCTATCCGGAAAGTCAAGGAGCCTATGGACCAATCTTTGGACCCACTGTCCGAGGACCACTCAAACTACTTCAAGAAGCATGGCAGACCGAATTGGATCTCCTTGGGCTGATCAAGTACCTAGATAAGTACATAAATTTTTTGTCTGACATAACTGTATTTGTTAGAAAAAAATTGTACACTGCTCACATGCAGATGCCATTGTTGTGTGATGAAAGAAAGGCAAAAATATTATATCATTTGAAAATGATAAAGCCTTACCTTCTGAAAACAATTGGAATAAGCTTGATGTTGTTAACATTGTTACTCTTATTTGTAAAATTCATGCCTGGAGTACAGGATGAATTGAATGACAAATTCACTGATAGTTAGTTACCAAACTTACTATTTTAAAACTAAATCCCTTACTTGTGATGAAAAAGGACGGAGTAAAAGTATTCTTAAAGCAGATATCATTATATTGTGATATTTCTAAACAAACTTGTTAGATTGAGCATTAAAATAATTGCTATTCGAGAAAAAGATCAGTTTTATTTGCAGAATTGGTTTCTAAATCAGAGGACATTATAAATGTTGTCTGATTATAAGATATGTTTGAGAATCTCTGGAAATGATAATTGAAACATTTGGCAGAGAGGATAATTTGATTGAAAAAGATGTAAATGGTTTTGAGAAAAGAGAATTTTTCTATCACTAAAGTATTGAGAAATGTTTTTTATTGTACTATGGAAATTAATTTTATAATGTACTGTTGTTGAAATAATTGCACTGAGTCAAGATGCAAATTTCTTCTATGTGAATTTATTCATTTGTAATATTATCATTGAATGTATGATAATGTAGGGTAAAAACAGTTGCAGCAAGGCAGAACTATGACTAACAAGAATTCCAAGAAATGTATTATATATGATTTTTCACTTTTAGGATACTGTTACATGAAAAGCAGATCAAAAGTAGAAACTAATAAAACTTATCCTTGTTTTGTATAAATTTAGGATATGTGCCACTGATTTGACACTGTAAACCAGAATGGTTGAGAATTTCATGGTTGAGAATTTATAATGTTGACATACAGGGGCGAAGCCACAGGGGGGGCTGTGGGGGGCTAAGCCCCCCCTGGAATTAAATTTTTTTTTTTTTTTAAACTGAATTTTTTAAAATATGCACTAAATTTGCTAAAAATTTGGTACATTTTTGTCACGCGAAAGTTTAGCCCCCCCCTGGTATTTGGTAAATATTTGTTTAGCCCCCCCTGGAAAAAATTTCTGGCTTCGCCCCTGTTGACATACCAATGTTCAACTAATGTATGATTAATTAAGGATTTCATGTCAAAATTGTAAAACTAATCTATATTTTTTTTGTATTAGTTAAAATAGATTGAATGAATTGTATTGACAAGCAAAAGACTGGGTAGACCTGAACACTGTGAGGAACAGGAGAACCTAGAATCTATGAATAATGAATAAAACCTTTTGTGGAAAATGGAAAAGAGCAATGTACCCCACTGAAAAGATTGGAGATGGAACCATTCAAACCAGCAGTTGTTTTGTACATAAATTGTTACATTGATTTCTCTCTGAAAAAAATTAATAGTAGCCTATGCTTTAATCTTTTCTACGTCAATAATATTGTATTTGAAATGTCTTTAATGTAATCTAAAGAAAAAAAGTACTTACTATTTAGTACTAAGATTGTATGAAGATGATAACTTGCTTTAATCGATAGTTAATTAAGTAAATTAACCAAATTTGTTTCAAGTAAATCCATGTCTGCATGAAAGATAGAATGTTTCAATTTAAAACTGCTGTGAACTCTTTTAAAAAAAGAAAATAATGACGTCGAAAGGTCATGGTAAAATGAGAAATTGAAATATTTTTAATGAAATTGTCTATAAACTATTTTAATCCGTGAACAGACTATGTTTAATGTTCTTAAAATAACATAAATGAATTTAATTTTGAGATAATAGTTGTGAAATAATGATCATTAAAAAGATAACTGTTTAATCGCGTAGCAATTTTTTTACCTAAGCGGTAAATGGGGTAAATTTGCATAGCGATATCAACATTGTTAGAATCATTTGGGAATGAGAGAGAAAAAAAAGGGAGAGAGAGAGAGAGTGCGGAATTGACCTCAATTTCTGTGTCCCGTCACAGACAGTTGTCTACTGTTAGTCAGCCTACAGGCTTGAAAAAAAAATACTGTCGAGACAATGATCGTGTTGTTGTGTAATTAGGTCAAGCCTAGTAGTATTTTTTCATCAAGAGCGAGTTTTTTCCTTATGAAAAAAAAAAAGTCGTGTCTGAATAGACATTAAGTGATTTTTTCTTTTGTTGTTTGATTACAAATGTAAAAGCTAAGTTTATAGTTAAATGAACGAGAGAGTTTTTATTAACGTGGAATGTTAATGGAATGGAAATTATTAAATTGTATAATATTTAACCCTATGTATTTTTCTTGTATACAAGATTTAGATAAACAATTTAATTGTCCATTGTTTTGAATTAAAATTGGATGATTGAATGATGGTAGTTAAGCCATTTGATAAGATGAACTTATATTGCATATATTATATGTTATTGTTATCAGTTTGATTGAATTATTGGGATAGCCAATTGAACTGTATTTGTTTTCCCCGGAATATTTTCTTTTATAATTATTCCTTAAAATTAACATTTTTTAGTATTGTTAAAATGTAAAAGAAATAATTATAAAACTTTTTTAAGGGTGGTCGTGTTACGAATATCGGTCATAAATGAATGACGTAGTAAGGCATTGACCTCTTAACAAGTGCGTATCAGAGTCCAAGGCGACCAAGGTTTGACCTTTGTGCCCTGAGGGCAGTTTAAATAAAATAATTCGTCCAACCCCGTGGAAATTGGAGGATAATTCTGGATTTTATAGAGAAAGAGGTTAAAATGCGTATTAAGACCCTGTAGAATCTTCGATGATAGTTTTCTTTGTAAAGTCCCCACCTCCTTAAAGTTAGTTCAGTTCGGAAGTTTGTCGAGTGAAGTCGCTATATTCATTTGTATATTATATGCCATTGTATTGAAACTTATTTTGCCCTAGTTGATGAAGTTTATTGATCGTTTATATTGAGTCTACAATTTAAATAAAATTGTTTATTCAACAACTGGAGTTGTTTGATCTATCATTGTTGAGAAAGGTATTGAAGATAATTATCACGAATATAACTACATTACTGCATAGACCTGTCAGTCAAGGAACCCCTAGCTTGGGCTACAGATTAGCAAAATCTAGAGACTTCTAATAAAGATACAACTATATGCATTGAATCCGATTTAACGAGTCGTACTAAAAGTCATGTTAAAGATAATTATCACGAATATAACTACATTACTGCATAGACCTGTCAGTCAAGGAACCCCTAGCTTGGGCTACAGATTAGCAGAATCTAGAGACTTCTAATAAAGATACAACTATATGCATTGAATCCGATTTAACGAGTCGTACTAATAGTCATGTTAAAGAGTCCATAACAATAGATATAATTTTAAGCAAGACCAAATGTAATTTATGTAATGAAATGTTTGGAATAATACGTTGAAAACATTGAAAAAAAATTATTATTTGTATAAGATATTTTTTAAAAGTGATTTACAAACTTTACTTATGATTTATATATGTGCCCAAGTAAGAAATATTAGACTATGTTAAGAAGTCAATATGAAATCTGGTAAACTAGTAAAGATGTATTACATTTATTCGTAGACCTTTTTTATTTATATCAAACATATTTGCCGCCCGTAACTCATTGTTAGCTTGAATGGGGTGAGGCGGGGGGAGTTAAAAATTTTTAACATAATTTTATAAGAGGGGTCACAAGAAAGTTTGACAGTTGTTAAAGTAGGGGAAGGGGTAGAAGGACTAAAAATTGTAACGTAATTCACGATATTTTAAATTTAAACTTTTCATTTTTAGTCTTTTAAATACATAACACCAATCTACATAATTACCGTGAGTTTGTTTATATGTTTGTTTATATATATGATTGTTCGCTATAGGCTCATAAGCAGTTTGACTAATCAAGACAAAAGTTAAACGTATAAATTGAAAACGTCCAACAAAATTAATTTTTATTTTATGTCTTATAATCATGAATGTGTTGATTTTATAAATCCAAAAATGTTTATCCAGCTATACAAAAACATAAAACCTTACGGAACAAATGGCCATTTCCGTTCACTTACTATGTTGAACGCGAGATTTACTATGTTGAACTCGAGGGCCTTATCGGATTTTCCCAATTCTGCTGTTGTTTTTTTAATGTGGCGAGACCTTTTTTCAAAAGTTACGCACCGATATTTGGCTTGGGAAGTTTGAATGGTGTAGGCTACTTTAAAAAAAAAAAAAATAGCGTATGACGTAATGTCTATCAAATCATTTCTTTTTTCATTATAGATGTTTGCATTATCTTTTAAGTAAAAGTAACCACATGTTTCAATTATTTAATGGATGCACGTCGCTATTGATAGCATCCTTTAATAGGCGACTTTCTACACTCTATAAATTAAATTATACTAATTATAAAGGACAAGTGACAAGTTATAATGATTACTTTTAAATAGCACAAGCCTGACAGCAAACATTTTTATGCATGCGCCAGTGCTATCGGACACAATATAAAAAAACTAAATAATAATAATAATAATAATAATTACATTTGTATAGCGCTGCCAACAAGCATAATGCAAGCTCAGAGCGCATTTAACATACAACCAAGAACACGGATACAATCTATAGGCTAAGAGATAAAAAAACGAAATAATGATTCAAAACTTTACAAACATGGAACAAATCAAACAACCAAAACAAAATAACCCACCTAACATATAAGTAAGACAGTAGGGCTCAAAGCATGTTAATTAAGATAAATATTGAAATAATGAGTTTTTAAGTTCTTTTTGAAGGAATCAATAAAGCTTGTTTGCCTGAGTTGAATGGGAAGTTGATTCCACACCTTCGGACCGGATACTGAGAAGGCTCTAAGGCCAACGGTAGTCAGAGAGAAACGCGGCTCTTCCAGAAGCGATGAGTTGGCAGAACGAAGTGTTCTTTGAGGGACATATGGTGTGATGAGTTCTTTGAGATAGGACGGAAACTCGTTATTAAAAATGCACTGATGGCAAAGTAGCGCCACTTTATACTCAATTCTGGCTTTCACGGGGAGCTAATGGAGCGAGCGAAGAAGGGCGGTTCCCGAGTCTCGCCTTGATTTGCGCATGACCAAGCGCCCAGCACTGGTCTGTATTCTCTGTAGCCTGGCGATTTTGTTTTCGGGCAGGCCGACTTGCAGGGAGTTACAATAGTCGATACGGGAAAGTATCAGAGCGACTGCCAGTGTCTTTGCAGAATCAGTGGACAAATAGGGACGTATTTGGCCCAGTCTACGCAACTGTAGATATAGACCTCTGCACATATGAAATATATGTTGGTTGAAAGACAGCGTGGGATCCAGAAAAACACCAAGATTCTTCACTTTGTTAACAAAGGCACCTGGCAGTTTATCACGGTGATAGATTCTGAACCGGTGAATTTGACCAAATTTCTCTTGGTTCCAATTCGGATTATCTCTGTTTTTTCCTCATTCATTTTAAGCCCATTTCTCCCCGACCACGAATAGATGTTGGCGATTGCACAACTGACCTTTGCAGCGAGTCGAGGGGCATCAAGAGGGACCGCATGATCGTACAGTTGCGTGTCATCGGCGTAGAAGTAATACGAAATTTCGAACGGTTTGATGACCTGGCCGAGTGGATACACGTACATTGCAAACATCACTGGTCCTAGAACAGATCCTTGGGGCACTCCATATTTCAGCGTTGAAGGTGCCGAGAGGAACTCATCTATAGCAACACTTTGAGTGCGCTCAGACAGGTATGACCTAAACCAACGAAGAATACAGCCTGAGCAGCCAAATGTGGTTGCAAACCTGTCTATCAGGATCTCATGGTCAAGAGTGTCAAAAGCGGCAGACAGGTCGAGCATTGCCAGAATAGACACATGACCCGAGTCCGATGTGCATAGTAGGTCGTTGACAACCCTGACCAATGCCGTCTCCGTGCTATGACTCTTTCGATAGGCGGACTGCTCCAAGAGGCAATGCTGCTCCAAGTGAGACAATAACTGTTTTAGCACAATGCGCTACAAGACTTTCGAAAGGAATGGAAGGTTGGATATAGGCCGATAGAAATACCGAAAGAAACATTCTCAATACTGTTTTATTGATACAATAAGCAAGAACAAATATTAAATACCGGAATAAAATCGTTATCACTATAGTTTTTATTGCTCTGAAAATCGATTTTATAATTTTAGATAGTATATTATTGGTAATTTAATATTATTAATAACAAGTCAAGTCAACACCACTGTTCGCTACATTTTAATATCGAATTAAAAAGTATATTAAAAAAACCGTATGAGTCTTTCGTCTCTTGTGTCCAGGACGTAACGTTTAGGATTGAGCAATCTCTGTCCGGGCTCCAGCCACCCCACGACACACCGAAGGCGTGGCGTGCCGTGTAACAGGTAAGGTTTCCGCAGCAAAGTGATCGTTTACTGCGGTTCCCCTAAGGATTTTTATTGTGATGGCTCGTCAGTAAACCTGCACTGTCACCCAGTAGCACAAATCCTATACTATAGGTACATGCATCCAGGCACCGGGTGTTTCTCGAGACGGGATTGCAGCGTCCATTGTTTCCTCCCCACCGAGACCAGTGGCCTCTCGGCAGTGTAATGGATCTAGGACCCGCTGCGGGGGCTGGCCTCCATGCGTTCGCCCGCCGGTGTATTCTTAATTGGAATGTAAAGGCGGTTTACACACTACGCCAGTCTTTTAGGCCGGAAGCTTGACAGCAAAAATTGTTATGCATATGCCAGTGTCAGGGCGACTAGAAACAATTTAAAAGAACAAAAACTAAATACCGAAAATAAACGTTCTCACTCCAGTTTTTATTGTAATATTGTCTTTTGTCTTACTCTCTCAACAAAACACATTGCAGTCATTCTTTTCTCCGTCATTTTGACGGGCATAACCACTAGGAATTACATAAAAGATATATATTTCTGTTGGATTTAAAACTGACAACTCTAGCCTAAATGTTTTTTTAGGGTTTGAAATGAGATTAAGCTGTTTTATTTTCTATTTTTTTATATATATATATATATTTTTTTTTTTTTTGTTTTTTTTTTTTTGGGTGGGGGGGGGGGGGTGATTGGGCAAAATCTAGATATTAAACTGCACAAAGAAAAATTGGCTTCGACTGTTAGAATTTAAAATCTATGTTATTCATAGCAGAAAAAAAGAAAAAAGACAAATACAATTTATTGGTCTGGTAAAGACGTATTTTTAAAATGTATGCACTGTTGTTTAACATAGCATACACATGATGTTAAGGTACAAGCGCGTGCTCTTTATTACCGATCGAATGATCGGTCACCTGGTACTATATATATATGTATGTATGTCTGGAAATTTTCTTCAAAAGCGCTCTAACGATTTTATTCATGTTTTAATGCACGACTTGTTTCACCGGAAAGAAAATCTACAGCTTTTCGGACCCACAAAAAAAAAAAGGAAATGAACGTTAGACAAAAATACCCTTTAGATTTATCGTAGACTAGCTGATATGTGCCCGATTCTTCGAACGGGCTTTTTTTAGATTATGCTTGACACATTATAGTTTTTTAGTTTTGTTTTTGCGACATACATAAAGTAGTATGTTGTTTTTTTTAAAGTTATTTTCGGCAATTGAAACATAGCCCGGTAATATAAACATTGCCCGGTAATATAAACATTGCCCGGTAATATAAACATTGCCCGGCAATTTTAACATCGCCCGGTAATATAAACATTGCCCGGTAATATAAACATTGCCCGGCAATTTTAACATTGCCCGGTAATATAAACATTGCCCGGTAATATAAACATTGCCCGGAAATTTAAACATTGCCCGGTAATATAAACATTGCCCGGTAATATAAACATCGCCCGATAATATAAACATTGCCCGTTAATATAAACATTGCCCGGTAATATAAACATTGCCCGGTAATTTAATTATTGCCCGGTAATATAAACATTGCCCGGTAATTTAAACAATGGCCGTTACCAAGGGTATAAGCCTAAAGGTGCCTATACACTTTGCCCGGTAATATATACATTGATCGGTAATATAAACATTGCCCGGTAATATAAGCATTGCCCGGTAATATAAACATTGCCCGGCAATGTAAACATTGTCCGGTAATATAAACATTGCCCGGTAATATAAACATTGCCCGGCAATTTAAACATTGTCCGGTAAAATAAACATTGCCCGGTAATATAAACATTGCCCGGCAATTTAAACATCGCCCGGTAATATAAACATTGCCCGTTAATATTAACCTTGCTCGGTAATATAAACATTGCCCGGTAATTTAAACATTGCCCGGTAATATAAACATTGCCCTGTAAATAAAACATTTGCCGTTACCAAGGGTATAAGCCTTAAGGTGCCTATACACTTTGCCCGGTAATATATACATTGATCGGTAATATAAACATTGACCGTTAATATAAACATTGCCCGGTAAAATAAACATTGCCCGGTAATTTAAACATTGCCCGGTAATATAAACATTGCCCGGTAATTTAAACAATTGCCGTTACCAAGGGTATAAGCCTAAAGGTGCCTATACACTTTGCCCGGTAATATATACATTGATCGGTAATATAAACATTGCCCGGTAATAAAAACATTGATAGGTAATATAAACATTTCCCGGTATTATAAACATTGCCCGGTAATATAAACATTGCGCGGTAATATAAACATTGCCCGGTAATATAAACATTGCCCGGTAATTTTGTTTTCTTGTAAAACGCATAAATACGCAACGCTTAAATATAGAGTGTGACCAGGACCACTGCGTTTAAATAAGCTTAGTAAGGCGTCGGTATTACTTCTCGAAACAGAAAAAAAATGCTAAAACTATTTGCTTTGTCCTATGTTTGTAAAGTTGTAAATTATTAATTAGCTTTAAGTCATGTATTCACAGTGTAAAGTATTAAAGTAGTGATAGATTAACTCTTTCCATACGTAAAATCAAGCCGAGCCATAATGTTACGGCATACAGTATGGCGAAACGTATAGAAAGAGTTAAGAAAATCAACTACAGTATTGGTAGTGTAAAGAATTTATGTTGTTTACGGCACGTAGGCAATTTAAACATGAAGAAAATTTGTTCCCATTATTGAGATAAAATCCATGCACATAGTTTGATGACGTCATTTTAAACATGAATGAAAAATGTCCCTTCATTGCTAAAAAATCCATGCGCAAACTTTGATGACGTCATAAAAATAATCTCAGCGCATCCTTTTTTTTCTAACTTTGTGACGAAAAACTATAAAAAGTTGTACTGGCAAAGTCAATGTGAATCAAAAGTTGTGTTTTATTCGCGTTTTTTGACCAAACTGACCACTGCGGTCATTTAAATTTTCTTAAAAACTTAACAATGTTCACCGCCGTAACGCAAAAAATATTTGTAGCAAATTTCACGTTTTTATGTCTAGTATTTAAAAAGATTATGCGGTATGTACATAGCCACATACATACATACATATTCCTATTGAGATTTATATATATACTAGCTGATATTTGCCCGATTCTTCGAAAGGGCTTTTTTTAGAATATGCTTGACACATTATAGTTTTTTAGTTTTGTATTTGCAACATACATTAAGTAGTATGTTGTTTTTTTTTAGTTAGTTCCGGTAATTTAAACATTGCCCGGCAAATTAAACATAGCCCGGCAATTTAAACATTGCCTGGTAATATAAACATTGCCCGGTAATATAAACATTGCCCGGTAATATAAACATTGCCCGGCAATTTAAACATCGCCCGGTAATATAAACATGGCCCGGTAATATAAACATTGCTCGGCAATTTAAACATTGCCCGGTAATATAAACAGTGTCCGGTAATATAAACATTGCCCGGCAAATTTAAACATCGCCCGGTAATATAATTATTGCCCGCTAATATATACATTGCCCGGTTATATAAACATTGCCCGGTAATTTAAACAATGCCCGGTAATTTAAACATTGCCCGGTAATATAAACATTGCTCGGTAATTTAAACATTGCCCGGTATTATAAACATTGCCCGGTAATTTAAACATTGCCCGGTAATTTAAACATTGCCCGGTAATTTAAACAATGGCCGTTATCAAGGGGATAAGCCTAAAGGTGTTCAGGTCTCGGAACTGGATAAAATAACCCATGGAGTTATAAACAATAGTCTTAAGCGGGGATAAAGTATTGTACGGTAACTTAAACCATTTAAATATTGCATTCTACAAATTTCGACGCAAATTAAAACAAAATTTTGTTCCCTTCTTAAACGCATAAATACGCAAAATTTGATGACGCCATATAATTGTAAGCTTAAATATAGAGTGTAACCAGGATCACTGCGTTTAAATAAGCTTAGTAATGCATCGTTATTACTTCCCGAAACAGAAAAAAAAGCTAAATCTATTTGCTTTGTCATATGTTTGTAAAGTTTTAAATTATTAATTAGCTTTAAGTCATGTATTCTCAATGTAAAGTATTAAAGTAGTGATAGATTAAGAAAATCAACTACAGTATTGGTAGTGTAAAGAATTTATGTTGTTTACGGCACGTAGGCAATCGTAACATGAAGAAAATTTGTTCCCGTCATTGAGATAAAATCCATGCACATAGTTTGATGACGTCAATTTAAACATGAATGAAAAATGTCCCTTCATTGCTATAAAATCCATGCGCAAACTTTGATGACGTCATAAAAATAATCTCAGCGCATCCTTATGTTTTCTAACTTAGTGACGAAAAACTATAAAAAGTTGTACTGGCAAAGTCAATGTGAATCAAAAGTTGTGTTTTTTTCGCGTTTTTTGACCAAACTGACCACTGCGGTCATTTTGATTTTTTTAAAACCTTGACAGTAACGCCGTAACGCAAAGAATATTTGTAGCAAATTTCACGTTTTTATGTCCAGTATTTACAAAGATTATGCGGTACGTAGATACCCAGCCACATACATACATATTCCTTTTGAGATTTATATATATAGTAGATATGATATGATATGATATGATATGATAATTGATTTTGGCCGTGAAAACATGCCACGTGGATCGCGGCTTTCAAGAGTGGTGTTTTGTTGCGTCACAATTGTGACGTTTCGGGAATACCCGTAGGCCTACTACAGCAGAAAGAAGTTTAATTTCTTGTTTAGACTACTGTTGCGCACCGATGGTAGATATAATTCAAAGCAAGACTATGTGTAATTTATGTAATGCAGGGGTGTGCAAACTACAGCCAGTGGGTTGACAAATATTAGTATGCGGCCCTCAAGGCTTACCAGGCCTATTTAGATGATAAAATCCTCAATGTATTTTAGATTAAATAAAAGAAATGACAGCTTAAAAATTATATGAGGAAACGATAAATGGACTCTGTATAACCATGTTGGAAATGTTTTCCATTACGTATTAATTACTAGTGAGATAATAGTTTTACGTTTAAGCATAGACTATAATATAGCCTACATGGACCGCTTGCTTTAGTATTTCTGCTATATAATGACTTGAAACACTGATTTTCGGAATTCCCGATTCTAAATAACGTAATTGCTATACAGGAAATAAAGTTATTTATATACAAGTTCCGTTTTATTTAATCGCTATGATTTTCTAAATGAAAAATTAAAATCGAAAGTCTATGGTTTAAGTAATAAGAGAATTAGATTTAGGTTTCACCAAACTATATATTGTCAAGACCATCCTCTAATTAATTACAATAACATTTAAATGACTAAATTACTTCTATAGTCATGTTTCATGGCTTGCTCAATTAGGCAGGTTCCAGATCTTAATTATTGTATATAATATAAATACAATACAAATAAAACATTTACACATACGTAAATAAAACAACAAACACTTGATGTTTGATTAAGAGAACTATAAACTATTCTAATTTTATTAATAGTGATTTTAAAGATAGTTATAATATAACACTAACTAATATCAAACTGTTTATAACAAAACACATAGGAAAACATTAGATCTATACTAAATGATTATTAAAAGCATATGAAACGTAATATACAAAAGAATGGTATCAAGACACAACCGTTACAATATCGTATCCTACGCCACACGTCTCCACTAGCTTGGTCCTCAACGGCATCACACTGCCTCTCCTCTGACGCACCACCGGACGCACTACTGACGTACTGATGCACCAAACTGCCATCAGCAACCAGTCTACACCGCGGCCATCTACACGTCACTACTAAGCCACTGCCACGTCAACCACCGCCAGCCACCGGCCTTTTGCCATCAGTAGTCAGCCACTTTGCCACCAACTGGCCACCGCTCTCGGCCATGTCGCTACGGTCACCACCGCTATCGAACTATGGGTCACGAGCCGCAGCACGAGCCTGGGTACTGGCCGTCACCTACATAATATTCAATAAAAACCCTTAATGTTGTTCTAAACTATTTCTATATATTATATAATGTCTATTGGAAGGTATCGATGCAAAACACAACTCACCCGTGTCAGAAAACACTCATCTGTCTGTGGACAGTTGACTTGGCTTGGGTGTGATCCAAACATCAGACCACAAGTCCAAGTTGTGTACCCAAACCCTCAGTGTCTCTGCGTTAAATAGTTCTGCATCGAACCTACCAAGTCCCGCTCCCGTCAGTGTCTAGCTAGATTTATTAGCGTGCTGGATTCTGTCTCTATTTGTCCATGTAGAGTCCCCCTCACTGTCGCACCAGTATCAAGTATCAACTAGCTCTAGTCTGTGTGTTTACCGTCCCCACTAGCCTATACACTAACTTTATCTTTAAACCTATAAATCGTCCGTGCCAACATTCTTAATTCGAACTATGATTCTGCTATGTTATTGTGATGCCGTGAGACCAAGCCTAGAGACTAGAAATAAACGACTCCTTGACATATATTTTACTTTTTTTTATCAATTATTGTTTGGAAAAAAAAACTTCCAAAATAATAATAGGATCTACTTTTTTTTTATACACGACATGTGTTTACGAATGTGTTCTTAAATATATTCATGATTTGCTTATATAGGCCTACCCAAGTAAGAATGGTAAACTAGAAAAGATGTATTCAATTCATAACAATAGTTAGACGTGTAGCATAGGCCTACTGTTAGTTTTATTGAATAAAAAGGGGTGGGTGGGGAATTAAACAATTCATCTAAAGTATATTCTAATCTTTTAATTTGCAGTCTTTTAAATGAATTAGATCATTACAACATTGGCCCATTGGTATATTTTTGTTGAAAGTAAAATTGTCAAATTTAGCCTACACGTTTAAATTTTATAAAGATTGAAAATGATATTTGTCTATGTTTATATAATAAATGTTTTTCGTTAAATATGTGAAGTATTTAAAAAAAAAAAACTCCCTGGTAGCTTGATATAAAGTTTTTGTGAACTAATATAAAAAAACAACAACACTGAGCCACCGGTTATAAAATAGGCCTACACATGTTTACGAATGTTTTATTAAATGTATTTATGACTTACTTATAAAGGCCTACCAAAGTAAGATATATTAGAATAGGTTAACATTGTTAATTCGAAATGTAGTAAACTAGAAAGGATGTATCAATTTATTCGTATTTTCCTTATAACAATAGTCAGAAGTGTAATATACTGTTAGTTTTATTGGGGGGGGGGGGGAATTAAACAAATCATCTATCTTTTCAATTGCATTCTTTCAATGACTAACCTAATTTCTCCTTTAATTATTCAGTATTTAACTGGCGTAATGCTCAAAATAAAAAGAAAAGTAAAATTTCATTACCGGTACACCATTGTTTTAATTAATCGATATTATATTTTGCCGCGATAGTTTATTTTAAATAGTAACATACATGGAGGAGGTTTACACCAAACTATATATTTTTACTTTTTTGTCAAACAATGTTTGGAATAATACATTGAAAACATTGAAAATAATAAATAAATACTTTTTTGTATAATATATTTTTTACAAGTGATTTACAAACTATACTTACGATTAATATATATGCCCAAGTAAGAAATATTAGACAATGTTAAGAAGTCAATATGAAATATGGTTAACTAGTAAAAAAAAATATTACATTTATTCGTAGACCTTTTTAATTTATATCAAACATACTTGCCGGCCGTAACTCGTTGTTAGCTTTAATAGGGTGGGAAAGGGAGTTAACAAAATTGACAAAATTTTATAAGAGTGGTCACTAGAAAGTTTGACAGTTGTTAAAGTAGGGGAAGGGGTAGAAGAACTAAAAATTGTAACGTAATTTTAAACGATATTTTAAATTTAACCCATATCTTGCTGGCGTCCTTATTTAAGGACACTTCGTAAAATCCGATTTAAGACATGAAATTAAGTTAATAGTTTGCATTTGTTTCAATGAATGTAAAGAATATATACTGATCTATCTAGTTATTATCTTTATTTGTCTGCTTTTAGATTTTTTGCGCTCAAAACAAATTTATATCGCGAGTTTGATAAAATTGAGGAAAAAAAAGTCAAGTCTGAAAAAGTTAGACTTTTTTTTAAAGAAAATGATAACGATTTACTTAAACTTTAACATAACTTTGTTAATTAATGTTCGTAGAAGGCATAAACATAGATATTAAGTTTTAAAAAATAATAATAATTACACAGAGGTGTTAAAACGAACTGTCCCTTTATAAGGACGCCAGCAACAAATGATACCGTGACATGAAATTTAGTTTTTTAGTGTTTTCTTTGCTAAAACATAGAAAAACGTTATTTTTTGGATTTCTTTTGGAATATTTTTGGGAGTCTTTAACATTTGAAGCAAGTTGAGTAGGAATGATATTATTTTTTTCCATATGAACTAGTTTTAAAACAACATTGTACATTTATATACATAAATATACAATACTAGACTACTTCTAGGATAAATTTCAATTATATTCTCATAATCTGTCACAATCTTTACTCAATTCAACATGCTATTACTTAAATAGGAGACGAAGATTATATAATACACTCAATATATTGATTCAGCCGCCATGTATGTAATAAATATGATGTAAATAAAGACATTCTAGAGAATTTCTAGATTCTAGCTCTCCTAATTATGTAAAAACAAATACAAATAATGTTGAATCTGAGATAAGACTATTCAGCTTTGCAGATTGTTTTAAGCAAATTTATGTTGACCAAATTCTAGAATACATCATACAGCCGACAAAGAAAGGGTTCTTCTGTTCTTAAACTGGCTATTCTTTTTCTATTACAATAGGATCGACACAATCCTTTCTTGCTTTTTTTTTCTTTTGCTGGCTCCGATACATTGCCCAAAAGACAAAAGATGCTTATAAGATTATTCGCCAAAAATAAGACCAATATAATGTCCAAAAGGACAATTGTTGCCCATAAAATCTGTTAAATGCCCTGAACACAAATCCTCTTCCAAGAATACACATCAGCTGCCCAAAATACAAATATGATGCCCTAAAGACGAATGCGCCGTCGTTAACCCTATCCTCTACACATAAGACCAATCCAGTGCCCATTAGACCTATCTGATGCCCATAACATCAATATGTTGCCCACAAGGCATCTGCTGCCCAGAAGACGAATCAGCTCCCCAAACAATGAATCTGCTGCCCAGAAGACATGTCTGCTACACGGAAGACTAATCTGTGGTGTAGAAACTGCACGGAGGCGTTGGAGACGGTCGAACATGTGCTTGTCGAGTGCCCCGCTCTGCAGGGACTCAGAGTGGAGGGGGAAGGCCAACCGTTTGTGCCGACCCTTTATGGGGATTATCACATCTGCGTAATATTGCAAATTTCGTTCTCCGGGCCCTATTAGAGTTAATCTCGGTCCGCTTTATCGTCGAAAAGAGGGGTTCAGGTCTGGTGCCCAGAAGAGCACTTTGTTTCCCAGCAAACCAATTCGTTGCCCTGAAGACCTATCCTATGCCCAAAATATAATTCCGATGCCCAGAATACCAATCGGTCACCCAGAAGACCTATCCGACGCCCAGAATACCAATACGAAATAGGATATTTACAATGCAATAAGATGAAAACGATTCGAGGAGACACCATCATAGAATATATTTCTTTGTACCATATAATGCATTATCGGAAAGAATATCAGATATCGTTATAAGTAATGAGTGATATCAACTATATATATACTGTTGGCTCAGCTGCCTAATATATATATATATATATATATATCTATATCTAGGTGCTTACGCCGAGTATCACAATATCTACAGCATATTATGCAAACAACAAATATATTATTGTATAAAGCATACTTTAAAAAATTAAATATGATTGATATATTCTTATATTATATATTACACAGGCTACTTCTGTAAAAAAAATTATTGCGTCCTACGCTTATCTGTGGTCAGAGTCTATTCTTGCATTTTTATTAGTGTTTTAAACGATGCTATTGGTTTTTCTGGTTTGTTCTGTTAACCCATTCCGTGCCCGGATGCCACTCGAATGCCAATGTTTAATAACACTATTTTCTTATATTATTGTTTTAAAAAGCTATAAATTAAGAATTATAACTTAAATTGTTAAAAAAATATGTATTTATCCTTGAAATAAGAGGGCCTGTTTCTATTGCAAACATGCAATGTCACGGTATCATTTGTTGCTGGCGTCCTTTTTTAAAGACACTTCAAAAAATTTTAATATTTCAATAAAAAAATAATTTTATTTCATGATAACTTTCATTTGTTTATTACATCATCACTTTCTATTACATATGTAAAAATCACGAAAAAATAAAACCTCAGCAAGATATGGGTTAAACTTTTCATTTTCAGTCTTTTAAATACAATACATAATGACATAAATGAGATATATTTCTGTTGGATTTAAAACTGACAACTCTAGCCTACATGTTTTTTTTTAGGGTTTGATATGAGATTAAGCTGTTTTATTTATTTTATTTTTTTTACTTTTTTTTTTTTTTGGGGGGGGGGGGAGGGGTTAATGGGCAAAATCTAGATATTAGACTGCACAAATAAAAATATGCTTCGACTGTTAGAATTTAAAGCTTATGTTATTCATAGAAGAAAAATAAAAAGACAAATACAATTTATTGGTCTGGTAAAGACGTATTTTTAAAATTTATGCACTGTGTTTAACATACACATGATGTTAAGGTACAAGCGCCTGCTCTTTATTACCGATCGAAATGATCGGTCACCTGGTACTAGTTGTAAAAGTGTATTATAAGGAGCTATTAAAAAAGCACAGAAAATACAAAATGTTACACCTTAAAGTTTATAATTCTTGAATATTTACTTCCTTAAATGTAACACTATGGAATCCACATGTTGATGAAGTAATTAAAACATTAGACAAAACTTTAGGCTTCATAAAGAGAGACCATTACAAATGTGATAAGAAGATGAAGATAAAATGATACCTAACATTATACTGGAATATGCATGTTCTGTATGGGATCCATCATCTATCGAAAATATTTAAAAACTTCAACTATTTCAGAAAAGAGGTGCAAGGTGCATTACTAGTGAATAATCACAACTGACAAGAGTAACACCACTAGTTAAGTCCATAAACATAAAAGCATGAGAGGAAAGAATGACAATGAGCAAAGTAGTAATAATACACAAGGCAATAAATTCTAAAGGGTCGTCCATTTATTATGTCAAAAAAATTAGAGGAGGTTGAAAAAGTTTGACAAAATTCAAGATATTTTTTGAAGTAGCTTTTATCGATTTGACCAAGGCATTAAATCTAGTTAGAGATTAGTCTCGATTCGATCACTCCGGTGAAGTGAGGTTTAAAGTCTGGTTAGAGATTAGTCTCGATTCGATCACTCCGGTGAAGTGAGGTTTAAAGTCTGGTTAGAGATTAGTCTCGATTCAATCACTCCGGTGAAGTGAGGTTTAAAGTCTGGTTAGAGATTAGTCTCGATTCGATCACTTCGGTGAAGTGAGGCTTAAAGTCTAGTTAGAGATTAGTCTCGATTCGATCACTCCGGTGAAGTGGGGTTTAAAGTCTGGTTAGCAGAAGTGGTGGGGGAAGTGAGGGGGAAGGAATCGATTGCGCCCTCAAAAACTTGCTGAAAATGGTAATGTCCTTTCACGAGGACATGCATGACACATTTCAGTTCGAAAATTCAGTCTCCCTTTTCAGCAAAATGTGGCGTAAAACAATACTCATGTAGCTTAGCCAGCCAGCCAAAGCTGTTGTCCAGAGTGTGGCACGAGGAGCCATACATGAGCCAGGCAGTGAGATTTGGAACAAGACGGAATCTGAATATTGTAAAAGATATGGCTTTCAGAGACCAGTAAAAACAATTCTTAATCCCACTTACTAACACCCCGGTTAGTAGAAACAGAACTACAGTAAAACCTGAATCACCAAAGAAGTGGCGACACTGGGGCAGTGATAGTGCGGAGTGATATGAGGGAATGTTCCAAACAGTTAAGCCGCCACCATGGGTCGGCGCGGTTAGGACGGGGCAGATGCCGTCAGAGCTCTCGACCTTTATCAGACTTGTCCAATGCAGAGTCGGAACCTACTACCGATACCCATGTAGCAGAGGAATATAATGTTAATGTCCATATTAATACAGTTGCAGAACATTATATATATAGATCTATATTATTTACCCATACGGTGAAAGAACATAAAAGTATAAGATAAAACGTACATTAATTATTAATGAAATGATACTTGAGCTCAATTATACATTAGTACAAAATATACACTACATGAGAAATCATACATAAAATATAAACTGGGAATATACTAAATTAATTTTTCTTTATTATTCCCCCGCTCCCTACCCTACCCCCTCTTCCCCCCGCTCCCTCCCCCCTCCCCCCGCTCTCTACCCTAAACCCAGTCCCCTAGCTACCTACCCTACAGCGTACGTTAACAAATTCCTCTTTTATTGTTTTCCCTTCCCGGGAAGTACTTCATACTAGTAGTATTCCCTGTCCCCCCTACCTTTCCTCCCTTGCACTATTTATTGTATAGTAAGCGGGATAGTAATACTGGGTGTACACTTATTCTACTTGTTTAATACTACGGCTATCTGTTAAATATTTCTAGTGTTTGAATATTATTAGTAAAAATAAATTACTCGATTGAAATTAATGCTAATTGTAGTTAACTATTACACAAAATTTTTGTCACCACTAGCAGTATTTGCAGAATATTACTGGCTGTATATTATTAATTGCTTTTATATTTTTAACAGTACAAAATTAGTAGCTGTATATTTTTTTATTTATGTAAAAAGCAACTTATGTGTATGAGTTTGCATATTAGTCTACACGACTACAAGCGACAGTATATTGCTAGTTGTAGAAATAATGACCTGTAAAATATTACTACCGTTGTTGTATAAATACTGCCTTTTAATATTTTGAAGTTAAATATCATGTGCATTAATTATGTCAACAAAATAGGGGGGAGGGGGTCTGAAAAAGTTTGACAATTGTCAATATGGAGGGGGTCCAAAAAGTTGACGTCAAAAATATAATTTTTTTTAAATAATTTTAACAAATATAAAATGAAAACTAGTCGTGCGTTTGTGTGACATAAATTCTTTCACCCATCAACAGACTATCATTTAATAATGTAATGAATTATGCTTATACTAATTCGCCAACTTCGTGGCCTAAAAATCAACCCTTTCCATTCCAATCTGAACGAAATAAAAACAAGGTTGTACGAATGAGGAGGGGGTGCATGGGGGGTAGGCACATAATGCAAATGGTTGAGGAGGGATTGTACAAATTCTATGTGTGTGTGTGTGTTGGAGGAAATAGTGTTCAGCAGGAGGGCAAGGGACTTTCTTTTTCTTATAAACTACCAGTATACTATTTTTGAAAACTACTTTATAATAAGACAAAATTAAGTCGATTAAAAAGATTTATAATTTATAATTTTCTCAAGTCTTTCAATTTAAAATCTATTTAAATATAAAAGCCAACGTATAAAATTGTGGTGGGGAGGGGGTAACAAATTGTTGACATAATTATAATAATTATATAGGGGGGGGGGCTAGGAAAGTTTGACAATTATTGACAAGGGGGATGGGGAGGTTAAAATTGCCTAAAAATTGTTGACCTAAGTTAATGGACGTCCCCTTACTCCTTTCCCTTTTTAAAGGATGCATTATAAGCATCAACTAAAGTTAATAATTAATTTGTATATCTTAGAAATGATGCATATGTGTATGTTATGAAAATTCCAGTTTTTTCAAACAATATTTGACAATGTAAAAATTATTCGAATGACGTGACAAGTAAATAAATCAACACATCAACAATAAAAACGCAAGAAATAATGAACACAGAACGCAATGGAAGGAATGTGTCTTTTAGTTTAACTATCAGTGTGGATGAGCTGTTCTGACTGCACAATAACCTTTTCGTGTCTCTCAATAAATATACATTATAATTCCATATGTAATTGCCAAGATGTTGTGGTATTGATATATAATAATATGTAAGGTAGAAGAAGGGATAAATAATATATATAATTATAATATATATAAGGTGTGTATGATATTTGAATGTGCAATAGTGCACCATAGTGTGAAATTGTGGAGAGCATAAAAAGTCGATATAGCAACGCAGAAAGCAAGAGAGACTTTAGTTGACAATGAGATCTATGCACAATTCCTTAGAGACAGAAAATCGATCACGTAAAGCTATGTAAACTAAAACAAAAATGGCTGATTTTACATTGATCTTAATGGCACCTATGCTTATTAAAAAATTTAATTTTTCACATAACCTTGAATATTGTGATATTATATATGATGCTCACGGAAGCAACAATGATTATAGACATACAATTATTAAAGAACAATCCCTATTTGTTGATCTTTCAAAGGAAATCTATGAAAAGATTTTAGATTATTTACATGATAATTTAGAGGTAGACTTTGCCCACCCAACAGAAGCTCAGTAAGTGCCCATCTCATTCATTTCATTGTTTATTAAGTATGTCTAACAATGATCACGCGACCGGAAAAGACTTCTGCATAGACCTAATTGGACTAGACGTGAGATGAGTCCTGAATGTTGGAGTTTTACTTGTCTACCAACAACTAAAGACATGGCCAGAGTATATGTGAAGACAGTGTTGTACAGTGACTAGAACATGTATTTAACAGTTTTATTGAAGAGGAGCCTCTGTTGTATTTCAAGTTATATGTGATGGAGTATTTGTCCTGTGACAGTAATGTATGGGAGATAACTTTAAATCATCAAATATGCATTTTATTATTAAAAAAATAAGCACATTTTTAAAAGAAACAACATCAAAAGATGGTAAACGAACAATTTCATACAATTTGTGTGTGGTGTCATAACTGCACAATAATAATTTATGTCTAGTTATAACGATGTACATTACAATAATCTTCTTTCTTTTTTTCCTATGATCAAAATATGACATTAAAAATAAATTTTATCAATGTTATCAAGCTAAAAAAAAAATGAGAATATTGATATAGTATTCACACAGCTGTGTGTATAGTGCCAGGCGTTATTGGCAGCCCAAAATGTGTGTATAATACTAAGCGTTATCGGCAGACCAAATTTTTTGAAAAATTGTGAGAGTTAGGCTATATACCGGTACTCGGTACTTATGACTTATATTAACTTATAGACCAAATAATCTATAGGCTATTATATAGAATCGTATTCCGAGCTTGGAGATGGTATTGATATTAAGTGAATATAGGTAATAAAGCATAGTCATAGGCTATATCTTTAATTAGCAGGTAATAAAAAAAGAACAATTGTTATGAATTCGTGACCAGGCTAATTAATTTATAAACATGAACATCCTTTCAAGTATTCTTGTCAACCCTATTACTTTCAGTAATAGTAGGCTATAGTTAATAGTAAATTGATTGACATAAATGTTTTCACCTGGGGGTTTTAATAGCCTTTTGAGAACAAATTTTCCCTTGTGTGGTATATAGTCTAAGTGTAAACCAAGTTATTTTTCAAGGTTGAAGTCGTGGCAGTAATAAAATGACATTGTTAACCACCGCCCTATAGGCCTATTATATTTGAAAATATAAAACATCAATTTCTAATTGAGACATAAAAAAACTTAGTTTGAATTATTTATAAACACTGACAATTTTAAAATGCCAGTAAAAAAAAAATTAAAAACATTCACGTATTCAATTAAAAATATCATGTTTTACTGTAATTGAATTTTTTTAAAATTGACAATACGAAATGTTGACAGCCCACTGTTCAGCAGTTCATGAATATATTCTATCCATCTCCTAAACTTGATGTTTACGAAAGAAAGAATATTACTAGTTGTAGAATAATCTTAGCAGTAAAATTATGCTACTTGTAGTTTTAATACTAGTCGAGCTGTTGAATATTACTAGCTGCAGAATATTCCTAGCTGTGTGAGAGGTGTGCGCAGAGAACAATAGAACTACTATGCCCGAAAGTGGAGATTGATTGAACACACCCTCAGGAAAGATGGTAACATTGGGGCTAGACAGGCCCCAACGCAAACGACGGTGGAAAATCCCATCGTACATGGAGACGTAGCGTGTTGGATGAGGCTGGACAAACAGGACACAATTTTTAAGAATTGAAGCGACTGGCAAGATACTGTGGAGAGTGGCATGCTTTGACGGAGGAACTATGTTGCACAAGGAACCCAAAAGACATATTATAAGGATGGTAAAATAGTATCAATTTTTTTAAAATATATTTCATTAAAAAACTCTTTGTCTTTCATCAAAGTCGAAGATTATTTAATTCAAATATATATTAGAACAACTAGCTTTGAGGCAGACTGCTGCATCACTTTAATGGAGATATGGTCTTAAAATTAATATTAATATACACTGTAGAGCATAGGCCTACGTTAATACTATGCAACATACTTTTGTTTTATTTTAATCAATTGTAATTTCAGCAGGCTAAGCTGTTCTCTAAACATTCTTCTTTCTACTTTGAAATACGGTCACAACAAAGAAATTAGATCTAAGATTCGTTTTATGAAGTTCATTTACTCAACATTAATACCATAGACTATAATATACATGGACCGCTCGCTTTAGTATTTCTGCTATATGATGACTCGAAACACTGATGTTAGGAATTTCCGATTCGTTGTTTCCTTTGCACTTCCGTTTTATTGAATCGCTTCGATTTTCTCAATTAAAAATTAAAATTAAAATCGAAAGTTGCATAAAGCGGAAACATTTAAGAAACAACGAGGAGCGTAGAAGTAAATTTAGGCAGACTTATTGGTTGCGCACGGGAAAAAAGTTGATATAAGCTCTAAAAATAGAGCAAGCAGTCCATCTTATTATAGTCTATGTTATTACATTTGCTTGGGTGCAACATAGTACACATGAAAAGTCAAACGATGCTAAAATATTATTAATCATGTGATTATTTCTATATTATATTATATCACAATGGTAATGTTCCGGAATGTGAATTTTATAATATTAACTTCCAAAACTTACCCAAGTAATTAAAGCCAGCATTGCTAAACACGTTTTATAAGGTTAGACTGCTCTTTTCTGCAGATGTTATTGTAGGCTGTATGCTGCTCCATTTCTTCAGATGATATTGTGGGTTGCAGAATGCTCCTTTCCGCAGATGTTATTGTGGGTACTAGACTGCTACTGACTGCAGATGTTATTGTGGGAACTAGACTGCTCCATTCCGCCGATGTTATTGTGGGTACTAGACTGCTACTGACTGCAGATGTTATTGTGGGTACTAGACTGCTCCTGACTGCAGATGTTATTGTGAGTATTAGACTGCTCCTGACTGCAGATGTTTTTGTGGGTACTAAACTGCTCCTGACTGCAGATGTTAATGTGGGTACTAGACTGCTCCTGACTGCAGATTATTGTGGGTACTAGACAGCTCCTTTCCGCAGATGTTATTGTTAGTACTAGACTGCTACTGACCGCAGATGTTATTGTGGGTACTAGAATGGTCCTAACCGCAGATGTTATTGTGGGTACTAGATTGCTCCTTTCCGCAGATGTTATTGTGGGTACTAGATTGCTCCTTTCCGCAGATGTTATTGTGGGTACTAGACTGCTCCTGACTGCAGATGTTATTGTGGTTACTAGACTGCGCTCCTGACTGCGAATGTTGTTGTGGGTACTAGACTGCTCCTGACTGCAGATGTTTTTGTTGGTACTAGACTGCTCCTTTCCGCAGATGTTATTGTGGGTACTAGACTGCTCCTGACTGCAGATGTTATTGTGGGTACTAGACTGCTCCTGACTGCAGATGTTATTGTGGGTACTAGACTGCTCCTTTCTGCATATGTTACTGTGGGAACTAGACTGCTCCTGACTGCAGATTTTTTTGTGGGTACTAGACTGCTCCTGACTGCAGATGTTATTGTGGGTTGTAGAATGCTCCTTTCCGCAGATGTTATTGTGGGTACTAGACTACTCCTTTCCGCAGATGTTATTGTGGGTACTAGACTGCTTCTTTCCGAAGATGTTATTGTGGGTACTAGACTGCTCCTGACTGCAGGTGTTATTGTGGGTACTAGACTGCTCCTGAATGCAGATGTTATTGTTGGTACTAGACTGCTCCTTTCCGCAGATTTTATTGTGGGTACTAGACTGCTCCTGACTGCAGATGTTATTGTGGGTACTAGACTGCTCCTGACTGCAGATGTTATTGTGGGTACTAGACTGCTCCTTTCCGCAGATGTTATTCTGAGTACTAGACTGCTCCTTTCCGCATATGTTATTGTGGGTACTAGACTGCTCCTGGCTGCAGATGTTATCGTGGGTACTAGACTGCTCCTGACTGCAGATGTTATTTTGGGTACTAGGCTGCTCCTGACTGCAGATGTTATTGTGGGTACTAGACTGCTCCTTTCCGCAGATGTTATTGTGAGTACTAGACTGCTCCTTTCCGCAGATGTTATTGTGGGTTCTAGACTGCTCCTGGCTGCAGATTTTTTTGTGGGTACTAGACTGCTCCTGACTGCAGATGTTATTGTGGGTACTAGACTGCTCCTTTCCGCAGATGTTATTGTGAGTACTAGACTGCTCCTTTCCGCAGATGTTATTGTGGGTTCTAGACTGCTCCTGGCTGCAGATGTTATTGTGGGTACTAGACTGCTCCTGACTGCAGATGTTATTGTGGGTACTAGATTGCCCATGACTGCAGATGTTATTGTGGGTACTAGACTGCTCCTGAGTGCAGATGTTCTTGTGGGTACTAGACTGCTCTCTACTGCAGATGTTATTTTGAGTACTAGACTGCTCCTGACTGCAGATGTTTTTGTGGGTTGTAGAATGATCCTTTCCGCAGATGTTATTGTGGGCACTAGACTGCTCCTTTATTTATTTGTTATTTACATGACGTTAGGTTTAGTAAAGCACCGCTTGTTGTGTTATTTACATGATGTCAGGTTTAATAAAACATCCATTACTATGTTATTTACATAATTTTAGGTTTAGGAAAACATCCAAGGTTATGCTTTTTACATGATGTCAGGTTTAGTAAAACATCCATGGTTATGTTATTTACATGATGTCAGGTTTAGTAAAACATCGATTGTTTTGTTTTTTAAATGATGTCAGGTTTAGTAAAATATCGATTATTGTATTATTTACATGATGTCAGGTTTAGTAAAACATCCAAGGTTATGTTATTTACATGATGTCAGGTTTAGTAAATCACCCAATGTTATGTTATTTACATGATGTCAGGTTTATGTTTAACACTGTAACGACTATCCCACTTGAGATGCTGTCAATTAGACAGTTAAATTAGACATACTTTTCATTCACTGAACACTAAAAAATTGTATGTCTTTCATGGCTTTTTTCTACTAATATAGTCTAGATTCATGTTGGGAAGCTATTGGAAAGGTGTACTCATAAAAATTCTATGAAGATGTACACGCTTCAAAAATGCATCAACTAAGTTGAAAAAATGACGGTCTTGTATTGAAATATTGAGTTTGAAACATGTTTGTCGACTCAATTTATTTGTCGATTCTGTGCTTTTAAATGCGTTTTCCTCAATATGTGTTTTTTTTTTGTTGTGTTTGTGCTATGATATTTGTAAAATAATGAGAAGCATTAGAGATAACATGTTGAAATTTGGTACGTAGCTTTATATGTTATACTTAGAGGTGCTAGACAGGTTTTCATGGTGACATGTTAATTAGTTTATCTGTAAAATCTATTAAAGGAAAAAAAAATAATTAACGTTTTACAAAATTCCAATACTAAAATATAAATATTCATTAAAAAAACAAAAACACAATTACAAAAAATAAATAGTGAAAACTAAACCACACTGAGATAAACAAAAACACTTAAGGAAAAAAAAAGAAAAAAAAAAAATTATAAAAACAAAAAAACATTAGCACAAATAAAAAACTAAATTGCAAAATCAATAACACAATTGACAAGTCTTAATTAGGCGTGACCTTTTGAACTGGTGTGATCGTGAACTTCCGGTTCTATTTTTAAATGTTTAATTATTTTAGGCATTTCCGTAAACAAAAAAGCATGCTTTTGCTGGATATTGACATTTGATTTCAACCTCGACGGCTAGTTCTAGTCTTTTAGAATTATACAAAGGATACAATATTTGTTATGAGGAATCCGTTTTTAACATCAAAAGTGAGTAGGCGATAATTAATACTCAAATGGTAGTCGCATGTAGCTTGTTTATAAAATAAATTAGTCAAGAGTTGCGTTTTCTTGGTTATTAAAAAACAAAATGCGTAAATTCGTAAAAACGAATAACAAAAATTATTTTGCATTAAGCAATAAGTTTGCTTTTATAAAAAGGTGATTATTCCCTTCTGACTTTTACTAGACTTTTCTGACTTTCTGACTTTCTAACATTGTTTTCTTTTGTAAACATGTTTTGGAAATGAAAGAAATTGTTATCCCCAACAAATGTTCGTACAACCAGTAACCCAGCACACAGACATGTTTCGAATAAAATGATCGAATTCGACCGGAAATGTTTTTTCTTGTGAACTTTTATGCATGCACACAAGTTAAGACTTGTCAATAGCAAAAACAAAAACAAATGGCAAAAAAGGAAATTTTGGAAAAAAAAATACAATAGCAAAAGGAAAATAGCAAAAACAATATTACATTAGCACAAAACAAAAACAAAATAGCAAAAACAACAACACAAGAGCAAAAACAAAAATATTTTAGAAAAAATAATAGTAAAAACAAAATTAAAATAGCAAAAACAAAAATAAAATAACACTAAAAAAACACAAATATAAAAAAAAACAATAGCAAAAAAAAACAAAACAAAACATAAGCAAAAACAAAAATATGACATTAAAAGCAAAAACAAAAACACATTTGCACAATTTAAAAATAAAAATGGAAACGTAATAAAAAAAAAGCGAAAATCCAAACACAGACAAAAATAAATTTGGAAAAAAAAACACAATTGCAAAAACAAAATATAAAAAACAAAAACCCATTAGCATAAAACAAAAACAAAATTAAAATAGCAAAAACAATAACACTAAAAAAAACACAATTGCAAATAACAATAGCAAAAAATAAAAAAAAACATAAGCAAAAAAAAAACAACATAATATCAAAAACACAATAGCACAAAACAAAGAAGCAAAAACAAAAAAAACATTGGCACAAATTAAAAACAAAAAAAGCAAAAATAATAAAAAACAAATAGCAAAAATCAAAACACAAGAGCAAAAAAAAAACATTTTGCAACAAAAAACACAATAGCAAAAACAAAAACATATTAGCACAAAACAAAAACAAAATACCATAAACAAAAACACAATAGCAAAATAAAAATAGCAAAAACAAAAACTCAAAAGCAAAAACTAAAACACAATAAGAAAAACAAAAACACAATAGCACAAAACAAAACCAAAAAAACTAAATTATACTATAAAATTAGGATTTTTTTTTTTCAAAATTTTACAAACACTTCATAGATAAATGGTCTATGGTTGCTTTCACGTTGAAAATACCGGTCCAATTTTTAATGGTTTTTGCTTGCCAAAGCTAGCAAAAAAAAAGGATTCGCAAAATTTGAGTGTGGAAATTGATAAGGTATGATATCACTTTTATTTATTTTAATCTATCTAAATGCGAATTAAATTTAACTTAGTTTACAAAGAAAGGGAGTATAATAAAAACGTTGTTTTTATGGGTAAGTTTATTAATACGCTGAAAAGACGGAAATATGTAATCAGGTAAAATTTCTATTTGTTTGGATCAATAAAGTAATCTTATTTTATCTTAAAAGCAAAGGTAGGCTAAGTAAATTATTTGTTTTTTTAAAGGACATATTTTAAAATAACCATGTTGGATTCACACAATACACTCCATTCAATGCTTTGCAAACATTTATTAGGCCTATAGTCTCAGAGAGGGCCTATTGTTGTTTGTAGTTCTATTGCCAATCCCAGCTATCGCTTACATGGCTTACATAACGAACGCCAGTCTCTGGCGCCTAATATAAATGTACTGAGCGGCAAGAAACTGGCTTTCTGAACGTATTCTGGAGACAGTTTGTTGGTGTGTTTGTGTTCCTGTTATTCCAACCACCATATCTCGCTAGACAGCGAAGGTGAGGTTTTCTACAATAAATTGGTCGGTAAATTTGCATTGCATTAGTTTCCACCCATAGATATATCTACAAACTGACAAGATTAACACAAAAAACGACATGTCAAATGTAGTTTCCATAATTGATATATTTGTATTAACGTAAAACCATGTTTGCTATGTAAGTGGAAGACGACAAATGTAGAACTTTGTAATAAATTTGTATCATTATTTATTTAATAAAAAGTAACATTGTTGACGTCAACTTTCTTGACCTCCCCCCCCCGCTCCCCTATGTCAACAATTGTCACACTTTTTCAGACCCCCCCTCTCCCCCCCCTATTTTTTTGACGTAATTAATGGACGTCCCCTTGCTTTATTCATTTTATTTCTTTCAATAGAAAGTTTGTCGAGAAAATGACATCGAAACATTTTGATACTTTGTCAGCTGATGAAAAGTTAAGATTTAAAAAAAAATTAATTCCTGAACATTGACGATCCATATTTAAATATTTAGTTAGTGGTGACAATTTAACCAAAGATGAAGTTGACGGATGGTCGAAATTTGATTCTTTGTATATAAGTCTAGTCTAGTCAATTAGTTGGTTTTTTCTACGAGCAATTGCCAATGTGACCCATTAAGAAATGAAAAACTTTTAATACCTAAAATTTATTTTGTAGACGGCTTTGTTTCAATTTTAAGGAGCAAGATTTATGGTAGGAAATTCATTCTCTTAGGCAGAGTAAATATGGAGAATTGTATTATAATGGTTCATTCGTTTAAGTAGGGAAACTCGGAAGTTCCGAGTAGAATATTTTGCCATTTAAGAATTGGTGCTTTTTGTATAATATTTTGTCACTTATCCAAATAATATGTATAATGTGCCTTAATTATACCTTACTTGGCGACGTTGAAATAAAAATAAAATATAGAAGAGTTACTGTTACTTAGTTACGGCTTTTTAACTCATATAGATAAGTGATTTTCTCTTAAACATTAAAAGCCGAAGAGGTTATATTTCACAATAGTATAAAATATATGATACTCACAGAAAGTGTAATTGCTCAGTTCATGTACTGTCAGTAGCTTATTTAGTCATGTTCCACATGTTCCTATGTGTCACGACCTAACTTGCACCAGGTCGGACACAGCATGTAATGAACTTAGAATAATGAACATGTTCAAAACATGGAGAATAATTCCTATTAGGTGTTGGTTAAGATAGTATATATCTTATTTATTTACATATAATTAAGAAATAAAGAAATATAATTGAAGTCAGCATATAACATGATATATAACATTGCATCATCACAATACAAAATTATCCCCTCCTTCGTTAACACACTATCAAGGTCCGTTTCCTGGTGATCTTTAGTCAGCACACATAACACTCATCAATGTCCGATCCGGGTGATCTCCGGTCAACACACATAACACTTATCAATGTCCGATGCGGGTGATCTCCGTTCAACACACATAACACTCATCAATGTCCGATCCGGATGATCTCCGGTCAACACACATAACACTCATCAATGTCCGATGCGGGTGATCTCCGGTCAACACACATAACACTCATCAATGTCCGATCCGGATGATCTCCGGTCAACACACATAACACTCATCAATGTCCGATCCGGGTGATCTCCGGTCAACACACATAACACTCATCAATGTCCAATTCATTCGACCACGGTGACGTCTACTTTAAGACCATACACTAGGCATCAACAACCACCTACTTCAAGACCACACACTAGGCATCAACAACCACCTACTTCAAGACCACACACTAGGCATCAACAACCACCTACTTCAAGACCATACACTAGGCATCAACAACCACCTACTTCAAGACCATACACTAGGCATCAACAACCACCTACTTCAAGACCATACACTAGGCATCAACAACCACCTACTTCAAGACCACACACTAGGCATCAACAACCAATTTTTTCAAGACCACACACTAGGCATCAACAACCAATTTTTTCAAGACCATACACTAGGCATCAACAACCACCTACTTCAACACCACACACTAGGCATCAACAACCACCTACTTCTAAACCACACACTAGGCATCAACAACCACCTACTTCAAGACCACACACTAGGCATCAACAACCACCTACTTCAAGACCACACACTAGGCATCAACAACCACATACATCAAGACCACCTACTAGGCATCAACAACCACCTACTTCAAGACCACACACTAGGCATCAACAACCACCTACTTCAAGACCACACACTATGCATTAACCACCTACTTCAAGACCACACACTAGGCATCAAAAACCACCTACTGCAAGACCACACACTAGGCATCAACAACCACCTACTTCAAGACCACACACTAGGCATCAACCACCTACTCCAAGACCACACACTAGGCATCAACATTCACCTACTTCAAGACCACACACTAGGCATCAACAAACACCTACTTCAAGACAACACACTAGGCATCAACAACCACCTACTTCAAGACCACACACTAGGCATCAACAACCATCTACTTCAAGACCACCTACTAGGCATCAACAACCACCTACTTCAAGACCACCTACTAGGCATCAACAACCACCTACTTCAAAACCACACACTAGGCATCAACAACCACCTACTTCAAAACCACACACTAGGCATCAACAACCACCTACTTCAAGACCACATACTAGGCATCAATAACCACCTACTTCAAGACCACACACTAGGCATCAACAACCACCTACTTCAAGACCACACACTAGGCATCAACAACCACCTACTTCAAGACCACACACTAGGCATCAACAACCACCTACTTCAAAACCACCTACTAGGCATCAACAACACCTACTTCAAGACCACACACTAGGCATCAACAACCACCTACTTCAAGACCACACACTAGGCATCAACAACCACCTACTTCAAGACCACACACTAGGCATCAACAACCACCTACTTCAAGACCACACACTAGGCATCAACAACCACCTACTTCAAGACCAAACACTAGGCATCAACAACCACCTACTTCAAGACCACATACTAGGCATCAACAACCACCTACTTCAAGACCACACACTAGGCATCAACAACCACCTACTTCAAGACCACACACTAGGCATAAACAACCACCTACTTCAAGACCACACACTAGGCATAAACAACCACCTACTTCAAGACCACACACTAGGCATTAACAACCACCTACTTCAAGACCACACACTAGGCATCAACAACCACCTACTTCAAGACCACACACTAGGCATCAACAACCACCTACTTCAAGACCACATACTAGGCATCAACAACCACCTACTTCAACACCACACACTAGGCATCAACAACCACCTACTTCAAGACCACACACTAGGTATCAACAACCACCTACTTCAAGACCACACACTAGGCATCAACAACCACCTACTTCAAGACCACATACTAGGCATCAATAACCACCTACTTCAAGACCACACACTAGGCATCAACAACCACCTACTTCAAGACCACACACTAGGCATCAACAACCACCTACTTCAAGACCACACACTAGGCATCAACAACCACCTACTTCAAGACCACATACTAGGCATCAACAACCACCTAATTCAACACCACACACTAGGCATCAACAACCACCTACTTCAAGACCACACACTAGGCATCAACAACCACCTACTTCAAGACCACATACTAGGCATCAACAACCACCTACTTCAACACCACACACTAGGCATCAACAATCACCTACTTCAAGACCACATACTAGGCATCAACAGCCACCTACTTCAACACCACATACTAGGCATCAACAACCACCTACTTCAAGACCACACACTAGGCATCAACAACCACCTACTCAACATTTCGTCGAGGAATGTGAAAAATAATAATTAACAATTGATTTGGACAAGATGCATGGAAATACATTTGAAGTCGAATATTAAATATATACAAGGAATATTTCTAGAACAAGGTCTAGAATTATTATACATAAAACGCACAAAATAATAAGTGAAAATACTTTTAATACAGGACAATCCAATACAATTATAGAAGTGATACATCATTCTCAACTATTAAACCTTACCCATATCCACTCCGCTCATTGTAAAATGTCCAGGTATTGACCTCATCTTGATTTCAGTCACACACTAAACCGTATAGCAAAAAGGAAAGTAGCCCCATACACACAAAATCGCCAGTGAACACTATTCACATTGACTCCGTGTTGGAGCATTGCTAATAGGGAGACGGGGAGTGCAAAATAGGGCAAGACAGGGGATGGGGAAAGGGCCACCAGTGTAAAGTTTGTATAACATTGACCTTTCTGCACTTAGGAATTGGCTTAGCAATGATCAAAACATTAACATTACTCCAATTTTCATAGTGTTTAGGTTGTGTTAGAAAAGTACAGTTATTGACCTTTCTGCACTTAAGAAATCGGAGGAATTGTTTTTTAAGATGTGCAAATTTGTGATAATACTCCAATTTTCAAAATATTGATCTTTCTACACTTAAGATATTGTAGGAATCGTTTTAGAAATGTTAAAAAGATTGATATTCATCCAATTTTCATACTGTTTGAGCTTAGATAGTAAAGTACAGTTATTGACCTTTTTGCACTTGAGATATTGTTGAAATTGTTGTTAAAAATGTGCAAAGTTATTATATTTTTTCCAATTTTCATAACATTGAACTTTCTGCACTTAGGAATTGGCTTATCAATGATCAAAACATTGACATTACTCCAATTTTCATAGTGTTTAAGTTGTGTTAGAAAAGTACAGTTATTGACCTTTCTGCACTTAAGAAATCGGAGGAATTGAGTTTTTTTTAATCTGCAAATTTGTGATATTACTCCAATTATCAAAACAATGATCTTTCTGTACTTAAGATATTGTAGGAATCGTTTTAGAAATGTTAAAAAGATTGATATTCATCCAATTTTCATACTCTATGAGCTTAGATAGAAAAGTACAGTTATTTACCTTTTTGCACTTGAGATATTGTAGAAATTGTTGTTAAAAATGTAAAAATGTGTAATATTTTTCCACTTTTCATTTTTCCACTTTTCATTTTTCCACTTTTCATTTTTCCACTTTTCACTTTTTCTGCACTTAGAAATTGTAAAAGCTATGATAAAAACATTGACATTACTACAATTTTCATAGTGTTTGAGCTGTGTTAGAAAACTACAGTTAATGACCTTACTGCACTTAAGATATTTTGGAATCGTTTTAAAAATGTTAAAAAGTATGATATTCATCAAATTTTTCTACTCTATGAGCTTAGATAAAAAAAAATACAGTTATTAACCTTTTTGCACTTGAGATATTGTAGAAATTGTTGTTAAAAATGTGCAAATTTGTGATATTTTTCCAATTTACAAAACATTGACCTTTGTGCCCTTAGGAATTGGCTTAGCAATAATCAAAACATTGACATTACTCCAATTTTCATCGTGTTTATAGCTGTGTTAGAAATGTACAGTTATTGACCTTTTTACATTTTAGATATTGTAGAAATTGTTGTAAAAAATGTAAACAGTTGTCATATTTTTCCATTTTCCTAACATTGACCTTTGTGCCATTAGGAATTGGCTTAGCAATGATCAAAACATTGACATTACTCCGATTTTCATAGTGTTTAAGCTGTGTTAGAAAAGTATAGTTATTGACCTTTCTGCACTTAAGAAATCGGAGGAATCTTTTTTTTTTATCTGCAAATTTGTGATATTACTACAATTTTCAAAACATTGACCCTTCTGCACTTGGAATATTGTAGGAATCGTTTTAGAAATGTTAAAAAGATTGATATTCATCCAATTTTCATACTGTATGAGCTTAGATAAAAAAAAGTATAGTTATTGACCTTTTTGCACTTGAGATATTGTAGAAATTGTTGTTAAAAATTTGCGATTTTGTTATATTTTTCCAATTTTCATAACATTGACCTTTCTGCACTTAGGAATTGGCTTAGCAATGATTCAAACATTGACATTACACCAATTTTCATAGTGTTTAAGTTGTGGTTAAAAAGTACAGTTATTGACCTTTCTGCACCTAAGAAATCGTAGGAATTGTTTTAGAAATGTTTAAAAATTTGATATTATTCAAATTTTTTTACTGTATTAGCTTAGATAGAAAAGTACAGCTATTGACCTTTTTGCACTTAAGATATTGTAGAAATTGTTGTTAAAAATGTTCAAATTTGTAATATTACTCCAATTTTCAAAACATTGACCTTTCTGCACTTAAGATATTGTAAGAATCGTTTTAGAAATGTTTAAAAAAGTTGATATTATTCCAATTTTTATACTGTATTAGCTTAGATAGAAAAGTACAGCTATGGACCTTTTTGAACTAAGATATTGTAGAAATTGTTGTTAAAAATGTTCACATTTGTGATATTATTTTTCAAATTTTCATAACATTGACCCTTCTGCACTTAGGAATTGGCTTAGCAATGATCCAAACATTGACATTACTCTAATTTTTAAAGTGTTTGAACTGTGTAAAATATTACAGTTATTTTTACAGTTAAATTACAGTTAAAGTCTGCACTTAAGAAATCGAAGGAATTGTGTTTTAAAATGACAAATTTGGGATATTACTCCAACATTGACCTTTCAGCACTTAAGATATTGTACGAATCATTTTAGAAATGTTAAAAAGATTGATATTCATCCAATGTTCAAACTCTTGAGTTTAGATTTTCAAAAAAGTACAGTTATTAACCTTTTTGCACTTGAGATATTGTAAAAATTGTTGTTAAAACTGTGCCAATTTGTAATGTTTTTCGACTTTTCATAACATTGACCTTTCTGCATTTAAGAATTCGCTTAGCAATTATCAAAACATTGACATTACTCCAATTTTCATAGTGTTTAAGCTGTGTTAGAAAAGTACAGTTAGTTACCTTTCTGCACTTAAGAAATCGGAGGAATTGATATTTAAAATGTGCAAATGTTTTATATTACTCAAATTTTTTAAGCATTGACCTTTCTGCTCTTAAGATATTGTAGGAATCGTTTTTAAAATGTTTAAAAGATTGATATTATTCCAATTTTCTTACTGTATAGATATTGTAGAAATTTTTGTTAAAAATGTGCAAATTTGTGATATTTTTCAAATTGTTAATAACATTGACCTTTCTCCACTTAGGAGTTGGCATAGCAAATATAAAAACATTGACATTACTCCAATTGTCATAGTGTTTAAACTGTGTTAGAAAAGTACAGTTATTGACTTTCTGCACTTAAGAAATCGGAGGAAGTGTTATTTTAAAAGTGCATATGTTTTCTATTACTCCAATGTTTAAAACATTGACCTTCCTGCTCTTAAGATATTGTAGGAATCGTTCTAGAAATGTTAAAAATATTGATATTATTCCAATTTTCTGACTGTACGAGCTTATATAGAAAAGTTACAGTTACGACCTTTTAGCACTTGAGATATTGTAGAAATTGTTGTTAAAAATGTGCAAATTTGTGAAATTTTTCCAGTTTTTATAACACTGACCTTTCTTCCCTTAGGAATTGTCTTAGCATAGATCAAAACATTGACATTACTCCCATTTTCATAGTGTTTAAGCTGTGTTAAAAAAGTATAGTTATTGACCTTTCTGCACTTAAGAAATCGGAGGAATATTTTTTTTTTTATCTGCAAATTTGTGGTATTATTCCAATTTTCAAAACATTGACCCTTCTGCACTTGGAATATTGTAGGAATCGTTTTAGAAATGTTAAAAAGATTGATATTCATCCAATTTTCATACTGTATGAGCTTAGATAGAAAAGTACAGCTAATGACCTTTTTGCACTGAAGATATTGTAGAAATTATTGTTAAAAATGTTCAAATTTGTGATGTTATTTTTCAAATTTTCATAACATTGACCCTTCTGCAATTAGGAATTGGCTTAGCAATGATCTAAACATTGGCATTACTCCAATTTTTTAAGTATTTTAACTGTGTTAAAAAATTACAGTTAGTGACCTTTCTGCACTTAAGAAATCGGAGGAATTGATATTTAAAATGTGCAAATGTTTTATATAACTCCAATTTGTTTAAATATTGACCTTTCTGCTCTTAAGATATTGTAGGAATCGTTTTTGAAATGTTCAAAAGATTGATATTATTCCAATTTTTTCACTGTATGAGCTTATATATAAAAGTTACAGTTATTAACCTTTTAGCACTTAAGATATTGTATAAATTTGTGTTAAAAATGTGCAAATTTGTGATATTGTTCTAATTTTTATAACATTGACCTTTCTCCACTTAGGAATTGGCATTGGCTTAGCAATAATAAAAACATTGACATTACTCCAATTGTCGTCATAGTGTTTGAGCTGTGTTAGAAAAGTACAGTTATTGACCTTTCTGCACTTAAGAAATCGGAGGAAGTGTTATTTGAAATGTGCAAATGTTTTCTATCGCTCCAATTTTTTAAACATTGACCTTCCTGCTCTTAAAATTGTAGGAAACGTTTTAGAAATGTTAAAAGGATTCATATTATTACAATTTTCATACTTTATGAGCTTAGATAGAACAGTTATTGACCTTTTTGCACTTAAAGATGTTGTTAAAAATGTGCAAATTTGTTATGTTTTTCCAATTTTTATAACATTGACCATTCTACACTTAAGAAATCGGAAGAATTGTTTTTTTTTTAATTGTGCAAATTCTCCGATTTTAAGAACATTGACCTTTCTGCACCTAAGATATTGTATGAATCGTTTTATAAAATTTAAAAGATTGATATTATTCCAACTTTTATATTGTATGAGCTTAAATAGATTAGAACAGTTATTGATCTTTTTGCACTTGAGATATTGTAGAAATAAATGTTAAAATGTGCAAATTTGTTATATTTTTCCAATTTTGATAACATTGACCTTTCTCCAATTAGGAATTGGCTTAGCAATTATTACTACATTGACATTACTGCAATTTTCATGCAGTTTGAGCTGTGTTAGAAAAGTAAAGTTATTGACCTTTCTGCATTTAAAAATCCGGAGGAATTGTTTTTTGAAATGTGAAAATTTTTATATTACTCCAATAGAGCGTTCTCAGTAGGCGGAGCTTAAGTTTTTTTGTGTAAATTTAGTGACGTATTTGTGTAAATATAGAACCCACTTGAGGTACAAACGTAACGTGGTAAAAGTGAAGTACTTCTTTATCATGCAAAATTCACATCTGAATATTAGCTATCCTACTAAAAAATAAGGAGGTAAATAGTAGTACTGTAGATTAATTGATTAATGTGATTAGGCTAGGGCCGGCTAGACCTATTTACACTATTCAATTTCACTTTATAGGCCTACACTTTTAATGTTTCGTAGGCTAGGCTACGATGTCAAGCGATATTGACATATTGTTGGTGAATAGGCTATCTAGTCAAGTAACTATTAGGCTCACATCGTCTATGATCTATGTCTATGATAATAATAAAATAGCCTATTTTATTTAACATACATAATACAGCTTAAATCTTAATAAGACTTAAAACACAACACATCATTTAAAAAAAGCTCGAGCCTATATGAATCTTTATTAATACAGCGGCCATATTTAATTGTACACCATTACTCAAAGTAAACATAAATCACGTGCTTTTTGTCACGGGATTGCAAACGCCCTATTTTTAAAAACATTGAACTTCTTGCACTTAAAGATATTGTAGGAATCGATTTAGAAATGTTAAAAAGATTCATATTATTACAATTTTATACTGAATGAGCTTAGATAGAAGTTATTGACCTTTTTGCACTTAAGATATAATAGAAATTGTTGTTAAAAATGTGCAAATTTGGGTAAAATCCGAACTTCTATATGTTAGCACTTATAAGAAGAAGAGTTGTTATTAAAAAAAATTTTGTGGCCATTAAAAACTTTGAGCCAAAATTAAAAAAAATTAATGCCAAATCTAAAAACAAAGTAAAGATAATTATAAATCTCCTTTCTAAAGATAAAAAAGGTTTTATATAATACAAGCCGTTATGTGCCCGATTCTTCGAACGGGCTTTTTTTTAGAATATGCTTGACACATTATAGTTTTTTAGTTTTGTTTTTGCAACATACATAAAGTAGTATGTTTTTTTTTGTGGTCAGTATTTTTTTTATTTATTTTCGTTTTGCACACTTTATTATACACCAATTCAATATACAACTAAAAAGGAAAAACAAATAATAATATTTTTTTTTATTTCTTGCTCAAAGTATGACCACTATGATCGAATTTTGTGAGTTTATTGGGTAATTAAACTCTTTCTGTAAAACAGAACTCACATGTCTTTTAAAAAGTACTGTTAATTCGAAAATTATTGTTTGATATATGTTTTTGCTACAACATTAGTCGTAGATCAATATTTTTTTTTTTATTTTTTTTTTTTTTTTTGTGTTATTTGCTATTTATTTATTGTTGCTTTGGAAGCAAACTTAGAATTAAATTTAAAATTCAACAGGAAAAACAATAACAACTGAAACCGATATGAATCATAGTTTATACAACGTATACGACATGAATTAAAACTTTAAAAAGTTGGTCCGGCAAATTTAAACATTGCCCGGCAATATAAAAATTTCCCGCTACATAGTTTATAAGACGTATACGATACAAATTAAAACTTTAAAACGTTGAGCTCGGCAATTTAAACATTACCTGGCAATTGAAAAATTTCCCGCTACAAAGGTTATAAGACGTATACACAGAATAGGTATAGAACAGAATGCACAATCCCTATATACGCAGTCACTAAAAGTTACCATTTTCCGCAATGCAGCGGTCGCTAGAGACGCTACTATAGTAAAATGAGAAAGGATATCTACGTCTGCCATAAATATATACAATATAAATAGGGCCTACATTATCTTTCATTATAGGCTTACTTTTATATAAATTTGACTTAATTACCCATTTTGTTTTGAACATTATATGATTAGGCCAATATGATGTAAAAATATTTATAACCCGGTACTGATTTGAAAAAAAAATGGCTTAGACGTAGCTCGGTACCGGTAACTAAATTGCTACGGCTACCGGTACATAAATATATATACTTTTTAAACCAAAATAAACTTTTAAAATTATGAAGGGAAATAGGCATATAATTCATAATGAGTTAATATGTGGTTGTTTATGCTGTTGTTTATCCTTTATGGAGTCAGGAAAGCCATGCAGTTTGACATGCTCTTTTTTACGATAATCAGTCGTTTTCGTTTTCATTGTTGTAGTTTATTACACAACCGTTTATGCACATTTTGCCTGAAATATTAGCTTTGGGTGTTCGAACTTGTAGATTTGAAGAAAAGGACGTTGTAGGCTAAATATGCATACATCTAGAGTGTAACCAGGACCGCTGCGTTAAAATAAGCTTAGTATGGCGTCGGTATTACTGCCCAAAACAGAAATAAAATGCGATTGCGCATTCTGTTTTATACCTATTCTGTGGACATATACAACACGAAAAAAAACGTGAAGGAATTTTGTATTTGCCAGATACAACGTAAGATACCCATTAAAACCATTAATCATTACCCATTATAACAATTTAAAAATATCCCGCTATAAATTACGACGCAAATTAAAACGTGAATATATTTTGTTCTATTCATTCATAAAGTACATTAGCAAAGGTTGAAGCAAAGTTAAGTTTAAATGAATACGCAAAATTTGATGACGTCATAACGAAAAGCCGGCTAGCTATCTCTGCGCAAACTTTGATGACGTCATCCTGAAAAAAATCTCAACGCCATCCTTTTTTTTATTTTTTTAGCGCGATCGATAGAAAAACTATAAAAAGTTGGAACGGCAATTTTAACATGAACCCAAAATATGTCGTTTTATTCGCGTTTTTTGACCAAACTGACCACTGCGGTCATTTAAATTTTTTTAAAACCTTGACAGTGTTCACCGCCGTAACGCAAAGAATATTTGTAGCGAATTTCACGTTTTTATGTCCAGTATTTAAAAAGATTATGCGGTATGTACATAGCCAGCCACATACATACATACATACATACATACATATTCCTTTTGAGATTTATATATATACAAGCCGTTATGTGCCCGGTCCTCCGAACCGGCTAAAAGTTATGTTTACATACACTCTAACTACTCAGGCAGTTATAATGAGATTGCCCGCATGACCTACGACACGAAATTAAACGTGAGGTAATTTTTTATTTGCCCGCTACAACATGAATTACCCGCTAAAATCATTACTCATCACCCATTATAACAATTACAAAATTGCCCGCTATAAATTACGACGCAAATTAAAACATGAATATATTTTGTTCTATTCATTGATTAAGAACATTCGACAGTACTTTTTTTTTTTTAAATGATTGTTTGATATATTTTTTTTACGACAAACATTAAGTCGCAGACCTCTGTTGTGTTGTTTTTGTTTATTTGCTATTTATTTATTTATTGTTGCTTTGGAAGCAAACTTAGAATTAAATTTTCTATTCAACATGTAAAACAATAACAAATGAAACCCTTATGAAATAATGTTTATAAAACGTATACGACACGAATTAAAACTTTAAAAATTTAGTTCCGGCAATTTGAACATTGCCCGGCAAATTAAACATTGCCCGGTAATTTAAACATTGCCCGGTAATTTAAACATTGCCCGGTATTATAAACATTGCCCGGTATTATAAACATTGCCCGGTAATTTAAACATTGCCCGGTAATTAAAACATTGCCCAGTAATTTAAACATTGCCCGGTATTATAAACATTGCCCGGTATTATAAACATTGCCCGGTAATTTAAACATTGCCCGGTAATTTAAACATTGCCCGGTAATTTAAACATTGCCCGGTATTATAAACATTGCCCGGTAATTTAAACATTGCCCGGTAATTTAAACATTGCCCGGTAATTTAAACATTGCCCGGTATTATAAAACTTGCCCGGTATTATAAACATTGCCCGGTATTTTAAACATTGCCCGGTAATTTAAACAATGGCCGTTACCTAGGCGATAAGCCTAAAGGTGCCCAGTTCTCGGAACTGGATAAAATAACCCATGGAGTTATAAACAATAGTCTTAAGCGGGGATAAAGTATTTTCCGGTAACTTATACCATTTAAATATTGCATTCCACAAATAACGACGCAAATTAAAACAAAATTTTGTTCCCTTCTTAAACGCATAAATACGCAAAATTTGATGACGCCATATAATTATAAGCTTAAATATAGAGTGTAACCAGGACCACTGCGTTTAAATAAGCTTAGTAAGGCGTCGGTATTACTTCCCGAAACAGAAAAAAAAATGCTAAATCTATTTGCTTTGTCCTATGTTTGTAAAGTTTTAAATTATTAATTAGCTTTAAGTCATGTATTCACAGTGTAAAGTATTAAAGTAGTGATAGATTAAGAAAATCAACTACAGTATTGGTAGTGTAAAGAATTTATGTTGTTTACGGCACGTAGACAATTTCAACATGAAGAAAATTTGTTCCCGTCATTGAGTTGAGATAATAAAATCCATGCACATAGTTTGATGACGTCAATTTAAACATGAATGAAAAATGTCCCTTCATTGCTATAAAATCCATGCGCAAAGATTGATGACGTCATAAAAATAATCTCAGCGCATCCTTTTTTTTCTAACTTTGTGACGAAAAACTATAAAAAGTTGGAACGGCAAATTCAACATGAACCCAAAATATGTCGTTTTATTCGCGTTTTTTGACCAAACTGACCACTGCGGTCATTTTAATTTTTTTAAAACCTTGACAGTGTTCACCGCCGTAACGCAAAGAATATTTGTAGCAAATTTCACGTTTTTATGTCCAGTATTTAAAAAGATTATGCGGTATGTACATAGCCAGCCAGCCAGCCACATACATACATATTCCTTTTGAGATTTATATATATACAAGCCGTTATGTGCCCGGTCCTCCGAACCGGCTAAAAGTTATGTTTACATACACTCTAACTACTCAGGCAGTTATAATGAGATTGCCCGCATGACCTACGACACGAATTTAAACGTGAGGTAATTTTTTATTTGCCCGCTACAACATGAATTACCCGTTAAAATCATTACTCATCACCCATTATAACAATTACAAAATTGCCCGCTATAAATTACGACGCAAATTAAAACATGAATATATTTTGTTCTATTCATTGATAAAGAACATTCGACAGTACTTTTTTTTTTTAATGATTGTTTGATATATTTTTTTACGACAAACATTAAGTGGCAGACCTATGTAGTGTTGTTTTCGTTTATTTGCTATTTATTTATTTATTGTTGCTTTGGAAGCAAACTTAGAATTAAATTTTCTATTCAACATGTAAAACAATAACAAATGAAACCCATATGAAATAATGTTTATAAAACGTATACGACACGAATTATAACTTTAAAAAGTTAGTTCCGGCAATTTGAACATTGCCCGGCAAATTAAACATTGCCCGGTAATATAAACATTGCCCGGTAATTTAAACATTGCCCGGTAATTTAAACATTGCCCGGTAATTTAAACATTGCCCGGTATTATAAACATTGCCCGGTAATTTAAACATTGCCCGGTAATTTAAACATTGCCCGGTATTATAAACATTGCCCGGTAATTTAAACATTGCCCGGTAATTTAAACAATGGCCGTTACCAAGGCGATAAGCCTAAAGGTGCCCAGTTCTCGGAACTGGATAAAATAACCCATGGAGTTATAAACAATAATCTTAAGCGGGGATAAAGTATTTTCCGGTAACTTAGACCATTTAAATATTGCATTCTCCTAATTACGACGCAAATTAAAACAAAACTTCTTAAACGCATAAATACGCAAAATTTGATGACGCCATATAATTATAAGCTTAAATATAGAGTGTAACCAGGACCACTGCGTTTAAATAAGCTTAATAAGGCGTCGGTATTACTTCCCGAAACAGAAAAAAAAATACTATATCTATTTGCTTTGTCCTATGTTTGTAAAGTTTTAAATTATTAATTAGCTTTAAGTCATGTATTCACAGTGTAAAGTATTAAAGTAGTGATAGATTAAGAAAATCAACTACAGTATTGGTAGTGTAAAGAATTTATGTTGTTTACGGCACGTAGACAATTTAAACATGAAGAAAATTTGTTCCCGTCATTGAGTTGAGATAATAAAATCCATGCACATAGTTTGATGACGTCAATTTAAACATGAATGAAAAATGTCCCTTCATTGCTATAAAATCCATGCGCAAAGATTGATGACGTCATAAAAATAATCTCAGCGCATCCTTTTTTTTCTAGCTTTGTGACGAAAAACTATAAAAAGTTGTACTGGCAAAGACAATGTGAATCAAAAGTTGTGTTTTTTTCGCGTTTTTTGACCAAACTGACCACTGCGGTCATTTAATTTTTTTTTAAACCTTGACAGTGTTCGCCGCCGTAACGCAAAGAATATTTGTAGCAAATTTCACGTTTTTATGTCCAGTATTTAAAAAGATTATGCGGTATGTACATACCCAGCCAGCCAGCCAGCCACATATTCCTTTTGAGATTTATATATATACAAGCCGTTATGTGCCCGGTCCTCCGAACCGGCTAAAAGTTATGTTTACATACACTCTAACTACTCAGGCAGTTATAATGAGATTGCCCGCATGACCTACGACACGAATTTAAACGTGAGGTAATTTTTTATTTGCCCGCTACAACATGAATTACCCGTTAAAATCATTACTCATCACCCATTATAACAATTACAAAATTGCCCGCTATAAATTACGACGCAAATTAAAACATGAATATATTTTGTTCTATTCATTGATAAAGAACATTCGACAGTACTTTTATATTTTTTTTATGATTGTTTGATATATTTGTTTACGACAAACATTAAGTCGCAGACCTATGTTGTGTTGTTTTTGTTTATTTGCTATTTATTTATTTATTGTTGCTTTGGAAGCAAACTTAGAATTAAATTTTCTATTAAACATGTAAAACAATAACAAATGAAACCCATATGAAATAATGTTTATAAAACGTATACGACACGAATTAAAACTTTAAAAAGTTAGTTCCAGCAATTCGAACATTGCCCGGCAAATTAAACATTGCCCGGTTATATAAACATTGCCCGGTAATTTAAACATTGCCCGGTAATTTAAACATTGCCCGGTAATTTAAACATTGCCCGGTAATTTAAACATTGCCCGGTAATTTAAACATTGCCCGGTAATTTAAACATTGCCCGGTATTATAAACATTGCCCGGTAATTTAAACATTGTCCGGTAATTTAAACATTGCCCGGTAATTTAAACATTGCCCGGTAATTTAAACATTGCCCGCTAATTTAAACATTGCCCGGTAATTTAAACATTGCCCGGTAATTTAAACATTGCCCGGTATTATAAACATTGCCCGGTAATTTAAACATTGCCCGGTAATTTAAACAATGGCCGTTACCAAGGCGATAAGCCTAAAGGTGCCCAGTTCTCGGAACTGGATAAAATAACCCATGGAGTTATAAACAATAGTCTTCCATTTAAATATTGCATTCTACAAATTACGACGCAAATTAAAACAACCTCTTAAACGCATAAATACGCAAAATTTGATGACGCCATATAATTATAAGCTTAAATATAGAGTGTAACCAGGACCACTGCGTTTAAATAAGCTTAGTAAGGCGTCGGTATTACTTCCCGAAACAGAAAAAAAAATGCTGAATCTATTTGCTTTGTCCTATGTTTGTAAAGTTTTAAATTATTAATTAGCTTTAAGTCATGTATTCACAGTGTAAAGTATTAAAGTAGTGATAGATTAAGAAAATCAACTACAGTATTGGTAGTGTAAAGAATTTATGTTGTTTACGGCACGTAGACAATTTAAACATGAAGAAAATTTGTTCCCGTCATTGAGTTGAGATAATAAAATCCATGCACATAGTTTGATGACGTCAATTTAAACATGAATGAAAAATGTCCCTTCATTGCTATAAAATCCATGCGCAAAGATTGATGACGTCATAAAAATAATCTCAGCGCATCCTTTTTTTTCTAACTTTGTGACGAAAAACTATAAAAAGTTGTACTGGCAAAGACAATGTGAATCAAAAGTTGTGTTTTTTTCGCGTTTTTTGACCAAACTGACCACTGCGGTCATTTTAATTTTTTTTAAACCTTGACAGTGTTCACCGCCGTAACGCAAAGAATATTTGTAGCAAATTTCACGTTCTTATGTACAGTATTTAAAAAGATTATGCGGTATGTACATACCCAGCCAGCCAGCCAGCCAGCCAGCCAGCCAGCCAGCCAGCCAGCCAGCCAGCCAGCCAGCCAGCCAGCCAGCCAGCCAGCCAGCCAGCCAGCCAGCCAGCCAGCCAGCCAGCCAGCCAGCCAGCCAGCCAGCCACATATTCCTTTTGAGATTTATATATATATATGATATGATATGATATGATATGATATGATATGATATGATATGATATGATATATATAGGGCCTACATTATCTTTCATTATAGGCTTACTTTTATATAAATTTGACTTAATTACCCATTTTGTTTTGAACATTATATGATTAGGCCAATATGATGTAAAAATATTTATTACCGGTACTGATTTGAAAAAAAAATGGCTTAGACGTAGCTCGGTACCGGTAACTAAATTGCTCCGGCTACCGGTACATAAATATATATATAAACCAAAATAAACTTTTGAAATTATGAAGGGAAATAGGCATATAATTCATAATGAGTTAATATGAGGTTGTTTATGCTGTTGTTTATCCTTTATGGAGTCAGGAAAGCCATGCAGTTTGACATGCTCTTTTTTTCGATAATCAGTCGTTTTCGTTTTCATTGTTGTAGTTTATTACACAACCGTTAATGCACATTTTGCCTGAAATATTAGCTTTGGGTGTTCGAACTTGTAGATTTGAAGAAAAGGACGTTGTAGGCTAAATAAGCATAAATATAAAGTGTAACCAGGACCGCTGCGTTTAAATAAGCTTAGTATGGCGTCGGTATTACTGCCCAAAACAGAAATAAAATGCGATTGCGCATTCTGTTTTATACCTATTCTGTGGACATATACAACACGAATAAAAACGTGAAGAAATTTTGTATTTGCCAGAAACAACGTAAGATACCCATTAAAACCATTAATCATTACCCATTATAACAATTTAAAAATATCCCGCTATAAATTACGACGCAAATTAAAACGTGAATATATTTTTTTCTATTCATTCATAAAGTACATTAGCAAAGGTTGAAGCAAAGTTAATTTTAAATGAATACGCAAAAATTGATGACGTCATAACGAAAAGCCGGCGAGCTATCTCTGCGCAAACTTTGATGACGTCATCCTGAAAAAAATCTCAACGCCATCCTTTTTTTAATTTTTTTAGCGCGATCGATCGAAAAACTATAAAAAGTTGGAACGGCAATTTTAACATGAACCCAAAATATGTCGTTTTATTCGCGTTTTTTGACCAAACTGACCACTGCGGTCATTTTAATTTTTTTAAAACCTTGACAGTGTTCACCGCCGTAACGCAAAGAATATTTGTAGCAAATTTCACGTTTTTATGTCCAGTATTTAAAAAGATTATGCGGTATGTACATACCCAGCCAGCCAGCCAGCCAGCCAGCCAGCCACATACATACATATTCCTTTTGAGATTTATATATATATATGATATGATATACAAGCTACATTGCCCGGCGTTGCCCGGGTGAAAAAAAAAAGGACTGTCTGGGGTGCAGATAACAAATTTATAAACTACACTTACTGAATACTTTTAGGAAAGTAAATAAATATTGTAATAGGGTAAAAAAAATAGTCAAATATTTTTATTAACAAAATCTATATTGCCTATAGATTTACAATGTCTTTTGTTTTTAAAAGTTTGAAAAACTAATTGTGGAAAAAAAAAGTATAGTCTAACTGGAGAATCGAACCCTGGTCGCCCGTATAGCAGTCGACTACGTTTACCACTGAGCTATCGAAGACACATGTCCGATGTGAAAAATTATTAGACGGTATATTGGGCTAGGCCTAGATAGGTCAGTGACACACGTGTTTTCAAATTGACCAATGGGGATCCTCGCGGGGCTTAACACTGTCTTTTTATATATATAGATATGATATATATATATGATCAAAACAAAACAATTTAAACACGTAGCCTCCATATTTTGAAAGTCTTTGTATCATAATGTATGACTAGTAGTAGTGGTCTAGTTTACTGAATGAATTTATAATAGCCTACTAGTTCAGAATAATTGTAGGCCTATTTATTTTTGAAGGTACGTATAGCCAGTATAGGCATACATTGCTTCATTGCTTTACACAAATAATACTTCACTGTAAAACTAGATTAAATCTTAAATCTAGACCTAGTATTACTAGTAATAGTAATAGGGCCTATAATATAATAATAGTATTAGTATTAGTAACTATTAGTAGGCCTATAGTAAACTATAACAATAACTTAGACTTAGAATACTTTGAATAACTAGACTATATATAGGCTACTACTATAGTATTACTATAGTATAGCCAGTATAGGCCTAGGTAGGGCCTAGTCACTAGTCTATTAAGTCTATAGTATTTGTAATTTTCGTAGAACTATTCAACACTTGATTATTGACTATTAATATAATTATTTATTATAGGCCTACCAGGTAGTAGTCCTATTAGTAGGCTATAGTTTAGAGTAGGCCTACCGGTATAGACTATTGATTATATAATAGTATAGTATAGAAGAGTTGTCCTAGACTGGCGTCGACTCACTGTATAAGTAAAAACTGAATTAATCATGAACGGAAAATTCTTTGTAGCCTATGCTATACAGTTATGATCAGTTATATCATAGTTATATGAGTTAGGCTATAGGCCTAGCTATAATCTAGTAAGACTAGTAGGCCTAGCTATATCCACTATCATTTAGGCTATATTATAATCTAGTTAAATCTAGTATCATATTAAATGATATTATTACTCATTTCTGCTGTTTGTACAAAAATAGTAGGCTTAGGCCTTAGGCGCTTAGGCTTAGGCCTATAGTAGTCTATACTATACTGCTATAGCCGCGCTAGAGTGACCTAGCCTACGCTTTGCCTATAGTAGGCCTATAGCATTTAGGCCTAGTAGGTAGGCCCATGCCGCATGCCCTATAGGCTATGCTATATATATTTAATAATTGGTAGTGTAGGCCTAGGTCTATTGTTTGAGGGCTTTTTCGTTGACCTATAATATGTCTAAACTTTAATGTTAGGACCTACTATGTTAGGCCTAATAGGCCTATAGCTATGTATTTTTATTTGATAGACCTATTTGTAGGCCCTAACTAATTGGCCTAAGCCTATTAATAAATCATAGCAGGCCGGGAATCGGCTATGGCATATAGGCATAGGCCTGATATATATTAGCCTATAATGAGCTCCAAAGAAGTAACAAATAGGGCGTAAACTAAGACTATATTGTGGGGGGGGGGGGGTAATGTGTTGCTTATGCTTCCCCCACCTCTTCTGTGCCTATTCTTGAATATGAAATCTGTTAAAGAAGTTTTTAAAATTTTTGTGTAATTTTCAATCTCTATCCTATTTTAATTAAACATAATATAGTCAGTCATATAAAATATTGTTAGTTTGTAGATAGTCTAAGATAGGAAGGGGAGGGCAATTGTTGGGCATTGTTTTATTAGGCAGGTTTCTGAATGTTTGACAATTGTAACAGTAAATTTTCCTAAAAATTGCTCCTGCTCCATCCATCAGTGGTATTACTTCTGCTCCATCCACCAGTGGCACTGCTTCTGCTCCATCCACCAGTGGTATTGCTCCTGCTCCATCCATCAGTGGTATTACTTCTGCTCCATCCACCAGTGGCACTGCTTCTGCTCCATCCACCAGTGGCACTGCTTCTGCTCCATCCACCAATGGTATTGCTCCTGCTCCATCCATCAGTGGTATTACTTCTGCTCCATCCACCAGTGGCACTGCTTCTGTTCCATCCACCAGCGGCACTGCTTCTGCTCCATCCACCAGTGGTATTGCTCCTGCTCCATCCATCAGTGGTATTACTTCTGCTCCATCCACCAGTGGCACTGCTTCTGCTCCATCCACCAGTGGTATTGCTCCTGCTTCATCCATCAGTGGTATTACTTCTGCTCCATCCACCAGTGGCACTGCTTCTGTTCCATCCACCAGTGGTATTGCTCCTGCTCCATCCATCAGTGGTGTTACTTCTGCTCCATCCACCAGTGGCACTGCTTCTGTTCCATCCACCAGTGGCACTGCTTCTGCTCCATCCACCAGTGGTATTGCTCCTGCTTCATCCATCAGTGGTATTACTTCTGCTCCATCCACCAGTGGCACAACTTTATGGTACCGGTAGGCTGTCTCTCCATTGCCAAAGTGCATCAGAAATACTGGGACCCAAAAAAAGAGAAGGCGTGGACAAAGTAAACATTTGACAAGGAGCCCCTTCAAGAATAAAAAATATCTAACAGAAAAGTCCAAATCAAAGAAATATGAAGCCAAATCTGCAAAGGGAAAAGGAAAATCAAAGAATGCATTGACAGAGATTGTTCGGGTTTTGACTTGTTTTTCTACAAATTGTTGCAAATCATTTTAAAAGTAGATTTTTAACAGAAATTACACACTTGATTTATTTTTATATGATTTCCTTAGACTAAGTGTTTTAATGTGACTTTATTTGCACACAGAGGAGATAAATTTTTGTGTTTTTTCTTTTGTTGCCCTTATTTCTGTGTATGAAAATGTTGACCCATCTTACCTTTATGCCTGACACATATTTCCCACTCAGAGGGAAATATGGGTCACATTTGAAATTTTTACTTTAATGTGAGATAGCATTTTACTTTTTTATTATTATTAAATTGTAAACTTTATTTTACATGAAGTTCATGCTATTTTCATTTTTGAGATGAGGTAGATGTGATGTTGAGATGAGGTAGATGTGATGTTGAGATGAGGTAGATGTGATGTTGAGATGAGGTAGATGTGATGTTGAGATGAGGTAGATGTGATGTTGAGATGAGGTAGATGTGATGTTGAGATGAGGTAGATGTGATGTTGAGATGAGGTAGATGTGATGTTGGGGGCTAACAATAGAAAGAAATATGTTTGTTTTTAGAGTAGTTTGTTTGGAGGGATTTGTTTTTATGTATTTCTCTTTTATTGATGACATTAAATTATCTTGTCATTCCTTAATTAGATTTTGTTCATTTGATTACTTGCATTTTAAGTTGTGTTGTTTATGTTCGTCTATTGATTAATTTAGTATTAGCAGATTTGATTTCTATGTGGCCAGAACAGGTAGCCAAAATATCTTTCTGGGGTAAGCAGGTAACCCATAGCCTTGTGCCTCTTTTCCTAGGCCCCTATTGCCCTTGTAAATACATTTATACGTATAACCCATTTTATGCTAGCGTATAACTTATGGGAAACTTAGAAAAAAAAATGTTTCAATAATTATATATATATGCCTTATAAAAACAAAAATTGGTTTTTAACATTGTTCAATAATTAGACTTTAACTATAACTTTCATTTGCAAACAAAAAATTGATTTGATCATGATTTACATGACCTTTTAACGCAAAGTCCAGGTCTAAATTGAATATTAATGCTGCTTAACTCCACCCCATTTCTTATGTCCCAGTTTGGCATTGACGTCTCCTTTGAGAATAGTGATGTCCTTGTGTGGGGTAAAGTAAAGGCGGCTGTGCATAGTGCTGGCCACACAATCACCTAGTATGCCGTGGCCACAGAAACTTTTAGCTAGGACGTAAGCAACTTTATAATTGGCCTTAGTTAAAGATTCGTTTTCATTTGAGGATTTACTGAACAATGTCTTCTGAGATGTGAGTTGATTTTGTAATTTAGCAAATAATCTCGCCCAGGCTCTGTAGCTCAACTGTAGATGGCACTCCGGCGTCATAGCAAGAGGGAGAGGTCATTGTACTACATTGAATGGCTACCTCCCGCAAAGAGTCAGGACTGAGTTGTGATGAGATGAGGCTGGTCTATGGTCCAATCTCCGCCATCCACAGATCTCTCCAAATGGTTATGTCACTCAGTTTTGCAATTAAGTTTTTTTAGATTCTGGAAATACTCTGTGGAATTGTCACATCCTTGATTTAGGCCCCTTCTCGACTTTACATTCACACATCTCCATGATACCAACACCAGAGCCCCCACCCCCCTCCCAGCAAGAGTCGCGCAAAACCTATATCCAGGTATCACGTGCTGGTCTAAGTTGCAGCGTCACAGAGCCTTAATTAGCATAGGCAGACTTAGTGGATAATTCAACACGGCATACAGGGTGATGGCTCGAACGCACCTCCTGACGGTCCAAGGTGCGCGAGGCTCGGAGGGCACTCAAGCTGCATAAGGCACCCTCACAGAAAGAAGTGAAGAGAAACGAGTATCCTGCGCAGGCATCGCAGGTGAAAGCTATTGAGCTGCTTTATTAGCTTAGCGTATGTAGCCCAGGTCTCGCTTCCATAGAGGAGTGTGCTTTGCACACAGGCCTGGTAGACAGAGATTTTTATCCTATCAGTGAGTTGGGCATTATCCCATACTCTTTGGTTTAGCCTTGCCATTAAAGATACTGCCTTGCCGATTTTGGTTTGTATTTCTTTTTCCAGGGACAGTGAGCTGGAGATGTTGCTGCCAAGGTAAGTGTAGTCCTCGACAACATCCAAAGTGTTTCCCTCTTTGGAGATTGCATTCTGTACATTGCCTCATAATATTGGTCTTTTTTTGGCTTATCTTGGCATCCCGCATGTCTTGTGGGATGTGGCCACGTTCCCAACAAACGCAAATGAGATCGTGCAAGGCTTTAGTAATGCTGGCTTACCGCACTTGAGACTTCTGCAGGGATGCCATCGTTTCCTGGAGCCTTTCCGCTACTAAGGTGATCAATGGCCTTGCTGAGCTTCTCTATCGAGGGCATGACATCGATTTGATCCAGCACTGGTAGCGCTGGAACTCTATTTAGGGCAGAGTCAGAGACAACGTTCTGTGTTGCGTAGAGTTCCAGGTAGTGCTCGGTCCAGCGCTGCATCTGCTTGTCTTGTTCAGTGATCACCTCTCCTGTCTTCGACTTGAGTGGAGCTGACTTTGAAATTAGGGGTCCAGTGGCCTTTTTTATGCCTTCATACATTTTTTGGCATCTCCTTGATCGGCAGCAGATTGGATACATATGCACAGATCAACCCAGTATTTGTTGGCGCAGAAGCGTGCGGTCTTCCGGGCTATGTTCCTGGCATTTCTGAGTTTTTGCAACGCATCAGTTCCTGGGGCAACTTTGTAGGCCATTAGGGCTTTTCTCTTTGCCTCTGTCACGGGCTCCATTATCTCCCAGTTGGCCTCAAACCAATCTGCACTTTTCCTTTCCTTTTTACCAAGGACGGCGATGGAGGTGTTGTAAATGGTCTCGCGAAGGTGAAGCCATGTGACATCGATATGTTCTGGCAAATTCTTTCCTGCATCATGGGGTTTGGGGACGTCTTTCTGCAAGGTAAGATCTTTGATATTTGACACTACGGAATTCAGAGACTCATAAAAACAGTTTTTTGTTTCTGCTTCAGAGCAGACAGTTGGGGCACATAGGCTGAGGATATTCGCTGCACCCATGGATGTTAGTACTTTGATGCCGAGTATCCTTTCAGTGCCATGTGCCACTTGCTCAATGTATGTCGTTAGTGAGTTTTTAATGGAAAAGCCAACACCATGTTGCCTTGGTCTGTCCTGAGTGCAGTCCCTGCCAGAGAATGTTATAGTTTGCCTCACTTATTCTGCCATTGTCAGACAGCCGTGAAGGACTTCACCTACCTTGAGTCCACTATCTCGTGTTCGCAGTCCATCGACTCGGAGATGAACAGCAGGATTGCCAAGGCAGCCACAGTCATGGCCCAACTGAAACGGCGAGTGTGGGACAACTAAAGACTACACTGCGCGTATACCACGCCTGTGTACTCAGCATTCTTCTATATGGCTGAGAGACAGAGTGAGAGAGAGAGCCAGACAGAGAGAAAGAGAGAGACATAGAGAGAAAGACAGATATACATAGATCATAGAGAGACAGTATGAAGATAGAGACAGTATGAAGAGAGAGAGAGAGACTGAGTGAGAGAGAGAGAGTGAGAGTGACAGTATGAAAGAGAGAGAGAGAGAGAGAGACAGACACAGAGAGAGAGTCAAAGAGAGAGAGTTATAAGGTCTAAAAAACGGACCAGCAAGAATGGTTCTTTTGTGCAGGGCCTACCGGTAACGATAGGTTTGAACCATAGCAAGGACTTCAAGGACAGGGGCAACAGTGCAATGTTAAGGTAGGTATGTATAACGACGATAACTCGTCTACATACTTTTCGTCTACGACACTTCGTCTACAGAAAGTAGATCTACCTACAATACTTCTACCGCGACAACTCGTCTACCAACACTTCGTCTACCGCAATAACTCGTCTAACGACAATTAGTCTACCGACAATTGGTCTAACGCGACCATTCGTCTACCGACGTTTCGTTTGGCGCGACAATTCGTTTACCACAACAGTAGACCACCTTTCTGTAGACTAAGTGTCGTAGACTAAAAGTTTGTAGACGAGATGTCGTGACACCATATTATGTCAGGAAGGGGCGTCCCTTCATTACAGTCTTGGCTATACCACGGATTCGAGTTACCGGCTCTCGTGAAAGACAAGATATTAGTAGCACACCAACATGAAATGACTAAAAAAAAACACTATCCGAAGGCTATTATCTCCAGAGTGTAACGTGGAAGGGTTTGTTGGCCCTGGGGTGGGGAGGGGTGCATACCAAGACCCTGTCAGTGTCATGCAGCCTATGGTATGGTTTTGGGTAGAGTCAAAATTGCGCAAACCCAGGACCCCTTCAATAATAGGACCCCGACCAACATAATGGAAGCTACATCATCCATTACTAAGAGCAAACTAATTAGTCCAAAAACGCTCATTCAAGATTCACGACTAATTCTTAAACGTACAGGTCAATCCCCTAATGGCGAAAAAAAATAGTAGATGCAAGCACCGTTTTTTTTTTTACTATATAACCTATATTAAGAACACACGGTGCTTTGTTTTCAGTTTTTAAACTTCTACAGATTCAAGAACCATAGAGATAAAGACTCTAAACTCTAGGTATATGAAGATTGCCCACTCACACATGAGTCCAAATGCCCAATTCATTTTTGCCAAAGCTAGAATATGCTACAAAAATTATTAGCGACAAGCACCGTTTTTTTTACTATATAAAGCCTATTAAAAAACATGACGGTCTGGTCATTTTTTCAACTCGTGCACAGTCCAGACCTAAATAGACACACAGTCTAAACTCTAGGCACATGACCACTGTCCACATATAGATGTGTTCAAATGCCCATATGATTATAGACATAGCTGGTTGGGGAGAAAAAAAATAGTAGATGCAAGCACCGTTTTTTTACTATATAACCTATATTAAGAACACCCGGCGCTTTGTTTTCAGTTTTTAAACTTCTACAGATTCAAGAACCATAGAGATAAAGACTCTAAACTCTAGGCATATGAAGATTGTCTACTCACACATGAGTCAAAATGCCCAATTCATTTTTGCCAAAGCTAGATTACGCTACAAAAATTATTAGCGACAAGCACCGTTTTTTTACTATATAAAGCCTATTAAAAAACATGACGGTCTGGTCATTTTTTCAACTCGTGCACAGTCCAGACCGAAATAGACACACAGTCTAAACTCTAGGCACATGACAACTGTTCACCTATAGATGTGTTCAAATGCCCATATGATTATAGACACAGCTGGTTGGGGAGAAAAAAAATAGTAGATGCAAGCACCGTTTTTTTTACTATATAACCTATATTAAGAACACAAGGCGCTTTGTTTTCAGTTTTTAAACTTCTACAGATTCAAGAACCATAGAGATAAAGACTCTAAACTCTAGGCATATGAAGATTGTCTACTCACACATGAGTCCAAATGCCCAATTCATTTTTGCCAAAGCTAGATTACGCTACAAAAATTATTAGCGACAAGCACCGTTTTTTTACTATATAAAGCCTATTAAAAAACATGACGGTCTGGTCATTTTTTCAACTCGTGCACAGTCCAGACCGAAATAGACACACAGTCTAAACTCTAGGCACATGACCACTGTTCACCTATAGATGTGTTCAAATGCCCATATGATTATAGACACAGCTGGTTGGGGAGAAAAAAAATAGTAGATGCAAGCACCGTTTTTTTACTATATAACCTATATTAAGAACACAAGGCGCTTTGTTTTCAGTTTTTAAACTTCTACAGATTCAAGAACCATAGAGATAAAGACTCTAAACTCTAGGCATATGAAGATTGCCCACTCACACATGAGTCCAAATGCCCAATTCATTTTTGCCAAAGCTAGATTACGCTACAAAAATTATTAGCGACAAGCACCGTTTTTTTTACTATATAAAGCCTATTAAAAAACATGACGGTCTGGTCATTTTTTCAACTCGTGCACAGTCCAGACCGAAATAGACACACAGTCTAAACTCTAGGCACATGACCACTGTCCACCTATAAATGTGTTCAAATGCCCATATCATTATAGACACAGCTGGTTGGGGAGAAAAAAAATAGTAGATGCAAGCACCGTTTTTTTACTATATAACCTATATTAAGAACACACGGCGCTTTGTTTCCAGTTTTTAAACTTCTACAGATTCAAGAACCATAGAGATAAAGACTCTAAACTCTAGGCATATGAAGATTGCCCACTCACACATGAGTTTAAATGCCCAATTCATTTTTGCCAAAGCTAGATTACGCTACAAAAATTATTAGCGACAAGCACCGTTTTTTTACTATATAAAGCATATTAAAAAACTAATTATATTAAACTTCATATATATATAGTTTAGGGCTGTCTATTTCAATTAAAGTTAATATATATAGTTTAGGGCTGTATTTTATTATTATTATAATTCCCCATGCCAAACTGGCAAATAAATGTTGTTATTGCCAACTCTTATATAGTGAAATCTGTCACATATAGAAGTTCGGATTTTACCCAAATTTGTTATATTTTTTCCAATTTTTACTCCCTTTATTTTAAGTTGCAATGTCTGCAATCGTCCGTCAATCGTGCGTGGTGCAAAAATTGGCTTCGATTTTTCGACCACTTCCCGTGGTCCGATCGAGCTGAAATTTGGACAGCAGATTTGTGGCGCCTAACAATACATCCTATTAAATTTTTAGTTAAAACGACTTAATAATACTACACTTATGACAATATTCATTTCTTAAAAGGAATGTATAAGAAATATTTTGATTTCGCGTTAAAAATGCCTGTGAAACTTTTTATACTTTTTCAGCGCAAAGCTAGAAAAAAAAAATTATGCGCTACGATTATTTTTAGAACAATTCATACGGAGTAAGGAGATATTTTTGAGATTTGCGACACAGATATTTTTCTGTACGTTTCATTTCCAGTAGTCAATCAATTATTTAATTACATGTTGGTAAGATTAGTTTGCAAATAAAGGGAGTATAATGAAAACTTCGTTTTTATGGTTTTCTTGTTATAACTCCCTTTATTTTAAGTTGCAATGTCTGCAATCGTCAATGGTGCAAAAATTGGCTTCGATTTTTCGACCACTTCCCGTGGTCCGATCGAGCTGAAATTTGGACAGCAGATTTGTGGCGCCTAACAATACATCCTATCAAATTTTTAGTTAAAACGACTTAATAATACTACACTTATGACAATATTCATTTCTTAAAAGGAAAGTATAAGAAATATTTTGATTTCGCGTTAAAAATGCCTGTGAAACTTTTTATACTTTTTCGGCGCAAAGCTAGAAAAAAAAATTATGCGCTACGATTATTTTTAGAACAATTCATACGGAGTAAAGAGATATTTTTGAGATTTGCGACACAGATATTTTTTATGTACGTTTCATTTGCAGTACTCTATCAATTATTTAATTACATGATGGTAAACTTAGTTTGCAAATAAAGGGAGTATAATAAAAACTTCGTTTTTACGGTTTTCTTGTTATAACATTGACCATTCTACACTTAAGAAATCGGAAGAATTGTTTTTTTTAAATGTGCAAATTTCTAATTTTTTTCCACTTTTTATAACATTGACCGTTCTGCCCTTAGGAATTGGCTTAGCAATGATCAAAACTTTGACATTACTCCAATTTTCATCGTGTTTGAGCTGTGTTAAAAAAATACAGTAATGGACCTTATATGCACTTATGAAATCAGAGGAATTGTTTTTCAGAATGTGCAAATTTGTGATATTACTTTAATTTTCAAAACATTGACCCTTATGCACTTAGAATATTGTAGGCATCGTTTTGGAAATGTTTAAAAGTTTGATATTCATCCAAATTTCATACTGTATGAGCTTAGATTAAAAAAAAAAAACAGTTATTAACCTTTTTTTCACATTAGATATTGTAGAAATTGTTGTTTAAAATGTGCAAATGTGCGATATTTTTCCACTTTTCATAACATTGACCCTTCTGCCCTTAGGAATTGGCTTAGCAATGATCAAAACTTTGACATTACTCCAATTTTCATAGTGTTTAAGCTGTGTTAGAAAAGTACAGTTATTGACCTTTCCGCACTTAAGTAATCGGAGGAATTGTTTTTTTATAATCTGCAAATTTGTGATAGTACTCCCATTTTTAAAACATTGACCTTTCTGCACTTAAGATATTGTAGGAATCCTTTTAGAAATGTTAAAAAGATTGATAATATGCCGGGGTTCAAATGGGACAGTGATGCGAAAACAAGACTCATTATGTCTTCTAGCCTCTCCTGTTCAAGCCTACCTCACCTACCCGCCGGTGAACCCTGTTCTACCCAGCAATCCAGCCAGAGGTTGGGTTTAAACCCCAGCGGATGGCTGGATGGGACAACCAACGAGATTAAGGCGAAGTCATACACTCCCTGCCAGAGGGGAGCAGCTCCCAACGAAGTCGGAGATATGTCGACTGTTCCAACTGGGGAACAGTGTAGGAGCATCAGAAAACGGACATACACGCAACCATAAAGCTTTCTAATGAATATGAAGCAGACAAAAATATCGTCATGGTGTCGCCCCCGTGGACCAAAGCCAGGCGAGATCGGCACCAGGCCCCTAGCTTCGAAGGGGTCCACCCAATCGACTGGCGGCTCTGTGAATCTGGATACCAGGGACAAACAGAGTATGGCTACTGGACCCCAAAGCCAAAATTCCCTGAGGATAATGCAGTGGAATGCAGAAGGTATCTACTGCAAGAAACCGGAGTTCCACACGTTCTTCAGGGAAAATAACATCGATGTTGCCTGCCTACAGGAAACACACCTTTGTGGAAAACGCAAATTTTTTATCAGAGGATACGACACATTTAGACGTGACAGACCAAACGGACAGAGAGGTGGTGTAATAACTCTGGTAAGACATGAGATTGCTGCCACACTGACCTCACAGATTGAAACTGGACAATTAGAATTCATCACAGTCAGGATAATCACACAAGGCCAGGAACTACTCATAACTAATTGCTACAGTCCGTCCACAACCAAGCTCGATCTACATCAACTAAAGCCTCAGACAGAATCCCACCTCATAGTGGGAGACTTCAACGGCCACTCTCCAGCTTGGGGATATGAAACTTCAGATCCCAGAGGTGATGAACTTCAAGATTGGATGACCGACAACAAGCTAAAACAAACCAGACGACAAACCATCTTATTTCTCCAGAGCCTGGAAAAAGACATCGACCCCGGACATTGCCATGGCCTCAGAGGATGTGCAGAAGAAAACAACTCGAACAGTCAACGACCAATTGGGAGGGAGTGATCACCTACCCATAACATTTCTAATCTCCGACATGAAGACCACCTCAGCTAACAGTAGGAGAAAGGCCAGCTGGAACTTCAAGAAAGCTGACTGGCAGAAATTCAAGACTGAAGCTGAAAATCTCAGGAAAATAACTTTCACACAAGATTTAAACAAGAACACAAAGACACTCACACAGCATATCCTAAATGCTGCCAAAAAAAAAATCCATTCCACGAGGTTTCAGGAAAGAATATAAACCCTACTGGAGCAAAACCTTAGAAACCAAACATCAAGAACTAACAGAAGCCAGGGAGGAAATGGAAAACAACCCTACGCTAGACACCACAATTAAACACAACAACATTAAAAAATAATACAACGAAACCAAAACCTGTGAGCTACAGAAATGCTGGAAAGACAAAACCGAGGGTCTTAGTTTTGAAAAAAACACAGGGAAACTTTGGCACCTAGTTAAAACACTAAACGAAGATGTTACACCAGCTAGGGGAACACCTGCCATTGAACATCGGGGCTCTTTAAAAAAGGGGAAAACAGGCAGCAAACATACTTGCCGACAACTTTCAACTTGAAAGCACAACCACAAAGTTCCGCGAACTAGGCGTAAAGAAATAGAGAAGCAACTTCAAACTAGGCCCAGGAAAAAACAAACCAAACTCCAACGATGAGGTCAGAGCTCACACTGGAAGAACTAAAAGATGCAATACAAAAACTCAAAATTAAGAAATCTCCTGGAAATGCTGGCATCTGCAATGAGATGATCAAACACTTGGGACCAGGTGCCAGGGAAAAGCTATTAGAACTCTACAATCAATCGTGGAATTCGGGCAGCTTTCCTATTGCCTGGAAAGAGGCAATAATCATCCCCATCCCAAAAAAGCAAAAGGACCCCAAACAAAAAGACAGCTACAGACCAATCAGCCTACTGAGCTGCCTGGGAAAGACACTGGAAAGGATGATCAACAAAAGGCTTATGTGGCACCTAGAATCAAACAACATAATCATCAAAGAACAATCAGCCTTCAGGAAAAACAGAAGTACAGAGGATCAGCTAATTCACCTAACTCAATCCATTGAAAATGCCTTTCAAATGAAAGAAAAAGTGGTAGCAACATTTATAGACCTCTCCAAGGCGTTCGATAGGGTCTGGAAGAAAGGACTGCTAGTTAAGCTCCTTAATGCAGGCATAACAGGTAAAATGTTTGACTGGCTAAGCAACTTTCTCAGTCACAGAACTGCCAGGGTAAAGCTCCAAAACAATCTGAGCCACTTAGTCAAAATTAGGGAAGGAGTCCCACAAGGAGGCGTTGTCTCCCCAACCCTCTTTAACATCTTCATTAATGATATAGTAGACAACATTCCACTCAAAATCAATCGAGCACTTCATTCAGATGACCTCACACTATGGAATGCCTAAGAATCTCTACCAGCTGCCTCAATAAGGATGCAAGAAGCCCTAAACAAAATAGGCAAACGGGCTGTAGATTGGGGTGTGGCAATAAACTGCTCCAAGACTGTTTGCAACTTGCTTTTCGCTCTCCACAAACAAAGAGACACTCCAGCTTAAAATTAACAACAAAATCATTCCCCAAGAAGACACGCCCACATATCTAGGCATCAAACTAGACAAAAGACTGACATAGAACACACACATCAAGGAAACAGAGAGCCGGGCTACCAGGAGGCTGGCAGTAATGAAAAAGCTGTCAGGGACAGACTGGGGAGCTAACAGCAAAATCCTCAAACAAGTATACACTGGATATGTCAGACCGATAATGGAATATGGATCAGCTACCTGGAGTACCGCCTCCAAAAGCAACACACACAGGCTCAGCACCGTACAAAATGCAGGTATGCGCATCATCACAGGAGGACTAAAAACTACCCCATTACAGCACTAGAAACAACCTCAAACCTTGCCCCTCTAGACAAAAGACGGGAAGGAAAGATCCTAACTCATCACGCCAAAATACAAAGAATGGCCAGTCTGCCTGTGCACAACATACTCCAGGCAAGAACCAAAAACAGACTCAAAAGATCCAGCTTCAATCACATGTCAAGACAACTAGCCAAAGCACACTCAGATGAACTACCCAACACACCTGACATCTATGAACCCGTACAACTCACAGAAAAATGGAACAGTCCACACCACAACATATTCTTCTCCAAGGCAGTTCCAGGAATCGACATCAAAGAGGGGCTATCAAAGGTCACACAGAGATCCCTCACAGCGGACATGCTAGAGAGAGAATACAGCTCAAACAAATGGACCCATATCTATACCGATGGCTCTACAAATCCTAACACCAAAATTGGAGGAAACGGAATAGTTATCTCACACCCAAATGGACACACCACCTCTCACCCCCTCCCAGCTGGCTTTCCAACCACCAACCATAAAGCAGAACTCATCGCCATTCGGGAAGCCACGAGCCTAATCAACAAGCTTACCCCACCTGCCGGTCATATTGTCATACTCACAGACAGCAAATCCTGCATAGAGGGACTGATATCCCCAAGGGATCACCTCGAGAAGGAGACACTGGACAGACTGAGTACTCTCTCACTACAGAGTGCCCTAGCGGTCCAGTGGATATAATAGCCTCACATTGTGGACTGCCTGGAAACGAGGAGGCAGATGAGCTGGCCAGGCTCGGAAGAGATGCCCCACAGGATATCAACCACACACACCGCATCTCCTACTGCGAGGCAAAGGACATAATCAAAGACATGTACAAGAGATGGACTGAACAACACAATCCCCCAACAGGAGACGACTGGCCACACCTTACCAGATATAAGCAGACCACCATACTCCGACTAAGGACAGGACACAACAGACTATTAGACCACCAGCACCGAATCGGCTTAAGTCACACCCCTGAGTGCCCCTGTGGAACTGGACTCCAGAATGCAGAGCACATCCTGCAATGGTGCCCACTCCACAGAGAGGCCCGTAACCAGGCCTGGCCTCAGGGAGCCACCATGGAGGAAAAGCTCTGGGGCCCAAAGCCATTCCTACAGACAACAGCCCGGTTTGTCAGAGAAACAGGACTGCCAGTCTGACACAGCAAAGGAAAGCTAAATGGAACGCAGAAGAAGAAGATAATATGCCAAATTTCATACTGTATTAGCTTAGATAAAATAAAAAAAACAGTTATTAACCTTTTTTTCACATTAGATATTTTAGAAATTGTTGTTTAAAATGTGCAAATGTGTGATATTTTTCCACTTTTCATATTATTGACCCTTCTGCCCTTAGGAATCGGCTTAGCAATTATCAAAACTTTGACATTAATCCAATTTTCATATTGTTTAAGCTCTGTTAGAAAAGTACAGTTATTGACCTTTCTGCACTTAAGTAATCGGAGGAATTGTTTTTTATAATCTGCAAATTTGTGATAGTACTGCAATTTTTAAAACATTGACCTTTCTGCACTTAAGATATTAAAGAAATCCTTTTAGAAATGTTAAAAAGATTGATATTATGCCAATTTTCATACTGTATTAGCTTAGACAGAAAAGTAGGCCTACAGTTATTGACCTTTTTGCACTTGAGATATTGTAGAAATTGTTGTTTAAAATGTGCAAATTTGTGATATTTTTCCAGCTTTTATAACACTGACCTTTCTTTCCTTAGGAATTGGCTTAGCATAGATCAAAACATTGACATTACTTCCATTTTCATAGTGTTTAAGTTGTGTTAGAAAAATACAGTTAGTGACCTTTCTGCACTTAAGAAATCGGAGGAATATTGTTTTTTGAAATGTGCAAATTTTTATATTACTCCAATTTTCAAAAAATTGAACTTCTTGCACTTAAGATATTGTAGGAATCGATTTAGAAATGTTAAAAGGATTTATATTATTACAATTTTCATACTTTATGAGCTTAGATAGAACAGTTATTGACCTTTTTGCTCTTAAAGAAATTGTTGTTAAAAATGTGCAAATTTGTTATATTTTTCCAATTTTCATAACATTGACCATTCTACACTTAAGAAATCGGAAGAATTGTTTTTTAAAATGTGCAAATTCTCCGATTTTAAGAACATTGACCTTTCTGCACTTAAGATTGTACGAATCGTTTTATAAATGTTAAAAAGATTGATATTATTTCAATTTTTATATTGTATGAGCATAGATCGATTAGAACAGTTATTGATCTTTTTGCTTTTGAGATATTGTAGAAATTAATGTTAAAATGTGCAAATTTGTTATATTTTTCCAATTTTCATAACATTGACCTTTCTGCCTTTAAGCATTAACTTAACACTGATCAAATCATTGACATTACTCCAATTTTCATAGTGTTTGAGTAGTGTTAGAAAAGTACAGTTGTTGACCTTTCTGCACTTAAGAAATCAGAAGAATTGTTTTTTTTAATGTGCGAATTCTCCGACTTTAAGAACATTGACCTTTCTGCACTTAAGATATTGTAGCAATCGTGTTAGAATTGTTAAAAGGATTGATATTATTCCAATTTTCATACTATCTGAGCTTAGATAGAAAAGTGAGAGTTATTGACCTTTTTGTACTTGAGATATAGTATACATTGTTAACAATTTGCAAATGTATATTTTTCCAATTTTCATAACATTGACCTTTCTGCACTTAGGAATTGGCTTAGCAATGATCAAAACATTGACATTACTCCACTTACTGAAAGGTATATCCTTAGTGCAGAAAGATATAACATAGTCCAGTTTGGGTCAGATAAAAAATAACTGGGTCGTGAAATATAAAGTTTTGGAAACACTGCTCTTAGGGGACTAGTGGAGAACAATTCATATGTTTTATTAGCCTAGGCATACAAGGGAATTGCCTGGCCCAGGGAGATGAAAGGCTGCCCCTACCTTCCCCAACAACCCTTAACCCTAGTTTGCTAAGCAGTATAATTCTCAAAGATTTAACAAGGAGTGGATGCATTCACCATGAGAACAGAGTGTAAGTGTAAACTTTACTTATGGAAACAATAGAATTTATTGAGGAAAAAAAAATTCTTTTCAATTAAAGTTAAAGACCACAACAAAAAAGAATAAGAATGCAATGTTAAAAATAATATATTTATAAAATAAATTTATTAAAAAGGTTATGCAAAAAAGATAATGTATATATTTTAGTATTCTATGAGGCTTGAAGAATATTAATGATAATGCAACAATTCATTAATTCATCAAGAAAAACTAAATGAAATTACTACAGAAAACCTTGATGTACCGGGTAACACACTAATTTTTATGTAGGGATATCTCTCTAATACTGTACTGAAGATGTACTGAAGATTTACTGAAGATATTTTACAGTGTTACATACTTATAATAATGCATTCTTACTAATATTATTACTATTGTAGCTATAATATTAAAGGTATCCTAATGTAAATAATTTAATCTATTGTTGTTGATTTCTCCACTATTTTCCTCATGCAAAAATTTTTTTACATAGATGTATTTATCTTAGAACTTAATATATAAAGCCCAACAATATAAATTATATATATGTTATATATTAAAAATTGTAAACAGAAAAATAAATACAGTGTATATAATTATAAGGCAATAGAATATAAAAATACAGGAGTTCATTAAATTGGGGCTTTATTGTAGTTACAAAAAATAGATATACAGTTTTACATAATATATTTCAGCTGAGATATTGCTTAAAAAAATGTATATAATAAATGACTAAATAGGTAAACATAAAAAAGAGAATATATAAGTAGATGTGAGACAATGACAAAAGTATTTTTCATTCAAAGTATGGTTTAATAGAAAAAAATAAAAGTTTCTGTAAAAATAAACATCCATTTCATTTATAACTATTATGGACTATACAGTGGTACCTCGAGGGTTACAAACTACGGTCTTCAGGCTACAAATAACAATTTTGACATTTTTTTCTCTCGGGTAACAAACTGTGCTTCAGGTTACAAGAAACAGAGAGGAAGATTAACATTGTAGACAACTGATCGTTTACAGTAGGCCTACATACAAAAACCCTGCAGTACTTAGCGCTAACCTAGCAGGCTTATCCTAGTTTTGCACACATGCGCTATTTTGATATCATTAGCCTTACTACATGCATTAACATAGTATTCAGTTTATCTCTTTCATTATTTCCTTGTTAATCCCATCAATTATGAGTATGAATAATGATAGTGAGGCTACTATGAAACACATAACAGTGAAGGTAAAGATAGAAATTATTATGAAACATGACAATGGCATTCAAATGTATGACATCCCTAATGAGAACAGCATGTTAAAATCAACTAGATCTATCTCATTCATCATTCATAAAGAACAAAGAGTTACTCAAATCAATTGAAGTGGCCAAAGGCTTAACCAAGCTACAAAAGCAAAGACCTCAAATTTTAAAGAAAGTTGAAAATTTTCTCTTTACCATTACCGGGTATCTGGATCAATGATAAGCAACTGTTATTTAATTTGGTTGTTTTCTTTCTCTTTATTTAATGCGTGAAGTAAAGGTATTCCTTGCATTTGGTAAGTTAAATGACCGGATGTTAATAAAAGAGTATGATTCATCTTGAAACAGATTGCTTTTATTTCATTGATTTCAATGTTTCACGTTACGAGCGTTTCAGGTTACGAACTGAGTTTGGGAATGAGTTAAGTTCCTAACCTGAGGTACCACTATATCTTAATGGGGAAAAAGGGAGAGAAAAAGACGTGTATAGTTTTAAAGAAGGGTACTCCCTTGAATAGTTTCACTAATCAGTTGTTGTGGAATGTGTTTTATTTACACACCAATTTTTACAATAGCTTAGCCAGGGTTCTTACTTTAAAATCATTTTTAAATTCACAAACTTTTCACAAAATTCACAAACAGATTCTCACAAGCATGTGTGAAACTTCTTATGCTAACAAGCAGTGTTTATAGATATTTGAAATGAATAAAGTTTGTGGATACTTATATAGACAAAAAACATGATGGGGGGGGGGGGTATTTTATTAACGGCTTGTCAACTTAACTATATGATATAATATGGTTATTCACTTAAAAAAATGTCATCAAGTATTTTTCTAGCTGTCTTTGAAAAATCATGTCAGTTTTCCCCACATTTTTCCAAAACCTTGTAATAAAAGTTTTAGCATGTGAATGTGATAATATTTTTATTTAACTTTTTAAAAGTGATATTCAGCTCTATCTTAGGACATTCACATTGTCTCTTAAATTATAGCTCCAAAAGTTTAACAAGTTGCTAAAAAATTTGAAAGGCTCTTGATTTTCAATGTTTATATATTATTTTACAATTGTACAATTAAGGCCTATATCAATACATTTAGTGTATGTAAGTATAAAACCATAATATGTTAAAAAGTAAATAATTATTTTTCTTTTTATGTATGAATATGCCACATGGTAAAATGAAGTATGAATCTAATGTGAAAAAAAAAATGCTCTTGTACAAACAATCTTGCCAATGAGTCAATTCAAGGCCAAATAAAAAAAATTGATAATAAAATGCCCATTGGTTTTAAGTTCACAATTCAAAATGTCATAAACTATTTTCAATTAAAAGTATCTGAATCATAAAACATTAGCAGACTAAATCTCTTTTTTTTTTAAAATATAGCCAATAACTTAAAATAATTGCTAATCAATTTAATTCTTCAAAAAACGTTTTTGTTGTTTTTTAAACTTATGCTTAAACATTTAAATTTCTTTTAATTACATTTTTTCTCATAAGAAAGCAAATGTTTAACAAAAATTATTTTATTATTGAAATCAAAATAGAAAAAATAAAATGATATATAAGATACTTATCTATTTATAATAAAGCTTAAACATTTAAAAGTTTATTTTTGAATGTATTCTTTGAAGCATAACTTTCAGCACTATTTAAGTAAAATAAACAATACTAGTAGCACTTGCAACAACAGAGAGAAGATTGTAGACTTGATGAATAGCAAAAACATCCAAATATCCTTTTGAAAAAAATACATGAGGGCTCTCCAGGAGGGTTGTCAAACAACTCAAGCCAACACCAAATTTTACTGCATCAATCACAGATGTAGATTTGAAGAAATCTCTATATGGAGAAAATATTTTATATTGCGAGCTTTAAATATATTGTCAGAGAATTTTTATTTTTTGTTTTTAAATGAATAACTAAAACACAAAAAAAAAATGTGTAGATCTTGAAAAGACTTAAGAATTATGATTACAAATTTTTTATCCGAAAAGCCCACATTTGACCAATATTTGGGAATAAACCAAAATTGTTACCATTTTATTAGTAATATTAAATATGTCATTTTCCCCCATAAACAAATATGGAAGTCGGGAAAACTGATTTTTCACGGTTAAAAAAAGGGTCTTAGGTCTGTTATGAGATTTGGGTAGATTTTTTATGTTGAATGCCTTAACTTGTATCTGACTGTAAAATGTTCAAACTCAAATTGTTGCTAGAAATTATTTTAGAATATGTACAATTTCAAAATAAAAGTATTAAAATGTCAACTAAATTGTAGAGATTTTAAATTTAACAAGCTTATGAATTGACTCATATACAATTCATATACCGGTATGCAAAATTTTATAGGGAGAGGTTAATATTTACTAATCCAATGCTTTGCTAAAGTAAAAGGTTAAAAATCTTCTTTATTTTATTTTTCTCAAAAAGTCTATCCTTACTTCATGTTATTTTGCATAACTTTCAATTACCCGATAATTAATCGATTCTAGATCTTTTTCACAGTAAATATGGATAATTAGACTAGCTATTATAAGACATCTAAAACTAAATATCTTATTAGACTACTTCATTACTATTACATGGAGTTGCATGACATATACTATTAAAAAATATGACAGCTAACAAATGTTCAGTGATTCAATGGAGCAAATTTCATTTTATATGCACAGATTAGCCCATTATGCCTTTGTTTTGGTTAGTTTGAACAAATATTTTTATTTACCCAATTTATGTTCGGTCTTCTTTTAATTTTGAGGAATAATCTTAATCTTCCGGAGTAATAAAATGTGAATATTCAAAAGGTTCTTAGCCTTTTTGAAATAAACAAAAAATTCCACACTTTTTCAAGACTTTTTTTTATTATTCCAGAATTGGAAAAAAGGCCATTGTAAATAATAAAATAAGACTATATTTAAAAATGTCTCTAATAAGGCTCTCAATTATGTAAACATATTAAAATATGTAGTCCTGGTCATCAAAATAGAAAAAAAAAACAACTTTAAGGTCAAATAAAATCTTACATAAGAAGGAATCTCAACAGCAAACTGAAAAAAATACTTGAAATAATGCTAAATGCCATTGCGAAGCTAATTTCTTTGACAACATCAGCTTCAGATTTGCCAGGATAAGTATGATTCATCCATCGACGTCCCATTGGTAGTTTTGCACTGTACCAAATGGCTCCAAGTATGCAATTGAATATTACAGCTACGATGCATCCCAACATTTTCAGAATCTGTAATTAAAACCTGCCTGTTATTTAAAACAAGAAAAATATATATATTATATAAGTTTAGAACCTTTTTACAAACTGAAACTATGACTTTATGTTTTATTTTTGAGTAGAAAATGCTTTTAACTAGTTTCCAATAATATATATTATAATTATATATATGGGATTGGAGCTAAATATATGCAGAATATTTTTGTTCATAGGTATTTTGATTTCGATAAAAAATTCAACTTATTTAGAGATATCAGTAGATAGGTATGTTAATTACTGTACTGTATATACTCGCGTATAAGTTGCACTTTGTTTACCGAAAAAAAAATTTTTAAGTAGGGGTGCGACTTATACACCCGACACTGTTTTTGAAAAACATCACTACTCTGTCATAAAGTTTCCTACATAACCCTGTCACATAATTGCACCAACTAGATTTATGTTTACCGGAGTTTTACTGTGTACCTAACCTAATTAGATTAACACATATACCTTTTGCACTGGTGTAGTGCCCGTCCACAAATTGTTATGATGAATTAATCGTAATTGGTCCTCACCTACACCCCCCAATTACAGTTACCCCTCCTTCTTTGATGCTGACTTAAGGCATAACTGAAAGCATAGTTCTTTCAACATGCGCAGATACTTTGATCCAATGGTGTTTTAATGTCTAGTGTTAAGGTTTAAGGGCATCATAGAGTCTGCGTTGTACAGCGTAGATAGAATTTAATCAATGTAATTGTAATTAGGTCTATGATTTGTATTTTCAAGCTAACCGACAGGCGTCTGTTATCCTAACCACCCAGTACTCCTAGGGAATGTAGAAAGATATCTTATATATAGCAATGCTGTCCCCTCAGAATTCAGTTATAGTTTCTAGTTTTAGAGAGTGAGGTTACAGTTGAGAGTTTATCTCCGTAGTAGGAACATTACTTGTATAGTGTTTTATCAGAATTAGTTTTGGACTTGTATTTTTCTCATGTAACTTCATCTTGTATTCAAGTGTTATACTAAATAAAATCACAATTATTGTGCAACTGGTGTTGATCTCAATTGAAATTCAAAGTGTTACATGGAATTAACCTTAAAATAAAACCATAATTACTGAAGTAATCAAGCCAATATAAAAACAGACAACTCTTGGAATATTGAGCCTACATCTAGACAACAGCCAAATACATATTATCGCACTAGTACGTAACAACCCCTATAGTTGACTGTAGTGATATAGAATTACTAGGATATGTATAGGCCTACATTTTAGCATTTAGAAAACTTTCGTAGGTGTAAATATACTATCTTTATATAACTGAAATTGAAACTGACAAAGATTTTAGGATTGTAAGAAAAAAAATCTTAAAATAGGTGTGCGACTTATCCACCAGTGCGACTTATACGCGAATATATTAGTATATAGTATATACGATATATAGTTATATATATATTTATATGTTATAAATATTATGAGTAGTAATGCACACTTTTGATCCCCAGAGCATTCGCAATCAACTTATCCTTACATAGGGGACTTTTTCCTCGGGTATAACAGGGTCTCCACAGTATAATGAAAAAGAAGATATATATATATATATCAATCTAAATATATGATAAATATGGTACTCTAGGAATATTAGTTGTTTTTTTAACTTCTTATTATATTATGTAAAAATTATTTTTATATTGCTAGGTAGATGATGTCATACAAAATCACTTTTTGGTACATTTATTACCAAAAAATAAAACAATTTTTTTTTATTTAAAATGTTTAGGACCTATGCTTTGAAAGGTTTCAAAATATAAATCTTAAGACTTTAAAGTGATTTATATAAAGACATATAAATATATATATATTATATGCCAATATATTTTAATATTCAATAGATATATATGCATGTTATATATGTCACAATAGACTTTTATTAAACAGGTAGAAACAAATATTTGTGTAATCATTATTCAACAAGTTTTTTTTTGGAAAATGAAGTTTTTTTCACTTTTTTTGTTGCTGTAATTTTAATATAATTTTATGATAGGCCTATTTACTATTTTTGTATAAATTAAATAAAGTGAGAGAAATTGGCAGTGAAAGCAATGTTCATGCATAAATATTTTGGGCCATGACCAGGGCTGTGGAGTTGATAGATAAATGTTCAGACTCCTTGCCTCAGTTTTTTGTACTTCCGACTCCCTGGTATTAATTATATGCGAATGTTCACGGTCATGTAACATGTTAATTTTGTGGGTAACTTGAGGCACTGCATGCATTGGTCTTTATTCTTACATTAGTTACAGTAGGGAGTAATTAATTCTAACTTTTTTTTAATTGGGATATTTCAACTTGCTTTTCAATTGGAATTCCAATCTAAATTTAGTAGGAGTAGGAGTCAGATCATTGTTTGCAGACTCCAGGTACCCAAAATTCCCTCCGACTCCTCGACTCCACAGCACTGCCATGGCCTTGACCATTTTGTTATTTTCAGTAGCCTAATATTTTTCTTTGGGTTACATATTAGAAAAGGGCTTGGGCTTGTTAGTGCCCAGCATAAATTGTCTTGGTTTAACAGTCTCTGCACAACTATGTCACTATGTATGCAGTCTATTCAAATATATTAATTATATTGTAAACTGGCACTGGTAGTATTTTTAATGCAATACTACATATAGGTTATATTAAATATTATTATTAAATTATTATAATTTATAAATATATACATAGTTATATAGTTACTTGTCAGGAAAACCACCAATTAAGCCAATTATAATTATGACAATTTAAATAATATAGTTAGGCTATAATGTAAAACATTTTTAAAAAAAAAGGAAATAATAGGCCTACTTAGTAATACAATGTAAGAAATCAAACAAGAAATAGGCTATTTTTATTAGGGCCTATAGTCTATAGACATATCTAAATATATAAAAAGAGAGAGTTTGTACGCATACGTATCCCCATTGGTCAATTTGAAATCACGTGAGTTTGTGTCACTGACAACTATACTATTTAGGCCTAGTAGTATTTAGGCCTAGGCTTAGGCTATATACTGTCTAATAATTTTTCACATCAGACAATGTGTCTTCGCTAGCTCAGTGGATAACGTAGCGGACTGCTATGTGGGTGACCCGGGTTCAACTCTCCAGTTTTCGACATTTATTTTTTTCAAGCTTTTAAAAACAAAAGACGGGCAATTTAGATTTTTGTAAAATAAAAATAGGCCTAGACTAGGCCTACCTACTTTTTACCCGATTACAATATTTATTTTAAATTACTTTCCTAAAAGCCTTAAATATTAGAATAATAATAATTACTTTAATTAGATTTATAGCTTTCTTTTCATTCTATTTTATACAATTTGTATATCATAGTAGGCCTATAGTAACGTAGGCCTATAGGCTATATGCCTATACTATATGTGCACCTTAAACAGTCCTTTTTTTTTTTCATTTTCACCCGGGCAATGTAGTTTGTATTTGTATAATTATAATATATATTATAATTATAGTATATTAATTATTTTAGTATATATATAGATCTAGTAAGTAGGCCTACCGGGTATAGTAATATGGAATGTCAATGAGACTCAAACTCAATGGAAAAGAAAATGAGTTTGTAAGTTTGTAGGCGGAGGGCTGTAGCTAGGCCCCTAAATAAAAATAATTAAAAAATATACAAATAAAATCACTGTCACAAGTTGTCTTGTCAGTAGGATTGTGAGAAAGGGCTGAAGCAAAAGCAATGACTGTCGAGATAGAAGAAGTAAATTATATATTTTAAATTGAAGTAAATAATAAAGTAGCCTAAACACTGGAATGTTTGCATACTCTATTCTCTTTTCTGAACTGTCTGACCATAGATGTCTGACTATAAAAGTTGCAAGTTACCGTTAATCGTTAACTTAAAAGTGGAATTTAAATTTGAAGTTGTATTTGCCAAAAGGGCGAAAACAACAACACAATTAAACTATTTGATCTAAAAAAATATTTGATCTTTTTGGCATATAATTAGGGTTAGATACATTAGTTGGTTTGTTTTGAATGTTCAAAATGAAAAATATATCTGCACTTCAACATATGACTGGATTTTTTTAATAAGTAAAATGTAACTAATTACTCATCTTAACAAAGGAAGACAATATTAGATAGAAAAAAATCTGGTAAGCCATCAACAGTGATACCGCTCTAAAATATCAGAAAAGCCAAGTTGAGCTCCTAAAAAAAGCCCAGAAAAGCCAAGTTATAATAAAAATGGTCTCGGTAACCTATTCCCCCCCCCCCCCCCCCCCCCTCTTATTTTTTTTCAACTTCGCCCATGTGCACCTCTCCCCTTTTTGTTCCCAAAACTAAAAACTAAAAAAAAAAATGTAGGCTACTAATTTTTTAATGGTTTATGAAAAAAAAATGTTTTTTTTTGTTTTTCGAAATTTAAGTTATAATAAAATCAATGATCTGTTAACGTTTAAATTTTTGATGATTTAAAAAATAGTTTTCGAGATCATGCACAAGTGCTGCAAAAGCCTGATTTATTATTGCCCCCACCCCAAACAGTGCACCATTTTCCCGATGCAAAATGTTGCCCCCACCCCATTATACTATTTGCCTACCCTTTGCCCCCTCATTTTACTTATTTACACTATTTGTCTCTCCTCCCACCTCGCATTGTTTTTTGTATCAACCATTTCCAGTTAGCCTATACCTACATAATCATATGATGTGGAATATTTCCTCTATTCACTCACAATACGCGGCTGTGGTGGGCTTTTACCATGATGTCTGATCAATTAATTTTGTGTTGTCAAATGTGAGGTTAGATTAATTATAAACCACTTCACCTCGTTGACACCTTATACATTTCACTCAATTTCCACTAATTTCCAGCTACCTCAGCACTATTTTTATACGAATTAACCGAGCCGTCACCGGTGACACAGTGACACTATGAGTCTAGCCAAATCTGCTGTAGCAGTAAAGATGACATAGGCTACTATGCATTTATACTTTTAATCGCTTCCCAAAATACATTTTGGACACTAACATACTTAAAATAGTGCTAATATTTTCTTGATAGAAAAAGCCAAGGTCCGCGAAAAAAAAGCCAATATCCCAAGTTGGGATCGAAAAAGCCAAGATCCTGGGGAAAAAGCCAAGGAGTGGTATCACTGGCCATCAATGTTAAAAAAAAACTCTTGCCAATTGCCCGTATTTTATACCCTATCCAGCTATCAAATTCAATATATTTTATTATTATAAAATGTAAATAAAATATTTATAAATTTTTTATTAGTTTTTTTTTCATGGAAGTGCTTGCTGTAAACAACTTAGTTACATTTTGGATATTATTAAGGCCTATATTCTTTATTAAATTAGGAAATACGTACAATTAAGAGTTGGCAATATAATATAGTTATTGATAGTTTTTATTTCTTAAAAACAAAAGAGTTGCTTATTTTTTATATTCACTGGCAATGGTAAGACGGCTGTTTGTATTTTAAGAATATTTATCGCAATAAGTGTTCATAATTATTATTTGTTTTTAAGTGTACTGATCTATGTTTTTCTAATATAGTGACTTCTTTAAATTAATATCGCTGTTTGCCACAAGTGCATGATAACAAAACAAAGACAAAAGTCATCTATCTTGATGATCATGATTAATCATTTAAATTTAATGATGATCAGATTATGAATCATAATCCTAATTTATGATACTACTTAAATAAAATACTTACTACTAAATTACTAAACTTAAACTAAATCATAATACAGTCAGATAGGCTACACAAATACAAACACAAGATTCACAAAAGTATTAATTAATAATAATACATAAGGGGACGTCCATTAATTACGTCAACAATTTTTAGGCGATTTTTACCTCCCCCCCCCCCCCCCCCCTTGTCGACAATTGTCACAGTTGTCAAACTTTCAGAGACCCCCCCCCCTATATTAGCCTATTAGCCCTATATAATTACACTCAACAATTGAATTGGTTCCCCCCCCCCCCCGCCCTCAAAACAACAAGTAGGCCTAACACAATTTTAGACACATGCTTTTATGTTTAAAATAGATTTAAAATGGAAAGGTCTATAGTCTATACTATATAAATACTATAATTAATTGTGGCAGGTTTCACAATAAGGATTTCAGGAGTTCCCATTTTTTAATTATTTTTTTTTAAAATAATGTTAAGCTATAGTATAGTATTATATGTCATTTTAAAGCCTAAAAGCCCAGAAATCCAAATATGACACTTATAAAGTCAGCTGATATATAATATTTTATAATTAATCATTTAAAAATCGGGAAATTCCCTCTATCAAAAAGTTCCTGGGGCTACAAAATGAGTTAGACAAAACATCATCAAAATAGCTTTAAAACACACAATATTGTTGAAATTTATACTTTTATGACAAATAAACTCACAAAACGTAAATATATCAGTGTTTGTGTTGTGTTTTATTATTATTTTTACAATAAAACTTGATTTTGCACTCGGGCGTCATAAAGTCTAGAACTACCGAAGTCGCCGCCATTTTGAAAAAAACGTGGCTTTCTTGGATGTAAACAAAGCGTGTGTGTTAAAAGCGAAAAAAAAAGGATTTTTTAACGTTTAAACCACAATAGTTTGCGTAAATTTAGTTTAAAACTATAAATAATAGTATTTTGTTGCCGTAGATAGTACACAAATAGTCGGAAATCGGAAAATAAATGTGTAATTAGTGTTTTAAAAAATACTTTTTCGACATCGATCAAATGTTTCAAAAAGCATGCGTTACCCACCGAATGGAGTTAAAAAAAAAAAAAAAAAAAATCCTCTTATTACGAACTCAAAAAGTGATTCAAATGGAATTTTTAAGCTATCCGATCGGATTTACATTCTAAAATTCGCACGTGTGCATTTAAATTTACCGTAATCTCGAATCTTGTTTTGACAGCAAACGTTATGTTTCTTAGTCAGAAGCCTTTTTTGAACCAATCAATGTTCATTTATTTACTTATAAAATGAATTCTTCGGCTAAATATTTAAAACAAACTTTGTTTTTATGAAAAGAAATATATTTCTGGTTAAAATTAAAAGAGTTTTAGGAAATTACATAGATAAATCTTATTTTATATCTAGTTTTAGACTTAGTCTCGGCGGCGGAAAAAACCCACAGATAGGCGTAAAAATTAGAGCTTTTTAAAACACGTTTTTTTTTAAAGATACACATTAATTTTTGCTTCTAATGGTGGCCTAGGGAAAATTAACATGTTTATGAATGTTAAACATTAAAAAACGTTATATTTCGGCTTTATTTATTCCTGGTAAGTGATTTTCAAATGTATAAAAAAAATCGGGAAATGGGATCGGTGGATTATGTAATGTTTGAGGGTGTTTAAATTAATATAAACAACACAATAACATAATTAAAACATACCATACTGATGCAGCTGATACTTTATGGACATATAAACACATACAACAAGTAAAAAAAAAAGCATTTTGTATCAACAATTTATATTTTTTAAATAAACAATAAATCTCCATCATTTGGTGGCCATTTTGTAAAACCTGCCTTGTAATACATTTTAAAACTTGTTTAAAAGATTTCTAATTGACTATACTATAATTCTCATAAATGTTTACAATTGTTCTTTTCATATAGTATATACATATATTATTATTATTTAATCATGTCTAATTCTACGTTTCACTAAAATAGCTTTTGATAATGGTACAATGTTAATTGTCAAATAGAAAACAAACTGATTCACCTTTGGGAACAATAGGGCCTATGATTTCGTTTATGTTGTGTTTTTTTTTGTACACAAATTCTTGACATTTGTGTTTATAGCAATGTTTTTCAAACTTATTCTGAAGCCACATTGTTTTTCTCTTGATGATTTAAAAATGTATAGGCCTACAAGGGGTAAATTGTGCACCAGTTGTAAATAGCCTTCTATTTATGTAGGGATGTTAACCGAAAATACTGGATTCCGGGCTTGGAAACTGAAAACTGGTTTTGATTTTCCAAAACCGGCTTTCGGTTTCTTGGTTGGGAGGTAGGCCTAATCATTATTTCAAGTAGCACAGCCCTTTCCTTTTTGGTTTTGATGGAAATATTTTAAATAAATAATGTTGGATTCACACAAAACAATTCTTGAAATACCTTGTTAACACTATTCACTATTTAGTCTTTGATATTGTGTTTCTTTTTTTCCAAATACCAACAATGGCTTGCGATAAAATCGACATCAAACCAAATGTTAAGTTACAACAATCCTTTATGTCAGAAAATTTTGAAAAAACGTCTTTAACGATGGCGCGTTGATAACTATGTTCCCAACAGATAAGCAGGAGCTGCGGCAGTACCGCTGGATTGCGTACGCATCTGCGTACTAAGCATCCTGAATTAACATAGTAATCCTCTTCATATGCTTTTTAATTTAATAACACGGTCAATGATAATCGCAAATTTGATTATATTACTATTGAAAGCTATTATCGGTTTTAATCAATTAGCCCAGATTTTTTTAAATTCTAAAGAATTTTATGGTAAAGCGTACACAATCATATTGTAGCCTATTCAAAGAAATCAACCTATTGAATGCCCTGCAAACACTAATTAAATTTGAACTATTTTTCAAATATAAAACTACGCACATTTGGCTTTTCCGGCCTGTAACTTGTGACATTGTGCGGGAAGGTGGGGGTGAGTAACCAAAATCTGGTTTTAAACCTGTTTTATAGAACCACCCACTCCTTGCAACACTGGCGACGCCACTGATACCAATACATTTTTATCTCATTAAATTTCCAGAAAATTAGAAATGAAAACTTACAATTTACTAAATATCTAGCCTAATCGACCTATTTTTAATATTTCACCTATTATAACGTAGTGAGCAAAAATATATTAGTTTATATATCAGAATTAGGGATGTTAAAAGGAAATAAGGTAGGCTAAGTATATCGTACTTCATGGGGCGGGCCAAGAATTATTTTTCTGAAGGAAATATTTTTAAAATAACCTTGTTGCATTCACAAAATTCACTCCATTCAATGCTTTACAAACATTAGTTATAGTCTCCGAGAGGGCATATTATTCTTTTTAGTTCTATTGTCAATCCCTGCCATCGCTTACATGGCTTATATAATGAACGCGAGACTCTGGCGCCTAGTCTAATTTAGATGTGCACAGCGGCAAAAAAACTGGGTTTCTGAACGTTCTCTGCAGACAGTTTGTTGGTGTGTTTGTGTTCCTTTGTTATTCTTGCCACCATGTCTTGCTAGACTAGGGTTGCCAGACGTCCGGCAAAAGGAGGCATGTCCTCCTTTTGGTGTACGGACATTTGATACCGCAACAGTTACTCCCTGACACTTAACACCATGACAGATAATCCCATTGACACTTGGTCCCGCGACACTTAACCCCCCCCCTCCCGCCAGATAGTCCCATTAAGACTTAATTCCTCCTGCTGACATGTACACTAAGAAGAAAAAAAACAAATGTATTTGGAGAACTAGTTGTTACAAAAGTACTCACTATAGGAATAATAATTACTAATAAAATTTGTAATCTTATTTTAGCCACTTAAGGGAAACCCTTATGCGTAATGTTCAAATTACTAGCCCCTGCGACTCGGTCCGATACCTCCCTTTGTTATCTGCGGACAATCCTCACCCAGATGGTTGTCAAAGAAGGACCCACGAGTGTTGGTCTGAGGTCGAGCGAGACTTGCTTAGATTGGTATACAAAGAGATTGTCAGAGAGATGTCGGCTTTGCTTATTGGTAGTGACCGCTCCTTGTGACCCCAACGACTAGGTTAGATAATCAATTGGGTCATTGTAAACTCTCCTGTATAAATTGTTTTCAATTTAGTTAAAGACTAAATGACAGATGACCTGGTTGGAAGGGGCGCGGCGCGGCCTTTGCTTTCATTGGGCAATGAGTTATGATATGACTAAATGGTGTCGCTCACTGGACCGCCCTCTTTATGACCCTAAATGTTAATAAAAACAACTTTTGTTTCAGATGTTTTCTTAAACTTTTAGCTCTGTACTATGTAAAAAATCTAAATGTACTGTTTAAATACATTTGTTTTATTTCTTCTTAGTGTACATGCCCGAGGGAGGGATTAAGTGTTAATGGGACTATCTGTCTTTAGGGGAGGGATTAAATGTCGCGGGATGAAGTGTCAACGGGACTATCGGTCGTGGGACTAAGTGTCAGGGATTAACTGTCGCGGTCATGGGCGAAGCCACAGGGGGGGCTGAGCCCCCCTGGAATTAAAAAAAAAATCTTTTCCAACATATTAAAAAAAAAATATGTACTAAATTAGCTAAAGATTTGGTAATTGTTTGTCACGCAAATGTTCAGCCCCCACCCCCCTGGAAAAAATTTCTGGCTTCGCCCCTGGTCGCGGTATCAAATGTCACTAAAACCCCTCCTATTTACACTCTTGTCCTCGGTCCGGCACTTGTTCAATACCTTTAAAATGTCCAGCTTTTGGAATAGGCCTATTTTATGTTTTGTAGGCATAAGGACAAATAAATTTTAAAATTAGTATTAACATATTAAGAATATAATTAATAAACAGGTGATCATTTGTACAAGAAAATAATTATCCCGTTTTTTTAGAAGACTTGTGCATGAGCTTTAAAGTTGCCCAACCAAATGCAAGCTGCCTTTCAGCCTACATTGAATTTATATGTTATTTTTAACAAAACTGTTTCTTGCTCAGTTTACCAATACACATTTAAACTGAGTGGCAGCTCTTGTAATAAAATTATACTGATTGCGGGCTAAATGTGAAACTATGCAATTGAAACTGAAACACAATGTCCTCCTTTTTGTCTCTCGGTGTCCTCCTTTTGACACCCATGTGTCTGGCAACCCTATGCTAGACAGCGAAGGTGAAGCCGGCTGGTCCAGCGGCTAGTTCACCGGACTGTCAACCAAAAACCAACTGACAAGTCGCAGATTCTATCCCTGCCACCAACGAATTACTGTCACCCTGCGGGAGTTTTGGGCCTAGTGGACGTAATAATCTTCTATCTAGAAGGAACGTCTGTAAACTTATAAGATAAGAAGGTGAGGTTTTCTACAATTGGTCGGTCACTTTGATTTGCTAACAATTGCATTAGTTTCCGTTTCCACCCATGACCCATACATAGATCTACAAACTAGCAAGATGGACACAAAAAGGACATATCAAATGTGGTTTCCATAATTGATATATTTGTATTAACGTAAAACTATATTGCTAATGTTATATATGTAAGTTTGACAGGACGAATGTAGAATTAAGTACTAAATTTGTATCATTGTTTACTTCATAAAAAGTAACATTGTTGACGTCAACTTTTCTTGACCTCCCCCATGTCAACAATTGTCAAACTTTTTCAGCCCCCCCCCCCTCTTTTGTTGACGTAATTAATGAACGTCCCCTAACTGTAATGAAACTGAGAATAGAATAGGCTGAATAGCATTTGGGTCGATCCTACTACTACTAGTTAGTACCAGGGCTGTAAAGTCGAGGATTCAGGTAGGCCTACCTCACTACCTGGAGTCTGCACACAATCACAATGCCATGCACCAACTCCTCACTACCTGGAGTCTGCACACAATCACAATGCCATGCACAGACACCTCACTACCTGGAGTCTGCACACAATCACAATGCCATGCACCGACTCCCACTCCTTCTGAATTTAGATTGGAATTTTTAAAAAAGCAAGTTTAAATGTACTAGTTCACAAAAAGTTAGAATTAATAACTTCTCTACTGTAAGAAAAAGACCAATGCATAATATAATAATAAAATGTCATTCGACTCCAACTCCAACCTCACCGCTCTGCAGGCAACGTGAGGAAATTGGGCTTGTTATATTTATAATTCAATGTTTTTTATTTGAGTGTGTACGCGTCCGGCAACCGGATGAATAGGTAGGGAGATATTGTTCCGACTGGCATGTCGCATGACCCCAAAAGACAAGCGCGGGAGATATTATTCCGGCAGATCTACAGTGTAGGCCTAACTAAAGTAAAGAACTAAGACGAAAGTTTCGATAAAGAATTTACTGTGAAATGTTTTTTTAAAGGCACAAATCACAAAATAATAATAAAATGTGAAGTCATCTTTTTTTATTCAGATTAATTTTATAATAAGTTTTTTTAATGTAAGCATATTGAAGAAAAACATTGTCTAGTTCTTTTAATATGATCTATTGGGCTTGGGGTTATAATTGGGACGTTGTTATTACCGGTATCAGCCATACAGAGAGTTTAATCATAGTTTTATGTCAAGAGTTTTTAATGGTAGTCTTAAGCTTGATCTAAATGAATTCAGTCATTTCATTTTTTGTAATTAAATGTATGATTTTATTCATATTAATCTTTATGTTAGGCACTCCAACGCAAAATGTATTATCCATTTTATATGGTAATTGTGTAGGCCTACAGTAAGATTATCACCAAAGTAGGCCTACAGTTTTAAAAAAACTTATATTTTTTTGCATGAAGTTATTGATTAGTTTTAAATAAAAAGTAATAAAGTAATAAAAAGAAAATTGTACTATGTATACCGCATATACTCGCGTATAAGTTGCACTTTTTTAAAACCGAAAATTTCTATAAAAAATAGGGGTGCGACTTATACTTATACACTCGACATGGTTTTTGAAAAGTTCAAAAAACATCACCACTCTGTCTTAAAGTTTCCGTCATAACCAATAGGCCTTGTCACGATTCTGGATAAAATCGTAACCTTATTAGTACTCATGGATAGATCATAGCGCAGAAGTAGTGTAGAACTAGAAACATAGGTTAGCGTAGAGTTAGATTAGGGAGTAGAAAGTAGCCTGACGCCATTACCTCTTTCCCTCTTCTCACGCAATAGGAACACCCCAACCATCCCTTCTCCTCACCTCTCTTTAACCCTCTCTACACTTTTTAATTCCCGAATTCAGAGTTTGCTACTTGATTCAGCCAATTGGTATTACACTATTTGTATGTGTGATTGTATGTGTGTGTATTCTTTAATGTATGTATATATATATATATATTCTATTATGCTGTCAATTATGATTCATGTTGTATTGGATAGTACTACTCATTTATTTTGCTAAACTCAGCATACACGTAGACACCCCCACCCAGTGCTACACCTTTTTCATTATCTCCCCTCTTCGCCCCCTACTCAGCGCCCGTGGGCATAGCCCTTGATCCACTAGTCGTAGTGACATCTGGAGCGAAGCGTCTCGCACATACAAACAGGTCCATCAAGGGAGATAAGTCATTATCTTATCCTTTGTATCTCCGTATGTGTCTACACACCCCCCTCCGCCCTGGGCCCCACCCCGCAAAGTCGGCGGTATCAATCGTTCACCTACACCCACCCCTAATTTTCCCCCCCAATAGTCAATCCTTTATGCAAGTATATTTCAAACCAGCCAACCAGAACATATGTAATTCTAAACTAATGTAGCTATCCAATCAAATTGACCACTGATCACGTGACTAAAATTCAGGAAAGCGCGCTTAACTAGGTTTAGGACACTTTTGGCTCAAGCGTGAGGCGGAGAAGGTTGTTCGATTCTAGCCTCGACTTATTCAGTTGTTCCATAGGATATACTGCCTACATGTGTATAGATAGATATTGTGTCAGTCTAAGTATTTTCATGAACACAGCTACGGTTGCCTAATGTTTTGGATAACCTAGCAGTACCATGTGTTGAGTGTTAACTGAAGCCTGTGCAAATTCATATATGTATCTTGCCATTGAGTGAAGAATTGAAATGATAATAAACACCTGAACTTAACCAACGATTTATTTGCCTGCTTAGAACTATTTGTTGTGTCCGTCATAATATCTAACGAGCCAAGAGAGAAATAATAATTATTCCAGGGCGATTCCAGTCACGGTAATTCATACCCCACGACGACCTGCCACTACTACCCCACTCACCTACGACTCCGCACCCCTCTCATCGCCCAACTTCTGCCAGGTTGATGTCCTAATCCTAAACACATCGTGACAAAGTGGGACCTCGCCGCGGGATCCTGAACTCAAGCCGTTCAGGGCACTAACAACAGCAATCAACCCGAGGACCACGCCGTTACTGAAACCGACCCTGGATTGGGGGCTCATCTCTCTACAACACGAAGACTCTAAGCAGCAAACAGATCCGCCACCTCAAACGCAAGCCAAGTCACCCCAGTAAGCCAGGCTAGCCACTTTACGCAGCCTACGCCACCCAGATACCCAGGCTCGCCACTTTACGCAGCCTACGTCACCCCAGATACGCCAGCCAAGACACCCCATTAAGAAGATTCGCCACTCTAGCAATCTACGCCAACCCAGATACACCAGCAGCCATATTCGTCACCCTACGCCACCTGCGTCACCCCATTACGACCAGATTCGCCACCCCAACCGCCAGATCGTCACCCGAGACACCGCATCGACGTACCTGCACCCGAGACGTCAGCACTAGAAACCGCCGAGAACCCGACATCTGTCCCGTCAACCTCTCCATAGGAACCGCCGTAGTCCCGGTACCCAAACCAGGAAAATAGACAATAACACTATACACTATCTAGTCCCGGCACGGGGAGAAAGAACTTTTCACTATACCGAAGCTACCTGCAACCAGCCAAGCGCCATACAAAAACGATAACTTTGTGATTGGATACGTGTGTATTGTATATGTGTGTGAAATTCTAGGAACCGCTGTTCTGGTGAGTACCATTTTGGACTAGTATTAAGTTAGTTAAACTCTGAACCCCCCAACCCCTCTTACACTTTCCTCTTTCTATCTCGTTATATCTCTGTCGGTTTACTGCCTTACTCTGTCACTATGGCCGACGGTGTACTGTTGCGTAAGCAGCTGAGAGAAGAGGCTATAGCGATAGGCTACAGTGACGGAGACGTCATTAAATACGTAGTTGAACAGGTAGCGGTCCATGAGGCAAGAGAAGAGAAACGTAGAATAGAACAGTTAGAAGAGAAACGTAGAATAGAACAGAGAGAGGAGAGAGCAGCACAATTAGCTAGAGAGGAGAGAGTAGAACAATTAGCTAGGGAGGACTCACTTAGATTAGAACAAGTAGCTAGGGAAGATAGACTTAGAGTAGAAGCAGAGCAATTAGAATTAGCTAGAGAAGAAAGACTTAGACTAGATGAGGAGGCACGCAGGACACATGAATTCAGACTAGCTGAATTAGCCGCAAGCACTAGGCCTCCGGACAACAGCGACAACCCAAACTCCCCCTCGTCATTTAGCTCAGCAAACCCCAGCAACCATCCCCTCCCCCGACATGCGTCTCTATGGACAGACATCAACGACCCCCGACTAGAACAATTTGACATTTATCTTCGACGGTTTAGTGACTGTATGGAGTTATTATCCCTCCAGAGTTACATTGCCGAATTCTCATCTCCACACTGAGGGGAGAGAATTATGAGACGTATTGCAAACTGCCCCCCAGACGATAGGGAGTCGTGTGCCGCATTGAAGAACGCACTCTTAAACCGACACCAGCTACACGCGTCACATTATCAGAAACGATTCCGTACCGCCACGCTACGGTCAGGAGAGAACTATACACAATTCGCGGAACGAATTAAGGCCTACTTACTTAAGTGGGTAGAATTAGGGGACATAGAACAATCCTTTGAAGGCATGGTCACCCTTCTTATGACTGAACAGATAGAATCCCAGATGCCCCCCAAGCTAAAGGCTTTCTTAATCCAACAGGGAATATCCGGGTTAAACCCCTCCCTGCAGGGCGCAGATAGGTTTCTGCAGTCCAACCTAATAGCGTCATCCGCCCGCCCGGGACACCCACAGCCGCACCGACCTTATGGGGACAACCACCGTGTCAACCCTCCCCCTCAATCAACCGCTCCCCAGCCACACACGCCCCACCACGGGCGACCTCGTCCTCACAACCCACGCGGAGACCACCGCCACACCAGACCCACCCCTCAGTTAACACACGACAGGAACAGACGCGACCCCACCCCCTATTTGGCCGCCGGTGCATTTTACACCACGACAGAGCCCGTAAGCGCCGACCAGCAGTATACTAACGGTCCGGCAGGACAAGAAACAGAAGCCCCTTACCCCAACCACTCAACCGAAACCACCGACCCGTGGAATAGCCAGGAAACATGCGGCGACTTGGATCAAGTCCATCACGTATTTTCCATCTCCTCAGTAGACGGACCCCACGAACCCCACCAAAACTGTGTCGACGAGATAGTCCAAATCAATGGCCACCTGGGCTCTTGTACATACGATTCCGGGCTCAGCTATGAGGCCCTAGTAACGGAATCCATGACCGACCCCCGCGACTACACAGGCCGCTATGTGCTACTCCAAGGGCCATCCCATGACTCCCCCATCCTGCGTCTACCGACGGCAGTCGTACACATCGACTCCGCCTTTACAGCAGGCCCCATCGAAGCAGCCGTGACTAAAGACGGGAAAGTAGACGTTCTACTAGGTAGGCCAATCGTAGGCAGACCACTCCCGCCCCGACCCACACAGGTGAGCCACGAGCCACCGCGCCCCACCCACAGCCCGATCCGCCCTCCCCAATTCGTGTCCATTAAAGACAGGCTCCGCAACGCAAAACTGCCCCAAACCAGAAGCGAGCTAAAGCGTATACTTCACGAGTTCAGTTACTATGAAAGGAATGCTATACGCGGCTTCCGGCAACTAGCAACGCCCTTATTCGATCTACTGAATGCTACCACACGTCCAAAATTACATTGTAACGAAAACGCCAGATTTGCTTTCGACCTGTTAAAATGTTTCTTAGGTCGAAACCCATTTCGAGTCCACCCCGACGACGAGGATTAGCGTTAACCCTAAACACCCGATGGGCCGGGTAACAATACAACCCAGCGCCATACTCGCCCCCCCCAGAAGATAACTTAACGCGTCCCCTTGTTCCCTCCGACCCCTCCCCGTCACAGACCCACCACCAACACGTGGACACGCCAAGATACCACTCGCAGGTACTATCCCGGTACTCTCACTAAGATCCCATACCCCAGAGACAGTAATTTAGGTATGAATCCACTTTCTGAGTAGATTCCCAAATCGCCCGGGTGAGTTGTCACGATTCTGGATTAAATCGTAACCTTATTAGTACTCATGGATAGATCATAGCGCAGAAGTAGTGTAGAACTAGAAACATAGGTTAGCGTAGAGTTAGATTAGGGAGTAGAAAGTAGCCTGACGCCATTACCTCTTTCCCTCTTCTCACGCAATAGGAACACCCCAACCATCCCTTCTCCTCACCTCTCTTTAACCCTCTCTACACTTTTTAATTCCCGAATTCAGAGTTTGCTACTTGATTCAGCCAATTGGTATTACACTATTTGTATGTGTGATTGTATGTGTGTGTATTCTTTAATGTATGTATATATATATATATATATTCTATTATGCTGTCAATTATGATTCATGTTGTATTGGATAGTACTACTCATTTATTTTGCTAAACTCAGCATACACGTAGACACCCCCACCCAGTGCTACACCTTTTTCATTATCTCCCCTCTTCGCCCCCTACTCAGCGCCCGTGGGCATAGCCCTTGATCCACTAGTCGTAGTGACATCTGGAGCGAAGCGTCTCGCACATACAAACAGGTCCATCAAGGGAGATAAGTCATTATCTTATCCTTTGTATCTCCGTATACGTCTACACACCCCCCTCCGCCCTGGGCCCCACCCCGCAAAGTCGGCGGTATCAATCGTTCACCTACACCCACCCCTAATTTTCCCCCCCAATAGTCAATCCTTTATGCAAGTATATTTCAAACCAGCCAACCAGAACATATGTAATTCTAAACTAATGTAGCTATCCAATCAAATTGACCACTGATCACGTGACTAAAATTCAGGAAAGCGCGCTTAACTAGGTTTAGGACACTTTTGGCTCAAGCGTGAGGCGGAGAAGGTTGTTCGATTCTAGCCTCGACTTATTCAGTTGTTCCATAGGATATACCGCCTACATGTGTATAGATAGATATTGTGTCAGTCTAAGTATTTTCATGAACACAGCTACGGTTGCCTAATGTTTTGGATAACCTAGCAGTACCATGTGTTGAGTGTTAACTGAAGCCTGTGCAAATTCATATATGTATCTTGCCATTGAGTGAAGAATTGAAATGATAATAAACACCTGAACTTAACCAACGATTTATTTGCCTGCTTAGAACTATTTGTTGTGTCCGTCATAATATCTAACGAGCCAAGAGAGAAATAATAATTATTCCAGGGCGATTCCAGTCACGGTAATTCATACCCCACGACGACCTGCCACTACTACCCCACTCACCTACGACTCCGCACCCCTCTCATCGCCCAACTTCTGCCAGGTTGATGTCCTATTCCTAAACACATCGTGACAGGCCTATAGATGATTAATATGCTAAATATTTTAGTTTTTTTTCTGACTTACACCTCTCCCCCCCCCTCCCATCCTTTTCTTTTGAACTTTAGGACTAATTTTGTATTGCCGAAACGTGGCTGAAGTTTTAGGTGGCATTTTTTTCCATAGGCCTATTGAACGCAAATTACAGTATGGAAAGAATCGTAAATGTGTTGAATCCCGTCTAGACCTATAATGTATTTATAAGCTTTTAGACTAGTAGCCTATTGCCTATGACTATGAATATAGGCTATAGCCTACTAATAAGGCAGTGTAGCATTCCTGGAAAACCGCGCCATGTCTAAGCAATGTTTCCAAAACTATAATCGGCCGGCCGATCGACGCATTTCATAAAATTTAGGAAAAAATGTGCGCTCAAACCTTTTTCTTTAAATCTATATAGAAATAATGCGTAAAATGTCAATAGTGTGTTTCATTTTTCATTAGTTGCATGTAAGAGTTGAAAAAACACAGCTTATTGTTGGTCCCACAGTCGCGTTTGAAATCATTTCAAACAATGTTAATGAGAATAGTGACACTTGTATAACGGGTGGTCGATACCGACGCCGCTCAATCTGAAAAGCACACTTTTGTATACAAATTGAATGCAAATTACATTATGGAAACAATCGTAAATGTGTAAAAACCTTTCTAGTCCTATAATATAGGTATAAGCTTGTACACCAGTAGCTTAGAATTAAGATGCATTTATTTAGGACCTATGGCCTAGGCCAGTGATGGCGAACCTTTTTGAGGCCGCGTGCCAAAAATGCAATGCAAGACCAACTTATTTCTTTCAACGTGGCAACACAGCAATTAAAACAAAATACGGCTTTCACAGCTGTCCGAACTAATAAACATCTTTTGTTAAAAAAGAATAGCAAATTAACAGATCTTTGAATAATAGAAACAGTCTTTTACATACAAAAAATGAACTGTAGAAATTGAAAAAAAAATAATTTATTACATTTACACAATTACAGTTATTACAGTTAACTGTATGCATTTGGCATGCTTTTGCACAATTAATGTGATTTTTGCTGTTGTGTGCATGCTGATAATTTATTAAGCCTTGGCTCATACTCTGTAACTTTAAGGGCAACACATCCAGCACTCAGGTCATCTGTCAGTCTGTTTCAGGTTTCAGATTTGATATAATTTAAAGTTGAAAACAGCTGCTCACAAGCATAAGATGACCCAAACAATGTAAGAAGTGCAATTCCATGTGCTTTTATTGACTTGACATTATTTGGCAGAGAATTTCATACTTAAAGGATTTCATCATCAGAGCTACCAACTGTGCTGACCTTTGCCATCCTTTCACACTCTCCTCAAGTGTTTGACGCGTGTTTATTTTTCCATATAAAGCTTTTAAAACTCCAATAGCTCCATTTCTAGATTTCCTAAATCTAACTACAATAAGCAGGAAAGATCAAGTTCTTTAAATTTGGCTTTATTTGGCAAAGTAAGAAATCAGAGGGTTGTCTCCATCTTATGGAACTGTACACATCTATTACTGAAATTCTCCTTTGCAGCTGCTACAATGCTAGAAAATTCCTTGCAAATTTCCTGATGGCTTGTAGGATTGTCGGTAAATGTTATAGAATTTTGTAAATGCATTTTTACATTTGGGAAATATTTCAGCTCCCACTTTGTAGGTCACTTTAAAAAAACCTGCAGTTTTCTTTCAAATGTTCTGATATCACAAAACATCATTTCGGCTGTTTTTCATTAACATTGCAGTTTTTTATTCAGTTCATTGAAGTGTGCAGTAAAATCTTAATGTATAATACAGTGAAACTGAACGACTGTGAGTTTTGCTTCTTTAACAATAAACTGTATGAAACCAGATGCGCCCCCCCCCCCCCCCCCCCGACATGCAAGGTGCCCCGTCACTAGTAACTGAAACAACCTTTTCTAGTCTTATATATTGTGCCAAAAAAGCTTCCATAACAGTATTGTAAATAAAGATAACAATTTCACTGAATAACATCACTTGCCATGCACAAGACTCGATCTTAACAGAATCTCTACTAAGTGGTTTCTCAAAGATGCGTTGCATAATTTTATCCTTGTTTGGAAAATCATTAAAAAGGGAATTATTCCCAGCCGACATGGCCGTTTTCAGAAAATCCCTATCTTAGAGGGGCGTACGATGTTTTACTATGCAGAGTGACACGTGAAAGCTATATATTTCCTCAATTTCTCTTGAAGAAACTCTTTCCTTTCATTGTCGATCCCATCCCACATATTTAGGAGTTACGTTTGACCCAAGACTAACCTGGAAAAGTCAAATAGAAAACTCACAGAAAAAGGGAAACCAAAGACTAGCTTTGATGAAAAAACTTGCTGGCTCAGACTGGGGTGCAAATCACTCTATCTTGAAAAAAACATATAGGCTACCAGTTATATAAGGCCTACCCTAGAATATGGAGCCACAGTGTGGGGTACGGCAGCCCAATCAAACCTCCGAAAAATAGACAAAGTTCAAAACCTAGGACTTCGAATCATAACAGGAGCAATGAAAACTACCCCGATCAGAGCAATGGAGGATGCAACTAACCTAAGCTCTATGGAAACTAGACGAGAAACCAAAATCCTTACTCACTTCACCAAGTTAGAAGCATCAGGTCATCACCCTCTAAAACCCAAGCTACTCAAAACCTCCTCAACAAAAAGACTTCAAAGATCCAATTTTATACAAGAAGCCAAACATCTAAAAAGTAAATATAATATAGAAAACATTGCAATTGAACCTACCCAACCCCACAGCCACTTCCCCCCCTGGGACCCAAGCCCTACTCTAAAAATCAGAGACGAACTAAGCAACATAGGAAAAAAATCTGACTACTACACGCCCGAAATACTAAAAGAAGCAGTAAACAACATCATTAGAGAACAATACCCTCAAAATGCATGGACCAGAGTCTATACTGACGGGTCAACTGGAAAAGATTTGAAAAATGGAGGAGCCGGCATTTTCATAGAGTGGCCAAATGGAGAACCCCTAGAAAAAGCCACTGTCACAGGTAGCCTCTCAGATAGCACTAGAGCAGAAAGAAAAGCAATTGAGCTTGCTGCAAATATACTAACAAGCCACACTCAATCCCCCAACAGCCGGATTGTCATCTTCTCTGACGCCAAAACAGTACTCCAGTCTCTAAAAAACCAAAATGCCCCGATCAACCAGTCACTCAGTACAGAACTTTTAAAACTGAGCAAAATAACTAAAGAACTGGTTCTCCAATGGATCCCTGGGCATATACAAAATGAAGGAAATGATACTGCCGACACCTTAGCTAAAGCTGGAGGCAGACAAAACCAGACAGACCCATCTCTACACCCCGAAGAAATAAAAGCAATACTCAAAAGGAATGAATCCGAAAGATGGTCTGAGCTGCAACAAAACAACCCAAAGATTGATGCTTACTACAAACTCTCCCGCCAATTTCAAAACATCATCTTCAGACTAAGGACTGGTCACAACAGGCTAAAGCAACATATGTTCCGCAAACTACGAATCGGAGCAAGCGAAATGTGCCCCTGCGAAACAGCTCCCGAAAATGCGGAGCATGTCCTTCAGACCTGCCCTCTGTATCTTTCTACCCGGTCAGCCTTTTGGCCCCTGGGGGCTACCCTCAACGACAAACTGTTCGGTGGACTAGAGCAACTGACAGCCACGGCGCATATCATTACAGCTATCGGACTTGTTGTCTGAATCCTCCCAATCATAACATTTGAGAACGAGGAAGAAGAAAGAAGAATTGTCGATCCGACAAAATGACCGTTTTAAATCGACGATCCGATGCATAGTGGTGTAACCATAACTAAGCCGTTCCATTTTTGGTAAATGCTCGCGTGCCCACAGAAATGGCTCTGCGTGCCAGGTGTGGCACGCGTGCCATAGGTTCGCCATCGCTGGCCTAGGCCTATAGCCTACTAAGGCAGTGTTTAGCATTCTGAGAAAACCGCGCGCGCCATGTCCGTGGGTCCTAGCAATGTTTTCAATCGGCCGTTCGACACATTTCAATACATTTCGGAAACATTCTGCACACAAACTTTTTTTTTTCAAATCTATATGAAAATAATGTGTGAAATGTCAATAAAGTGTGTCATTTTTTCTTAGTAACATGTGGGAGTTGAAAAAATACAGCTTATTGTCGATGGCGAAACCATCACACTCTCAGCGAAGCCAGCACCCCCCCCCCCCCCGGCAAAGCCACCAGCACTCCCCCTTTTTTAAATATTGTTCGGGTAGTAGCGTTTTAAATCATTACAAACAATATTAATGTTAATAAGGTCATCACTTATGACACTTGTATAGCGCAACTATGAATACTGGAGCCACACAGTCTAGCTAGACGACGTTCATTCTAGGCTAATGATGCACCTCAAAATATTTTTTTGTCGACCCACTATAGCAGGGGTCTGGAACCTATGGCTCTTGAGCCAGATGTGGCTCTTTTGATTGCTGCATCTGGCTCGCAGAAAAATGTTCGATTATAAAAAAAAATGTTTTTTTAGACTCCTTAGATTTACATATTAATTGCACATCAATATTTCATTGTACAAATGTTACAAATGAGCTAAGGTCCACTGCAGCTCAGCATCAGAAGTGGTAATGGAGACAGAAAAAAAGCAACCCTGCATTCATTGTAATTATACTCTTACTTTACGTCCAAATGCAATTCATGCTGATGAAAAATGCTGATGAAAAACTAGAAAGTTGGTTCGCAGTGATTTATGTGGAAAAGTGGCAAAAATACATGTCGTTGTGTCTATATCTGACATTGTTCAAGTGTGGCTACCGTATATCGCTTTGGAAAATACCGGCAGATGAAAGGGTCCGCACAACAGCTTGTCTTCGGATCAAAAAGTACACTTTCGTTTTAATCGCGTTGTCAGCAAACTAATTTTAGAAACCCTTTTGACAAGATGGCTAAAAGAAAGAAAGATGCTGAGTATTGTACTTTTAAGTAGGAATGGACAGAGGAATTTGCCTTTGTGGAGAGAACAGGTTATACAGTGTATCTAATATGCAGTGATAAAATTGTATCTATGAAAGGGTCAAATGTAAAGCGACACTTCGAGACACGCCATTCTACATTTGCATCGAAATATCCTGCGGGAGACAGCAGGAAGAACGCATGTCAAGAACTGCTATTAAGAGTGCAAGCAAGTCAGCAGCAAATTCGTGTTTGGACCCAACAAATGACTGGTATTCGGCTAGCCTTGTTGGCGCTTTAGCTATTGTGAGAAACGGAAAGCCATTCACAGATGTGGAGTATGCCAAAGCATTCATGCTTGATGTTGCCAATGAACTATTTTATGACTTTTCGGCTAAGGAGAAAATAATTTAACGGATAAAAGACAAGCCTCTGTCGGCAAGAACTGATCACGATCGTAGCATCATGATGTCAAATCAAATTGAGGCAATGCAAGTGAAGGACATAAATGCGCCACCGTTTTTTTTCTCGCTTTGGATGAATCAACAGATGTCAGTAATTTATGCCAGTTAGGCGTGGTTACAAGGTATGTTGTCGGTGATACACTACATGAGGAAAGTCTTGCTGTTTTTGTGTATGAAAGGCACAACAAGAGGGCAGGATTTATTCGAGTCCTTCACTGAGTTCGCTAAAGAAAAAAATCTACCGATGGCTAAAATTGTTTTAGTGTGCACTGATGGTGCTCTGTGCATGGTGGGGAAAAACAGAGGATTAGTCACATGAAAAGGCATGAAAACAGATGCATCATAAGCTTTCATTGCATTCCACATCAGGAGGAGCTTTGTGCTCAAATGTGTGGCGAGCAGCTTGGTGAGGCGATATCGCTATTGGTTCGGTTAGTCAACTTTATTGTTGCCCGAGCATTAAATGATCACCAGTTTAAAACACTGTGTGATGGGGTTAGGAATAATTATTCTGGTCAGCTTCTGCACAGCAGCGTGCCTTGGTTGTCAATGGGGACATACTTTTGTACTTTTTGTATTGAAATTACACAATATGCACACAATTACCGTACTTGAATTTTTAGTTTTAAACATAATGTATGGCTCTCTCACAGAATTACTTTTCAAAATATGTGGTGTTCATGGCTCTCTCAGACAAATGGTTCCCGACCCCTGCACTATAGTGTGACTATATGAATAGTAACTTGAGTAGGAACATGGACTTAGATAAAGAAACAGATACCTTACTTTCCCATATGACTAATGACTGTATTGATCGGTTGTTTAAAATAAATGAAGCGCTTACTTTATTTGATTATTGAAACCATTTTTAAGGAAAGCTTCCCAATAAGGGTGAATATTTAGTAACTTTTATGTTTCAAAGGTATGCATTTTGGAGAAGTTAAAAGGCAGTGTAACTCCTGAAAGTCAGGGTGCGACTTATACGCGGATCAATGACAACAAAATAAGAAAAAAATCCTAAACTAGGGGTGTGACTTATACGCGGGTCAATGACAACGTATAAGAAAAAAATCCTAAACTAGGGGTGCAACTTATACAACGGTGTGACTTATACCCGAGTATATTATACAGTAATTAATGTAAAAAAAACTATTTGTGTGTATTATTTTGAAGATGTGATGCACTCTCCCCACCAACAACTTTATGAATGTCAAGTTATAAACCACAAGCATTTAATTTTAAGCCTGAATTTCTTAGAATAAAGTTAGAACCATTTAAACATAAAAAACAACAACACAAAATGATATTGACAATTTCACACAAAATATGTGCAAAATTCTACCTTATTTTATAATAAAAACGCTTCATTGTTGTTGTTTTTTCTTGGGAGGGGGGGGGGGGTTATTAAATAAATGTTGACCAGTTTTAAATTAAACTTTACATCTGTGGGGTAGTCACTGGTATGGTAAAAAGACATTAAAAATGCTATGTTTTTTAAAGGCTTCCTACTCTAGGAGACAGCACGACTCCAGGAGCAGAAGAAGTAATAGAACAGGCCTTTCCACCGAACCAGTTCAATTAGTTGATGTTGATCATCTAGAAAGTATGTATTTGATTATTATTAAATCTAGCTGATCAAAATATTCAATATTATTTACCTTTTTAATTTTAGATAATAAATACTCTTCTTCTTCTTCTTCCAAATTTGAAATTGCCAGTATCTTCCCATTATTGTTGAAAATATTTTTAATACAAATTGAAATTAAGGAAATAATCTAGGTGAAAAAATCATTCTACTAAAACTGGAAACTTTGAAATTCACTAGGTAACAAAGGATGTAACGTAGTTTTTTTTTATGATACTTGATTTAGGCAAGATGGTTCAAATTGCTTTCCTTAGTAATTTCAAATCTTGTCACTTCTGATTTATGTAAATTACTTTCTCTTTTAAATACAAAGATTTTTTTTTAATCTCAAAATTTGAACAACTCAATTTATTGCTATTTTATTAACAAAAGTTTTAGAAAAAAACATTTTGGTTGGCCTTCAAACTTAATTTTTTAAGCTGGTATAAATTAGTTATTGTTTTACATATCATAAATAAGTCAAATTTGATGGAATGCTAGTTTGAAACACTGTAAGAATTTTGATTCCTTTTCAAAGACTAAAAGAAAGGTTGGCAGACATAATTAGATTGAATTTTTAATAAAATTAGTCTATACATATAAATGCAGGTTTCTTACCTATAGACATTAGACTATGTTTAACTAAAATTACCAAATCACAAACAGTGTTGTTGTGTGTTGCGCCAGCAGGCAGCAGTGTTTTGTTTCAGTCTCTGTTTTTGGACTTTTTCTGTGATTAAATCTTTGTTTATAAACGTAAATTTTGTACTAGTGCATTACTTGTGAATTTATATTTGTCATTGTGTGTAATATTCTATCGACGGTCCTCAATCCTGGCTCCGGTTAATTATTAATTGATTTTGATAATTCCATACACTCTAACTTATGGTTTACAAGTGAACTTTTCTCACAGCTGTGTACTGTGTTCCATCTTGCTATGCTCAATAACTCTACCGTCACCACTATTTGTAAACAAAGCGATGACTACTGCCACACTAGTTATTTTCTTGTCAGCCTTTATTATATTGTCAACTATCAGGCACCATCTATCTGCTTATAATATTCTGCTTCACGTGTTAGTACATATTACTAACAGTACTAACACCGATTTTTTTCTACATATTCGTCGGCTCGGTGTAGGGGTTCAAGCACCCACAAGGAGAAGAACGAGGGCTGGACAGCTTTACCTTACCGTATTTGGCATTGCCAACCACCGACGCGCTCGTATGATGTGCCTACTGAGCTACTCCCAACATCCCCGCTAACACCTGTAATCCCCGAAGCTACCGAACAAGTCCCCTACCATCATGATGTGCCTATTTCCGTCAGCTCGCCCCAAACGTCTAATGCGCACCATCGTTCCCATCACGCCCATCATTCTCGCTGTCTTACACTCCAAAAACACATAAAGATTATGCACCTAAATGCTCAGTAATGTGGCAACAAGACCCTCGAGCTAGCTGAGACAATAGTGGATGATAATTTCGATTTAGTGCTCTTGAGTGAAACATGGTTCAGGGAGGAAGGTGACGAGCCTAGGATTCCCGAATTGACACCAAAAGGCTTTACATCGCTGAATATTCCTCGTCGGACAGGCAAAGGTGGAGGTTTAGTCGTAATATATAAAGATTGTCTAATTAAAAATGTTACTACCCATCCAAACCATGCATCATTCATAACCTTTGACATGTGCGAAGTCCGACTAAATCTCAGCGGGAGAACGCTAACCATCGTCTTCCTCTACCGCCCACCACTGAGCAAGAAAAATAAACTCACACCCAGTAAGTTTATTCAAGAATTTCAAGATCTGTTAGATCTTTACATTTATACCAGAGACCTCTTTGTTATCGGTGACGTCAACCTACATTTCGACAGTAGCAAAGAAACATATGTGGTGAAGTTAAAGAAAGCTCTCCTGGATCGAAATCTGGAACAGATTGTGTCTGTCCCTACACACGTCAAGGGTCATACCCTTGATTGGATAATAACAAACGCACATGATCTCATAAATGACCTTAAGGTGATTGATCGGGGAATCTCTGATCACTTTCTCATCTCCGTTGAGTTATGCCTATTAAAGCCTAAAAAGCAGTTGAGGAAAGTCAAATCCAGAAAGATGAAAGACATCAACATTTCTAATTTTCGGTCTGATGTTAGTGCCCTGTTGCGGCAGTCAGGTTCGACGGACCTATACACTCACTATAGTACCTGCCTGAGAAAGCTGCTAGACATTCATGCGCCTCTGACAACCCGATTAGTTTCTGATCGATTATCGGCTCCATGGATGTCAAACGAGATCAAGGTAGCGAAAAAATTGCGCCGTCAGGCTGAGAGGAAATACAAGCAAACCGGTCTAACAGTGCACCGACACTTGTATACACAAAAGAAAAACTTTGTCAATCGTCTGATCCGAGATGCTAAGACAATGCATCTTCACAATAAGATTGAGAGCGCGGACTCATCTCGGGTGCTGTTTAAAATAACTACAGAGTTGTTGGGTGGTGCAGGTAAACCTGTATTACCTTGTTCCATTCCACCTGCCGACCTCCCTGACTCCTTTAATCAATTTTTCACAGACAGGATCAGGAAAATTAGGGAAGACCTAGACTATCAAACAAGCCTACCCCACAATGATCCAGCCTTCCAGGGTTCCCACCTCAGTGAGTTTCACTCAGTATCTGAAGCATCTGTTAAGGAAATCATTAGTAAGAGGCCTAAAACGTCTTGCGAACTCGATCCCATCCCTGTCTCCCTCTTCAACGATTGTATCAACGAACTAATACCTTTGATCACTACGATGATGAATGCTTCATTAGCTACAGGTATTGTGCCTCAATCGATGAAACATGCACTGGTTAAGCCCCTCTTATAGAAGCCTAGCCTCGACCCTGAGTGCTTAAAAAACTATCGGCCTGTATCCAACCTTCCATTCTTTTCGAAGGCCTTGGGGCGTATTGTGCTAAAACAGTTATTGTCTCACCTGGAGCAGCACAGCCTCTTGGAGCAGTTTCAGTCCGCCTATCGAAAGAGTCATAGCACGGAGACGGCATTGGTTAGGGTTGTCAACGACCTACTATGCACATCGGACTCAGGTCATGTGTCTATTCTGGCAATGCTAGACCTGTCTGCCGCTTTTGACACTCTTGACCATGAGATCCTGATCGAAAGGTTTGCAACCACATTCGGCTGTTCGGGTTATGTTCTTCGTTGGTTTAGGTCATACTTGTCTGAGCGCACTCAAAGTGTTGCTATAGATGAAATATGGAGTGCCCCAGGGATCTGTTCTAGGACCAGTGATGTTTGCTATGTACGTGCATCCACTCGGCCAGGTAATCAAACCGTTTGAAATTTCGTATCACTTTTACGCCGATGACTCGCAACTGTACGATCATGCGGTCCCTCTTGAGGCCCCTCGTTTACTGCAAAGGTCAGTTGTGCAATCGCCAACGTCTATTCGTGGTTGAGGAAAAACGGGTTTAAAATGAATGAGGAAAAAACGGAGATAATCAGAATTGGAACCAAGAGAAATTTGGCCAAATTCACTGGTCCAGAATCTATCACCGTGATAAACTGCCAGGTGCCATTTGTTAACAAAGTGAAGAATCTTGGTGTTCTATTGGATCCCACGCTGTCTTTCGACCATCATATATCTAATCTGTGCAGAGGTCTATATCTACAGCGTAGACTCGGCCAAATACGACCCTATTTTTCCACGGATTCTGCAAAGACACTGGCAGTCGCCCTGATACTCTTGCGTATCGACTATTGTAACGCCCTGCTAGCCGGCCTGCCCGAAGACAAAATTGCCAGGCTACAGCGAATACAGAACAGTACTGCGCATTTGGTTATGCGCAAGTCAAAACGAGACTCGGCAACTGCCCTTCTACGCTCACTGCACTGGCTCCCAGTGAAAGCAAGAATTGATTTTAAAATTGCATCACTTTGCCACCAGTGTTTAAACAATAACAGAATGCCATCATACCTCAGTGAACTAATTTCAGCATATGCGTCGCAAAGAGACCTGCGTTCAGGAGACTCATCTCTACTGGTTGTGCCGTGTTTCTCGCTGAAGACATGTGGTATGAGAGCCTTCTCATCATTTAGCCCGAAGGTATGGAACTCGCTCCCCATCAAGCTCAGACAAACCGCCTGCTATGACACCTTCAGAAAGAGCTTAAAGACTCACTATTTTAAGATTCACCTTTAGAAATCAGTTCTTTCGTTTTATTTTCGTCTAGTTTTGTATAACCCTAGTCATTATACGTTATTACCTGTAGGTATGTTTTTTGACGCGCTTTGAGCCTACATTATGTTTGTTGATAGCGCTTTATAAATACTATTATTATTATTATTATTATTTTTAGTAATTTTGCTTCCAATTTATTAAAACAATGTTTTTTAAGTTCCCTGAATATTTTCTCTTTGTAAAATTGTATAGGTACTTGTATAGATCTGACTGCTGATACACACAACGATGACGTGATAGATCTTACCACAAGTAATTCAATTATCGAATCACCTATTGTGGTAAGTCACAAACTGTTGTGTTTTTTAACTGTTTAATAATGGAAAAGTTGAAACAAAAAGTGTAACAAAACTTAATTTTTCCGTGTGACTGTCAAAACAACTAATTCAAAATAGCGATTGTTTCAAAACAGCGACCACATGATAGCGATTGTAATAAAACAGTGATTGTCATAACATAACATAACAGCGACTGCTCATTAAATAAATTTCAAGCCAAAAGGAAGAGGGCTAATTAAAAATTATAGTCCTGCTCACTAATTGTGCGCTGACGGCAAATCACTGAGTAGGAAGAAATTAAGGAGAAAAGTTATTTTTAGTGCTTACTATTTAGTCTGGCACCAGACTAGCATCACATTATATTATATGAGAAAATACTGTATATACTCGCGTATAAGTCGCACTGGTGAATCCAGGATAAGTCGCACCCCTAGTTGAAGATTATTTTTCTTATCTGTTGTCATTGACCCGCGTATAAGTCGCACCCTGACTTTCAGGGGTTACACTGCCTTTTAACTTCTCCAAAATGCATACCTTTGAAACATACAAGTTACTAAATATTCACCCTTATTGGGAAGCTTTCCTTAAAAATGGTTTCAATAATCAAATAAAGGAAGCACTTCATTTATTTTAAACAACCGATCAATACAGCCATTAGTCATATGAGAAAGTAAGGTAGCCGATCTGTTTCTTCATGTAAGTCCCTGTCCTTACTCAAGTTTCTATCCCATTTTGTGGCACTATAGGGGGCAGACACAAAAAAATCTTTTGAAGTGACGGCTTTCTAGACTTGTGTCTAGATAGAACTGCGCCGGTATCAACGAGCGCTATACACGTGTCCATATTAACATTAACATTGTTTGTAATGATTTCAAAGCGACTGTGTGGCTGACAATAAGCTTTTTTTTTTTTTTTAAATCTTACATTCTACTAATGAAAAGTAAAACACATTTTACGCATTATTTCCAGATAGATAAAAAAAAAAATGCCTGTGTCGATCGGCCGACGATCATTGTTCTGGAGACCTTGCTTAGACATGGCGCGGTTTTCTCGGAATGCTAAACACTGCCTTTTTAGTAGACTATATAGTTTATAGGTCTAAGCCATAGGTTCTAAATAAAACGCTTATACCTACATTTTAGGCTAGACGGATTTTTACACATTTATGATTCTTTCCATACTGTAATTTGCATTCAATAGGCCTAAGAAAAATGCCGCCTTAAGCTTATGCTATGTTTCGGCAATACAAAAGTTAAAAAGAAACAAGAGTGGGGAAGGGGTCTGAAAAACCTATTTGTCAATTTCAGTTATATAAAGATAGTATAAAGTATATAGATAGTATATTTACACCTACGAAAGTTTTCTTAATATAAAATGTAGGCCTAGTATATCCTAGTAATTCTACATCACTACAGTCAACACTATGGGTTCTGTAGGAAACTGTATGACAGAGTAGTGATGTTTTTCGGACTTTTCAAAAGCAGTGTCGGGTGTATAAGTCACACCCCTACTTTTTGTCAAAATTTTCGGTAAAAAAAAGTGAGACTTATATGCGGGTATATACCGTATATTGCGGATTTTCCGGAAATTTATAAAATAGTTGCGATTTATAAGGTCTCACAATAATGTGTTTTGTTAATTTCACAAAATATTTAGTTAATTCCATTAAAACGTTAATAAAATTATTTTTTCCTAGTTTGGTTTGTTAACAGTACAAAAAGGGAGGGTCTTAAAAGTCAAAATGCCAAGTTGATTATGTCTCCCTTGTGTAGTCGCTCAAATGGTAGTCGCTGTTTTGCCCAGTCGCTCTTGTGTAGTCGCTGTTTTGATCGTCGCTATCCTGCCCGGATGCCGTATTTTATGATGGTACCCTATGTCATAATAAAACTATTAGTGTGGTTTGATATATAACTTAAATTAAAAATATGTTTTCTAACTATGTGTACAATTTCTTTAAATGTAATTATGACATTGATGTGAAGTCTTCAGCTGTTAAGTGTATGGTATCCATGAATCTAAGATAGCCAATAGGACCATAAAGTACAAAACTTGATGAAGCTAAAATATATGAACATAGCTGCGTAATTGTGTATAAATTAAATCTTTGGGTTCTTAAAAAACATTCACAAACATTAAAAGAAAAGTGGGACTACTAAATACATTACCATGCATTGATTGTGTGCGTGAATGTCTATTTTTAGAAGTATATTTCTATGCTGATTAAAAATAATTCTTTTATATTGTTTAAAAAAATGCTGAAGGACAAAACATCTGTAATCAAGACAAATTTCCATTTGTTTGGATCAATAAAGAAATTTTATCCTTTATCTTAAGACATTTTACATATATCAGTAGAAATTGTGATTTTTTCGTGTTGAAAAGATGGAATTGAAAAATTATTTTAGAGTAAGAACCCTCAAGATGTTAAAATGCTATCTCACATTAGTTAGACCTATACTAGAATATGCATCTTCTGTATAGATGTGACAAAGTGTATGCTATTGGCAATGTAATTAATTAGTACCCAATATAGTGAATTAGCCACTTGAGTAATGTTACGAAATAGAGTTCATAATAATAATAATCTTCTTAAACTTTTATTATTAAAATGTATTACGAATCGCGAATGCACCGTCAGAAGAATTATAGGTCGCTCAATGAACGCCTCCCTAGATAATATATTTAATAAATTCTCCCGTAGCGCCTTTGGGCGTGGTACTGAATTAAAAACTACGATTTTGTAATTGTTGACTAGTTTGATATTGAATATTTTATTCTTTATTTTCAATTGCGTCATTCATAGTCAATGCTTCCGGAGGAGATCGAATCCCCTAAAGTAGTAAATATTTGACTTGTATTTAAACCAAAAGCTCCCCAGAAGCTTTCTCTTTTCATAATTGATTTGCTAGGGTCACCACGTCGTTAGTACTTTGAAAAATATCACCTTGTTTACTATGTGACTCTATTTCTTAAACTGGATTATGTGTTATTTCTATTTAGCCTCTAGTCATTCCTTTATACAGGAATATCTTCGAACTAGCCAATGGAATGGATTTATTCATACCATTTGAATGCGCATGTTTATTTAATCAAGTTAATATTCTTGTGTAATATTTTCTCTCTGATTATTCTGTATGTCACGGTTCTGGACGCAACCATGACTCATTAGCACTAACGTAGATAGATAGTGGAACGTAAGATCATAGATTAGCGCAAGTTTAGGATAGAAAGGAGGAGAGTAGTCTGACGCCATAAAACATCTCTATCTCACGCTACTGTAACTCTCAACACCTTTCCCCAATCTTCACTACATTCTTTTATTTCACAATTCAGAGATTACTAACTAAATGCTGCCGAAATGATACTGAATCTTGGATGAATGAGAGTGTATGTAAAACCTAATGTATATATTTTGATTATGCTTTCGATTATTAATTCATGTTGTTATTTTAATTTGGTTTATACAGATATCATGTCAGTAACTATTAATCCCCATTGCTAATTCAAAATACATGTATATAGGCATTACGTCATTGTCTTAAAAACTCGACCCCCCGCTTAACCCCCACCTGTACACCCCCCCCCTTCCGCGCTCTCCCCGCCACCCACTTATCTCCCCTCCACCTACCCAACTCGTAGCGGCATGTTAGTTAATCCCCTTGATTCGCTGACCAGCGAAACTGTTTTCGCACATGTGTAACACCTCTCGCGGAAGCCTGACCACGAACCACTTGACATAGTGATGTCAAGCCCCCTGTAAGAAAGATGAACCATTTCCCCCTCTCCTTTGTTCCCCGTACACCTCGACCCACCCCCCTCAGCACCCCTACCACCCGCGGGTTGTTGGCGGTATTAATTGTTTCATCGAACCCCCCCTTTTTTCTCTCTAGTCATTCCTTTATACAGGAATATCTTCGAACTAGCCAATCGGAATCCTATCTAAATCTAAATTAATAGAATTAGCCAACCAGATTGAGGTAGACCATGTGATTTAAAGTGGCAAGAACTCTAGGAGTCAGTTCTGGTTTGATGTTCGGCCTGTAAGCTATCTGGACATCTTCGACTCACATTATTAGACCCCCCCCCCCCTGCATGTTTTAGACTCTAGTAATAGATTTTCCCACAGTGTAGTTGTGTACCTTAATGATAAATTACATGACATTACCATACACCAAGAGCTAGCTATTACTGTGTCAATTCATATATATTTCACCATTGGACTATTGAATGAAAATAAACATCATAACCGTCACCAGAGATTTGCTTGTATACCACTTAGAACTGTCTGTTTGTGTACGTTATACCATCTAACGAGCCAGGAGAGACTTAATCATTATTCCAGGGCGATTACTGTGTCGGCACAAGATATCCCTACGACAACAAGCCACCACTACCCCCAATAATCCACAACCCCACACCCTCAACAGTCCCCCTTATGACACTGTACATTTATGTATATATGGAAGATATCACCATCATTCAGTTATTTGGAATTAATAAAAAATTTTCATTGTTTATTTAACTCCTGGATTATTAATTTCTTTGAATTCAACCTTGTGTATAGCCCATATTAACTTTATGTAATTATCACTATACGTCAACATTTACACGTTTACAACTGCCAAGGGCCATTATTTACTTGTGTTGAACTAAAATAAATTCTACACTACTTGTTACTCATGTCGACTCACCCATGGAGCAGAACTTGGACCAACCCTTAGACATAATAATTTAATAATCAACATAATTTACTAATGCTGTAATATTCAGAAGGAACAATACTTTAAATGATCGGATAACAGCATAATTGAGCTGTTTTCATATATATTGGGGGCTCTGAGCTAATTACTTCATATACAATAACAACAGCTTAGTAAAGTCATCTATTTCATCAATAATGAACAATTTAATGAACTGGCTGGTCTACACTATTATCTAGAACATTACGTTTAAAAGGATCTAACCAGGACAATAAATAATATCTATAATTCAGTATATACAACAGTGCTGATGACCACTGGTATATTACTGAAGCAACATCAAAGAGCTGATTGATAAGTCATTAATTATAACGTTGATGGTCAGTGATGTTGTAATAATCAAAGTAGACCCCGTCTAATTGGCAGGCTACCTAATAGTAAAAACACCATTTGCGCTATAAATTGACCGAATTGTGTGTGCGAGTCGGGGTACTCCCTACCACCTTCTTAATGAGAAGGGTAGACGCCATGTCCCTTTGAGTCTAGTGTTTATCTAAAGTCTCTTTGATCATTAGCAACACCTACGACTGAGGAGAGCACAAGTCGTCGATGTTTGAATATAATGCCCATTGCTAAGTCAAGAGCTTGCTTTTGCTTTGATAAGGGATATGGAAGGTGTGCCAGTCCAGTAGGCTACAGGGGGGGGGGGGAGAAGGAGAGTGACATTCCCCGACTTACCGGCCACCTTGAAATAACCAATCCCACCCCTACTACCCACTCACCCCCTACTACCCACTCACCCCTACTACCCACTCACCCCTACTACCCACTCACCCCCTACTACCCACTCACCCCTACTACCCACTCATCCCTACTACCCACTCACCCCTACTACCCACTCACCCCTACTACCCACTCACCCCTACTACCCACTCACCCCCTACTACCCACTCACCCCTACTACCCACTCATCCCTACTACCCACTCACCCCTACTACCCACTCACCCCTACTACCCACTCACCCCTACTACCCACTCACCCCTACTACCCACTCACCCCTACTACCCACTCACCCCCTACTACCCACTCACCCCTACTACCCACTCACCCCTACTACCCACTCACCCCTACTACCCACTCACCCCTACTACCCACTCACCCCCTACTACCCACTCACCCCTACTACCCACTCACCCCTACTACCCACTCACCCCTACTACCCACTCACCCCTACTACCCACTCACCCCTACTACCCACTCATTCCTACTACCCACTCACCCCTACTACCCACTCACCCCTACTACCCACTCATCCCTACTACCCACTCACCCCTACTACCCACTCACCCCTACTACCCACTCACCCCTACTACCCACTCACCCCTACTACCCACTCACCCCCTACTACCCACTCACCCCTACTACCCACTCACCCCTACTACCCACTCACCCCTACTACCCACTCACCCCTACTACCCACTCACCCCTACTACCCACTCACCCCTACTACCCACTCATTCCTACTACCCACATTGTCAAAATCACCTGATTGCTGATATCAGCACAGGACTTGGAGTTTCATTGGTTAAGCTGGGCGGACCTTTTCCTTAATCCCGCCCTTCTGATTAAGTCTACATGTCATATTCTGGGGAATTATTCCACTAAAGAAAGTCAGACACGACGGACCTGGGAATATGCTCTATGTACCCGTGATGAAATTCCTTTTGGACTTCTAAACTGTGTCAAATTATATCAGCTGTTATTACACCTTTAAGGAGTCAATTGTGTTCAAGTGGACTGTGTGATAATGATAGGATAAATTCTTAATCGGTGAATATACACTACTGTAAGTTTGGCCACTTTTTTTCATTCAAAATAGTGGCCGCCATATTGGTTTTCCTGTTACATAAAACAGAGGTACTGCGTAAGATGAGCTATAAGATAATTGCTAGTGAGCTCATTCTAAAGTGAAGTCACATTTACATCATATTAAGAATTACATCAAACACTGCATGAAACGCCAAAAAACTGCGTCCTTGGCATAACCATAATACATCAATAAACTGAGATATTTGATTTACACCAGGCATCGTTTGTGAATCATTTTCATGGTGTGTATATAGTATGTGCTAAGATATATTGGTGGTGTATGTAGTATGTGCTAAGATATATTGGTGGTGTATGTAGTATGTGCTAAGATATATTGGTGGTGTATGTAGTATGTGCTAAGATATATTGGTGGTGTATGTAGTATGTGCTAAGATATATTGGTGGTGTATGTAGTATGTGCTAAGATATATTGGTGGTGTATGTAGTATGTGATAAGATATATTGGTGGTGTGTGTAGTATGTGCTAAGATATATTGGTGGTGTATGTAGTATGTGCTAAGATATATTGGTGGTGTATGTAGTATGTGCTAAGATATATTGGTGGTGTATGTAGTATGTGCTAAGATATATTGGTGGTGTATGTAGTATGTGATAAGATATATTGGTGGTGTGTGTAGTATGTGCTAAGATATATTGGTGGTGTGTGTAGTATGTGCTAATATATATTGGTGGTGTATGTAGTATGTGCTAAGATATATTGGTGGTGTATGTAGTATGTGCTAAGATATATTGGTGATATAGCTGTTTTCATGGTGTGTATGTAGTATGGTAATGGTAATTTATATAGCGCTTCTATCCATGCTATATTAGCATGCTCAGTGCGCTCTAGAAGACTATTAATCTGTGAGAGGTTTCACTGCTGCCGGTTAAGCGCATGTGATAACAACTCAATATTAACGTCATCTAGTCCCAAAACTCCTGTAGGGCGACAGGGATCTGCCGGTGGCGGGGCTCGAACCCGCGACGTGTCAAGTGGTTTTTTGGTTGACAGTCTGGTGAGCTAACCGCTAGGCCAGCCGGCTAAGATATATTGGTGATAAAGCAGTTTTCATGGTGTGTATGTTGTATGTGCTAAGATATATTGGTGATAAAGCTGTTTTCATGGTGTGTATGTAGTATGTGCTAAGATATATTGGTGATAAAGCTGTTTTCATGGTGTTTATGTAGTATGTGCTAAGATATATAGGTGATAAAGCTGTTTTCCGTCAAATACAAATATCGGGCATCGAATCCAATAATGCTGAAGCGGCTATCACGCCCATAGACAAACAAGCCAATAGTGTTGTACAGGCATAAGTGACCATTGACAAGTCCTAATTAGGCGTGACCTTTTCACACGGAAGAGGTCACATGCTTCTGGTTCTATTTTTAAATTAGTAAACAAAAAAAGCATGCTTTTGCTGGTGTTTGACAATTGATTTCAACCTCGACAGCCAGTTCTAGTCTTTTAGAATTATACAAAGGATACAAGATTAGTTATGAGGAATCCATTTTTAACATCAAAAATTAGTAGGCGATAATTAATACTGAAGGGTTAGTCGCATAAGGTTAAATTTATATTTCTTTACAAAATAAATTAGTCATGAGTTGCGTTTCTTGGTTATTAAAAAACACAATGTGTAGATTCATAAAAACAAATAACGAAAATTCTTTTCCATTAAGCAATAAGTTTGATATTATAAAAAGGTGACATTTCATTTTTGACTTTCACAATACATCGATTTCTAATCTCATACAGCTTTTGGTACAATCAGTAACACGTTTTTTTAATAAAATGATCGAATAAGACCGGAAATGTCTTTCGTTGCGACCTTTTATGCATGCATATAATTTGTTAAGACTTGTCAATAGGGACAGTACCATTGCCTGGAGCCTTTCACTGTCAATTTAGCGCGCAACATTGTGCACCTTGCTAGCCACACCATCCCACAACGTTAAGTTAGGAACCAATAATCTAAAGAAAACTTTTGAAAATTATAACAGATTCAGAAAAGAGCTGCAAGGTTCATTACTAGCAAATATTCACAACTGAGAGTAACACCAATAGTTAAATCACTAAACCTAGAAATACTAGAGGACAGAAAGGCAAAGAGTAAAGTAGTAATAATACATAAGGTATTAAATTATAACTTAGAAATACAACACAATAACAATCTGTTACAATGCTCAGATAAACATAAAGACAAAAATACTGTTCAAATGCATAAAAGTACTAATTCTTCCAGAGTGGCATATGGGCATGGAAAGGGTTGCCTGAACAAACCAGGAAAACCAGTAACTTAACATCATTTAAAACACTAATCAAAATGCAAGACTAGACTTAGACCACGGATGAGCATAGGACGCAATAATCTTCTTTATAGAAGGAACGTCTGTAACTGTAATATACAAGATAAAATAAGAATCCTGAATTTTATTTCTAAAACTCATATATTTATCATGTGTTAGTGTTAGTGTGTTTTTTTTAAGTGACTACCCTGAATACATTTTTTTGAAAACATGTTAGCCAGTAAGAAATAATAGTAATAGTTTTCCTTTATAGGTGTTACAGTCTTGTTGGTAGTACTACTCTGCCTTTCAACTGGTGACCGGTGGTAGCACTGGATCGGTTGACTGCAGTAGCTTGTTGTCCAGAGGGAAGCCTTTACTAGCGACAATATTTATATATTCTACTCAAACTCCAACATACAATCAAGGCAACGAGGTGGTTATAATAATAACAAGTCTCTTTATTTTTATCAAGAAAAGACAGAGACACACTCGTTCCTCTTTTCTCTGGCTCTTACCCGCGCGCGTTCTCCCTCACTCTTTCTCTCACAGAATTTAATAGCTCTCCCTGAACATATCGGAGAGCATTACGTCACGCACACTTACATCCCTAGAACAGGTTAGCTAAACGCCAAGTAAAATGGTACAATTGTAATTGTACCCGATGTTTAAACACAGATTAAAAATATGTAGCATATTTTTAAAATTATAAAATTTACATACATAATGAGCACACGTACTGATTGTATAATTTCAATAATAATAGGAATACAAATACTTTAAATGAATTAAATATTTGAAATTTACTATATTGAACAGTATCAAAATGCATCAGTTAAGTAAGGATTATAAGAATTTATAACAAAGTAATATGCCTTGTAAAATTATTTAACAACTGCATGATTATCTCTGAATAAGGCCCTCAAATTGTGTCTATTGGTTTTACCAAAAAGTTCACTATTTATATTAAAAAGAACATAAAACACAATACGACCAGAGCACAGTTTTAGAATTAAGACTAAACAAACCCATTGTATAAAGGTCATTAATGATTAGTAAAAACCAAGTTTAACCAAAACAGAATGATGGGGATGAACTGGCCTTTTAGTTAATCAAAGACTTTATCAAACATTAACAGTTTTAACAAGAAAAATACCAAAGTTTCTACATATTTAACTAGTATCTTTCTTGCCAATTTTGGTACAATATTTGAATTTACCGCTAGCTGTACAAGCCAGGTACGATCGTGCAGCGTGGTCTAAAAATAACCTTTAACTGGGTCAACCTATATCGTATTGTTCTCCCCCTTCTGTAAGCCTGTATCAAAACATACTACCGACTTATAGCTTTTCGGCTAATAACTTGTAACAATAGGTTTTTAGAGAAGTTAAATGTTTGAAATACAAGGAGATGATAAAATTGGTCTAAACAAACTTGTTAATTCTGCAATTTATTTAAACAAAAACTTTTTTTTTGTGTTTACAGAGACTAACTCCAGCAGACAATGTTGGTATGTACTGAACATCTGTATTTTTTTTTATAAAACTATTTGAACTTATAGTTTAAGTGTTTTGTTTAATGTCTTTAACTCTTTCTTTCTGGAATTATTTCCCCTATTCTGACGGAATTATCCTTTTTGTTCTTTTTGTCATTACTATTGCTATCTTCAAATCTTAATAACTCCTTTGACAATATCATATTTGGTATTGCATTAAAGGAAACTAAAAGTTCCTTAAAGAGAATATAAAATCGTGTGTAACTTGTATTTTAAAAAAAATAATCTTTAAAACAAAAATATAAAAAAAAATTACTAGTCTCAAATAATACAAATTCCAATTCTCACTCCAAAAGTAAATTCATTCCCAAATTAATTAACTACATTGTTTTCCTAAAATATATACCCTTTTTCACTATTAAAAACAACTATTTCTTTCAAAATATAAAGCACGTTTTTATCATTTATGATCACTACATTCGCCCTGCACGGGTGAAATACAAATCCATAAAACTGCATTGGCACGATGTAAACACAAATCCGGATGTTATTCAAAGGGAAATCATTCTAGATATATGTAAAAGTAAAATAAAAAGAATAGCGCTGAAAATAAACAAAATAAACATATTTTAACAAATTGACGCTGGCATCGTCGATCTGGCAAAATAGCCGCTTTAAAATTTACGCTGGGATCGTCGATCCGGAGAGAAAGAGTTTAATTATAAAAATGGAAACTAATGATGTTACCTTTGGTATTGGTTCAAATTGTTAACACTTGATGTAAATTGTTTATTATAAAGCTATGTGCTTTTGAGCCCTTTATTTTTTAAATTATATATGATTTACATACTGTTAAGGTAAGATGTTGTTTTTATAACTCTAATGTCTATTTTTATCATGTCTAATTATGACCAACACTCAAGAAACTACACTTTATAATGATGAATAATGATGAAATAGTTTTTTTTAATTACTTTATAATGATGAATAATGATGAAATAGTTTTTTTTTAAATTATTTTTTCTTTTTAATCTAGGACCAGTTAGAAGACGGGGAAGTGGTAGGCGTGGTAGAAGGCGGAGTAACACACCTCGAACCAATATTACTCCACCTGAAGTACATGTTCTTCATTCTGATGAAAGCAACGATGAACTTCCAGATGTTCCATTCTATCTTTCCAGAGAAGCGTAAGCTCATTTTATACGTAAGCATAAGTCATCCAGTTGCAAATGGCGCCAACATTTATATATGTGTAAAAGCGGAGCTATTTGTCAGGTAAAAGACCAGATGTAAAAAAACAAACAAGACCATTCTTTTATCTTAGAATGGATTGTCTGTATCTCATTGATTTCATTGTTTTGGGCTACCAACCAAGTTCTGCAATGGATTAAGTTCTTAACCTCAGGTACCACTGTAGTTGTTTTATACACAAAGTTAAATTTACAATCATTAAGTCTAAGATATACAATTATGCCACACTTTTTATAGGTGCTGCCGCAACTGGGGCAACCCAGTGTGAGTACTTTCATCTCAGTGGCCAGTCTTAGGTTTTCCAATGGTCAACTTTAGAAAAATCTTCAAAGGTGGTCTACGTCAGAAGAGGATTGGGGTGAACAATGTGTTACCACCTGGTGCTGTTTCTCAAGAAGAGGGGGGACTTCCGTTTAGAGGAAGTTATTGTTTAGCTCAGGGCTCCCATGAAAATTTGTAGTGTCAATAAAAGATATGTGATGCAACCCTACAGAATGTTACTAAATTCGGCAAAACAAGATATTTAGTTTAAGGTGTTTAATAAAGGCTAATTCATTTATCTATACAGTGGAGAAAAAAATTCTAAAATCGATTGATTTGTTCAAAAGTTATTTAAAATTATATAAGTAAAGGTAAAGAAAGTCGTTTGGAGAAAAATGAAAAAGAAAACATTATCGATTTTTAATAGTTTAGCATTGTAACAGATAAGTAAATATTTCCAGGATGAACAAATTACAAATATTAACCAATCGCCATGAAATTAGGCAATAATTGCATAATGAGTCGATACACAAGCCATTGAAAATTTAAAGAGTTTAAAGAATATTTATTTGACTTTTAAACAATTTTATCTTTAGAAGATATTTCGTTTGATTTTATACAAAAGCTGTATAAAAACACATTTTTTTTAAACTTGCAAAAAGTATTTTAGTTTGAAAATTTTACAGCTATAAGTTAAGGCATACAACATTACAAAGCAATAATAATCTTAAAAATGACCTAGGACTCATTTTACACATTATTTTGCATTTATTGAAAAATCAATTTTACTTACTTTCGTACCGGTTCGTGGGGTCGCATCACATATGTTGACAGAGTCTGTCTTCTTATCTCATCTTATCTCAATGTGCCTCGTGATTTTCCCAAGCTGGCATTAAAGACAGATGTCCTCTTACAGTGGCCATCAAAGCCCATTTGGATGTTTAAACAAACATGACAAGGCCCGAGCGATATTAGCCTCCCAGACGAAGTTGACTCTTTGTATCGTAGCAAACAATTGTTACAGACTGTAAACATGATTGGAATGCATTGTTGAAGTGAAATGTATGATTAAATAACAGTGACCAATTACTTTTAATTGTTGACTTCATCAAACCTGGCTACACCATGGCATGAGAAAGGGTTTCTAGGCACATACAGATTTATAAACTATACATGTTGATAAAATTAATAGTCCAAATTGTTGAAATGTTTTATTTATTTCAGTGTGACTGCTAATGAAAGTCTGTTAAAGTCTCCACAAGGTGTAAAAATTTCATGCCCAATTTGTCTGGATGATGTTAATCAGGTTAGTGTCAACTTTTATTGGACAAATAATTGAGATTTGAAATCTGTCAAAGAGAATACAATGTTTCACCCCTTGTCATGTCTCAACTGCTGATCTCTGCCACTTAACTCAGGAATCATAATTGCTGACCTGCGAACATTTCAGATTTTATCAGTGTTTTTCAGGGTTTATTTACCCACTTAAAACTCCCAATTTTCAAGACATTTAAATTAGTTACTTTTTTCCCTTTATAAAATTAGAAACTGAGAATAATGAAAAGTAGGAAGTTGAATTTTTAGGTTATACCAATTTCATTTTGCATTTGTTACTGCGTCCATTACCTTATCAAGCTCAATCTAACCACAGAATAAAGGCCTTCTACTTTTATGGTTTCCAACATAACATTACTATTTTGATAGCCAAACTATGATGCTATGGGCTGTCCACTTTTATGTTTTCCACCATAACATTACTATTTTGATAGCCAAACTATGATGTTATGGGCTGTCCTATTTTATGGTTTCCAACATAACATTACTATTTTGATAGCCATACTATGATGTTATGGACTGTCCTATTTTATGGTTTCCAACATAACATTACTATTTTGATAGCCATACTATGATGTTATGGGCTGTCCTATTTTATGGTTTCCAACATAATATTAATATTTTGATAGCCATACTATGATGTTATGGGCTGTCCTATTTTATGGTTTCCAACATAACATTACTATTTTGATAGCCATACCAGACATGCCTACCGTTCCGCTTTTGGCGTATTTGTTCCGCTTTTTTATAAAAAAAAACACACTTTGTTACGCCGTTCCGCTTTTTACTAGTTTTGTTACGCCAAATGGAAAAGTTTGGGTTTTTCATGTATTGAAATAGCGCCTATGTCTAGGTTGATAAAACCATAGCACAAAATAGGTCACAATACTATAATATTATAGCTTGGGTTTTCTGGGTATTTTTAAAGAGGTCTCCTGGGCTTTTCTAACATATTTATCCGGTATTAACTCATTTGCTACTACTCAATGCGACCTACCCCCCTCCGTACTAATGCCTCCCAAAGCGGCAGCCACGTGTGTGACTAACCTATTGTCGTTTCTTGATTTTTCACCATGCGTTCTGGTTTTTTTTATGCTGCAAGCATGGCTTTTAAAAAGAAGGAATATAGTCTGTTTCGTTTATAATAACCGGATGTTTTTTATTAAGTTTAGTTTTTTTGCTCTGCGCTTTCAAAATACGGGTAGTTTTCACTGGCCTTTCGTCTTGTAATACTTTTTTTTTATAGCCTTCGCCTTTAATTTTTTACTTTATTAATCAATAGCTCTATACCTCCAAATATAACATTTAACAACAGTTCTGATAATAAGGATGCTGCAGATTTCGACTTAGATGAATTTCCATTACAACTCGATTTATGGGCTTGATTGCTTGATGATACTTTATCAGCAATTTTTCTGTACGAACCCTGTCTCTTGCAAATGTCCAAATTTGGCGATCGTAGGCTATTTGTAAAAAAAAATGACGGAGATGCGATCTTGTTGTTTTTTCCCGACAATGTCGGAAATGTTAGAAGCTATTCGACTAATGTAAATTCATATCACTGAACTTTATAGGGTTATATACTATATATTAAAATATCTAAGATGTGAAGTTTATATTTGGCTGTTAGTCCGTTATAAATTATTGGGAGCTAATTCACATAACAGAGGTATTTTTTAAAATAAGTTAGCCTTAATTAATTAAGGTATCTCAGGCCTGAGAATTGAGATAAACTATTTCATTAGATTTATTGGTCATTGACATTGGCCTAAGCCTAAAATTAAAACACTGACTAAAATAAAAAGAGTGAAAAAAACATCTGCACAATTATAATAATATTAAGTTAAAAAAAAGAAGTATCTTAATTTAAATCTGCTTTATCTCATTAGTTTTATATCAGTTACAAATAATATCTTTGTGTGCAATAGTAATTAAGTGTCAATATTTTTATGTCATAATTTTGGTGCCTTACTCTTTAACATTTTGCGGCTCAAGCCAGTTATGCCGCAAGACCACGAGCCGCATTTTGCGGCTCAGAAACCCTTATATTTTTATTTTTTCCAAATCCAATCCAAGATTTAGAAATAATAAACTAACTTCCTTGTTTTAAATCGTCTACTTCCAGATTCGTTCTTTTCAAATGTAAATATTAACTGGAAAACATGTTTTTTGTGTTTAAAAGTGATTTTTTTGCGATGTCTGGTTTAATTTTCCATTTTTTCCCCTTCTGTACTTGTGTTTAGTTTATTTTGTGTATCTTTGTTTTTTTTTAACAAAAATTAATGAAATTTGAAGTGAATGTTTCTAATAGAATTCTGAATAGGATCGCAAAGTTTCTTTTTTATTCGGATTATTATTTTCGGAGATATTAGACTGTAAGTTGAATATTTTTTATTTGTTTGTCTTTGTTTCTAAAACAACGTTCTTACTTTCACCTTAACTTTCACACTTATTCTAGAATTTAAAAATTTTCTATTAGCATATTGCAGATACGCTTTTATTTCTGCTTATTTTGATATGTAACACTTAAGGCTTCATTCATAACAAAAGCTGTAAAAAAAACTTTGATTGTATTGGGCCTTTGTAATAAAAAATGGTCATGAAAATGGGCTGGCCATACGGGAGAAAATGCCATGGTGGCTATTGAGTTAAATTCAGCAAAAGTTATAAAAATCCGCGACAAAACAAAATCTGGTCAACAGTCTTAAAATATTGTCAGCCAATGAAAATACTCTCAAGAAAAATGTAAGGTACCCAGGTATGTACTTAGCCTGCCTCTACTTTTTCTGTCCTATCCCCACAGTGTGGACAGCACATGACCAATTCTATCATTTGATAAATTTGCACTAGATTGAGTTGTCACTAGTACCAAACATTTAAATTCCCTTTTTTTGTTTACCCTTGCAGTTTAAAGGTTTTAAGCCACTGAATTTACCCATTGTGTTTAGCAGTAAATTAATAAACCATGGGTACAAAACATTTCTGTTTTGTAGATAATAATAATGGTGCTTATATAGCGCAAATCCCGTTGGTGATAAACATCTTAACTAACTAAAAATGTACATTTTATATTGGGATGCTAAAAGCTTCAAACTAATTAATTAAAATGTACATAAGAATAGTATAAATTAGTATAGTAGCCAAATAAAACAAGGGAGGTAACATAGATAATTTTAACCCTGATAAGTCAGCTTCAGTTGTTCTTCTTTGTTACTCAGATTTTTTCTCTTAAAAGTTCGCCATTTTCTTTCATTGTTGTCCAATTTTGATTAATGATATACAAATGGAATCCTCTCATTAACACTTTAAAGCCTTTATTTTTTTTCACGTTTGCCTGAATTATTTTCACTATGATTTTTTTTTACTGGGTAGTATTAGAAAATATTTTTTTCTCTAATATTGAAAAACAATTACTGTATGTATGTGGTATCATTGTGCAGGGAATCAAAATCCCCTTTTAGTAATATAAATATTTTGTTTTTTTATATTTTTATATTTCTGCAGTTTTTGTTAAAAATCTGACCTTTTATTTAAAGACACCAAAATACGACAAACAAAAACAGAATAAAAACATTCTTATTTATAAAATTCAACAAACACCATTTTGTAATTATGTTAAATCAAAAGAAAATTTATTAACCTTTAAAATGATACTAAATATGTATGGTTTCTTTTTGTTAATTATAAATATTTCCTTTTGAAATGGCCAAAGGGTAGGCTATATTAGAATTTTACAATGGGGCTATCAGCTTATCGATCAGCTGATTGTGGCGCAGTTGATGATAGAGAAATGAGTAGGCATGCATCATTATTTTCCCTGTTAGCTTCACTACAGTCATCTTCAGTTTCCGAACGACTAGTTAAAATTAAATCGTCATCACTATGGTCTAATTCATTGTCTAAAAAAGAATTTAAAAGTGCCCTGTAGGCCTATGGCTCTCCGTCAAAGCGTTAGTTCTCCTCATCGTGTTTACACTAAAAATGGCTTAAAGTAAATAAAATTAGAGCTACTTCACTTGGTTTTTCATCCGGGAATGTGTATTAATGAAAAAAATCCGTATAAACTTTGTGTGTTCCGAGCTTTTAGGGTCTAAGCGTACGTACACACAAGGAACGATTCACTTGTCATTTTGGGCTTTTTCGCACAATCCAATTGACGATTCAATCGTCGTATGGGTTTTTACAGGGTTCTCACACAGTCTGGAAATGTATGGAGTTTAAAAAAATCAAATCAAGGCCTGGACAACCTTGAACATTGGCCTTTTGGCCTGGAAAAATAGCCTGTCAGCCTGGAAATTTATTATACAAAATTTTATTATAAAAAATCAAGGTCAGACAATCCCATTTTTATAAGTCATAAACACCCACTGCCTGAGCCTTAGATTAATACCTCATTCACGTCATATTTAGGTCACTTAGGGGGAGGCGGCATCTGACCATTTTCCAAATATGTGTTTGGTTAAATCTGCCAACTAGCTTGGCCCATATTCGTAATTTTATAGAAACAATTTTCTTGTAAATAACAATGAAGTACGGTATATTTTTTTGTTTTTATTATGTCCTATGTCATTGTAAATCTTAGGGCTTAAGGACAGTAATCAAGTTATTAAATTCAAATCTCACATAAAATACGTCTTGACTTATTACTTAGGCTTAGGGCAACTTACATTTCTTTAAGCCTAGACTAGTATAAATTGATACAGATCTGATACCAAGTTTGCAGCCTTAACTGCTGGTGACGGTCTGTTCCAGTTAGCATGGACATGGGATCTTTTTGGGAAAGTGATATGATGGAAACTGGTTGGGGGGGGGGGGGATGAAGGGAGCTAGGCATATGTAATATTTTAAAGAGTTAATATCCTTCTATTGGTAAATAGCACAATTGTTAACATTTATTTTGAAAATTTCAAGTCATATACTTAACTATGTCTAACCACAAAAAAGATAATAGGACTATAAAGAAATAAAAGGCCCTCTTCTTTTTAAAATAAAAAAATAATTAAAGAGTAGTATTTCATAAGACCAATGATCTTTAACATCTCTACATAAGTACTTAACAATATAGAGTTTTCATGAATAATAGTTTCTGTCACAATCTGATCTACTAATTAGCTAGAAATTAATTCGTCACAATCTGATCTACTAATTAGCTAGAAATTAATTCGTCACAATCTGATCTAATAATTAGCTAGAAATTAATTCGTCTGTTCTATTTGTGATGAGCTCTTTTATTATTTTGTCCCTATTTTATTGAAAATATTATTTTATTTTATACTACTCTCCTTTGTTTACTTGTTTAACTTTATTATTATTGTAAACAGTTTTTATAGCAATATTTCATGGGTATATTTCGGGATCATTACTTAAAAGAGGACTTCAAAATTGTGTATGTTATCATGGACATGGAAAAAAAATAAAAAATTGATGCAAATGTTAGAAGGATTGACAGAACGGAGACTTTGAAACATTTTCATAATCAGATTGTTATTCTTGAATACTTCTTACTTTTTTTAGAGATCTATTTCCGTTTTAAAGTCAGCCAGCTTGGCAAAATTATTGAGAACCATTGTGTATCTTGCAAATTTTATGCATATGCCCCTAGCATTTTAGCAATATAGCGTGCGCATGAAAAATAGAACTTTCAATAAAATATCTGCTTTATTTGTCCAACAGATTCAACGCAGCAATAGACAAGTTGTATCTACCATCTGTGGCCATATTTTCTGCAATGTTTGCATCAAAGCTGCTATTGCCTCACAGAGTGTTTGCCCTTCCTGCAGAAAGAGACTAACCATACGCAGTATTCATCCTTTGTTTTTATAGCATTTATCTCCATCGATCAGATACTGCAACCTTGATAGTGTAATAAGCCACAGACTGAGGATGTTTGTAAACATTTTGTATATATTTACATTTTTTTCTGGTAATTCAAAACTAATGTCTAACAAGCATACTAACAAAATGTAGTTTTATATACTTCCTTTATTTCCATTTTCTTATTTTGTTGTTTCTTTTAGGCGTTAGTTATAAAGTTTTTATTTTGTCTTAGAATGGAAGTAATGTATACTCCTTAAAATATAGTCATGTTATGTATGCAGTCTGTATGCTGCAGTTTACTCAAATGTAATCAAACTTTATGAACCAAAATGGTGCATACTAATTTTAAATGTTTATTTATTTTGTAAATTTTAATTTTACTAATAGTATGGACACTTTTTTTTTAAATATCAGTAAAAATGTGTACATAAATCTGATTTAACCATAGACTATAATACACATGGACCGCTTGCTTTAGTATTTCTGTTAAATGATGACCCGAATGACTTCTTTTCGTAATTCCAGATTCCCTTGTGCAATTGTATTTCCGTTTTATTTAATGGCTATGATTTTATAAATGAAAAATTAAAATTGAAAGTGGTATACAGCGGAAATATTTAGATGAACCTAGGAGCGTAGAAGTCATTTAAGCTCTAAAAATTGAGCAAGCAGTCCATCTTTTTATAATCTACGATAATACAAGTAAACCATTCATTTAAATTTTTAAAAATGCGATTTACTAAAACGGAAGTGTACATTGCACAAGGGAATCGGGAAACTCAAAACAAAAAGATAATAGCAGAAAAAACTAAAGCAAGCTCATATTTTGCTTGTTTTTATAGTTTTGATGATATAATAAAAATGATGATATAATTTGTGGTGATGTTTTTATTTAACTGTGCTAGTTACTTTTTTTTAAATGTATGGATGTAAAAGTGTGTGTTTATTGTATTTGATTTTAATGGATAAAGGAAGTAACTTGAAAATATATTTTCATCAATTTCAAGTTTCAACTTAAAATGATAAATATGGACATCTTAACTTTTATAAAAGAAATGTTTATGGCCTTCCTTGAAGCTCTAACAGCTTGTAAATTGATGTAAATTGAATGAGGACTATGCAGAATTTTTTTCCGGTCACGTGATGATGTTTAGATAGATTTATAAACATGGAAGTGCTCATTCATTGTCCTGTAGTTGGATGCTCACATTCTGACTTAAAATCAACACGCAGTGAAGTTAAAATATGTTTTCATCTATTTTCGCTGATAGATACAAGCTTCTTAAATGCTTGTCAAAAGACGACACCAATATTTTGTTGCAAAACAATAGAGTATTATATTCCTAAAACATCGAATAAAAAGACTGTTTCAAACTTTCACTGACATCAATGGTTAACCACGGCCACGTTAAGTCCATACAATATATACAACTTGGCCTAGATTTTTTTTAGTATAACTTGGTTTGCATAAGTCTTCAATATTTTTTTTTAATGAAGTTATAGCATTGGTAGAATATGTATGCATATGGGCATGGGAGATGAAACATATTTTCAGATGGTGAAGGGAACTGTATCCCTAATAGAATCCCAGTAGTCTATACGTTTATTAATTTTCTAAACTATACTTAAATGATTGATATTATTATCATATTATTATCTTTATAATAAATAACATCACACCAAAATATTCAATTGGTTTTTAAATCATTTTGCCTATAATATGCTACAGACTACTAGCTCAACAAGCATCAATATTTAATACTTTGACTTTATCTGCCCGAGGCCTGCAAGTTTTAAATTACTTATAACGATCGAGTTGTGACATTAATCAAAACAGTATTGCAAATTGCATCATATATAGTATGGTCATTGTCATAAGGGAGACCGTTGAGGGTGTGGGGTTGTGGATCACAGGTGGTAGTGGTGGCTTGTTGTCGTAGGGATATGTGGCGCCGATGCTGTAATCGCCCTGGAACAACGATTAAGTCTCTCCTGGCTCGTTAGATGGTATAACGTACACAAACTGACAGTTCTAAGTGGTATACAAGCAAGTCTCTGGTTACGGTTATGGTGTTTATTTTCATTCAATAGTCCAAAGGTGAAATATATATTAATTGACACAGGAATAGCTAGCTCATGGTGTATAGTAATGTCATGTATTATATCATTAAGGTACACAACTACAACAACTGGGAAAATCTCTTACTAGAGTCTAAAACAATATGAGTCGAAGATATAAAGATAGCTTACAGGCAGAACACCAAACCAGAACTAAACTAAACTAAGACTAACTTCCAAGTTTGCGCTCGCGTTCTAGTGACGCCAAATCACGTGGCCTTCCTCAATCTGGTTGGCTAATTATATTAATTTATATTTAGACATGATTTGATTGGCTAGTTCGAAGACATTTCTGTATAAAGGGATGATTCACTAGAGGGAGAAGGGGGTAGGCGGGGTGGGGGTCTAGATGAAAGCACTTACTACATTCGACAAGCGGGGTGGTAGGGGGAAATAGAGGAGGGGAAACGATTTATCTTCCCTACAGGGGACTTAATATAGCTATGTCAAGTGGTTCAGCGGTCAGGCTTCCGCGAGAGGTGTTAAACATGTGCGAAAACAGTTTCGCTGATCAGTTTCCTGGGAGCCAGCTGGAAAAAAGGAATAACTAATAAGCCGATGCCCCACGCGTTGGGTAGGTGGAGGGGAGATAAGTGGGTGGGGGAGGGAGCGGAAGGGGCACAGGTGGGGTTTAAGCGGGGGTCGAATATTTGGGTCAATGACGTAATGCCTATATACATATACATTAAAATAACAACATGAATTAATAATCAAAGACATAATATAAATATATACATTAGATTTACATACTGGCACACACACTCATTCGTTCAAGGTTGAATACCATTTCGGCAGCATTTGGTTAGTAATCTCTGAATTGGGAAATAAAAGAATGTAGTGAAGATTGAGGAAAGGTTTTGAGAGTTACAGTGGCGTGAGATAGAGATGTTTTATGGCGTCATACTACTTTTCTGCTTTCTATCCTAAACTTTGCGCTAATCTATGATCTTACGTTCCACTATCTATCTATCTACGTGCTAATGAGTCATGGTTGCGTCCAGAACCGTGACAGTCATAGTATAGTAACATAATAGCCTACTAATTACTACACGATAATTATATAAAAGCTCACGCATGCAAATTGACACATAATAGCTATTAGCCCTAGCCCTAATCTCAATGACAATTAGTTAGGTCTAAAATGGCCCAAATTAATATATGGCCTATATATTATGTCTAACATGTAGGCTATATGTGAAACAAGGTAACCCTGATCCTAATTATAAATCATCATACATCATAGGCCTACTTCATAGTAGTTAGTAGCCTAGATAATAAATGAATTTTAATAAAATAATTCAAATAATTTTAAAATAGAAGTATCACTTAGGCCTATTATTAATTATTATATTAAAATATTATCAGAAGAGAACAGCCAGACAACATATTACCATAGATATACACCTTGCAAATTGTCGATGAAAGATCCACCTTGCAAATTGTCGATGAAAGATCCACCTTGCAAATTGTCGATGAAAGATCCACCAAAGCAAATTGTCGATGAAAGATCCACCTTGCAAATTGTCGATGAAAGATCCACCTTGCAAATTGTCGATGAAAGATCCACCTTGCAAATTGTCGATGAAAGATCCACCTTGCAAATTGTCGATGAAAGATCCACCAAAGCAAATTGTCGATGAAAGATCCACCTTGCAAATTGTTGATAAAAGATCCACCTTGCAAATTGTTGATGAAAGATCCACCTAGCAAATTGTCGGTATGCCACATACCCACATTTTCTGAAAAATGTAACAAAATGTATTACTAAGTTATCTGTTTTTATATTTGTCAATAAATATTTTGTTCAGTATTCATTTCAATTTGTGTCCGTCATTGTGCTTGTGTTTTCATCTATTTTTTAACATTTGGACCTAATAAAAAAAATTTTTTATGTCATTTAAAAAACACTTTTTTTTTCAAATATTAAATGAGGTTAAAGGAAAGCTACATTTCCTAATTTAATTTTCATAATTAACTAATAAATCTTTACTTTTGGAGACCTTCGCACTCGACCCTTCTTACCTTCTTATTCTTAGACTTGTTTTTATAAAAGTCAATAATATTATGAATATTAATAAAAATTGGCAGACTTGTTAATACCAAATGTAGTATTTGTGCCTATAGCAATTTCGCATAAAGTTGTATTGAATAGGCTTATAGACCTTATAGTTATAGAATACTTGAAATCTGTAATACATTTTTTTTAAATAAGTTATAAGGTTTTAAATGAAAAATGTATTTCTTGAATTTTATAATGTCTTTATCAGTAGTATGCTAACCTTTGCCTTTTTATGTAGGCGTGTATCTATACAAATTTAAATTGTAACTATTGAACCGAATAGTAATTTAGTAACATATGACCCCAGGTTAAAAGGTGACATGCATTTACTGCCGTATTTTGATACATCAAATTTTTTTTTAATAGGACACAATCTTTGCCACTATTGATGAACTTGCTAGAGAAATGGCCAAAGACATACTTTTAGATAATGCAATGACTACAATGAGTTTGGGGTTAATGTAGAAAAAAATAATATTTTAATATTATAATTAAGAGTAAAAAATGGTACATCATAATGGACATAGCATAATAATAATGGTGGTACCGGTATTAGTAATTAGCAGTGGTAATTTATAATATTATAATAGAACAATAATTACCATAGGTTATCTGCCAGCACTTGCTCCTCTATGACATGGTCTGTGCATAGATATACACGGTCTGTGTCAAGTGTCATTTGAATTTATTTCATAGCTTTAAGGTAGCCTATAACTACTATAAGATATTAAAATATAATACATTGTTGTAATTCAATGAATTATTGAAAAGTAGTTTAAAAAATACAAAACTTTTTTTTTTAACAACAAAATATACCCTGTTATATATAGCCTAAAACACAAAATGAACTAAAATTAATGGACTATAGCTATAGGCACTATTCACTATAGCCTAAATATACTTAATATATGCTAGGTATTTCTATATATTAATTTAATACGCTCTAGTGCCTCTAGGCCTGTAATCTATAGACCATAGACTATTCTATCTATAGCTATGGCATATTATAAGGTATAGAATAGTCTATTATACTAGAATACTAGTAGCCTATACACTACTATACAGTGCAGTCCAATGCTCTGGCAGAAAGCCTTATCTTAAGTCTATGTGGCTTAAGTTTAAGTAGGCCTACGGCCTACACCTACAGTTTATAATAAAACTGATAGATAAAGATAGATGCAAAAAAAAAAGTTTAACTTACCATATTAGCCATAGACTCTATATATATTAGAAAACAGGAATCTGAGAAATGTCTCAGTCAAATCAGAGCTCCTTAGCCTCAGCATAGCTTGAGTTAAAACAAAGTTTAAAGCTTATCAATATCATCATGTCATGTCGCTTCCATTAAGTTACGAACGTAGGCCTAAATTTACCGGAAGTTTTGGTTACCCATAGTTTATTTTTAGATAAATTCGGCACAAGTGGAACTCTTTTGCGTCAGTTGGCAATCCAGGGATATCTATGATATTACTAATAGAATGGCAAGGCCAGTTTACTAATATTAATACTGATATTAGGCTAGCCCATTCAAAGCCCATGCCTTAAATGGCGTTATCTATTATTATTATTAGGCCTATGAACGATATTTGCTTGAGAATGGGACAAGGGATTTAAAAAAAAAATTGAAGACAATAAAAAAAGAACACCTACCGGGTACCTTTCGTGAAATGTCAATTATAGCCTACTGCTCACATTATATGCAGACCATGTCAATTATACTGCTCACATTATATGCAGACCATGTCAATTATACTGCTCACATTATATGCAGACCATGTCAATTATACTGCTCACATTATATGCAGACCATGTCAATTATACTGCTCACATTATATGCAGACCATGTCAATTATACTGCTCACATTATATGCAGACCATGTCAATTATACTGCTCACATTATATGCAGACCATGTCTTAAAAACTCATTATTTATATATTTATCTTAATTAACATGCTTTAAGCCCTACTGTCTTACTTATATGTTAGGTCGGTTATTTTGTTTTGGTTGTTTGATTTGTTCCATTATTGTAAAGTTTTGAATCATCATTTAGTTTTTTATCTCTTATCCTATAGATTGTATCCGTGTTCTTGGTTGTATGTTAAATGCGCTCTGAGCTTGCATTATGTTTGTTGGCAGCGCTATACAAATGTCATGATTATTATTATTATTATTATTATTAATCTAAACTATTGGGATCGTTCTAATTTATATTATAAAAAAAATCATTGGATAGTAGTGTGTATTTGTGGACAGGAGGATGATGTGTGTCCCTGTTTAGGAATCGAAAATATCCGTGAGCATATCAACTGCTGTTATTGGTATTTTATTTTGTCTTAGACTGTACACATAGACACATGCTGTTATTGGTATTTTATTTTGTCTTAGACTGTACACATAGACACATGCTGTTATTGGTATTTTATTTTGTCTTAGACTGTACACATTACACATAGACACAAGATAAAATCAAACATGCAAACTCAAAGACCTGAAATCAAAAGTCAAACAATTAAATAGTATTAACAATAAAAATCAGTTAATAAATTATAAGGCCACATATTCCATTTTAGATTTAACGATTGTGTTTATATTTTTCGAATTTACATAGGCATCTAAACTAAGCAACGAGATATCATTTGCATAGGCTTTTAAACTAAGCAGACAATTGTAGGCCAACATCCATTTTAGCGTTTTACATAAACTGTTTCTTAGGCCAGGGAAAACACTTTTTTAAAAAAGTGGAACGATTCTTTTTGTTTTTTCCATGTTGACAGTTATTGCTAGACTTGTACTCAAGAAGATATTGATTGGAATGAGCCAGAGACAAGAAGTTATTCAGGAACATTTTAATGCAAGACTTGTACGTCATCAGATATCGATTGGAATGACCGCCCCCCCCCATCACACACACAAGACAACGAGATCTACATAATACGTTCTAGAAACACAAGGTCGAGGTGAACAGTGACATCCTTTATCTTGAATGAATAAGAGGCCACAACATGAGGGCTAGTAACACATGTTACAACATGGGGGTTAAGAACATGTGTTACAACATGGGGGTTAGGAACATTTGGTACAACATGGGGGTTAGGAACATGTGTTACAACATGGGGGTTAGGAACATTTGGTACAACATGGGGGTTAGGAACATTTGGTACAACATGGGGGTTAGGAACATTTGGTACAACATGGGGGGGTTAGGAACATTTGGTACAACATGGGGGTTAGGAACATTTGGTACAACATGGGGGTTAGGAACATTTGGTACACCATGGGGGTTAGGAACATTTGGTACAACATGGGGGTTAGGAACATTTGGTACAACATGGGGTTAGGAACATTTGGTACAACATGGGGGTTAGGAACGTGTTTTACAACATGGGGTTAGGAACATTTGGTACAACATGGGGGTTAGGAACATATGGAACAACATGGGGGGTAAGAACATTTGGTACAACATGGGGGTTAGGAACATATGGAACAACATGGGGTTAGGAACATTTGGTACAACATGGGGGTTAGGAACATATGGAACAACATGGGGTTAGGAACATTTGGTACAACATGGGGGTTAGGAACATGTGGTACAACATGGGGTTAGGAACATTTGGTACAACATGGGGGTTAGGAACGTGTGTTACAACATGGGGTTAGGAACATTTGGTACAACATGGGAGTTAGGAACATATGGAACAACATGGGGGGTAAGAACATTTGGTACAACATTGGGGTTAGGAACATATGGAACAACATGGGGTTAGGAACATTTGGTACAACATGGGGGTTAGGAACATATGGAACAACATGGGGTTAGGAACATTTGGTACAACAGGGGGGTTAGGAACATTTGGTACAACAGGGGGGTTAGGAACATTTGGTACAACATGGGGGTTAGGAACATATGGAACAACATGGGGTTAGGAACACGTGATACAACATGGGGGGTTAGGAACATTTGGTACAACATGGGGTTAGGAACATTTGGTACAACATGGGGGTTAGGAACATTTGGTACAACATGGGGTTAGGAACATTTGGTACAACATTGGGGTTAGGAACGTGTTTTACAACATGGGGTTAGGAACATTTGGTACAACATGGGGGTTAGGAACATATGGAACAACATGGGGGGTAAGAACATTTGGTACAACATGGGGGTTAGGAACATATGGAACAACATGGGGTTAGGAACATTTGGTACAACATGGGGGTTAGGAACATATGGAACAACATGGGGTTAGGAACATTTGGTACAACATGGGGGTTAGGAACATGTGGTACAACATGGGGTTAGGAACATTTGGTACAACATGGGGGTTAGGAACGTGTGTTACAACATGGGGTTAGAAACATTTGGTACAACATGGGGGTTAGGAACATATGGAACAACATGGGGGGTAAGAACATTTGGTACAACATTGGGGTTAGGAACATATGGAACAACATGGGGTTAGGAACATTTGGTACAACATGGGGGTTAGGAACATATGGAACAACATGGGGTTAGGAACATTTGGTACAACAAGGGGGTTAGGAACATTTGGTACAACAGGGGGGTTAGGAACATTTGGTACAACATGGGGGTTAGGAACATATGGAACAACATGGGGTTAGGAACACGTGATACAACATGGGGGGTTAGGAACATTTGGTACAACATGGGGTTAGGAACATATGGAACAACAGGGGGTTAGGAACATTTGGTACAACATGGAGTTAGGAACACGAGGTACAACATGGGAGTTGTGGTCGTTGGAAAGAGCGAATGGACACCTCAGCAGTCAACGTTCTCCACTTTTGCTTGTCTTGAGCGGTTGTTAATAGTTTAGTCAACTGCAGCCCTGTCCAATCCTTGACATTGTCTAACCAGCATCTCCGCTGACGCCTCTCCTACGCCCACCTTCCACCGTGCCCGGGAGGATTGTTTTTGTCAGGCTATTGTGCAGTAACACATGACCGAACCATGTCAGCTTACGCTGCTTGATTGTTGCCATGTTTTGTGATAGTGATATAAAGACATAAATTGAAAAAAAATGAATGTGGAAAGCTTTCTATACAAATTAAATAACTGAAATATAGATATATTTGTACTTGTACAACGTTCATAAAGGGAAGTCACTCGTTAAAAAATTGGGAAGATTTTTTTTTGGCACTGCAAAATAAATATTGGACAAAATGGACATATTCTTTGAGATGCATGGTGAAAGATTTATATGCCTTTGGCGTGTGATCTGCATTTTAAACGTTGTTTAAGTATAATCCCCTACTATTGGTACACACAGTGCTGGTTTAACCGTTAAACGAAATGAGCAAGTCTTAGGGCATTAAGATAAGGAGGCACTACGAACATTTTTCTAATCCGAAATTTACAAAATTACATTTGTCATATGACTTACTACTGCAAATAATGCAGCTAAAACAGGATCCGCAAAAAACGGGATCCAGTTTGCATTACACTATTTTTCAATGAATGAAATTGTGTACTTTTAAAAGGTAGGAGAAAACTTTTCAAACATAAAAGGCGGATGTAAAATATACAATACAAAGAACCGCGTTTCCATCTTCTAAGTTTGCTTAATTGCAATGAATAGTACTCTATGTTACAGTTTACGATTGTTTATAAAGTATATTACTTTTGTTAAAATCTTTATATTGCTTAGGGCTCACCAGTGTCCTAATCCGGCCCGAGTACAACACGCTGCACTATTCCTAAATGATGAAAACTTTATTTCATTTGAGCACTGAACTTATAGTTAAATCTAATGCACACAACTTCCGTTTGTTTTCTGAATTCACATGAGCAGTGATTTCGAGTTTGAAACAATCCTGTTTAACACAAACGTAAAGGAAGCTTTCCGAAAGGAAATTATGGAAAAGTGTTTTCATACCTCGTGAAGACATTCAGCACATTTTTTTTTTCTTTTTTTTTTTTGTGTAATATTAAAAGAGAAGAATTTTTCTCCATTTCCACAACTAAGCACAGTACCTAAACTCTTTCTGAGACAATTTTAAACAAACAATTATTATTTTAAAACTTTAACATTTTAGTAATCAAATGTCAATTCCCTTTATAATGCGCGTTTTAATAAGTTTACTGTAGGCCTTTAGGCAATGTTTTTTTAACTGTAGTTTATTTTTATCGCAAACTTTTAATTGGACCTTGAGCCTTACAAATATTTCTAAAGGACCGCCAGGTTATACAATATTTTAAAAGTTTGAGAAGCACTGGACTAGAAGATAAATTAAAGAGCAAAACCTAAACGTTAAATTAAATAAGACTTTATAAAAAATTAAAATTTATACGGCCAATTTAATCAGATCATATAAACAATTAAAATAACAAAATCTATACGTTAAATTAAAGTAGACTATATAAAACATTAAAACTAAATCTATAGGCTACGTTTTATCAAATTGGACTAAAAGATAAATTATATCAAATTGGCTCATGGCTCACTCTCTTTTTGTCTCTAGCTCTCGACTTCTAACGTGTTCATGACTTAAATTTAATTATCACCCCATCTATCTTTTTAGCTTTTTTATTAGCCTATATCTCCCTTTTCTCTCTGTCTCTCTTTCTCTCACTCACTCACTCTCGCTTTCACTTCCTCAGAAACTCACACCATTTCTTCCTTCATGTAGCTATGGTTTTCTCCCTCCTCTATGTGTTTAGGCCTATTTCTCCTCCACCTCCCTCCCCCATTTTTTTCTCTCTTTTTCTTCTTTCTATTTTTGTGTTGTTGTTTGTTTATTTGGGAAGGGAGGTGTTATTTAAAGAGTATTTTTTATTTACTTGTTCTTGTATTTTCCTTATCTCCATTATTATTTAATCATGAAATCTTTCTTTTAATCATTCACATGAAACTGTCAAGTGCTTTATTTAAATTTAAACATTAATTTATATTGATTTAAAAGCAAATAATTTACCAGTTAGATACAGATGCTATAAATATAATTAAATTATCATTTTGTATATACTTAATTAAAAATAAAATAAACCTGACATTTTTAATAGGATTATAAAAAAAGTCATTTCAAAATCACTTGGAATGCCGTTTCGAATATAAATCAATAAAGTATACTTTAAATCATTGAAGCCTATTCTATATAGTCTATTAAATAAATCTTGGCGCTACAATTTTAAAAGATGAATGAAGTTGTAACTTATTTTGCAACAAATAAACATCCCTGTCAAATTTAATTATTTGTAATTCTAGGGTTCAAAAATCAATAATTGACCACAATAATTTATATTAGGTAAAGAAAGCAATATTCATAATGTGAACTTTGATAACTAAATTCAAACCAGACTATGTTGATCTGTGTGTATGAATTTCTGTGTGTGTGAATTTCTCTGTGTGAAATTATGTTTTGGTATTTTTTTGTGTGTTAGTAAGGTGTAGGCCTACGTGTGTACAGGTGAGAAAGCAGGTAAATAGATGAAAGTTTAACTATAATGGTGTTTATGCATGTGTCAGTGTGTGTAGGTTAATGTGTATGTGTAAGTGTGTGTAGGTTTATGTGTATGTTTAGGTGTGTGTAAGTTAGTGTGTATGTGTAAGTGTGTGTAGATTAGTGTGTATATGTGTGTAGGCTTCTGTGTTAATTTGTAAATATATGTCTGTATTTGCGTGTAAGTGTAGAATTTTGATTATGTAAGTTTGTGTTTGGTCAAGAGTGTTTGAGTATGTACGAATTTAAGTGTATCTTCAAGTGAGTATGTTTCTAAATGTGCTTGACTGTATGTTTTTATGCGTAAGTATTTGTCCATGAATGTGTCAGTTCAAAAATGTTTGTGAATGTATAAGTTTAATTGTGTGAAGGTGAATGTGTAAGTGTAATTGTGTGAAGGTGAATGTGTAAGTGTAATTTTGTGAAGGTGAATGTGTAAGTGTAATTGTGTGAAGGTGAATGTGTAAGTGTAATTGTGTGAAGGTGAATGTGTAAGTGTAATTTTGTGAAGGTGAATGTGTAAGTGTAATTGTGTGAAGGTGAATGTGTAAGTGTAATTTTGTGAAGGTGAATGTGTAAGTGTAATTTTGTGAAGGTGAGTGTGTAAGTGCAATTGTGTGAAGGTGAATGTGTAAGTGTAATTGTGTGAAGGTAAATGTGTAAGTGTAATTTTGTGAAGGTGAATGTGTAAGTGTAATTTTGTGAAGGTGAATGTGTAAGTGCAATTGTAAGAAGGTGAATGTGTAAGTGTAATGTTTTGGAGGTGAATGTGTAACTGTAAATGTGAGGTGGTGATTGTGTAAGTATAGTTGTGTGGAGGTGAATGTGTAAGTTTAATAGTATGGGATAATTTTTAAATATAATTATGTGGAGGTGAATGTTCAAGTGTATTTGTAAAGAGGTGAATGTGTAATGGATTGAAAGTACATTTTTATGTTTTTATTGTGTGAAAGTGAATGTTTAAGTATAATTGTGTGGAGGTGAATGTTTTTTCAGTATAACTGTGTGGAGTCGAATGTGTAATTGTTTGAAAGTGAATCTGTAAGTGTAATTTTATGGAGCTGATTGTGTAATTGTGTGGAGGTGACTGTATAAATATACTTGTGTGGAGGTGATTGTGTCTGTACTTTCACGCGCGAATGGACTTCTTTTGCTGTTTCTAAATGTATGCTAGTGTCTAAGTATATTAAAGTGTGAGCGTGTCTGTGTCAATGTGTACGTGAGTGTGTTTTTTTAGAATGCCTGTTAATGTATAAGTGTGCTGTTGGTATGTGTAAAAAATATTTTAATGAATGTGTGTTTAAGTATTTGTCTTTGAATCTGTGTTTTAGATTGTGTTTGGGTATTTAAGGGAGAGTTGTTGAATAAATGTGTCAAATGCGTATGTGTGTGACTGTTAGTATGTGACTGTGTTAGTGTATGACTGTGTTAGTGTATTACTCCGTTAGTGCATTCTCTGTTCGTGTATGGCTGTGTTGGGGTATATGGGGTGTTCAGGTAGAGGTAGTACCTCCGACGGGTGGACATGTGGTGCTCAGCAGAGCAGTTCGCCCGCCTTGGTCCTCATCTGTCACTCAGCTCTCACCTGTGGCTCCTCGTAGCTGTTAGCATGCAACAGCGGCCATACCCCGGGCAACGGCTTCCACTGGCCGGCTAAACCAGGTGAGGGTAGCCGCTGGGCTCAAACCCACGGCGACATAGGTCTTGCCTACCTGTGCATGTGAAGCCTGGACATCAGCGGACCCTGCGGAGGAGATCAACCAGATCCAACGGAGGTGAAGGCGACTACAGCAACGCAATTTGAAGCGCGTAGTGCAAGGTGAGGCACGTAGCACATCTTGGTCATCCATTGCATCTGAGCCCATCGCCGGTCGTCTAGACTTGTTCTTGCCACTGGCATCTGGTGGACCCGGACGAGAGAGTGAGGTCGACGCTGCGCAACTCTTCTTCACTTTAAACAAACTAACATGCGCAAATCATTAGTCATCCATCATTCCAAGCCCTGTGGCGATGGGTAAGCGGCGAAGCGATAGGTGTGGTGCACTGGCAGTCGTAGCCGCAAGCCTGCACACAGGCGACTCAGGCTATAGGGTCGTTTCCCCACTGAATGGAGCAGAAGTGGAATCCGTCAGACACCTGAGTGACTGAGCAGCCCTATTCAGGACAGCACTGCTCACCTCCTAGCATGAGGAAGGGGCTAGAAAAGGTGCCCTAAAAATTGCCTGCTCCTTATACCCTGGCCGGCAAACCGCGGTCGGCGGGGACCCAACTTATGCGGTCGAAATTCAAAGAAAATAAAGTCAAAGACAACTCCTATAATACTTGGAGCTTGGAATATCCGCACACTTCTCGACAGAGATACCACAGATAGACCTCAGCGAAGCTCAGCGCTCATTGCTCATGAACTTGCTAGATACAACATAGACATTGCTGCCCTTAGTGAAACAAGACTGGCTGGTGTAGGCGAACTCACAGAAAGGCTTGCTGGCTACTCATTTTTCTGGAGCGGACGTGACCCAATCGCAAAACGCGAGGCTGGAGCTGGTTTTGCGATTAAATCCTCTTTTGCGTGCAAGCTCACCAGTTCCCCCAGAGGAATTAATGATCGCCTCATGACAATGAGACTGCCTCTCTGCCACGGTAAGAAGTTTGCAACAATTGTCAGCGCATATGCACCCACAATGACAAACTCGGAAGAGACCATTGTTAAAGATCTCAACACTGTCGTCTCCGCAACACCTTCTTCTGACAAACTGATTATTCTCGGAGACTTTAATGCTCGTGTCGGTAGTGACAACTCCTCCTGGGAAGGAGTGATGGGGAAGCACGGGGTCGGAAAATGCAACAGCAATGGCTTGCTTCTTCTTCAGACATATGCTGAATTTGGTCTCCTAATAACAAACACCATCTTTAGCCTCCCTACTCGCAACAGGACATCATGGATGCACCCGCGTTCAAAACACTGGCATCTAATCGACTATGTCATTGTCAGAAACAGGGACCGACAGGACGTGAGAGTGACCAAGGCCATGTGTGGTGCCGACTGTTGGACCGACCACCGCCTTATTGTCTCTAAGTTGAATATTCATTTCAAACCAAAAAGACCTCAACCATCCACAATTCCGAAACGCCTAGACACAGACAGGCTTAAGATCCCTGATGCTAGACAAACATTTGTCCACACTTTAAATGGACGCCTTGCCTCTATCACATTTGACAACAAGAACGCAGAAGCAGCATGGACTACACTTCGCGACACGGTACATAGCACAGCCACTGAGTGTCTCGGACCCTCTACCAGGAAACACAAGGACTGGTTTGACGAAAATAATACAGCGATCCAACTTCTACTTGAGCAAAGACGTAAAGCACACAAGGCGCTTCTTGATGACCCTATGTCAACAGCAAAGAAAAACGCCCTGGGAAACATTAGTAGCAACATTCAGAAGCAACTGCGACAAATGCGGGACTCTAGGCTGTGTGCGAAAGCTGACGAAATTCAGGGGTATACAGACACAAAAGACATGATGAACTTTTATAGGGGACTAAGAGAAATTTATGGCCCTGTCACCTCAGGCTCATCTCCGCTCCTTGATGCATAAGGTTCCACGCTTATCACTGACAAGGAGAAAATCTTAGAAAGGTGGGCGGAGCACATCAGGAATGTATTAAACACACCCTCTTTTGTGGGCCACGTAGCCATCGAAAGATTAATACAAGTGCCGGTGAACAACACACTTGCAGCTGTCCCAACTATGAACGAGCTAATGGCAGCCATCCGACAAATGTCCAATGGGAAAGCACCTGGCCCCGATATGATTCCTGTTGAGATCTATAAAGAGGGTGGTCCTGTGCTGACAGGTAAACTGCTTTGCCTACTTCAGACCATATGGGAGACAGAAACGGTACCACAGAACCTCAAAGATGCTTCCATAATTCACCTCTACAAACGCAAAGGAAACCGACAGGTTTGTGACAACCACCGTGGAATCTCACTGTTGTCCATTGCTGGCAAGATCTTGGCTAGAATTCTACTTAATCGCTTAAATGTACATCTGGAGCAAGGTCTACTACCAAAAAGCCAGTGCGGCTTCCGCAAGGAACGCGGCACGATCGACATGGTATTTGCAGCTAGACAGCTCCAAGAGAAGTGCCAAGAGCAGAACTTAGACCTGTATTCAATTTTTATCGATCTGACCAAGGCCTTTGACTCAGTCAGCAGAGATGGCCTATGGAAAATCATGGCAAAGTTCGGCTGCCCGAGAAAGTTCATAGCTATGGTAAGGCAGTTTCATGACGGTATGCAGGCCCGTGTCCAGGACAACGGAGAGATGTCTGAACCCTTCCCAGTGACAAATGGCGTCAAGCAGGGTTGCGTTCTGGCTACAACATTGTTTAGTCTAATGTTCACAGCCATGCTCAGTTATGCATTTAGGGATGGACGTAAGGGTGTAGACATTAGGTACCGCACTGATGGCGGGCTGTTCAATCTTAGGAGACTCAAAGCAAAAACAAAGGTGAAGTCTGACACCATTCATGAAACATTTTCCATTGCATGCCCAAACTTTGGACTTACCATCAGCACTAAGAAGACAGAAGTCCTGTACCAATCAGCCCCCGGAAAGTCCTACGTCGAGCCAAACATCAGTATCAATGTTGAATAAATCAACACAGTAAACCACTTTACGTACCTCGGTAGTACACTGTCTCAGGGTGTTGTCATTGATGATGAAGTAAACCTCCGTATCTCAAAAGCCAGTGCAACCTTTGGAAGTCTGTACAAAAATGTTTGGGACAGAAGGGGCATTAGCACCCAAACCAAAATAAAAGTCTACAGAGCAGTCGTGCTCCCTACTTTACTATATGCATAAGAGACGTGGACTGTTTATCAACGACATGCTAAGCTCCTGAATCACTTCCACACAAAAAGCCTGAAAAAATCCTAAATATCAAATGGCAGGACAAAATTCCAGACTTTGAGGTACTTGCCAGGGCAGGACTCCCAAGCATCCACACAAGTCTGATGCAGTCTCAACTTCGCTGGGCAGGGCATGTCATACGCATGCCAGACTGCCGTCTTCCAAAGAGGCTCTTCTATGGCGAGCTAAAAAACGGTCAGCGAGCTCGCGGAGGTCCAAAAAAGCGCTATAAAGACACCCTCAAGGCATCACTCAAAGAGTTTTCCATTAAAGAGGACTCCTGGGAGGTGACAGCCAAAGACCGTGCCTCATGGCGCTCAGCGGTCCATGAAGGAGCAGCTCTTTGCGAAGAGCAAAAACAGAGAGCAGCTGAGTCCAAGAGACAAGCCAGGAAAGATCGTGCCCTAGAGCTCACTGTCGACGTTCTGACCTTCCCCTGTACGGTTTGCAGTCGTACCTTCCGAGCAAGGATAGGCCTCATTAGCCACATGAAACCCCACCGCACAGCCACACCCCACACTACATAGGACGACAAAAATGGTCATCGTCGATCACGACGGACGAACAACAACAACATGGCTGTGTTAGTGTATTACTCTGTTAGAGTATGACAGTGTTAGTGTATTACTCTGTTAGTGTATACCAGTGGTTCTTAACCTTTTGAAGTCGGGGAGCACTTTTGATCATGACAAAAATTTGGGGAGCACCAAAATCAAGGAGTAAAAAAAACAAAACAAATACACATACGTACGACTTTTATTGATAATAAAAGATTATAACATAAGAGTTTAAAATTATAACATGACAAACAAATTTGTAATAAACGTAAATATAATAAGTAAAAAAATAACATTGAGCAAAATTTAATTCAGAAAAATAAAAAGATTTAATGTGAAACCTGAGCTTGACGGTTTTTACAAATTTCACTGATATTATGCCTCATTTTAGAAATAGCTACCCTCAATTCTTCATCCAAATTAGTAAGTGTTGCTCGTTTTTTTAGTTTTTATGTTGGTGACTATCGAGAAACCGAGTTCACACAAATATGATGTTGAAAATTGCAACAAGATTTTAAGTGCCTTCATGGAGAGAGCTGAGTATTCTTCTGGCACAAAGATTTTAAAATTCCTCCAGAACCATTTCGGAAAATTTTATTTTAAGTGTACGATCCGATGATAGGTTGATTAATTCTACTTCTTCTTGGTATGACAACTTACTATTTGATGTATCAACCGTGGCAAAGGGATTACGTATCCAGTCATATGTTTCTACGTTTATTGATGGAAAAAAAAATTCAATCTTTTCTTCTAATAAAGTTAAATGCTCTGTTACTGCTGAAATAATTTCGTCGGTAGTGTTATCATTAAGAGAAGGAAATATATCTACTTTCTTTTCTCCAACAAACGATTTTTCAAAAAAATAACTTTTTTCCGAAAGGCTGTCAATTTGTCGGTCGATGTTAAAAAATTTTCTTTTCTTCCTTGAAGGCTGGTATTAACACAATTTAAATAATCAAAAATATCAGCTAAATATGCCAATTTAGCACACCAAATGTCATTTTGAAGATATTCCACAAAATCATCCATGTTTTCATTTTGGAAAAAGGTCATCAATTCATCCTTCAGTTCTAAGAAACGACGTAACACTTTCCCCCTGGATAACCATCTCACTTCAGAATGCAAAAGCAAAGATTCGTACTTGGCTTCCATAGAGATGCAAAGATTTTTAAAAACGCGTATTTTCAAAGGTCTCGATTTTATGAAGTTTACCATATTTACAACTTTGTCTAGCACAGGTTTTAATGCTACTGGTAATGTTTTGGACACCAGAGATTCTCTGTGCAAAAAAAACAGTGAGTAGATATAATGTTGGCGTTTCTTTTCTTGGCGAGAGTCACAAACCCTTTTAATGAGCCTACCATTGATGGAGCACCGTCCGTACAAATTCCCACACACAACTCCCATGATATTTTGAATTGTTCAAAATAGGAAGAAATATAATCAAAGACATCTTGTCCTGTCGAACGTTCGGTAAGCTCAAGACAGCATAGAAATTGATTCACTATTTCGGAACGGAAATTTACTGACCCTTTTTGTAAGCCGCTGCCAAAACGACCCAACCCCCCACTATTCAAACACACAAAATACTTTTTTAAATACAATTAAAGAGTTTAAAAGTTAAATATTTTGTTAGATAAAGGCTTCAACTTTAATCACATCTAAATTTTATTTATGTAGCTTTAGTATAAGTGAGTCAAAACTTCGTTACAAAAACAGTAAAAATAGGCAAAAAGGCCGATTTTTCCCGTTAGGACTATCTATATAATAAGCATTTTTTCAGCTCAATAAGATAGAGTAAGTGAGTGAACATTAAATTTTGAGTTTCATAATTTCGCGGAGCACTTGCAACTACCTTCTCGGAGCACTGGCACCGGTTAAGAACCACTGGTGTATACTGTGTTAGTGTATTACTCTGTTAGAGTATGACTGGGCTAGTGTATGACTGTGTTTGTGTGTGACTATCTTAGTGTAATTATGTGTTAGTGTATGACTGTCTTAGCGCGAGTATGTGTTAGTGTGTGACTGTGTTAGTGTTTGACTGTGCTAGTATTTGACTGTCTGTCTTAGTGTGAGACTGTGTTAGTGTGTGACTTTCTTAGTGTGATTCTGTGTTAGTGTGTGACTGTGTTAGTGTGTGACTGTCTTAGTGTGTGACTGTGTTAGTGTTTGACTGTGCTAGTGTTTGACTATCTGTCTTAGTGTGAGACTGTGTTAGTGTGTGACTTTCTTAGTGTGATTCTGTGTTAGTGTGTGACTGTGTTAGTGTGTGACTGTCTTAGTGTGTGACTGTGTTAGTGTTTGACTGTGCTAGTGTTTGACTGTCTGTCTTAGTGTGAGACTTTGTTAGTGTGTGACTGTCTTAGTATGATTCTGTGATAGTGTGTGACTGTGTTAGTGTGTGACTGTGTTAGTGTGTGACTGTGTTAGTGTGTGACTGTGTTAGTGTGTGACTGTCATAGTGTGTGACTGTGTTAGTGTGTGACTGTGTTAGTGTGTGACTGTGTTAGTGTGTGACTGTGTTAGTGTGTGACTGTCTTAGTGTGTGACTGTCTTAGTGTGATTCTGTGTTAGTGTGTGACTGTGTTAGTGTGTGACTGTGTTAGTGTGTAACTGTGTTAGTTTGTGACTGTCTTACTGTGTCACCGTGTTAATGTGTGCCTGTCTTAGTGTGAGTCTGTGTTAGTGTGTGACTGTGTTATAGTGTGATTGTGTTGGTGTGTGACTGTGTTAGTGTGAGTCTGTTTTAGTGTGTGACTGTGTTAGTGTGAGTCTGTTTTAGTGTGTGACTGGGCTAGTGTGTGACTGTCTTAGTGTGAGTCTGTTTTAGTGTGTGACTGTGTTAGTGTGAGTCTGTGTTAGTGTGTGACTGGGCTAGTGTGTGACTGTCTTAGTGTGAGTCTGTTTTAGTGTGTGACTGTGTTAGTGTGAGTCTGTGTTAGTGTGTGACTGGGCTAGTGTGTGACTGTCTTAGTGTGAGTCTGTTTTAGTGTGTGACTGTGTTAGTGTGTGACTGTGTTAGTGTGTGACTGGGCTAGTGTGTGACTGTCTTAGTGTGAGTCTGTTTTAGTGTGTGACTGTTTTAGTGTGTGACTGTGTTAGTGTGTGACTGAGTTACTGTGAGACCTTGTTAGTGTGTGACTGTGTTAGTGTTTGACTGTGCTAGTGTTTGACTGTCTGTCTTAGTGTGAGACTGTGTTAGTGTGTGACTTTCTTAGTGTGATTCTGTGTTAGTGTGTGACTGTGTTAGTGTGTGACTGTCTTAGTGTGTGACTGTGTTAGTGTTTGACTGTGCTAGTGTTTGACTGTCTGTCTTAGTGTGAGACTGTGTTAGTGTGTGACTGTCTTAGTATGATTCTGTGATAGTGTGTGACTGTGTTAGTGTGTGACTGTGTTAGTGTGTGACTATGTTAGTGTGTGACTGTGTTAGTGTGTGACTGTGTTAGTGTGTGACTGTCATAGTGTGTGACTGTGTTAGTGTGTGACTGTGTTAGTGTGTGACTGTGTTAGTGTGTGACTGTGTTAGTGTGTGACTGTGTTAGTGTGTGACTGTGTTAGTGTGTGACTGTGTTAGTGTGTGACTGTCTTAGTGTGATTCTGTGATAGTGTGTGACTGTGTTAGTGTGTGACTGTGTTAGTGTGTGACTGTGATAGTGTGTGACTGTGTTAGTGTGTGACTGTCTTAGTGTGTGACTGTCTTAGTGTGATTCTGTGTTAGTGTGTGACTGTGTTAGTGTGTGACTGTGTTAGTGTGTAACTGTGTTAGTTTGTGACTGTCTTACTGTGTCACCGTGTTAATGTGTGCCTGTCTTAGTGTGAGTCTGTGTTAGTGTGTGTCTGTGTTATACTCAGAGTTATAGTGTGATTGTGTTGGTGTGTGACTGTGTTATTGTGCGACCGTATTAGTATGAGTCTGTGTTAGTGTGTAACTGTGTTAGTGTGTAACTGTGTTAGTGTGTAACTGTGTTAGTGTGTAACTGTGTTAGTGTGTAACTGTGTTAGTGTGTGACTGTGTTAGTGTGTGACTGTGTTAGTGTGTGACTGTGTTAGTGTGCGACTGGGCTAGTGTGATTCTGTGTTAGTGTGTGACTGTGTTAGTGTGTGACTGTCTTAGTGTGATTCTGTGATAGTGTGTGACTGTCTTAGTGTGTGACTGTGTTAGTGTGTGACTGTGTTAGTGTGTAACTGTGTTAGTTTGTGACTGTCTTACTGTGTCACCGTGTTAATGTGTGCCTGTCTTAGTGTGAGTCTGTGTTAGTGTGTGACTGTGTTATTGTGTGATTGTGTTGGTGTGTGACTGTGTTATTGTGCGACCGTATTAGTTTGAGTCTGTGTTAGTGTGTGACTGTGTTAGTGTGTGATTGTGTGTTAGTGTGTGACCGTCTTAGTGTAAGTCTGTGTTAGTGTGTGACTGTGTTAGTGTGTGACTAAGTTAGTGTATGACTGTCTTAGTTTACACGTGTGACCTTGTTAATGTGTGCCTGTCTTATTGTGAATCTGTGTTAGTGTTTGACTTTGTTAGTGTGTGACTGTGAGTCTGTGTTAGTGTTTGACTGTGAGTCTGTGTTAGTGTTTGACTGTGAGTCTGTGTTAGTGTTTGACTGTGAGTCTGTGTTAGTGTTTGACTGTGAGTCTATGTAGTGTGTGACTGTGTTAATATGTTACGGTTTTTACTTTGAGCGTGTTAGTTTGTGATTTTGTTTTTGTGTGTAACTTTTTTAGTGTGTAGCTTTGTTAGTGTGTATCTTTGTTAGTGTGTGGCTGTTTTTGTGTGTTACTGTTTTAATGTGTGACTTTTTGTCATCGAATTCCAGCATTCTTATTTACAAATACAGTTGATTAATTTAAATTTATTTTACTTTCCTCCTCCCTTCTTTCATTTACTTTATTTCCTTTATTTCCTTATCTCCAATAATTTACTTTTTAAAGAATATCCATTTAATCACTACCCTTAACCATTCACACATCATTATATCATCCACCTATAAATAATCCACCCACCCCTCCTTCCCCCACCCAAGCACTAACCTATCTATTAAATCACACATTAATAAAACGTACAAATACTAACCCCTCTACTATATCCCCACCCTCTCCCTTTTACAAAACCATCATTTAACCCACAAGCTCATACCTTCTTTCATCTATATATCTTATTTAACTTTTTTTTTTACAATGTATGCATCCATCTGCTAGTCTGTCCATCCATAACTCGGCTACCTAAATAAAATATCCAAGAGAAGAAAAAAATAAAATAAATAGAAGATGAGAAAATATATAAGGATGCAAGAAAAGAAAATATATAAATAATACAAGAAAAGAAAATGCATAAATAATACAAGAAAAGAAAATATATAAATAATACAAGAAAAGAAAATATATAAATAATAGGCCTACAAGAAAAGAAAATATTTAGAATCTAATTAATACAAGAAAAAAATAATATAAATAATACAAAAAAAAAAGCAAATATATAAATAATACAAGAAAAGAAAATATTTAGAATCTAATTAATACAAGAAAAGAAAATATATAAATAATACGAGAAAAGGAAATATATAAATAATAATATATAATATAAATAATACAAGAAAAGAAAATATTTAGAATCTAAATAATACAAGAAAAGAAAATATATAAATAATACAAGAAAAAGAAAATATATAAATGATACAAGAAAAAAAAAATTATATAAATAATACAAAAAAAGAAAATATATAAATAATACAAGAAAAGAAAATATATAAGTAATACAAGAAAAGAAAATATATAAATAATACAAGAAAAGGAAATATATAAATAATACAAGAAAAGGAAATATATAAATAATACAAGAAAAGAAAATATATAAATAATATAAGAAAAGAAAATATATAAATAATATAAATAGAAAAAAAAGGAAATCACAAACAGGCTGATAAAGAAATAAAAAGTAAGAAAAATATCTGAATTATGTCCATTTTTTTTTACTGAGAATCAATAGTTTATCACATGGCTGGATTTACTGCCCATAGAATAGCCTTTAGAAAAGTTCAATTTACTTCTGTTGCAGATACAAGGAAGATTTATTTTATGTTTTTGCCAGAAGTCTATTTGTATCCTAAAATAAGTGTGTAACAGTTTTTGCTACTGCTATATGTGCGAAGTTGGCCTATTACTAAACAGATATATAGGGATACTTGAGTATTGACAATATGGTTTTCCCATCTCGCAGCTATATATAGTACATAAACTTATCTTATCTTATAAGCTTACATAACAGACGTGCCTTCTAATAAGAATGATTCTTGCGTCCTACGCTCATCCGTGGTCCGAGTATAGTCATTTTTATTAATGTTTTAAATGATGCCAAGTTACTGGTTTTCCTGTCAACTACATAACTATATAATATGTGTTGTTATTTATATATGTGTGTATGTTTATGATTATATGTATAGCTAATTGTGTAACACAGCTAGGCTAAAATATATTATTACAGAGCAAGAAACGTTTATTAGCTTTTACTAAATTTTTGTCCAAGGGTGTGATTTTGTTTCTTATTAGTTCACTTATAACTAACATGTGGGGGTTGAGCAGTGAACAATGGGACAGTACGGGTGTTGCAATGTTCCGTCTGGATGGGCATGAAAAGCTAACATCTAGATTCGAATTCGGGACCATCATATTGACAAACCACTGCCTTTCCTCTCTACTACGTCTACAAAAGGGTCATGGACTTGAAAGTCGATGAAGCTCAGAACGGCGACGAAGTTTGGGAGGCACCGGACCACAAGTGGGCGGTGGAAGGGAATTAATTTATACACGAGATAGGGGAAGTAATAAGGATATTGGAAAACGAAGAAGGGTCAAAGAGACGGAAGAATTAAGAGTGACTTCTGGTAACGAGATGCGAGACTGTTGGCAGGAAAAGCAAATACTTTAAGGAACTGTGTTATTTGTTGGAAGGATAAAGATCTATGCCCAGATAACGACACATAGTCAATGTTTACTAGCGTACGTAACCTGCTTATATTGTTTCAAATAGATGCCTCTTTATTAAAAAAAAAACAATACTAATTTCTTGTCTTATGTCATCAACGATTTTAAAGAGGGTTAAAAATAAGTATTTGAAAATAATTTATTAATTCAATTATTGCAATAAAAATAGGTTATTTACAAACATTAAATGCAACTCAAAACAAGCATGGAGCCGACTAGACATAAATTATAATATGAGAATATTATCGAATGTGTTAGATTGAGATTTTTTCCAATAAGAACGACCGATGAAAAAGCTTCACTCACCAACCTATATAATATAAGTTTACTTTTTATAATTGTTTGTATTTTGGCTTTTCTACGCTACTTTCTTTAACAAGGCTGGACAAAAAAACAACAACACATACTTTACATTTTCTACTGAAAGAATGTGATACTACACGTTGGCTCCTATGCTGCTAAAGTTCTTTTAAATAAATAAATGTATGCCCTTATATGCACGTGGTCTATACGCTTTTAGCCTATACAGTATAAATGCAAATGAAATAATAAATATATATATCTTTTTGACTAAATTGGTCTGGATATGCACATATTATATCAATTAAAATTATATAAATAGTCACTCTTTTTTTGCGTTTGTTTAAATGAATAAAAAACTAACTAAAAACACTACATTGAATAACTTCTAATAACTAAACTGTTCATATTAAAAATTTAATGCATACAGTCACGTGACAAGCTAATTTCCACCACTGTCTCAGCAATAATTGTGGATTTGTTATAGTGGCGTTCGCTGGCTGTCAAAGCTCATTATTAACGTCACTAGAAGAAATGTTCAAGGAGCCGTACATTATTATGGCTTGCTGTTGCTGATGTCACGTGATGTATATTGTTGACAGAGCCGTTAAAATGAGGCCAAGTAACAAAAAGTTGCTTAATGAAATATTTATCAGAATGCACGTAAATGTGTGTTGTTCAAAAGTCTGTTTCACCGAGCCGGTGACTATGTACCATGTTGGTATAGTTGTCAAGCCTACACGACGAATAAATATTGACATAGTTGTCAAGTGTTTACCAGTAATAATTGTTGACATAATTGTCAAGTCAACACCACTAATAAATGTTGACCAAGTCTTTACCAGTAACAAATGTTGACATAGTGGTCAAGTCTACACCACTAATAAGTGTTGACATAGTTGTCCAAGTCTTTACTAGTAACAAATGTTGACATAATTGTCAAGTCTACACCACTAATAAATGTTGACCAAGTCTTTACTAGTAACAAATGTTGACATAATTGTCAAGTCAACACCACTAATAAATGTTGACCAAGTCTTTACCAGTAACAAATGTTGACATAGTGGTCAAGTCTACACCACTAATAAGTGTTGACATAGTTGTCCAAGTCTTTACTAGTAACAAATGTTGACATAATTGTCAAGTCTACACCACTAATAAATGTTGACCAAGTCTTTACTAGTAACAAGTGTTGACATAGTTGTCAAGTCTACACCACTAATAAATGTTGACATAGTTTTTAAGTCTACACCACTAATAACGTTGACATAGTTGTCAAGTCTTTATCAGTACCGGTAACTAATGTTGACATAGTTTTCAATTCTACACCACTAATAAATGTTGACATAGCTGTCAAGTCCTTACCAGTAACAAATATTGACATAGTTATCAAGTTCACATCACTAATAAATGTTCACATTGCTAGATAAATAACCATGAGTATATATTAGACATTTCTAGGTAATTATTCAATGCTGACTTAGTTATCATGTATGTTACCCTTACCAAATTAGATGTTGTTGATCCGTTCACATACCGTGGCACCACAGTCTCCACCGATCTGTCACTGGACACAGTAATCAGCAAAGAGAATTGGCAAGGCATCCGCGACCTTATCCAGAATAACGTACAGAGTATGGGCCAACAAGATGCTGACTATCAATACAAAAATAGATATCTATCGTGCATGTGTAATCAGCACTCTCATGTTCGCCAGCAAAACTTGGACCCTGTACACATAGCAAGAAAAGAAACTCTCTTCTTTCCACTTGCGCTGCCTCAAACGTATACTTGGGATCTCTTGGAAGGACCGCATAACAACAAGGTCTTGCAACGGGCTAACATGCCTAGCATGGTCACTCACCTTCGCCAACGATGTCTCCAGTGGCTTGGCCATGTTTCCAGGATGGAGGATGGACGAATCCCAAAATTCCTGCTATAGGCTGAGCTTGCTAAATGGCAATAGAGCTACTGGCCGCCCCCATTTCAGGTTCAAGGACGTCTGAAAGCGTGACCTAAAGGCTATAGATGTAAAGGTCGAAAACTGGAAGAACCTGGCTCAGAACAGAAGTAGTTGGAGAAGTACCCTACACACCGGTACAAATGCTGCAGAGAGCAGACTTCGCCTTATCGCGGAGGCTAAAAGAGCAGCGAAAAAAAGTAAAGAACATAGACCCGCCCCTGACAAACTCCAACGGTCCCGCATTCAAGTGCCAGAGATGCGATAGAGCCTGTCTCTCAAGGATAGGTCTCCACAGACACAGCCGATTCTGCAGGGTTGGCCAAATCACAGGAGCGCAAATATAATCATCTGCCAATATTGATGATGTTACCCTTACAAATGTGAACACACTTGCCAAGTCTAGACCACTATAGACACCTATGCTATACCGGTAACTAGAATATAGACTCTCAGTTTTACTAAGAGGCTCAAGTCCCCTTTAGGTCTCTTTCTTTAGTCCTACCCTATTATCTTAACACAGACTTGAGTCTAAATACCATTGGCCGGTACATTCCTTCATCAATGTCATTACTTATCTCTGAAACAGATTCTAAACCAATTTGTCTTCAAGACATTCCTTTCCCAGTATTTTGAAGGAAATACTCAAACATTTTATTTCCATTTTCTTTTACCGTTGTTTTCTTTTTTCTTTTAAAAGTTTTATTCTATTATTATTTATTATTTATTATTTTATTATTCCAAATGTTTTTAAGAGTCGAATTTGAAATATTGATTTAAAAGAAAAAACGTAGGGATAGTGTGTTCAAGAAAACTGTTAAAATAGACTATAGTTGGTATTGTGCGCAAACGCAAACAAATTAGGGAAAGAAAAATGACAACGAACATTGAAACATTGTAAAAGAAAAAAAAAGTTATTAATGAAATCAGATTTTACAATGTCTAGCCTATAACATTTTTTTGTGTTCATTTATATTTGCATAATATACAAAAGTATTGACAACAAAATATTTGTTAAATACTATCCAGGATTACTGTTGTTATAATTGGCTGTAAACAGGACGAGCCTTACATCCAGGGAGTGATTATGTCCTTTGGAGAATCAAGAGGGGCGGTGTGGGGGGGGGGGCGGGCAGAAATACCAGCAAAATTACATTACCTATAATAAACATAGATCTTAATATTATTTTCAGCCGTTAGTTTTTAAAGGGTTATCGATATATGTAATGAAAAGAAAAATTCCGAAGACTTTTTTATTGTTAGACCCTACAGTTTCTATAAGCTTATTTAGTTGTCAGATCCATTTTAACTTGGAAAAAAAAGGAACCCAAAACGCTTATGATATATTATATATTTCAATGAATATGTATTAGCACAATGGATGTTCACATATAATGATCGCAGGCAAACAAATGTAAAAACTGGATTGCTCTGCAAGTTCACACAAAATAGAGAGAAAATACAAGGGAATTCACAGTTCAAATGTCCCCGTCACTTAGTTTTGAGCTTACCTAAAATGAAACACTATTTCACAAGATTGGAAGCACTTTTGTAAAAATAAATAAGTTGACGAAGTAAAAAAAATAGATTAAAACTATGGATTTATACATTTTAATGATAAGAACTGACATAAATCTGACATTATAAGGCGAGTGGAAAGTTTTATGATCTAACTAACTAGAGCTATATTGTCTATTCTTGCTGTTTATGACAGCTTATTACTCTCATTTTATCTTTATCTCTTTTTGTCTCTCTCTCTCTCTCTCACTAACACTTTAATTTTCTCTAATTTTCCGTCTGTCGGTTTCTCTTTATCTTTCTATTGCTCTTTCATTTTTTTCCAAGTATGCATCTATAAAGTATAAAGTATAATATAAAAAAACAAACATGTTTAGAGCTTTAAAGACAATAATGTTATTTATAGCGTAGAGTAGTTCCGTGTCTAAAGTTTATGTAAATATAAGTAACAGTCCAATAATTAAACCCAGAGAGAACTACTTCCCCTGTAGTGAAATTGATTACATATCAACTCAGTAAATACAAATATTCTCTCACAGGAAAAGTCTCAGCAACGAAAATGCATCTCTGTTTTTTCTTTGATATTTTAAGACTGAACAATAGATGTCCTGTGTATTATGGCCGATTTGTTTAGAGGCCTAAATACATCCATTAGCTGAACATACTGTCCATAATATACTGAATATATCGGCAACTTTTAGAGATATTTATATATACATATATATATATATATATATATATATATATATACATATAATGTATATTATACATAAATCCATACATATAGTATTATTGCCAATATATTCAGTATATTATGGACAATATGTTCAGCTTATTGTAAGGTGAAGATGTCGTATTTCCTATTTGACCCAAATAAATATTGAAACATTTAAACCACATGGATTATTAACGATTCCACATATTTGAAAACAAACATAATGAAGTGAATGCACAGGTGAAAGTATATTGAACAACATGTTATTATATAAATGCACAATGTATTTATTTAGACATTTAAAGATAACAACATGCATAACTTGAATCTTATCTGGAGGCATTTAAAGATTCTGATAATAACATGCATAACTTGAATCTTATCTGGAGGCATTTAAAAATAAAAAAAATATGCATAACTTTAATATTATCTGGAGGTATTTAAAGATAAAAATATGCATAACTTTAATATTATCTGGAGGCATTTAAAGATAAAAATATGCATAACTTTAATCTTATCTGGAGGCATTTAAAGATAAAAATATGCATAACTTGAATCTTATCTGGAGGCATTTAAAGATATAAATATGCATAACTTTAATCTTATCTGGAGGCATTTAAAGATATAAATATGCATAACTTTAATCTTATCTGGAGGCATTTAATGATAAAAATATGCATAACTTTAATCTTATCTGGAGGCATTTAAAGATAAAAATATGCATAACTTTAATCTTATCTGGAGGCATTTAAAGATAAAAATATGCATAACTTTAAACTTATCTGGAGGCATTTAATGATACAAATATGCATAACTTTAATCTTATCTGGAGGCATTTAATGATAAAAATATGCATAACTTTAATCTTATCTGGAGGCATTTAAAGATAAAAATATGCATAACTTTAATCTTATCTGGAGGCATTTAAAGATAAAAATATGCATAACTTTAATCTTATCTGGAGGCATTTAAAGATAAAAAATATGCTTAACTTTAATCTTATCTGGAGGCATTTAAAGATAAAAATATGCATAACTTTAATCTTATCTGGAGGCATTTAAAGATAAAAATATTGTTACGAATATCGGTCACAGAGGAATGACGTAGTAAGGCATTGACCTCTTAACAAGTGCGTATTAGAGTCCAAGGCGACCAAGGCTTGACCTTTGTGCCCTGAGGGCAGTTTAAATAAAATAATTCGTCCAACCCCGTGTAAATTGGAGGATTCTGGATCGCAGTATTTTATAGAGAAAGAGGTTAAAATGCGTATTAAGACCCTGTAGAATCTTCGATGATAGTTTTCTTTGTAAAGTCCCCACCTCCTTAAAGTTAGTTCAGTTTGAAAGTTTGTAGAGTGAAGTCGCTATATTGATACTTGTATATTTTATGCCATTTATTTTGAAATACTTATGTTGCCATCAGTTGATGCATTTATTGATCGTTTATATTGAGTCTACAATTTAAATAAAATTGTTTATTCAACAACTAGAGTTGTTTGATCTATCATTGTTGAAAAAGGTGTTGAAGATAATTATCACGAATATAACTACATTACTGCATAGACCTGTCAGTCAAGGAACCCCTAGCTTGGGCTACAGATTAGCAGAATCTAGAGACTTCTAATAAAGATACAACTATATTCATTGAATCCGATTTAACGAGTCGTAATAATAGTCATCATAGAGACAGTCCATACCAATTTGAGGGCTTGCGTCCGATATAAGTTGTATAGTGAAGCATATATCAAGTTGTGTTGTGTGTGTGTAAAGCCGTGACCTACTGAGCAAGTCTAAGAACGCTGAATTTATTCTTCCGATTGGAAAAACGTAAGTTGGAAATTTACTACTTTAAAAATCTTTTAACGAAAGAATGGAATTTATTGAAAATCCAGAAGAAGAAGTTTTGAAAACTTTATCCATAAAGAAGTTAAAAGAGATCGCTGAGATCTTGAAGATAGAAGTTACTGAGACTACACCATCCAGAATTGTGTTGACACAGCAGATAAAAGATGTGTTGATTGCGAATGGTAAAATGAAAGTAGAATCAAGCGCGAAGGGATATCAAGTTGAAGGTCAGACTATGTCCGAACAGTTTAAATTTCAGCTAGAAATGAAACGGATGGAAAAAGAAGAAAAACGTCTTGATCGTGAGATAGAACAAAAACGTCTTGATCGTGAGATAGAACAAAAACGTCTTGAGCTTGAGATGGAAAATAAGAAAAGTCAAAGAGAAAGTCAGGAAAGAATAGAACTAGCGAAGATAGGAGCTACTAAAAAAGAATCTCATAATGATGTAGAGATGGCCAGATGGAAAAAACTAGTCCCTACCTACATTGATAAAGAAAGTGAAATAGCTAATTTCTTCCAGACCTTTGAGATTTCTTGCAGAGATTTTAAGTTCCCAGAAGATAAATGGGGAATATTAGTTAGAACAGCTTTTACTCAAGGGAGGGCAAGAGATTGTGTTCTATTATTAAAAGAGGAACATTTGAATGATTATGAAGTCATAAAAGACTGTACTGAAAGCGTACAACCAAATACCGGAAAGTTATCGGAAAAGGTTCCGTCAGTACACAATGTCCCCTTACCAAACACACTTAGACTTCCTTCGAGCAGAAGAAAAGTTAAATGATCAGTGGATAAAATCCAGAAATGTCTCCACATTAAAAGAAATGAAAGATATCATTCTTTTAGAAGATTTTATTAACAAAGTGAGGCCGGATGTAAGAATGTATTTATCCGAGCGTGACATCACTGACCCACATAAAGCTGCTGATTTAGCGGAGCAATATACACTGTGTTTTTAGAACAGCTGGTGAAAAGAATTTTAATAGGTCACAACGGCCAGCAGAAAAAACACAACAAAAACATCGTGAAAAAGAGCATTTTGTGAAACAAAATGATGTTAATAAGAAACCTGTCAACAAAAACGTCCAATGTACTTTTTGTAAAAGAGTAGGACATAGCATAGAAGACTGTTGGAGCATCAGAAGCGACAAAAGAACTAATAAAGTGGTACTGTGTGCCAGCCATGCACTAAAACAAAATGTACAAGAAAGCAAAAATACAAACGAACTGAATTCGAAGAAAGATTCTTCTAAACCAGAAACACTGAGGGTGGATTTGCCTGAGAGCAAAAGTCAGAAGGTAGAGAAATCTACAACTGAAGAAAATAAGGATGAATATCCTGATTATAAATACAGAATGGCTACTATTGGATTAATTGTCCAGGTCCACAGAGACGAAAAAGTAGACCAAAGTATTTTTGACTCGGAAAATAGTCTGAAGTCATCGAAAGATGAAAAACCAGCCGAAAGTCATGGTCAAGGGAAGAATGAAATTGACACAGAGACCCTGTGCAGTTTTCAACCGTTCATTAGTGAAGGTTGTGTGGCCTTACAAAAGGAAGGACCACTGAAGTCCGTAAAAATATTACGAGACACAGGGGCATCATTAACCCTGCTGCTTAAAGATGTATTACCATTGAGTGATAATACATTGACAGGACAGACTGTCCTATTGAGAGGTTTTGAATGGAAAGAAGAAATACCTCTACATAGGATATACCTCTCATCTGAATTGGTGACAGGATATGTGACGGTTGGAGTAATATCAAAACTTCCTGTTGAGGGCATATCCGTTATCCTAGCAAATGATTTGGCGAAAGGGAGGGTGAGACCTGAACTGATTGTGAAGGAGAATCCAGACCCTAGTCCTATTGTGGAGACAGGAAAAGAAAAAGAACTTTATCCTGTAGGTGATGTCATAAAGGGTATGACACCACAGAAAAAGAAAGAAGAAATTCTCTCACAAGAAAAGAAAAAGAAAGAAGAAATTCTCCCACGAGAGAAGAAAGAGGAAGAAGAAGTGGAACTTGATACTACTATTTTCTCCAAGATTGAAGATTGTCCGAAAGGAAATGAACAATCAAAGAAGTCATCACAAAATGAATTGATTGCTGAGCAGAAAGTAGACCCAGAGTTGCTACAGCTACATGAGAAAGCTGTCGACGAGACAGAAACTCCTACTAATGATGTCTATGAACAGATAGACCACAGCATGAACAAACAACAATGCAAACCTGCAGTTGCCGGTACAGATGAAGATTGGAGGAGCATCACTGAAGAAACGAGTGCGGAGATCTGGACCGAAACTATCAAAAGCTATGGGTTACCACAATCCATACCGACAGATCGAGGGACCAACTTCACCTCGGAACTCTTCAATCCAGTCCTAAAGAACTTATGCCTGGAGCATGAGGTGTCAACTGAATCCTATCCGGAGAGTCATGAAGCCAATGGACAAATCTTTGGACCCACTGTCCGAGGACCACTCAAACTACTTCAAGAGGCAGGGCAGACCGAATTGTATCCTCTTGGGCTGATCAAGTACCTAGATAAGTACATAAATTTTTTGTCTGACATAACTGTTTTTGTTAGAAAAAAATTGTACACTGCTCATATGCAGATGCCATTGTTGTGTGATGAAAGAAAGGCAAAAATATTATATCATTTGAAAATGATAAAGCCTTACCTTCTGAAAACAATCGGAATAAGCTTGAGGTTGTTAACATTGTTACTCTTGTTTGTAAAATTTATGCCTGGAGTTCAGGGTGAATTGAATGACAAATTCACTGATAGTTAGTTACCAAACTTACTATTGTAAAACTAAATCCTTTACTTGTGATGAAAAAGGACTGAGTAAAAGTATTGTTAGAGTAAATATCATTATAGTGTGATATTTCTAAACAAACTTGTTAGGTTGAGCATTTAAAATAATTGCTTTAAGAGAAAAAGATCAGTTTTATCCGCAGAATTGGATTCTAAATCAGAGGACATTATAGATGTGGACTGATTATAAGATATGTTTGAGAATCTCTGGAAATGATAATTGAAACATTTGGCAGAGAGGATAATTTGATTGAAAAAGATGTAAATGGTTTTGAGAAAAGAGAATTTTTCTTTCACTAAAGTATTGAGAAATGTTTTATGATTGTACTATGGAAATTTATTTTATCATGTACTGTTGTTGAAATAATTGCTCAATGATTCAAGATGCAAATTTCTTCTATGTGAATTTATTCATTTCTTATATTATCATTGAATGTATGATAATGTAGGGTAAAAATAGTTGCTACAAGGCATAACTATGACTAACAAGAATTCCAAGAAATGTATTATATATGATTTTTCACTTTTAGGATACTGTTACATGAAAAGCAGACCAGAAGTGAAAATAATGTTAACTTTGTAATCCTTATGTTGTAAAAACATAGGATGTGCCACTGAATTGACACTGTAAACCAGTCTGGTTCATGGTTGAGAATTTATAATGTTGACATACCAATGTTCAACAAATGTATTATTAATTAAGGATTTCATATCAAGATTGTAAAACTAATCTATTTTTTTTGTATTAGTTAAAATAGATTGAATGAATTGTATTGACAAGCAAAAGACTGGGTAGACCTGAACACTGTGAAAGTAACAGGAACCTAGAACCTATGAATAAAACCTTTATGGAATGGACAAGAGCAATGGATTGCAACCTTACCATAACTTACCCTAACCCTAACCATTCAGACCAGCAGTTGTTTTGTACATAAATTGTTAAATTGATTTCTGTCTGACAAAAAAAAAAAATCTATGCTCTTTTATCTTTCGTACGTCAATAATATTGTATTTGAAATGTCTTTAAGGTAATCTAAAGAAAATAAGTACTTACTGTTTAGTACTAAGATTGTATGCAGATGATAACTTGCTTTAATTGATAGTTAATTAAGTAAATTAACCAATTTGTTTTAAGTAAATCCATGTTGTCTGAATGTGTCAATTTAAAACTGCTACGATGTGAACTATTCGGAACAGAAACCTATGACGTAGAAAAGTCATTGTAAAATGAGAAATTGAAATATTTTTAATGAAATTGTCTATAAACTATTTTAATTCTTGAACATACTATGTTTAGTTTTCTTATTATAACATAAATGAATGTAATTTTGAGATAAGGGTTGTTAAATAATGCTCATTTAGTCAAGATGACTTTTTAAACGCGTAGCAATTTCTGACCTAAAGCGGTGATAGGGTAAAAATTTGCATAGCGATGTAAACATTGGGAATGAGAGAGTGAAAACAAAAGAGAGGGAGAGAAAGAAAAAAGAAGATTGACCTAAATCTTGTGTTTCGCCACAGACAGTTGTCTAATGTTGCCCAAGCCTACAAGCTTGAAAAAAATACTGCCGAGGGATAATATATTTTTGTTGTAAAGTAATTAGGTTAGGCCTAGTGTTTTTCAATAACGAGTTTTTTTCCCTTATGAAAAATAATTCGTGTCTGAATAGACATTAAGTATTTTTTTCTTGTTGTTTAATTAAAAATGTAAAAGATATTTGTTTATAATTAAATGGACGCGAGAGTTTTTATTAACGTGGAATGTTAATGTAATGGAAATTATTAAATTGTATAATATTTATCCCTATGTATTTTTCTTGTATAAAAGATTTGGATAGATATAATTTAATTGTCCATTGTTTTGAATTAAAATTGAATGATTGAATGACTATAGTTAAGCCATTTGATAAGATTAACTTATATTGCATATATTATATGTTATTGTTATCAGTTCGATTGAATTGGTGGAATGGCCAATTAGACTGTATGTATGTATGTAATGGTTTTCCCCGGAATATTTTCTTTTATAATTATTCCTTAAAATTAACTTTTTTTTTAGTATTGTTAAAATGTAATAGAAATAATTATAAAACTGTTGAAGGGTGGTGGTATTACGAATATCGGTCATAGAGGAATGACGTAGTAAGGCATTGACCTCTTAACAAGTGCGTATTAGAGTCCAAGGCGACCAAGGTTTGACCTTTGTGCCCTGAGGGCAGTTTAAATAAAATAATTCGTCAAACCCCGTGGAAATTGGAGGATTCTGGATCGCAGTATTTTATAGAGAAAGAGGTTAAAATGCGTATTAAGACCCTGTAGAATCTTCGATGATAGTTTTCTTTGTAAAGTCCCCACCTCCTTAAAGTTAGTTCAGTTTAAAAATTTGTAGAGTGAAGTCGCTATATTGATACTTGTATATTATATGCCATTTATTTTGAAATACTTATGTTGCCATCAGTTGATGCATTTATTGATCGTTTATATTGAGTCTACAATTTAAATAAAATTGTTTATTCAACAACTGGAGTTGTTTGATCTATCATTGTTGAGAAAGGTGTTGAAGATAATTATCACGAATATAACTACATTACTGCATAGACCTGTCAGTCAAGGAACCCCTAGCTTGGGCTACAGTTTAGCAGAATCTAGAGACTTCTTCTAATAAAGATACAACTATATTCATTGAATCCGATTTAACGAGTCGTAATAATAGTTATCATAGTGACAGTCCATAACAATATGCATAACTTTAATCTTATCTGGAGGCATTTAAAGATAAAAATATGCATAACTATAATCTTATCTGGAGACATTTATTACTGTTATTACATTTCTTATTCAGTGCTCAAAATCTAAAACCTGTCTCCACGGCTACGGTGATGCTGACTGTTTCTTGTCACGATTCTCTTATTCCATGATAAATAATTATGTAGATGTATCCGAGCTGAGAAAGTAGTGGCTTTAAGCTGATTAGACATTGACTAGACACTGTAGGAAATCGAAAACCGTAATACGTAGAATCAAAATGCAGTGTGCCACAAAGACTTGTTTCCAAAATTTTTATAGTCTACGTTGTTATATGAAACAAGTAGTCTGGTAAAACCAACAACTTAACTTAATTAAAAGTCTAATCAAAATGCAAGACTATACTTAAACTATGGATACTGTGGAAGGGAATAATCTTCTGATTAGAAGGAGCGTCTTTAACATGTAAGAGGATTCAGATAAGAGCTACAAGGTTCATTCCTAGTGAATTGAATAATAGCAACTGACTAGTAACACCAATAGTTCTATCAGTAAACCTAGAAACACAAGAGGAAAGAAGGGCAAAGAGTAAAGTAGTAATAATACATAAAGTCTTAACATTTAACTTGAACATACATAACCACAACAATCTATTGGAATATCCGTGAAACGAAAAATCTGGAAAACGTCTACTTTGGTATAAGTCAAATTTGGAATTCATCCTGTTCGGATACACACCAAAAACGTATTTAGTAAACGATTTTTGTTTGGTATGTGCGTATTTTTGCGTGTTTTATTATTATTATTTATTTATTATTTGTGTGTGGTGGTGAATTCATGATCTATTATTTTATTTAGTGAATTCATTATTTATTAGTTATATTCATAAGAGCCAAACAATGATAAGAGTCAATCTGATGGATGTCATACAAAGAGATTGTACAAATTAAATGAGGAAAGTGACATGCGTATCTTGGACAGGGATGTTATACCAAATGTCGAGAAAGAGAATATTCACGAAAAGGACAAGCATTCACAGAGCGGGATAACAGCTCCTACTATTTCTTTCCTAGCCCTTTCTTAGTAGACACTTTCTTTCTGTCAGCTAAATAAATTGATATAAAATGTTCATTGGTTTTTTCTAATTGCTTTTGTACTTGTGTAGTTTGATATTGAGCTGTATTTAAATTACTTTATACATTCCCAACAATATTAGTAATCTTTTTCCTTTTTTTTCTGTGTAAAACAAGTGTTTGGTATACGTCCTATTTAGACATTTTTGGTAAGAGTCCAAAGGTAGGCTCTGCAAAGTATTTAGAGTTATAAAGGCAGGCTTTTGTCCAGAGCAACCGTTTCAAAATAAGCCGAAACTTCTTTGTAAATAAATGATTTCAACATCTGGATGGTACATATTTACTTAAAAATTCTTATTCAGTTAGGCCTATTGTAAATATCTTTAATGTAGGTCTATGCTATTCTCACACCAATAGTGAAAATGTAAAATTTTATGCAAGGTTATTGGGCAACCTGACAACTTTATTCATAACTTAAAAAAAACCTAATCTTGTGACTATTTGTTTCATCGACCGAGCTCCTGTTTTTATATGTAAAATCTTGGAAATGTGTCGGAAAGACTGACAGGCAGGATAAAGTAACCTAATTTAAAATGAGGTTCAATTTTATCACATCGACCTTCTCCCTTCTTTTTAGGCCTGCCCTACATGACGTGTAGATTTAAGAAAATAAATAAAAACCTCGGATAGAAAGGGAACTTTGACAATAAAAAGTAGTATTTTTTTAACTAGATAAATTAATAAATGATTCACTCTCTTTCTTTGTCTCTCTCTCTCTCTTTCTTTGTCTCTCTCTCTCTTTCTTTGTCTCTCTCTCTCTTTCTTTGTCTCTCTCTCTTTCTTTCTCTCTCTCTCTTTCTTTGTCTCTCTTTCTTTGTCTCTCTCTCTTTCTTTGTCTCTCTCCCCCTTTCTTTGCCTCACTCTCTTTCTTTGTCTCTCTCTCTCTTTCGTTGTCTCTCTCTCTCCTTTTTTGTCTCTCTCTCTTTCTTTGTCTCTCTCTCTCTCTTTCTCTGTCTCTCTCTCTCTTTCTTTGTCTCTCTCTTTCATTGTCTCTATCTCTATTTTTCTGTCTCTCTCTATTTCTATGTTTCTTTCTCTTTCTTTGTCCTTATCTCTTTCTTTGTCTCTCTCTCTTTTTTTGTCTCTCTTTCTTTGTCTCTCTCTCTTTCTTTGTCTCTCTCCCCCTTTCTTTGCCTCACTCTCTTTCTTTGTCTCTCTCTCTCTTTCGTTGTCTCTCTCTCTCCTTTTTTGTCTCTCTCTCTTTCTTTGTCTCTCTCTCTCTCTTTCTCTGTCTTTCTCTCTCTTTCTTTGTCTCTCTCTTTCATTGTCTCTCTCTCTTTCATTGTCTCTATCTCTATTTTTCTGTCTCTCTCTATTTCTCTGTTTCTTTCTCTTTCTTTGTCTCTCTCTCTTTCTTTGTCTCTCTTTCTTTGTCTCTCTCTCTTTCTTTGTCTCTCTCCCCCTTTCTTTGCCTCACTCTCTTTCTTTGTCTCTCTCTCTCTTTCTCTGTCTCTCTCTTTCTTTGTCTCTCTCACTTTCATTGTCTCTCTCTCTTTCATTGTCTCTATCTCTATTTTTCTGTCTCTCTCTATTTCTCTGTTTCTTTCTCTTTCTTTGTCTTTATCTCTTTCTTTGTCTCTCTCTCTTTCTTTGTCTCTATCTCTTTCTTTGTCTCTCTCTTTCTTTTGTTTGTCTCTCTCTCTCTTTATTTCTCTCTCTCTCTCTTTCTTTGTCTCTCTCTCTATTTCTTTGTCACTCTCTCTCTTTTTTTGTCTCTTTCTCTTTCTTTGTTTCTCTCTCTCTTTCTTTGTCTCTCTCTCTTTCTTTGTATCTCTCTCTTTCTTTGTCTCTATCTCTCTTTCTTTGTCTCTCTCTATTTCTTTGTCTCTCTCTCTTTCTTTGTCTCTTTCTCTTTTTTTGTCTCTATCTCTCTTTCTTTGTCTCTTTCTCTTTCTTTGTCTCATTCACTTTCTTTGTCTCTCACTCTTTCTTTGTCTATCTTTCTTTCTTTGTCTCTCCCTCTCTTTCTTTGTTTCTCTCACTTTCTTTGTCTCTCTCTTTGTTTGTCTCTGTCTCTCTTTCATTGTCTCTGTCTTTATTTTCCTCTCTTTTTCTCTTTCTTTGTTTCTCTCTCTTTCTTTGTCTCTATCTCTTTCTTTGTCTCTTTCTTTTTTTGTCTCTCTCTCTTTCGTTGTCTCTCTCTCTTTCTTTGTCTCTCTCTTTCTTTGTCTCTCTCTCTCTCTTTCTTTTTCTCTCTCTTTTTTTTGTCTCGCTCTCCCTTTCTTTGTCGCTCTCTCTCTTTCTTTGTCTCTCTCTTTCTTTGTCTCCCTCTCTTTTTCTTTGTCTCTCTTTCACTTTCTTTGTCTCTCTCTCTTTCTATGTCGTTCTCTCTCTTTCTTTGTCTCTCTCTTTCTTTGTCTCTCTCCTTCTTTGTCTCTCTCTCTCTTTCTTTGTCTCTCTCTCTCTTTCTTTGTCTCTTTCTCTCTCTTTCTTAGTATGTCTCTCTCTTTCTTTGTTTCTCTCTCTCTTTCTTTGTCTCGCTCTCTCTTTCTTTGTCGCTCTCTCACTTTCTTTGTCTCTCTCTCTTTCTTTGTCTCTTTCTCTCTCTCTTTCTTTGTCTCTCTCTTTCTTTGTCTCTCTATATCTTTCTTTGTCTCATTCTCTCTTTCTTTGTCTCTCTCTTTCTTTTGTTAGTCTCTCTCTCTCTTTCTTTCTCTCTCTTTCCCTTTATTTCTCTCTCTCTCTCTTTCTTTGTCTCTCTCTCTATTTCTTCGTCACTCTCTCTCTTTTTTTGTCTCTTTCTCTTTCTTTGTTTCTCTCTCTCTTTCTTTGTCTCTCTCTCTTTCTTTGTATCTCTCTCTTTCTTTGTCTCTCTCTATTTCTTTGTCTCTCTCTCTTTCTTTGTCTCTTTCTCTTTTTTTGTCTCTATCTCTCTTTCTTTGTCTCTTTCTCTTTCTTTGTCTCTCTCTTTTTTGTCTCTCTCTCTTTGTCCCTCTCTCTTTTTTCCTTTTATCTCTTTCTCTCTATCTTTGTCTCTCTCTCTTTGTCTCTCTCTCTTTCTTTGTCTTTCTATCTTTTTCTTTGTCTAATTCTCTCTTTTTTTGTCTCTCTCTCTCTTTCTTTGTCTCTCTCTCTCTTTCTTTGTCTCTATCTCTCTTTCTTTGTCTCTCCCTCTTTCTGTCTCACTCTCTTTATTTGTCTCTTTCTCTCTCTTTCTTTGTCTCTCTCTCTCTTTCTTTGTCTCTTTTTCTCTCTTTCTTTGTCTCTCTCTCTTTCTTTGTCTCTTTCTCTCTCTTTCTTTGTCGCTCTCTTTTTCTTTGTCTCTCTTTTCTTTGTCTCTCACTCTTTCTTTGTCTATCTTTCTTTCTTTGTCTCTCCCTCTCTTTCTTTGTTTCTCTCACTTTCTTTGTCTCTCTCTTTTTTTGTCTCTGTCTCTCTTTCATTGTCTCTGTCTTTATTTTCCTCTCTTTTTCTCTTTCTTTGTTTCTCTCTCTTTCTTTGTCTCTATCTTATTCTTTGTCGCTCTCTCTCTTTCTTTGTCTCTCTGTCTTTCTTTGTCTCTTTCTTTTTTTGTCTCTCTCTCTTTCGTTGTCTCTCTCTCTTTCTTTGTCTCTCTCTTTCTTTGTCTCTCTCTCTTTCTTTTTCTCTCTCTTTTTTTTGTCTCGCTCTCCCTTTCTTTGTCGCTCTCTCTCTTTCTTTGTCTCTCTCTCTCTTTTTTGTCTCTCTCTCTTTCTTTGTCTCTCTCTCTCTCTTTCTCTGTCTCTCTCTCTCTTTCTTTGTCTCTCTCTCTTTCATTGTCTCTATCTCTATTTTTCTGTCTCTCTCTATTTCTCTGTTTCTTTCTCTTTCTTTGTCTCTCTCTCTTTCTTTGTCTCTCTTTCTTTGTCTCTCTCTTTCTTTGACTCTCTCCCCCTTTCTTTGCCTCACTCTCTTTCTTTGTCTCTCTCTCTCTTTCTCTGTCTCTCTCTTTCTATGTCTCTCTCTCTTTCATTGTCTCTCTCTCTTTCATTGTCTCTATCTCTATTTTTCTGTCTCTCTCTATTTCTCTGTTTCTTTCTCTTTCTTTGTCTCTATCTCTTTCTTTGTCTCTCTCTCTCTTTCTTTGTCTCTATCTCTTTCTTTGTCTCTCTCTCTCCCTTTATTTCTCTCTCTCTCTCTTTCTTTGTCTCTCTCTCTATTTCTTTGTCTCTCTCTCTATTTCTTTGTCACTCTCTCTCTTTTTTTGTCTCTTTCTCTTTCTTTGTTTCTCTCTCTCTTTCTTTGTCTCTCTCTCTTTCTTTGTATCTCTCTCTTTCTTTGTCTCTCTCTATTTCTTTGTCTCTCTCTCTTTCTTTGTCTCTTTCTCTTTTTTTGTCTCTATCTCTCTTTCTTTGTCTCTTTCTCTTTCTTTGTCTCACTCACTTTCTTTGTCTCTCACTCTTTCTTTGTCTATCTTTCTTTCTTTGTCTCTCCCTCACTTTCTTTGTTTCTCTCACTTTCTTTGTCTCTCTCTTTTTTTGTCTCTGTCTCTCTTTCATTGTCTCTGTCTTTATTTTCCTCTCTTTTTCTCTTTCTTTGTTTCTCTCTCTTTCTTTGTCTCTATCTCTTTCTTTGTCGCTCTCTCTCTTTCTTTGTCTCTCTGTCTTTCTTTGTCTCTTTCTTTTTTTGTCTCTCTCTCTTTCGTTGTCTCTCTTTCTTTCTTTGTCTCTCTCTTTCTTTGTCTCTCTCTCTCTCTTTCTTTTTCTCTCTCTTTTTTTGTCTCGCTCTCCCTTTCTTTGTCGCTCTCTCTCTTTCTTTGTCTCTCTCTTTCTTTGTCTCCCTCTCTTTTTCTTTGTCTCTCTTTCACTTTCTTTGTCTCTCTCTCTTTCTATGTCGTTCTCTCTCTTTCTTTGTCTCTCTCTTTCTTTGTCTCTCTCCTTCTTTGTCTCTCTCTCTCTTTCTTTGTCTCTCTCTCTCTTTCTTTGTCTCTTTCTCTCTCTTTCTTAGTATGTCTCTCTCTTTCTTTGTTTCTTTCTCTCTTTCTTTGTCTCGCTCTCTCTTTCTTTGTCGCTCTCTCACTTTCTTTGTCTCTCTCTCTTTCTTTGTCTCTTTCTCTCTCTCTTTCTTTGTCTCTCTCTTTCTTTGTCTCTCTATATCTTTCTTTGTCTCATTCTCTCTTTCTTTGTCTCTCTCTCTATTTCTTTGTCTCATTCTCTCTTTCTTTTGTTTGTCTCTCTCTCTTTCTTTCTCTCTCTCTCCCTTTATTTCTCTCTCTCTCTCTTTCTTTGTCTCTCTCTCTATTTCTTTGTCACTCTCTCTCTTTTTTTGTCTCTTTCTGTTTCTTTGTTTCTCTCTCTCTTTCTTTGTCTCTCTCTCTTTCTTTGTATCTCTCTCTTTTTTTGTCTCTCTCTATTTCTTTGTCTCTCTCTCTTTCTTTTTCTCTTTCTCTTTTTTTGTCTCTATCTCTCTTTCTTTGTCTCTTTCTCTTTCTTTGTCTCACTCACTTTCTTTGTCTCTCTCTTTCTTTCTTTGTCTCTCTCTTTTGTGTCTCTCTCTCTTTGTCCCTCTCTCTTTCTTTCCTTTTATCTCTTTCTCTCTATCTTTGTCTCTCTCTCTTTGTCTCTCTCTCTTTCTTTGTCTTTCTATCTCTTTCTTTGTCTAATTCTCTCTTTTTTTGTCTCTCTCTCTCTTTCTTTGTCTCTCTCTCTCTCTTTCTTTGTCTCTATCTCTCTTTCTTTGTCTCTCCCTCTTTCTGTCTCACTCTCTTTATTTGTCTCTTTCTCTCTCTTTCTTAGTCTCTCTCTCTCTTTCTTTGTCTCTTTCTCTCTCTTTCTTTGTCTCTCTCTCTATTTCTTTGTCTCTTTCTCTCTCTTTCTTTGTCGCTCTCTTTTTATTTGTCTCTCTTTTCTTTGTCTCTCACTCTTTCTTTGTCTATCTTTCTTTCTTTGTCTCTCCCTCTCTTTCTTTGTTTCTCTCACTTTCTTTGTCTCTCTCTTTTTTTGTCTCTGTCTCTCTTTCATTGTCTCTGTCTTTATTTTCCTCTCTTTTTCTCTTTCTTTGTTTCTCTCTCTTTCTTTGTCTCTATCTCTTTCTTTGTCGCTCTCTCTCTTTCTTTGTCTCTCTGTCTTTCTTTGTCTCTTTCTTTTTTTGTCTCTCTCTCTTTCGTTGTCTCTCTCTCTTTCTTTGTCTCTCTCTTTCTTTGTCTCTCTCTCTTTCTTTTTCTCTCCCTTTTTTTTGTCTCGCTCTCCCTTTCTTTGTCGCTCTCTCTCTTTCTTTGTCTCTCTCTTTCTTTGTCTCGCTCTCTTTTTCTTTGTCTCTCTTTCACTTTCTTTGTCTCTCTCTCTTTCTATGTCGTTCTCTCTCTTTCTTTGTCTCTCTCTTTCTTTGTCTCTCTCTTCTTCTTTGTCTCTCTCTCTCTTTCTTTGTCTCTCTCTCTCTTTCTTTGTCTCTTTCTCTCTCTTTCTTAGTATGTCTCTCTCTTTCTTTGTTTCTCTCTCTCTTTCTTTGTCTCGCTCTCTCTTTCTTTGTCGCTCTCTCACTTTCTTTGTCTCTCTTTCTTTCTTTGTCTCTTTCTCTCTCTCTTTCTTTGTCTCTCTTTCTTTGTCTCTCTTTCACTTTCTTTGTCTCTCTCTCTTTGTTTCTCTCTCTCTTTCTTTGTCGCTCTCTCTCTGTCTTTGTCTCTCTCTTTCTTTGTCTCTCTCTTTCTTTGTCTCTTCCTCTCTTTCTTTGTCTCTCTCTCTTTCTTTGTCGTTCTCTCTCTTTCTTTGTCTCTCTCTTTCTTTGTCTCTTCCTCTCTTTCTTTGTCTCTCTCTCTTTCTTTGTCGTTCTCTCTCTTTCTTTGTCTCTCTCTTTCTTTGTCTCTCTCTCCTTCTTTGTCTCTCTCTCTCTTTCTATGTCTCTATTTTTCTTTCTTTATCTCTCTCTCTTTCTTTGTCTCTCTCTCTCTTTCTTTGTCGTTCTCTCTCTTTCTTTGTCTCTCTCTCTTTCTTTGTCTCTCTTTCCTTCTTTGTCTATCTCTCTCTTTGTCTATCTCTCTCTGTCTTTTTCTCTCTCTCCTTCTTTCATTGTCTCTTTCTTTATTTTTCTGTCTCTTTCTCCTTCTTCGTCTCTATCTCTATCTTTGTCTCTCTCTCTTTCTTTGTCTCTATCTCTTTCTTTGTCGCATTCTCTCTTTCTTTGTCTCTCTCTCTCTTTCTTTGTTTCTCTCTCTCTTTTTTTGTCTTTCTCTCTGTCTTTCTTTGTCTCTCTCTCTCTTTCTTTGTCTCTCTCTCTCCTTCATTGTCTCTCTATTTCTTTGTCTCGCTCTCTCTTTCTTTGTCTCTTTCTATTTCTTTGTCTCACTCTCTCTCTTTCTTTGTCTCTCTATTTCTTTGTCTAGCTCTTTCTTTGTCTCTCTCTCTCTTTCTTTGTCACTCTCTCCCTTTCTTTGTCTCGCTCTCTCTTTCTGTGTCTCTCTCTCTTTCTTTGTCGCTCTCTCCTTTGTCGCTCTCTCTTTCTTTGTGTCTCTTTCTCTTTCTTTGTCGCTCTCTCTCTTTGTTTGACTCTCTCTTTCTTTGTCTCTCTCTCTTTCTTTGTCTCTCTCTTTCTTTGTCTCTCTCTCTCTTTATTTGTCTCTCTCTCTTTCTTTGTCTCTCTCTCTCTCTTTTTTTGTCTCTCTCTCTTTTTTGTCTCTCTCTCTTTTACTTTGTCTCTCTTTTTCTTTGTCTCTCTCTCTTTCTTTGTCTCTCTCTCTCTCTTTTTTTGTCTCTCTCTCTTTTTTGTCTCTCTCTCTTTTACTTTGTCTCTCTTTTTCTTTGTCTCTCTCTCTTTCTTTGTCTCTCTCTCTCACACACACACACACTCTCCCTCACTTCACCATTTTCGGCATAAGATTTTTAATACAGAATATAATATTTTCCACGTATTTTGACAATTACAAGAATGTGGCTATTTTATTTAACGGAAAACTTGTCAGTCAAACCACAATTGTAAACCACTGGTTTGCGAGTACAATTGTAAATGAACAATAATCACAAACTCTCCATTTCGAACTGGCGTAAAAATAAAATGATACTAAGACTTTAACATTTGTTAGAAATTTATTAGAATTCACATTGACTATCTGGCAGCAATAAACTAAAGATACAGCCATAATCCTTAACCTGGTCAATCCTTTTTTGTCTTTATTAGCGTTTGAATAAACTTGTTTTTGTTTTTAATCACATCTTTAAGTCATCTTAATTTATGTTGTTTCAAACACTTGCAATCATTAAGCTAATAATTCCACGTTTTCTTCTATGCCCGCCTATTTCTTTCTTTATAACGTGAGTATATTTTGTTCAAATAGTAACTGACTTTTTGAAAAACATATTTCATTTGATTTTTTTTTTAAATTTATGCCTCTTGTAATTGAAAAGAATGACTAAAATAATGTAAGCCTCTAAGTTACAAAAAAATCTAAAATAGATTTGTACCATTTCTGAAATAAAATTAATGCAACCTGTAAATTTATATTTTATCAATTGTTAGATTTAAAATAAATTGATCTTTTATAATGGTTAGATTAAATAAATGTATCTTTTGTTAATTGCTAGATTAAATAAATGTATATTTTAACAATTGTTAGATAAAATGAAAAATTTTAAAATCACAAAAACTACTATGGTTATCTGCACATATCTATTAAAGCTACTTATATGAAACCCTTGGCAATGTTAAAATGGTATCTAATTAATATGTGAATTTAAAAAATATATTTAGGATTTCTATTTATTAAAATATCAATTATCGACTGCTTTTTAGTTTTCATCTGTGGTGTCAATATGATAAGGAAAAAAAACAATAATAAGAACAACATAAGAAAAAAATGTAACTAGAATATTACGCGTTATAAATATTGTTTCTATGAATGTTGTGAGTGAATACATGTGAAGTATGAATGTAGAAAGCAATGTATTGTGGGACATAGTTCGATGTAATAAATCGTCGGGCGACTGCCAAGAGAGGCTATGTGCTTTGATGTGGAGGCGGAACTGTGGTGGCGGGTCAATTGTTATCAGTTACTTAATAAATTATGTTTTTTTTTTGTCGGTCCAATCGACTTGAGTTTATTTATTGAGTTTGGCTGATTAGGTTATAATTTATAGGTAAACAAAATCCCGCAGTAACCACAATTGTATTTATTTATTTTTTACATAGGTCTATATTAATTAAGGAATAGGCTACTAGATTTGACACGTCTTTTTGTGTTCGTGTCGTTAAAATATAGATCTATATATGGGTGGAAAAGAATGCAATTGTTAGCAAAGTGACCGACCGATTATAGAAAACCTCGCCTTCGCCGTTTAGTGACAGGGGCCACAAAGACACACACACCAACAAACTGTCTATCGAGATTCAGTTTTTGCCATAGACTATAATAAGATGGACCACTTGCTCTACTTTTTTTTCCGTGCGCAACCAATAAGGCTGTCTCCAAATGTTTTCGGTGTATAGAACTTTCGATTTTGCTTTAAATTTTTCATTGAGAAAATCAAAGCGATTCAATAAAACGGAAGTGCAAAGTATTATATGAATCGGGAGTTCCGAAACGCAGTCTTTCGAGTCATCATATAGCAGAAATACTAAAGCAAGCGGTCCATGTGTATTAAAGTCTATGATTGTACCAAACAAACTTAGTTATTTAAAAAATGGCTATTTCTTCAGAATAATAATAATAATAATAATAATAATGAAGCTTATATAGCGCATATCCCGCAATCAGTTCTATGCGCTTAACAATTACATTTACAATTACAATTACAATTAACGATGATCACAATAACAGACAAATGTTTAAAAATGTAAGTGGGCTAGGAGTCAATAATAAACAGGTGAGTCTTGAGTCCGGTCTTGAAAATGTTAAAGTTCGAGCTTTGTCGCAGCTGGAGTGGCAGGGTGTTCCATGCGGAGGGGCCGGAGTAGGTGAAGGCCCGCTGACCAGCTGTCACGAGTTTTGTCCGCGGGATCGTCAAATTGAGTTTGTGAGCAGCCGATCGAAGTGGGCGTGGTTTTGTATATATTTCCAGACAGGAAATTAGATAATCCGGGGCAGAGTCATTGAGGCATTTATAGCATAGAGATGCGAGTTTATATAAAATCCTATTTTGAATAGGGAGCCAGTGCAGAGAGTAGAGCAGAGTTGCAATGTGGTCGGACTTCTTCTTTAGGACTAGTCTGGCAGCGCAGTTTTGGACGCGTTGGAGTCCTTGAATGGAAGCGGCAGGAAGGCCGGCCAGAAGAGAGTTACAGTAGTCCAAACGAGAGAAGAGGAGAGTGATGACGAGCTTGGTACAAGCTTCCGGAGTGACGTAGCGACGGATAGTGGCAATACGTCGCAGGTGAAAAAAGCAGGTTTTGATCAGGAAGGAGATGAGGGGTGGCATGGACAGAGTGGAGTCCAGAAACATGCCGAGGCTCTTTACCGTTGAGGAGAAGGGCACAGTAGCGTCACCAACTGGAGGTCAGTCACGCTGAGGTAAGCAAGCTTCTGTCTCGTTCCTACGAGTAGGGCTTCGGTCTTATAAATAATTCATGACTCACCACATAAAGGCTGAAAAAATTAGCCTATTTTCCCGTTTAAAATCAGTAATTCTGATATTATATAAACTAATATATTTTGTGCTAACTACATTATAATATGTGAAACGTTAAAGTTAGGTCAATTATATATTATAGATATAGTCTAGGACTCTAGATCTACTTCATAATTTTAAAGTTTCAATTCTAATTTTCCGGGAAAAGACTGTATGAGATATAAATGTATCAGTGGCGTAGCCAGGATTGCAAAGTGGGGGTGACGAATAGTGCAATGTCGGGTGAGGTAGGGGCGCAGGGCAGGCAGCTATAGTATAACGTGAAGGAGGAATGGGCAATAACGCAAGAGGGTAGTCAATGAACGGTGATAAAAAGGTTCAACTGGTAAACAATTTCCCCCCTAAACTATTGAACAAATAACATTGTAGCTAGATATTAATAGTGAAACGTAAAATTAGATTCATTAATTATTTAAATGAAATTAATAATAGTAGCAAAATAGAAAAAGAAATATCGTTCAAATCCTATGATTTCAAAAAAATAATATAGGCCTATGGGGGTGGGGAGGGCTCATGCTACCCCCCTCCCTTGTGGCTACTCCTATGAGAGTTAAACCTATAGTCAATGTGAAATCTATTAAACAAGTTTAGAAATACAGCCTATTAAAATTAATTATAGACCTTTCAATCCCAATTGAAGATCTATATATGGCATCCTTCCATCATCAAGGGACGATGGCGCAGTTTCCCTTTCCTCTGCTCCTCGCCTTTCTCCTGGCTCGCCTCTCTTCACTCCTTTCAGCGAAGCTGGAGTGACCTCTCCAGGCTGTGGTAAGGGAAGTGGAAAAGGTGGCCACGATGGCCTGGGCGATGCTTAAGAAGGCCAGCTGTTGCCAATGCAGCAGCCGCTCTCTCTCCACGCTGATTGTGATTCCAGGGGAACAGCTAGCTGATACAACGAGGGATCATCTGCGTCGCAGGAGTTGCCAGAGAGATAGCGCGTTCGCTATAAAACTGCCATAGGGACTACATCTCCTGATTTTCTGTTAGGGTTTACTCCCTTAGCATCTACATGAACAGGTGTAGCCGCGAGGCAGCGGAGGTTTGAGAGCAGAGTGTCCCTCTCCTAGATGGGCTACTTATCAAGGTTTACGAGCTCCATCTGCCCAAAGCTGCTGGTTTTAAGGCGCTAGCGGCCCGCCTTCGCCCCTTCTCCTGTTAGTTGAGACATGATCCGCCAGACTTGGTTTCGAGTCAATCGAGGAGGCCAGGAGTTTGACTTTGGTTAGCAGAGGCTATTTGAGACGCAAGCCATGAGGATATTTCGAGAGGAGTGGGTGCTTATTTCCCACCCCCATCCCCGGCAGTACTAACATTGGACCACTATAATAGTGGAGGTAAAAAAATAAAAAAAATATGTAATATGTAAATGGCGTTCTTGAACACGTGTGTGACATCACTAATCAGTACAACATGGGTACACTATCATAAAGACTCAAATCCGTCAATGTGGCTAAATGCGTAACTAATGTGCAGAAGCAAAGACCTCAAATTTTAAAGAAAGTTAAAAATCGTCTCTTAGTCTGGATCAATGAAAAGCAACTTTTATTTTATATGCTTGTTTTAATTTTCTTTATTTAATACGTTATATTAGTGACGTCTCATTAATAACAAAAAAAAATGGCGGATGTCGTTTTCATTTTTCATAAAAAATCTTTTTTTTCGTAACAAATAAAAAAAAAAATTTTTTGTGAAAAGTATCTTTCGTTGTTCATTAGGTATTAAGCAATAGTTCCACGAAAAAAATTTCAGCAATTTTTTTTTAACACTAGTTATTGGTGGGGTCTGTTATCTACACTATTACCAAAAGTCGAATCACAGGAGGATACGATGAGCAATAGTTCAAAACGACTGCGCACTACTGTTAAATGTGTATAATTCTGTAATGTTGTGCAAAAGGCCAATGTCAACAATAAGAATGACCTTAGTTGGAGCGAAGGCGGCTTGGCGTTGTGCTGACCACACAAATCCCCTATTAAGCCGAGGCCAGGGTAACTGGTGAACGCTGCTTCAACGGCCCAAGGATCAAATTTGATGCTTTTCTATGCAGATTTGCCATTGTCTTAGTGTGAACCAGCTAGTCATTTATTTTCTACTTGCAGTCGTGTTCTAGTTTAAATAATCTTGTTATTCGTCGGTCAATTTGATGTTTATGTTCCTTGGTATTGTTGAGAGGAAGGCTAGAACTACAACCTATTCAGCTATTATGACCATAAAATACTTTTTCAGGCTTCTCTAAACCAGGGCAAAGTGTCCACAGATTGGAAATTAGCCAATGTAACGCCCCTTTTCAGAAAAGGAGATAAATATGACCCGGCAATTACAGACCTGTTTCCCTAACAAGCATAACTTGTAAAATACTTGAGAATATAATATCATATAGTAGTAGGTCTATAGTAAATCATCTAGACAAACTTAATGTTCTGTGCCCACACCAACATGGGTTCAGGAAAAATAGATCATGTGAAACTAAAATAATTATAATAGGTTTAAGGGATTAGATAATAACAACCAAATTGATGCTATATTACGAGATTTTTCAAAAGCATTTGATATAGTTCATCATTCTATTCTACTAAAAAAACTTACATATTTTGGCATCTCTTGTCCCTTACATTTGTGGATTCAGGACTTTCTTATAGGCAGAAAACAAACAGTGAAAATAAATAGCTCTAAGTCATCACCAATAACTGTAAACTCAGGAGTTCCACAAGGAACTGTTCTATTACCCCTACTATTTGTAATTTATATTAATGATCTACCAAATCGCATCAACACAAGAACAAAAGTAACATTATTTGCCAATGATTGCATAATTTATAGACTAATAAAGACAGGAAAAGATAGTGAACTTTACAAAAGACCTAGATTAACTACAAAAATGGGAATCAAATTGGAATAGGCCTATGTCTTTTCACCCAGAAAAATGCCAACTAAAAAGGGTATCCAAGAAAAAGAAACAAATAATAACAAACTACTTCATTCATGATAAAAAACTAAGTCAAACTAACAATGCTAAGTATCTAGGAATAATAATAAATGATAAGTTATCTTGGAACCCTCATATTGATGAAGTAATTAAAAACTCAAACAAAACATTAGGATTCATAACAAGGAAATTTTAAAATGTAATAAGAATATAAAATTAAAATGCTATCGTACATTAGTAAGGCAAATACTAGAATATGCAGCACCTGTATGAGACACAACAACTAAAAAAAACATTAAAAATTAGAACAAATTCAAAAAAGAGCTGCAAGGTTCATAACTAGTGAATATTCCCAATTAACAAGAGTAACACCATTAGTCAAATCACTAAACCTAGAAACACTAGAGGACAGAAGGGCAAAGAGTAAAGTAGTAATAATACATGAGGCGTTAAACTCTAATTTAGAAATACAACCCAATAGTAACCTATTGCAAAACTCAGATAAACATAAAGACAAAAACCCTTTCTTTGTTCCTTATGTGAGATTTAATGCATATATAAGTACTCTTTCTTCCCGAGTGGCGTTCGGGCATGGAATGGGTTGCCTGAACAGACCAGGAAAATCAATAACTGAACATCATTTAAAACATTAATAAAAAAATGCAAGACTAGACTCGGACTACGGATGAGCGTAGGCTGCAATAATCTTCTTTATAGAAGGAGCGTCTGTAATAAATAAGATAAAGATACTGTTTAGTCAGATACCGGACTCTAAATATACATTTTTCTAAGTTAAACTTAGATATGATCAGTGCACCAGTGCTGCATAAATATATCGGACAACGATCCCAGGTAAACGTAATACATCCAGCAATTATATTGTATCATTTTTCCCCACTCCCCCTCCTCCCTCCCACTATCAAGCTAATACACTTTACGAAAATGCCTTACGTAAGGTCTCCTAAAATGTACGGTACCGAAAAAAGCTCTTTATTTATGAAACAAGACTTAAAAATTGTTGCCAGGTGACTTGAACTCCATCAGACATTTTCCAGTCCCATAAAATATCCTAACTTTTACCGGGATTCGAACCCAGAACCTTCGGTACGCCAACCGATGCCTTTTGGCCACCGTGGCCAATATTGCACAGATTAGATAATAGCTACTTCCGTTGTGCTACAAGTTGATTAGATAATAACTACTTCCGTTGTGCTACAAGTTGATTAGATAATAACTACTTCCGTTGTGCTACAAGATTATTAGATAATAGCTACTTCTGTTGTGCTACAAGTTGATTAAATAATAGCTACTTCCGTTGTGCTACAAGTTGATTAGATAATAGCTACTTCCGTTGTGCTACAAGTTGATTAGATATATGCTACTTCCGCTGTACAACAAGTTGGGACTTTCCAAAGAAAACTATTATCGAAGGTTCTACAGGGTCTTAATACGCATTTTAATCTCCTGCTCTATAGAATACTGCGATCCAGAATTAACCTTCAATTTCCACGGGGTTGGACGAATTATTTTATTTAAACTGCCCTCAGGGCACAAAGGTCAAACCTTGGACTCTAATACGCACTTGTTAAGAGGTCAATGCCTTATTACGTCATTCCTCTATGACCGATATTCGTAACATCACCCTCCTCCAACATTTTTATAATTATTTCTTTTACATTTTAACAATACTAAAAATGTTAATTTTAAGGAATAATTATAAAAGAAAATATTCCGGGGAAAACAATACAGTTCATTTGGCTATTTCACTAATTCAATCGAACTGATAACAATAACATATACTATATGCAATATAAGTTAATCTTATTAAATGGCTTAACTCTAGTCATTCACTCATTCAATATTAATTCAAAACAATGGACAATTAAATTATGTCTATATAAATCTTGTATACAAGAAAAATAGGCCTACATAATCAGTCTTAATAGGAGACAAATAGAAAATAATTTAATAATTTCCATTACATTAACATTCCACGTTAATAAAACTCTCATCCATTTAATTTTAAACTAATATCTTTTACAATTGTTATTAAACAACAAGAAAAAATCACTTAATGTCTATTCAGACACGACTTATTTTTCATAAGGGAAAAACTCGCTGATAGAAAACCATACTAGGCCTGACCTAATTACATTTTACAACAAAAAATGAATCCCTCGGCAGAATTTTTTTCATGCTTGTAGGCCTGGACAACATTAGACAACTGTCTGTGACGGGACAAAAGATTTCTAGGTCAGTATTCTTTTCCTTCCGATCACTCTCTCATTCTTTAAATGTTTACATCGCTATGCAGATTTTTAACTCATCACCGCTTAGGTCAGAAATTGCTACGCGACCAAAAAGTTATCGTACTAATGAGCATTATTTAACAACTATAATCTCAAAATTACATTCATTTTTGTTATTTTTAAGAAACTAAAACATCGTATATTCAAGAATTAAGATAGTTTATAGCAAAATTTCATTAAAAATCATTAAATTTTTCTTTTTACCATGACCTTTCGTCATCAGTTTCTGTTTAGAGTAGTGTACATCGTAGCAGTTTTAAAATTGGAAACATTCAAACATGGATTTTACTTAAACAAATTGGTTAATTTACTTAATTCACTATCAATTAAAGCAAGTTATCATCTTCATACAATCTTAATACTAAACAGTAAGTAACTATTCACTATGGATTACATTAAAGACATTTCAAATCAAATATTATTGACGTACAAAAGATTAAAGAGCATACTATTATTTTTTTTTTCAGACAGAAATCAATTTAACATTTTTTGTACAAAAAAGTTGCTGGTCTGAATTGTTCCATATCCAAGCTTTTCAGTTAGTAAGGTTGGAATCCATTGCTCTTTTCCATTCCACAAAGGTTTTATTCATTATTCATAGATTCTTTTGGTTGTCAATACAATTCATTCAATCTATTTTAACTAATACAGAAAAGAAAATATATTAGTTTTACAATCTTGACATGAAATCCTTCATTAATCATACATTTGTTGAACATTGGTATGTCAACATTATAAATTCTCAACCATGAACCAGAATGGTTTACAGTGTCAAGTCAGTGGCACATCCTATATTTGTACAACATAAGGATTACAAAGTTTACATTAGTTTCACTGCTGGTCTGCTTTTCATGTAACAGTATCCTAAAAGTGAAAAATCATATATAATACAATTCTTGGACTTATGTTAGTCATAGTTCTGCCTTGCTGCAACTATTTTTACCCTTCATTATCATACATTCAATGATAATAGAACAAATGAATAAATTCACATAGAAGAAGTTTGCATCCTGACTCAGTGAGCAATTATTTCAACAACAGTACATGATAAAATAAATTTCCATAGTACAATAATAAAACATTTCTCAATACTTTAGTGATAGAAAAATTCTCTTTTTTTTCAAAACCATTTACATCTTTTTCAATCAAATTATCCTCTCTGCCAAATGTTTCAATTATCATTTCCAGAGATTCTCAAACATATCTTATAATCAGACAACATTTATAATGTCCTCTGATTTAGAAACCAATTCTGCGGAAAAAACTGATCTTTTTCTCGAATAGCAATTATTTTAATGCTCAATCTAACAAGTTTGTTTAGAAATATCACAATATAATGATATCTGCTTTAACAATACTTTTACTCAGTCCTTTTTCATCACAAGTAAGGGATTTAGTTTTAAAATAGTAAGTTTGGTAACTAATTATCAGTGAATTTGTCATTTAATTCATCCTGAACTCCAGGCATGAATTTTACAAATAAGAGTAACAATGTTAACAACATCAAGCTTATTCTGATTGTTTTCAGAAGGTAAGGCTTTATCACTTCAAATGATATAATATTTTTGCCTTGCTTTCATCACACAACAATTGCATCTGCATGTGAGCAGTGTACAATTTTTTTCTAACAAAAACAGTTATGTCAGACAAAAAATTTATGTACTTATCTAGGTACTTGATCAGCCCAAGGAGATCCAATACGGTCTGCCATGCCTCTTGGAGTAGTTTTAGTGGTCCTCGGACAGTGGGTCCAAAGATTGGTCCATAGGCTCCTTGACTTTTCGGATAGGATTCAGTTGACACCTCATGCTTCAAGCATAAGTTCGTTAGGACTGGATTGAAGAGTTTCGGGGCGAAGTTAGTCCCTCGATCTGTCGGTATGGATTGTGGTAACCCATAGCTTTTGATAGTTTCGGTCCAGTTCTCTGCACTCGTTTCTTCAGTGATGCTCCTCAAATCTTCATCTGTACCGCCAACTGCAGGTTTGCATTGTTGTTTGAGCATACCGTGGTCTATATGTTCATAGACATCATTAGTAGGAGTTTCTGTCTCACCAGCTTTCTCGTGTAGCTGTAGCAACTCAGGGTCTACTTTCTGCTCAGCAATCATCTCTCTTTAAGATGACTTCTTTGATTGTTCATTTCTTTTCGGACAATCTTCAATCTTGGAGAAAGTAGTAGTATCAAGTTCCACTTCTTCTTCCTCTTTCTTTTCTCGTGAGAGAATTTCTTCTTTCTTTTTCTGTGGTGTCATACCATTTATGACATCACCTACAGGATAAAGTTCTTTTTCTTCACCTGTCTCAACAATAGGACTAGGGTCTGGATTTTCCTTCACAATCAGTTCAGGTCTCACCCTCCCTTTCGCCAAATCATTTGCTAGGATAACATATATGTCATCAACAGGAAGTTTAGATATTACTCAAACTGTCACATATCCTGTTACCAAGCCAGATGAGAGGTATATCCTATGTAGATGTATTTCTTCTTTCCATTCAAAACCTCTCAATAGGACAATCTGTCCTGTCAATGTATTATCATTGTTACGAGTAGATTTATTTCCATATTATATTGGTTTTGTTATTATTAACTAAAGTTAAAATGAAATAATCTTAAACCCGAAATGTTTCCGTGTTAGGAATAAAACATGCATATGTCTAGACACTACGTCATAGCGATAAAATACGTCATATGCACGAGGGTGGAATACCGTTTAGTTTAGTTCTAGTTTGGGCGCTAATGTGGAAGGACTGTTTTTGACCACTTTCTTAAAGATAGGATTACGGCTTTACTCATCATAGAAGAATCTCAACTGATTAAGTTTCATTATAATACTGGTACATGTATTCTGTGGTATTGTTATATTTTATCATCTCAACTTGTTGGAATAAAATTGTGTTCAATTTCAAACAGGATTGTGGATTTCCTATATATTAAGGTACAGTTTATCTAAATCACTTTATACACAAAAGATTCATATCGCCACGAGTCAAATAAACATCAAATCTAATTCAATAACATCAATATAAATTCTTATACAACCTTGTGAGATCCAAGATGGATATGAATCAAAATAATATATAATAATACATTACTAAAAATATCATCTAACGTCAGTAGCTGATTTCGCACGTGACAAAAGATTGGGGGCTCAAGTCCTGGATCTAAAGTTTGTATGTATAAGAAATTAAGAATATACAACTGTTTTAGTGAAAACGATTTACAACAAATATTTATTCAAATTCTGTCTACGTGGGAGGCACTGTCTGTGTTCGGACATACTGTTTTCAGCTTTGTACACAACCATCCTTAAAATTTATCTTCTACAAATTAACAGTGGTGTAAAATATTTCAAAGGACTTTATAAAAGGTAAAGTTGAAATTTTTTATCTTCTATTTACGTCATTAATATAAAACATGGCGGAAGCTAATCTTACGTTGGAGCAATTGAATATTTTTGCTATCACGTCAGAACAGTTAACTAGCATGTCACTAACCCAGTTAAAAGAGATGGCAAACTCTCTGGGAATAGACATTACTGAAGTTACACCAGTAAGGAGTAAATTGATTCAAGATATTAAGGACTGTTTGAAAAGACATGGTGCAATGCTTGAAGAAAATACTATGAATAATGAAGAATCAGTGGTTCTCAATGTATCAGAAACCATGAAAACAGACATAAATAACCATGAATTTAAAATGAATGGAAATGAACTAAGTGCAGACATGAAATTCCAGTTAGAAATGAGGAAGTTAGAAATTCAAGTACAATTGGAAGGTAAAAGAATAGAAGTACAATTGAAAGAGAAAGAATTGGAAAAAGAAAGAATCGCTAGTAATGAAAGGATTGAATTGGCAAAGTCTCGTTCGTCAACTCATACGATTCAGGAAACAAATAATGTGGAACTATATAAGTTTAAAAAGCATGTCCCAAGCATGGAGAACATAGAGATTGATGAGTTCTTTATGGTCTTTGAGAGAAACTCGATCGATTATAAATTTCCTGAAGATAAGAAAGCAGTACTTTTACGTTCAGCTCTAACAAAAGGCAAGGCTTTAGATGTTGTATTGAATCTGACTCCAGAAGAATGCAATGATTATGAACTAATAAAGAGCAGAGTACTATTGAGTTATGTTCTAACTCCAGAAAAGTATCGAAAGTTATATCGTGAGTACAAGAAGGAACCAGAAGTTTCACATGTTGACTTCCTGAGATTAGAGAAAAAGTATTTTGATCGATGGTTACGTTCTAAGAATGTGAATAAAGATTATGAAAAACTATATAATCTCATACTGATGGAGGATTTTACTGAGAAGATTCGCACTGATATAAAAGTTCATTTGGCTGATCGTGGTATTGAAATAGCAGAACAAGCAGCAGTAAAAGCCGATGAATACGTCATTATTCACCCGCATAGCCATTATTTTCAAAATGACAGAACAAGTTTGAGGACTCAAAACAGTAATACAGAGAGGAAGTTAAGATCGACAGATGATAAAAGTAAACAAAAAGCCGATAAACAAGAGAATTCAAGTTTTGTACAAAAGAGAATTACTTGTACATTCTGTAAGAAAGATGGACATATAAAAGAGAATTGTTGGAGTCTACATAAAGAGAAAAGACCCATTAAAAACAAGAACAACGTGGTTTTTTCACACATCGCCGTACAAACTGAAACTCACATAAATAAAACTGCCCACAAAAGAATTAAAGCTGAAAGAAAGACATCTGATGTTAGTCATGAAGAGATGGCGAAACACGCATGTCCAAGTTGCTCAAAGTCGGAAAAAGTCTTTGAAATGAAGACCGAGGCTATTGAACATTCTAGTTTCAACTCCAAAGGGAGTGTGACAGATGAACAATCAGTAAATAAAACGTTTACTTATGGAGGCAGTAGTGTAGCAAGAAACTCAGTAGGCAGAGAACTACCCGAGTGCATGCTATCGGATGTTAGCGAGGGCTATGTGTCACCTATAGATAATCAAGCTAGAGAACGGAAGATTAAAATTCTACGTGACTCCGGTGCTGATATATCTCTACTGTTGAAGAATACTGTACCAACGTCGAAATTGACTCATACAGGCCAGTATGCCTTGATCAGTACTATGGCTGGAACACTTACGGCACCGTTACATCGTATACAGTTGAAGAGTAATTACTTCACTGGATCTGTTATTGTTGGGATAGTGAAGAAATTTCCCTACAGAGGCATTTCATTACTTTTAGGAAGTGACATTGCCAAGAATCAGGTACATCCTGTACTTAAAGAAACCAAAGACTCTGTTCAGTGTAAGAATACTGAAAATTCAGTATGTGTTATCACCAGAGCTATGGAGAAACAGCAGATGACTAATGAATCGACAAAGAAACCAGAACCAACACCAGAGATTGACTTGCAAGCAACCTTCATGGCGGATGTTCTAGGTGGTCACTCAAGTCATACTGATCAAAATAATTTGTCGCCTAGACAACTACTCATTCTTGCTCAAGGCAAAGATCCAGAGATTGGGAAGCTAAAAGAGGAAGCAAAGAATGGAGGAGAGTTAGAAACAATGGCCGCAGGTTATTACCTGAGGGACGAGTTGTTGATGAGGAAATGGAGAGGGAAAGAAAACGACGATGAAACATGCATCGAAGTACATCAAATCGTGGTACCCAATGTTTACCGCAAGGACATACTACATATGGCCCATGATTCACCGTATGCTGGTCACCTAGGGATACAGAAAACCTTCGACAGGATTCTTCCATATTTCTTCTGGCCTGGCCTACGTCGTGACGTCACATCGTTTTGCAGATCATGTCCTGTCTGCCAGATGGTCGACAAGCCGAATCAGACCATTCCGGTAGCTCCTCTACGACCCATACCAGCATTCTCAGAACCCTTCAGTCACATCATTATAGACTGCGTCGGTCCGTTGCCTAAAACTAAGGCTGGCCACCAGTATCTGTTCACTATTATGTGTTCGGCAACGAGATTTCCAGAGGCTATTCCTCTACATAGCATCAATGCCGACAAAATATCTGATGCACTTATCGGATTCTTCACCCGATATGGTCTTCCGAAAACCGTGCAGTCAGATCAAGGTTCAAATTTCACATCGAAGTTATTTCGCCAAGTCTTAGAACGGCTGGGTATTCGTCATGCAGTATCGAGTGCATATCATCCACAGAGTCAAGGCGCACTGGAACGATACCACCAAACATTGAAGAATATGCTCCGTACTTTCTGTTTCGAGCATAACGACGACTGGGATCGTGGTATTCCCTTCGCACTCTTCGCAACTAGAGAGGCTGTACAAGAATCTCTTGGTTTCAGTCCCTTTGAACTGGTATTCGGACACACAGTTCGTGGACCACTAAAGCTGTTACAAGAGACATGGTTGTCATCCACTGAAGACACTGGTCTACTGACATACGTGGAAAATTTTAAAAATAGACTGTATAATGCATTAAAAGTTGTCAGATCTAATCTTTTGCAGGCACAAGACAAGATGAAGGTCTATTATGACGTCAACGCAAGAACCCGTATCTTCCAACCTGGTGATAAAGTTCTCATGCTGACGCCACTGTCTGGTCAACCCCTGAGTGCCAAGTTTACAGGACCCTATGAGGTTATGGCTAAGCTTAGTGAGGTTAACTATCTTGTAAAGACCCCTGATAGACGGAAATCGCAACGAGTGTGCCATATCAATATGTTGAAACCATACATTACCAGAGAAGAACAAAATGTTGTTGCCTCGGTAAACACTGTTATTAAAGTCGGGAATAATTCACCCGAAATTGAGCGTGAAGTGGCAGAAAGCAAACTGCAAAATACAAAGGCTCTGAAAAACCTAAATGAAAAATTGGCACATTTACCTGATTGCGAACAATCCGCTATCAAAGGTCTAATTAATGAAAATATCCATTTATTTGGAGATGTACCTAGTAGAACTAGTGTGGTTAAGCATGATGTTATTTTAAATGAAAATACTAAAGCTATTAAACAACATCCATACAGGTCAAATCCTATCCAGTTAGAATGCATCCGTAAAGAGGTTCACTACATGCTTGACAATGACATTATTACACCTAGTAGTAGTGACTGGTCTTCCCCTTGCGTATTGGTACCTAAAGCCGATGGATCCATGAGGTTTTGTGTGGACTACCGTAAGGTAAACAAAGTGACAAAAACTGATTCCTATCCAATACCAAGAATCGACGATCTAATAGATCAAGTGAGTAATGCTAAGTTTGTGACGAAAATTGACCTATTGACGGCGTATTTTCAGATTCCCCTGACGGAGAGGGCTCAGGAGATATCATCGTTTGTAACCCCTGACGGACTGTACAAATTTAAGGTCATGCCCTTTGGTATGGTTAATGCACCCTCTACTTTTCAACGGTTAATAAATACCATTACTCAGGACATTCCTAAATGTCATGCATACCTCGATGATATTGTTGTCTTTAGTGACGATTTTAAATCTCATTTAGATCAACTACATTTGTTATTTATGAAATTGACTCATGCTAATCTCACCATAAACTTGACTAAGAGTCAGTTCTGCCATGCAACCATCGAGTATCTAGGTCACATAGTGGGAAATGGTTTGGTAGAACCATTAAATGCAAAGGTTAAGGCTATTCGTGAGTTCCCTGTTCCTGAAACCTGTAAACAACTCCGTAGTTTTCTCGGGATGGCGGGGTACTACCGTCGGTTCTGTCAAAATTTCTCAACCATTGCATGTCCATTAACAAATCTATTAAAGAAGAATTGCACTTTCAAATGGTCTAATGAATGCCACCAGGCCTTTGATAAATTAAAAGATGTTCTTTCTGAGGCACCTGTATTAGTAACACCCAATTACAGTAAACCCTTTAAAATTACCGTTGACGCGTGTGATACAGGGATGGGAGCGGTCATTTCTCAAAAGGGTGATGATTCATTGGAACACCCGATTAGTTTTTACTCTCAAAAATTTGATAAGCATCAAAGAAACTATAGTGTGATAGAAAAGGAACTTTTGGGATTAATCCTGGCATTGAAACATTTTGATTTTTATATCAATGGTTCTCCATATCCAATTGATATTTTAACTGATCATAACCCTTTAGTTTTCCTTTCCAGGGTTAAACAGAACCAAAGAATTATTCGCTGGAGCTTATTCCTCCAAGCATATAATTTAAATGTGTTATATTTACCATGTAAACAAAATGTGGTCGCTGAGACGTTGTCGCGCATGTAACTGGTAAACCAGAAGATAAAGTCAGTTTCTCATGAAATGTTTTTCTTTTATGTCATTCATTGTATTGATTAACATTTATATTATTGTAAATATGACAATAAATAAACTATGTTTTGAAATATTGCAATATGAGACATTACAGAACAAAACTTCAAATTCTACTAGAAACAATCATACGTTGTAAGGTAAAAGGTAACTATTGCATACAGCAATTGCACACACACCGGTATTTAACTTGAATACATCCACACTTGTGTTTGTTCAATTGATTATTGATGTGTTTTGAAAATTGTTTGTTTCTATGTCGTCATGTTATAATTTGGATGTCTTATTTTATGCTATGTAAAAGCTAAATCAGCTGAGATTATAACATTTTTTTTTAAATATTCTTGATGTCATAATTGAGACATCATAATAATCATATAATAACTGAAAATCATTAGTTAATGATACAGTGATCGGTTATAAATAAATTAAATTTTCTAAAGAATTATCTATCAATTATTAATCGGTTCCACTTATTTGGGTAATTCATATCAATTCTGTGGGAATTGGTTATTGGTGGTAATAGTTTTATGGTCAACGTTGTACACACAATAATCATAATTGTAAATATTAATTGATAAATAAATGTTTAATTAATAATCATTGATACGATAATGTGATAAGGGATTCCATAATAGCGACTTTGTTATTAAGGGGATATGTAATATATGGTTCATTTTAATCTTTAAAAGATTGTCCAATAGTCAATTAAATCTTACGAATAGTTTGGGAATTCGGTTCATTTTATGGGTACTCTACAAAGAATTCCATACTTAACGCTGTCTGTAATTCCTTTGTGTCTTAAGGGGGGGCGAGTGTTACGAGTAGATTTATTTCCATATTATATTGGTTTTGTTATTATTAACTAAAGTTAAAATGAAATAATCTTAAACCCGAAATGTTTCCGTGTTAGGAATAAAACATGCATATGTCTAGACACTACGTCATAGCGATAAAATACGTCATATGCACGAGGGTGGAATACCGTTTAGTTTAGTTCTAGTTTGGGCGCTAATGTGGAAGGACTGTTTTTGACCACTTTCTTAAAGATAGGATTACGGCTTTACTCATCATAGAAGAATCTCAACTGATTAAGTTTCATTATAATACTGGTACATGTATTCTGTGGTATTGTTATATTTTATCATCTCAACTTGTTGGAATAAAATTGTGTTCAATTTCAAACAGGATTGTGGATTTCCTATATATTAAGGTACAGTTTATCTAAATCACTTTATACACAAAAGATTCATATCGCCACGAGTCAAATAAACATCAAATCTAATTCAATAACATCAATATAAATTCTTATACAACCTTGTGAGATCCAAGATGGATATGAATCAAAATAATATATAATAATACATTACTAAAAATATCATCTAACGTCAGTAGCTGATTTCGCACGTGACATCATTCAATGGTAATACATCTTTAAGAAGCAGGGTTAATGATGCTCCCGTGTCTCGTAATATGTTTACGGACTTCAGTGGTCCTTCCTTTTGTAAGGCCACACAACCTTCACTAATGAACGGTTGAAAACTGCACAGGGTCTCTGTGTCAATTTCATTCTTCACTTGACCATGACTTTCGGGTGTTTTTTCATCTTCCGACGAATTCAGACTCTTGTTCGAGTCAAAAATACTTTGGTCTACTTTTTCGTCTCTGTGGACTTGGACTATCAACCCAATAGTAGCCATTCTGTATTTATAATCAGGATATTTACCCTTATTGTCTTCAGTTGTAGATTTCTCTACCTCCTGAATTTTGCTCTCAGGCAAATCCACCCTCAGTTTTTCTGGTTTAGAAGAATCTTTCTTCGAATTCAGTTCGTTTGTATCTTCGCTTTTTTCTACATTTTGTTTTAGTGCATGGCTGGCACACATTACCACTTTATTAGTTTCTTTTTCTTTCCTTATGCTCCAACAGTCTTCAATGCTATGCCCTGTTCTCTTACAAAAAGTACATTGGACGTTTGTTGACAGGTTTTTTATTAACATCATTTTGTTTCAAAAACTTCTCCTTTTCACGATGTTTTTGTTGTGTGTTTTCTGCTGGCCGTTGTGACCTAAAATTCTTTGTATCAGCTGTTTTATGACACAATGTGTATTGCTCCGCTAAATCAGCAGCTTTATGCGGGTCAGTGATGTCACGCTCGGATAAATACATTCTTACATCCGGCCTCACTTTGTTAATAAAATCTTCTAAAAGAATGATATCTTTCATTTCTTTTAATGTGGAGACATTTCTGGATTTTATCCACTGATCCATTAACTTTTCTTCTGCTCGAAGGAAGTCTAAGTGTGTTTGGTAAGGGGACATTGTGTACTGACGGAACCTTTTTCGATAACTTTCCGGTATCTGGTTGTACGCTTTAAGTACAGTGTCTTTTATGACTTCGTAATCATTTAATTGCTCCTCTTTTAATAACAGCACACAATCTCTTGCCCTTCCCTGAGTAATAGCTGTTCTAACTAATATTCCCCATTTATCTTCTGGGAACTTAAAAACTCTGCAAGAAATCTCAAAGGTCTGGTAGAAATTAGCTATTTTACTTTCTTTATCAATGTAGGTAGGGACTAGCTTTTTCCATCTGGCCATCTCTACATCATTATGAGATTCTTTTTTAGTAGCTCCTATCTTCGCTAGTTCTATTCTTTCCTGACTTTCTCTTTGGCTTTTCTTATCTTCCATTTCAAGCTCAAGACGTTTTTGTTCCATCTCACGATCAAGACGCTTTTGTTCTATCTCACGATCAAGACATTTTTGTTCTATCTCAAGATCAAGACGTTTTTGTTCCATTTCCATCCGTTTCATTTCTAGTTGAAATTGGAACTGTTCGGACATAGATTTTGACGTCTGACCTTCAACTTGATATCCCTCCGCGCTTGATTCTACTTTCATTTTGCCACTAGCAATCAAGTACTCTTTTATTTGCTGTGTCAACACAATTCTGGATGGTGTAGTCTCAGTAATTTCTATCTTCAAGATCTCAGCGATCTCTTTTAACTTCTTTATGGATAAAGTTTTCAAAACCTCTTCTTCTGGATTTTCAATAAATTCCATTCTTTCGTTAAAAGATTTTTAAAGTAGTAAATTTCCAACTTACGTTTTTCCAATCGGAAGAATAAATTCAGCGTTATTAGACTTGCTCAGTAGGTCACGGCTTTACACACACAACACAACACAACTTGAATATATGCTTCACTATACAACTATCCCGGACGAGCCCCCAAATTGTTATGGACTGTCACTATGATGACTATTATTACGACTCGTTAAATCGGATTCAATGTATAGTTGTCTCTTTATTAGAAGTCTCTAGATTCTGCTAATCTGTAGCCCAATCTAGGGGTTCCTTGACTGACAGGTCTTTGCAGTAATGTAGTTATATTCGGTATAATTATCTTCAACACCTTTCTCATCAATGATAGATCAAACAACTCCAGTTGTTGAATAAACAATTTTATTTAAATTGTAGATTCAATATAAACCATAGGTTTTCAACGGGGGCGATATCGCCCCCCAGGGGGCGATTAGAAGCTTTAGGAGGGCGATAACATTCCCGGGGGCGTTTGGGGGGCGATGAAGGGCAAGTGGGCGGTACATACGTACCTGCTATAATTTCAACAACTCAGCTATTTGAATCGATTAGTTTTGGGATGAAATATGATGTAAACGCAAGGGCTACTAAATATCTGATATCTCCCAACAGTTGGCAAACATATTATTGAACAATAAATAAGAATCGCAATGACTTTTCGACGAAGTAGGGGGGGGTCAGTATTTGGCAAATATGGTATGCGGCCGTCTCGTCTTGTGGTTGGTTCACCGGACTGTCGCCTTAACATCTGCTAATATTACTCTTATTTTACTCTTTTGATGTTTTACCGAGATGTCCTTTAATGCGTTTGAATCTTTCGTAAAGAGGTATCCACAATAGCTGAGCGGTATAGATACGTAGTAATTATACAAACTAGGTAGTAATTAAAATGCTTGAAAATATTCATATAAATTCTTTAGTCATATAATATTTATGCAATTTTCAAATAATTTTTACAGTTCTATCATATCATTACAAAGTTATAAATGCAAGTCATTTAAATTTCTTTATAAAAGAAAAACAAATTGAAATATTACCTCAAATGAAAAGGGTTAATTCTCTCCCTTTAATTAACAAATGTTTCCGCTAAAATTAAGTTGGGGGGCGGTGAGCGGAAAAAAAAATTAAAAGGGGGCGGTGAGCCGAAAAAGGTTGAGAACCTATGATATAAACGATAAATAAATTCATCAACTGATGGCAACATAAGAGTTTCAATAAAATGACATGAAATATACAAGTATCAATATAGCGACTTCTCTCTACAAACTTTCAAGCTGAACTAACTTTAAGGAGGTAGGGACTTTCCAAAGAAAACTATTATCGAAGGTTCTACAGGGTCTTAATACGCATTTTAATCTCCTGCTCTATAGAATACTGCGATCCAGAATTAACCTTCAATTTCCACGGGGTTGGACGAATTATTTTATTTAAACTGCCCACAGGGCACAAAGGTCAAACCTTGGACTCTAATACGCACTTGTTAAGAGGTCAATGCCTTATTACGTCATTCCTCTATGACCGATATTCGTAACATGTGCTAAAAGTTGATTAGATAATAGCTACTTCCGTTGTGCTACACGTTGATTAGTTAATAGCTACTTACGTTGTGCTACAAGTTGATTAGATAATAGCTAATTCCATTGTGCTACAAGTTGAATAGATAATAGCTACTTCCGTTGTGCTACAAGTTGATTAGATAATAGCTACTTCCGTTGTGCTACAAGTTGATTAGTTAATAGCTACTTCCGTTGTGCTACAAGTTGATTAGATAATATCTAATTCCATTGTGCTACAAGTTGAATAGATAATAGCTACTTCCGTTGTGCTACAAGTTGATTAGATAATAGCTACTTCCGTTGTGCAACAAGTTGATTAGTTAATAGCTACTTCCGTTGGGCTACAAGTTGATTAGATAATTGCTACTTCCGTTGTACTACAAGTTGATTCAATTGATTGGCCAATCACTCGAGTTCTCGTTCAAAATTCTAATTTACCCTAAGATGAGTTACACAGAGTGTTCCCAGCTTGGGTCTATTGTTAGTCAATAAGAAATGATTTGTATATAAGTGTTTATGTGTAAGTGTGTGTAGATAGTGTTTATGTGTAGGTGTGTGTAGATTGTGTTTATGTGTAAGTGTGTGTAGATTGTGGTTACGTGTAAGTGTGTTTAGATTAGTGTTTATGTGTAAGTGTGTGTAGATTAGTGTTTATGTGTATATTAGTGTTTATGTGTAAATTTGTGTAGATTAGTGTTTTGTGTAAGTGTGTATAGATAAGTGTTTATGTGTAATTGTGTGTAGATTAGTGTTTATGTGAAAGTGTGTGTAGATTAGTGTTTATGTATAAGTGTGCAGATTAGTGTTTATGTGTAAGTGTGTGTAGATTAGTGGTTTATGTGTAATTGTGTGTAGATTAGTGTTTATGTGAAAGTGTGTGTAGATTAGTGTTTATGTGTAAGTGTGTGTAGATTAGTGTTTATGTGTAAGTGTGTGAAGATTAGTGTTTATGTGTAAAAGTGTGTAGATTAGTGTGGATGTGTGTGTATGTGTTTATGTCAAAGTTTGTGTAGATTATGTGAATGTATATAAGAGTTTATGTGTAAGTTTGTGTGGAGATTAGTGTTTATGTGTAAATATGTGTAGTATAATGTTTATGTGTGTGCATGTTTCTGTGTTAATTTGTAAATATATGACTGTAATTGCGTGTATGTGTAAAATTGTGATTACGTAAGTTTTATGTGGTCAAGAGTTTTTGGGTATGTAAGAATTTAAGTGTACCTTCGTTTGAGTATGTGTGTAAGTGTGGATGTATGTGTAATGCGTGAGTGAAAGTATGTATGCGAATATGAAAGTTTAATTGTTTGAAGATGAATGTGTCAGCATAATTGCGCGAAGGTAAATATAAATGAATTACTTTACCGACAACATGTGTAAGTCAAAACACTATTGCGTTTAAACATTTTGTTTTTCTTTCCGCGAGTTCAATTTCTCTCACTTCACCAGATGTTAAATATTTGCAACATTTAGAGCCAAGTGAAGTCTCTAGAGATTTTTGCACTCGGTACGGTCTCGGCTTAGACTCTGATCGATTCTCGTGAGACCCTGTCGGTGTAGATAGTTGGAGAGAGCACGTGGAATCTGTTTGTCATAGACCGAGACAATGAACCAAGTCTGGCTTCACTTTCTGGCGGCAACAAACCATTCATTGGTTAAACCTCAACACCAGTCGAATATGAAGAGATGAGTTGTTTTGGGATACTTCATGGTTTCTTATACTTTTTTTCTTATAACTCTGTGATGTTCTTTGTAAGACATGAGAATGTTTTGTTTCAATCAACATTTTGTTTAAAAGGTTGGTAGGTCTTATGTTTAATATATTCAGTAGTACATATTATTTTTAAATCTATTTTGCATAATGTAACATAAATTACTTTTTTCTTTATAGCTTTTTTTTTCCCTAGAAATTGAAAAAGAATTAAAAGAAAAACTGAAATAATCTAAGTAAAAAGAATGACTGAAATAATCTAAGTAAAAAGAATGACTGAAATAATCTAAGTAAAAAGAATGACTGAAATAATCTAAGTAAAAAGAATGACTGAAATAATCTAAGTAAAAAGAATGACTGAAATAATCTAAGTAAAAAGTATTTTTGATTTTTCCTATTTCTGAAATAAAATTAATCCAGCCTGTAAATTTACCCTTTATCAATTGTTAGATTAGATCTAAATTAATTTATCTTTTATCAATTGTTAGATTTAATAAACTTATCTTTTAAAATCACAAAATCTACTAACTTTAAGTAGATTAAGTACTTTTTTAAGATTAATAATCAATGAACTTAGAATATAGAATATTGTTTAAATTACTATAATAAATCAAAACAGTCTAAACTATTTTGATCAAAATTTTGTGCAAAATACAGAAGTGTAATGATAATTTAAAAATAAACATAACATTAATTTATTGTACATAATAGAAGATCTATGTTATCCATTTCAAAAACTCATGCAACTAAAATACTGCTTAGATCTATACTACAAAATACAATTTTGTTCTAGGACTATTTAAACTAAAGAAAACATTCAATCTAAAGTGAACTCGCTACTTTTACAATAATGTTTCAAAAAGGTAAATAGGCAAAAAAAATTAAAGCGTCTAGCTTTTTACATAACACTTTTAAAATACATCATACTTTACATAGCACTTTTAAAATACATCATACTTTACATAGCACTTTTAAAATACATCATACTTTACATAGCACTGTTAAAATACATCATACTTTACATAGCACTTTTAAAATACATCATACTTTACATAGCACTTTTAAAATACATCATACTTTACATAGAACTTTTAAAATACATCATACTTTACATAGTACTTTTAAAATACATCATACTTTACATAGCACTTTTAAAATACATCATACTTTACATAGCTCTTTTAAAATACATCATACTTTACATATCACTTTTAAAATACATCATACTTTACATAGCACTTTTAAAATACATCATACTTTACATAGCACTTTTAAAATACATCATACTTTACATAGCACTTTTAAAATACATCATACTTATATATGAATCTGTCAATGGACAGAAATACAACTAAATTATCTATATATTTATCAAGGCATAGAAATACAATTAAATTATCAATCAAGGCCTTTGACAAATTCATTAAGGGTATCCTTTTTCTATAGTAGCATTCAAGCAAGTAATTGTTTAGCTGAAATAGTCAAGAAAAGTATTTAATTACTCAGCATTTTAAACTCTTAAACCACGGATTTTCATAGGGTGCAATAATCTCATTCTTGGTGTTATTAAATTAAAATATAAGTGATATATTTTTGGTTGATTTTCTGCACTAAAAATCAATGTATAAGTCATATTGTCAAACTCAGATATGTTAAAATAAACATTTTATAAATATATTGTAAATATATTTTCTTACCGTTACCCTGTGTACCATTCATTATTCCGCCGTCCCAATCTCACCATTTTTAAAACTTATACTATTTTAATAAATTGTGCAGTTTAGGTTTACATGAGATTTAATTAATATCTTTAAATAAAGCTACATTATTTATTTCTGTTATACATAAAAAGCTTTTTAGTAGTACGTGCATGGAGGAACAGAAATCTTAACACTTTAAATAATACATTGTTAAATATTAGATTTTGAATCCATTATTTTTTAACGTATATCTACAAAACAAAAACGTCGCTATTTAAACAAAATAAAGAATCCTGCAGACAAAATGTTATAAAATATAACAGCTGAATAAAACAAGTGTTTTCTTATACTGTCATATTTTAATTTATATAACAAGGACTACAAATATCAGTTTCAACTCGAATTGCTCGTGTTGCATTGTCTGATTCATTACGTCTATTATGTATCAATAGCGTTTCAATGTTTGGTACACATTTTATGAGTTTATATTTGTTAATCTTTCAATGTGTCTATTATGTATTTATAACGTTTCAATGTTTAATGCACCTTTTATAATTTTATATGTGTTCATCTTTCAATGTGTCTATTATGAATTTATAGCGTTTCAATTGATTGTTATTTGACATAATTAGTTGGGGAAAATGCTGGCTTCACAATCCCATTGTAGGCTGTGGCCTTTGGAACTGGTAAACACTGCATCATTAGTCTTATGTACATTTTATACAACATAATATGCCATATATATATATATATATATATATATATATATATATATATATTTAGGCTATATTTGAAAGCAATTTACGCCTAGATATCTGTCACTCGCTCGATGGGTAATTTATTTCTTTTCTATTTACTGGTCAAGGCTTATTTTTTTACCACTAGACATGTTATTCCTTTTTATCGTATTTTTTTTTCACCCTAGGAATATTGATACTGTTTAGATATATTTATAACTTTTATTCCTGTTTATCGCCTTTTTATATATGTCTTGTTTGCCTACTTGATGGCACTAAAGACAATTTTACTATTTCTTCCTTCGACTTGTTGATCGATTCCATAGCTATGAATGCTCACCCCTGCCACTCCCTTACCCTCCTTTTCTCCCACACCATATACATATATTGGAAAACAGGCAGTGACCGTTCCACTGCCTTCTTTTCTCAAGACACTGACCTATAATGTAGACATTAAGCACTGAAAGTTATAAAAAAACAACATGTATTGATTTTTATAGAGAATGCATCATCTATCTATCTCACAATATATCTGTCCATTTCTTTATCTTGCTATTAATGCATTACGCTATCTATCTATCTATCTATCAATCCATCTATCTATCTATCTATTCATCCATCTATCTATCAATGTATATATCTATCTATCCATCTATCTATCTATCCATCTATCCATCTATCCATCTATCTATCTATCTATCTATCTATCAATCCATCTATCCATCTATCTATCTATTTATCTATCTATCTATCAATGCATTTTCCTATCTATTTAATTGGCTATCTATCTGGCCAAATTGTTTTCTATCGAGCTATCAATCAATCTAATGGCTATATCTATAACTGTCGATACATCACCCTACTTGGCGATCTACTACTCTATCTGGCTCTCTCTCTCTCTCTCTCTGTTTGGTTATCTTATTATCTCTGGCTATCTGCCTATATCTACTAAGCCTCCTATCGATATATAAATTTCATGGCAATGTTAAAGATGTATCTAATTAACATGTGACGTTTAATCAGACTTAAGATTTCTATTTTAAAGAATATCAACTTTCGATTTGTTTTATTTGCTTGTATTAATATATAATATCTGGGTGACCGATCTGAGATCGGTCTTTATAGGGTGAAATTAATAATAGTTTTAGAATATTTGATACATATCTTTAACATCAAAGATCTTTAAAACAATAGAGAAATTGTAAACAATAAGATACATGCATAGGCCTATAATTTAGGCTACTATTTACAGGGAGTATATTTAATCAGGTATGGGCCTACAAATGTATTTTGTAATCATCTCTTTTCTTTGTCATTACAATATCTATTGTAATCTGCTTTAAGGGCTCTCAAAAGAACAATTACTTGGTGATATAATTTAATTAATGCCCATTGATAAGCTGTTATTAGTAGAACATCTCCATCTTCAATGAGATTCTTTATGACTAATCAAAGTTGCAGAGCATAACAGCGAATAATCGCCACAGCATCTTCAAAGTGTTCACCGTAGTCTCTATTCAAGCCTGGAAACGATGAGGGTAGAATAATACTTTCACCAATATCAGCATTATTCTTTTCTTCCAGATCTTGAAGAAAACGGGTGACTCCAATGTATTTGTCAGAATATATCTTCTTTTGATTGTTCTTGATCTACTGAATACAATCGCGTTCCAATCGAACGAACGTATCCACGAGATACTGCTGAAAAAGCCGGCCTCCAAAATGCAGGGCATTGAATTTAATTTCTCGCATATCAGGAACCACACACAGTCAGCTTGAGAATGTAGGTTTTTGGTAAGATGGGGTGGAAAAGCAATACGTTACTGGGCCATTTCAAAGCGTGTAAGGTGCTGTCGGCTCGCATAAGGCAACAGAGAAGCCTAATCTCCCTTTAGAAAAAAACAGCCGGTAAGTAAAAGGCTCTACGCGGCTGTCTAAATTCTTCAAAGTAAAATTTTTTTGGACACACTTATGAACCACCATTTCGTTATCTGGATTGCTTTGATCTGAATTTAATGTAACGACAGTACATACTTCGCCGGATAAATGTGCATTATTTTTTTTTTATACGGATCCTTCTGGCGATGTGAAAATAAGCCGCACATACGGTGGTGCATGTCCTTCTTCAGTAGCACGACGGTTGACCTTTTCTTCCACTTCTCTCATCATCATAAAAGTTTGTGCAAGAGAGTTGCTTGATCTAATGATTTGTTCCAATGAACTAATTAGAGATTGACTGATTTCATGATTGAGTGGATGTTTCAGTTGCTCGGTGACGGCGTCATCTGAATCTAAGAAGTACATCTGTCCGTATTGTGGACTTTTGAATTCACCCTTAACTTTTTGTGTTGGATTTACTGCCATATTCATCTTCTGGTAGACTTGTCCTGCTGCTAGGAAGCTGTAGATTCCGTGACTATTTATTGTCCGATCGTTATCTACGTCATCTACGTTAAACGAAGCCAATGCGAAACATGAATTTAAGTTCCTTATCTAGTTGTTTTTTCCTCCTCTTTCTTTTTTCTTCCAATTGTCTTTCTCGTTCTTTTGCAGTTTCTTTCTCTAATTGTTTTGTCCTACGATTTCTTTGATAACCCAATCTCGTTTCTGTCTCATCTATAGTTTCATTTTCTAGTTGCTGTAATCTACACATTTGTTTATTCTTTAATTGTTGTTAATGCACCTTAGCTAGGCTGCTCTGTTTGTTTTTATATTTGTATCCACTGAATCATTTATATCCGAAGTCATGCAAGAAATAATTTTTGAAATAGTGTCTGCTTCTGCACTATCATCAGCAGTTGCCTCACATAGGGGGGGGGGGTGAAGCAGAGGGGGCATATGCTCGGGGCTACACTTCTAGGGGGGGTGGGGGGTGGCGGCAGATATTACCTAAATTTAATATTAAATGAAGCAGTTACAGTATGCAAGTGTGCGTCGCTGAAACTTTTGCCCTGGAGCGCTACATAGGCTTGTGTCCATGCCTTTCTCTTTTTCAAGTTTAAAATATAGGCTAATTATTCCTTTTTCGTCTGCCAAGCATTTTCCTGAAGTTGTAAATGTTATAACTTTAAAGACTGTATAAATTACTTACCATCATATTTAATGTATTCCACAACTTTAATAGTACCCTAATTGTTTATGTATTGGTAAGGGTTAGACTAAATAAATTTGGACTCTTTCAATCATAATATAAACTATCAAATAATCTTACCCAATCTTATCTTATCTTATACATTATAGACGCTCCTTCTATAAAGAAGATTATTGCGTCCTAGGCTCATGGGTGGTCCGAGTCTAGCCTGGCATTTTTTTATCTATTTATTTACACTACAATCAACCAGTGCACAAAGAAATTAGTTTTGAACATAAATTAAATACACATTTAAACGATAGAAAAAAATATATTGATAATAGCTTTAAATCTTACCCATCTCAGAAACATAAACTATCAAGTGTATCCGTGAATACAAATAATAATATCTGTGTAGAAGAATGTATCGCCACAAATCGTAAACACGTGGTGTATAGAGCATGTAGTTAAAAGATGTTTATGAAAGTTATCTTTTAGTTTGAAAGAAGCTTATTAAAAACTAATTGGAGCGCAAAATACAAAGTTATAAAATATCTTAAATCTTTTTTTTATTGATGATACAATGTCATGCTGCTTTTATTTCATTGCGCGGCGAAAATGGTAACGATTTAAATGCTTTAAAACGGGAATTACCGAAGCGCTGAGAGTAAATTAAAGTCGTCTTGATTATGACGTCAAAAGAGTTATATTGAACGCGATCGCGCTATATGGGGAATCCAATGACATGCTTTTTTTTCTTTTAGCCCAATTTAAAAGCTATTTTTAGAAATGGTCAGTGGTTTTTCCAAAAATTGAGGGTCAAGCAGAGGTTCAAAAGAAATGAGATTGATCAAAAATGCATTTTCTCACCAGAATACATCAATAGGACAGTTTTCGCAAAAATCGTTGGGCCCGTTTTCGAGAACGCTGACACAAACACACAAACAAACAAACAAACAAACCCACAAACAAATATACCCCCAATTTTTTCTCGTTTAATATTATTAGATATAACTGAAAAATATAATCATCTTAAACGTTTCGAAACTTTAAACCTTAACTTAAAATAATTTTGAACAACTGAAAGTTTGTTATTACTTTGATAACATTTTATATACCATTTGTCTACTGTGTATCACCACAATGACATGTATGAACTGTTCATGTAATATGTTTGTTCAATTTGAACAAACTGAAAGTTTGTTATTACTTTGATAACATTGTAAATACCATTTGTTTTCTGTGTATCAACACAATGACATGTATAAACTGTTCATGTAATATTTTGAACAACTGAAAGTTTGTTATTACTTTGATAACATTTTAAATACCATTTGTCTACTGTGTATCACCACAATGACATGTATAAACTGTTCATGTAATATTTTCCTAATATTTACTTTGACTGCACCAGTTAACATCGACTAGGCTAAATTCACTAATGACTCGATATTATGTACCGCAGACATTGTAGTCGACACTGTTGAGTTAAATGAACATGTGTTCACTCATGGTTTGCAAACATAGGCGTGACCACTGGGTGCGAGAGGTGGCTAACGCTACCAATCCACCCGCTTCAAACCGATTCTAGAGCCCCCTCCTTCTCTATTTTTCTAAAACAAAGTTGTTGTGTTTATATATAAATATATATATCATATCATATCATATCATATCATATCATATATCATATCATATCATATCATATCATATATATATATAAATCTCAAAAGGAATATGTATGTATGTATGTGGCTGGCTGGCTGGCTGGCTGGCTGGCTGTGTATGTACATACCGCATAATCTTTTTAAATACTGGACATAAAAACGTGAAATTTGCTACAAATATTCTTTGCGTTACGGCGGTGAACACTGTCAAGGTTTTAAAAAAATTAAAATGACCGCAGTGGTCAGTTTGGTCAAAAAACGTGAAAAAAACACAACTTTTGATTCACATTGTCTTTGCCAGTACAACTTTTTATAGTTTTTCGTCACAAAGTTAGAAAAAAAAAGGATGCGCTGAGATTATTTTTATGACGTCATCAATCTTTGCGCATGGATTTTATAGCAATGAAGGGACATTTTTCATTCATGTTTAAATTGACGTCATCAAACTATGTGCATGGATTTTATTATCTCAACTCAATGACGGGAACAAATTTTTTTTCATGTTTAAATTGTCTACGTGCCGTAAACAACATAAATTCTTTACACTACCAATACTGTAGTTGATTTTCTTAATCTATCACTACTTTGATACTTTACACTATGAATACATGACTTAAAGCTAATTAATAATTTAAAACTTTACAAACATAGGACAAAGCAAATAGATTTAGCATTTTTTTTCTGTTTTCGGAAGTAATACCGACGCATTACTAAGCTTATTTAAACGCAGTGGTCCTGGTTACACTCTATATTTAAGCTTATAATTATATGGCGTCATCAAATTTTGCGTATTTATGCGTTTAAGAAGGGAACAAAATTTTGTTTTAATTTGCGTCGTAATTTGTAGAATGCAATATTTAAATGGTTTAAGTAAAAAAATTAAGTTACCGGAAAATACTTTATCCCCGCTTAAGACAATTGCTTATAACTCCATGGGTTATTTTATCCAGTTCCGAGAACTGGGCACCTTTAGGCTTATCGCCTTGGTAACGGCCATTGTTTTAATTACCGGGCAATGTTTAAATTACCGGGCAATGTTTATAATACCAGGCAATGTTTAAATTACCGGGCAATGTTTAAATTACCGGGCAATGTTTATAATACCGGACAATGTTTAAATTACCGGGCAATGTTTAAATTACCGGGCAATGTTTATAATACCGGGCAATGTTTATAATACCGGGCAATGTTTAAATTACCGGGCAATGTTTAAATTACCGGGCAATGTTTATAATACCGGGCAATGTTTATAATACCGGGCAATGTTTAAATTACCGGGCAATGTTTAAATTACCGGGCAATGTTTATAATACCGGGCAATGTTTATAATACCGGGCAATGTTTAAATTACCGGGCAATGTTTATAATACCGGGCAATGTTTATAATACCGGGCAATGTTTATAATACCGGGCAATGTTTAAATTACCAGGCAATGTTTAAATTACCGGGCAATGTTTAATTTGCCGGGCAATTTTCAAATTGACGGAACTAAATTTTTAAAGTTTTAATTCGTGTCGTATACGTTTTATAAACATTATTTCATAAGGGTTTCATTTGTTATTGTTTTACATGTTGAATAGAAAAATTAATTCTAAGTTTGCTTCCAAAGCAACAATAAATAAATAAATAGCAAAAAAACAAAAACAACACAACATAGGTCTGCGACTTAATGTTTGTCGTAAAAAAAATATATCAAACAATCATTAAAAAAAAAAAAGTAGTGTCGAATGTTCTTAATCAATGAATAGAACAAAATATATTCATGTTTTAATTTGCGTCGTAATTTATAGCGGGCAATTTTGTAATTGTTATAATGGGTGATGAGTAATGATTTTAACGGGTAATTCATGTTGTAGCGGGCAAATAAAAAATTACCTCACGTTTAAATTCGTGTCGTAGGTCATGCGGGCAATCTCATTATAACTGCCTGAGTAGTTAGAGTGTATGTAAACATAACTTTTAGCCGGTTCGGAGGACCGGGCACATAACGGCTTGTATATATATAAATCTCAAAAAGAATATGTATGTATGTGGCTGGCTGGCTGGCTATGTACATACCGCATAATCTTTTTAAATACTGGACATAAAAACGTGAAATTTGCTACAAATATTCTTTGCGTTACGGCGGTGAACACTGTCAAGGTTTTAAAAAAATTAAAATGACCGCAGTGGTCAGTTTGGTCAAAAAACGCGAATAAAACGACATATTTTGTGTTCATGTTAAAATTGCCGTTCCAACTTTTTATAGTTTTCCGATCGATCGCGCTAAAAAAATAAAAAAAAGGATGGCGTTGAGATTTTTTTCAGGATGACGTCATCAAAGTTTGCGCAGAGATAGCTAGCCGGCTTTTCGTTATGACGTCATCAAATTTTGCGTATTCATTTAAAATTAACTTTGCTTCAATGTTTGCTAATGTATTTTATGAATGAATAGAACAAAATACATTCACGTTTTAATTCGTGTCGTATACGAAATATAAACTTTGTAGTTGTTGCGTGCAATCTCATTATAACTGCTTGAGTAGTAAGAGTATATGTAAACATAATTTTTAGCTTTTTCAATTCGTTTGAAGCGGGCGTATACGCATTAAAATCTTTCTAGCGGGAAATATTTCACGTTTCAATTCTTTTCTAGAGGGCAATATTTCACGTTTCAATTCGTTTCTAGCGGGCAATATTTCACGTTGCAGTTCGTTTCGGTTGTAGCGGGCGTACAAAATGTCATTCACATTTAAATTTGTGACGTATACATCGATAAACTTTTTAACGGGTGGGGTTTTAGTAATTGCCGTATATATTAACTGTGAAGCGGGAAATCTCATTATAACTTTAGGCTTATCGCCTTGGTAACAACCATTGTTTAAATTACCGGGCAAGGTTTAAATTACCGGGTAATGTTTATAATACCGGGCAATGTTTAAATTACCGGGCAATGTTTAAATTACCGGACAATGTTTAAATTACCGGGCAATGTTTATATTACCGGGCAATGTTTAATTTGCCGGGCAATGTTCAAATTGCCGGAACTAACTTTTTAAAGTTTTAATTCGTGTCGTATACGTTTTATAAACATTATTTCATATGGATTTCATTTGTTATTGTTTTACATGTTGAATAGAAAATTTAATTCTAAATTTGCTTCGAAAGCAACAATAAATAAATAAATAGCAAATAAACAAAAACAACACAACATAGGTCTGCGACTTAATGTTTGTCGTGTCGAAAAAAAACATATCAAACTATCATTTACTTTTTAAATAAAAGTACTGTCGAATGTTCTTTATCAATGAATAGAACAAAATATATTTACGTTTTAATTTGCGTCGTAATTTATAACGGGCAATTTTTTAATTGTTATAATGGGTAATGGGTAATGACTTTAACGGGTAATTTTATGTTGTAGCGGGCAAATTAGACATTACCTCACGTTTAAATTCATGTCGTAGGTCATGCGGGCAGTCTCATTATAACTGCTTGAGTAGTTAGAGTGTATGTAAACATAACTTTTAGCCGGTTCGGAGGACCGGGCACATACCGGCTTGTATATATATAAATCTCAAAAGGAATATGTGGCTGGCTGGCTGGCTGGGTATGTACAGACCGCATAATCTTTTTAAATAATGGACATAAAAACGTGAAATTTGCTACAAATATTCTTTGCGTTAAGGCGGTGAACACTGTCAAGGTTTAAAAAAAAATTAAAATGACCGCAGTGGTCAGTTTGGTCAAAAAACGCGAAAAAAACACAACTTTTGATTCACATTGTCTTTGCCAGTACAACTTTTTTTAGTTTTTCGTCACAAAGTTAGAAAAAAAAAGGATGCGCTGAGATTATTTTTATGACGTCATCAATCTTTGCGCATGGATTTTATAGCAATGAAGGGACATTTTTCATTCATGTTTAAATTGACGTCATCAAACTATGTGCATGGATTTTATTATCTCAACTCAATGACGGGAACAAATTGTCTTCATGTTTAAATTGTCTACGTGCCGTAAACAACATAAATTCTTTACACTACCAATACTGTAGTTAATTTTCTTAATCTATCACTACTTTAATACTTTACACTGTGAATACATGACTTAAAGCTAATTAATAATTTAAAACTTTACAAACATAGGACAAAGCAAATAGATATAGTATTTTTTTTTCTGTTTCGGGAAGTAATACCGACGCCTTATTAAGCATATTTAAACGCAGTGGTCCTGGTTACACTCTATATTTAAGCTTATAATTATATGGCGTCATCAAATTTTGCGTATTTATGCGTTTAAGAAGTTGTTTTAATTTGCGTCGTAATTTGTAGAATGCAATATTTAAATGGAAGACTATTGTTTATAACTCCATGGGTTATTTTATCCAGTTCCAAGAACTGGGCACCTTTAGGCTTATCGCCTTGGTAACGGCCATTGTTTAAATTACCGGGCAATGTTTAAATTACCGGGCAATGTTTATAATACCGGGCAATGTTTAAATTACCGGGCAATGTTTAAATTACCGGGCAATGTTTAAATTACCGGGCAATGTTTAAATTACCGGGCAATGTTTAAATTACCGGGCAATGTTTATAATACCGGGCAATGTTTAAATTACCGGGCAATGTTTATAATACCGGGCAATGTTTAAATTACCGGGCAATGTTTAAATTACCGGGCAATGTTTATAATACCGGGCAATGTTTAAATTACCGGGCAATGTTTAAATTACCGGGCAATGTTTAAATTACCGGGCAATGTTTAAATTACCGGGCAATGTTTAAATTACCGGGCAATGTTTATAATACCGGGCAATGTTTAAATTACCGGGCAATGTTTAAATTACCGGGCAATGTTTAAATTACCGGGCAATGTTTAAATTACCGGGCAATGTTTATAATACCGGGCAATGTTTAAATTACCGGGCAATGTTTAAATTACCGGGCAATGTTTAAATTACCGGGCAATGTTTAAATTACCGGGCAATGTTTAAATTACCGGGCAATGTTTAAATTACCGGGCAATGTTTATATAACCGGGCAATGTTTAATTTGCCGGGCTATGTTCGAATTGCCGGAACTAACTTTTTAAAGTTTTAATTCGTGTCGTATAAGTTTTATATACATTATTTCATATGGGTTTATTTGTTATTGTTTTACATGTTGAATAGAAAATTTAATTCTAAGTTTGCTTCCAAAGCAACAATAAATAAATAAATAGCAAATAAACAAAAACAACACAACATAGGTCTGCGACTTAATGTTTGTCGTAAAAAAATATATCAAACAATCATTAAAAAAAAAATAAAAGTACTGTCGAATGTTCTTTATCAATGAATAGAACAAAATATATTCATGTTTTAATTTGCGTCGTAATTTATAGCGGGCAATTTTGTAATTGTTATAATGTGTGATGAGTAATGATTTTAACGGGTAATTCATGTTGTAGCGGGCAAATAAAAAATTACCTCACGTTTAAATTCGTGTCGTAGGTCATGCGGGCAATCTCATTATAACTGCCTGAGTAGTTAGAGTGTATGTAAACATAACTTTTAGCCGGTTCGGAGGACCGGGCACATAACGGCTTGTATATATATAAATCTCAAAAGGAATATGTATGTATGTATGTATGTACATACCGCATAATCTTTTTAAATACTGGACATAAAAACGTGAAATTTGCTACAAATATTCTTTGCGTTACGGCGGTGAACACTGTCAAGGTTTTAAAAAAATTAAAATGACCGCAGTGGTCAGTTTGGTCAAAAAACGCGAATAAAACGACACATTTTGGGTTCATGTTAAAATTGCCGTTCCAACTTTTTATAGTTTTTCGATCGATCGTGCTAAAAAAATTAAAAAAAGGATGGCGTTGAGATTTTTTTCAGGATGACGTCATCAAAGTTAGCGCAGAAATAGCTAGCCGGCTTTTCGTTATGACGTCATCAAATTTTGCGTATTCATTTAAAATTAACTTTGCTTCAACCTTTGCTAATGTACTTTTTGAATGAATTTAACAAAATATTTTCACGTTTTAATTTGCGTCGTAATTTATAGCGGGATATTTTTAAATTGTTATAATGGGTAATGATTAATGGTTTTAATTGGTATCTTACGTTGTATCTGGCAAATACAAAATTCCTTCACGTTTTTATATGTCCACAGAATAGGTATAAAACAGAATGCACAATCGCATTTTATTTCTGTTTTGGGCAGTAATACCGACGCCATACTAAGCTTATTTAAACGCAGCGGTCCTGGTTACACTCTATATTTATGCTTATTTAGCCTACAACGTCCTTTTCTTCAAATCTACAAGTTCGAACACCCAAAGCTAATATTTCAGGCAAAATGTGCATAAACGGTTGTGTAATAAACTACAACAATGATGCGAAAACGACTGATTATCGTAAAAAAGAGCATGTCAAACTGCATGGCTTTCCTGACTCCATAAAGGATAAACAACAGCATAAACAACCTCATATTAACTCATTATGAATTATATGCCTATTTCCCTTCATAATTTTAAAAGTTTATTTTGGTTTAAAAAGTATATATATTTATGTACCGGTAGCCGCTGCAATTTAGTTACCGGTACCGAGCTACGTCTAAGCCATTTTTTTTTCAAATCAGTACCGGGCAATAAAAATATTTATACATCATATTGGCCTAATCATATAATGTTGAAAACAAAATGGGTAATTAAGTCAAATTTATATAAAAGTAAGCCTAAAATGAAAGATAATGTAGGCCCTATATATATTGTATATATTTATGGCAGACGTAGATATCCTTTCTCATTTTACTATTGTAGCGTCTCTAGCAACCGCTGCATTGCGGAAAATGGTAACTTTTAGTAACTGTGTATATAGGGATTGTGCATTCTGTTCTATACCTATTCTGTCTATACGTCTTATAAAGTTTGTAGCGGGAAATTTTTCAATTGCCAGGCAATGTTTAAATTGCCGAGCTCAACGTTTTAAAGTTTTAATTTGTATCGTATACGTCTTATAAACTATGTAGCGGGAAATTTTTATATTGCTGGGCAATGTTTAAATTTGCCGGACCAACTTTTTAAAGTTTTAATTCATGTCGTACACGTTGTAAAAACTATGATTCATATCGGTTTCAGTTGTTATTGTTTTTCCTGTTGAATTTAAAATTTAATTATAAGTTTGCTTCCAAAGCAACAATAAATAAATAGCAAATAACACCAACAAAAAAACACAAAAAAAAAAAAAATATTGATCTACGACTAATGTTGTAGAAAAAAAAAATATCAAACAATCATTTTTGAATTAACAGTAATTTTTAAAAGACATGTGAGTTCTGTTTTACAGAAAGAGTTTAATTACCCAATAAACTCACAAAATTCGATCATAGTGGTCATACTTTGAGCAAGAAATAAAAAAAAAAAAATTATTATTTGTTTTTCCTTTTTAGTTGTATATTGAATTGGTGTATAATAAAGTGTGCAAAACAAAATTAAATTAAAAAAATACTGACCACAAAAAAAAAACATACTACATAATGTATGTTGCGAAAACAAAACTAAAAAACTATAATGTGTCAAGCAAATTCTAAAAAAAAAGCACGTTCGAAGAATCGGGCACATAACGGCTTGTATATATATAAATCTCAAAAGGAATATGTATGTACGTGGGTATGTACATACCGCATAATCTTTTTAAATAATGGACATAAAAACGTGAAATTTGCTACAAATATTCTTTGCGTTACGGCGGTGAACACTGTCAAGGTTTTAAAAAAAATAAAATGACCGCAGTGGTCAGTTTGGTCAAAAAACGCGAAAAAAACACAACTTTTGATTCACATTGTCTTTGCCAGTACAACTTTTTATAGTTTTTCGTCACAAAGTTAGAAAAAAAGGATGCGCTGAGATTATTTTTATGACGTCATCAATCTTTGCGCTCTAACTTTGTGACTGAAGGGAAAAAATTCATTCATGTTTATATTACCGGAAATACGTGAGTAGCTTTTGGTGCGCATTTTTAAATCATCGCACCGCGACGTGCTTATTGAAAGCTTATTGAAAGCAGAGGGAGCACATGTTTTGGTTAACCGCTAAACATAGGCCTAAATGTCATTTTTCATACTAATGTTAAGAAGTTAATCAAGCATATTTTAACTATTGTCTGTTGTACATATAGTCTATATACCCATATTTATTGTATGCTGCGTTTATGTGTTTATGATATGTATGATGATGATATATCTTACATGATTGTATATAGATGTAAGCCCATTTCTCTTTCAAACTAAAAACTAACAAGAAGGGCAACATTTGTTATTGTTAAAAATAGTAACTATTTATTGTATGCTGCATTTATTTGTTTATGATATGTATGATATTGATATATGATACATGATTGTATATAGATGTAAGCCCATTTCTCTTTCAAAATAACAAGAAGGGCAACATTTGTTATTGTTAAAAATAGTATTTATGTGATCATTTACAAAGCAAGGTAGTAACAATATTGTGAACAAGAGATCTACATTATTGTTGAATATAAATATTTTGATAAATTGTCCAAGTCAATACAAGAGATCTACATTATTGTTGAATATAAATATATTGATAAACTGTCCAAGTCAATACAAGAGATCTACATTATTGTTGAATATATAAATATTGATAAACTGTCCAAGTCAATACAAGAGATCTACATTATTGTTGAATATAAAAATATTAATAAACTTTCCAAGCCAATACTTTAAATGCCTCCAAAGAAAAGAAAACTAATTGGACAAAAGAATCCAAAGTCAATAAAAGCCAAACGTTTGCGAAAAGATGAAACTGTTGAACAAAGTGATGCTAGACATGACAAAGAAAGGGAAAGGGCCAGGACAATAAGAGCCATAGAAACATTAGAGGAGCGTCGAACACGACTTGAAACAATGCGAGAAAAAGCAAACACATCAAGAGCTACAGAGACTTCGGAGGAGCGACAAAAACGTCTTGAAAAAAAGCGGGAAGGAGAAACCACATCAAGGGCTACCGAGACTTTGGAGGAGCGACAGAAACGTCTTGAAAAAAAGCGGGAAGGAGACACCACATCAAGAGCTACCGAGACATTGAAGGAGCGACAGAAACGTCTTGAAAAAAAGCGGGAAGGAGAAACCACATCAAGGGCTACCGAGACTTTGGAGGAGCGACAGAAACGTCTTGAAAAAAAGCGGGAAGGAGAGACCACATCAAGGGCTACCGAGACTTTGGAGGAGCGACAGAAACGTCTTGAAAAAAAGCGGGAAGGAGAAACCACACCAAGGGCTACCGAGACTTTGGAGGAGCGACAGAAACGTCTTGAAAAAAAGCTGGAAGGAGAAACCACATCAAGGGCTACCGAGACTTTGGAGGAGCGACAGAAACGTCTTGAAAAAATGAGAGAAATAGCAACCACATCAAGAGATACCGAGACTTTGGAGGAGCGACAGAAACGTCTTGAAAAAATGAGAGAAATAGCAACCACATCAAGAGATACCGAGACTTTGGAGGAGCGACAGAAACGTCTTGAAAAAATGAGAGAAATAGCAACCACATCAAGAGATACCGAGACTTTAGAGGAGCGACAGAAACGTCTTGAGAAAAAGCGGGAAAGTGCAAACACGGCAAGGGTGTCACGAAGTTCACATTTGAATTTAGCTGGATTCCAATATGACCCCCAACATGATTACGCTCAACACCCTTATGTTGATATTGGAGGAATGATCTACATATGTAAATATTGTCAAGCAAAGAAATTTAAAACAGAACCACCAGGAATGTGCTGCAGGAGTGGAAAAGTTAAACTTACTCCCCTGAATACACCGCCCAATGATCTGCAGTTATTAATGTCTGGGACGACTTCAGAGTCAAAACATTTCCTGCGTAATCTGAGAAGATACAATTCATGTTTTCAGATGACGTCTTTTGGTGCTACCTCAATAGTGGATCTTAACGGTTTTGCAACAACTTTTAAAGTACAAGGACAGGTATACCACCGGATCGGATCTCTTCTCCCGCTTCCTGATCAAAACCCGCAATTTCTACAAGTCTACTTTATGGGAAATTAGCAGATTGAAGTAGATCATCGATGCGATTGTATCCCCGGGGTGAGACGCAATATTGTTTTAAGTTTACAAAGGATGCTTCATGAAAACAACCATCTCATTAATACTTTCAAATCTTCACTAGAAAACATGCCCAATGATGAATACAAGGTTGTTATCCGTGCAGACAAAGAGAGCCCGGTGAACACGAACGTCGCTTTAATGCTCCTCAAGTAAATGAAGTCGCCATCATTATGTCAGACCACGATTTCAATCAACGTGACATCATAATTCAGAGGCGAAGTAATTCACTACAACGCATTTCAGAAACACATCGATCGTACGATGCTCTTCAATACCCGCTCATATTTTGTGAAGGCGAGGATGGATACCACTTCAACCTGAAGCAGGTTGATCCTGTAACAGGTGCACCAACTGCTAAAAAAGTTTCAGCATTAGACTTTTATGCATACAGGTTGATGATCAGAAATGGATCCCCAAATCATATTTTACAATGTCGACAACTATACCATCAATACGTTGTGGACATGTATGCAAAAATTAAGAGTGAGCGACTCCTGTACATACGTCTAGATCAAAAAAAGCTGCGCGTGGAAGACTATATACACCTCAAGGATGCTTTGGTGAACGATGGGGACATTCAAAATATTGGGAAAGTTGTGATTCTCCCAGCAACTTTCACCGGAAGCCCTAGGCAGATGCAGGAATATGCACAAGATGCACTGTCTTATGTTCGATCCTATGGACGCCCAGACCTATTTATCACATTTACGTGCAATCCTGACTGGGGTGAAATCAAAGAATCACTTTCATTTGGCCAGACGTCAAGTGATCGTCAAGACATAATAGCAAGAGTGTTTAGACAAAAACAGATCAAACTCATTGATATTTTAACTAAATATAATATTTTTGGAGAAACCCGATGCTGGATGTACTCCATTGAATGGCAGAAAAGAGGACTTCCACACTCCCACAATTTAATTTGGTTGAAGGAAAAACTACACCCAGTCAATATTGATCAAATCATATCTGCAGAGTTTCCAGATCCAGAGACGGACCCTAATCTGTTTGCAGTAGTGAAGAAAAATATGATTCATGGACCATGCGGACATCTCAATACCAACGCACCCTGTATGAAAGACGGAAAATGCAGCAAAAAATATCCTAGGAAATTAATTAAAGATACTCAGACTGGTGAAGATGGCTATCCAGTTTACAGAAGACGTGCTCCACAAGACGGTGGTTTCACGGCAACAATTAAAATTAAAGGCAACACGGAAGTCGAAGTGGACAACAAGTGGGTTGTTCCTTATTCTCCAATTCTTTCCAAAATGTTTCTCGCACACATAAATGTCGAGTACTGTAGCTCTGTGAAATCTATCAAATACATCTGCAAATATGTAAACAAAGGAAGTGACATGGCTGTCTTTGGAGTGACAGATGACAACGCTCTTGATGAAGTGTCTCGGTACATGATAGGGAGATACATCAGTAGCAACGAAGCGGTTTGGCGCATTATGAGTTTCCCAATTCACGAACGCCACCCGACAGTAGTTCATCTCAATGTTCACTTAGAGAACGGGCAGAGAGTTTACTTCACACGTGAAAACGCGCAAGCCCTTGCAGAAAGACCACCAAATACAACTCTGACAGCTTTTTTTCAATTATGCCAAAGTGACGCTTTTGCCAGGACACTGCTATATCCAGAAGTACCTCGCTTTTACACTTGGAATAAGTCCAAAAAGGTGTTTTGCAAAAGAAAACAAGGTGTACCAGTTGCAGGTGAAGATGCCGTAGCAAGTGAAGCATTGGGTCGTGTCTATACAGTCAACCCAAACAACGCAGAGTGCTATTTTCTCAGACATCTTCTTCATGCAGTTCGAGGACCTACTTCTTTTGAATATCTAAAAACTGTAAACGGTGAAGTTTGCCAGACTTTCAGAGAAGCTTGTCAAAGGCGTGGATTACTTGAAGATGATAGACATTGGGACCACACTTTATCAGAGGCTGTTTTAAGATCTTCTCCGGAGCAGATAAGAAATCTTTTTTGCATTATTCTTACTATATGCAACCCATCCAATCCAAACGGTTTGTGGGAGAAGTATAGAGAGTCCATGAGCGAAGATTTACCACGTGATAACTCAATTAGAGCAAGTTCAACACTTTGTTCAAATTGTTCTTCAGATATTTTCAACTTGGCCCTAATTCTGTTGGAGGATAAATGTTTATCAATAAACAACAAAACACTACCAGACTTAGGATTACAGCCTCCTAAAAGAAATGAGCGGGATATTCTAGACAAAGACCTGATAAGAGAAAAAAACTATAACATTGAAGAACTACACAAATATGTAGAATCCAACAACGTTCTGTTAAACAGCGATCAAACTGAAGCATATGAGGTTATTATGAATCATGTCAGTGAAGAAAAAGGAGGAATATTTTTTCTCGATGCTCCTGGAGGAACAGGAAAAACCTTCTTAATAAACATAATCCTTGCAGAAATAAGAATGAAACGTGATTTGGCAATCGCAATAGCATCATCTGGAATTGCTTCGACGTTATTAGATGGAGGAAGAACGGCGCACTTGGCTCTACGGTTACCTCTAAATATTGCCAATGAGCAACATCCAACATGCAACATTAGCAAAGCCTCTGGCCAAGCAAAGGTTCTAAAAACCTGCAAAATCATTGTATGGGATGAATGTACAATGGCGCACAAAAAGTCACTTGAAGCTCTTGACTTAACATTGCAGGATTTAAGAGACAATAGTCAACTCATGGGAGGTGCTCTGGTGGTGTTAGCTGGCGATTTTCGTCAAACTCTTCCTGTCATACCAAGGTCAACACCAGCGGATGAAATCAATGCTTGCCTTAAATCTTCTTTTCTTTGGCGAAATGTTAAAACAATAAAATTAAGAACAAATATGAGAGTGCAGCAACAAAAAGAAGCAGGTGCACTCATTTTTGGTGAAAATCTTTTACACATTGGTGAAGGGACTTACCACACGCAGATGAAATCAGGGGACATTACCTTTCTTGATGACTTCTGCAAAAGAGTGACATCCCTACAAGATCTTATCCACCAAGTGTATCCGAACCTTTCGGAAAATTACCTTAACAAGGAATGGCTGTGTGACCGAGCAATTCTTGCTTCTAAGAACACATCTGTCAGTGAGTTGAATGGCCTGATTCAGGACATGATACCCGGAACATGTACTGAATACGCATCATTTGATTCCGTCACGGATGTCAATGAAACCGTTAACTATCCTACGGAATTTTTAAATTCTCTTGACACACCCGGGATGCCACCGCATAAACTTCAACTCAAAATTGGCTCACCCATAATTCTACTCCGCAACATTAACCCGCCAATACTTTGTAATGGAACACGCTTATGCATCAAAAGTTTATTCCCTAATGTGATAGAAGCGACAGTGTTGACTGGGAAAGGAAAAGGAGAAGATGTGTTTATTCCAAGAATCCCAATTATTCCAACAGACATGCCCTTCTCTTTCAAGCGTCTGCAGTTTCCCGTCAGGTTGGCATTTTCCATTACAATTAACAAGTCACAGGGTCAATCAATCAAGTGCACTGTAATTAATTTAAAATATCCATGTTTCTCCCATGGACAATTATATGTTGCCTGCTCAAGAGTTGGCTCTCCTAATCAACTATTCATATTTGCACCAATGTCAAAAACAAGGAATGTTGTATATAAAGATGTGTTACAATGAGCATATGGCCTATTGCAAAGTATTGATTTTTTAAAAAATATTGTCAAATTCGTGAGACAGAAATAATTTTATTTTCCAATAAAATATCATTATGCGATCATTGGACATAATTTAACAAACATAAAAAAAAGTTTCTTCTTTGTTTCTTTTGTGTTTCATTTGTTATTGCTTTTCATGTTGAATTTAAAATGTAATTCTAAGTTCCTTCCAAAGCAATAATAAATGAATAAATAGCAAATAACAACAACAATAAAAAAAACAACAAACAAACAAAACAACAATAACATAGGTCTACGACTTAATGTTATCTTTAAAAAATATAGCAAACAATAATTTAAAAATTAAAAGTACTGTCGAAATGACATGTCAATTCTGTTTTACAGAAACAAAGTTTAACTACCCAATAAACTTAACACCATTAGATCGCAAGGGGGCATACTTTGACCAAGAATTTAACAAAATTGAATATTTGTTTTTCCTTTTTAGTTGTATATTGAATGGGTGTATATTAATCTCTTCAAAACAACAATACAAAAATAAATACTGACCACAACAAAATAACAACAATTTTATGAATGTTGCAAAAAAAAAATCAACAAAAAAAGAATAAACAAACTATAGTGTGTCAAACATAGTCTATACAAGCCCGTTCGTAGAATCGGGCACATCAGCTAGTCATATATCATATCATATCATATCATATATATATATCATATCATATCATATCATATATATATATCATATATATATATAAATCTCAAAAGGAATATGTATGTGGCTGGCTGGCTGGCTGGGTATGTACATACCGCATAATCTTTTTAAATACTGGACATAAAAACGTGAAATTTTCTACAAAAATTCTTTGCGTTACGGCGGTGAACACTGTCAAGGTTTTAAAAAAAATAAAATGACCGCAGTGGTCAGTTTGGTCAAAAAACGCGAAAAAAACGACATATTTTGGGTTCATGTTAAAATTGCCGTTCCAACTTTTTATAGTTTTTCGATCCATCGCGCTAAAAAAATAAAAAAAAGGATGGCGTTGAGATTTTTTTCAGGATGACGTCATCAAAGTTTGCGCAGAGATAGATAGCCGGCTTTTCGTTATGACGTCATCAAATTTTGCGTATTCATTTAAAATTAACTTTGCTTCAACCTTTGCTAATGTACTTTATGAATGAATAGAACAAAATATATTCACGTTTTAATTTGCGTCGTAATTTATAGCGGGATATTTTTAAATTGTTATAATGGGTAATGATTAATGGTTTTAATGGGTATCTTACGTTGTATCTGGCAAATACAAAATTCCTTCACGTTTTTATTCGTGTTGTATATGTCCACAGAATAGGTATAAAACAGAATGCGCAATCACATTTTATTTCTGTTTTGGGCAGTAATACCGACGCCATACTAAGCTTATTTAAACGCAGCGGTCCTGGTTACACTCTATATTTATGCTTATTTAGCCTACAACGTCCTTTTCTTCAAATCTACAAGTTCGAACACCCAAAGCTAATATTTCAGGCAAAATGTGCATAAACGGTTGTGTAATAAACTACAACAATGAAAACGAAAACGACTGATTATCGAAAAAAAAAGCATGTCAAACTGCATGGCTTTCCTGACTCCATAAAGGATAAACAACAGCATAAACAACCTCATATTAACTCATTATGAATTATATGCCTATTTCCCTTCATAATTTCAAAAGTTTATTTTGGTTAAAAAAGTATATATATTTATGTACCGGTAGCCGTAGCAATTTAGTTACCGGTACCGAGCTACGTCTAAGCCATTTTTTTTTCAAATCAGTACCGGGTAATAAATATTTTTACATCATATTGGCCTAATCATATAATGTTCAAAACAAAATGGGTAATTAAGTCAAATTTATATAAAAGTAAGCCTATAATGAAAGATAATGTAGGCCCTATATATATTGTATATATTTATGGCAGACGTAGATATCCTTTCACATTTTACTATAGTAGCGTCTCTAGCGACCGCTGCATTGCGAAAAATGGTAACTTTTAGTGACTGCGTATATAGGGATTGTGCATTCTGTTCTATACCTATTTTTTGTATACGTCTTATAAACTTTGTAGCGGGAAATTGTTCAATTGCCAGGCAATGTTTAAATTGCCGAGCTCAACGTTTTAAAGTTTTAATTTGTATCGTATACGTCTTATAAACTTTGTAGCGGGAAATTTTTCAATTGCCAGGCAATGTTTAAATTGCCGAGCTCAACGTTTTAAAGTTTTAATTTGTATCGTATACGTCTTATAAACTATGTAGCGGGAAATTTTTATATTGCCGGGCAATGTTTAAATTTGCCGGACCAACTTTTAAAAGTTTTAATTCATGTCGTATACGTTGTATAAACTATGATTCATATCGGTTTCAGTTGTTATTGTTTTTCCTGTTGAATTTAAAATTTAATTCTAAGTTTGCTTCCAAAGCAACAATAAATAAATAGCAAATAACACCAACAAAAACACAAAAAAAGCAAAAATAAATAAATATTGATCTACGAATAATGTTGTAGCAAAAAAATATATCAAACAATCATTTTCGAATTAACAGTACTTTTTAAAAGACATGTGAGTTCTGTTTTACAGAAAGAGTTTAATTACCCAATAAACTCACAAAATTCGACCATAGTGGTCATACTTTGAGCAAGAAATAAAAAAAAATTATTATTATTTGTTTTTCCTTTTTAGTTGTATATTGAATTGGTGTATAATAAAGTGTGCAAAACAAAAATAAATTTAAAAAATACTGACCACAAAAAAAAACATACTACTTTATGTATGTTGCAAAAACAAAACTAAAAAACTATAATGTGTCAAGCATATTCTAAAAAAAAGCCCGTTCGAAGAATCGGGCACATATCCGCTTGTATATATATAAATCTCAAAAGGAATATGTATGTATGTATGTGGCTGGCTGGCTGGCTGGCTGGCTGGCTGGCTGGGTATGTACATACCGCATAATCTTTTTAAATACTGGACATAAAAACGTGAAATTTGCTACAAATATTCTTTGCGTTACGGCGGTGAACACTGTCAAGGTTTTAACAAAATTAAAATGACCGCAGTGGTCAGTATGGTCAAAAAACGCGAAAAAAACACAACTTTTGATTCACATTGTCTTTGCCAGTACAACTTTTTATAGTTTTTCGTCACAAAGTTAGAAAAAAAAGGATGCGCTGAGATTATTTTTATGACGTCATCAATCTTTGCGCATGGATTTTTATAGCAATGAAGGGACATTTTTTATTAATGTTTAAATTGACGTCATCAAACTATGTGCATGGATTTTATTATCTCAACTCAATGACGGGAACAAATTTTCTTCATGTTTAAATTGTCTACGTGCCGTAAACAACATAAATTCTTTACACTACCAATACTGTAGTTGATTTTCTTAATCTATCACTACTTTAATACTTTACACTGTGAATACATGACTTAAAGCTAATAAATAATTTAAAACTTTACAAACATAGGACAAAGCAAATAGATATAGTATTTTTTTTTCTGTTTCGGGAAGTAATACCGACGCCTTATTAAGCTTATTTAAACGCAGTGGTCCTGGTTACACTCTATATTTAAGCTTATAATTATATGGCGTCATCAAATTTTGCGTATTTATGCGTTTAAGAAGTTGTTTTAATTTGCGTCGTAATTTGTAGAATGCAATATTTAAATGGAAGACTATTGTTTATAACTCCATGGGTTATTTTATCCAGTTCCAAGAACTGGGCACCTTTAGGCTTATCGCCTTGGTAACGGCCATTGTTTAAATTACCGGGCAATGTTTAAATTACCGGGCAATGTTTAAATTACCGGGCAATGTTTAAATTACCGGGCAATGTTTAAATTACCGGGCAATGTTTAAATTACCGGGCAATGTTTAAATTACCGGGCAATGTTTAAATTACCGGGCAATGTTTAAATTACCGGGCAATGTTTAAATTACCGGGCAATGTTTAAATTACCGGGCAATGTTTATAATACCGGGCAATGTTTAAATTACCGGGCAATGTTTAAATTACCGGGCAATGTTTAAATTACCGGGCAATGTTTAAATTACCGGGCAATGTTTAAATTACCGGGCAATGTTTAAATTACCGGGCAATGTTTAAATTACCGGGCAATGTTTAAATTACCGGGCAATGTTTAAATTACCGGGCAATGTTTAAATTACCGGGCAATGTTTAAATTACCGGGCAATGTTTAAATTACCGGGCAATGTTTAAATTACCGGGCAATGTTTAAATTACCGGGCAATGTTTAAATTACCGGGCAATGTTTAAATTACCGGGCAATGTTTATATAACCGGGCAATGTTTAATTTGCCGGGCAATGTTCGAATTGCCGGAACTAACTTTTTAAAGTTTTATTACGTGTCGTATACGTTTTATAAACATTATTTCATATGGGTTTATTTGTTATTGTTTTACATGTTGAATAGAAAATTTAATTCTAAGTTTGCTTCCAAAGCAACAATAAATAAATAAATAGCAAATAAACAAAAACAACACAACATAGGTCTGCGACTTAATGTTTGTCGTAAAAAAATATATCAAACAATCATTAAAAAAAAAAAAAAGTACTGTCGAATGTTCTTTATCAATGAATAGAACAAAATATATTCATGTTTTAATTTGCGTCGTAATTTATAGCGGGCAATTTTGTAATTGTTATAATGGGTGATGAGTAATGATTTTAACGGGTAATTCATGTTGTAGCGGGCAAATAAAAAATTACCTCACGTTTAAATTCGTGTCGTAGGTCATGCGGGCAATCTCATTATAACTGCCTGAGTAGTTAGAGTGTATGTAAACATAACTTTTAGCCGGTTCGGAGGACCGGGCACATAACGGCTTGTATATATATAAATCTCAAAAGGAATATGTGGCTGGCTGGCTGGCTGGCTGGCTGGCTGGGTATGTACATACCGCATAATCTTTTTAAATACTGGACATAAAAACGTGAAATTTGCTACAAATATTCTTTGCGTTACGGCGGTGAACACTGTCAAGGTTTTAAAAAAATTAAAATGACCGCAGTGGTCAGTTTGGTCAAAAAACGCGAATAAAACGACATATTTTGGGTTCATGTTGAATTTGCCGTTCCAACTTTTTATAGTTTTTCGATCGATCGCGCTAAGAAAATAAAAAAAAGGATGGCGTTGAGATTTTTTTCAGGATGACGTCATCAAAGTTTGCGCAGAGATAGCTAGCCGGCTTTTTGTTATGACGTCATCAAATTTTGCGTATTCATTTAAAATTAACTTTGCTTCAATGTTTGCAAATGTATTTTATGAATGAATAGAACAAAATATATTCACGTTTTAATTCGTGTCGTATACGAAATATAAACTTTGTAGTTGTTGCGTGCAATCTCATTATAACTGCTTGAGTAGTAAGAGTGTATGTAAACATAACTTTTAGCTTTTTCAATTCGTTTGAAGCGGGCGTATACGCATTAAAATCTTTCTAGAGGGCAATATTTCACGTTTCAATCGTTTCTAGCAGGAAATATTTCACGTTTCAGTTCGTTTCGGTTGTAGCGGGCGTACAAAATGTCATTCACATTTAAATTTGTGACGTATACATCGATAAACTTTTTAACGGGCAAGGTTTTATTGATTGCCGTATATATTAACTGTGTAGCGGGCAATCTCATTATAACTCCATGGGTAGATAAAGTGTATGTAAAATATCATTATGCGATTACATTGAACACAATTTAAAAAAAAAAAGTTTCTTCTTTGTTTCTTATTGGTTTCATTTGTTATTGTTTTACATGTTGAATAGAAAATTTAATTCTAAGTTTGCTTCCAAAGCAACAATAAAAAAATAAATAGCAAATAACAAAAACAACACAACATAGGTCTGCGACTTAATGTTTGTCGTAAAAAAATATATCAAACAATCATTTTTTTTAAAATAAAAGTACTGTCGAATGTTCTTTATCAATGAATAGAACAAAATATATTCATGTTTTAATTTGCGTCGTAATTTATAGCGGGCAATTTTGTAATTGTTATAATGGGTGATGAGTAATGATTTTAACGGGTAATTCATGTTGTAGCGGGCAAATAAAAAATTACCTCACGTTTAAATTCGTGTCGTAGGTCATGCGGGCAATCTCATTATAACTGCCTGAGTAGTTAGAGTGTATGTAAACATAACTTTTAGCCGGTTCGGAGGACCGGGCACATAACGGCTTGTATATATATAAATCTCAAAAGGAATATGTGGCTGGCTGGCTGGCTGGCTGGCTGGGTATGTACATACCGCATAATCTTTTAAAATACTGGACATAAAAACGTGAAATTTGCTACAAATATTCTTTGCGTTACGGCGGTGAACACTGTCAAGGTTTTAAAAAAATTTAAATGACCGCAGTGGTCAGTTTGGTCAAAAAACGCGAATAAAACGACATATTTTGGGTTCATGTTAAAATTGCCGTTCCAACTTTTTATAGTTTTTCGATCGATCGCGCTAAAAAAATAAAAAAAAGGATGGCGTTGAGATTTTTTTTAGGATGACGTCATCAAATTTTGCGTATTCATTTAAAATTAACTTTGCTTCAATGTTTGCTAATGTATTTTATGAATGAATAGAACAAAATATATTCACGTTTTCATTCGTGTCGTATACGAAATATAAACTTTGTAGTTGTTGCGTGCAATCTCATTATAACTGCTTGAGTAGTAAGAGTGTATGTAAACATAACTTTTAGCTTTTTCAATTCGTTTGAAGCGGGCGTATACGCATTAAAATCTTTCTAGCGGGAAATATTTCACGTTTCAATTCGTTTCTAGCGGGAAATATTTCACGTTTCAGTTCGTTTCGGTTGTAGCGGGCGTACAAAATGTCATTCACATTTAAATTTGTGACGTATACATCGATAAACTTTTTAACGGGCAGGGTTTTATTAATTGCCGTATATATTAACTGTGTAGCGGGCAATCTCATTATAACTCCATGGGTAGATAAAGTGTATGTAAAATATCATTATGCGATTACATTGAACTCAATTTTTTTTTTTTTAAGTTTCTTCTTTGTTTCTTATTGGTTTCATTTGTTATTGTTTTACATGTTGAATAGAAAAATTAATTCTAAGTTTGCTTCCAAAGCAACAATAAAAAAATAAATAGCAAATAACAAAAACAACACAACATAGGTCTGCGACTTAATGTTTGTCGTAAAAAAATATATCAAACAATCATTTTTTTTTAAATAAAAGTACTGTCGAATGTTCTTTATCAATGAATAGAACAAAATATATTCACGTTTTAATTTGCGTCGTAATTTATATCGGGCAATTTTTTAACTGTTATAATGGGTAATGGGTAATGATTTTAACGGGTAATTTATGTTGTAGCGGGCTAATAAAAAATTACCTCACGTTTAATTTCGTGTCGTAGGTCATGCGGGCAATCTCATTATAACTGCTTGAGTAGTTAGAGTGTATGTAAACATAACTTTTAGCCGGTTCGGAGGACCGGGCACATACCAGCTTGTATATATATAAATCTCAAAAGGAATATGTGGCTGGCTGGCTGGGTATGTACATACCGCATAATCTTTTTAAATACTGGACATAAAAACGTGAAATTTGCTACAAATATTCTTTGCGTTACGGCGGTGAACACTGTCAAGGTTTAAAAAAAATTAAAATGACCGCAGTGGTCAATTTGGTCAAAAAACGCGAAAAAAACACAACTTTTGATTCACATTGTCTTTACCAGTACAACTTTTTATAGTTTTTCGTCACAAAGTTAGAAAAAAAAGGATGCGCTGAGATTATTTTTATGACGTCATCAATCTTTGCGCATGGATTTTATAGCAATGAAGGGACATTTTTCATTCATGTTTAAATTGACGTCATCAAACTATGTGCATGGATTTTATTATCTCAACTCAATGACGGGAACAAATTTTCTTCATGTTTAAATTGTCTACGCGCCGTAAACAACATAAATTCTTTACACTACCAATACTGTAGTTGATTTTCTTAATCTATCACTACTTTAATACTTTACACTGTGAATACATGACTTAAAGCTTATTAATAATTTAAAACTTTACAAACATAAGACAAAGCAAATAGATTTAGCTTTTTTTTTTTCTGTTTCGGGAAGTAATACCAACGCATTACTAAGTTTATTTAAACGCAGTGGTCCTGGTTACACTCTATATTTAAGCTTATAATTATATGGCGTCATCAAATTTTGCGTATTTATGCGTTTAAAAAGGGAACAAAAATTTGTTTTAATTTGCGTCGTAATTTGTAGAATGCAATATTTAAATGGTTTAAGTTACCGAAAAATACTTTATCCCCGCTTAAGACTATTGTTTATAACTCCATGGGTTATTTTATCCAGTTCCGAAAACTGGGCACCTTTAAGCTTATCGCCTTGGTAACAACCATTGTTTAAATTACCGGGCAAGGTTTAAATTACCGGGCAATGTTTATAATACCGGGCAATGTTTAAATTACCGGGCAATGTTTAAATTACCGGGCAATGTTTAAATTACCGGGCAATGTTTAAATTACCGGGCAATGTTTAAATTACCGGGCAATGTTTAAATTACTGGGCAATGTTTAAATTACCGGGCAATGTTTAAATTACTGGGCAATGTTTAAATTACCGGGCAATGTTTAAATTACCGGGCAATGTTTAAATTACCGAGCAATGTTTATAATACCGGGCAATGTTTAAATTACCGGGCAATGTTTAAATTACCGGGCAATGTTTAAATTACCGGGCAATGTTTAAATTACCGGGCAATGTTTAAATTACCGGGCAATGTTTAAATTACCGGGCAATGTTTAAATTACCGGGCAATGTTTAAATTACCGGGCAATGTTTATAATACCGGGCAATGTTTAAATTACCGGGCAATGTTTAAATTACCGGGCAATGTTTAAATTACCGGGCAATGTTTAAATTACCGGGCAATGTTTAAATTACCGGGCAATGTTTAAATTACCGGGCAATGTTTAATTTGCCGGGCAATGTTCAAATTGCCGGAACTAACTTTTTAAAGTTTTAATTCGTGTCGTATACGTTTCATAAACATTATTTCATATGGGTTTCATTTGTTATTGTTTTACATGTTGAATAGAAAATTTAATTCTAAGTTTGCTTCCAAAGCAACAATAAATAAATAAATAGCAAATAAACAAAAACAACACAACATAGTTCTGCGACTTAATGTTTGTCGTAAAAAAATATATCAAACAATCATTAAAAAAAAATAAAAGTACTGTCGAATGTTCTTTATCAATGAATAGAACAAAATATATTCATGTTTTAATTTGCGTCGTAATTTATAGCGGGCAATTTTGTAATTGTTATAATGGGTGATGAGTAATGATTTTAACGGGTAATTCATGTTGTAGCGGGCAAAAAAAAAATTACCTCACGTTTAAATTCGTGTCGTAGGTCATGCGGGCAATCTCATTATAACTGCCTAAGAAGTTAGAGTGTATGTAAACATAACTTTTAGCCGGTTCGGAGGACCGGGCACATACCGGCTAGTATATATATAAATCTAAAAAGGAATATGTGGCTGGCTGGCTGGCTGGGTATGTACATACCGCATAATCTTTTTAAATACTGGACATAAAAACGTGAAATTTGCTACAAATATTCTTTGCGTTACGGCGGTGAACACTGTCAAGGTTTTAAAAATATTAAAATGACCGCAGTGGTCAGTTTGGTCAAAAAACGCGAATAAAACGACATATTTTGGGTTCATGTTAAAATTGCCGTTCCAACTTTTTATAGTTTTTCGATCGATCGCGCTAAAAAAATAAAAAAAAAGGATGGCGTTGAGATTTTTTTTAGGATGACGTCATCAAAGTTTGCGCAGAGATAGCTAGCCGGCTTTTCGTTATGACGTCATCAAATTTTGCGTATTCATTTAAAATTTACTTTGCTTCAATGTTTGCTAATGTATTTTATGAATGAATAGAACAAAATATATTCACGTTTTAATTTGCGTCGTAATTTATAGCGGGATATTTTTAAATTGTTATAATGGGTAATGATTAATGGTTTTAATGAGTATCTTACGTTGTATCTGGCAAATAAAAAATTCCTTCACGTTTTTATTCGTGTTGTATATGTCCACAGAATAGGTATAAAACAGAATGCGCAATCGCATTATATTTCTGTTTTGAGCAGTAATACCGACGCCGTACTAAGCTTATTTAAACGCAGTGGTCCTGGTTACACTCTATATTTATGCTTATTTAGCCTACAACGTCCTTTTCTTCAAATCTACAAGTTCGAACACCCAAAGCTAATATTTCAGGAAAATGTGCATAAACGGTTGTGTAAAAAACTATCGTAAAAAAGAGCATGACAAACTGCATGGCTTTCCTGACTCCATAAAGGATAAACAACAACATAAACAACCTCATATTAACTCATTATGAATTATATGCCTATTTCCCTTCATAATTTTAAAAGTTTATTTTGGTTTAAAAAGTATATATATTTATGTACCGGTAGCCGCAGCAATTTATTTACCGGTACCGAGCTACGTCTAAGCCATTTTTTTTTCAAATCAGTACCGGGTAATAAATATTTTTACATCATATTGGCCTAATCATATAATGTTCTAAACAAAATGGGTAATTAAGTCAAATTTATATAAAAGTAAGCCTATAATGAGAGATAATGTAGGCCCTATATATATTGTATATATTTATGGCAGACGTAGATATTATTTCTCATTTTACTATAGTAGCGTCTCTAGCGACCGCTGCATTGCGGAAAATGGTAACTTTAAGTGAGTGCATTCTGTTCTATACCTATTCTGTGTATACGTCTTATAAACTTTGTAGCGGGAAATTGTTCAATTGCCAGGCAATGTTTAAATTGCCGAGCTCAACGTTTTAAAGTTTTAATTTGTATCGTATACGTCTTATAAACTATGTAGCGGGAAATTTTTATATTGCCGGGCAATGTTTACATTTGCCGGACCAACTTTTTAAAGTTTTAATTCATGTCGTATACGTTGTATAAACTATCATTAACTATGATTCATATCGGTTTCAGTTGTTATTGTTTTTCCTGTTGAATTTAAAAATTAATTCTAAGTTTGCTTCCAAAGCAATAATAAATAAATAGCAAATAACACCAACAAAAACAAAAAAAAATAATATTGATCTACGACTAATGTTGTAGCAAAAAAATATATCAAACAATCATTTTCGAATTAACAGTACTTTTTAAAAGACATGTGAGTTCTGTTTTAAAGAAAGAGTTTAATTACCCAATAAACTCACAAAATTCGATCATAGTGGTCATACTTTGAGCAAGAAAAAAAATAATTATTATTATTGGTTTTTCCTTTTTAGTTGTATATTGAATTGGTGTATAATAAAGTGTGCAAAACAAAAATAAATTAAAAAAATACTGACCACAAAAAAACAACATACTACTTTATGTATGTTGCAAAAACAGAACTAAAAACTATAATGTGTCAAGCATATTCTAAAAAAAAGCCCGTTCGAAGAATCGGGCACATAACGGCTTGTATATATATAAATCTCAAAAGGAATATGTATGTATGTGGCTGGCTGGCTGGCTGGCTGGGTATGTACATACCGCATAATCTTTTTAAATACTGGACATAAAAACGTGAAATTTGCTACAAATATTCTTTGCGTTACGGCGGTGAACACTGTCAAGGTTTTAAAAAAAATAAAATGACCGCAGTGGTCAGTTTGGTCAAAAAACGCGAAAAAAACACAACTTTTGATTCACATTGTCTTTGCCAGTACAACTTTTTACAGTTTTTCGTCACAAAGTTAGAAAAAAAAGGATGCGCTGAGATTATTTTTATGACGTCATCAATCTTTGCGCATGGATTTTATAGCAATGAAGGGACATTTTTCATTCATGTTTAAATTGACGTCATCAAACTATGTGCATGGATTTTATTATCTCAACTCAATGACGGGAACAAATTTTCTTCATGTTTAAATTGTCTACGTGCCGTAAACAACATAAATTCTTTACACTACCAATACTGTAGTTGATTTTCTTAATCTATCACTACTTTAATACTTTACACTGTGAATACATGACTTAAAGCTAATTAATAATTTAAAACTTTACAAACATAGGACAAAGCAAATAGATTTAGCATTTTTTTTCCTGTTTCGGGAAGTAATACCGACGCCTTACTAAGCTTATTTAAACGCAGTGGTCCTGGTTACACTCTATATTTAAGCTTATAATTATATGGCGTCATCAAATTTTGCGTATTTATGCGTTTAAAAAGGGAACAAAATTTTGTTTGTATTTGCGTCGTTATTTGTGGAATGCAATATTTAAATGGTATAAGTTACCGGAAAATACTTTTTAAGACTATTGTTTATAACTCCATGGGTTATTTTATCCAGTTCCGAAAACTGGGCACCTTTAGGCTTATCGCCTTGGTAACGGCCATTGTTTAAATTACCGGGCAATGTTTAAATTACCGGGCAATGTTTATAATACCGGGCAATGTTTAAATTACCGGGCAATGTTTAAATTACCGGGCAATGTTTAAATTACCGGGCAATGTTTAAATTACCGGGCAATGTTTAAATTACCGGGCAATGTTTATAATACCGGGCAATGTTTAAATTACCGGGTAATGTTTAAATTACCGGGCAGTGTTTAAATTACCGGACAATGTTTAAATTACCGGGCAATGTTTAAATTACCGGGCAATGTTTAAATTACCGGGCAATGTTTATATTACCGGGCAATGTTTTATTTGCCGGGCAATGTTCAAATTGCCGGAACTAACTTTTTACAGTTTTAATTCGTGTCGCATACGTTTTATAAACATTATTTCATATGGGTTTCATTTGTTATTGTTTTACATGTTGAATAGAAAATTTAATTCTAAGTTTGCTTTCAAAGCAACAATAAATAAATAAATAGCAAATAAACAAAAACAGCACAACATAGGTCTGCGACTTAATGTTTGTCGTAAAAAAATATATTAAACAATCATTAAAAAAAATAAAAGTACTGTCGAATGTTCTTTATCAATGAATAGAACAAAATATATTCTTTTTTTAATTTGCGTCGTAATTTATAGCGGGCAATTTTTTAATTCTTATAATGGGTAATTTGTAATGATTTTAACGGGTAATTTATGTTGTAGCGAGGAAAATAAAAAATTACCTCACGTTTAAATTCGTGTCCTAGGTCATGCGGGCATCTTATTATAACTGCTTGAGTAGTTAGAGTGTATGTAAACATAACTTTTAGCCGGTTCGGAGGACCGGGCACATACCGGCTTGTATATATATAAATCTCAAAAGGAATATGTGGCTGGCTGGCTGGCTTGGTATGTACATACCGCATAATCTTTTTAAATACTGGACATAAAAACGTGAATTCGCTACAAATATTCTTTGCGTTACGGCGGTGAACACTGTCAAGGTTTTAAAAAAAATTAAATGACCGCAGTGGTCAGTTTGGTCAAAAGACGCGAAAAAAACACAACTTTTGATTCACATTGTCTTTGCCAGTACAACTTGTTGATGTCCTATTATTATTATTGGACTATCAAACATTACCACCAGTCTTCTCAGAGTATTTGAGTTGCAGTAGCTGAATTATTTGATTGATTTGAACATCAAAATGGACGACATCACCACAATATAAATTCCAAACTTGTAAATAATAAAAGAACGACTTATTGCAGCATATTATTTAATAACAATTCATTAACAGTTGACACTTCACATCCAATGAACAAATATAGCTTTATAGTATCAACATAATACACAATTTTATTTATTTTTCCTGAGTCTAAAATAATGCCTGCGTTCCTTGTGAGTTATGAGAAAAGACTGCCGACCGCATGGACAGTCACTTGACTATATCTACTTCCGATATAGGTTTTCTTAATATCCAAAAATGGGTTTTATTTCGACTTTTTAATTATTAATATAGCTACTACCTATATATTATTTTATGGCTTCATAGCATACCCCCCAACCACAGAGAAAAAATAATAATTTATTATTATTTTTGATACGAAAAATGTTTACAATAATGAAAAAAAAAATTATCTTAATCTTAATTAATGCATATAATCATTCATTTAATAATACATAGAGAAAAAAAAAAAAATTCATTTAATATATGTACAAACAATCAAAAAACATATTTATAGGCAGAAATATAAACAAAAGACACAAAGAATAATGTCTAATGTTAATATGACAATTAGTCATAGACAATTATCTTTAGGTATTGTCTAATCAACTTCAGTAATACTGAGATAAACTATTGGATATCAGTGATGTGTATCGATAATTATTATGCTAAATACTCATCAAGGCTGTCGAGATTATCTATTATCTTTATCTCACAAAATCTAAATAGATTCCATGAAAAAAATTTTTTCATACAACATTTATTATTTTATACAATAAAATTAATATAATACTAATGTCGGTTTTTTCAATTGTCATTTTGTATTGATATTCTCATCATGGTTATTATGAATATATATCTTCATAATATTTATTTTGAATTGATATTCTTGATTATTCTTGATTATTATTGATTGTTATAGATTATTATTGATTGATATTCTCAATAACATTACTTACAATGTAACATGATTATCTTCCATCTTAGTTTACAATAAAATATTACACAAATTATTCAAGTCTTTCCTTCAATTATATATTTATATTACACTGCTCATATTCCTGTGAGTCTTATATGTATCATTTATCTATTGGGTTCAATGCTATCTTTAGTCTTACATGAATACAATACAATATTATCATCTAATGCTCTGACTTTAGAGTCTTACATAGGCATTTCATTATTATATCATTCTTATTTCAATTCCTCTAATGCTTTTTTAAAGACTTACATAGGCATATTAATATTAACATATGGCATAACAGATTCACTGTTCAGAGGCCACAAAATTTATGTGCTTAACAGTCTTACCAAACTGTTCAGAGGCTACATAAAAAAAATTTCCAACTGATAATCATTATTTTCATCAATTAGATTATTTTATACCAGTATCCATATTTACATATTTGTTCTTTACAAAAGAAAAAAAATGTTATCATGTCATTATATCTGTTACTGAAAATATCATATCTTTTTCATAAATTTAGTTATTCCTATATATAATTTTATTGATTATACGTGAGTTCTCTGCTAAAATCCCTTAGAATTTCACAGCATTTATTCAATGTTATTTTTCTATGTTCAGATTTACTAATATCATTGTCTGGTTTATTTTTAATTATCATATCATCTTCTGATTTATTTTCAATAACTTTGTTTTCTTCATCAGTTCTCAAATTGTTTAAATGAACAATTTTTTCTTTGTTATTAATGTTAACCTTGTAAAATACATCAGACAGCTTAAATATTATTTCAAAAGGTCCTCTCCATTCCATAGTATTGCCACTGCCAATTGGCAAATAAACAAGTACTTTATTACCAACTTCTAGTTTTCTCATGTTTTTATGAATATTTTCTTTGATATCAACTGCTATCTTGTAAAAAGGTTTGTTTATGGTGTCTGTCATTTGTATTGGAGCCTTATGTTTAGAATCTTTTTTATTATGTCTAAGACAGGTATCACAGCTTTTAATAAATGTTTTCAAATCTTTTTCCATTTTAGGCCACCAGAAATTCCTTTTGAGTTTACAAACTGTTTTCTTGCTACTCAAATGACCTGACAATGCATTGTTATGCGAAATTTGCATTACTTTGACAGTTAATGTTTTAGGTATAACTATTTGAGTTACATCTAATTTAGTGTCCTTTCTACAGAGAATTCCATTAATTATTTCAATGTTTTTATTTTTAACCTGACCTTTTTCAATTTCTGATACCATTTTAATTATGTATGGATCTTCTTTCTGTTCTTGTTTTAGAGTTAGCTCATCAAAAGGCATGTTTATTAAACTGATATTTTCTGTTTTTTTCATTTGGGTTTCCTTTTTATGATGACTATCAATGTATGATAATATCTCACTCTTCATTTTAGTAAAATCAGATATTTGATTTTTAGCAATGTTGAATATTTGTTTATGACCTTCTAAATGTCTACATAGTGAAATAGCATGTAATTCTTTTGGTACATTGTTTATTTCACATTGACTTTCAAATTTGCTTACATACTGTTCTAGTTTTTCTGTTCCATTCCATTTGGGAATAGGATTATCCTTTTCATTATTTATGGATAAGTCAATATTAGGTGTCTCATTGAGAATATTATTTTCTGACTTTCCTATGGTTTGTAAGAAATTAAAAGTTTGTAGAGCAGGGTAAAATTCTTTTTCTGGTAAATCTACTAACTTCTCATTTTGCAATAGAACAGGTTTCAAATTCAAGTCATTGGTTTTTTCATTCATCCATTTTTGAAAAATGTCAAAACTATTATCATGTTTGACATTGAAAGAATTACCAATAATTAAAGGTGCAACACAGTTTTTCATTATGGCTGCCTCTGCTTTTCCAGTGAGCCAAGGACAATCAATGTCTATTATAGTGACAGGACAATTTATTGTGGAACCATTTGCAAGTTTTATTGTATCCACTCTTATTATATTGGTGGGTTTCTGATTTGGAATGATACTTTCATCTATACATATTATACTACTTCCGGTGTCTCTTAGACAGTAAGTGGTCTTTCCTTCCACATAAGCAGGAAAAAGTATTAACTGACCCCTGTTTTCAAATATGACATTATTAGATTGAGATGTGGAATTGTTAAGTTTTCCTCTATTTCTTCCATTTTGGAAATTTGATTGAGGTCTGTTTTGAGTATTAGGAAAATCTTGTCTTCCAACATGTTGATTTGGCACATTGTTATTGGAAAAATTCTGATTTGGCATATTTCTGTTTCCAAAATTTGAAAAATTCTGATTTGGAAAGTTTCTATTATCAAAATTAGAAAAATTTTGATTTGAAAAACCTCTATGATCAACATTTGATCTATTGAAGTTTGGATTGAAATTTCTACCTCTTGCATTGTTATTTCTGTAACAATATTCTGATGAATGGTTTGTACCATTGCAAAAAATACATCTATAATTATTAGATTTTGGTTGATTACCAAATTTTTTTCTATTGCCAAATTGATTATGTCTAGACCTAGGAGGTGAATAGCTCCTTCTTCTATGTTGAATTGTATTTACTGTTTGATTTTGTTTAGTCAGTTCTACATTAGGATGACTATCCTTAAAATTTGAGATTGCATCTATCAAATTTTCTACTGTCTTAACTTTTCTTTCCATAATGTGAGTAAACAATGGTTTAGAAGCTTGTTCTAATACTTTATCAACAACCATGATTTCTATAATCTCATTAGGATTTTTGGTATCTATTTTTACTAAGTCTAACCAGGTAAGTAAAAATGTTTTCACTTCAGACACAAAAGCTCTCGGTTCTATCTTGTCTGTTAAGATAAAGTTATGAAACTTTTGTCTGTAATAATCCTCAGAGTGGATAAAGAATTTTATTAACTGTTCTTTGATAATGGCATAATCAGTTATTTCTTTATCAATATGTGATAGTGCTTCCCTACCCTTATCTTTCAATTGTGGAATAAGGTGAATGTAATATTCTGAAATAGGAATCCCATATCCTTTACATGTTGCTTCAAACAAATTTAGAAAATCAACAATTTTCTCTTTTCCATCAAAAGGAGGCATTTTGAATCTAACACTATGTTTTGATTTTTCATTATTTGTTTGCTCAACTTTAGTATTTTTCAACTTAGCCAACTCCAATTCATGAGCTAATTTTAGTTGTGTTTCTTTCAATTGAGTTTCTCTTAACTCTTTTTCTTTATTCATTTCTAGTTCTTTCAATTCTTTTTCTTTATTCATTTCGAGTTCTTTCAATTCTTTTTCTTTATTCATTTCTAGTTCTTTCAATTCTTTTTCTTTATTCATTTCTAGTTCTAGTTGTTTTTGTTTAATTTCATTATCAAGTTCTTTTTGTTTAATTTCATGAGCTCTTAATTCTGCTCGTTCATCTCTTTCCTTATCTGCTAATTCTTTTTTCAATTGTTTAACTTTATTTTCAACAAATTCCTGATATTCTTTCTTATCAGTAATACCATATTTTTTTGCCAACAATTCAGCCTCATCATAGAGTAATTGAACCTTTGACTCCATTATTGTTTATTATGAATGTCAAGATTTATTATATTATAGTACAGTACAATTATTATAATGCACTATTTTATAGTATAGCAATGTTTTATTCCTATACTGGATGGCAATATTTATTAATTACTGAATGAGCATTTTTATATTACTGAATGACAATATTTATTAAATACAGAATGAGCAGTCATATAATATCACAGCAACTTTTTTTAATCCTATGCTGTAGTAAAATGTTTATAATTCAGAATGCAAAATGCTAGAATGTCAACAAGTATGCTAAGCCAAGACACATTTTCAATTATGGCTTGTTTATTTTATTATTATTAGCAATTTTATAGTAGAGTTTAAAGCAAGTGCAAGTCACTTTTTACTATTATGACTTATTATTACTATATAGGTTGCACAATTATTTTCCGCAAAGCAAAGTACAATCTTATTATTACCAATGGTAGCACATATACAATATTATTATTATTATTGAGGATGGCATATAAGAATTAGATTAATGTTATCATAAGCCACTATGATATTATTCTTATGAGCAATTGAAATGGATGTAATTATTATCAGTATTGGAAGTACATTTTCATAGTGATTACTGGAAGTACATTTTCATTAATGCCAATACACAATAATTTTACTATAATTAATAGCAATGTAAATTCTAGATAATATTATTACAGTAGCACTGCAAAGCACAATATTATTTTTATTTAGGTTATTTTACCTGTTATATTGTGAATATTTTGTACATTTGTAGTTACATGTATTAGATATCAATTATTATTTTGTTAATTGTAGTTACATGTAATTGGGCACTACTTAAATTATATAGTTATGAATGTGAATATTCATATTATTATTATCTAGGTGAACTTATTATTGTTAATGTTATTACCATAGATCATTATACTCAGAGAGCAAAAACTAACCAATGCATATTAATGATATCTCAAAAAATACACAACAAAAAAATTATATCAAGTAACAATAGAAAAAAAACACAATCACAATACACTAATGCTGCTTGGACCACAAATGATAGAGGAATTTTTGACAAAGAATGACAACATGTATAACATTGACAAGACTATAGTAATTTTACTTTAATAATTCTTAACAATAACAAACAAAGTCAAGACAACTAACAGAAATAACCTTAACAAAGAATCATTTCTAATCAATCTCTTTTAAGAAACAGAAATAGATGATAGACAGAATAAGAATAGACAAGAGATTTATTTTAGAAAGTCCCGCCAACCAGAGCCCGCTTTATACATAAATAATACATATATATATATATAATTCATACTAATGAATGTAAAAAATATGATTAAATTAAAGATTACTTAATAATCCAAATGAAAACACATTCACTGTATGAAATTACTGCAATGTAAATCCAGAGTAGAAATCCAGAAGAAACTTAATTAATTATTTAATAATCCAATGAATGTTCACACTGTATCAAGTTGAGTTGCTTCAAGTTTCCACTTCAGTATGGTATAATCCAATTTTAGAATGAACACAAGAAAAAAAATGTATACCATTAATTAAAATTAATGTCAAAGTCTTTGGTATACAGATTAAATATTAATTATATTTAAAGTTATTTAATGTTATTTATTTATCTTCCGATAAGCACATCGGACTTCAACACATCAGATTTCAACACCTGGTCGTGTCACATCGGATTTGAACATAGGCTACATAAAATTCAACACATGGTTGTGTCACATCGGATTTGAACATAGGCTACATAAAATTCAACACATGGTTGTGTCACATCGGATTTGAACATAGGCTACATAAAATTCAACACATGGTTGTGTCACATCGGATTTGAACATCGGACTTGAACATATGTATATAGTTTAGGTTCCTTGTTGATAACATGTGGGAACGAAACTTTTTCCGGTTGCAAATATTAAATAATGATCTGCGTATAGTCACTTTTTTTCGATTTTTTGTATCGAATTTTCCAATGATGAAATATTTGTCATCGGTGTACAAATGTTATATTTTCTTAGAGCTATTATAGTGCTCAATCATATAAATAGTATATGTATTTGAAATAATTGACTCAGGCTTCAGTTTTGTTCAAAAACTGGTACTCACATAATTTTCCATGTGGTTTGTAGTACGTCTTCAAAAAGTTCAAAAAGTTTCGAATTTGAACATAATATTATATCCTTCAGCTTCTCTCTCCGTTAGCTGCCACCAAACCTGTTGATGTCCTATTATTATTATTGGACTATCAAACATTACCACCAGTCTTCTCAGAGTATTTGAGTTGCAGTAGCTGAATTATTTGATTGATTTGAACATCAAAATGGACGACATCACCACAATATAAATTCCAAACTTGTAAATAATAAAAGAACGACTTATTGCAGCATATTATTTAATAACAATTCATTAACAGTTGACACTTCACATCCAATGAACAAATATAGCTTTATAGTATCAACATAATACACAATTTTATTTATTTTTCCTGAGTCTAAAATAATGCCTGCGTTCCTTGTGAGTTATGAGAAAAGACTGCCGACCGCATGGACAGTCACTTGACTATATCTACTTCCGATATAGGTTTTCTTAATATCCAAAAATGGGTTTTATTTCGACTTTTTAATTATTAATATAGCTACTACCTATATATTATTTTATGGCTTCATAGCACAACTTTTTATAGTTTTTCGTCACAAAGTTAGAAAAAAAAGGATGCGCTGAGATTATTTTTATGACGTCATCAATCTTTGCGCATGGATTTTATAGCAATGAAGGGACATTTTTTATTTATGTTTAAATTACCGTCATCAAACTATGTGCATGGATTTTCTTCATGTTTAAATTGCCTACGTGCTGTAAACAACATAAATTCTTTACACTACCTATATTGTAGTTGATTTTCTTAATCTATCACTACTCAAATACTTTACATTGTGAATACATGACTTAAAGCTAATTAATAATTTAAAACTTTACAAACATAGGACAAAGCAAAAAGATTTAGCATTTTTTTTCTCTTTCGGGAAGTAATACCGACGCATTACTAAGCTTATTTAAACGCAGTGGTCCTGGTTACACTCTATATTTAAGCTTATAATTTTATGGCGTCATCAAATTTTGCGTATTTATGCGTTTAAGAAGGGAACACACTTTTGTTTTAATTTGCGTCGTAATTTGTAGAATGCAATGTTTAAATGGATTAAGTTACCAGAAAATACTTTATCCCCGCTTAAGACTATTGCTTATAACTCCATGGGTTATTTTATCCAGTTCCGAGAACTGGGCACCTTTAGGCTTATCGCCTTGGTAACGGCCATTGCTTAAATTACCGGGCAATGTTTAAATTACCGTGCAATGTTTATAATACCGGGCAATGTTTAAATTACCGGGCAATGTTTAAATTACCGGGCAATGTTTAAATTACCGGGCAATGTTTAAATTACCGGGCAATGTTTATATTACCGGGCAAAGTGTATAGGCACCTTTAGGCTTATACCCTTGGTAACGGCCATTGTTTAAATTACCGGGCAATGTTTATATTACCGGGCAATGTTTAAATTACCGGGCAATGTTTATATTACCGGGCGATGTTTAAATTGCCGGGCAATGTTTATATTACCGGGCGATGTTTAAATTGCCGGGCAATGTTTATATTACCAGGCAATGTTTAAATTGCCGGGCTATGTTTAAATTGCCGGGCAATGTTTAAATTACCGGAACTAAATAAATTTAAAAAATACTGACCACAAAAAAAAACATACTACTTTATGTATGTTGCAAAGACAAAACTAAATAACTATAATGTGTCAAGCATATTCTAACAAAAAAGCCCGTTCGAAGAATCGGGCGCATACCGGCTTGTACATATATAAATCTCAAAAGGAATATGTATGTACATACCGCATAATCTTTTTAAATACTGGACATAAAAACCTGAAATTTGCTACAAATGATCTTTGCGTTACGTCGGTGAACACTGTCAAGTTTTTAAGAAAATTTAAATGACCGCAGTGGTCAGTTTGGTCAAAAAACGCGAATAAAACACAACTTTTGATTCACATTGACTTTGCCAGTACAACTTTTTATCATTATTCGATCGATCGCGCTAAAATTAAAGAAGAAAAAGTACGCGCTGAGATTATTTCTCTATTGCGTCATCAAATTTTGCACAGAGCTAACTAGCCGTCTTCATTTAATGACGTCATCAAATTTGGCGTATTCATGTTAAGTTTAACTTTGTTGCGATGTTTGCTAATGTACTTTATGAATGAATAGAACAAAATATATTCACGTTTTAATTTGCGTCGTAATTTATAGCGGGTAATTTTTAAATTATTATAATGAGTAATGGGTAATGATTTTAATGGGTAATTTATGTTGTAGCGGGGAAATACAAAATTTTATCACGTTTGAATTCGAGTCATATACGAAAAATAATATAGTTGTTGCGTGCAATCTCATTATAACTGCTTGAGTAGTTAGAGTGCATGTAAACATAACTTTAACCGGTTCGGAGGACCGGCACATACCGGCTAGTATATATATATATATTATAAAATAATGGAAATTTCCTTAGATTCACATTATTATCTTTTAAAAATTATATGAAATTGTTAAGTTACTTATAATATATCTTCCCCACACAGTGCACTATTTATCCCTGTCCTTGCATTGTTGCCTCTTTATTTTGCACTATTTGCAATTCCCCCCTCCCCCGACCTAAAAGAGTTTATAAACCTACTTATCAGTTAGAAAAAAGAAAGGTTTAGCCTATAAATGCTGAAAAAAAAACTAATAATGTATGTATAAACCAATTTCATGGGAACTTTTCATCCTTATATCTGTCATAGACGTCTAAATATTAACAGATTGTCTAGCTGGAGCCATACAGAGGCTATTTCATGAAAAGACCTGTCAGTATGCTAACAAACTGAGCTTTTTTTTTTCTTTTGTCTATTCTTACATAATAAAGGCTGCTTAGAATAATCTAGGTAAGCTTATACTGATTCTACATTTTATCGCTAAACTATTCTTTAGTTTAAATTTAACTGCTTGGCAATCTTTTTTATTGATTCAAAATACAGTCAACCTTAGAAAAAGAAACTTTGAACTAATTTTTTTTTTAAATCTACTGTTGCTACGCTGTGCCTATTTACTATTTGTTGCTTACTTACAGTACTATGCCTATTTACTACACTATGCCTATTTAATACACAATGCCTATTTACTACACTATGCCTATTTATTACACTATGCCTATTTACTACACTATGCCTATTTACTACACTATGCCTATTTACTACACTATGCCTATTTACTACACAATGCCTATTTACTACACTATGCCTATTTACTACACAATGCCTATTTACTATACTATGCCTATTTACTACACTATACCTATTTACTACACTATGCCTATTTACTACACAATGCCTATTTACTACACTATGCCTATTTACTACACTATGCCTATTTACTACACAATGCCTATTTACTACACTATGCCTATTTACTACACTATGCCTATTTACTACACTATGCCTATTTACTACACTATGCCTATTTACTACACTATGCCTGTCACGACCTTGGACATAAATCGTGACTCTTAGAACACATAGATAGATTATAGCGTAGGAAGTAGTATAGAACTAGAAGTAGATTAGCTTACGTTTAGATTAGGGAGTAGGAGACTAGCCTGAAGCTATTATCTTCTCCCTCTCTTACGCAATTGGAACACCCCACCCCACTCCTCTTCACCTCTTTCTCTATCCTTCACTACACTCTTTTAGTCCCAATTCAGAGTTTGCTAATTCAATACGCCCAAACTGGTACTAAAACCGTGAATGAATGAGTGTGCATGTTGTGAACTCTTAATGTATATATTTCTATTATGTTTTCAACTCTTAATATATTAATTCATGTTATTTTTAATGTATTCGTACAGAATACCGCGCCAGTAATATAGCCATTCATGTAAGCCTATACTATAAATGTTGTAGCACATGTGTGCCCCCCCCCATCCCCTCGGAACAAGTCGGGGTCATATATGACGCAACACCCCTGAGCCACCCTCACCATGACCTTCACCCCATCCCGCCCCTCCGCATTTATAACATGTATATGACATTAGACCTCTAAGAAACTCGTTCCCTGGTAAAAATTCTCTTTGTCGCCCCCCCCCCCCTCATCGCCCCTCGCAGCCACTATCCCCACCCACTTCAACCCCCCGTCTCCCTTGTTCACCCCCGCTGAGTGCGGGCGGCAATAATTATTTCATCTACACCCTACCCGCAGTTTTGGCGGTATAATTGTTCACCCACCCCCAACTCCATTTTTGGCTCCAATAAGCCTTTTTCCTTTATGTAAATATATGTTCGAGGACCAATGGGAATTATCTGTAAATCTAATTTAATGTAACCACCCAATCAACTGAGGAGCTTTTCACGTGACTAATGTTCACGAAAAGCCGCTCAACTTAATCTTAATCAGTTATGGCCAGCTCACCAGACTACACGCATCGTCTTAGCTTAACTCCCAACCTGTACACTTGGACTTATGGATAGTTAGCCAGTAATAGTAATTCGTTAGTATAGTTGTGTAACCTAAAAGTGGATTCCATAACATCACCGTGTACTAATGTTAGACATTCTGAGCAGATTCATATATGTTTCAAGTAGTATATCGCCCCACATGTTAGATATATATAGCGGTCTAGCCAGTACTCGTATTTTCCACCAGTATAAGATGTGTAACCTAACGTTGGATTCCATAACACTCGCATATACTAGTGTCAGCATTACTGTATAAATTCATATGTATATCTCATCATTGGATATTGAAACGTAAATAAACACCTGAACTGTAACCAGCGATTTGCTTGCTTACCTTAGAACTGTCTGTTTGTGTACGTCATAACATCTCAGCGAGCCAGGAGATTAATTAATAATTGTTCCAGGACGATTGCAGCATCGGTACCTCATACCCACGACAACCAGCCACCATTAACCCCACGACAACCAGCCACCATTACCCCCTCTCAAACACAACCCCGCACCCCTCTCAGTGTCAACATTGTGACGAGTTGGTCTCCCGCACGGGAACATCGTGACAATGCCTATTTACTACACTATGCCTATTTACTACACTATGTCTTTTTACTACACTATGCCTATTTACTACACAATGTTTTTTTAACTACACTATTCCTATTTACTACAGTGTTCCTATTTACTTTATTGCGCATATTTACTACTATGTTCCTATTTACTACATTATTTCTATATACTAAACTAATCCTATTTACTACAGTTTGTCTATTTACTCAAGTGTGCCTTTTTACTACATTATACATATTGACTACACTAAGCCTATTTACAACTACCTACCTAGACTACTTTACTGGATGGTTGCATGTGATTCAACAATAAGTGTACTCACTTATTACATCTATTCTATTTTTTTTCTATGCAGATATTCCGTTTCCACCCCTACTACAATCGATGAATACGCAGTCATTCTCATAAAAAATATTATTATGTATTGCCTTACCATTATTTCCCCATCAATACAGACTCTCATTTATAAATCTAGCTGTACATAATCTTGCCATTGCCTATAAAATTCCAATTTCATCGTATCCCTAGTTAAGGACACAAGACAGAAAAAAAGATTTTCATCAAATTGGGGAGGAATACAAAATCCTGGTGTATTAAATGAAGTCATTGCTTCTAATAGTTAGCCAGTATTCCTCGGCTACTGTACGTCTTAGTTTGGATTGGAGGGCTCATTAAAGGGCCAATAACTACTGTTGACTTTGTGCACGCCTTAACCTATATCTTGCTGAGGTTTTATTTTTTTCGTGATTTTTACATATGTAATAGAAAATGATGATGTAACAAACAAATGAAAGTTATTTTTTGAAAATTTTATTTTTTTATTGAAATATTGAATTTTTTTTAAGTGTCCTTAAAAAAGGACGCCAGCAGCAAATGATACCGTGACATTGCATGTTTGCAATAGAAACAGGCCCTCTTTTTTCAAGGATAAATGCATATTTTTTTAACAATTTAAGTTAGAATTTTTAATTTATAGCTTTTTAAAACAATAAGATAAGAAAATAGTGTAATAAAACATTGGCATTCGAGTGGCATCCGGGCACGGAATGGGTTAACAGAACAAACCAGAAAAACCACTAACATCATTTAAAACACTAATAAAAATGCAAGATTAGACTCTGACGACAGATAAGCGTAGGACGCAATAATATTTTTTACAGAAGTAGCGTGTGGAATATATAATATAAGATTATTTTAATCATATTTAATTTTTTTAAAGTATGCTTTATATAATAATATCTTTGTTGTTTGCATAATATGCTGTAGATATTGTGATACTCGGCGTAAGCACCTAGATATATATATATATATTAGGCAGCTGAGCCAACAGTATATATATATAGTTGATATCACTCATTACTTATAACGATATCTGATATTCTTTCCGATAATGCATTATATGGTACAACGAAATATATTCTATGATGGCGTCTCCTCGAATTGTTTTCATCTTATTGCATTGTAAATATCCTATTTCATATTGGTATTCTGGGCGTCGGATAGGTCTTCTGGGCAACCGATTGGTATTCTGGGCAGCGGATTTGTATTTTGGGCATCGGATAGGTCTTCAGGGCAACGAAATTTTTTTGCTGGGCAACAAAGTGCTCTTCTGGGCACCAGACCTGAACCCCTCTTCTCGACGATAAAGCGGACCGAGATTTACTCTCTTAGGGCCCGGAGAACAAAATTTGCAGTATTACGCAGATGTGATAATCCCCATAAAGGGTCGGCACAAACGGTTGACCTCCCCCCTCCACTCTGAGCCACTGCAGAGCGGGGCACTCGACAAGCACATGTTCGACCGTCTCCAACGCCTCCATGCAGTTTCTACACCACATATTAGTCTTCCGTGTAGAAGACAGGTCTTCTGGGCAGCAGATTCATTGTTTGGGGAGCTGATTTGTCTTCTGGGCAGCAGATGCCTTGTGGGCAACATATTGATGTTATGGGCATCAGATAGGTCTGATGGGCACTGGATTGGTCTTATGTGTAAAGGATAGGTTTAACGACGGCGCATTCGTCTTTAGTGCATCATATTTGTATTTTGGGCAGCTGATGTGTCTTCTTGGAAGAGGTTTTGTGTTCAGGGCATTTGACAGCTTTTTTGGGCAACAATTGTTTGGACATTATATTGGTGTTATGGGTGGCGAATAATCTTATAAGCATCTTTTGTCTTTTGGGCAATGTATCGGAGCCAGCAAAAGAAAAAAAAAGCAAGAAAGGTTTGTGTCAATCCTATTGTAATAGAAAAAGAGTAACCAGCTTAAGAAAAGAAGAACCATTTCTTTGTCGGCTGTATGATGTATTCTAGAATTTGGTCAATGCTATGAAGCCATAAAATAATATATAGGTAGTAGCTATATTAATAATTAAAAAGTCGAAATAAAACCCATTTTTGGATATTAAGAAAACCTATATCGGAAGTAGATATAGTCAAGTGACTGTCCATGCGGTCAGCAGTCTTTTCTCATAACTCACAAGGAACGCAGGCATTATTTTAGACTCAGGAAAAATAAATAAAATTGTGTATTATGTTGATACTATAAAGCTATATTTGTTCATTGGATGTGAAGTGTCAACTGTTAATGAATTGTTATTAAATAATATGCTGCAATAAGTCGTTCATTTATTATTTACAAGTTTGGAAGTTATATTGTGGTGATGTCGTCCATTTTGATGTTCAAATCAATCAAATAATTCAGCTACTGCAACTCAAATACTCTGAGAAGACTGGTGGTAATGTTTGATAGTCCAATAATAATAATAGGACATCAACAGGTTTGGTGGCAGCGAACGGAGAGAGAAGCTGAAGGATATAATAATATGTTCAAATTCGAAACTTTTTGAACTTTTTGAAGACGTACTACAAACCACATGGAAAATTATGTGAGTACCAGTTTTTGAATAAAACTGAAGCCTGAGTCAATTATTTCAAATACATATACTATTTATATGATTGAGCACTATAATAGCTCTAAGAAAATATAACATTTGTACACCGATGACAAATATTTCATCATTGGAAAATTCGATACAAAAAATCGAAAAAAAGTGACTATACGTAGATCATTATTTAATATTTGCAACCGGAAAAAGTTTCGTTCCCACATGTTATCAACAAGGAACCTAAACTATATCCATATGTTCAAATCCGATGTGACACAACCATGTGTTGAATTTTATGTAGCCTATGTTCAAATCCGATGTGACACGACCAGGTGTTGAAATCTGATGTGTTGAAGTCCGATGTGCTTATCGGAAGATAAATAAATAACATTAAATAACTTTAAATATAATTAATATTTAATCTGTATACCAAAGACTTTGACATTAATTTTAATTAATGGTATACATTTTTTTCTTGTGTTCATTCTAAAATTGGATTATACCATACTGAAGTGGAAACTTGAAGCAACTCAACTTTATACAGTGTGAACATTCATTGGATTATTAAATAATTAATTAAGTTTCTTCTGGATTTCTACTCTGGATTTACATTGCAGTAATTTCATACAGTGAATGTGTTTTCATTTGGATTATTAAGTAATCTTTAATTTAATCATAATTTTTACATTCATTAGTATGAATTATATATATATATATATGTATTATTTATGTATAAAGCGGGCTCTGGTTGGCGGGACTTTCTAAAATAAATCTCTTGTCTATTCTTATTCTGTCTATCATCTATTTCTATTTCTTAAAAGAGATTGATTAGAAATGATTCTTTGTTAGGGTTATTTCTGTTAGTTGTCTTGACTTTGTTTGTTATTGTTAAAAATTATTAAAGTAAAATTACTATAGTCTTGTCAATGTTTTACATGTCGTTATTCTTTGTCAAAAATTCCTCTATCATTTGTGGTCCAAGCAGCATTAGTGTATTGTGATTGTGTTTTTTTTCTATTGTTACTTGATATAATTTTTTTGTTGTGTATTTTTTGAAATATCATTAATATGCATTGGTTAGTTTTTGCTCTCTGAGTATAATGGTCTATGGTAAGAACATTAACAATAATAAGTTCACCTAGATAATAATAATATGAATATTCACATTCATAACTATATAATTTAAGTAGTGCCCAAATACATGTAACTACAATTAACAAAATAATAATTGATATCTAATACATGTAACTACAAATGTACAAAATATTCACAATATAACAGGTAAAATAACCTAAATAAAAATAATATTGTGCTTTGCAGTGCTACTGTAATAATATTATCTAGAATTTACATTGCTATTAATTATAGTAAAATTATTGTGTATTGGCATTAATGAAAATGTACTTCCAGTAATCACAATGAAAATGTACTTCCAATACTGATAATAATTACATCCATTTCAATTGCTCATAAGAATAATATCATAGTAGCTTATGATAACATTAATCTAATTCTTATATGCCATCCTCAATAATAATAATAATATTGTATATGTGCTACCATTGGTAATAATAAGATTGTACTTTGCTTTGCGGAAAATAATTGTGCAACCTATATAATAATAATAAGTCACAATAGTAAAAAGTGACTTGCACTTGCTTTAAACTCTACTATAAAATTGCTAATAATAATAAAATAAACAAGCCATAATAGAAAATGTGTCTTGGCTTAGCATACTTGTTGACATTCTAGCATTTTGCATTCTGAATTATAAACATTTTACTACAGCATAGGATTAAAAAAAAAAGTTGCTGTGATATTATATGACTGCTCATTCTGTATTTAATAAATATTGTTATTCAGTAATATAAAAATGCTCATTCAGTAATTAATAAATATTGCCATCCAGTATAGGAATAAAACATTGCTGTACTATAAAATAGTGCATTATAATAATTGTACTGTACTATAATATAATAAATCTTGACATTCATAATAAACAATAATGGAGTCAAAGGTTCAATTACTCTATGATGAGGCTAAATTGTTGGCAAAAGAATATGGTATTACTGATAAGAAGGAATATCAAGAATTTGTTGAAAATAAAGTTAAACAATTGAAAAAAGAATTAGCAGATAAGGAAAGAGATGAACGAGCAGAATTAAGAGCTCATGAAATTAAACAAAAAGAACTAGAAATAAATAAAGAAAAAGAATTAAAAGAACTAGAAATGAATAAAGAAAAAGAATTGAAAGCACTAGAATTAAAAGAAAAAGAATTACAATTGAATAAAGACAAAGAAAAAGAGTTGAGAGAAACTCAGTTGAAAGAAACACAACTAAAATTAGCTCATGAATTGGAGTTGGCTAAATTACAAAATACTAAAGTTGAGCAAACAAATAATGAAAAATCAAAACATGGTGTTAGATTCAAAATGCCTCCTTTTGATGGAAAAGAGAAAATTGTTGATTTTCTAAATTTATTTGAAGCAACATGTAAAGGATATGGGATTCCCATTTCAGAATATTACATTCACCTTATCCCACAATTGAAAGATAAGGGTAGGGAAGCACTATCACATATTGATAAAGAAATAACTGATTATGCCATTATCAAAGAACAGTTAATTAAATTCTTTATCCACTCTGAGGATTATTACAGACAAAAGTTCCATAACTTTATCTTAACAGACAAGATAGAACCGAGAGCTTTTGTGTCTGAAGTGAAAACATTTTTACTTACCTGGTTAGACTTAGTAAAAATAGATACCAAAAATCCTAATGAGATTATAGAAATCATGGTTGTTGATAAAGTATTAGAACAAGCTTCTAAACCATTGTTTACTCACATTATGGAAAGAAAAGTTAAGACAGTTGAGAGTTTGATAGATGCAATCTCAAATTTTAAGGATAGTCATCCTAATGTAGAACTGACTAAACAAAATCAAACAGTAAATACAATTCAACATAGAAGAAGGAGCTATTCACCTCCTAGGTCTAGACATAATCAATTTGGCAATAGAAAAAAATTTGGTAATCAACCAAAATCTAATAATTATAGATGTATTTTTTGCAATGGTACAAACCATTCATCAGAATATTGTTACAGAAATAACAATGCAAGAGGTAGAAATTTCAATCCAAACTTCAATAGATCAAATGTTGATCATAAAGGTTTTTCAAATCAAAATTTTTCTAATTTTGATAATAGAAACTTTCCAAATCAGAATTTTTCAAATTTTGGAAACAGAAATATGCCAAATCAGAATTTTTCCAATAACAATGTGCCAAATCAACATGTTGGAAGACAAGATTTTCCTAATACTCAAAACAGACCTCAATCAAATTTCCAAAATAGAAGAAATAGAGGAAAACTTAACAATTCCACATCTCAATCTAATAATGTCATATTTGAAAACAGGGGTCAGTTAATACTTTTTCCTGCTTATGTGGAAGGAAAGACCACTTACTGTCTAAGAGACACCGGAAGTAGTATAATATGCATAGATGAAAGTATCATTCCAAATCAGAAACCCACCAATATAATAAGAGTGGATACAATAAAACTTGGAAATGGTTCCACTGTAAATTGTCCTGTCACTATAATAGACATTGATTGTCCTTGGCTCACTGGAAAAGCAGAGGCAGCCATAATGAAAAACTGTGTTGCACCTTTAATTATTGGTAATTCTTTCAATGTCAAACATGATAATAGTTTTGACATTTTTCAAAAATGGATGAATGAAAAATCCAATGACTTGAATTTGAAACCTGTTCTATTGCAAAATGAGAAGTTAGTAGATTTACCAGAACAAGAATTTTACCCTGCTCTACAAACTTTTAATTTCTTACAAACCATAGGAAAGTCAGAAAATAATATTCTCAATGAGACTTCTAATATTGACTTATCCATAAATAATGAAAAGGATAATCCTATTCCCAAATGGAATGGAACAGAAAAACTAGAACAGTATGTAAGCAAATTTGAAAGTCAATGTGAAATAAACAATGTACCAAAAGAATTACATGCTATTTCATTATGTAGACATTTAGAATGTCATAAACAAATATTCAACATTGCTAAAAATCAAATATCTGATTTTACTAAAATGAAGAGTGAGATATTATCATACATTGATAGTCCTCATAAAAAGGAAACCCAAATGAAAAAAACAGAAAATATAAGTTTAATAAACATGCCTTTTGATGAGCTAACTCTAAAACAAGAACAGAAAGAAGATCCATACATAATTAAAATGGTATCAGAAATTGAAAAAGGTCAGATTAAAAATAAAAACATTGAAATAATAAATGGAATTCTCTGTAGAAAGGACACTAAATTAGATGTAACTCAAATAGTTATACCTAAAACATTAACTGTCAAAGTAATGCAAATTTCGCACAACAATGCATTGTCAGGTCATTTGAGTAGTAAGAAAACAGTTTGTAAACTCAAAAAGAATTTCTGGTGGCCTAAAATGGAAAAAGATTTGAAAACATTTATTAAAAGCTGTGATACCTGTCTTAGACATAATAAAAAAGATTCTAAACATAAGGCTCCAATACAAATGACCGATACCATAAATAAACCTTTTTACAAGATAGCAGTTGATATCAAAGAAAATATTCATAAGAACATGAGAAAACTAGAAGTTGGTAATAAAGTACTTGTTTATTTGCCAATTGGCAGTGGCAATACTATGGAATGGAGAGGACCTTTTGAAATAATACTTAAGCTATCTGATGTATTTTACAAAGTAAACATTAATAACAAAGAAAAAATTGTTCATTTAAACAATTTGAGAACTTATGAAGAAAACAAAGTAATTGAAAATAAATCAGAAGATGATATGATAATTGAAAATAAATCAGAAGATGATATAATTGAAAATAAATCAGAAGGTGTTGTAAATAAATCAGAACATGCAAAAATAACATTCAATAAATGTTGTGCAATTCTAAAAAGCTATAACAGAGAATATAAAAGCAAAATAATTGAAATGGAAAATAAACCAGACAATGATATTAGCAAATCTGAACATAGAAGAATAACATTGAACAAATGTTGTGAAATTCTAAGGAATTTTAGCAGAGAACTTAGGTATAATCTATAAAATTATACATAGGAATAACTAAATTTATGAATGGGATATGATATTTTCAGTAACAGATATAATGACATGATAACATTTTTTTTTTCTTTTGTAAAGAACAAATATGTAAATATGGATACTGGTATAAAATAATCTAATTGATGAAAATAATGATTATCAGTTGGAAATTTTTTTATGTAGCCTCTGAACAGTTTGGTAAGACTGTTAAGCACATAAAATTTTGTGGCCTCTGAACAGTGAATCTGTTATGCCATATGTTAATATTAATATGCCTATGTAAGTCTTTAAAAAAGCATTAGAGGAATTGAAATAAGAATGATATAATAATGAAATGCCTATGTGAGACTCTAAAGTCAGAGCATTAGATGGTAATATTGTATTGTATTCATGTAAGACTAAAGATAGCATTGAAGCCAATAAGTAAATGATACATATAAGACTCACAGGAATATGAGCAGTGTAATATAAATATATAATTGAAGGGAAGACTTGAATAACTTGTGTCATATTTTATTGTAAACTAAGATGGAAGATAATCATGTTACATTGTAAGTAATGTTATTGAGAATATCAATCAATAATAATCTATATCAATCAATAATAATCTATATCAATCAATAATAATCTATAACAATCAATAATAATCAATAATAATCAAGAATATCAATTAAAAATAAATATTATGAAGATATATATTCATAATAACCATTATGAGAATATCAATACAAAATGACAATTAAAAAAACCGACATTAGTATTATATTAATTTTGTTGTATAAAATAATAAATGTTGTATGAAAAAATTTTCATGGAATCTATTTAGATTTTGTGAGATAAAGATAATAGATAATCTCGACAGCCTTGATGAGTATTTAGCATAATAATTATCGATACACATCACTGATATCCAATAGTTTATCTCAGTATTACTGAAGTTGATTAGACAATACCTAAAGATAATTGTCTATGACTAATTGTCATATAAACATTAGACATTATTCTTTGTGTCATATTTCTGCTTATAAATATGTTTTTTGATTGTTTGTACATATATTAAATGAATTTTTTTTTTTTTTTCTCTATGTATTATTAAATGAATGATTATATGCATTAATTAAGATTAAGATAATTTTTTTTTTCATTATTGTAAACATTTTTCGTATCAAAAATAATAATAAATTATTATTTTTTCTCTGTGGTTGGGGGGTATGCTATGAAGCCATAAAATAATATATAGGTAGTAGCTATATTAATAATTAAAAAGTCGAAATAAAACCCATTTTTGGATATTAAGAAAACCTATATCGGAAGTAGATATAGTCAAGTGACTGTCCATGCGGTCAGCAGTCTTTTCTCATAACTCACAAGGAACGCAGGCATTATTTTAGACTCAGGAAAAATAAATAAAATTGTGTATTATGTTGATACTATAAAGCTATATTTGTTCATTGGATGTGAAGTGTCAACTGTTAATGAATTGTTATTAAATAATATGCTGCAATAAGTCGTTCATTTATTATTTACAAGTTTGGAAGTTATATTGTGGTGATGTCGTCCATTTTGATGTTCAAATCAATCAAATAATTCAGCTACTGCAACTCAAATACTCTGAGAAGACTGGTGGTAATGTTTGATAGTCCAATAATAATAATAGGACATCAACAGTCAACATAAATTTGCTTAAAACAATCAGCAAAGCTGAATAGTCTTATCTCAGATTCAACATTATTTGTATTTGTTTTTACATAATTAGGAGAGCTAGAATCTAGAAATTTTCTAGAATGTCTTTAGTTACATCATATTTATTACATACATGGCGGCTGAATCAATATATTGGGTGTATTATATAATCTTCGTCTTCTACTTAAGTAATAGCATGTAAAGGTTGTGACAAATTATGAGAATAAAATTGAAATATATCCTAGAAGTAGTATAATAATGTATATTTATGTATATAAATGTACAATGTGGTTTTAAAACTAGTTAATATGGACAAACATAATATCATTCCTATTCAACTTGCTTCAAATGTTAACGACTCCCAAATATATTCCAAAAGAAATAAAAAAAACAAAAACGTTTTCTATTATTTTAAACTAAATATCTATGTTTATGCCTTCTACGAACATTAATTAACAAATTTATGTTAAAGCTTAAGTAAATTTTTATCATTTTCTTTAAAAAAAAGTCTCACTTTTTCAGACTTGACTTTTTTTCCTCAATTTTATCAAACTCGCGATATAAATTTGTTTCGAGCGCAAAATAATCTAAAAGCAGGCAAATACAGATAATAATTAGATAGATCAGCATATATTCTTTACATCCATTGAAAAAATGCATACTATTGACTTAATTTCATGTCTTAAATCGCATTTTACAAAGTGTCCTTAAATAAGGACGCCAGCAAGATATGGGTTGAAGATGGCTGACTACTTGGTAAAACTGGAGCTAAAATAACATTTATTGGGGATTTGGATTTGACTTTAATCGGAATTTTATAGAAGTGGAAAGATTTGCAATTATACAGATTAAAAACCTAAATTTTAAAAATGCTTAATTTATGTTTTTTTTTTTTTAAAATAAACTTACATGTGTCATTTTAAATATATTTTGCGAACACAGACGTATCTATCCCGGAATACAAGAATGTTTATTTAATCAGCCGATAATATTATGTTATAGTGAAATTGTAAACAAAAAATATTAAAAAATTACATGCTATTGCTTTGTTTCTTCTATTGTTTTTATATATACTACATTAAGGCTGCCAGGCAAACTACATCAAAAGTATTATTTTAATGATGTTTCCAACTATAAAAACCATTGAGCTTTATATTTATGGAGTGCTCAAGCAAGGAAATTGTCGGAGAAAATGCGGACTTTTAAATATAGATAAGTGCACTGTATGGCACTGTATATATATATATATATATGTCTAAATAATAAATATTCATTAAAATTACTTACTCAGTTAACATCATCATCATTGGCTCCATAGTCTCGAAAGACGATTAGATTTGCGCGTCTGTGATTTGTCCAGCCCTGCAAAATTGACTGTGCCTGTGGAGACCTATCCTTGAGAGACAGGCTCTATCGCATCTCTGGCAATTGAAAGCTGGACCGTTGGAGATTGTTAGGGGCAGCCTACTTTTCTTCGCTGCCCGTTTAGCCTCCGCCATAAGGCGAAGTTTGCACTCTGCCGCATTTATACCGGTGTGTAAGGTGTCTCTCCAACTATTTCTGTGCTGAGCAAGGTTCTCCCAGTTCCCGACCTCTACATCTATAGCTTTTAGATCACGTTTGCAGACGTCCTTGATCCTGAGTTAAGGGGCGGCCGGTAGCTCTCTTGTCTTCCGCGAGCTCAGCATATAGCAGGTCTTTTGGGATTCACCCATCCTCCATCCTGGAAACATGGCCAAGCCACCGAAGACGTCGTTGGCGAAGGAGAGTGATCATGCTAGGCATGTTAGCCCGTTGCAAAACCTCGTTGTTTGTTATGCGGTCCTTCCAAGATATCCCAAGTATGCGTCTGAGGCAGCGCATGTGGAAAGAAGAGAGTCTCTTTTCTTGCGATGCGTACAGGGTCCAAGTTTCGCTGGCGTACAGGAGAGTGCTGAACACACATGCACGATAGACAGCTATTTTTGTATTAATAGACAGCATCTTGTTGGCCCATACTCTTTGCGTTAGCCTGGATAAAGTCGCGGAAGCCTTGCCAATTCTCCTGCTGATTTCTGTGTCTAGTGATAGATCGGTTAACATATAAATGTGGTATTCAAAGCATTATCCCGAAAATCATCAACCATTTTATCTTTTCACTTTGCCATTAACTTAATGAATCCGGTACTCATTAAAATTAACACATCGTATTTTATTTTATTATCGTATAAGAGAGTATAAGCTTACAAAATAAATAATATAGGTAAGGTATGTTCAGTATAAAAGAGTTCATTTTTATCAATTTTCAATGACGAAATTACGAACAGTTTTTACATTTTTGGTACTTCCATATATAGATATATATAGGGGAGAGGGGGGCAGGTTGATACGGGGGCAGGTTGATACAAATTGTTTTTTACAGCTATTATACTACGTATGCGCAGAAGAGTTAGTAGGGGAAATAGCTTTCTACTTCCCCTACTTTCGATATAAAAATGGCTTCGCTCGTATCAAAATTGATAATACTGTGAGGAAAATTGAAATTTGAGCGATTTTTGAAAAATATTGACTTACTATTACGTAAGAGATTTTACAGACGCGGTAAGTACTTTTATTTTATCATCTTTTTATTTAGGTTAAATGGGTATTCCTGAATACTTTTATTTAAATTACGATTGTGTTTTTTGCGTCTTGTTTTTAATGTAGTCGAATTAATGCAATGTGGTGTAGTGGGGCAAGTTGATACAGACGTTTCGGGGCACATTGATACAATATCCGGTTACCTATTTACCCCTTTAAACATAGAATAATATTTATTTTTTATAAAAATGTATTTATATTTAATTAGAGTGTTAGGTTCACTGAGTTAAGCTTACATTTAAATCATTTTCATTTATTTTTGCTTTACATTTTATAATGTCTAGCTAGTGTTATTCCTATTTATTAGAACTAGCCTAGGGGTTTAAGTTTAATGCTTAGGCCTTATACGGGCATCTAATAAAAAGGTATAAAAAGGTTTAATTAAATACATTACTATTAAACTATTATTTATCATATTATTTTACGATTATTGCGATTTTAAAATTTAGTTTAACTGTATTAAATTACCAGGGATATTAATTTTTTTAATTGTTTGTAATTTCAGATGGTGCGAAGATGTAAAAGAAAGTCCCAACATGGGGATACGATGGAAGTTTTATTGACCAAAATTGTTCTAAATAATAAAATAAACAATAAAATAATAGTTTTCGGTTGTTTACTTTGTTAAATTGTCACTGTATTAGTGTAATTATTAAATCTTATTCAATGTATCAGCTTGCCCCATAATGTGTATCATCTTGCCCCTGCACGGGGCAAGCTGATACAAATTATTTTACATTGCTTTAAGAGCTATATTTATTTTAAATATATTCTAATGAATAAAATTTGTAGATAAAAAGATGCAGGATACCCAGGGGAACAAATAAAAGTATTTATATCTACTCTAAGTATAATGGTTTGCAATTAATGTACAAAAATGTAAAATGTGTATCAACGTGCCCCCCTCTCCCCTATCTATATAGCTCAGTGATAAAAACTTCAATCAAGTTATGTAATCAAGTTTAAACATTTATCGCGAACATGTTTATTAGACGAAGTAAATTTTTCTTCTTGATATTGTTCCTTTTTGTGGTTTTATTCTTTTTTTTTTTTTTTTTCTTTTTTTTTTTTTTTTCTTTTTTTTTTTTTTTTTTGTTTGTTGTTCTTGTTGTTTTTACCGGCTAGTTTTACGTCAACTTAATGGACAAGTAAACCACACAGAATTAAATGGTATTGAAATTGAAATACGACAAAATAAGAACAAATAATCAGATCCATTGAAAAGTTTTTGTAAACTTTTATAATTCTCTTGAAAAGCATTGTGATAATATTGGCTAGTGTCCAGTCTATGATGAACAAATGAGAAAGTGAGATGGAGGGGAAGAGAGAAAGATAGTGACGAACTGTGTGTCAAAACATACAGAAGAGAGAGAGAGACAAATAGAAGAACAGAAAAAAGGAAAAACACAAAGATTCACCGCCAAAAAAAAAAGAAAGAGCGAGATTGAGAGAATTTAAGCCATTAAAGAGAAATCAGAGAGATAGAGAGAAAAAACATCAATAACATGTAGAGAAAACAATGGCATAAGATGTAAAGACACTCCAGTAAATAGAGCTAAAGTTAGGGAAAGAATGGCTAGACAAGAAGATCATGTATGGGTTGTCTGTTATTGTATATTTTGACTGGAAAAACATATACATGTTGATATAACGTAATCACATCAACAAAATTTGTTACAATATCAAACATTTCCACACACCCGTGTCCACACAGACACACATACACACACACATAAACACTTCAATGTACAATTGCACAGAAACACGCATACACAGACACACACAAACACAAACAGACACGTTCACAGACACACACATATACAAACACACGCGTATACAGACGTAAGAACACATACGTGCAAAAACACACTGACAAACATACACACATACACAAAACATGCACACTAAAAATCGGTCACGAAATATAAACTTTAAGAGGCTCTTACTATACACAACAGAAAAAAATAGAATTCAATAGAATATTTATCAACACATTTGTACGCCAATAACATCAAACTCGATTCTGTTTTATAATGAAATAAACAACTTGTAAATACCATACCGAAACAGTGGTCCATTCTGATGCTGAAGTTTTTATTCTTCAAACTGCGAAATCCGAGACAACTAAATGTTTTATTTATGCACAACTGGGGTCAGGATTGTATATCATAAATTGCATGCATTACAAACAAAAGACATTTATTGATGTATCAACAAACAGGTTTGTGCTAAACAGTGGGGATACATTTTGATGTTTATTTAATTGTGAGTGTATATAATTGTGTGTGTGTGACTATTAATGTACTAGCTGGATCTAAGGTAAGTGTTTATTTATTTATTTACATGTAAAAGCATTTGTGATTCTACGTGCGTCTTTATATATGTTTGTGTGGCTGTTTTTATATATGTTTGTGTGGCTGTTTTTATATATGTTTGTGTGGCTGTCTTTATATATGTTTGTGTGGCTGTCTTTATATATGTTTGTGTGGCTGTCTTTATATATGTTTGTGTGGCTATTTGTAGACTTGATTTTACTACCATGAACAACCGACCACTCACACCCAGCCATATATATATATATAATGAGAGAGAGAGGGGGGAACAGATAAATAGATAGATAATTAGATGGATAGATTTGATGTGTATATAGTCTATCTGCGTGTCTGTGTTATTGTCAGTGTTCTCTACTGATGTTTTTAAGCCTCTGTTTTCCTTTAATTGTTCACTGGGAAACATGCCTAAACAAAATATTAAAAAAATTCAGCAAATAGAGTCCTTCAAAAGAATTCTTCTATATTTTATATTTATAATTCCCGAACACGTTCCCCCAACCAATCTTTCAGAAGTGCTAAAAATAGCTCACAAGTCTCAGGCCTCGATTTATACATAGAATTCCTCGTGGTGTCTATCATACCAACCTAGTGCCTTTTGATCCAAGTATCCAATACATGTGCTGGACTGTAGCATCACTTGAGATTTCTTTTCATCTAGATTAAAAAACACAAAAAGTGACATATAAATCGATTAATGACTTGATATATCCCCTGTAGGCCTATCAATGCAGTAATTTTTCTATCTGTGTAATCCTTACTTGATATCTCCCCTGTAGGCCTATCAATACAGTCATTTCTCTATATGTGTGTTCTTTACTTGTTATCTTCCCTATAGGCCTATTATTGCAGTAATTTCTCTATCTGTGTGTTCCTTACTTGAAATATTCCTTATATGCCTATCAATGTAGTCATTTCTCTATCTGTGTGTTCTTTACTTGATATCTTTTCTGGAGGCCTATCAATGCAGTCAATTCTCTATCTGTGTGTTCTTTACTTGATATCTTCCCAATATGTCTATCAATGCAGTCATTTATCTATCTGTGTGTTCTTTACTTGATATATTCCCTATAGGCTTATCAATGCAGTCATTTCTCAATCTGTGTGTTCTTTACTTGATATATTCCCTATAGGCCTATCAATGCAGTCATTTCTCTATCTGTGTGTTCTTTACTTGATATCTTCCCTATAGGCCTATCAATGCAGTCATTTCTCTATCTGTGTGTTCTTTACTTGATATATTCCCTATATGCCTATCAATGCAGTCATTTCTCTATCTGTGTGTTCTTTACTTGATATCTTCCCTATAGGCCTATCAAGGCAGTCATTTCTCTATCTGCGTGCTCTGTACTTGATATCTTTTCTGTAGTCTTTTCTCTATCTGTGTGTTCTTTACTTGATATATTCCCTGTAGGCCTATCAATGCAGTCATTTCTTTATTTATGTGTTCAGTATTTGATAAATTTCCTGTAAACATTTATGTATCTATGTGTAAAAGTAAAGTACCCGTCGGGTTGAATTGATCCATGTATGCCACGGCATACTAGGTGATTGTGTGGCCAGCACTATGCACAGCCGCCTTTACTTAAATCCAAATAAGGTCAGGTACCCATCTGAGCTATGTGTTCTTTACTTGATATCTACCCTATAGTCATTTCTTTATCTGTGTGTTCTGTACTTGATTACGTCTCTGTAGGCCTATCAATACAGTAATTTCTTTATCAATGTTTCGTTTACTTAATATTTCTTTGTATTAATTTCTCTCTCTGTGTGTTCTGTATTTGATATCTTCCCAGTATGCCAAGCAGTCTCATTTTATGTGTTCTGTACTTGATATCTTCCCTGTAGTAATTTCTCTATCTATGTGTTCTGTACTTGATATCTTCCCTGTAGTCATTTCTCTATCTTGTGTTTTTGTACTTGATGTCTTCCCCGTAGGCCTATGGATGCAGTAATTTCTTTATCTGTATGTTCTTCAATTTATATCTTCTCAGTAGCCTTATCAATGGAGTCATTTCTCTCTCTGTGTGTTCTGTATTTGATATCTTCCCTGGAGTCATTTCTCTATCTGTGTGTTCTATACTTAATATCTTCCCTGTAGGCCTATGAATGCAGTCATTTCTTTTTTTATGTGTTCTGTACTTGATATCTTCCCTGTAGTCATTTCTCTATTTGTGTGTTCTGTACTTGATATCTTCCCTGTATCAATGTAGTCAATTCTTTATCTGTGTGTTCTGTATTTGATATCTACCCTGTAGTCATTTCTTTATCTATGTGTTCTTTACTTGATATCTTCCCCGTGGACATTTCTCTATCTGTGTGTTCTGTATTTGATATCTACCCTGTAGTCATTTCTTTATCTATGTGTTCTTTACTTGATATCTTCCCTATAGACATTTCTCTATCTCTGTGTTCTGTATTTGATATCTACCCTGTAGTCATTTCCTTATATATGTGTTCTTTACTTGATATCTTCCCTGTAGACATTTCTCTATCTGTGGGTTTTGTATTTGATATCTACCCTGTAGTCATTTCTTTATCTATGTGTTCTTTACTTTATATCTTCACTGTAGACATTTCTCTATCTGTCTTTTCTGTATTTGATATCTAACCTGTAGTCATTTCCTTATATATGTGTTCTTTAATTGATATCTTCCCTGTAGACATTTCTCTATCTCTGTGTTCTGTATTTGATATCTACCCTGTAGTCATTTCTTTATCTATGTGTTCTTTACTTGATATCTTCCCTTTTAGACATTTCTATATCTGTGTGTTCTGTATTTGATATCTACCCTGTAGTAATTTCTTTATCTATGTGTTCTTTACTTGATATCTTCCCTGTAGACATTTCTCTATCTGTCTGTTCTGTAGTTGATATCTAACCTGTAGTCATTTCCTTATATATGTGTTCTTTAATTGATATCTTCCCTGTAGACATTTTTCTATTAGTGTGTTTTGTGTTTGATATCTACCCTGTAGTCATTTCTTTATCTATGTGTTTTTTACTTGATATCTTCCCTGTAGACATTTCTCTATCTGGGTGTTCTGTATTTGATATCTACCCTAAAGTCATTTCTTTCTGTGTGTTCTTTACTTGATATCTTCCCTGTATGCCTATCAATGCAGTCATTTCTTTATCTATTTTTTCTGTATTTGATATCTTCCTTGTAGTCATTCCTCTATCTTGTTTTCTGTACTTGATTTCCACCTTGTAGGCCTATCAATGCAGTCATTTCTCTATCTGTGTGTTCTGTACTTGATTTCATCTCTGTAGTCAATTTTCTATCTTGTTTCTGTACTAGATTTCTTCCCTGTAGGCCCTATCAATGCAGTCATTTCTTTATCTTTGTGCTGTTTACTTGATATCTTCTCTGTAGTCATTTTTCTATATGTGTTTTCTTTACTTGATATCTTCCCTGTAGTCATTTCTCAATATGTATGATCTGTATTTTATATCTTTCCTGTAGGCCTATCATTGCACTCATTTCTCTATCTGTTTGTTCTGTATTTGGTATATTTTCTGTAGGCCTATCAATGCACTCATTTCTCTATATGTTTGTTCTGTATTTGATATTTTTCCTGTAGGCATATCAATGCAGTCATTTCTCTATCTGTGTGTTCTGTATTTGATATCTTTCCTGTAGGCCTATCAATGCACTCATTTCTCTATCTGTGTGTTCTGTATCTAATATCTTTCCTGTAGGCCTATCAAGGCAGTCATTTCTATATCTCTGTACCAGGCGACTACTCATATGCTTAATACTTAGAATAGAACACACACAAACACACATACACACTCATAAACACAAACATGCCACACAAACTGATACACATACACACATACACAGATGAAGTATATTTTTTAGTTGTGTCGGACCAAAGAAGATAAACTTTGTATATTTAAGGTGGTAAACAAAACTATTTATGTGACTATGTGTGTGCGGATGGGTCTGTTTGTGTGTTAGAGTGGGGGGGGGGTGAATGGGAATGGGGAGAGTGAGAAAGATATTGAGAGAGAAAACATGATTAGAGAAAATATATAGAATTAAGACAGAGTGGAGAGAGAAAGAAAGAGAACAAAAGAAAATTGTTAGAATTAATAATGTTTGAATGAATGTGGAGTGAGAGAACAGAGTAAGAAAGAGATGACTATGATAAAGATCTTTTGAAGCAATGGATAGAGATAAAGAGAACAACACAAGTAGATAGAAATTAAAGAGCGAGAGAGTGAATGAACGGGAGGAGATGAAAGGAACAAATAGAGAGTGAGAGAGAAAAACGAAAGACAGAACGGAACGGGGGATAGATAAAACGATTCAAAATGGAGAGCACGAAGTTCTGAAACGAACCATTAGAAATGACTTAACGGAAAAACAGCATAAGCCGGCTGGTCCAGCGGTTAGAACACCGGACTGTCAACCAAAAACCATCGGACAGGTCGCGGGTTCGAGCCCTACCACCAGCGGATCCCTGTCGCCCTGCAGGAGTTTTTGGGACTAGATGTAATAATCTGCTAGAGCGCACTGAGCATGCTAATAGCATGATAGAAGCGCTATATAAAAACAATTATTATTATTATTATTATAACCTGCAGAATTTTTTCCAAGGAGTATTAGGGGCGGGGAAAAGCTGGGGCTGAGGGTTTGAGGGGGCCGGGGCGGCAGATTGAAATTGTAACCCTGACATTCACAAATGGAATCTAAAATGTAACTGAACAAGAAAACCATAAAAACCATACTCCTTTTATTTGCAAACTAAGTTTACCATCATGTAATTAAATAATTGATTGACTACTGCAAATGAAACGTTCAGAAAAACTATCTGTGTCGCAAATCTCAAAAATATCTCCTTACTCCGTATGAATTGTTCTGAAAATAATCTTAGCGCATATTTTTTTTTCTAGCTTTGCGCCAAAAAACTATAAAAAGTTGCACAGGCATTTTTAAAGTGAAATCAATTTTTTTTTATACTTTCCTTTTAAGGAATGAATATTGTCATAAGTGTAGTATTATTTATTTGTTTTAATTGAAAATTTGATATGATGTATTGTTAGGCGCCACAAGTCTGCTTTCCAAATTTCATTTTGATTGGACCACGGGAAGTGGTCGAATAATTGAAGCAAAGTTTTTCTCCCACGACGATTGCAATCAGACAGACAAAAATTGCAACTTAAAATAAAGGGAGTAAAAAAGAAAACCATAAAAACGAAGTTTTTATTATACTCCCTTTATTTGCAAACTAAGTTTACCATCATGTAATTAAATAATTGATTGACTACTGCAAATGAAACGTACAGAAAAACTATCTGTGTCGCAAATCTCAAAAATATCTCCTTACTCCGAATGAATTGTTCTAAAAATAATCTTAGCGCATATTTTTTTTCTAGCTTTGCGCCGAAAAACTATAAAAAGTTGCACAGGCATTTTTAAAGCAAAACCAAAATTTTTCTTATACTTTCCTTTTAAGAAATGAATATTGTCATAAGTGTAGTATTATTAAGTTGTTTTAACTGAAAATTTGATAGGATATATTGTTCGGCGCCACAAGTCTGCTGTCCGAATTTCAGCTCGATTGGACCACGGGAAGTAGTCGAAAAACTCTTGCACCATTGCAATCAGACAGACAGACAGAAAATGCAACTTAAAAAAAGGGAGTAAAAATAAAGTTAATCTCCTCATTTTGATATAAGGCTTTTGTATAATTGTAAATCCCTTTATATTAACTTTGGTTTTTGTTCTTTGTAGCTTAATGTTTCGGAAGGTCTAAATGAACCTCTTGACGTAATCCTATCGAGCTGCAAACTCACATATACTCATTGTTGATTATAACAGAATGTAAGCAACTTTCACCGAAAACCATTTTTCCCTTTGCTATCCATCATTCACTCCGATTACAAAATATAAATTCCCTTTAATGTAGTTTGATGTTATCCACGGATTCATTTTCAATGTACGAATCTATGCTCATGTGGTTATCGGTAAATGTTCGAAATTTTATAAAAACACATTTTTTAAAATTACTTTCAGTCCCTAACTTTTTTAAAAATTGTATGATCTGTGTGTTTTTGTTATTAACTCTTTCACTCGCATGAGCCGGTACAATCGTTTTTTTTTTCGTTTCTCTCCCACGAGCCGATTCTACCGGCTCATGATTAATTAATAATTTAGCAAAAAGCCTATATGGTTAAAGATAAGATAAGATAAGATTGCTTTATTGATCCAAATGAATGAAAAATTGACTTGATTACATAAATTCCGTCTTTCAGCATACCTAAAACAATATTAAAGAACCATAATTTGTACTCAAACACAATAGACATTCACGCACACTATCATACCATTTATCATACAAGAAAAAAGTAGGCCTATTATTTAGGAGTCAGCTATTGAGCCATCGTATTTCCTGGCTGAAAGATGATTCTTTTGAAAGAGTCTCACTGACAGTGCCCTTATAGAAAGAAACCGACCACTTCGACTAGATATTATGTAACTATCATGAAGCGGGTGTGCATGATCTTGGAGGATTTTATCAATCATAGACAGGCACCTTGAACTGAAAATATCCGCAAGAGATGGTAATTCTGTCTGTGTAGTACGAGAGGCTTGTTTATTAGGCGGTCTATCCGATGTTTGTTTAAAGATGTAATTTTACTTCGCCAATGACAAGTCTTAATTAGGCGTGACCTTTTCAAATAAAAGAGGTCACGTGCTTCCAGTTCTATTTTTAAAACAAAAATAAAGCATGCTTTGGCTGGTGTTTGACAATTGATTTCAACCTCGACGGCCCGTTCTAGTCTTTTAGAATTACACAAAGGATACAAGATTAGTTATGAGGAATCCGTTCTTAACATCAAAAGTGAGTAGGTGATAATTAATATTAAAGTGTTAGTCGCGTAAGGTTAAATATATCTTTGCTTACAAAATAAATTAGTCAAGAGTTACAATTCTTGGTTATTAAAAAAACACAATGCGTAGATTCATAAAAACAAATAACGAAAATTATTTTCCATTAAGAAATACGTTTGATATTATAAAAAGGTGAAATTTCATTTCTGACTTTCACAATCCATCGTTTTCTTTTGGCAACATTTTTTGGAAATGAAATAAAATTTAATCTCCTACAGTTTTTAGCACAATCAGTAACACGTTTTTTTAATTAAATGATCGAATAAGACCGGAAATGTCTTTCGTTGCGACCTTTTATGCATGCATATTTGTTAAGACGTCAATTGTTACTACGCCATTTTCTTTGTTATTAATGCAAATTGTTGCATTAGTTGCATTAATGTTTATATTTGGATTGACATTTGCGTTCAATTATTTATGTTATGTGGTTAAGCGGTCCTGGGGCATGTCCAACTTAGATAATTTCTATAAATTACCGCTAATAAAGCTCTAGAACTAATTTATTCATAACGACATATGATGACCTATTTTGTTAACAATGAAAACTCCACAGGACAAGAGATCGATTATATTTCGGAATAACGAAAAATAAATTATGTAATAGGAGCGTACAAAAAGGGGCGTGGCCCACTTCGAAAGGTTGCAAATTCGGACTACAATTTTTTTTTCAAATATAATAAATATATTTTGAAATACATTTATTATACACTACATTCAATTTCCTTTCCATTGGTGTATTACATTTCATGTCTATTTTCAATATTAGGTCACTTTATGAGATTATGAGTAGATATTCTTTATTTCAACCTTGCTACAATTTCTTTTTGTTTTTGTATTTGCCTAAATATTGTGCAACTTTTTTATTTATTGATCAATTGAAAGTGTTATTATATATTATATTTGTTATCTAGGTTTTAAATATTTTGTCAATTGGTTGACACGTTTTATAAAACGAAAAGCTTTTATTAGAAACCTTAAAAATTATTTTTCATAAACAATTTTTTCTTAGTTGTTGACCACTATAAAATATTTAATGTAGTTCAATAAACATATTTTAAAGTACTTTAATCATAAACTACATTCATTTTGCTTTCGTTTGGTGTATAACATTTAAAATATATTTCTTATTTTTGTCCCAAGATTTACATTTAAATTTTAAGGTCCTATTTTTTTTATTATAGGCCTATCTGTAATTGAATTGATAGGGAAAGGTTTATGCACATGTTAAATTATGAAATGTTTCAAAATATAACAAACTAACCCATAAAAACAAAGTTTTTATTATACTACCTTTTATTGTAAACTAAGTTTTATATTTAATTTATATTTTGATAGATTAAAAAATATAAGTATAAACTCACTGATCTATAAAAAGAATGGATAGGGCATGGGAGTACAATTTTTGAAGAAATTTCCGACATTTTGTTTCCACTGCACTGACCAATATATATATATTTACCGTGAGTTTGTTTAATTATTTAGATGTTTGTTTCTGCTCTAAATTCTATTGAGCCGTTTGACTAATCGGGTTAAAAGTTAAATGTATAAATCGGAAACGTCCTCCCAAAAAAAGTTTCATTTTTTCAACAATATTGCTTAATTCGTTAATTTATTTGTTAAAATAAATGTATACCTATTACTAATCACGGTATGTTAAGGTTATACAATGCGCGCAGTTTCCAAATGATGTTCACATTTTGTGTGTTTCGGGACCGGGTTTTCCCGTACTGCGAAATATTGCTGTCTACTTTTTTTATTATTAATTTTTTTTTATCTTTTGGTATTTGTTTTCTTTTGATCGTATTATTGTTAGTTTTATATTATTAATTAGAAGTGGGAAGTTAAACAGCAACAATTCATATGCATAATGTGTAAAATGGCAACAACATAGATTCTGTTCCGATCTATTTATAGATCAGTGGCACAGTAAGTTTTAGACACAATTTTGTTTATATCGGTATGTGCAGTGGACATTTTTAGTTTTTCCTTTCTTCTATAGATCAGTGCTTCACTTTGCTCAAACCAGTTTATTAACCCTTCCAGTACCGACCTACTTCTATCTATGCTGCCTTCAGTTACGCTATATACGCGCCCGGGACTGTAAGGGTTAAGAAGGCGCAATCCATTCTTTTTATAGATCAGTGGTATAAACTATACCTTATTAATTTCCACACTAAAATTTTGCGCATGCTTTTTTTTTCTAGATTTGGTCCGCAAAAACCATCAAAAGATGCATTGTGTTGTTTTCATTCTATTTATTTCGTAAAATATGGAACATATCCGAAAATTGTATTTACGTCCGTCTCTTCCGGTAGAGGCAGCCATAATTTACGTGAAATATACTCTTCGGTTCGCAAATGGGTCGAAGGAATTCGTTACTATTCCAAAGGCTATGATGCTGAAAATTTGATAGAATGTATTGTTAGTCGGAACAAGTCTGCTGCCCAAGCTTGATTGGACGACGGGAAGTGGTTGAAAAATCGATGCAAAGTTTTGCTAACAAACATTCAAGCAGATTACATGCAAGCAGACAGACTTAATACAATTTTCAATGCAATGTTAATAGAAATGCAAGTTAATAGAAAGGGAGTAAAAAAAACAGAACATTATTAAAAGCAAGTAAGATTTTTTTTTATTCGTTAATTAAGTACTTGAGCTAGAATAGTTGGGAGTATTAAAATGTTCCTCTTCATAATAGCGTCGCCCCGGGCTGACTGCCCTCTTATCACCTCCCTTGGTTTAGTAAAATCAATTTTAGTGGTTATATTCTGAATGAGCTGATGGTTCAATCTGATTTCTTCACGGTCAACCACATTTCTTATTTCGTTCATTGACAGCTTTCAGGCTTGATGTCTGGTGTTTCTTAGCTTGGCTAGAATCAATTAATCTTTGAAGGTTTTATGTTACTTTAGTTTGTTATGATCATAAACGTCAACAGCATATCGGTTTAGGAAACGGAATTCTATATAGATATCGGCAAATAATTTCACGGCATGGGGACGGTAAGACTGAAACTAATTTATGAATAGAAACGTGCAGTATCAGTGCAAAGAATATTGTAATGGTATTAGTGGAGATCAAGGACCGCCCATGTTCTTGCCTAGAGTCGTCTCCTCTAAGTTTGCAAGCAAAACATAGACTACACTTGCGATGCTGTAATTTCAGAAAAATGTTTGTAAAATGAAGACTCTATTTTCTGCTTAAAAAAAATCTCTAAAAAATAAATCCCTAATTGTGGCGCAGACTAAAAAGACAAAAAGATTGCTGACCGCTGGAAATATTTTCTGACTACAAAACTCGCCTCAACCAATTAAAAAAAAAGCAAAAAATTAATTATAAAAAAAAATAAACAATTTAAAAAGAGATCGTATTGACAAGTCTTAACGATTATGCATGCATAAAAGGTCGAATTGTAAAACATTTCCGGTTCCATTCGTTAATTTGATTCAAAACATGTCTGTGTGCTGCGTTACTAGCTGAACAAAAATATGTAGTGGATTAAATTTTATGTCATGTCCAAAAGATGTTACCAAATGAAAACGATGGATTGTGAATGTCAGACGTAAAGAATCACTAATTGCTTGATGCAAAAGACTTTTTGTTTTTATGAATCTACGAATTCTGCTTTTTTTAATAACCAAGGACGCAACTGTTGACTAATTTGTTTTATAAACAAAGCTAAATTTAACTTAACGTAACTAACACTTTGAGTATTAATTATCGCCTGCTCACTTTTAATGTTAAAAACAAATTCCTCATAACTAATCTTATATCCTTTGTATTTTTCTATAAGACCGTAATCGCCCGTCGTGGTTGAAATCAATTGTCAAACATCAGCAAAAGCATGTTTTTTTGTTTACGAAAATTGCGGGAAATGTCACTGAAGTTTATGATCTTGTTAGTTCTGCCTCTGAACACTGCATTGTGGTATCAGTGAGTGTTGGGTATAAAGAGGTGTTGTGTATCTTGTGAGAGTTGGGTTTCCACCACTAGATTATACATCATCGTACATTTTGTTGTAGCGAGTGTTGGTAAAGCTAGAGGGTGAAGATATCTCTGTTTTGATTTGCTTTTAAACAGGGGTGTTAAGTTTGCAAAGTTGATTAGAAATATAACTTTAACTACGAGCATTGAGAAAATTGTTAATATAATGAGCTTACAGTAAGCGACAGTAACATCAGATCTGATATACAAAACCGTCTTCGTTAGTACTGTTGAATATAATTATGATAGAGAAGACAATGTACCTGTTTACGGCGCCTGCCTTGGTACCTAGTTAGGATGAACTTCAATAATTGGAGCACAGACAGCTTCTCTATATACTATTGTCTTTGATATGAACATTAATTAGTTAAGTTTGAAATATTGAACTTTTGATTTTAGCTGAATTTTGTAACTTTTGACTTTAGCAGAATTTTGTCTTACTTATTTTTGAATTTGTATTAAGTGCTACTTATGACTGAATTTAGACATTCACCACTTTCTGTTTTATACTTAGACACTCAATATCATACATATGATGATGATTTACAATGTAGATTTTTAATTCAGTTGTTTGTTTTTCTTTTAGTTGCATGTGTGACTTTTGGATACCAAAAATAGTCAAAGCGAAGGGGGATGAAGTCAAGGAGTCGTTTAATTCTAGGCTTGGTCTCACGGCATCACAATAACATAACAGAAACATAGTTCGACTTAGGAATGTTTGGCAAGTACGATCTATAGGTATGGAGACAAGTTTAGTGTGTAGGTGTAGGCTAGTACGGACTGTAAACACCGAGACTGGAGCTAGTGATAGTTGATATGTGTGCGACCGTGAGGGACCGTGCATGGACAAAACGAGACAGAATCCAGCACGCTAATAAATCTAGTTAGACACTGACAGGAGCGGGACTTGGTAGGTTCGATGCAAAACTATTTAACGCAGAGACACTGAGGGTTTGGGTAAAGAACTAGGACTTGTGGTCTGATGTTTGGATCACACCCAAGCCAAGTCAACTGTCCACAGACAGATGAGTGTTTTCTGACATGGGTGAGTTGAGCTTTGCATCGATACCTTCCAATAGACAATATATAGATATATAGAAATAGTTTAGAACAACATTAAGGGTTTTTATTGAATATTATGTAGGTGACGGCCCGTACCCAGGCTCGTGCTGCGGCTCGTGACCCATAGTTCGATAGCGCTTGTGACCGTAGCTACATGGCCGAGAGCGGTGGCCAGTTGGTGGCAAAGTGGCTGACTACTGGAGGCAAAAGGCTGGTGGCTGGCGGTGGTTGACGTGACAGTAGCTTAGTAGTAGCGTGTAGACGGCCACGGTGTAGACTGGTTGCTGATGGCAGTTTGGTGTATCAGTACGTCAGTAGTGCGTCGGGTGGTGCGTCAGAGGAGAGGCAGTGTGATGCCGTTGAGGACCAAGCCAGTGGAGACGTGTGGCGTAGGCTATGATAATGTAACGGTTGTGTTTGATAACATTCTTTTATATATTACGTTTCATATGCTTGTAATAACCATTTAGTATAGATAGAATGTCTACCTATGTGTTTATTATAACCAATTTGATATTAGTTAGTGTTATAATATCTCTATCTTTAAAATCACTATTAATAAAATTAGAATAGTTTATAGTTCTCTTAATCAAACATCAAGTGTTTGTTGTTTCATTTACGTATGTGTAAATGTTTTATTTGTATTGTATTTCTATGCAATAATTAAGATCTGGAACCTGCCTAATTAAGCGAGCCATGACTATAGAAATAATTTAGTCATTTAATTGTAATAAATTTAATTGGATTTAAGAGGATCTTGACAGTAAATATTAAATAGACGTATGCCTCAAAACAAATTGTAATACACTAATAGGTAAAAAGGTCTAACTGCTACCAAACCTAATATTACGCTAATATTTCATATTTACCTATTTATAGAAAAAAATATTTCTTTCCCATATAATTTAAAAAAAAATATTGGGCTCGGGGATACAAAGATAAATATAAAAGATAACAGGCTAGACCTAATTATGATTTTGATAGAAAATTGACCTAGACTCTAGATTTCTAATTATTATATTTAGCCTAAAGTAAAACTTCTTTACTATTCAACATGAACGTAAAATGTTTTCCAGTTCATGAACTATTCAATGACTCTATCCGCGATTTCTGCACTTTTCCCTCCTTTATTCAAGACATTTACATTGTAAAGCAAATCAGTACTTCAAACTATTCACCTCTAAAATTGAGATAAAAAAAAAATCAGTACTTCAAAGTATTCACCTCTAAAATTGAGATAAAAAAAACAAATCAGTACTTCAAAGTATTCACCTCTAAAATTGAGATGAAAAAAACAAATCAGTATTCACCTCTAAAATTGAGACATAGAAAGACAAATCAGTACTTCAAAGTATTCACCTCTAAAATTGAGATGAAAAAAACAAATGAGTACTTCAAAGTATTCACATCTAAAATTGAGATAAAGAAAAACAAATCAGTACTTCAAAGTATTCACCTCTAAAATTGAGATGAAAAAAACAAATCAGTACTTCAAAGTAATCACCTCTAAAATTAGGACAAAAATAAAACAAATCAGTACTTCAAAGTATTCACCTATAAAATTGAGATGAAAAAAACAAATCAGTACTTCAAAGTATTTACCTTTAAAATTGAGACACGGAAAAACAAATCAGTACTTCAAAGTATTCACTTCTAAATTTGAGATGAAAAAAAAACAAATCAGTACTTCAAAGTATTCACCTCTTAAATTGAGACAAAGAAAAACCAATCAGTACTTCAAAGTATTCAACTCTAAAACTGAGATGAAAAAAATCAAATCAGTACTTCAAAGTATTCACCTATAAAATTGAGATGAAAAAAACAAATCAGTACTTCAAAGTATTCACCTCTAAAATTAAGATGAAAAAAACAAAACAGTACTTTAAAGTATTCACATCTAAAATTGAGATGAAAAAAAATCAGTACTTTAAAGTATTCACCTCTAAAATTGAGATGAAAAAAACAAAACAGTACTTCAAAGTATTTACCTCTTAAATTGAGACAAAGAAAAAAAAATCAGTACTTCAATGTATTCTTCTTTAAAATTGAGATGAAAAAAACAAATCTGTATTCAAAGTATTTACCTCTAAAATTGAGATGAAAAAAACAAAACAGTACTTCAAAGTATTTACCTCTTAAATTGAGTTGAAGTAAAACAAATCAGTATTTCAAAGTATTCACCTCTAAAATTGAGACAAAGAAAATCAAATCAAGACTTCAAAGTATTCACCTCTAAAATTGAGACATAGAAAAACAAATCAGTACTTCAAAGTATTCAACTCTAAAATTGAGATGAAAAAAACAAATCAGTACTTCAAAGTATTCACCTCTAAAATTGAGACAAAGAGAAACAAATCAGTACTTCAAAGTTTTCACCTCTTAAATTGAGACAAAGAAAAACAAATCAGTACTTCAAAGTAATCACCTATACAATTTAGACAAAAAAAAAACAAATCAGTACTTTAAAGTATTCACCTATAAAATTGAGATGAAAAAAACAAATCAGTACTTTAAAGTATTCACCTCTAAAATTGAGATGAAAAAAAACAAAACAGTACTTCAAAGTATTCACCTCTAAAATTGAGATGAAAAAAACAAATCAGTACTTCAAAGTATTCACCTCTAAAATTGAGATAAAAAAAACAAATCAGTACTTGAAAGTATTAACCTCTAAAATTGAGACAAAGAGAAACAAATCAGTACTTCAAAGAATTCACCTCTAAACTTGAGATGAAAAAAACAAATCAGTACTTTACAGTATTCACCTCTAAAATTGAGACAAAGAAAAACAAATCAGTACTTCAAAGTATTCACCTTTAAAATTGAGATGAAAAACTCAAATCAGTACTTCAAAGTATTCATCTCTAAAATTGAGATTTTAAAAAAATCAGTACTTTAAAGTATTCACCTATAAAATTGAGATTAAAATAAACAAATCAGTACTTCAACGTATTCACCTCTAAAATTGAGACAAAGAAAAACAAATCAGTACTTCAATGTTTTCTTCTTTAAAATTGAGATAAAAAAACAAATCAGTACTTCAAAGTATTCAGCTCTAAAAATTACATGAAAAAAACAAATCAGTACTTTAAAGTATTCACCTCTAAAATTAAGACAAAGAAAAACAAATCAGTACTTCAAAGTATTCACCTCTAAAATTGAGATGAAAAAAAACAGTACTTCAAAGTAATCACCTCTAAAATTGATATAAAAAAATCAAATCAGAACTTCAAAGTATTCACCTCTTAAATTGAGTTGAAGTAAAACAAATCAGTACTTCAAAGTATTCACCTCTAAAATTGAGACAAAGAAAAAACAAATCAGTACTTCAAAGTATTCACCTCTAAAATTAAGACATAGAAAAACAAATCAGTACTTCAAAGTATTCACCTCTAAAATTGAGATGAAAAAAAAACAAATCAGTACTTCAAAGTATTCACCTCTAAAAATAAGACAAAGAGAAACAAATCAGTACTTTTAAGTATGCACATCTAAAAATGAGATGAAAAAAACCAATCAGTACTTCAAAGTAATCACCTCTAAAATTGAGACAAAAAAAAATCAGTACTTCAAAGTATTCACCTCTAAAATTGAGATGAAAAAACTAAACAATATTTAAAAGTATTCACTTCTAAAATTGAAATGAGAAAAACAAATCAGTACTTTACAGTATTCACCTTTAAAATTGAGACAGAAAAATAAATCAATAGGCCCTACTTCAAAGTATTCACTTCTAAAACTGAGATGAAAAAAAAATTCAGTACTTCAAATTATTCACCTCTAAAAATGAGACAAAGAGAAACAAATCAGTACTTCAAAGTGTTCAACTTTAAAAATGAGATGAAAAAAACAAATCAGTACTTTAAAGTATTCACCTCTTAAATTGAGACAAAGAAAAACAAATCAGTACTTCAAAGTATTCAACTCTAAAACTGAGATGAAAAAAATCAAATCAGTACTTCAAAGTATTCACCTATAAAATTGAGATGAAAAAAACAAATCAGTACTTCAAAGTATTCACCTCTAAAATAAAGATGAAAAAAACAAAACAGTACTTTGAAGTATTCACCTCTAAAATTGAGATGAAAAAAACAAATCAGTACCTCAAAGTATTCACCTCTAAAATTGATTTGAAAAAAAAAACAAATCAGTACTTCAAAGTATTCACCTCTAAAATTGAGACATAGAAAAACAAAGCAGTACTTCAAAGTAATCACTTCTAAAATGGAGATGAAAAAAACAAAACAGTACTTCAAAGTATTCAACTCTAAAATTGAGATGAAGAAAAACAAATCAGTACTTCAAAGTATTCACCTCTAAAATTGATTTGAAAAAAAAATCAGTACTTTAAAGTATTCACCTCTAAAATTAAGACAAAGAAAAACAAATCAGTACTTCAAAATATTCACCTCTATAAAATTGAGATGAAAAAAACTAATCAGTACTTAAAAGTATTCACCTCTAAAATTGAGATGAAAAAAATGAGTACTTGAAAGTATTCACCTCTAAAATTGAGATGAAAATAAACAAATCAGTACTTCAACGTATTCACCTCTAAAATTGAGACAAAGAAAAAAAATCAGTACTTTAAAGTATTCACCTTTAAAATTGAGATAAAAAAAACAAATCTGTATTCAAAGTATTTACCTCTAAAATTGAGATGAAAAAAACTTATCAGTACTTTAAAGTATTCACCTCTAAAATTGAGATGAAAAAAACAAATAAGTACTTCAAAGTATTTACCTCTTAAATTGAGTTGAAGTAAAACAAATCAGTACTTCAAAGTATTCACCTCTAAAATTGAGACATAGAAAATCAAATCAATACTTCAAAGTATTCACCTCTAAAATTGAGACATAGAAAAACAAATCAGTACTTCAAAGTATTCACCTCTAAAATTGAGATGAAAAAAAAAAATCAGTACTTCAAAGTATTCACCTCTAAAATTGAGACAAAGAGAAACAAATCAGTACTTCAAAGTATTCACCTATAAAATTGAGATGAAAAAAAAAATCAGTACTTCAAAGTATTTACATCTAAAATTGAGATGAAAAAAACAAAACACTACTTCAAAGTATTCACCTCTAAAATTGAGATGAAAAAAACAAATCAGTACTTCAAAGTATTCACCTCTAAAATTGAGATAAAAAAAACAAATCAGTACTTCAAAGTATTCACCTCTAAAATTGATACAAAGAGAAACAAATCAGTACTTCAAAGAATTCACCTCTAAAATTGAGATGAAAAAAACAAATCAGTACTTCAAAGTATTCACCTCTAAAATTGAGATAAAAAAAACAAATCAGTACTTCAAAGTATTCACCTCTAAAATTGATACAAAGAGAAACAAATCAGTACTTCAAAGAATTCACCTCTAAAATTGGGATGAAAAAAATAAATCAGTACTTTACAGTATTCATCTCTAAAATTGAGACAAAGAAAAACAAATCAGTTCTTCAAAGTATTCACCTTTAAAATTGAGATGAAAAAAACAAATCTGTATTCAAAGTATTTACCTCTAAAATTGAGATGAAAAAAAACAAATCAGTACTTCAAAGTATTCACCTCTAAAATTGAGATGAAAAAAACAAAACAGTACTTCAAAGTATTTACCTCTTAAATTGAGTTGAAGTAAAACAAATCAGTATTTCAAAGTATTCACCTCTAAAATTGAGACAAAGAAAATCAAATCAAGACTTTAAAGTATTCACCTCTAAAATTGAGACATAGAAAAACAAATCAGTACTTCAAAGTATTCACCTCTAAAATTGAGACAAAGAGAAACAAATCAGTACTTCAAAGTTTTCACCTCTTAAATTGAGACAAAGAAAAACAAATCAGTACTTCAAAGTAATCACCTATAAAATTTAGACAAAAAAAAAACAAATCAGTACTTCAAACTATTCACCTATAAAATTGAGATGAAAAAAACAAATCAGTACTTCAAAGTATTCACCTCTAAAATTGAGATGAAAAAAACAAAACAGTACTTCAAAGTATTCACCTCTAAAATTGAGATGAAAAAAACAAATCAGTACTTCAAAGTATTCACCTCTAAAATTGAGATAAAAAAACAAATCAGTACTTCAAAGTATTCACCTCTAAAATTGAGACAAGGAGAAACAAATTAGTACTTCAAAGAATTCACCTCTAAACTTGAAATGAAAAAAACAAAAATCAGTACTTTACAGTATTCACCTCTAAAATTGAGACAAAGAAAAACAAATCAGTACTTCAAAGTATTCACCTTTAAAATTGAGATGAAAAACTCAAATCAGTACTTCAAAGTATTCATCTCTAAAATTGAGATTTTAAAAAAATCAGTACTTTAAAGTATTTACCTCTAAAATTGAGATTAAAATAAACAAATCAGTACTTCAACGTATTCACCTCTAAAATTGAGACAAAGAAAAACAAATCAGTACTTCAATGTTTTCTTCTTTAAAATTGAGATAAAAAACAAATCAGTACTTCAAAGTATTCACCTCTAAAATTGAGATGAAAAAAACAAATCAGTACTTTAAAGTATTCACCTCTAAAATTGAGATGAAAAAAAAAACAAATCAGTACTTCAAAGTATTCACCTCTCAAATTGAGTTGAAGTAAAACAAATCAGTACTTCAAAGTATTCAACTCTAAAATTGAGACAAAGAAAAACAAATCAGTACTTCAAAGTATTCACCTTTGAAATTGAGATGAAGTATTTACACCACCTTTACCATGTTTTGACTTCGTAACATATAATATGTGTGAAACTGAGATATATTTGATATAATAATATTTAGTGCTCAAGCAATTAAATTGTATGAAAAAATGCGGACTTTTAGACAAGTAGAAATATAGATAAGTGCATTGTATGACACTGATCTATATATAGGCCTACATGTCTAAATAATAAAAATTCATTAAAATTATTTACTCAGTTAACATACATAAGTGGTATTCAAAGCATCATCCAGAAAAATCATCAACCTTATCATCTTTTGACTTCGCCAATAAATTTACGATTCCAGTACTCATTAAAATTAACACAATTTACTCGTATACGAGAGTATATTGTTACATTGCAGCTCTCTGACTTCAATGCTTATGGCTTTTAATCTAGGTATGATTCATATTTAGGTCCAGCGGGAACCCATGCTTCTCTGGCGATGGTAATAGTAAACAGCGATTTTTTAAGTTGGTCAATCTAGCATCATTCAAATTATCTCTCAGCAACAGTTTTCAAATCAAGACAAAATCCTTGGCTTGTAAATTAATATTGAACTTTTATTAAACAATTAGGACTGTAGTGGTAGATGTAAAATCACAATAGCATAGAGAGATATGAACAGTGCGTAGTAATGCGATCTGTCCTATTAGAAGGTTAAATAGCGTCTCTCCCGTCTTGCCGGTAGTCTGAGGCTATTTATATCCAATCTCCGGCCAAAAAATCAGGCGGCGCAAAGTTGTCAGAGGCGCTATACGAGTAATGAAGAAAAAACTAAAAAAAGTACGAGTATACGTCACAGTCTTTCCCTGCCCTCGTCCAATCAAAAACATGCCTCTAGCAGACAGCTAATTCGTTTCGCGGGCTTCCAATGCAAGCGACGATATATGTCTATGAATAAACTGGTTTTGGCTGGATCATAAACGAATCATTGTTTTAAATGACCTAAACCTTGTCTTGTGTGTTAAGACAAAAGATTAATACAAACAAAACAGTCGTGTCCAAAGGATCACAATGTTGTGGGGAAAAGATTTAGCAAATGGGTGGTTCTAACAATAATGTTATCCATAATAACGTAACAACATATACATATATATATACTAGCCGGAATGTGCCCGGTCCTCCGAACCGGCTAAAAGTTATGTTTACATACACTCTAACTACTCAGGCAGTTATAATGAGATTGCCCGCATGACCTACGAAACGAATTTAAACGTGAGGTAATTTCTTATTTGCCCGCTACAACATGAATTACCCGTTAAAATCATTACTCATCACCCATTATAACAATTACAAAATTGCCCGCTATAAATTACGACGCAAATTAAAACATAAATATTTTGTTCTATTCATTGATAAAGAACATTCGACAGTACTTTTATTTTTTTTAATGATTGTTTGATATATTTTTTTACGACAAACATTAAGTCGCAGACCTATGTTGTGTTGTTTTTGTTTATTTGCTATTTATTTATTTATTGTTGCTTTGGAAGCAAACTTAGAATTAAATTTTCTATTCAACATGTAAAACAATAACAAATGAAACCCATATGAAATAATGTTTATAAAACGTATACGACACGAATTCAAACTTTAAAAAGTTAGTTCCGGCAATTTGAACATTGCCCGGCAAATTAAACATTGCCCGGTAATATAAACATTGCCCGGTAATTTAAACATTGCCCGGTAATTTAAACATTGCCCGGTAATTTAAACATTGCCCGGTATTATAAACATTGCCCGGTAATTTAAACATTGCCCAGTAATTTAAACAATGGCCGTTACCAAGGCGATAAGCCTAAAGGTGCCCAGTTCTCGGAACTGGATAAAATAACCCATGGAGTTATAAGCAATAGTCTTAAGCGGGGATAAAGTATTTTCCGGTAACTTAAACCATTTAAATATTGCATTCTACAAATTACGACGCAAATTAAAACAAAATTTTGTTCCCTTCTTAAACGCATAAATACGCAAAATTTGAAGACGCCATATAGACCTTTTCATTTTATTAATTATTCCAAAAAAGAGGTCAATGTCTACGCATGCGCAGTCGCTAGGGGGCAGAAGTTGTCAATAAAACCTTCTTCGCCTTTGTTATTTTACTGGGGGCCTAGTGGTTTTTAGGCGTAATTATATTAGCTTTTCATTTTACAAAAAAACTAATTCATAAAAACTTTATACCCAGAAGCTAGGGAGCGAACTGTACTTTTCTTTTACCTTTTGAACCAGTTTTTAACCCAAAAAACATTTATTATACATTCTAGGCCTAATGCGTCTATGGTTACCATGTCACCATGTTAATACAGATTGGCGTCGAGCGATCAGTAAATCGTCTTTAAGCATAGGCTACAAATAAAATTTAACATAGTTATATATTTATAAAGCTTTGTTTGTGTTGAAGTATCAACGCGTAGGCTATATTGTATTAAGTTATTATTTGTAGCAATAGAAATCGTAACTTTTAATTATTTTTATTTTTTTTATCGTTCGATTTCGATGTCACAAAAGAACCTTGAAAAGCCAAAGTAAGCTCATCACAGTTTGATTCTGAAAAGGCCTAGGTCTATGTCCCATAGGCCTATGCTATTGTTTGACTTGTTCTGGGGTTTTATCGTTAAAATATTGTATGTAGAAGTAGTTAAGCGGGATTATAACATATTAGTAGGCCTAGACCTAGCTATAGGCCTATAGGACTATAGGCTATAGTATAGGGGCTATAGGCTATATAGGCTATTTTAGGCCTTAATAGGCTAAGCTAAAGTAGCCTAGGCCTATTACTATTAACCTATTAGTACATTAGCCTATTATAGTAGCCTAAAGGTTATAAGCTCAAACAGTTTAAGCTATTAAACAATTGAAAATATTTACCATTTACTATAGAAAAGTGTTGATTAACCGATTGCGATTGCATGAAATAATTAAGCGAATATGAAGGTAGGCTATGCTATATATTTGATATTTGCAAACTGGTGCGTGTTTTTTTCATGAATTTTTAGTTATAGGACTGTTATTGAATACTATTTCATGCATAGGACTAATGAAATGACAATATGAATAGGCCTATATATCTATAGTGACACTATAGTCTATAGGCCTATCATATTCAATATGGACATGGAAAACATAGGCCTACGCCGACATACGGTCATAGGCCCGACTATACGACATAGGCCTATATATATATATATTAGCCTCTTCCTAGGAACAATATTTATATATTTTTTTTAAAGTTTAACAGAATATTTGCTATGGCTATGGTTTTTATATTCGTGAAGATGCATTTTACATTGAAGAAACTCAACAAAAAGTAATGACACAGTGATCACGATAGAATCGACCATAATATTAAGGTCCAAAGCATAGAGTCCAGATCTAAAAAAAATTTTCTTTAAAAAATAAAGAAGCTCTAAACGTTGTTTTTTATCAATTCTCTTCCTAGGTTCTTAGTTTAAGATCTCCATGTGTTTTTATGGTTTAAAGTTCAAAAACAACTATAATAGGCCCTAACATTAAAAACCCCCAACACCTTTAGTAAAATACTATATGGAAAGAAGGAACAAAAATCTTTGTGCCCCCAAAAGAAATATATGTCAGTGAGTCTCAAGGCCACGCCCCTTTTCCGGGGTCAAACTAAAAAGGTCTATAATTATAAGCTTAAATATAGAGTGTAACCAGGACCACTGCGTTTAAATAAGCTTAGTAATGCGTCAATATTACTTCCCGAAACAGAAAAAAAATGCTAAATCTATTTGCTTTCTCCTATGTTTGTAAAGTTTTAAATTATTAATTAGCTTTAAGTCATGTATTCACAGTGTAAAGTATTAAAGTAGTGATAGATTAAGAAAATCAACTACAGTATTGGTAGTGTAAAGAATTTATGTTGTTTACGGCACGTAGGCAATTTAAATATGAAGAAAATTTGTTCCCATCATTGAGATAAAATCCATGCACATAGTTTGATGACGTCAATCTAAACATGAATGAAAAATGTCCCTTCATCTCTAAAAAATCCATGCGCAAACTTTGATGACGTCATAAAAATAATCTCAGCGCATCCTTTTTTTTCTAACTTTGTGACGAAAAACTATAAAAAGTTGTACTGGCAAAGACAATGTGAATCAAAAGTTGTGTTTTATTCGCGTTTTTTGACCAAACTGACCACTGCGGTCATTTAAATTTTTTTTAAACATTGACAGTGTTCACCGCCGTAACGCAAAGAACATTTGTAGCAAATTTCACGTTTTTATGTCCAGTATTTAATAAGATTATGCGGTACGTACATACCCAGCCTCATACATATTCCTTTTGAGATTTATATATATACAAGCCGGTATGTGCCCTATTCTTCGAACGGGCTTTTTTGTTAGAATATGCTTGACACATTATAATTTTTAAGTTTTGTCTTTGCAACATACATAAAGTAGTATGTTGTTTTTTTAAAGTTAGTTCCGGTAATTTAAACATTGCCCGGCAATTTAAACATAGCCCGGCAATTTAAACATTGCCTGGTAATATAAACATTGCCCGGCAATTTAAACATCGCCCGGTAATATAAACATTGCCCGGCAATTTAAACATCGCCCGGTAATATAAACATTGCCCGGTAATTTAAACATTGCCCGGTAATATAAACATTGCCCGGTAATTTAAACAATGGCCGTTACCAAGGGTACAAGCCTAAAGGTGCCTATACACTTTGTTCGGTAATATAAACATTGCCCGATAATTTAAACATTGCCCGGTAATTTAAACATTTCCCGGTAATTTAAACATTGCCCGGTATTATAAACATTGCCCGGTAATTTAAACATTGCCCGGTAATTTAAACAATGGCCATTACCAAGGCGATAAGCCTAAAGGTGCCCAGTTCTCGGAACTGGATAAAATAACCCATGGAGCTATAAGCAATAGTCTTAAGCGGGGACAAAGTATTTTCCGGTAACTTAAACAATTTAAATATTACATTCTACAAATTACGACGCAAATTAAAACAAAATTTTGTTCCCTTCTTAAACGCATAAATACGCAAAATTTTATGACGCCATATAATTATAAGCTTAAATATAGAGTGTAACCAGGACCACTGCGTTTAAATAAGCTTAGTAATGCGTCGGTATTTTTTCCCGAAACAGAAAAAAAATGCTAAATCTATTTGCTTTTTCCTATGTTTGTAAAGTTTTAAATTATTAATTAGCTTTAAGTCATGTATTCACAGTATAAAGTATTAAAGTAGTTATAGATTAAGAAAATCAACTACAGTATTGGTAGTGTAAATAATTTATGTTGTTTACGGCACGTAGGCAATTTAAACATGAAGAAAATTTGTTCCCATCATTGAGATAAAATCCATGCACATAGTTTGATGACGTCAATTTAAACATGAATGAAAAATGTCCCTTCATCGCTAAAAAATCCATGCGCAAACTTTGATGACGTCATAAAAATAATCTCAGCGCATCCTTTTTTTTCTAACTTTGTGACGAAAAACTATAAAAAGTTGTACTGGCAAAGACAATGTGAATCAAAAGTTGTGTTTTATTCGCGTTGTTTGACCAAACTGACCACTGCGGTCATTTAATTTTTTTTTAAACCTTGACAGTGTTCACCGCCGTAACGCAAAGAATAATTGTAGCAAATTTCACGTTTTTATGTCCAGTATTTAAAAAGATTATGCTGTATGTACATACCCACATACATATTCCTTTTGAGATTTATATATATACAAGCCGGTATGTGCTCGGTCCTCCGAACCGGCTAAAAGTTATGATTACATACACTCTAACTACTCAAGCAGTTATAATAAGATTGCCCGCATGACCTACGACACGAATTTAAACGTGAGGTAATTTTTTATTTGCTCGCTACAACATAAATTACCCGTTAAAATCATTACCCATTACCCATTATAACAATAAAAAAATTACCCGCTATAAATTACGACGCAAATTAAAACGTGAATATATTTTGTTCTATTCATTGATAAAGAACATTCGACAGTACTTTTATTTAAAAAAAAATGATTGTTTGATATATTTTTTTACGACAAACATTAAGTCGCAGACCTATGTTGTGTTGTTTTTGTTTATTTGCTATTTATTTATTTATTGTTGCTTTGGAAGCAAACTTAGAATTAAATTTTCTATTCAACATGTAAAACAATAACAAATGAAACCCATATGAAATAATGTTTATAAAACGTATACGACACGAATTCAAACTTTAAAAAGTTAGTTCCGGCAATTTGAACATTGCCCGGCAAATTAAACATAGCCTGGTAATGTAAACATTGCCCGGTAATATTAACATTGCCCGGTAATATTAACATTGCCCGGTAATATAAACATTGCCCGTTAACATTAACATTGCCCGGTAATATAACATTGCCCGGTAATATAAACCTTGCCAGGTAATATTAACATTGCCTGGTATTATAAACATTGCCCGGTAATTTAAACATTGCCCGGTAATATTAACATTGCCCAGTATTATAAACATTGCCCGGTAATTTAAACATTGCCCAGTAATTTAAACATTGCCCGGTAATTTAAACAATGGCCGTTACCAAGGGGATAAGCCTAAAGGTGCCCAGTTCTCGGAACTGGATAAAATAACCCATGGAGTTATAAACAATAGTCTTAAGCGGGGATAAAGTATTTTCCTGTAACTTAAACAATTTAAATATTGCATTATACAAATTACGACGCAAATTAAAACAAAATTTTGTTCCCTTCTCAAACGCATAAATATGCAAAATTTGATGACGCCATATAATTATAAGCTTAAATATAGAGTGTAACCAGGACCACTGCGTTTAAATAAGCTTAGCAATGCGTCGGTATTAGTTCCCGAAACAGAAAAAAAATGCTAAATCTATTTGCTTTGTCCTATGTTTGTAAAGTTTTAAATGATTAATTAGCTTTAAGTCATGTATACACAGTGTAAAGTATTAAAGTAGTGATAGATTAAGAAAATCAACTACAGTATTGGTAGTGTAAAGAATGTATGTTGTTTACGGCACGTAGGCAATTTAAACATGAAGAAAATTTGTTCCCGTCATTGAGATAAAATCCATGCACATAGTTTGATGACGTCAATTTAAACATGAATGAAAAATGTCCCTTCATTGCTAAAAAATCCATGCGCAAACTTTGATGACGTCATCCTGAAAATAATCTCAACTCCTTCTTTTTTTTTATTTTTGATATGATATGATATATATATATATATATATATATATATATATATATAGCTCAGTGATGTGTGACGAAGTGAGAAGGGGAAAGGTTGGGGTGTAAGTAAAGTTTATTTCATTTCAACAATTAAGTTTTTGAAGGTAGGTCTATATATTGTTTAGAATCAATGTTTTTACCCCCAGTTTAGTCTATGATAGGCTTGGAATAATTGCTATAGTAAGAAAACAATTATGAATGTGTATTACTTAACATAAGCTTAACGTTATAACATAGTTGTGGTTTAAAAAATTGGGACAGTTGTTACTGTTTTATTTATATTTACACACAAAAGAGAGAATATAGTCACATATAAAAGAAACTCGGTCCTATTCCAGTGGTATGACGTGTTTTCTTTTCAATCAATCTCGACTCCGATATCATCTTGGAGGGCTGTGTCTAAATTACATGGCGCCCAATGAAAATCTCTATAAGATATACTATTGGCTCGCTCACATATAAACTTTGATTTTATTAAGCATATATTAAACAAAATTAGGGGATTGATAATATTCGTGTTAGTTATTCAGAAAAACATTAAGTTGTATTTTCGTGACGCTCAGGTCACTTACTTGTGACTTCAGGTCTTTCAGTGGCAGTTACCAGATAGCAGGCCATTTCCTGCCAGACAGAAAGGACACACTTATAGTATAGTGCATATTTCAAGCTATATATTGTGTGAACTTTATTTAAAAAGCAAATAGTAAAAAAAAAATAATAGAAACGATTAAAAATTTTTGCGAGCAACTAAAAAGTATTATGAGTTTGTGTCATACTGGGGCTAATTACAGCAACAATCAGTTTAAAGTCTATTTATAAAATATTACAGCCAGTGTTGCCTATTTGGATAAAAAATATAATATGTCATTTCTGATCTATAACACCATATAATATGTTTTGAAAAGTGTCAATATGTTGTCATGAGAAAAATATGTTTTGTACAAATTTCATTTTAAGAAATGACAGAAGCCATTTTACAAACTTGGATGATCTAAATACAGATTGTAAAAAAAAATAATTCTTCACGCTATTTTCTCCTGTAGATGTCTTTCTATTGGACACATATTTTTAAAACAAACTCTATTTGGTATGCACGGGAAAGCTGAACATTGCACCAATCAAGTCTATTAGATTTGACATCACCTGCATCGCTTGGCTCCCTGGTCCCATCTTCTACCTCCTTGATATGCAAACACTTGACAGAGACGGCTGTGGAGAGACCGAGAATTCTTGCAACCAGACATCAGATTTAGGACAAAGAGATTGTCTAGTAGGCCTATAATTATTTTTTTCATTGCAAGAAAACCAACAAAAACCAAAGTGTAATTCTGTGGAAATTTACGTGTTTATTACGTCTCCATATTGAGCAGGGCTGCGGAGTCGGTAGATAAATGTACCGACTCCGACTCCGACTCCACATTTCTTTTTACTTCCGACTCCGACTCCCCGACTCCGACTCCTCTGTATTGATATGCGAATGTATTTTGTACATTCCATGTCATTACCACAGGACTACTGGCTGAAAAGCCAACAGTCTACTGTATTTAATTTTAAATATTCATGGGCCCCCTAAACTCGTCCCGGCTTCGGTACGGCATACCGTCTGTACCCCCCCCCACACCTAGTGGGGCCTGATCAGTCAGCGACTCCAAGAGACAAACGGTTAATCCCTTACCAGTGAGATGCTAGGTTAAACATGGGCCCTGCGTTCCCTGTAACAGCAGGACTAGGGATGCTAAAACCGGTTATCGGTTCTATAAAACCGGTTTATAATCGGATTTTGAATTCCCCCCACCCCCGCGCAATGTCACAATTCACATGCCGGAAAAGTTTTGTAAGTAGGCCTTTTATTTGAAAAATACTTCAAACTTAATTAGTGTTTGCAGGGCATTCAAGGGGTTGATTTGTGTAAATACAATATGATTTTGTAATCTTTACCATAAAATTCTTAATTGATTAAAACCGATAATAGCTTTCAATTTTTCAATAGTGATAATCAAATTACCGATTATCGTTGAGCATAATATTAAGAAACATATGAAGAGGCATATATTTATGATAACTTGTAAAATAATGTGTTAAAAGAGAATCAAAAGAATATGTATTTAATAGTACCGTTAATAATAAAGCACAGACGCGGTGTTTTGAAAATCAAAACCGGTTTTCGGTTTCAAAACCGGAACCCGGTATTCCGGTTTTCGTTTAACATCCCTAAGCAGAACACTAGGAAAAGTATAAGTATTAAAACCAGGGTCGTATTTAGGATTGTGGGGGCCCTATTCCTAAATTTATGTGGGGGCCCTGTTTCTAAATTTATTTGAGGGCCCAGTTCCCAAATTTATGTGGGGCCCCTCGTGGTCTCGCCCTGCCTTCCACATAGGGCCTACCTCAGAAAAAGGCCGTTAATTTATATTACATTCTGTAAAATCATACATTTTATGTTTTACGTATCTTGGTTGAACTAGAGCGCTTTAAATTGTTTGGGAATAAATGAATTTTATTTTACATTTTCAACGAAATATGGGGATGTCACTCAAACATTTCTTTTTGGGATGTGTGGGGGCCCCTTTTGTGTGGGGGCCCCTGTTCCAATGGAACATGTGGAACATGCCTAAATACGCCACTGATTGCCGCTCCTAATTGTGCGTTGTGTGCGTAGCGCATTTATACTCGTAAAGGCGGCATTTTTTTTTTTTATGAGGCGTGAACTTTTGAACCTAGTATGCCGTGGCCACGGAAACTGGTGAACGCTGCTTCACTAGCCCTATGGATCACTTTGGTCCGACGGGATACCTTACTACCTGCTATAGTATGACAATAGAGATAGGATCTTGAGTAGGGATGGGGACATAGAGGAAGAAACAGATACTTTACTTTCTCACATCACTAATTTCTGTAGGCCTATTGATCGGTTGTTTAAAATAAATGATGCCCTGTCTTTTTCCAATCCAAATTTAGTAGGAGTCGGAGTCGGCAAATAATGCACCGACTCCGACTCCAACTCCAGGTACCCAAATTTCCTCCGACTCCTCGACTCCGACTCAACAGCCCTGATATTGAGGCTATTAGTTGTTTATTGAGGTTTCAAGAACGTTGTCAGTTCTTAGAGTTGTCAACGTCTGGTGACGTCATTAATTCATTTGCTGGTTGTCTTGTTGCTCTGAAATGAAATTCGGAACTTGGAGAAGAATGGGTATAGAATTCGGCAGATTGGTTCAGACATTTTAGGCAGTTGAATTTACGATTTGGTTTTTTATCCCCCAAACAATCTATTTCGAATGGGCATTTTCTTTTTCGTTTAGAATGAGACATTAACATCCCCCCTCCCTCACCCTCTCCCCTTCCCTCCAAAAAAAAAGTTATAAGCTTATGTATTTCATGAATTTTCTATATTTTTATCTATCTGATTGATCTTTGTAATAAACTGTAATAAGCTTTGTAATAAACTGTAGTGCTCAGTTAAACTTAAAGTAAAATCCAAATTTCTCCATAATCCTCTTTAATACTATTGGTTACTTCTGTATTTAATAGGCCCCTTCCTCTCTCTCTCTCTCTCTCTGTCTCTCTGTCTCTCTGTCTCTGTCTCTCTCTCTCTCTCTATCTCTCACCATCCGTCGCTATCTGACCAAGGAAGCTGTTGTTAATTAAGCTCGTTATCACTCTCCTTTTTTCCCGCTTGGATTACTGCCATTCGCTCTTGGCTGGCCTCTCGACCTCCTCCCTTCATGGCCTCTAACGTGTTCAGAGCTGTGCTGCCCGACTGGTCCTTCTGAAGAAGAATTCGATGCACACCACTCCTCTGCTCCGATTTCTGCACTGGCTTCCCATTAACCACCGGATCTCCTACAAGCTGGCGTCTCTATGTTACAACTGCCTGAATGACTCTGCCCCCAACTACCTTCGCTCCTGTCTCGAGCTATATACTCAATCCCGTCCACTCCGCTCAGCTTCTGATGTGCTTACCCTGAGGATCCCTCATGTGAGGCTAGTGTCCGCTGGCGAACGTGTTTTCTACTACGCGGAACCGTCCGCTTGGAATCACCTCCCACTACAGCTTTGCCAGAGCCCGAGCTTCGACACCTTCAGAAGCCGACTGAAGACTCACCTATTTAGTTAGCAATATTTTCGTATACATATTTTCGTTTTCGTCTGTTGTTGTCGTTTCAGCGCATAGAACTGTTATCTATGGAATATGCGCTATATATTCATCATTATTATTTTTATTATTTTATACAAGCTAAATTGCCCTGCGTTGCGCGAGTAAAAAAAAAGCAATTAAAAGAAAGTTATAAATCTAATAATTTTTTTTTTTTTCAATGAAGACTTTTAATAAAGTAATTTAAAATAAATATTGTAATCGGGTAACAAAATAGGCAAGTATTTTTATATAACAAAAATCTAAATTGCCCTTAGATTTACAATGTCTTTTGTTTTTAAAAGTAATATTCAATGAAAAAAAAATTGTCGAAAAAAAGGTAGCCTTAAGACTAACTGGAAAATCGAACCCCGGTCACCCGCATTGCAGTCCGATACTTTAACACTTAGCTATCGGAAGACACATGTCTAATGTTAAAAATTATTAGACACTACATAGGCCTAGGCCTAGATAGGTCAGTGTCACAAAACTCGCATGTTTTCAAATTGACCAATGGGGATCGGTTTACCTACAAACACGGACTTTATATCTCTCTCTATATATATATTATATATATATATATATAATACAATGATATTTTGGCTTTCAACTAACAACAACCAAAAATCTTACTGCTTATACTTACTTACTTATTATACAGGTGTATACTGTGGTAAAAACAAATAAACACCAAGAAATATATACTCTAACACTATATAATAGATAAAACAAATGAACACAAAGAAAGATACAGGTGTATACTGTGGTAAAAACAAATAAACACCAAGAAATATATACTCTAACACTAGATAAAACAAATGAACACAAAGAAAGATACAGGTGTATACTGTGGTAAAAACAAATAAACACCAAGAAATATATACTCTAACACTAGATAAAACAAATGAACACAAAGAAAGATACAGGTGTATACTGTGGTTAAAAACAAATGAACACCAAGAAATATATACTCTAACACTAGATAAAACAAATGAATACAAAGAAAGATACAGGTGTATACTGTGGTAAAAACAAATGAACACCAAGAAATATATACTCTAACACTAGATAAAACAAATGAACACAAAGAAAGATACAGGTGTTTACTGTGGTAAAAACAAATGAACACCAAGAAATATATACTCTAACACTAGATAAAACAAATGAACCCAAAGAAAGATACAGGTGTATACTGTGGTAAAAACAAATGAACACAAAGAAATATATAGGCCTACTCTAACACTAGTTAAAACAAATGAACCCAAAGAAAGATACAGGTGTATACTGTGGTAAAAACAAATGAACACAAAGAAATATATATGCCTACTCTAACACTAGTTAAAACAAATGAACCCAAAGAACAGATTTATTCTTCTATCAAAATGGATTCAAAAAAAGAAATACTGAATTACAATTACAAAAAAAGAAAGACACATTTTGTAAACAAAGAAAAAAATTTTGATGTTGTAACCATGAAAGTACTCTCCGTTTCAGTTAAAGATCATGTAAACACAGAAGTACTTAAACTTCAAGTTGCACTATAAGATAGTGTATTAGAGATTCAGTTATTGCACAAATGACCAACTTGCTGCTCTCCGAAAACATCAAACAACCCAATGGTCCAATTAGTGACCAGCAGACAGGTCAGCAGCTGCACGTGTCGGGTGTCTTCATTGTCCTGCTAGAGCTGGCCCTGACCTTGGAAAACCTGCTTCCGGTATGTGTAGTTGCCTTTTGGCTGCCGTCTAGATGTGTTGGCGATAGGCTTGTGGCTGCATTCAGTATCGTCTGCATTTTGTCAGGTAAGACCTTCCCAATAATCTAAACTTTGAATTATTTTTACCTCTATTTTTTACTAATTTATTTAAAGAAAGTGTCTGATAACATTTCATGTAAAGTTGTGACAGACTACAAAGCAAGGCTAAAAAGTTGTGATAGACTACTAAGCAAGGCGGTAAAGTTGTGATAGACTAATAAGCAAGGCTGTAAAGTTGTGATAGACTAATAAGCAAGACTGTAATGTTGTGATAGACTAATAAGCAAGGCTGTAAAGTTGTGATAGACTAATAAGCTGCTAATAAGCAAGGCTGTAAAGTTGTGATAGACTAATAAGCAAGGCTGTAAAGTTGTGATAGACTAATAAGCAAGACTGTAAATATGTGATAGACTAATAAGCAAGGCTGTAAAGTTGTGATTGACTAATAAGCAAGGCTGTAAAGTTGTGATAGACTAATGAGCAAGACTGTAAAGTTGTGATTGACCAATACGCAAGGCTGTTAAGTTGTGATAGACTAATAAGCAAGGCTGTAAAATTGTGATAGACTAATAAGCAAGGCTGTAAAGTTGTAATAGACAATAAGCAAGGCTGTAAAGTTGTGATAGACTAATAAGCAAGGCTGTAAAAATGTGATAGACTAATAAGCAAGACTGTAAATATGTGATAGACTAATAAGCAAGGCTGTAAAATTGTGATTGACTAATAAACAAGGCTGTAAACTTGTGATAGACTAATAAGCAGGACTGTAAAGTTGTGATTGACTAATAAGCAAGGCTGTTAAGTTGTGATTGACTAATAAGCAAGGCTGTAAAGTTGTGATAGACTAATAAGCAAGGCTGTAAAATTGTGATAGACTAATAAGCAAGGCTGTAAAGTTGTGAAAGACTAATAAGCTGCTAATAAGCAAGGCTGTAAAGTTTTGATAGACTAATAAGCAAAGCTGTAAAGTTGTGATAGACTAATAAGCAAGACTGTAAAGTTGTAATAGACTAATAAGCAAGGCTGTAAAGTTGTGATAGACTAATAAGCAAGGCTGTAAAGTTGTGATAGACTAATAAGCAAGGCTGTAAAATTGTGATAGACTAATAAGCAAGGCTGTAAAGTTGTGAAAGACTAATAAGCTGCTAATAAGCAAGGCTGTAAAGTTTTGATAGACTAATAAGCAAAGCTGTAAAGTTGTGATAGACTAATAAGCAAGACTGTAAAGTTGTGATAGACTAATAAGCAAGGGTGTAAAGTAGTGATAGACTAATAAGCATGGCTTTAAATTTTGATAGACTAATAAGCAAGGCTGTAAACTTGTGATAGACTAATAAAAAAGACTGTACAATTGTGATAGTTTAATAAGCAAGGCTGTAAAGTTGTGATAGACTAATAAGCTGCTAAAAAGCAGGACTGTAAAGTTGTGATATACTAATAAGCAAGGTTGTAAACTTGTGATAGACTAAAAAGTTGCTAATAAGCAGGACTGTAAAGTTGTGATAGACTAATAAGCAAGGCTGTAAAGTTGTGATAGACTAATAAGCTGCTAATAAGCAGGACTGTAAAGTTGTGATAGACTAATAAGCAAGGCTGTAAAAATGTGATAGAATAATAAGCTGCTAATAAGCAGGACTGTAAAGTTGTGATAGACTAATAAGCAAGGTTGTAAACTTTTGGTGGACTAATAAGCTGCTAATAAGCAGGACTGTAAAGTTGTGATAGACTAATAAGCAAGGCTGTAAAGTTGTGATAGACTAATAAGCAAGGCTGTAAAGTTGTGATAGAATAAGAAGCTGCTAATAAGCAGGACTGTATAGTTGTGATAGACTAATAAGCAGGGCTGTAAAATTGTGATAGACTAATAAGCAAGGCTGTAAAGTTGTGATAGACTAATAAGCAAGGCTGTAAAGTTGTGATAGACTAATAATCTGCTAATAAGCAGGACTGTAAAGTTGTGATAGACTAATAAGCAAGGTCTTAAACTTTTGATAGACTAAAAAGCAAGGCTGTAAAGTTGTGATAGACTAATAAGCAAGGTTCTAAAGTTGTGATAGACTAATAAGCTGCTAATAAGCAGGACTGTAAAGTTGTGATAGACTAATAAGCAAGGCTGTAAAGTTGTGATAGACTAATAAGCTGCTAATAAGCAGGACTGTAAAGTTGTAATAGACTAATAAGCAAGGCTGTAAAGTTGTGATAGACTAATAAGCTGCTAAAAAGCAGGACTGTGAAGTTGTGATAGACTAATAAGCAAGATTGTAAAGTTGTGATAGACTAATAAGCAAGGCTGTAAAGTTGTGATAGATTAATAAGCTGCTAATAAGCAAGACTGTAAAGTTGTGATAGACTAATAAGCAAGACTGTAAATTTGTGATAGACTAATAAGCAAGGCTGTAAAGTTGTGATAGACTAATAAGCTGCTAATAAGCAGGACTGTAAAGTTGTGATTGATTAATAAGCAAGGCTATAAAGTTGTGATAGACTAATAAGCAAGGCTTAAAAGATGTAATAGACTAATAAGCAAGTCTGTAAATTTTGATAGACTAATAAACAAGGCTGTAAAGTTGTGATTGACTAATAAGAAAGGCTGTAAAATTGTGATAGTTTAATAAGCAAGGCTGTAAAGTTGTGATAGACTAATAAGCTGCTAAAAAGCAGGACTGTAAAGTTGTGATAGACTAATAAGCAAGGTTGTAAAGTTGTGATAGACCAATAAGCTGCTAATAAGCAGGACTGTAAAGTTGTGATAGACTAATAAGCAAGACTGTAATGTTGTGATAGACTAATAAGCAAGGCTGTAAAGTTGTGATAGACTAATAAGCTGCTAATAAGCAAGGCTGTAAAGTTGTGATAGACTAATAAGCAAGGCTGTGAAGTTGTGATAGACTAATAAGCAAGACTGTAAATATGTGATAGACTAATAAGCAAGGCTGTAAAGTTGTGATTGACTAATAAGCAAGGCTGTAAAGTTGTGATAGACTAATGAGCAAGACTGTAAACTTGTGATTGACCAATACGCAAGGCTGTTAAGTTGTGATAGACTAATAAGCAAGGCTGTAAAATTGTGATAGACTAATATGCAAGGCTGTAAAGTTGTGATAGACAATAAGCAAGGCTGTAAAGTTGTGATAGACTAATAAGCAAGGCTGTAAAAATGTGATAGACTAATAAGCAAGACTGTAAATATGTGATAGACTAATAAGCAAGGCTGTAAAGTTGTGATTGACTAATAAACAAGGCTGTAAACTTGTGATAGACTAATAAGCAAGACTGTAAAGTTGTGATTGACTAATAAGCAAGGCTGTTAAGTTGTGATTGACTAATAAGCAAGGCTGTAAAGTTGTGATAGACTAATAAGCAAGGCTGTAAAATTGTGATAGACTAATAAGCAGGGCTGTAAAGTTGTGAAAGACTAAAAATCTGCTAATAAGCAAGGCTGTAAAGTTGTGATAGACTAATAAGCAAAGCTGTAAAGTTGTGATAGACTAATAAGCAAGACTGTAAAGTTGTGATAGACTAATAAGCAAGGGTGTAAAGTAGTGATAGACTAATAAGCAAGGCTTTCAATTTTGATAGACTAATAAGCAAGGCTGTAAAGTTGTGATAGACTAATAAGAAAGACTGTACAATTGTGATAGTTTAATAAGCAAGGCTGTAAAGTTGTGATAGACTAATAAGCTGCTAATAAGCAGGACTGTAAAGTTGTGATAGACTAATAAGCAAGGTTGTAAACTTGTGATAGACTAAAAAGCTGCTAATAAGCAGGACTGTAAAGTTGTGATAGACTAATAAGCAAGGCTGTAAAAATGTGATAGAATAATAAGCTGCTAATAAGCAGGACTGTAAAGTTGTGATAGACTAATAAGCAAGGTTGTAAACTTTTGATGGACTAACAAGCTGCTAATAAGCAGGACTGTAAAGTTGTGATAGACTAATAAGCAAGGCTGTAAAGTTGTGATAGACTAATAAGCAAGGCTGTAAAGTTGTGATAGAATAAGAAGCTGCTAATAAGCAGGACTGTATAGTTGTGATAAAATAATAAGCAAGGCTGTAAAATTGTGATAGACTAATAAGCAAGGCTGTAAAGTTGTGATAGACTAATAAGCAAGGCTGTAAAGTTGTGATAGACTAATAATCTGCTAATAAGCAGGACTGTAAAGTTGTGATAGACTAATAAGCAAGGTCTTAAATTTTTGATAGACTAAAAAGCAAGGCTGTAAAGTTGTGATAGACTAATAAGCAAAGTTGTAAAGTTGTGATAGACTAATAAGCAAGACTGTAAATATGTGATAGACTAATAAGCAAGGCTGTAAAGTTGTGATTGACTAATAAGCAAGGCTGTAAAGTTGTGATAGACTAATGAGCAAAACTGTAAAGTTGTGATTTACCAATACGCAAGGCTGTTAAGTTGTGATAGACTAATAAGCTGCTAATAAGCAAGGCTGTAAAGTTGTGATAGACTAATAAGCAAGGCTGTAAAGTTGTGATAGACTAATAAGCAAGACTGTAAATATGTGATAGACTAATAAGCAAGGCTGTAAAGTTGTGATTGACTAATAAGCAAGGATGTAAAGTTGTGATAGACTAATGAGCAAGACTGTAAAGTTGTGATTGACCAATACGCAAGGCTGTTAAGTTGTGATAGACTAATAAGCAAGGCTGTAAAATTGTGATAGACTAATAAGCAAGGCTTTAAAGTTGTGATAGACAATAAGCAAGGCTGTAAAGTTGTGATAGACTAATAAGCAAGGCTGTAAAAATGTGATAGACTAATAAGCAAGACTGTAAATATGTGATAGACTAATAAGCAAGGCTGTAAAGTTGTGATTGACTAATAAACAAGGCTGTAAACTTGTTATAGACTAATAAGCAAGGCTGTAAAGTTGTGATAGACTAATAAGCTGCTAATAAGCAGGACTGTAAAGTTGTGATAGACTAAAAAGCAAGGTTGTAAACTTGTGATAGACTAAAAAGCTGCTAATAAGCAGGACTGTAAAGTTGTGATAGACTAATAAGCAAGGCTGTAAAGTTGTGATAGACTAATAAGCTGCTAATAAGCAGGACTGTAAAGTTGTGATAGACTAATAATAAAGGCTGTAAAGTTGTGATAGAGAAATAAGCTGCTAATAAGCAGGACTGTAAAGTTGTGATAGACTAATAAGCAAGGCTGTAAAAATGTGATAGAATAATAAGCTGCTAATAAGCAGGACTGTAAAGTTGTGATAGACTAATAAGCAAGGTTGTAAACTTTTGATGGACTAATAAGCTGCTAATAAGCAGGACTGTAAAGTTGTGATAGACTAATAAGCAAGGCTGTAAAGTTTTGATAGACTAATAAGCAAGGCTGTAAAGTTGTGATAGACTAATAATCTGCTAATAAGCAGGACTGTAAAGTTGTGATAGACTAATAAGCAAGGTCTTAAACTTTTGATAGACTAAAAAGCAAGGCTGTAAATTTGTGATAGACTAATAAGCAAGGTTGTAAAGTTGTGATAGACTAATAAGCTGCTAATAAGCAGGACTGTAAAGTTGTGATAGACTAATAAGCAAGGCTGTAAAGTTGTGATAGACTAATAAGCTGCTAATAAGCAGGACTGTAAAGTTGTAATAGACTAATAAGCAAGGCTGTAAAGTTGTGATAGACCAATAAGCTGCTAATAAGCAGGACTGTAAAGTTGTGATAGACTAATAAGCAAGACTGTAATGTTGTGATAGACTAATAAGCAAGGCTGTAAAGTTGTGATAGACTAATAAGCTGCTAATAAGCAAGGCTGTAAAGTTGTGATAGACTAATAAGCAAGGCTGTAAAGTTGTGATAGACTAATACGCAAGGCTGTTAAGTTGTGATAGACTAATAAGCAAGGCTGTAAAATTGTGATAGACTAATAAGCAAGGCTGTAAAGTTGTGATAGACAATAAGCAAGGCTGTAAAGTTGTGATAGACTAATAAGCAAGGCTGTAAAAATGTGATAGACTAATAAGCAAGACTGTAAATATGTGATAGACTAATAAGCAAGGCTGTAAAGTTGTGATTGACTAATAAACAAGGCTGTAAACTTGTGATAGACTAATAAGCAAGACTGTAAAGTTGTGATAGACTAATAAGCAAGACTGTAAAGTTGTGATAGACTAATAAGCAAGGCTGTAAAGTTGTGATAGATTAATAAGCTGCTAATAAGCAAGACTGTAAAGTTGTGATAGACTAATAAGCAAGACTGTAAATTTGTGATAGACTAATAAGCAAGGCTGTAAAGTTGTGATAGACTAATAAGCTGCTAATAAGCAGGACTGTAAAGTTGTGATTGATTAATAAGCAAGGCTATAAAGTTGTGATAGACTAATAAGCAAGGCTGTAAAATTGTGATAGACTAATAAGCAAGGCTGTAAAGTTGTGATAGACTAATAAGCAAGGCTGTAAAGTTGTGATAGACTAATAATCTGCTAATAAGCAGGACTGTAAAGTTGTGATAGACTAATAAGCAAGGTCTTAAACTTTTGATAGACTAAAAAGCAAGGCTGTAAAGTTGTGATAGACTAATAAGCAAGGTTCTAAAGTTGTGATAGACTAATAAGCTGCTAATAAGCAGGACTGTAAAGTTGTGATAGACTAATAAGCAAGGCTGTAAAGTTGTGATAGACTAATAAGCTGCTAATAAGCAGGACTGTAAAGTTGTAATAGACTAATAAGCAAGGCTGTAAAGTTGTGATAGACTAATAAGCTGCTAAAAAGCAGGACTGTGAAGTTGTGATAGACTAATAAGCAAGATTGTAAAGTTGTGATAGACTAATAAGCAAGGCTGTAAAGTTGTGATAGATTAATAAGCTGCTAATAAGCAAGACTGTAAAGTTGTGATAGACTAATAAGCAAGACTGTAAATTTGTGATAGACTAATAAGCAAGGCTGTAAAGTTGTGATAGACTAATAAGCTGCTAATAAGCAGGACTGTAAAGTTGTGATTGATTAATAAGCAAGGCTATAAAGTTGTGATAGACTAATAAGCAAGGCTTAAAAGATGTAATAGACTAATAAGCAAGTCTGTAAATTTTGATAGACTAATAAACAAGGCTGTAAAGTTGTGATTGACTAATAAGAAAGGCTGTAAAATTGTGATAGTTTAATAAGCAAGGCTGTAAAGTTGTGATAGACTAATAAGCTGCTAAAAAGCAGGACTGTAAAGTTGTGATAGACTAATAAGCAAGGTTGTAAAGTTGTGATAGACCAATAAGCTGCTAATAAGCAGGACTGTAAAGTTGTGATAGACTAATAAGCAAGACTGTAATGTTGTGATAGACTAATAAGCAAGGCTGTAAAGTTGTGATAGACTAATAAGCTGCTAATAAGCAAGGCTGTAAAGTTGTGATAGACTAATAAGCAAGGCTGTGAAGTTGTGATAGACTAATAAGCAAGACTGTAAATATGTGATAGACTAATAAGCAAGGCTGTAAAGTTGTGATTGACTAATAAGCAAGGCTGTAAAGTTGTGATAGACTAATGAGCAAGACTGTAAACTTGTGATTGACCAATACGCAAGGCTGTTAAGTTGTGATAGACTAATAAGCAAGGCTGTAAAATTGTGATAGACTAATATGCAAGGCTGTAAAGTTGTGATAGACAATAAGCAAGGCTGTAAAGTTGTGATAGACTAATAAGCAAGGCTGTAAAAATGTGATAGACTAATAAGCAAGACTGTAAATATGTGATAGACTAATAAGCAAGGCTGTAAAGTTGTGATTGACTAATAAACAAGGCTGTAAACTTGTGATAGACTAATAAGCAAGACTGTAAAGTTGTGATTGACTAATAAGCAAGGCTGTTAAGTTGTGATTGACTAATAAGCAAGGCTGTAAAGTTGTGATAGACTAATAAGCAAGGCTGTAAAATTGTGATAGACTAATAAGCAGGGCTGTAAAGTTGTGAAAGACTAAAAATCTGCTAATAAGCAAGGCTGTAAAGTTGTGATAGACTAATAAGCAAAGCTGTAAAGTTGTGATAGACTAATAAGCAAGACTGTAAAGTTGTGATAGACTAATAAGCAAGGGTGTAAAGTAGTGATAGACTAATAAGCAAGGCTTTCAATTTTGATAGACTAATAAGCAAGGCTGTAAAGTTGTGATAGACTAATAAGAAAGACTGTACAATTGTGATAGTTTAATAAGCAAGGCTGTAAAGTTGTGATAGACTAATAAGCTGCTAATAAGCAGGACTGTAAAGTTGTGATAGACTAATAAGCAAGGTTGTAAACTTGTGATAGACTAAAAAGCTGCTAATAAGCAGGACTGTAAAGTTGTGATAGACTAATAAGCAAGGCTGTAAAAATGTGATAGAATAATAAGCTGCTAATAAGCAGGACTGTAAAGTTGTGATAGACTAATAAGCAAGGTTGTAAACTTTTGATGGACTAACAAGCTGCTAATAAGCAGGACTGTAAAGTTGTGATAGACTAATAAGCAAGGCTGTAAAGTTGTGATAGACTAATAAGCAAGGCTGTAAAGTTGTGATAGAATAAGAAGCTGCTAATAAGCAGGACTGTATAGTTGTGATAAAATAATAAGCAAGGCTGTAAAATTGTGATAGACTAATAAGCAAGGCTGTAAAGTTGTGAAGACTAATAAGCAAGGCTGTAAAGTTGTGATAGACTAATAATCTGCTAATAAGCAGGACTGTAAAGTTGTGATAGACTAATAAGCAAGGTCTTAAATTTTTGATAGACTAAAAAGCAAGGCTGTAAAGTTGTGATAGACTAATAAGCAAGGTTGTAAAGTTGTGATAGACTAATAAGCAAGACTGTAAATATGTGATAGACTAATAAGCAAGGCTGTAAAGTTGTGATTGACTAATAAGCAAGGCTGTAAAGTTGTGATAGACTAATGAGCAAAACTGTAAAGTTGTGATTTACCAATACGCAAGGCTGTTAAGTTGTGATAGACTAATAAGCTGCTAATAAGCAAGGCTGTAAAGTTGTGATAGACTAATAAGCAAGGCTGTAAAGTTGTGATAGACTAATAAGCAAGACTGTAAATATGTGATAGACTAATAAGCAAGGCTGTAAAGTTGTGATTGACTAATAAGCAAGGATGTAAAGTTGTGATAGACTAATGAGCAAGACTGTAAAGTTGTGATTGACCAATACGCAAGGCTGTTAAGTTGTGATAGACTAATAAGCAAGGCTGTAAAATTGTGATAGACTAATAAGCAAGGCTTTAAAGTTGTGATAGACAATAAGCAAGGCTGTAAAGTTGTGATAGACTAATAAGCAAGGCTGTAAAAATGTGATAGACTAATAAGCAAGACTGTAAATATGTGATAGACTAATAAGCAAGGCTGTAAAGTTGTGATTGACTAATAAACAAGGCTGTAAACTTGTGATAGACTAATAAGCAAGGCTGTAAAGTTGTGATAGACTAATAAGCTGCTAATAAGCAGGACTGTAAAGTTGTGATAGACTAATAAGCAAGGTTGTAAACTTGTGATAGACTAAAAAGCTGCTAATAAGCAGGACTGTAAAGTTGTGATAGACTAATAAGCAAGGCTGTAAAGTTGTGATAGACTAATAAGCTGCTAATAAGCAGGACTGTAAAGTTGTGATAGACTAATAATAAAGGCTGTAAAGTTGTGATAGAGAAATAAGCTGCTAATAAGCAGGACTGTAAAGTTGTGATAGACTAATAAGCAAGGCTGTAAAAATGTGATAGAATAATAAGCTGCTAATAAGCAGGACTGTAAAGTTGTGATAGACTAATAAGCAAGGTTGTAAACTTTTGATGGACTAATAAGCTGCTAATAAGCAGGACTGTAAAGTTGTGATAGACTAATAAGCAAGGCTGTAAAGTTTTGATAGACTAATAAGCAAGGCTGTAAAGTTGTGATAGACTAATAATCTGCTAATAAGCAGGACTGTAAAGTTGTGATAGACTAATAAGCAAGGTCTTAAACTTTTGATAGACTAAAAAGCAAGGCTGTAAATTTGTGATAGACTAATAAGCAAGGTTGTAAAGTTGTGATAGACTAATAAGCTGCTAATAAGCAGGACTGTAAAGTTGTGATAGACTAATAAGCAAGGCTGTAAAGTTGTGATAGACTAATAAGCTGCTAATAAGCAGGACTGTAAAGTTGTAATAGACTAATAAGCAAGGCTGTAAAGTTGTGATAGACCAATAAGCTGCTAATAAGCAGGACTGTAAAGTTGTGATAGACTAAAAAGCAAGACTGTAATGTTGTGATAGACTAATAAGCAAGGCTGTAAAGTTGTGATAGACTAATAAGCTGCTAATAAGCAAGGCTGTAAAGTTGTGATAGACTAATAAGCAAGGCTGTAAAGTTGTGATAGACTAATACGCAAGGCTGTTAAGTTGTGATAGACTAATAAGCAAGGCTGTAAAATTGTGATAGACTAATAAGCAAGGCTGTAAAGTTGTGATAGACAATAAGCAAGGCTGTAAAGTTGTGATAGACTAATAAGCAAGGCTGTAAAAATGTGATAGACTAATAAGCAAGACTGTAAATATGTGATAGACTAATAAGCAAGGCTGTAAAGTTGTGATTGACTAATAAACAAGGCTGTAAACTTGTGATAGACTAATAAGCAAGACTGTAAAGTTGTGATAGACTAATAAGCAAGACTGTAAAGTTGTGATAGACTAATAAGCAAGGCTGTAAAGTTGTGATAGATTAATAAGCTGCTAATAAGCAAGACTGTAAAGTTGTGATAGACTAATAAGCAAGACTGTAAATTTGTGATAGACTAATAAGCAAGGCTGTAAAGTTGTGATAGACTAATAAGCTGCTAATAAGCAGGACTGTAAAGTTGTGATTGATTAATAAGCAAGGCTATAAAGTTGTGATAGACTAATAAGCAAGGCTATAAAGATGTAATAGACTAATAAGCAAGTCTGTAAATTTTGATAGACTAATAAGCAAGGTCTTAAACTTTTGATAGACTAAAAAGCAAGGCTGTAAAGTTGTGATAGACTAATAAGCAAGGTTGTAAAGTTGTGATAGACTAATAAGCAAGACTGTAAATATGTGATAGACTAATAAGCAAGGCTGTAAAGTTGTGATTGACTAATAAGCAAGGCTGTAAAGTTGTGATAGACTAATGAGCAAAACTGTAAAGTTGTGATTGACCAATACGCAAGGCTGTTAAGTTGTGATAGACTAATAAGCTGCTAATAAGCAAGGCTGTAAAGTTGTGATAGACTAATAAGCAAGGCTGTAAAGTTGTGATAGACTAATAAGCAAGACTGTAAATATGTGATAGACTAATAAGCAAGGCTGTAAAGTTGTGATTGACTAATAAGCAAGGATGTAAAGTTGTGATAGACTAATGAGCAAGACTGTAAAGTTGTGATTGACCAATACGCAAGGCTGTTAAGTTGTGATAGACTAATAAGCAAGGCTGTAAAATTGTGATAGACTAATAAGCAAGGCTTTAAAGTTGTGATAGACAATAAGCAAGGCTGTATAGTTGTGATAGACTAATAAGCAAGGCTGTAAAAATGTGATAGACTAATAAGCAAGACTGTAAATATGTGATAGACTAATAAGCAAGGCTGTAAAGTTGTGATTGACTAATAAACAAGGCTGTAAACTTGTGATAGACTAATAAGCAAGGCTGTAAAGTTGTGATAGACTAATAAGCTGCTAATAAGCAGGACTGTAAAGTTGTGATAGACTTATAAGCAAGGTTGTAAACTTGTGATAGACTAAAAAGCTGCTAATAAGCAGTCTGTAAAGTTGTGATAGACTAATAAGCAAGGCTGTAAAGTTGTGATAGACTAATAAGCTGCTAATAAGCAGGACTGTAAAGTTGTGATAGACTAATAATAAAGGCTGTAAAGTTGTGATAGAGAAATAAGCTGCTAATAAGCAGGACAGTAAAGTTGTGATAGACTAATAAGCAAGGCTGTAAAAATGTGATAGAATAATAAGCTGCTAATAAGCAGGACTGTAAAGTTGTGATAGACTAATAAGCAAGGTTGTAAACTTTTGATGGACTAATAAGCTGCTAATAAACAGGACTGTAAAGTTGTGATAGACTAATAAGCAAGGCTGTAAAGTTGTGATAGACTATTAAGCAAGGCTGTAAAGTTGTGATAGAATAAAAAGCTGCTAATAAGCACGACTGTATAGTTGTGATAAAATAATAAGCAAGGCTGTACAATTGGGATAGACTAATAAGCAAGGCTGTAAAGTTGTGATAGACTAATAAGCAAGGCTGTAAAGTTGTGATAGACTAATAATCTGCTAATAAGCAGGACTGTAAAGTTGTGATAGACTAATAAGCAAGGTCTTAAACTTTTGATAGACTAAAAAGCAAGGCTGTAAATTTGTGATAGACTAATAAGCAAGGTTGTAAAGTTGTGATAGACTAATAAGCTGCTAATAAGCAAGACTGTAAAGTTGTGATAGACTAATGAGCAAGGCTGTAAAGTTGTGATAGACTAATAAGCTGCTAATAAGCAGGACTGTAAAGTTGTAATAGACTAATAAGCAAGGCTGTAAAGTTGTGATAGACTAATCAGCTGCTAAAAAGCAGGACTGTGAAGTTGTGATAGACTAATAAGCAAGACTGTAAAGTTGTGATAGACTAATAAGCAAGGCTGTAAAGTTGTGATAGATTAATAAGCTGCTAATAAGCAAGACTGTAAAGTTGTGATAGACTAATAAGCAAGGCTGTAAAGTTGTGATAGACTAATAAGCTGCTAATAAGCAGGACTGTAAAGTTGTGATTGATTAATAAGCAAGGCTATAAAGTTGTGATAGACTAATAAGCAAGGCTATAAAGATGTAATAGACTAATAAGCAAGTCTGTAAATTTTGATAGACTAATAAGCAAGGCTGTAAAGTTGTGATTGACTAATAAGAAAGGCTGTAAAATTGTGATAGTTTAATAAGCAAGGCTGTAAAGTTGTGATAGACTAATAAGCTGCTAATAAGCAGGACTGTAAAGTTGTGATAGACTAATAAGCAAGGTGGTAAACTTGTGATAGACTATTAAGCTGCTAATAAGCAGGACTGTAAAGTTGTGATAGACTAATAAGCAAGGTTGTAAACTTGTGATAGACTATTAAGCTGCTAATAAGCAGGACTGAAAAGTTGTGATATACTAATATAAAAAGCTGTTAAGTTGTGATAGACCAATAAGCTGCTAATAAGCAGGACTGTAAAGTTGTGATAGACTAATAAGCAAGGCTGTAAAGTTGTGATAGACTAATAAGCAAGGTTGTAAACTTTTGATAGACTAATAAGCTGCTAATAAGCAGGACTGTAAAGATGTGATAGACTAATAAGCAAAGCTGTAAAGTTGTGATAGACTAATAAGCAAGGTTGTAAACTTGTGAAATACTAATAAGCTGCTGATAAGCAGACTGTAAATTTTTGATAGACTAATAAGCAAGGCTGTAAAATTGTATTAAACTAATAAGCAAGGCTGTAAAATAGTGATTGACTAATAAGCAAGGCTGTAAAAATGTAATAGACTAAAAAGCAAGACTGTAAGGTTGTGATAGACTAATAAGCAAGGCTGTAAAGTTGTGTGAGATTGATAAGCTGCTAATAAGCAAGACTGTAAAGTTGTGATAGACTAATAAACAAGACTGTAAAGTTGTGATAGACTAATAAGCAAGGCTGTAAAGTTGTGATAGACTAATAAGATGCTAATAAGCAGGACTGTAAAGTTGTGATAGATTAATAAGCAAGGCTGTAAAGTTGTGATAGACTAATAAGCATGGCTGTAAAGTTGTGATAGAATAATAAGCAAGGCTGTAAAGTTGTGATAGACTAATAAGCAAGGCTGTAAAGTTGTGATAGACTAATAAGCAATGCTGTAAAGTTGTGATAGACTAATAAGCTGCTAATAAGCAGGTTTGTAAAGTTGTGATAGACTAATAAGCAAGGCTGTAAAGTTGTGATAGACTAAAAAGCAAGGTTGTAAACTTGTGATAGACTATTAAGCTGCTAATGAGCAGGACTGTAAAGTTGTGATAGACTAATAAGCAAGGCTGTAAAAATGTGATAGACTAATAAGCAAGACTGTAAATATGTGATAGACTAAAAAGCAAGGCTGTAAAAATGTGATTGACTAATAAACAAGGCTGTAAACTTGTGATAGACTAATAAGCAAGACTGTAAAGTTGTGATTGACTAATAAGCAAGGCTGTTAAGTTGTGATTGACTAATAAGCAAGGCTGTAAAGTTGTGATAGACTAATAAGCAAGGCTGTAAAATTGTGATAGACTAATAAGCAAGGCTGTAAAGTTGTAAAAGACTAATAAGCTGCTAATAAGCAAGGCTGTAAAGTTGTGATAGACTAATAAGCAAAGCTGTAAAGTTGTGATAGACTAATAAGCAAGACTGTAAAGTTGTGATAGACTAATAAGCAAGGGTGTAAAGTAGTGATAGACTAATAAGCAAGGCTTTAAATTTTGATAGACTAATAAGCAAGGCTGTAAAGTTGTGATAGACTAATAAGAAAGACTGTACAATTGTGATAGTTTAATAAGCAATGCTGTAAATTTGTGATAGACTAATAAGCTGCTAATAAGCAGGACTGTAAAGTTGTGATAGACTAATAAGCAAGGCTGTAAAGTTGTGATAGACTAATAAGCTGCTAATAAGCAGGACTGTAAAGTTGTGATAGACTAATAATAAAGGCTGTAAAGTTGTGATAGAGAAATAAGCTGCTAATAAGCAGGACTGTAAAGTTGTGATAGACTAATAAGCAAGGCTGTAAAAATGTGATAGAATAATAAGCTGCTAATAAGCAGGACTGTAAAGTTGTGATAGACTAATAAGCAAGGTTGTAAACTTTTGATGGACTAATAAGCTGCTAATAAGCAGGACTGTAAAGTTGTGATAGACTAATAAGCAAGGCTGTAAAGTTGTGATAGACTAATAAGCAAGGCTGTAAAGTTGTGATAGAATAAGAAGCTGCTAATAAGCAGGACTGTATAGTTGTGATAAAATAATAAGCAAGGCTGTACAATTGTGATAGACTAATAAGCAAGGCTGTAAAGTTGTGATAGACTAATAAGCAAGGCTGTAAAGTTGTGATAGACTAATAATCTGCTAATAAGCAGGACTGTAAAGTTGTGATAGACTAATAAGCAAGGTCTTAAACTTTTGATAGACTAAAAAGCAAGGCTGTAAATTTGTGATAGACTAATAAGCAAGGTTGTAAAGTTGTGATAGACTAATAAGCTGCTAATAAGCAGGACTGTAAAGTTGTGATAGACTAATAAGCAAGGCTGTAAAGTTGTGATAGACTAATAAGCTGCTAATAAGCAGGTTTGTAAAGTTGTGATAGACTAATAAGCAAGGCTGTAAAGTTGTAATAGACTAAAAAGCAAGGTTGTAAACTTGTGATAGACTATTAAGCTGCTAATGAGCAGGACTGTAAAGTTGTGATAGACTAATAAGCAAGGCTGTAAAGTTGTGATAGACAAATAAGCTGCTAATAAGCAGGACTGAAAAGTTGTGATATACTAATATAAAAAGCTGTTAAGTTGTGATAGACCAATAAGCTGCTAATAAGCAGGACTGTAAAGTTGTGATAGACTATTAAGCAAGGCTGTAAAGTTGTGATATACTAATAAGCAAGGTTGTAAACTTTTGATAGACTAATAAGCTGCTAATAAGCAGGACTGTAAAGATGTGATAGACTAATAAGCAAAGCTGTAAAGTTGTGATAGACTAAACAGCAAGGTTGTAAACTTGTGAAAGACTAATAAGCTGCTAATAAGCAGACTGTAAATTTGTGATAGACTAATTTATAAGCAAGGCTGTAAAATGTGATAGACTAAAAAGCAAGACTGTAAAGTTGTATTAATTTAATAAGCAAGGCTGTAAAATAGTGATTGACTAATAAGCAAGGCTGTAAAAATGTAATAGACTAAAAAGCAAGGCTGTAAATTTTGATAGACTAATAAGCAAGGCAGTAAAATTGTGATAGACTAATAAGCAATGCTGTAAAATTGTAATAGACTAATAAGCAAGACTGTAAGGTTGTGATAGACTAATAAGCAAGGCTGTAAAGTTGTGATAGATTAATAAGCTGCTAATAAGCAAGACTGTAAAGTTGTGATAGACTAATAAACAAGAGTGTAAAGTTGTGATAGACTAATAAGCAAGGCTGTAAAGTTGTGATAGACTAATAAGATGCTAATAAGCAGGACTGTAAAGTTGTGATAGATTAATAAGCAAGGCTGTAAAGTTGTGATAGACTAATAAGCATTGCTGTAAAGTTGTGATAGAATAATAAGCAAGGCTGTAAAGTTGTGATAGACTAATAAGCAAGGCTGTAAAGTTGTGATAGACTAATAAGCAATGCTGTAAAGTTGTGATAGACTAATAAGCTGCTAATAAGCAGGTTTGTAAAGTTGTGATAGACTAATAAGCAAGGCTGTAAAGTTGTGATAGACTAAAAAGCAAGGTTGTAAACTTGTGATAGACTATTAAGCTGCTAATGAGCAGGACTGTAAAGTTGTGATAGACTAATAAGCAAGGCTGTAAAGTTGTGATAGACAAATAAGCTGCTAATAAGCAGGACTGAAAAGTTGTGATATACTAATATAAAAAGCTGTTAAGTTGTGATAGACCAATAAGCTGCTAATAAGCAGGACTGTAAAGTTGTGATAGACTATTAAGCAAGGCTGTAAAGTTGTGATATACTAATAAGCAAGTTTGTAAACTTTTGATAGACTAATAAGCTGCTAATAAGCAGGACTGTAAAGATGTGATAGACTAATAAGCAAAGCTGTAAAGTTGTGATAGACTAAACAGCAAGGTTGTAAACTTGTGAAAGACTAATAAGCTGCTAATAAGCAGACTGTAAATTTGTGATAGACTAATTTATAAGCAAGGCTGTAAAATGTGATAGACTAAAAAGCAAGACTGTAAAGTTGTATTAATTAAATAAGCAAGGCTGTAAAATAGTGATTGACTAATAAGCAAGGCTGTAAAAATGTAATAGACTAAAAAGCAAGGCTGTAAATTTTGATAGACTAATAAGCAAGGCAGTAATTTTGTGATAGACTAATAAGCAATGCTGTAAAATTGTGATAGACTAATAAGCAAGACTGTAAGGTTGTGATAGACTAATAAGCAAGGCTGTAAAGTTGTGATAGATTAATAAGCTGCTAATAAGCCAGACTGTAAAGTTGTGATAGACTAATAAACAAGAGTGTAAAGTTGTGATAGACTAATAAGCAAGGCTGTAAAGTTGTGATAGACTAATAAGATGCTAATAAGCAGGACTGTAAAGTTGTGATAGATTAATAAGCAAGGCTGTAAAGTTGTGATAGACTAATAAGCATGGCTGTAAAGTTGTGATAGAATAATAAGCAAGGCTGTAAAGTTGTGATAGACTAATAAGCAAGGCTGTAAAGTTGTGATAGACTAATAAGCAAGGCTGTAAACTTGTGATAGACTAATAAACTGCTAATAAGCAGGTTTGTAAAGTTGTGATAGACTAATAAGCAAGGCTGTAAAGTTGTGATAGACTAAAAAGCAAGGCTGTAAAGTTGTGTTAGACTAATAAGCTGCTAATAAGCAGGACTGTAAATTTGTGATAGACTAATAAGCAAGGCTGTAAAGTTGTGATAGACTAATAAGCTGCTAATAAGCAGGCCTGTAAAGTTGTTATAGACTAATAAGTGTAAGTTGCTATATAGTAACTGTTCAACACTTTCACTAACAATCTCTTTGAGGCTTTGACAAAGTTAATAACACTTTCCAGGAACAGTAAAATATATAGATATGTTTATTTACACTCAAATATTTTTATATCCTCACAAATCGCATGAATATCCATAAGCAATAAGATATATTCACTCAATTGCATTGCCTTTTACATAATAGAATTTACAGAATAGATTCACTGAGGTCTTCAATATAATCTCCATTACAAAAATATCCACCTAAAAACTCCAGCTCCTACCACCACAAAAGCTGTATGCCCACTGCCTTTGCCAAGGTCAAAATCTCCCCGTTTCCTTCTCACATCCTCTCGCATTTCTCAAACAACACGTGTCCTTTTTGCTATAGTCTGTTTTTGCTATCTAAGGTCAAGGTTTACTCTTCTTTTCATTGGTTATCTCTCTTTGACCATACACAAAGTATTATACTCTGTTTTAATCATTGACACACACCCTTGCCGATATTTAAAAATGACATTAATTGCATTTTTAGATCCAACATAGTTAATACATCCATATAAGTCATAAATCAATACATAGGTTATGTCATATATAAAGAAATCATAAATGTAATAATATTTGTTAGTATACTTTGTTAGTTATTGTTAGTAGACATTGTTAGTAAATGTCATTATTACAATGAATGTGTGACTGTTCACATGGCTAATCTTGACGATATGTCAATATGTGATTGTCTGTCCCTTTAATACTTTGTATGTTAAACTGGTAATCACTAAGTTTCATTGCACATTTATTGATCCTATTATTGTTCACGTTGCTCACATTGAAATTAATCAAAGGTTTGTGATCTGTAAATATTGTAAATTTACGACCTAACAAATATCATCTTAGTTTAGTTTATGCCCATACAATGGCCAAACCCTCTAACTCAATTACAGAGTACTGTTTCTCTGCTTTTGTCAGTGATCTACTTATATACAATGCTGGTTTGTAAATACCTTTATTTTCTTTTTTATTTGTCATATTACTATTTTCCTCCAGACAATGTTTCATTAAACATGCACCAAGACCTTGCCTAGAGGCATCAGTAGCTAAAATGACTGTATCATTAGCTGATATGGTAGTTAAAATAGGTTCTTCAGAAAATAGTATTTTTAAATGTTCCATTGCTTTTTCACATTCTGAAGTCCAATTTATTTTTGTATTAGATTGACCTTTTCTTGTTAAATTTACAACGTGGTTTTACTATTTGACTGTAATTTTTAATGAAATCTCTATAATAACCAAATAGTCCTAACAAAGCTCTGACTTGTTTTTTTTGTTTCAGGCTTCTTTATTTTCAACATCTTATCTTGCATTCTATTAATTGGTTGTATTACCCTGATGTTTAAATTTATGTCCTAAAAATTCAATTTCATTCTGGGCTAATTTCATCTTTTGTGGTGAAATAGTTAGATTATGTTCAGCTAGTATTGCTTACAATTGTTCTAGCACTTTCAAATGTTGTTCCCAAGTCTCAGTGACTATGCAAATATCATCTACTTAATGAACAATATTGGGATGTCTAGGTATTATTTTGCGCATCATTTTAGTAAATGTCACAGTACTGTTAATCAATCCAAAAGGAATTACATTCCATTCATATAATCCTTGATCTGATGTAAACGCAGTGTATTGTTTAGATTGTTCCTGCATAGGAATTTGCCAAAACCCTCTTGTTAAATCTAAGGTAGAAAATATGTTTCCTTTCCCTATCTCATTAACAATGTCTTCTATATTAATTAAACCTTCTGGTCTAATTTTGTAACTGCATTTAGTTTACGATAATCACAGCATAATCTAATGCTATCATCCTTTTTCTTTACTATCACCAAAGGTGAAGAAAATTGTGATACCGATTTGCGTATTAGTTCTTCTTTTAACAATGTATCTAACTCTTTTTCAACTTTTGTTTTCTGCATTTGGGGTACCTGATAAATTTTGGATCTAAAATGTGTTTCATCACTTAATTCTATACAGTGTTCTATTGTCTCTGTATGACCAGGTTTGTCAGAAATTACTTTATCAAATTTCTTTAATATTTCCTTCACTTCTGTGATTTGTAATTCTTTTAAATGAGCTAAAGAAATGTCTTTGGAGCCTTGTTTAGTATTGATATTATGTAGTACATTACAATTTTGTACTTGCGAAACATTTGTGTCATCATTCAGTTTTATCACTACATAATCTTCAGTACTATTTTCAGATGTCACATTATGTTCAATTTTGTTAATGTTTTCAGCTGTCACTGAATATTTCCTAAGATCATTGCTATGAAACTTTCTTATAGATTCCTTTACAAATATTTCATATGAAACTGTATTAATACTTTTCTTAACAGTGTATGGTCCATGCCATTCTTTATTACTATTTGTTGGTGTTGGTGAAAAAACCAATACTAGATAATTAGGTTTCAATGTTCTCAAATACCTATGTTTGTTTTTTATTTCTCTTTGCTTTTGTCCTGACATTTCTAAATTTTCATTAGCTATTTTATTTACATAACCAAGTTGAGATTTTAAATATTCAATATACTCTTCTGTATTATACTCAATATCATCATTATCAAGTATTGTATTTTTGAAATTGTCTAAAGGACTTTTGGCTTTTCTTCCAAACATTAACTCAAATGGTGAATAATTAGTTGTCTGGTGTTTAGCATTACGATATGCGAACAAAAGCATAGGTAAATAAACATCCCATTCCTGAGGTTTATCTATACAGCATTTTTGTATCATTAGTTTAGTTGTCTGGTTAAATCTCTCCACACATCCATTGGATTGTGGATGATATCGAGTGGAAAATATCTGGGTTATTTCTAGCAATTCATGGAATGCTTTAGTTAAATTAGAAACAAACTGTGTTCCATTGTCACTTAATATGTCTCTAGGAAAACCATACTTTGTAAATACCGACAATAAAGCCGTACAAATGCGTTCAGATGTTATGTCTTTCAGTGGAATAACTTCTACCCATTTTGTGGCTAAGTCAATAATGACTAGAGCAAATCTGTTTTTATTTTTTTTAATCATTGTCATCGGACCTATTATGTCTATCGCAACCTTATGAAATGGTATTCCTATCACATTAAATTCTTGAATGGGAGCTATTTGAGTAAAAGTGTTGTTATTTTTTTTAAACAACTATTACAACATTCTTTTATGTGATGTTGAATGTCTCTTTTCATTCCCTTCCACCAAAAATTTTTTTTTACTGTATGGTACGTCTTATCGGTACCTAAATGTTCACTTAGTGGTTTACTATGTCCAGCTACAATTACTGTATTTACTAATGTCTTGGGAACTATAATCTGCTCTTCTCTGTTATGCATTTGTGCATCTATGTTGAATCTAATAACTATTCCATTCTTTATTTCTATACCTTTATTCTGTTTGAATTCTCCTTCTTTAGTATTTGTTTTGTTTTCTAACAATTTATTTATGTAGTCATCCTTTTTCTGTTCAGCTTGTAAAAATTGATGAGTAATTTTACCAATTTTTAGCACTGTTTTTTCATTATGCTTTACAGTGTTTATTTCAGCAAATGTTTGCTTCTCTACCTGATTTTTTTTCTGATTACTTATTTGTGGTTTATATGTCTCTTTCTTGCTAATAGCTACAGTTAAATGTTTCTTTAAGACATCTTTTTGGTTTTCATAGTTATTCAAATGATCATTTGCTAGCTTTGAAGCTTTATCATGATTTCTAACATGCTGAGTCAAAATTGTAGATTTCAATTCAACAGGAACATTCAATTCATTACACTTGTTTTCAAAATCATCTATGTATTGACCAATTTGCTGAGTACCATTTCAATTATGGAAGTTATTTTCTTTACTTTTTAGCTTCACAGGTTCCAACATATTTATCCATTCATGTGATTGAACATTATTTGACTTTAAAATACATAGATTTTGAGATAGTGTACTGATAGGATCATTATTGAATTCATTCAAAGTCATAGGATTCTGAATTTCTTTTATATCTAGTCTATTCCTAATCCATTCTTCAAAGATTTGTACTGAATTGTCTGGTTTAACATTGGTTGCATTGCCTATGATAAGTGGAGCGATGCATTTGGGCATTACGACAGCTTTTACTTTCCCTGCGATCCAAGGAGTGTCAATTAAAATATTTGCACATTTGTATGTAATGGAACTCCCATCACCTAGTGTAATTACTTCTATGTCATCAATATATTGATCAGACTCAACTAGATTAGCTTATACTATTAAGCACGAGCAGCCAGTGTCTCTCAATGTCATGGTTTGAATGTCATTCACATAAGAAGGGAACAAGTATAACTGTCCAATTGCTTCTTGCATGTTAGTAAAGTTTTGTCTAGTATTACCATGTGGTGCTACATTTGAAAAATTGTTACTTTGAGAATAGTGACTGTTATCCAACTGTTTAGGTTCAATTTGTTGGCTCTGAATATTAAAAGGTGATGAAAAATAAGATATGTGCCCATAACCCTGACAATTATAACATTTTATTAATGTCGCATTATCATTCATCCTATTTTTATTGCCTCTAGACTGATTGTAATAGCCTCTGTTGTTGTTACCTCTAGTTGGCTTAGAGTAACCTCTATTATATTTATAGTAACCTCTATTATTGTTGTTACCTCTATTGGAAAATCTACTATTATTTTGGTTAGTGAAATTATTATTTCTTGGGGGTGAGAAACTATGTCTCCTCAAAGGATAGTTAGTGTTTCTAGCATTACTCCTATTTTGGTCTCTTGATCTGTTATCCTGATTTTGATATGCATTGAACACATTCAAGTTGTTTTCAAAAGCGTGCAAATTATTTGTATCTTCATTTTTATTAAATGTCACACCAGGATGACTGTCCTTGTAATTAGTTAAGGCTGTTTTCAATTCTTCTACATTTCTAATGTTTTTTTCTTTAAGATATATAAATAGTTCTGGAGTCGCCATTGTGAGAACTTTATCAATAATTATCATGCCTAATATTTGTCTTGGATTATTTGTGTCCACTTTACTTGGTGTTAACCATTTTTCTAGGTAATGGCTTATGTCATTAATGAACCTATCAGTGTTGTCACTAGCTTCCATTTTAACCTTATGAAATTGCTTTCTATAATGATCAGGTGTAAAAATTATAGAAATTGAACATTGCTGTTTTTATTTGGTCATATGTTCTACCTATTCCTTCACCTACTGCTTTTAGCCCCTTTTCTTTAACTGCTCCAAATAATTTAGCAGCCCATTTATCTTTTGGTAAATTACTAGCCATACAATTTTCCTCAAAAATAGATAAGAAACTATCTAAATTATTTTCATTTCCATCAAAGGGCTGCACGTTAAATTTGTCATTAACCTTATGAGGATTGTAAAATTCTGTGACCTTAATTTTTCCTAATTCTAATTAAGTTTCATACCTTTTATGTTCTAATTCTGTATGCTGAGCTATTTTTAGTTTTTCAATTTCTTGAGCTCTAATTTCTGTTTGTTGAGCTCTAATTTCTGTTTGTTGAGCTATTTCAGCTTCTAATTTTTGTTTTTCAGTTTCAGCTTCTAATTTTTGTTTTTCAATTTCAGCTTCTAATTTTTGTTTTTCAATTTATTGAGCCCTAATTTCTTTTTTTTTTCAGTTCTTTCTTCAGCTCTTCTATCTCTTTCCTTATTTTCTATCTTTTCTAGTTCTATTTTTTGTTCTAAAGTCCAAGCCTGAACTTTTTCTTCGATAAATTTCCTCATCTCTTTTTTTTCTATTTCATATTCTATAGCTAATTCTTTAGCCCTGGCATACATTTGTGCATCAGTTTCAAACGAAGCCATTTTTATTTGCTTATTTGTCCAGTGTTATTATGTAATTGCTATTACACAATTTTTAAAGTATGTTTTATTTATTACACAAATTAAATTTATTTGTACTGTGACCAAACTCAATCATATATTCATATGATTAATAGCACAGATATATTAGTTAGACTAAAATGTGACCCAATGATAATCAAAGCTTGATGACTTACATGATTATTTGTTCACATTTATATTTTTTATAGAGTTCGTCAAAGCTTGATGACTTATATGGCTATTCTCTTTCTTGACCTATTAACTCTAAGTTCCAGAGGTAGGGCAATAAATGTGCAATGATAAAATAATATATTTACTCACCATGAATTACTTGAAAAGTCAAATGAAATTTCAACTTCTGGACCCCCAAAATTTTACTATACATCAAAAAGCTTATTTTGTGACTAATTATACAATGTACTGAATCTGTATGTGCGCAATATTATGATACTTCACAACTATATGTTATTGCATCTTATAAAAGAATTCAAAAATTAATTATATTATTTACAGTACTCCAAAGTTATTTGCATAATAAATTATTTGTAAATACCCTATCATGCTACTTTACAAATACAACAAGTTTAACTAACAAGTTTACAAATTTTAACATATAAAATGCATATGAACACAAAAAACAAAAGTAATTGCTGTTTTAAATAGACAATACCAAGAGGAATTCAACAATATAATTACAATATATAAACATTGACCAAACAATATGATATTTTAATAACAATACAACAATTATTTACGATCACAAACAAGACTTACACAGCTAACGACTATATTTGTAAATAAAACAAATATCCCTATTAGAATCATCTACATTAAAACCTCGAAAAGAAACATAATTAGAGTATAGACAGAAGGAAAAGTAGCGAGGTTTTAACATAGACTACCTCCAACCTCCCTCACATATATAGTGTATACATATAACATGAAATTATTCTATTTAACAAAGTAATTACTAATAAAGAAAGGCAGTAATTACACATAAGAAAGAAAAGATAGTAACGATCAGTATCAGTTTCTTCAATGACTTGATGTAATGTTAACACAATATTCCGACTATGAAGAGTCTGAAAGTATTACATATCCATGTATGACTAGCATACGGTAGGCACACTATGACAATATGTGTGATCTGTTTTCACTTTACGTGAACTCTGCCATCTCCGAAGAGGAACTGGATATATAAAATAGGGTACTGTGTATAGCACAATATCTTTACATCTACTTCCGGCTAATCTGTTTACTGACATTCAATGTCACGTCGGGATGTATATGCACAATAAAATAAATAGGCAGTTATGTTGAAACAAGGAGACTTCCAATCACAACAGTGCGCCGCCATTTTGAACTCATTAGTGCGCCATCTTGCTCTGATATAAAAATAAATTCAGTCACTGGTAGAATAAAATGTCTTTTCCTGTCTTAAAATTTTCAGATGACAAATGATTAGTATTTATAAATTGACTTCATAATTGTCATTGTTGTTTGCTGTACCTTTTTAGTACTCGAGCTTACAAGAAGTTGAAGAATACACTTGTAATAAAATAATCAGGGTCGGCAAATTTTTCCTGCCCCCGGGCTTCTACTGGCGAAGTGTGATTGTACGATGAATCAAAAATTTTTATTTTTTTTACTTTACAACCTTGCCATTGTCATTTCTTTATGGTAGTCTCCGCATGCCACTAAATGTAAGTTGCTATATAGTAACTGTTCAACACTTTCACTAACAATCTCTTCGAGGCTTTGACAAAGTTAATAACACTCTCCAGGAATAGTAAAATATATAGATAAGTTTATTTACACTCACATATTTTTATATCCTCACATATCACATGAATATCCATAAGCAATAAGATATATTCACTCAATCGCATTGCCATTTACATAATAGAATTTACAGAATAGATTCACTGAGATCTTCAATATCATCTCCATTACAAAAATATCCACCTAAAAAACTCCAGCTCCTACCACCACAAAAGCTGGATGCCCACTACCTTTGCCAAGGTCAAAATCTCCCCGTCTCCTTCTCACATCCTCTCACATTTCTTAAACAACACGTACACTCACAAAAAATCACTATTGTCAACTCTTTGTCATAATATAATTGTCCTTTTTTCTATAGTCTGTTTTTGCTATCTAAGGTCAAGGTTTACTCTTCTTTTCATTGGTTATCTCTCTTTGACCATACACAAAGTATTATACTCTGTTTCAATCACTGACAATAAGCAAGGCTGTAAAAATGTGATAGACTAATAAGCTGCTAATAAGCAGGACTGTAAAGTTGTGATATACTAATAAGCAAGGTTGTAAACTTGTGATAGAATAATAAGCTGCTAATAAGCAGAACTGTAAAGTTGTGATAGACTAATAAGCAAAGCTGTAAAGTTGTGATAGACTAATAAGCTGCTAATAAGCAGGACTGTAAAGTTGTGATAGACTAATAAGCAAAGCTGTAAGGTTGTGATAGACTAATAATCTGCTAATAAGCAGGACTGTAAAGTTGTGATAGACTAATAAGCAAAGCTGTAAAGTTGTGATAGACTAATAAGCAAGGCTGTAAAGTTGTGATAGACTAATAAGCACGACTGTAAAGTTTTGTTTTAGCTTCGACAGCACATATTTATTAAAATTTATTTAATTTGTTCAAAGCTTACTTATAAAAACATATATTCCAATTAAAAAAACAACAACTAAAATACAATCAAATGTCAAACTATGTTTAAAGATCACAACTTAATACTCTATATATATTTTGAAACCCACCCACCCTATTTTTTCAAGTAGCTATGTAAAGTGTCCCAGACTAAACAATCTTACACTAAAGTTTCTTAAACCCGGTACAATGACCAGGTCACTGTAGTTAGAAGCGTTTTTTTATTTGTTGTGAGATACAACCTTACCAAGCTGTTTTAACTATAGGACACCTATTATAATGTAGTAAATAAATAATTCTTTTCATATAATAGCTACGGTCTAATATTGAAGTTTGGGAAAACAAAAACAAAAAGGTTTTGTTTTACCCTAAGGAGAGAGTGCTTTTTATATTGCTAATATTTAATTTCTTACTAGTTTTTATTTCACTTTTAGGCAAGTAGCCAAATGATAATGTTTGGTTTTACCATCAGCCTACCATCTGGAAAACTAAAAGTGTTTTTCTTAGAAGTGACCTTAACCTGAAAACAATTATGTGGGCACCTAAAGCTATGTTATAGTTACACAAATAATAGAAACTATTATCAAGATTAAGCTTTCTGTACACTATTGTAACCTATAGATCTTTTAGAGTAAAATGGTAGCAAGTAATTGTATTCTATTTTTATCTCCCATTTCTCTAGCAGTCGTACCTGCACCGCTTGGTTTAGTTTCGTATTTTTCCGGTGGATGGTGCGGAGGGAACACAACTTGCATAACCTACCAGGTGACGTCACTGTGGTGTAACCTCAGCTCACTGGCACTCCTGACCTGCATATGTGCCCACTGTCACGTCGTGGTCAGGCACCTGAACAAACTGAGCTCTTTGGAGAGGCGCCATGTCAATCTGCTCATCGCGTCTGCACCACACTCATGCTCACATATCCCAAAACCAAAGACATCAGGGTCAACTCATCAACAAGAATATGTCAGATTGAAGTGTTCAGGTCACCCAGACACAGATCTAAGCAGGGAACTACAGTTTCACAGTGGGAAATACACGCCCGTAAAGAACAGCCCTGGTTGTGAACAGAACACTGCACTGAAAGCATCCGAAGATGTAGTTGAGGACTATCCAGGTAGGTCAAACTTGGAAGTCAGCGACGGAGAAGGTCAAACAAAAGCTACCACGCACATTCGACAGATTAAAACGTATTATGCCAATGGATGCAAATCGTACGGCGTTACAACTGAACTTACATCCGAGGTACCATGCTCTCAATCAATGCATGAGTGTGCTTTAAATCTACCCATAAAGGACTCCGCCGATGGACCAAAGGATGACTCTAGAAGTTTGGAAGCGTACAGAGACACAGCCCTAGGCATATCAAGGGCGTACAGCTGTCTGGGCTACTCCAGAATGGACGATGGTCACAGGGCCACAACTTCAAACAAAACGTCTTGGTTCAAGACGTGTAGATCCAGAGACTATGTGACACTGAGTTTATTTTTTCTTTTCTTTCTGACGATGAGCATTGCGTCCCTCCCAATCGTGGGTCTGGGTCCATCACTCGACCAAAGCCAAACCTCCTGTAGGTCGTGGCTGGTGCCAGTTCCTGTACAGACAGAGGAGAAAGTCTTTTATATTGTCTTCATGCTGTTCCTATCTGTCTGTTTAGTTACAGGGTGTTGGACAGGTGTGTGTGTTTTTTTACATGTAAGTAATAGTAAATTCTATATATATATGTAGAAATAATGTTCTTTTATATCGTAATTGAACAAAACCTTATGTATAGTACTAGCTAAACAACCCAGCGCTGCACGTTGAAACATGACATTGAAGAACAAATGACACATACCTTCAGCTTTAGATATATATAGATAGCATATTATAAAGGTTTTCATGCTCAATTTTAAGATAAATAATATGTTTATTATAAACTGAATGTTTTTTTTTTAAATTTCATAGATTTGGGAAACTGGTATTAATAATGTATTTGTATTATTCATTATGTCGCACCTAGACAAATTATGATTATTAAACTACATTCATATTGTTAAAGTTTACGTTACGTAAGCACTAATGAAATGTAAAATATAATTTATTTAGTTTTGTACTTATTTAAATCAATTAGGAAAAAAAATGCTGTACATGTTGACAATTTTATAAAGTTGTCAGCAGAAAATTGTGGACACAGAAAAAAATTTTCGTGAGGGAAATCGAAACCCAGGTCACCCACACTACAAGCGAGAATTGTAACTTCTATATTGGGAAGGCCACATCTAGGAACAAAACATCACAAAACTAATAGACTCTATATAAAACGATGAAATTGTATTATTGTGTTTTTTTCTAAGGTCAGTCACAGAATGAAGATGGAAAGGAGGCGTAAGTCAAGACTCTATCACGAAGAAGAAAATGTCCCTGACCTTGAGGAGCTGTCAACCCTAGAGGTCTTAAAGCGTCATTACAGCCTAGCATGCATTGTCATGGCTGGTCAACTCACCTGGTTGCCATTACTGGTCAGTACTAAGCATTTGGTTAGTAATTAAAAGATATACTAAAAAAAACATGATAACCTAAACTTAATATATGCAGCATGCCACTAGATATCAAACAGCATTGGAAGTCTTGGTGCAAACTTTTGATTTCAAAGTTAAAAAATTCTACATAAAACAAAAACAAAAGATAAAGCAACAAAACCAACAAGAAGCAACAACTTCAATTAATAACGTACGAAACGTACCTGTAGATGTAAAAATTGTTGCTGTGACAGAACCAACGAAACGTAGCTGTAGATGTATTGCTGTTGATATGACAGAAACAACGAAACGTAGCTGTAGATGTAACGCTGTTGATATGACCGAAACAACGAAACGTAGTTGTAGGTGTAAAGCTGTTGATATGACAGAACCAACGAAACGTAGTTGTAGATGTAACGCTGTTGCTATGACAGAACCAACGAAACGTAATAGTGGGTGTAAAGCTGTTGATATGACAGAACCAACAAAACGTAGCTGTAGATGTAACGCTGTTAATATGACAGAACCAACGAAACGTAGCTGTAGATGTAAAGGTGTTTATATGACAGAACCAACGGAACGTAGCTGTAGATGTAACGCTGTTGATATGATAGAAACAACGAAACGTAGCTAAAGATGTAACGCTGTTGATATGACAGAACCAACGAAACGTAGTTGTAGGTGTAAAGCTGTTGCTGTAACGGAACCAACGAAACGTAGCTGTAGATTTAAAGTTGTTGCTGTGTCATAACCAACGAAACGTAGCTGTAGCTGTGACAGAACCAACAAAACGTAGCTGTAGCTGTAAAACTAGTGCTGTGACAGAACCAACGAAACGTAGCTGTAGATGTAAAGCTGTTGCTTTGAAAGTACCAACGAAACTTAGTTTTAGCTGCAATGTTGTTGCTGTGTCAGAACCAACAAAACGTAGCTGTAGCTGTGACAGAATCAACGAAACGTAGCTGTAGCTGTAAAGCTGTTGCTGCGCCGAAACCAACGAAAGGTATGTGTAGCTGTAAAGCTGTTGCTGTGACGGAACCAACGAAACGTAGGTGTAGCTTTAAACTTTTGCTTTGACAGAAGCCACGAAACGTAGGTGTAGCTTAAAATTTTTGCTGTGACAGAACCCACGAAACGTAGCTGTATACGTAAAGCTATTGCTGTGACAGAACTAACTAAACGTAGCTGTAGATATAACGCTGTTGCCTATAAATCTATATTTGCCAATTATTATTTTTTAAGTGTTATAGTGTGTTGCAGTTTTTTATACGTTTTATAAGACGTCAAACAGAATGGTTACCAATTTAAAATTCAATAAGAAACTGTACTGGTTAATATGAAACACTGCTAGTGATTGAAGACTACAATATAAACAAAAATGAAAGTAGGAAAAAGTCTTTAATCTCTAAAATTGTTATTTTTTTATTATGAATCTAGATCTATATTTGCACAATAAATCTAAATCTGGACATTAAACAAAAAATTAACAATATTATGGAAACATTTGACATACTATGTAAAAGAAAACGTTTTTTATATAATGTTTTCAAAATAAGTCCTACTTTTTAAATGATTCGTAGTATAATATGATTAATAATTCTAGATAAATTAAAACAAAGTTTATAAATCTGGGTTCTGGGTGAAGATAATGTTTTTTCTCTGATTGATATTTTGTACTTTATTAGACATAATAACATGTCTTGAAATAATTTATTATAGACATTGTTCTCTTTATTTCAAAATTATTTCCTCGATTAACATTTCTTAACTACAATCTATATACAACTTTTGAAACAAAAAATCTAGTATGTTTATGTTAGTATAAACTCTACTCTAGGTGTAGGTCTGAAATACACAATGTTACTGAAATAAGATAGTCTAAGTGTTATTCAACACAAGTGAATGGGAAATTTTGATGTCTCCAGTTAATGATGATTTTACAAAAGTCTGGAGTGGGAGTTAGCGAAGCAACATTGATGTATTCTAACATCGTGACGTCACTTCCGGGCCTACTCAACCCATTGTTATACAGTCTAGCCTTAACCAACTATAGAGATGGATATAACGCTATTTTAAACAAGTGCTTCTGTCGAACACAGAAACTGGGTAAGTACGAAACTAAAGATGTGACAAGTGTTAGCAAGTGTAAGTATAACTTCTTTGTGTGTTTACAATTTCAAGTTCATTTAGTGAAGCGATGTTTTAGTTCCTAATAATATTTTATACTATACTTAAATATTGTTCAATACTTTGTTTTATCCCAGACGTATTTCGATCTTACAATTGCACCGAATTTAAAAGTCTCTTAAGAAATCGAACTTTACTTCTCGTTTTTTATTCCAGAGCTATTTATTCCATAAATTCTAAGACCTAGAACGAAAGAAAAAAAAAAAAATATGTTGTCTATATGACAATGTGTAATTTTATCATAGTCCAATAATCGAACGTTACATTGTTTGTTTGTTTTTAGTTTAAATATATAGACTGATGTGATAGAACTAATGTGTTTAATACATAGGCAAGTTTGATTGTTCTAATGTGTTTAATACATAGGCAAGTTTGCTTGTTCTAATGTGTTTAATACATAGGCAAGTTTAATTGTTCTAATGTGTTTAATACATAGGCAAGTTTGATTGTTCTAATGTGTTTAGTACATAGGCAAGTTTGATTGTTCTAATGTGTTTAATACATAGGCAAGTTTGATTGTTATAATGTGTTTAATACATAGGCATGTTTGATTGTTCTAATGTGTTTAATACATAGGCAAGTTTGATTGTTCTAATGTGTTTAATACATAGGCAAGTTTGATTGTTCTTATGTGTTTAATACATAGGCAAGTTTGATTGTTCTAATGTGTTTAATACATATGAAAGTTTGCTTGTTATAATGTGTTTAATACATAGGCAAGTTTGATTGTTCTAATGTGTTTACTACATAGGCAAGTTTGATTGTTCTAATGTGTTTACTACATAGGCAAGTTTGATTGTTCTAATGTGTTTAATACATAGGCTAGTTTGATTGTTCTAATGTGTTTAATACATAGGCAAATTTGATTTTTCTAATGTGTTTAATACATAGGCAGGTTTGATTGTTCTAATGTGTTTAATACATAGGCAAGTTTGATTGTTCTAATGTGTTTAATACATAGGCAAGTTTGATTGTTCTAATGTGTTTAATACATAGACAAGTTTGATTGTTCTAATGTGTTTAATACTTATGCAAGTTTGCTTGTTCTAATGTGTTTAATACATAGGCAAGTTTGATTGTTCTAATGTGTTTAATACATAGGCAAGTTTGATTGTTCTAGTGTGGTTAATACATAAACAAGTTTGATTCTTCTAATGTGTTTAATTCATAGGCAAGTTTGATTGTTCTAATGTGTTTAATACATAGGCAAGTTTAATTTTTCTAGTGTGGTTAATACATAAACAAGTTTGATTCTTCTGATGTGTTTAATACATAGGCAAGTTTGATTGTTCTAATGTGTTTAATACATAGGCAAGTTTGATTGTTCTAATGTGTTTTTTTAACAAAAAAATGGATTTTTTTACTACCTGGTTTAACGTGAAAATGTATGACTATTTCCACAAAGAATTATGTTGAATTATTCATGTAATACAATTAAGTCCACTGCATTTAATTTATTTTATCTATTTTATTAGTCCAGTATAATACATAAAATACAAGCTAATTGTTATAATTTTAATATTTAATGAATGTTTATGTTGATGTCTTAAATTATATACTGTTAGTGTAGACAAGAAAATAAGACATAAAAACGTTGCATAAAAACGACTTCACAATAATAGATTAAGGACAATGCTTATGCACAAAAACCAGCGACAGGAAAAAAAAATAGAAGCATTAGGATATAATGTTATTCCCTTTGTAAAAAAATCGTTTACAAATACCTATATTGTTTTAAAAATATACTTACATTGAACCATGGGCGCCCGCAGGTGGGGGCAAGGGGGGGCACTTGCCCCCCCCCCCCTGGAAAAGTGACCCCCCCCCCCTGGATTGATAGATTAAAAAAAAATGTTTTGACTAAAATAGAAAAAAAAAATAATTAAAAATGTAGTATTAATTTTAACAACTGTGACTATTTCCATTGTCATATCGATCTCATTATCTTTGGGGATTTATCTGGTATACCACATTGATAATTTTGATAGTGAAGCCTTGAGTTAGTTTGATTTTTGGAAAACGCGAGAATACAAAAGTAGCCAAGATTTCATCGACTTGTTACCTTTTACAAAGTTTTATCCGGCTGTCAGGAATGCCTTACTTGTTTTGCTAACATTACCAGCGGTGGAGCAATCGTTCAGTAAATTCGTCGGCATTTTACGTCTCGAGAGACGATCCATTTCCCTTGCAGGCCCTTATGTGGCTAAAGAGGCCAATCCTGGACGTACAGGCACGGTCACACTTGCTGCAGTTGAATGTAGCGGAGTGGACCACATATTTCTCCACTGTCTTTTTCCTGGCGCGCTCCTCGCCCGCAAGCCTGGAACCTTCCAAGTGGGTCTATCCTGCGCCAGGATCTCCCAACTGTTTGGGTCAATTTGGAGTTGTTTTATATCTCTTTTGCAGACATCCGAAAATCTCAGTTTTGGACGTCCAGCAGGTCTCTGTCCCGAAGCTAACGTTCCATATAGAATGTCATGTGAAAGTTGACCCAGTGGCATTCGGAGTACATGACCTAGCCCTTTCAGGACCAAAGGTGGTTAGGATTGAAATATTTTTTTTTATATTTGGAGTATATGCTTGAAATGGAGGTAGATGAACAATGCTATTAAAATTTTACACAAAATTTGTTTTTGAGGGATGTGTCCGAATGCGGTACTTTTGAGTACCACGAAATATTTCCACAAACGGTACCTATAAGTACCAATATGTTTAAAGTACAATGCTCATATATTTTAATAACATGTATTGAACTTTAATGACAAAAAAAGGTCATAAATGAAGTTTCAGACTTTTAATTACTCTTTTAATATTAAAAATTCATGCCAAGAATAATATATAAAGCATGTTATAACAAGAAAGCTGATCTAATTAGATAACAATAACAAAGTCACATATCAGTCATTTATATCATGAAAAAGTAAAAAACAATTCTTTTTCTCATTAGAGCAAAGAAAAATATTGCATAATTTACATTTACTGTGAGGTCTAGACTGAATCTTTTTTTGTGAACAAACCTCACATCGCCCTCTTTCATTAACATAAACAAGGTAATGGCTTCCAACATTATTCAATCGAATTGAGTCACTTACAGAATAACCACCCCGCCTTTGCTTCTTTGGTTTTGGTAATGGTGATTCATAGGGGTTGTTTAGAGGACGTCCTATACGAGGAGGCCGGGACAGAGTAATCAGCCCTAAGGCAACATCTCGAAGAAAATGTAAAAGGGGCAATTTTGTAGCAGTTATCTTGGAATATGCTATGTAAGCATTGACAACAGTTCTGTCTATAAGTCCAAAAAACAATCTGTGCCACCATTTCTTTGCTTTTCTTTTAAGTCCATAAGCAGCTATTAGCATGTCTGCCTTGTCCACTCCACCCATGTACATATTGTACTCCTTTACCGCTAGTGGACAGACAAATTCTTCTTCATTCCCATCCTTTTGAGTTCTTTTAACAACTGATGCTTCAGAAGAGTGAAAATTAGATGCTACTAGAACACCTTTATTATCCATCCATTTAACAACAAGAATTCCGTCAGAGCTTGTCCTAAAATCAAATTCACCTCTAGCCATCTTTTTATCTTCTTTCAAACCCACTGGAAGTCATCTCCTATTCATTCGAATGGTTCCACAACCAAAAACTGAAAATTCTTTCATTTGTTCCAGAACAGGTATGGAGATGAAATAATTGTCAAACTAAACTTGATGATTTCCACCTTTGAGATCTTCAATAAGATTGAGAATTACATTTTCACCCAGTCCGAAACCTGCCACTGAGCCTGTTCCCTTGCCTTGGTACACATCTAGTTTGCTTATATATCCATCCATGTCAGATCGCACCCAGAGTTTAAAACCTCTTTTGATGGGTTTCATCCGACAGTATGGTTTTATACTAGACCTTCCCTTGAATAGTACCATGCTCTCATCAATACTCTGGATACGACTGACATCATAAAGTTTGACAAATTGTTGGTTGAGAGATGAAATTAATGGCCAAATTTTCCAGACTTTGTCATGGTCAAGAGGCTGGATCGTATTGTCATTTACATGTAAATTTACCAAGATTTGGTCAAACCTTTTTCTTGTCATTACACTTGAAACAACAGGGACCCCAAGATCTGGTTGTGTGCTCCAATAGTCTCTGTATGAGGGTAAACAGTGATGGGTATAGGATTGTCAACTTCACTGATATCGGATGAAGAGTCATCTTGTGCAGAGCTTAAATATACAATTTTAAAATTAGTATTGTTACAAAAGTAGTTTTATTTCCATAATTATATTGGTTCTATTATTGTTTAACTAAAGTTAAAAAGAAATAATCTTAAACCCGAAATGTTTCCGTGTTAGGAATAAAACATGTATATGTCTAGACACTACGTCATAGGATTAAAATGCGTCATATGTCAGCACGAGGGTTTGAGACCGTTAGTTTAGTTCTAGTTTGGGCGCTAATGTGTGAGGACTGATCTTGGCCACTTTCTTAAAAGATACGATATCTCGGTTTAGTACGTTATAGAAGAATCTCAACTGATTAAGTTTCATCCTATAATATTGGTATTTGTATTTTGTGTTACTGTTATATTCATCATCTCAACTTGTTGGAATAAAATTGTGTTTAATCATTCAAACAGGATTGTGGATTTCCTCTATATTGAGGTACAGTTTATCTAATTCACTTCATACATAGAAAGAACATCATAAGAGCCAAATAAACATCAAATCTACTACAATAACATCAATAATAATTCTTATACAACTTTGTGAGATCCAATAGGGATGTGAATCAAAAGAATGTATAAATATTACATTTCTAAAAATATCATTATACGTCAGTAGCTGATTTCGCACGTGACAAAAGATTGGGGGCTCGAGTCCTTGGATCTAAAGTTTGTATGTATAAGAAATTGAGGCTATACAACTGTTTTAGTGAAAACGATTTACAACAAGTATTTATTAAAAGTCTGTCTACGTGGGAGGCACTGTCTGTGTTCGGACATACTGTTTTCAGCTTTGTACACAATCATCTTTAAAATGTATCTTCTACAAATTAACAGTGGTGCAAAAATATTTCAAAGGACTTTATGAAAGGTAAAGTTGAATTTTTATCTTCTATTTACGTCTTTAATATAAAAACATGGCGGAAGCTAATCTTACGTTGGAGCAATTGAATATTTTTGCTATCACGTCAGAACAGTTAAATAGCATGTCACTAACCCAATTAAAAGAGATGGCAAACTCTCTGGGAATAGACATTACCGAAGTTACACCAGTAAGGAGTAAATTAATTCAAGAAATTAAGGACTGTTTGAAAAGACATGGTAGAATGCTTGAAGAAAATACTATGAATAATGAAGAATCAGTTGTTCTCAATGTATTAGAAACCCTGAAAACAGACATAGATAACCATGAATTCAAAATGAATGGAAATGAACTAAGTGCTGACATGAAATTCCAGTTAGAAATAAAGAAGTTAGAAATTCAATTACAATTACAATTACAATTGGAGAGTAAAAGAATAGAAGCAGAGAAAGAGAAGGAATTGGAAAAAGAAAGAATCGCTAGTAATGAAAGGATTGAATTGGCAAGGTCTCGTTTGTCAACTCATACGATTCAGGAAACAAATAATGTAGAATTATATAAGTTTAAAAAGCATGTTCCAAGCATGGAGAACATGGACATTGATGAGTTCTTTATGGTCTTCGATAGAAACTCGATCGATTATAATTTTCCTGAAGATAAGAAAGCAGTACTTTTATGTTCAGCTTTAACAAAAGGCAAGGCTCTAGATGTTGTATTGAATCTGACTCCAGAGGAATGCAATAACTATGAACTAATAAAGAGCAGAGTACTATTGAGTTATGTTCTAACTCCAGAAAAATATCGAAAGTTATATCGTGAGTACAAGAAGGAACCAGAAAATTCACATGTTGACTTCCTGAGATTAGAGAAAAAGTATCTTGATCGATGGTTACGTTCTAAGAATGTGAATAAAGATTATGAAAAACTATATAATCTCATACTGATGGAGGATTTTACTGAGAAGATTCGCACTGATATAAAAGTTCATTTGGCTGATCGTGGAATTGAAATAGCAGAACAAGCAGCAGTTAAAGCCGATGAATACGTCATTATTCACCCGCATAGCCATTTTTTCCAAAATGACAGAACAAGTTTGAGGACTCAAAACAGTAGTACAGAGAGGAAGTTAAGATCGACAGAGGATAAAAGTAAACAAAAAGCCGATAAACAAGAGAATTCAAGTTTTGTACAAAAGAGAATTACCTGTACATTCTGTAAGAAAGATGGTCATATAAAAGAGAATTGTTGGAGTCTACATAAAGAAAAAAGACCCATTAAAAACAAGAACAACGTGGTTTTATCACACATCGCCGTACAAACTGAAACTCAAATAAACAAAACTACCCACAAAAGAATTAAAGCTGAAAGAAAGACATCTGATGTTAGTCATGAGGAGATGGCGAAACACGCATGTCCAAGTTGCTCAAAGTCGGAAAAAGTCTTTGAAATGAAGACTGAGGCTATTGAACATTCTAGTTTCAACTCCAAAGGGAGTGTGACAGATGAACAATCAGTAAATAAAACGTTTACTTATGGAGGCAGTAGTGTAGCAAGAAACTCAGTAGGCAGAGAACTACCCGAGTGTATGCTATCGGATGTTAGCGAGGGCTATGTGTCACCTATAGATAATCAAGCTAGAGAACGGAAGATTAAAATTCTACTTGACTCCGGTGCTGATATATCTCTACTGTTGAAGAATACTGTACCAACGTCGAAATTGACTCATACAGGCCAGTATGCCTTAATCAGTACTATGGCTGGGACACTTACGGCACCGTTACATCGTATACAGTTGAAGAGTAATTACTTCACTGGATCTGTTATTGTTGGGATAGTGAAGAAATTTCCCTACAGAGGCATTTCATTACTTTTAGGAAGTGACATTGCCAAGAATCAGGTACATCCTGAACTTAAAGAAACCAAAGACTCTGTTCAGTGTAGGAATACTGAAAATTCAGTATGTGTTATCACCAGAGCTATGGAGAAACAGCAGATGACTGATGAATCGACAAAGAAACCAGAACCAACACCAGAGATTGACTTACAAGCAACCTTCATGGCGGATGTTCTAGGTGGTCACTCAAGTCATACTGATCAAAGTAATTTGTCGCCTAGACAACTACTCATTCTTGCTCAAGGCAAAGATCCAGAGATCGAGAAGCTAAAAGAGGAAGCAAAGAATGAAGGAGAGTTAGAAACAATGGCCGCAGGTTATTACCTGAGGGACGAGTTGTTGATGAGGAAATGGAGAGGGAAAGAAAACGACGATGAAACATGCAGCGAAGTACATCAAATTGTGGTACCCAATGTATACCGCAAGGACATACTACATATGGCCCATGAATCACCGTATGCTGGTCACCTAGGGATTCAGAAAACCTTCGATAGGATTCTTCCATATTTCTTTTGGCCTGGCCTACGTCGTGACGTCACATAATTTTGCAGATCATGTCATGTCTGCCAGATGGTCGGCAAACCAAATCAAACCATTCCGGTAGCTCCTCTACGACCCATACCAGCATTCTCAGAACCCTTCAGTCACATCATTATAGACTGCGTCGGTCCGTTGCCTAAAACTAAGGCTGGCCACCAGTATCTGTTCACTATTATGTGTTCGGCAACGAGATTTCCAGAGGCTATTCCTCTACGTAGCATCAATGCCGACAAAATCTCTGATGCACTTATCGGATTCTTTACCCGATATGGTCTTCCGAAAACCGTGCAGTCAGATCAAGGTTCAAATTTCACATCGAAGTTATTTCGCCAAGTCTTAGAACGGCTGGGTATTCGTCATGCAGTATCGAGTGCATATTATCCACAGAGTCAAGGCGCACTGGAACGATACCACCAAACATTGAAAAATATGCTCCGTACTTTCTGTTTCGAGCATAACGACGACTGGGATCGTGGTATTCCCTTCGCACTCTTCGCAACCAGAGAGGCTGTACAAGAATCTCTTGGTTTCAGTCCCTTTGAACTGGTATTTGGACACACAGTTCGTGGACCACTAAAGCTGCTATAAGAGACATGGTTATCATCCACTGAAGACACTGGTCTACTGACATACGTGGAAAATTTTAAAAATAGACTGTATAATGCATTAAAAGTTGTCAGATCTAATCTTTTGCAGGCACAAGACAAGATGAAGGTCTATTATGACGTCAACGCAAGAACCCGTATCTTCCAACCTGGTGATAAAGTTCTCATGCTGACGCCACTGTCTGGTCAACCCCTGAGTGCCAAGTTTACAGGACCCTACGAGGTTATGGCTAAGCTTAGTGAGGTTAACTATCTTGTAAAGACCCCTGATAGACGGAAATCGCAACGAGTGTGCCATATCAATATGTTGAAACCATACATTACCAGAGAAGAACAAAAAGTTGTTGCCTCGGTAAACACTGTTATTAAAGTCGGGAATAATTCACCCGAAATTGAGCGTGAAGTGGCAGAAAGCAAACTGCAAAATACAAAGGCTCTGTAAAACCTAAATAAAAAATTGGCACATTTACCTGATTGCGAACAATCCGCTATCAAAGGTCTAATTAATGAAAATATCCATTTATTTGGAGATGTACCTAGTAGAACTAGTGTAGTTAAACATGATGTTATTCTAAATGAAAATACTAAAGCTATTAAACAACATCCATACAGGTCAAATCCTATCCAGTTAGAATGCATCCGTAAAGAGGTTCGCTACATGCTTGACAATGACATTATTACACCTAGTAGTAGTGACTGGTCTTCCCCTTGCGTATTGGTACCTAAAGCCGACGGATCCATGAGGTTTTGTGTGGACTACCGTAAGGTAAACAAAGTGACAAAAACTGATTCCTATCCAATACCAAGAATCGACGATCTAATAGATCAAGTGAGTAATGCTAAGTTTGTGACGAAAATTGACCTATTAACGGCGTATTTTCAGATTCCACTGACGGAGAGGGCTCAGGAGATATCATCGTTTGTAACCCCTGATGGACTGTACAAATTTAAGGTCATGCCCTTTGGTATGGTTAATGCACCCTCTACTTTTCAACGGTTAATAAATACCATTACTCAGGACATTCCTAAATGTCATGCATACCTCGACGATATTGTTGTCTTTAGTGACGATTTTAAATCTCATTTGGATCAACTGCATGTGTTATTTACGAAATTGACTCATGCTAATCTCACCATTAACTTGACTAAGAGTCAGTTCTGCCATGCAACCATCGAGTATCTAGGTCACATAGTGGGAAATGGTTTGGTAAAACCATTAAATGCAAAGGTGAAGGCTATTCGCGAGTTCCCTGTTCCTGAAACCTGTAAACAACTCCGCAGTTTTCTCGGGATGGCGGGATACTACCGTCGGTTCTGTCAAAATTTCTCAACCATTGCATGTCCACTAACAAATCTATTAAAGAAGAATTACACTTTCAAATGGTCTAATGAATGCCACCAGGCCTTTGATAAATTAAAAGATGTTCTTTCTGAGGCACCTGTATTAGTAACATCCAATTACAGTAAACCCTTTAAAATTACCGTTGACGCGTGTGATACAGGGATGGGAGTGGTCATTTCTCAGAAGGTTTGTGATTCACTGGAACACCCGATTAGTTTTTACTCTCAAAAATTTGATAAGCACCAAAGAAACTATAGTGTGATAGAAAAAGAACTTTTGGGATTAATCCTGGCATTGAAACATTTTGATTTTTATATCAATGGTTCTCCATATCCAATTGATATTTTAACTGATCATAACCCTTTAGTTTTCCTTTCCAGGGTTAAACAGAACCAAAGAAATATTCGCTGGAGCTTATTCCTCCAAGCATATAATTTAAATGTGGTATTTTTACCAGGTAAACAAAATGTGGTCGCTGACACGTTGTCGCGCATATAACTGTTGAACCAGAAGATAAAAGTCAGTTTCTCATGAAATGTTTTCTTTTATGTCATTCATTGTATTAATTAACATGTATTATATGACAATAAATAAACTATGTTTTGAATTATTACACTATGAAACATTACAGAACAAAACTTCAAATACTACTAGAAACAATCATACGTTGTAATGTAAAAGGTAAATTTTGCATACACCATTTGCACACACACAGGTAGTCAACTTGAATACATCCACACTTGTGTTTGTTCAATTAATTCTATTGATGTGTTTTGCAAATTGTTTTTTTTTTTATGTCGTCATGTTATAATTTAGATGTCTTATTTTATGCTATGTAAAAGCTAAATCAGCTGAGATTATCACATTTTTAAATATTCTTGATGTCATAATTTAGACATCATAATAATTTAATAACTGTAAATCATTAGTTAGTGATACTATGATCGGTTATAAATAAATTAAACTTTCTAAAGAATTATCTATCAATTATTAATCGGTTCCACTTATTTGGGTAATTCATATCAATTCTATGGGAATTGGTTATTGGTGGTAATAGTTTTATGGTCAACGTTGTACACACAATAATCATAATTGTAAATATTAATTGATAAATAAATGTTTAATTAATAATCATTGATAAGATAATGTGATAAGGGATTCCATAATAACGACTTTGTTATTAAAGGTATATGTAATATATGGTTCATTTTAATCTTAAAAAGATTGTACAATAGTCAATTTAATCTTACGAATAGTTTGGGAATTCGGTTCTTTTTATGGGTACTCTACAAAGAATTCCATACTAAACACTGACTGTAATTCCTTTGTGTCTTAAGTGGGGGGGGGGGCGAGTGTTACAAAAGTAGTTATATTTCCATAAGTATATTGGTTCTATTATTATTAACTAAAGTTAAAAAGAAATAATCTTAAACCCGAAATGTTTCCGTGTTAGGAATAAAACATGTATATGTCTAGACACTACGTCATAGGATTAAAATGCGTCATATGTCAGCACGAGGGTTTGAGACCGTTAGTTTAGTTCTAGGTTGGGCGCTAATGTGTGAGGACTGATCTTGACCACTTTCTTAAAAGATACGATATCTCGGTTTAGTACGTTATAGAAGAATCTCAACTGATTAAGTTTCATCCTATAATATTGGTATTTGTATTTTGTGTTACTGTTATATTCATCATCTCAACTTGTTGGAATAAAATTGTGTTTAATCATTCAAACAGGATTGTGGATTTCCTCTATATTAATGTACAGTTTATCTAATTTACTTCATACATAGAAAGAACATCATAAGAACCAAATAAACATCAAATCTACTACAATAACATCAATAATAATTCTTATACAACCTTGTGAGATCCAATAGGGATGTGAATCAAAAGAATGTATAAATATTACATTTCTAAAAATATCATTATACGTCAGTAGCTGATTTCGCACGTGACAGTATGTAAAATATAATATTTATATGTAACTATTTTGAACAATTATAGTAATACAAATCACTTGCTCAATTCAGGTCTATACATTTTAATTATTTTACTAAAACAATTCAATACTGCTTACTGTGTAGTTGAAGATTTAGGATCACATCGAATATATTCTTCGTCTGAATCGGACTCCTCGTCAGATAAATTATCAGGCAAATTTTCAAGTAAAATATGAGCCTCATTTATGTTGTACCAACGTTCTCTGCGTGAGCAACTGGGGCCGTGTTCTGACATTGATTTGTAGAAATTGTTTACAATATAGCAATATATATAGCAATTATAAACTTCTAAAATATAAACAAAATTTATATTTATAAACATGAAACTAATATTTTGTAAATATATTTTGTATTTCACATAAATTTAGCATATTGGATAAAAACACAATAGGCCTACTATCTTATTTAATTAGGTGCCTTGAATTCAAACCCAATTTTATGCAAAAAGTTGATACACAAGCTATATAATAATTTTAAAAACATGTAAAAATTATAAATTATAAGCTTTTATTTGGCCAAATATGTATTATTAAATTAAATTTGGGAAAAGAAATATGTAATTAATAAAAAAAATATATCAATATATGTCATTGTCAAATATTACTTTAAATATATTTAAAGAGATATTAAAAAAATATAGCTTTCCTATTATCAACCAGTGAAGCTGGAAATCCTACGTGGTTCTTATAAGTACCAGTCGTATAAACTATATTTAGAGCATGATGCTAGTAATCTAAAACATTATTTTATGTCAATTAATAAAAATGAATTGAATAAGATTTCTAAAAAAAATATTCACTTATTTTAATAGAATTTAAAAAAAGTTATAACTTTTTATTTACCTGCAAAATATGGTTCTGCTAAAAAAGAGCTTCAACTCACAAGAATTTCTTTAAAAAAAAAACACGATGTGTAAAATGGCAAATGACAAGGCCGGAAGTCTGCAAGGAACGTCACTCTAACAATAACAATGAGAATTAACATTTTCAGAGTTACCCGACCTGAATAAAATGCCTTTTATTTAGCTTGACTTATAAGTACGTGGCCCGGAAAGGGCTAGCCAGCTGAGACGTCTGTTACTGAGAGTAATGCGGATGTTTTGACACTCTGCTCTTCGTAGGACCTCTGCGTTTGAAACCCTGTCCTGCCATCTTATATCTAAAATGCGTCTGAGACACCTGAGGTGAAAGGTGTTCATGTTTCTCTCTTCCCAGAAATATGTGCTCCATGTTTCAATGCCGTACAGCAGGGTACTCAGAACGCATGTTCGATAAACTAGTGACTTAGTGGAGCGTGTAAGCAGCGGTTTCATCCAGACTCGTTTTTTTTTTAAATCTTGCCATAGTGCCCATGGCTTTAGCTATTCTACTATTAATCTCCCCGTCTAGGAGCACACTGCTTGAGATTTTGGCTTTGAGCCTGTTTAGATTGAAAAGCTTTCCAGATCTCCTCGTGTCAAGGTAGACACCCTCGTTGCAGTCTCCATAAGCATAGTGCAGTAGACACGAGAAAAATATTCCAAACAAGGTGGGTGCAAGTACGCAGTCTTGTTTAACACCGCTGCGAACTTCAAAGGGCTCTGATTAAACTTCACTGTGCACCTGGTTTTCTTAAAAAAAACAGGCAATGAAAGAGAGCAGTTTTTGGAGGGAATCATATTTTTGCCAGGAGTTTGAGGAGTCCACTTCTGCTGACCATATCAAATACTTTAGTGAAATCAACGAAAGCAATGTATAATGGCTTATTCATCTTGCGGAACCTCTCTTGTAGCAGTCGAAGGGAGGAGATCATGTCTATAGTGGATCTGCCGCTTCTGAAACCGCACTGAGACTCTGGATAGACTCTAGATGCCAGCACCTGCAGCCTTGATAGTGCCTCTTGCAAAGCTCTTACCAACTATGCTCAAGAGGGAGATTCCTCTGTCTTTTTGCAGTCGCTGCGGTCCCCTTTGTTCTTATATAATGTAACGAAATCTGCTAAATGGCTGTGTGACGCGTCCAATGTGACAGCACTATGCTAGCAGTCACCGCTGGCTAGCAGTGTAACTGTAAAAGGTGTGCAATTAGTAAGTCTCTCTCTGGCTAGTATATAGCCTTTCCACAACAAGTCCTATGCAGTACCTCTTCGTGGTGGCGGATGTACACTGGAGCTGCGAGGCTCCAAGCTTAACTGAAAGGATCTTGGAGGAGGTTTGTCCCGAGACAGGTATGGTAGCACATTACGTCGTGTAAAAACATGGCTTAGATCATAGGTTCTCAACGGGGTTTTTCAACTAATAAGGAATAGGAATCGCAATGACTTTTCGATAAAGTAGGGGTTAGTATTTGGTAAATATGGTGTGCGGCCGGCTGGTCCTATTGTTGATTCACTGGACTGTCAACCCTGCTGACCGTTCATTGTCGCCCTAACACATGTTAATATTAATAATATTTTGTCCTTTAATCCGTTTGAATCCTTTAAATTAATGTCAAAGCTATCGTTAAATGGTATAGATATGTAGCAATTATACAAACTAAGTAGTTATTGTGATGCTTAAAAATATACATATAAATTATTTAGTCATAAAATATTTATATAATTTTCACATATTTTTTTACAGTTTGATCATTTTAAAGTTAATTTTTTTATAAAAGAAAAAAATACAGAAATATTGGTTCAAAGAAACGAATTAATTATCTCCCTTTAATTAACAAATGTTTCCACGTTTGATTCAATAGTGATGCCGAAAAAAGTTATTTTTTGTGATATAACAAATTTTAATGATTATTATTATGTCTTTATATACACTATATACATTCAACATTGTGGTATTCATAACAAGATTTAATTATTAGAGGATTAAAATAATTTACGTCAAACAGTTGTAAATAGAAATTTCCTGCATTAATTGTTTTGTCCATTTAAGGAGTTTATATTTAAACCATTAAAAATTACAGAAATTATATGATATAGTGCTATAGGCCTATATATGTTTAATTAAAATTAAGTTGGGGGGGGGGGCGTGAGCGGAAAAATTGTAAAAGGGGGCGGTGAGCCGAAAAAGGTTTAAGACCTATGGCTTAGATCTACAATGTCAGATGAACGTCTGTCAAGGTAGTGCATGTTGTGCGTACACAGAGACAAAGTGAACTGCAAACAAAAAAGTGTTTATGGACAAATTCGGAGATATGTTTTGTAGCGATAACAGACTACTCCAGTTCTTGAATAAAGAATACATTTTATTTTAAATTTACGTTGTAATATTGTTTGTTTAAAGTAAGGTTTGTTGTATGGTTTACGTCTATTATATAGGCCTACATATATTGTGCTAATACAAAAATTGTTGCTACAGTATGCCCTTCATTACTACAGTGTTCTGTCCGTTCGTTCACCATACAAATACGCTCAGTAAATTAAAACTACATTAAAACATTACTAAAAATATTTAGCCCCCCCCCCCCCCCTAGAAAATTTTCTGCGGGCACCCATGCATTGAACGTCACTCTTGTCTAGAGGCTTAAATGACTATTAATTTTCTTTTTTTCATGTTTTTGTGTATTTTTTAAACTTATTATTAGTACGTCTATAATTTGAAAACAACAGACATTGGCTCACATACTTAGCTTGACCGACACTTTCAATTATTACAGGAGGAACGAATGTTTCCAAGCCTGGCTCTGTAGACCACTTGGTGGACATCGCTGTGAACGTATCTCAAGATGGCCACCAGTGTTTACACGGCCGGCGCAACCCATGCTGTGGCCACTCGACCAGCTCAGCGGAGGAGGGTGAAGATGACTTCCCCGAATCCCTAATGGAGCCCGTCTCCAGGGAAATGACTTGGACGGAGAAAACACCTCTGCAAGGCACCTCGGATAGTGTACAATCTCAGCTGATGAGCTCTGTCAGACTGGGCTGGTGTCGCCCCCAGGACAGGAGCCAATCGACGGAACATTTGCTTGCTACCGTCGACCATAATGGTGAAACAAGGTTGTGATGACGTCACTACATCATGTGATTTGACTATTTTTGTTTCAAAGACTTTTTGTATTTACTGAAAAAAAAACTGTGTTTAATGTTGTATTTGTTGATAGAAAAAAAATTAATCTATTTCTATACAGAAAAAGTTAATTGACTTATACATTTAAATGTCAATTTATTCTTACAATATTCAAGTTGTATCAAAAACATAATTATTACGCTAGCCTATTTTTATTCATTTTTTTTTTATTTCAAGAAAAACTACGCTTAATTCCATTTCATCTAAAAAATAATATAAATCTAATGAATTACTGAGATAAGATTGCTTTTAAAATTAAAATATAAAATAGACCTAAATCTTCTGTCAAATCATTTAACTAAATAATTAGTCAACTATAAAATCTCGAAATATTTGTACTTCATTTATTTTTTATAAAATACAAATTCCAGTTGTATCAAATGTATCCATTTGATTAAGTTACTCACTGAAGCATTCAAATGAAACATTGGTTTAATCAATAAAAGCGTTTCCCTAACCACATTAATATAAATAAAAGATAAAGTTTAAACAGTAAATAATAAAAATCCATTGGTCTATGAACAAATCCTTAAAATGTTTAATACAAGAATCACATGAGAAATAGAAAACATTCGCTTGATTAAACCGTCTCGATATTTCATTGTCAAATAAATGAGGTCACGGTACATATTAAACTCCAAATAAATGTAGGATGTTTAAAAAAATACAATTTAAACACACACAAAACGAGTATCACATATAATATAGCCAGTTTGAAAAAAGAACCAATCAAATGTGTGAAATAAAAAATGATATTTAAAACAAGAACATGATAAGTCTCTGTTAGTGATTGACTTTTTTCGTCATGGAGATTTATGATTCCATTTTATGAATATACAAAATTCTTGTTCCGTTAGGACGAATTCATATATATTCTTTTGGCATCCAGGCATGGAATAGGTTGTTCACAAGCCTTACAAAACAACATCCTATTGATTAAAACAACATCCATTTCAAAATGCAAGACTAGACTGAAACCAAGAATACGTACGGGGTGCAATAATATTTTATATATTATATCTAGCGCAGAAGGCAGCAATCAATCACCCCTTAACTGATTTCATGCCATGCTGGAGAAAGAGGGGTGGGGCCAAGGAAAGAAAGAGAGTGACAGTAGAGATAGAGGAGAGAGTGAGAAAAAGCTGGAGGAGAGATAGGGAATAACAGATGAGAGAAAAGGAATGAGAGAGTAGAGAAAGATAGATTGATAGATAGATAAATAGATAGATCTATAGATAGATATATATAGGGCTTATAAAGTGTGTTTGCAGAAATAGTTTCCATCTCTATGATAATAGATTTCAATAATGTCTCTGTTGAATGCATTCAGGTTATAGACTCCAACTATAAATGTACTTTCAAACAAAGACTATAATAAGTTGAATCGCTTGCTCTATTTTTAAAGCTTTTTTTTTTCTTTTTTTTTTTCCGTGCGCAACTAATATGGTTGTCTTGAATGACTTCTACGCTCCAACGATTGCATTAAAGATTTTCGCTGTATACAACTTTCTATTTTAATCTTAATTTTCCATTGAGAAAAGCGAATTAATACATTCGGAAGTCTAGAAGACTTATTGCGATAAGAAATTCGGAAACTAAAAGTTTCAAATGATCGAATAGCAGAAGTATCAAAGCAAGCAGTCTATCTTATTATTATAGTCTTTTTTTCAACCAACTTTGACAAAAGTTTAATGGGCCCTGGTATTAAAATAGTAAATATACTTTTTAAACAAGTTAAAAACTTACGATGTTGTCACATGCGAAACAGCTAATGATAACGCGGTATTTGATAGTTTATTTAGGAATGTATAATTTTTACATACTTTGATTCACACCCCTCTTGAATCCCACAAGGTTGTATAAGTAGCCTATTAGTATTTCTACTATATCTGTAGATATTTATATTTGATTGGCTCGTAGGATGTGAAAATAACAGTTAATAATAATAAAGTTAGTTAGTTAGTACTATAGAAAATACTCAATCCTGTTTGAAATAGTAATAACAATTTATTCCGAACAAGATGGAATGGAACAGCAAAACAATATACAGGTATTAATGGTAGATGATAAACTTAAATCCGTTGAGATCTCTTCTAGACCATATCAGGCTGTAATAACATATATATAAGAGAGTGGTCAATAACGGACTGCACACAACAACGCCCAAACTAGAACTCCTCAACGATCTCAAACCCCGTGCAACGTATGACGCATTTTAATGCCATGACGTAGTGTCTAGACAGATATGCACGTTTTATTCTTAGTATGGAAAAACATTTTGGGTTTAAGATTTCTTTTGAACTTTATTAGATACTAGTGGTTATGCCCGTCAAAATGACGGAAAAAAAATTACAACAATGTGTTTTGTTAAGAGAGAGAGAGAGACAAAAGACAACATTACAATAAAAACTGGAGTGAGAACGTTTCTTTTCGGTATTTAGTTTTTGTTCCTTTTAATTGTTTCTGGTGGCCCTGACCCAGGCATATGCATAAAAATTGTCGCTGTCAAGCTTCTGGCCTTAAAGATAGGCGTAGTGTGTCCGAGATCCATTACACTGCCGAGAGGCAACTGGTCTCGGTTTGGAGGAAACAATGGACGCTGCAATCCCGTCTCGAGAAACACACGGTGCCTGGATGCATGTACCTATAGTATAAGATTTGTGCTACTGGGTAACAGTGTAGGTTTACTGGCGAGCTAACATGATAATAATCCTTAGGGGAACTGCAGTGAACGATCGCTGGGCTGCGGAAACCTTCCCTGTTACACGACACGAAACGCCTTCGGCGTGTCGTAGGGTGACTGTAGTCCGGACAAAGATTGCTCAATCCTAAGCGTTACGCCCTGGGGTGGCTGGCCCAGGACAGAGATTACCCAAACCTAAGCGTTACGCCCTGGGGTGGCTAAAACCCAGACAGAGATTGCTTAAACCAGCGTTACGACCTGTGGTGGCTGGATCTCGGACAGAGATTGCTCAAACCTAAGCGTTACGCCCTGGTGTGGCTGGAGCCCGGACATAGATTGCTCAAATCTAAGCGTTACGCCTTGAGGTGGCTGGAGCCTGGACAAAGATTGCTCAAACCTAAGCGTTACGCGCTGGGGTGGCTGGAGCCCGGACAGAGATTGCTCAAACCTAATCGTTACGCCCTGGGGTGGCTGGAGCCCGGACAGAGATTGATCAAACCTAGAGCGTTACGCCCTGGGGTAATCTGAGCCCGGACAAAAATTGCTCAAACCTAAGCGTTACGCCCTGGGGTGGCTGGAGCCCGAACAGAGATTGCCAAAACCTAAGCGTTACGCCCTTGACACAAGAGCCGAAAGACTCGTCCGGGTTTTTTTAAGATACTTTTTAATTCGTTATTAAAATTTAGCGAACAGTTGTGTTGACTTGGCTTGTTATTAATAATATTAAATTAACAATGTTACGAAACGTAAAACTCATACATTGCATTGTTATTAAACACTAATCATTTAACCGAATAGCCGTAAAAGCGATAGAAAGTAGATTTTTCCTAATTTAATTAGATCGCTGTTTTTTCCAAGTTCAATAACCAAGAAGCCAAGGTCGACGGTTTTACCCAAGTAATTAGGTTGTTGTTTTTTCCCAAAAGCCTTTTTCTCGGACAAGATGGCCTAGAGTGTTACAAGTGGTAGTACTCGAATATTACATTACACGCTTGTAATTTTGTTATATATTATATTGTAAGGTACTCTCTTGTATTCGATATAGTATCGCATCGACCCATGTCATGAACCTACGCGAAACAGTAGAAAGTTGCATCAGTTCTTTTGGCGTCTCTTGGCAATGACGGACCTGTTTTTAAATGCTCTGAAATAGAATTCCTACCAATTTATACTATAATGGATTAACTAATGTTTTACCATTAGTTTTCAATGCTATTCATAACCTAGAATATTTCTTATACGTTTATGGAATATGCGCTGTTCTTAACACCTTGTGTAAATACTACCATTCTATTTGGATTTAAACGATGATTCTGTGATTAAACCAATAACTTGTTTGTTTTTACAAATCGATTTATATCAGTTTCTTCACGTTCCAGTATTTTGTGTGTTTTATTTATACTACAAGAGTAATTGCCAACACTAAACAATAGCAGCACGATACTTATTACGCATATTGAGCCAATATAAATATACACCTGGAGAAATCAAATAAAATGTCATGTGGAAGTTGACCCAGTGGCATTCGGCGTACATGACCTAGCCCTTTCAGGACCAAAGGTGGTTAGGATTGAATTTTTTTTTTTATATTTGGAGTATATGCTTGAAATGGAGGTAGATGAACAATGCTATTAAAATTTTACACAAAATTTGTTTTTGAGGGATGTGTCTGAATGCGGTACTTTTGAGTACCACGATATATTTCCACAAACGGTACCTATAAGTACCAATATGTTTAAAGTACAATGCTCATATATTTTAATAACATGTATTGAACTTTAATGACAAAAAAGGTCATAAATGAAGTTTCAGACTTTTAATTACTCTTTTCATATTAAAAATTCATGCCAAGAATAATATATAAAGCATGTTATAAGAAGAAAGCTGATCTAAATAGATAACAATAACAAAGTCACATATCAGTCATTTATATCATGAAAAAGTAAAAAACAATTCTTTTTCTCATTAGAGCAAAGAAAAATATTGCACAATTTACATTTACTGTGAGGTCTAGACTGAATCTTTTTCTGTGAACAAACCTCACATCGCCCTCTTTCATTAACATAAACAAGGTAATGGCTTCCAACATTATTCAATCGAATTGAGTCACTTACAGAAAAACCACCCCTCCTTTGCTTCTTTGGTTTTGGTAATGGTGATTCATAGGGGTTGTTTAGAGGACGTCCTATACGAGGAGGCCGGGACAGAGTAATCAGCCCTAAGGCAACATCTCGGAGAAAATGTAAAAGGGGCAATTTTGTAGCAGTTATCTTGGAATATGCTATGTAAGCATTGACAAAAGTTCTGTCTATAAGTCCAAAGAACAATCTGTGCCACCATTTCTTTGCTTTTCTATTAAGTCCATAAGCAGCTATTAGCATGTCTGCCTTGTCCACTCCACCCATGTACATATTGTACTCCTTTACCGCTAGTGGACAGACAAATTCTTCTTCATTCCCATCCTTTTGTGTTCTTTTAACAACTGATGCTTCAGAAGAGTGAAAATTAGATGCTACTAGAACACCTTTATTATCCATCCATTTAACAACAAGAATTCCGTCAGAGCTTGTCCTAAAATCAAATTCACCTCTAGCCATCTTTTTATCTTCTTTCAAACCCACTGGAAGTCCTCTCCTATTCATTCGAATAACCAATAACTGAAAATTCTTTCATTTGTTCAAGAAGAGGTATGGAGGTGAAATAATAGTAAAAAAACGATGATTTCCACCTTTGAGATCTTCAATAAGATTGAGAATCACATTTTTACCCAGTCCGAAACCTGCCACTGAGCCTGTTCCCTTGCGTTGGTACACATCTAGTTTGCTTACATATCCATCCATGTCAGATCGCACCCAGAGTTTAAAAACTCTTTTGATGGGTTTCATCGGACAGTATTGTTTTATACTAGACCTTCCCTTGAATAGTACCATGCTCTCATCAATACTCTGGATACGACTGACATCATAAAGTTTGACAAATTGTTGGTTGAAGGATGAAATTAATGGCCGAATTTTCCAGACTTTGTCATGGTCAAGAGGCTGGATCGTATTGTCATTTACATGTAAATTTACCAAGATTTGGTCAAACCTTTTTCTTGTCATTACACTTGAAACAACAGGGACCCCAAGATCTGGTTGTGTGCTCCAATAGTCTCTGTATGAGGGTAAACAGTGATAGCCCATTACTAGATTTGCCCCAACAAAACCACGCAGATCTGCCAAATTTATTGGAACAACAAGACGATTTTGTTGGGCGATATATAGATTTGTTTGACGGATAATGTTTTCTTCTATAGCTGTGTCAAAGAAATTCAGAAAATACTCCACTGGAGTCTTCAAATGTTCAAATTCTTCTGGTTTAGGACCTATATGATGTAAATATAAACAAATGAAATTGTTATATTCATAATAATTAACTTATTGTAAAACAGAAAAAAAAAATATGAAAAGACATTTTTTATTCTACTAAATTCCTATTTTTAAAAAAATATATAAAGTGAATCTAACCTTCATGTTTTATAAATTCATTGGATGAATCTCCCTTCTCTTTTTTTCTCCAAATACGATCTCTTATGGGTATAGGATTGTCAACTTCACTGATATCGAATAAAGAGTCTTGTGCAGATCTTAAATATAAAATTTTAAAATTACTATGTAAAATATAAGATTCATATGTAACTATTTTGAACAATTATAGTAATACCAATCACTTGCTCAATTCAGGTCTATACATTTTAATTATTTTACTAAAACAATTCAATACTGCTTACTGTGTAGTTGAAGATTTAGGATCACATTGAATATATTCTTCGTCTGAATCGGACTCCTCATCAGATAAATTATCAGGCATATTTTCAAGTAAAATATGAGCCTCAATTATGTTGTACCAACGTTCTCTGCGTGAGCAACTGGGGCCGTGTTCTGACATTGCTCTGTAGAAATTGTTTACAATATAGCAATATATATAGCAATTATAAACTTCTAAAATATAAACAAAATTTATAAACATGAAACTAATATTTTGTAAATATATTTTGTATTTCACATAAATTTAGCATATTGGATAAAAACACAATAGGCCTACTATCTTATTTAATTAGGTGCCTTGAATTCAAACCCAATTTTACTCAAAAAGTTGATACACAAGTTATATAATAATTTTAAAAACATGTAAAAATAATAAATTATAAGCTTTTATTTGGCCAAATATGTATTATTAAAATAAATTTTGGATAAGAAATATGTAATTAATAAAAAATATATCAATATATGTCATTGTCACATATTACTTTAAATATATTTAAAGAGACATGAGTCGATATGACAAAAATATAGCTTTCCTATTATCAACGAGTGAAGCTGGAAATCCTACGTGGTTCTTATAAGTACCAGTCGTATAAACTATATTTAGAGCATGATGCTAGTAATCTAAAACATTATTTTATGTCAATTAATAAAAATGAATTTAATAAGATTTCTAAAAAAAATTATTCACATATTTTAAGAGAATTTTAAAAAAGTTATAAATTTTGTATTTACCTGCAAAATATGCTTCTGCTAAAAAAGAGCTTCAACTCACAAGAATTTCTTTTAAAAAAAACACGATGTGTAAAATGGCAAATGAAAAGGCGGGAAGTCTGCAAGGAACGTCATTCTAACAATAACAATGAGAATTAACATTTTCAGAGTTACCCGACCTGAATAAAATGCCTTTAATTTAGCTGGACTTATAAGTACCAGTGGCCCGAAAAGGGATAAATAAATATTATATCAACTGAATGGGGGCTCTAGCCAAATAAATAATACAGCCTACAATTCAGTACTCATTATTCTACAGTCATCTACTATATAATAATTATCTACGAAAGGTAATAAAAGCTGGCCTGTCATTTAACATTGTTCTTGAATTAATACTTGAAAAGCTTATCAAGCAACTTGACCATTGAAATAATAACAGTATCTATTCCGGTATATATGTGCCGTAATAAAATTGGTTTTGCTCGTCAGTGATCTATAAACCAATGTTTAGAGGATTACTTCATTTTCAAGAATCGTTATACTTTTTACACAGACTATTTACATCTGCCTATACATAATCTTGACTTGGATTGATTACGTTGTAAAATATGAACAGTATACAATACCAATATATTGAATATTGCTATTGAGGATTGGAAAAATTAACTATTCAGCTTGAAATAAATCATATTGTGTATTATCTTGTAAAAGCAAAGTTACTCTAAGAAAGTATTATTTTTATAACCTTGTTGTGATAAATCTGAACTAAGTGGTGCAGTGAATTATTCCAAGGACAGTACGTAAGTTGAACTTATTTTACTGTATTGTTAACAAGATTTATAGTAACTTTTAATAATAGTGAAAATGGAAGCAACAAACAACTTTACACTGCACCCAAATATATTTGCTCTAACTTTAGAACAGCTTAATAAAATGCTAATGGTACTATGAAAAGACTTGGCTAAATCATTGAGCATTTCTATCACAGAAACTAGGCCATCAAAAATTACTTCAAGAGGTAACAGAATGCTTAAGAAAACAAGGTACACTAATTATTGAAGGAACTATTGCTAATGCTAATAGTAATAAATCAGATGATGAATCACATTTCTCTACCACACAGAAAGTGAAACATAAAACTAGTGAATGGAGTGAAGAACTAAAATTCAAACTTGGAATGAGGAAGATGGAACTAGAGATGGAAAGAGAAATAGCAAAGGAGAAAATAGCAAGCCAAGAAAGAATTGAACTAGCTAGGTCTCGTACTTCAAATCACTCGAATGCAAGCTCTGAAGCAGATGCAGAACTGTATGAGTTCAAGAAACATATTCCAGTTCTTGAAGATAATTCGGTGGAAGAGTTCTTCATGATTTTCGACAGAAACGCTATAGACTATCAATTTCCCGAAGGCAAGAAAGCTATACTTCTACGCGAAGCTCTGAATAAAGGAAAAGCACTTGATGTTGTATTAAGTCTTACTCAAGAGGAATTGTATGATTATGAACTGATCAAGAATAGAGTACTGCTAAGTTATGCCTTAACACTGGAGAAATACAGAAAAAAGTTTCGAGAATCTAAGAAAGAACAGGAACAATCACACAGATGCGATGTAAGAATACATTTAGCAGACAAAGGTGTAGAACAAGTGGAAACAGCAGCGGTGATGGCAGATGAATATGTTATTATCCATTCCAGCAATAAATTTACAACAGTTGATAAATCTAAATTCCAGAATCGAGATATGAAGGTAGACAAGAAAGCCATAAATCCAAATGAATCTTATAAATCAAAGAGAAATCAGCAGTGCAATGAAGGTTCAATAAATTCCAAGCCAACCTGTAGCCATTGTAAAATAATTGGACAAACTAAGTAAAAGTGCTTAATGTTGAATAAGAACCAAGATAAAAAGAATAATCATGTCGTCTAGTCGTATGTAGCAATGCCCAAGCAAAGAACTCATGATAATGTGAAGAAGGATGCTAAAACTCAACTAGAGATACTTAGTGATGGTGCAGATAATCTGACAGAACACACGTATCCAATGAATTTGAAACCAGAAATAGTTCCTAAAATAAAGACAATGGTTTTCAATAATTCTAATTCTAATCTGAGCTCAAAGAAGCCTACATCAGATAGAATGACAAAGAGTAATAATTATACCTCTTACAAAGGTAGCTTGGACACAGATCGTATAGATACTGAGATACCAAGTAACTGTTTGCCTTTTATTGAAGAAGGTACTGTGTCATCCATAATAAATTGTGTCACTAGTAAAAAAAAAAAAAAGGGATTACTCCGTGATACAGGGGCTGAAGTTTCACTACTTTTGAAGAACACTGTTCCTACGTCGCAATCGACACATACAGGACATAATCTTACAATTCAAGGTGTAACAAGGAAAACGTACAAGTTCCTTTACATCAAATACAGTTGAAGCGTGCGTACTTCACTGGAAATGTAGTTGTGGGTGTATACAAATCACTTCCATTTAAAGGTGTCTCTTTAATACTAGGAAATGATATTGCTGGAGATGTGGTACGTCCCAAATCCAAAGAAAAACAATGATGTTTGAGGATTTGGAAGCGTTAATATAGGTGTTACAACATCACCTATTGATTAAAACAACATCCATTTCAAAATGCAAGACTAGACTGAAACCAAGAATACGTACGGGGTGCAATAATATTTTATATATTATATCTAGTCTAGTCCACACTTAATCGATATATTATATCTAGCGCAGAAGGCAGCAATCAATCACCCCTTAACTGATTTCATGCCATGCTGGAGAAAGAGGGGTGGGGCCAAGGAAAGAAAGAGAGTGACAGTAGAGATAGCGGAGAAAGTGAGAAGAATCTGGAGGAGAGATAGGGAATAACAGATGAGAGAAAAGGAATGAGAGAGTAGAGAAAGATAGATTGATAGATAGATAAATAGATAGATCTTCAAACATCGGCATAGCAAGATTAGTGTAGAAACAGCTAGATTAACCGAGACAAAACATTAGCATTGACGTTGTTAACACCCTTAATGTGTTGGATTGTGAAATGATAGTCTTGTAAAAGCAAGCTCCATCTACAGATTCGAGAGTTGCCAAAAGTTGCACTTTTGAGATAGGAGAGCGGTCGGTGGTCACATTGAAGTGTAAAGTGTGTGCCGAGAAGAGAGCGTGAGAGTAGCTGCACGCTCCAGACAATAGCTAGACACTCTTTTTCAATAGTGGAGTAACGCTGTTCTCTTGGTAGTAACTTCCTGCTGAGGAATTTCACTGGGTGATGGAAACCGTCAACAACTTGCATTAAGCAACAGGATATACCTATATTAGAGGCACCAGTCTGTAAAACAAATGGCAATTGAGGATTTGGAAGCGTTAATATAGGTGATGTTGTAAGACAAGTCTAAATTCCTCTCAGTGCACTGTCACACTCTGGACTCCAATGGACTTTAAGCGGTTTCAATTTTCTTAAGAAGTTCAGTTATAGGAGACACCAGACTAGCGAAGGAAGGTATAAACTTACTGTAATAGTTGGCTAGGCCCATCAACGAACGGACTTCCTGCTTTGTTTGTGTAACTCTAAGGTTTAAAACTTTCTCAATATTTGAAGGGTCAGGTCTTAAAGTTCCCTCTCCTACCACGTGTCCCAAGAAGTTGATAATATTGTGAGCTATCTGGAGCTTACTTGGTTTTACAGTAAAACCTGTTTCGCGTAATCTGTGCAGAACAGCGGAAAGTGATTCTAGATGTGATTCCCAAGTATCATATATACACACATATATCGTCGAATTAGAATATCACGTTCGACAAACCCTTTAGAACATTGCGAACTGTTCTATTAAAGAAGCTTGGGCAATTGATTAGGCCAAAAGGAAGGTATTTGAACTGGTAATGCCCTCCCGGTACTCTAAATGCCGTAAAATGACGACTATCTGGTTCGATTGGAATTTGATGGAAACCCTTTGTGAGGTGGATTTTTGTAAAATACTTTGCAGTACTTAGGTATGTAAAAAGGTCTTCCTGATCAGGAATGACTTCGGCATCAAATTTGGTAATGGCATTCAGTTTACGAAAGTCAACACAAGTGCGAATGGTACCGTCTCGTTTTTTCACTAAAACAACAGGGGATGCATAAGGCGAATCTGATTCCTTAATTATGTCTAAATTAAGCAAATTGTCAATTTCGGAGGCTAACACGTCTTTCATATGTATTGGTACTGCGTAGGGCTTAAGCGCGATAGGTTTGTCAGATGTCAGTTCAATTTTAAATTCCTTCACTTTAGCTCTTCCAGGAATATCAGTGATAATACTCGAAAATTCGGAAAGGATATTGTGGATTTGCACTTTTTGTGAAGCTGGTAGCTCGGGGTTTATGTCTAATTTTCCTATGGAATTAGAATCGCCATAATTTAAAGTAGGAAGATCAGGTATTTGACTTGAGACACAGTCATTTGCCTTGTCATGTTCGGAGTCGGTTACGCACGCGTCTAAAAGCTTAACCTCATCGTCAACGTTAGAAAGGACATCGTTACTTCTTTCATGATATTTTAGCAGTCTGTTGATGTTATAGATTTTGGATTTCCCGCCCTTCTTAATAGCCACATTTAAGTTTGAGACTTTCTTCTGCACAACATAAGGCCCATCCCAATGGGAGGTAGGTTTGTTTTGCTTGTTGGGTTTGAGTAAGAGGACAGAATCTCCTACATTGATGTCTTGGTCAGTTGCACTTTGGTCATAAAGGCCTTATATTGGCATTTACTGACCTTGTCGTTTTCTAGAGCCAGATGGCTAGCCACACCCAACCTATTTTTAAATCTAGAAGGTAATCATACACAGTTTAAGTCTCTTTTTCTAAAAACTGATCCGTGAAGAGGTTTTTTAAGATAGACATTGGGCCCCTTACTCTTCTTCCATAAACAAGCTCATATGGGGAGTAGTGCGTCGAATCGTTTGGGACTTACCTGTAAGCAAAGAGAGCGGCGCTAATATAACGATCCCAATTGTTAGGGTCTTTCTGTGCGACCTTCCGGAGCATAGATTTTAGAGACCCGTTGAACCTTTCAACCATACCGTTTGAGTTTGGGTGGTAAGGTGTAGTTTTGATAGCTTTGATGTTGAAAAATCTGCAAATTTGATTATAAAGCTCTGATTTAAATTGAGGGCCATTGTCGGATAGTATTTGCTCTGGGAACCCGATCCTAGAGAAAATAGTGCTCAGTGCTTCAATTACATGTGATGTTGTAATATTAGATAAAGGGATTGCTTCTGGCCACCGTGTAGCGTTATCAACAAGAGTTAGAATGTATCTGTTTTTCCTATCAGTCATCTGCAAGGGACCTATGATATCTATCGCTACCTTACGAAATGGGGTTGAAATTGTTTCCATTACTCCTAAAACTACCTTCCCTCCTCTACCTGGTGTCTTGGCTCTTTGACAGGTAGGACATGATTTAATAAGCTCTTTTATATCTTTATCAACACCCGGCCAAAAGAATTGTGAGTATACTCTTTCATTGGTCCGCCTGACAGACATATGCCCAGCTAGCGGTGAACTGTGGGCCGTATCGAGTACTTAACGTTGTTTAGATTTGGGGACCACTAACTGATTAATAGCTGCGTCGGGCTTGTTTTTAGGTTGATAGTGCTTGTATAGAAAACCCTGTTTCGTAATAAATTATACAAATCCTGATTTAATGACATGAACTGTTCCTACATTAGCCTTTTCCCACAGGCTTTTAAGTGTATCATCTGCCCTTTGTTCTCGTAAGAACACTTCACTATGCAACTCCTTATCTCCTTTCCCCAAGACACTTTCAGAAGATTCGTAGGGTACGGCATCAGCGTGTTGATGCATCGCTCTAGTTACCGCCCCTGCTGAGTGGTACATTCTAGCCCCATCGACATTGCCAATAATTAGTTCCACTACGTGATCATCAAACAGGGCTGCAACATAACTACCTTTAAGAAAAGGGGTATCTATATTGATTTGCGCTAAGGGATATTCTTTTGTCTGGCCATCAATTAGTTTCAATGTATAATGCCCTTCCAACATATCTTTCGGCTGGACCAGGTCCTTTTTAAGCCCGATTATACTACAACCTGTGTCACGCAGAACCGACACTGCACGATTATTCACAAAACCCTTATGAATTATTAAGGTACCCGTGGACCTATGATGCCCTTTTTTATTTTCTAATAAACTCATTGTATGTGACTGACAAGCAAATAATGTCTCTGACTGGCGAATAACATCTCTACATTTTATACACTGTGGATGGTCTGTGTTCAGCTTGTGTACCGAGGGTAGTCACATTCGTTGGGTGTTCTTGTTTAAGGTATTGTTGGAATTGTATACTTGTCGGGACCTGTGCTTGTTGGAATGGAAATCATGGCCTTTTTGGTAAGCCCCACTTGTCATCGGCTTCAGAAAACACTCTTTAGCAAAGTGACCTGCTTGCCCGCAACGGAAGCAAGTTAAAGTATTGCCTACAACTCCTACAGCCACATCGGTGGCTGCAGCTACATAAGGGAGGGGTTTATGTACCTTGCTAACATTGGCACCTTTAGATGCTATTTTATAGCTGTCAATAATAGAGAGTGCCTCGTTTGGCGATTGTGGTTGTTTCATTAAAAGTTCACGTAAAAGGTTGGGTGATACTTCATTGTATATCCGCCCCTTAAGCAGTAGATCCATAAGACGCTCATATGTGCGGGGCGTTTTTGATGTTTTGACCCAACTTTCCAATGAATTTTTTAGCACCATAGCATATTCCCTAAAATCATCCCCTCTAGGTACTGTAGTGTCCCTTCTATGTCTGTATGTCTCGTCAGAGTATCCAGCAAAGCTAAGTAGTTCTGCCTTAACTCGGTCATAGTCAGCGCTGTGTAATAGGTCGTGTAGTATCATGTAATTCTTCAATTTGTCTGTCAACTTATGAGCTAAATGAAAAGGCCATGTTGTGCGTGGCAGTCTGTCTTTTATCGTAGTCGTTTCAAAAAGGAGAAAGAAATAGTCAAGGTCCTCACCTTCATCCAGGCGTTTAAAATTTTTGTCTAGCTGAGGGCCCTTTGTATGATAATCATCGGGCGGTAACTGGCTAGTTTGTGAATAGTCTGTTCGCTCGTGGCTTTGACTATTTTTTTCTGGTTGGGCACACCGTTTTTAGGAATCTAAATCTATTTTACTTTGGTCCTCTATATACTGGGTAAGTTTTTTTCCTTTTAACCCATATCTGGTGGCCTCAGCTTTTAACTGTTCCACCGTTCGCGGCGTATAGTGTGTTGACATTATGTAGGAAAGAAAACACAAACAATTATGCTCCTGACAGAATGTCTCAAATCGGAGATAACACTCACTGTCACAAACAAAGCAGTGTTTCGGTGTGGTAATTGGAAACCCCAACGGCGTGACGGCTGTACAATAAAAATACTTTAACCTGAAGTGACCCCGTAAAACCCGTACCGGGGAAACTCTTCACCCCTCAACACCTAGCACACAACACACACACACACACGAGAGGAAAACAGACTTATCCGTCCGACGTGATGTGCAGGGGTGGGATCCGGAAACTGTATGGAGGTAATTACTACCAGCGTCCAGTGAAGTCGAAAGAAAGGACAGGTGAACTTGTGACACAAAAAACCGCTCTAGGAAAAGAGTTGGATCAGAAGTTGTAAATGGTGATATGGAACTGAAAAGATAACTTTTAAAACAAAACCAAACAATGTTAACAAAAGAAAAAAAAATGTTTAACAATCCGTAGTGTAGAAAAAAAAATGAAATAATAAAATCAAACAGTAAATGTTATTATTTGTTTAGGCAATAAAACATGCATATACCACCAATTTAAAGAGAAGAAAATATAATAAAATATACAGGCTTATAGTTATAGCCTACTTTGGACGGCCCCCACAATGTCAGGAACTTAATTATGAATAATTAAGCAAGAAATCCCGGCTCAACTAATTAAGTTTAATACAATGATAATTATATTAAATACCACTAACAATTTACTACAAGTAGCACAACGTAAAATAGAATGACAGAGACTATCTTTTAAATGTAGAAAATGATTACTTTACTATACTTTATTAATGTTGATCTTAGTTTAAGAAAAACAAACAAACAAATATCAAAACCAATATTATAAAATGATAAGCTTATATATAAGAAAAAAATTAGTATATTAAAAGAAATTCTTTCAATATAGTACTAATGAAAAAAATAAGTGAAGAAGAATGAGTGACATTAATTTATAAACATTAAGGCGTAATATAAAATGGCCTGCTAACAAAATTGATGAGAATGAATATAAGAAGAAGATTAGATCTAATAACGAAAGTGATTAATATTAAAATTTGCTATCCATATCCATAGTTTGTATCTCGTATAAAAGTAGCATAGGGTCTGTCCCGCCTTAGTTCAACTGTTAAGACTTCCCTTCGTTTCACCTGCTTGGTCCCTCCGATGTTCACTATGGCACGACACGGACAACCCACTCCGACGTATTAGTGGCGCAACTAACTGCTGCAAGTAGTCAGTCAATATCGTGGTCGTCCTCTCGTCTCTCTCTTACTCGTTTCCTTCACTACACACTGGCCGTCACCTAAATAGTAGTCAACAAAGTACTAAGTACAGTCCTATTTATATGCAACTTGTCTAATGGAAAAGTATTGATGTAAAACCCAACTTACCCGTGTCATAAATTAACCGTCAAGTGTCCTCTTTATTCGGTGGTCTGGCAAAGTCTCGTCTACGGACAGATAACTTAGCTTGAGCAAGATACAAACATCAAGCCTCTTAGCAAAAGTTCTGTGCCGCAAAGTCAGTCTCCCTAAGTGGTAGTCGTGGATGTGCGCGTCCGCCAGAACACCTAAGTTAGCACTTCCAATGATATAGGGAGAGATAAGCAAAGACATCATTTTTTGGCCAGCAAAATATTGTAGCCAAAATAAAATAAAAAACGAAAGCCAAATCTAAATAATCATTGTTTTAAATTTCAAATCGAAAGTTATCTCCTTTCTAAAGTTAAAAAAATATTTACAATATCAAGTCTTTGTGTGTCTAGTAGTAGTAGGCTAGTCAAGTTTATTGAATGCATTTATAATTATAATAGCCTACTAAGTGTCTAGTTCGGAATAATTTTAGGTCTATATATAATTTTTAAGGTAGGCATACTTATACATTGCTTTACATAATAGTTTAGACTTTACTGTAATAGTATTTGTAATTTTCGTAGAACTATTGACTATAATATTGACAATTATCAATTATATTTAGCCTATTTATAGTAGACCTGTTGCCTATTAATATAGTCTAGGCCTATTAAGTTTTATTAGGGCTATTATAATTATTGGTATATTATTATTAATAGTATATCGAGTTACTATTTACTATAGAGTTGTCGTAGACTGGAGTAGACTATCTGTAGCCTACGTCTGTCAGTGTAGGCCTATCACTACTATCAGTATCAGAAAATAATTCAATTAATCATGACCGGTAAATTATATGATATGTAGCCTAGACTAGGCCTATATATCCAGTTTGAGTTATAATTTATAATGTAATATTAGGCCTTCCCTAGCCTATCCAGTTTATCCACTATCATTTAGGCCTATATTAAAATCTAGTAGCCTGTCATATTTAATTTAATCATATTACTAATTTCTGCTGTTTCTACGAAAATAGTAGGCCTTATAGCCTTAGGCCCTAGGCCTATAGACTATAGTCTATATAGCCGCGCTATAGACTATAGTGACATATATTATAGTATTTATAGCCTAGCCTTTAGCATTATAGCGTAGGTATAGGCCTATGCGGCTATGCCTATGGCTATGGCCTATAGCCTATAGGGCTATGCTATACTATATATATATATATTTAATAATTTGTAGTGTAGGCCTAGGTCTTTCTATTGTTTGAGTTTGCTTAAATTAGTTGACCTAGCCTAGCTATGTTTAAACTTTAATCTAAGGGCCTACATGTTAGGCCTACTAGGCCTATGTTAACTATGTATTTTTATTTGATAGGCTAGACCTATTTGTAGGCCCTAACTAATTAGTATTATTGGCCTAATATTAAATCATATCAGGTTGGGAATTGGCATAACGTAGGCTATGGCACATATATAGCCTATATATAGTCACAGGCTTGCTATTTTTAGCCTTTTAATTATGAGCTCAAAAGATGTAACAAATAAACTAAGACTTATGGGGGAGGGGGGGAGATCATGCAAGGGGGAAAAAGTGCACAAATTAGTAAAATAGCATGGTAATTCAAAACTGGTATCCCCATACTAAGTAGGCCTACTATTGAACAATTTATATTGTAGGCCTAATGAAATATAAATAGTGAAACACAAAATTTGATTCATTTAGGCCTAATATTTCAATGAAAAAAAAACTGAACAAAAAACAAGAGGAGATGGGGTAATTTGCTGCTTATATGCTTTAATTCCTCCACCCATTTCTGTGTCTCTGATATTTGTAGTCAATATGAAATGTGTTAAAGAAGTTTTAACATTTTTGTATAGAGTTTTCAATCTCTATCCTATTTTAATTAGCCTAAACATAATATAGTCAGTCATATAAAATATTGTTAGTTTGAGGGTGTCCCTAAGTCTACCCAGCTCTGATGGGTAGCCTACCTGACCTTAGTTGGGGTAAAGTAAAGGCGGCTGTGCATAGTGCTGGCCACACAATCACCTAGTATGCCGTGGCCACGGAAACTGGTGAGGGATGCGTCACCAGCCTTATTATCAGTTTGCTGTATGTAGACAGACACACTTCACTTTTTCAAATATTCACTATTGTTGTCTTAATATGAATGTATTAAAATTAAGTTAGGAATCATAGTAACATTTTCTTTAGGTTTTCAATGACAGATGTTTTACATATGACTGTCATTCTTTTCCAATCCTTCACAGTCACAGTGTATATGATGTCATCCTGAAAAGTCAGACTCTTAATATGCAGTATATTTTCATGCAAAACAGTGGGCAAGAATTTGTGGTCACCAGATACCATTTGCTGTAAGTAGACAGACACACTTCACTTTTTCAAATATTCAATATTGTTGTCTTAATATGAATGTATTAAAATTAATATAGGAACCATAGTAACATTTTCTTTAGGTTTTCAATGACAGATTTTTTATATATGACTGTCATTCTTTTCCAGTCCTTCACAGACACAGTGCAAATAATATCATCCTGAATAGTCAAACTCTGAATATGCAGTACTTTCATGCACAGCAGTGGGCAAGATCTAGTGGTAACCATGTACCATTTGCTGTAAGTAGACAGACACACTTCACTTTTTCAAATATTCAATATTGTTGTCTTAATATGAATGTATTAAAATTAATATAGGAACCATAGTAACATTTTCTTTAGTTTTCAATGACACATATTTTACATATGACTGTAATTTTTTTCAAGTCCCTAATATTTGTAATGAAAAAATTTTTCATTCAAAAAATTAAATGAAGATTTTTGACAACAAGAATCATGTTCAATTTAAATTTTTCCAGAAGCTGTTTAGTCAAGATTACCTCAAGTCAGCTGAACAAAAAGAGATTTACTGTTGGAATGTATATTGACAACACCTAAAGTTTTAGTCTGCTTCTGCTCCATTCACCAGTGGCACTGCTTCTGCTCCATCCACCAGTGGCACAACTTTATGGAGCCTTTCTCTCCATTGCCAAAGTGCATCAGAAAAACTGATTGTTCGGGTTCCACAAGATTTATTTTGTATTTACTGCAATGAGAAGTATGTCAATCCACCAACAGAAGATTGGATTGAATGTCACAAATGTAAAAAGTGGTATCATGAAAATGGTGCCCTTGTCACTGAAAATAATTACTTTATTTGTGACCTCGGTATATAGGTGAAATTTTTTTTCAGTTCTTTTTTCATGGAAAGGGTGTTTACATTATCTTTTCCTATTCATATGTGTGTCTCTCATATTTTTCCTTGCATGGTTTTGACTTATATTTCTACAAGTGTCAAATCATTTTAAAACTTTATTTTTATTAGCACAGAGAGGAGATACATTTATTTATTTTTTCTTTTGTTGCCCTTATTTCTGTGTATGAAAATCTTGTCCCATCTTACCCTTATGCCTGACACATCTTTCCCACTCAGAGGGAATTATGGGTCACATTTGAAATTTTTACTTTTTCTATATTATTAATGTGAGATAGCATTTTACTTTTTTATTATTATTAAATTTTAAACTTTATTTTACATGATGTTCAAGCCATTTTCACTTACAATATTACATTTACATGTGTTACAATTTGTAGACTAAATAAATGATGTTGAGATGAGGTAGATGTGATTTTGAGATGAGGTAGATGTGATTTTGAGATGAGGTAGATGTGATGTTGAGATGAGGTAGATGTGATGTTGGGATGAGGTAGATGTGATGTTGAGATGAGGTAGATGTGATGTTGAGATAAGGTAGATGTGATGTTGAGATGAGGTAGATGTGATGTTGAGATGAGGTAGATGTGATGTTGAGATGAGGTAGATGTGATGTTGAGATGAGGTAGATATGATGTTGAGATGAGGTAGATGTGATGTTGAGATGAGGTAGATGTGATGTTGAGATGAGGTAGATGTGATGTTGAGATGAGGTAGATGTGAGTTTGAGATGAGGTAGATGTGATGTTGAGATGAGGTAGATGTGATGTTGAGATGAGGTAGATGTGATGTTGAGATGAGGTAGATGTGATGTTGAGATGAGGTAGATGTGATGTTGAGATGAGGTAGATGTGATGTTGAGATGAGGTAGATGTGATGTTGAGATGAGGTAGATGTGATGTTGAGATGAGGTAGATGTGATGTTGAGATGAGGTAGATGTGATGTTGAGATGAGGTAGATGTGATGTTGAGATGAGGTATATGTGATGTTGAGATGAGGTTGATGTGATGTTGAGATGAGGTAGATGTGATGTTAAGATGAGGTAGATTTGATGTTGAGATGAGGTAGATGTGATGTTGAGATGAGGTAGATGTGATGTTGAGTTAGATGTAATGTTGGGGGCTAACAATAGAAAGAAATATGTTTGTTTTTAGAGTAGTTTGTTTGGAGGGATTTGTTTTTATGTATTTTGTTGTTATTTATGACATTAAATTATCTTGTCATTCCTTAATTAGATTTTGTTCATTTCATTAGTTGCATTTTAAGTTGTGTTGTTTATGTTCGTCTATTTATTAATTTAGCATTAGCGATTTGATTTCTATTTGGCCAGACCAGGTAGCCAAAATATCTTTCTGGGGTAAGCAGTTAACCCATAGCCTTGTGCCTCTTTTCCTGGGCCCCTATTGCCCTTCCAAATATGTTACATTTATATGTATAACCCATTTTATGCTAGGGTATAACGTATGAACAACTTATCAAATAATAAATTTTCATTTATGATATATAAATGTCTTATAAGAACAAAAATTGGTATTTAGCATTGTTCGATAATTAGAATTTAACTATAACTTTCCTTTGCAAACAAAAAATGTATTTGATCATGATTTACATGACCTTTCATCTCAAAATCCAGGTCTAAATTAAATATTAATTCTGCTTAACTCCACCCCATTTCATATGTCCCAGTTTGGCATTGACGTCTCCTTTGAGAATAGTGATGTACTTGTGTGGGAAGGACTACAATTGCAATCTGTAAAAAAACTGGACTTTATCCTCTATGCTACTATCATTGGTAGGCTATACCCCAGGGGTCTCCAAACTTTTCAGACCGAGGGCCGCATTAACTTTGGAGAGCGAAGGTAGTTGGGGGCAGAGTCATTCAGGCACTTGTAACATAGAGACGCCAGCTTGTAGGAGATCCGGTGGTTAATGGGTAGCCAGTGCAGAGATCGGAGAAGATGAGTAGTATGCGTCCAATTCTTTTTGTTAAGGACCAGTCGGGAAGCACAGTTCTGAACACGTTGAGGCCCTGAAGGGAGGAGGACGAGAGGCCAGCCAAGAGCGAATTGCAGTTAACCAAGCGGAAAAGAGGATAGAGCTGACAAGCTTAACACAAGCTTCCTTGGTCAGATAGCGATGCAAATCCAGAGATGATGTTCTGCAAATAGTGGGACCCCATGCCTCAATAACAATTTATGGAAGTTGATAAATTGGCAATGGGGAGCCAGAATGAGATCGAAGCCAGTTTTGCTTAGCTTGCCTTATGCGTTTTTTCAGCGGGCCGAACACAGACAGATCCCCATTGGGGCAGGTTCACCCATCTGTTGGATATGCCCCAGCCGTGTTGGCGAACCTGCCCCACTATCCCTTTTATACGATTATCAATCCATTACAGCAGCTTTGGTAGAGAAAGCGACAACGTGACACCATCAATGTAAAAAGGAGAGCCAGTGTGTATAGTTGAGAAGCTGTCCCTCAAGTCACAGGGGCCTGTGCAATGAAATCTGGAACTTGCAACAGTGGCGGAACCGGTTATCCCACATGTCCTCCATATGACAACGTATATATATATAGGGCTCCCTTCCATCCTCAAGGGACTATGGCGCAGTCTCCTTTTTATCTGCCTCTCGCCTTTCTCCTAGCTTGTTTCTCTTCACTTCTTTCTGTGAGGGTGGCTTCTGCAGCTTGAGCGCCCTCGCGCACCTTAGACCGCCAAGAGGTGCGTTCCTTAGCAAGGCTCTCCCACGTTTTGGGCTCAATGCGTGCCAGTAATAAGTCTTTTTTGCAGACGACTTTGAAACGCAGGCAAGGGCGACCTCTCTTTCTTGTTCCGGCTGCCAGCTCTCAATACTGCAGGGCTCTAGGGATGCGTTCCGCACCCATCCTGTGGACATGGCCTATCCATCGCAGGCGCCTCTCACTCAGGATTGAGTTTATACTCATCATGTGGCTTCTCCTGAGCACCTCAACATTTGTGACTCTTTCCTGCCATTTGATGTGGAGTATCCTGCGCAGGCATCGCAGGTGAAAGCTGTTGAGCTGCTTTATTTGCTTAGCGTATGTAGCCTGTCATAAGAGGGACCGTTGAGGGTGTGGCGTTGTGGATTACTATGGGTAGTGGTGGCTTGTTGTCGTAGGGATAGGTGGCGCCGATGTTGTAATCGCCCTGGAATAATGATTAAGTCTCTCATGGCTCGTTAGATGGTATAACGTACACAAACAGACAGTTCTAAGTGGTATACAAGCAAGTCTCTGGTGACGGTTATGATGTTTATTTTCATTCAATAATCCAGTGGTGAAATATATATGAATTGACACAGTAATAGCTAACACTAGAGTATGGTACTGTCATGTAATCTACCATTAAGTTACACAACTACACTGTGAAACATCTATATACTTGTCGAAATCTAGAATCTAAACATGCGGGAGAATCTGAAATGTGAGTCGTACAGACAGGCTGAGCGCCAAAACAAGACTCTAACTAAGACTAACTTCTCAGTTTTTCGCGCTAGCGTCCTAGTCTTCAAATCAAGTGATCTACCTCAATCTGGTTGGCTAATTATATTACTTTAGATTTAGACATGATTCCGATTGGCTAGTTGGAAGACATTTCTGTATAAGGGGATGACTCACTAGAGGGAGAAGGGGGAAGGGGTAGGCGGGGTGGGGGGTCTAGATGAAAGCACTTACTACAGTTGACAAGCGGGGTGGTAGGGAAACATAGAAGAGGGGAAACGATTTATCTTCCCTGCAGGGGACTTGATATAGCTATGTCAAGTGGTTCAGTGGTCAAGTCTTCCCCGAGAGGATTTACATATGTGCAAAAACTGTTTCCATGGCTCGGGAACCAGCGGGACAAAAGGAATAACTAATAAGCCGCTGCTCCGTGCTCCAAACTGCATTCAAGGTTGAGTACCATTTCCGCAGCATTAATTAGTAAACTCTGAATTGGGGAAATAAAAGAATGTAGTGAAGGTTGAGGAAAGGTGTGGAGAGTTACAGTGGCGTGACATAGAGATGTTTATGGCGTCAGACTACTCTTCTGCGTTCTATCCTAAACTTGCGCTAATATATGATCTTACGTTCCACTATCTATCTATCTACGTGCTAATGAGTCATGGTTGCGTTCAGAACCGTGACATAGCCCAGGTCTCGCTTCCATAGAGGAGTATGATTAGCACACAGGCCTGGTAGACAGAGATTGTCGTCCTATAAGTGAGTTGGGCATTATCCCATACTCTTTGGTTTAACCTTGCCATTGAAGATACTGCCTTGCTGATTCGGGTTTTTATTTCTTTTTCCAGGGACTGTGAGCTTGAGATGTTGCTGACAAGGTAAGTGTAGCCCTCGACAACATCCAAAGTGTTTCCCTCAATGGAGATTGCTGGGAGGCATTCTGTACCTTGCCTCATAATATTGGTCTTTTTTAGGCTTATTGTTAAGCCAAATTCTTTGCACTCCTCCGAGAATCTACTGGCCAGGTGCTAGAGCCCTTCCTCTGTATGTGAAGCAAGAGCTGCATCATCAGCGAAAAACAATTCTCTGATTAATATGGTTTCCACTTTGCTCTTTGCACGTAGCCGGGCTATGTTATAGAGATTTCCACCAGCCCTAGTATGGATGTTCACGCCCTCGGGGCAGTTCTCAAAAGCATTTCGGAGGAGTACCGAGAAGAAGATACCAAAGTGTGTTGGTGCCAGGACGCATCCACTGTTGGACCCCCCTACACACTGGGAATGGTTCTTATGTGGCGCCATGGAAAGAAAACTGTGCTGTGCATGTTGATGTTATGGAAGGCTACGTGTTTGGAGTACACTGGCCAGTTCTGAGCGCCTGGTGATAATGAGATCAAGCTGGTGCCAGTGCCACTTGCTCAATGTATGCCATTAGTGAGTTTTTAATGGCAAAGCCAACACCATGATGCCTTGGTCTGTCTGAGGGCAGTCCCTGTCAGAAGAACGTATAGTTTGCCTCACTTATTCTGCCATTGTTAGCCAGCCGTGTCTCCTGCAGGCATGTAATGTCGATGTTTAGTCTGTAGAGTTCCTTGTCTATGATTGCAGTTTTCCTTATATCTTCTGTTATTGGAAGGTCATTGTAGATTTCAGGGCACATGGTTCTGATATTCCAGCTTGCAAGTCGAAGCGCTGGAGACTTCTTGCTTGTTCTTTTTCCTGGTCCTTGGCTTTTTGGCTCGCTTTTTGAGTTGAGAACCCTGCTCCCCATGCACCCAATGAGGCAGGCAAGCCATGGCGGAACATCACCTTATTGGCAGGGGGCTGCTCAGCTTGAGGCGTGTGGTAGATGCTCAGTGAGACGTTGCTATTTCTGCCACCGTCTAGAGCGACCCCTGGCGCCTAGCTCTATATTATATGTATATATGTATACGTATACGTATATATAATTAACCAAATTTGAAGAAATCTGAATAAAAGCGGCAAATTATTTTCTCCGACACCCGTTTTTTACTCTATAAAGTCTATTAAAAAACACACGCGCTATACGTCAGGTTTTAAACTTCTACAGATTCAAGAACCATAGAGATAAAGACTCTAAACTCTAGGCATATGAAGATTGCCCACTCATACATGAGTCCAAATGCCCAATCCATTTTGGCAATAGCTAGTTTACGCTACACAAATTATTTTCTCCGACACCCGTTTTTTACTCTATAAAGTCTATTAAAAAACACACGCGCTATACGTCAGGTTTTAAACTTCTACAGATTCAAGAACCATAGAGATAAAGACTCTAAACTCTAGGCATATGAAGATTGCCCACTCATACATGAGTCCAAATGCCCAATCTATTTTGGCAATAGCTAGTTTACGCTACACAAATTATTTTCTCCGACACCCGTTTTTTACTCTATAAAGTCTATTAAAAAACACACGCGCTATACGTCAGGTTTTAAACTTCTACAGATTCAAGAACCATAGAGATAAAGACTCTAAACTCTAGGCATATGAAGATTGCCCAATCATACATGAGTCCAAATGCCCAATCCATTTTGGCAATAGCTAGTTTACGCTACACAAATTATTTTCTCCGACACCCGTTTTTTACTCTATAAAGTCTATTAAAAAACACACGCGCTATACGTCAGGTTTTAAACTTCTACAGATTCAAGAACCATAGAGATAAAGACTCTAAACTCTAGGCATATAAAGATTGCCCACTCATACATGAGTCCAAATGCCCAATCCATTTTGGCAATAGCTAGTTTACGCTACACAAATTATTTTCTCCGACACCCGTTTTTTACTCTATAAAGTCTATTAAAAAACACACGCGCTATACGTCAGGTTTTAAACTTCTACAGATTCAAGAACCATAGAGATAAAGACTCTAAACTCTAGGCATATGAAGATTGCCCACTCATACATGAGTCCAAATGCCCAATCCATTTTGGCAATAGCTAGTTTACGCTACACAAATTATTTTCTCCGAGAGTAACGACTGGCGTGAAGCTGTTAGGCCTGCATACATCATAAACATAAAACAAATACATACAACATAAACATTTTAAAAAAAAAGAAGAAAATGTGTGGTTTTGTCGGAGTATGTAGATTCTAAATTATAACAGCAAACGTTCACAAACGTTAAATATGTTAAAAAGTTTAGATCTACGTTTATTTGATCTTTTCAAAATGTTTCTTTCACGGTATTTGTCATTTCTTAAGATAATAATTCTACATTGAAAGGTATATTTAACAGTAGCGGCTATAGGCATGCAATAGTATAGTTCTACTTCGTAAAGTATTAAAATTGATTCCAAGGTGTGAAGAAAAAAGTTATGAAATATTCTCACTCTGTTACAAATGGAGAAAAGAAATTACTTATGTCTGGAATTCGACTTGTTTCATTCCTCACAGAATCGATACACCATGTAATCGAGTCCTGAAATGGGAATGTGCTTTTTGCTGCATGGAAAAGAGGGAAAAAATAACTAAGGGGAGTGAACTTGTTCCTGACATGAGCAGATAACTGGTGTCACAGTCATTACTCGGGTGCTGATCTCTGTGTCAGATAAGCTGTAGAATGGCCCTAGTGACATCCGATATATTTAGCTCTAGGCTGTTTTTTAAAAGCATCCAGACAAAATATGTTGTTGATGTTGTTCTTTTTGAGGATACCAGATACAACGAGTAAGAATATGTGTTTTTAACGCCATATCTTGAGTGACTTGTAAAACTATCTTCTCATTTTCATTCATTAGAATATTCAAAGCGTTCGTGAGCGTTCGAGTAGATGAACAGCTTTCTGTGTTGTTAGTGTATAAGGTGTTGCAAATGAAGAAAAAACCAAAGTCATCATCCTATCTAAATAGGCACACACACACACACACATACACGCACGCACGCACACACACACACATGCGCACACTAAGTAAACATTATTAAAAGCCAAAAGCACATTTAAAACTAAAAGAAACAAAGCAGACAGAGAAATAATTCCTTATAAAAACTAAACTACAATTCGCTTGACTACATAGGCCAGCAATATTAGATTACAAGTCAACTTATTCTTCGTTCTCAATATTGTCAATTGAGGGATTCAAACATTATGTTATGGTAAATTACACGGTAGTTTCCATGTGGTTTCATCAAATATAGAAAAATGTCAACAAATCAAACCGACAAACATAAAATATAACTCACAAAAATAGTTGTAAACACTAATCTAAAAATAAGCAGTACCGGGTATGGGTGTAGAAATACCGGGTATGGGTGTAGAAATACCGGGTATGGGTGTAGAAATACCGGGTACGGGTGTAGAAATACCGGGTATGGGTGTAGAAATACCGGTATGGGTGTAGAAATACATGGTATGGGTGTAGAAATACCAGTATGGGTGTAGAAAAACCGGGTATAGGTGTAGAAATACCGGGTATGGGTGTAGAAATACCGGGCATGGGTGTAGAAATACCGGGTATAGGTGTAGAAATAACAGTATGGGTGTAGAAATACCGGGTATGGGTGTAGAAATACCGGTATGGGTGTAGAAATACCGGGTATGGGTGTAGAAATACCGGGTATGGGTGTAGAAATACCGGGTATGGGTGTAGAAATACCGGGTATGGGTGTAGAAATACCAGTATGGGTGTAGAAATACCGGGTATGGGTGTATAAATAGCGGCTTTGGGTGTAGAAATACCGGGTATGGGTGTATAAAAACCAGTTTGGGTGTAGAAATACCGGTATGGGTGAAGAAATACCGGGTATGAGTGTAGAAATACCGGTATGTGTGTAGAAATACCGGGTTTGGGTGTATAAACACCGGGTATGGATGTAGAAATACCGGGTATGGGTGTAGAAATACCGATATGGGTGTAGAAATACCGGTATGGTTTAAGAAATACCAGGTATTGGGGTAGAAATACAGGGTATGGGTGGAGAAGTACCGGTATGGGTGTAGAAATACCGGGTATGGGTGTAGAAATACCGGATATGGGTTTAGAAATTCCGGGTATGGGTGTAGAAATACCGGGTATGGGTGTAGAAATACCGGCTTTGGGTGTAGAAATACCGGGTATGGGTGTAGAAATACCGGTTTTGGGTGTAGAAATACCGGTATGGGTGTAGAAATACCCGGTATGGGTGTAGAAATACCGGGTATAGGTGTAGAAATACCGGTTATGGGTGTAGAAATACCGGGCATGTGTGTAGAAATACCAGTATGGGTGTAGAAATACCGGGTATGGGTGTAGAAATACCAGTATGGGTGTAGAAATACCGGGTATGGGTGTAGAAATACCGGGTATGGGTGTAGAAATACCGGGTATGGGTGCAGAAATACCGGTTATGGGTGTAGAAATACCAGTATGGGTGTAGAAATACCGGGTATGGGTGTAGAAATACCGGCATTGGGTGTAGAAATACCGGGTATGGGTATATAAAAACCAGTTTGGGTGTAGAAATACCGGTATGGGTGAAGAAATACCGGGTATGAGTGTAGAAATACCGGTATGTGTGTAGAAATACCGGGTATGGGTATAGAAACACCGGGTATGGGTGTAGAAATACCGGGTATGGGTGTAGAAATACCGAGAATGGATGTAGAAATACCGGTATGGGTTTAGAAAAACCGGGTCTGGGTGTACAAATACCGGATATGGGTGTAAAAATACCGGTATGGGTGTAGAAAAACCAGGTAGGGTTGTAGAAATACTTGGTATGGGTGTAGAAATACCGGATATGAGTGAAGAAATACCGTGTATGGGTGTAGAAATAACGCGAATGTGGGTAGAATAACCGGGTACGGGTGTAGAAATACCGGGTATGGGTGTAGAAATACCGGGTATGGGTGTAGAAATACTGGGTATGGGTGAGTTAATACCGGGTATGGGTGTAGAAATTTTGGGTAAGGGTTAGAAATACCGGGTATGGGTGTAGAAATACATGGTATGGGTGTAGAAATACCAGGTATGGGTGTAGAAATACTCGGAATGGGTGTAGAAATATCGGGTATGGATGTAGAAATACAGGGTATGGGGGTAGAAATACCGGGTATGGGTGTAGAAATACCGTGTAAGGGAGTAAAATTACCGGGTATGCTGTAGAAATACTGGATATGGGTGTAGAAATAGCCTACCGGTATGGGTGTAGATATACCGGTATGAATGTAGAAATACCGGTATGGGTGTAGAAATACCGGGTATGGGTGTAAAAATACCGGGTATGGGTGTAGAAATACCGGATTTGGTTGTAGAAAAAGCGGTATGGATGTAGAAATACCGGTTATTGGTGTAGATGTATCGGAATGGGTGTAGAAATACCGGATATGGGTGTAGAAATTCCGGGTATGGGTGTAGAAGTACCGGCTTTGGGTGTAGAAATACCGAGTATGGGCGTAGAAATACCTGGCATGGGTGTAGAAATACCGGTATGGGTGTAGAAATACCGGGGATAGGTGTAGAAATATCGGGTATTGGTGTAGAAATACCGAGTATGGGTGTAGAAATACCGGGTATGGGTGTAGAAATACAAGTATGGGTTTAGAAATACCGGGTATGGGTGTAGAAATGCCGGGTATGGATGTAGAAATACAGGTATGGGTGTAGAAATACTGGGTATTGGTTTAGAAATACCGTATCGGTGTAGAGATACCGGATATGAGTGTAGAAATACCGTGTGTGGGTATAGAAATACCGGGAATGGGGGTAGAAGTACCGGGTATGGAAGTAGCAAAACCGGGTATGGGTGTAGCAAAACCGGGTATGGGTGTAGAAATACCGGGTATGTGTTTAGAAATATCGGGTGTGGGTGAGGAAATACCGGGTATGGGTGTAGAAATACCGGGTATGGGTGTAGAAATACCGGTATGGGTGTAGATATACCGTGAATGGGTGTAGAAATACCAGGTATGGGTGTAGAAATACCGGTATGGGTGTAGAAATGCCGAGGATGGGTGTAGAAATATCGGGTATGGGTGTAGAAATAACGGGTATGGGTGTAGAAATACCGGGTATGTGTGTAGAAATACCAGGTATGGGTGTAGATATACCGGTATGGGTGTAGAAATACCGGTATGAAGGTAGAAATACCGGGTATGGGTGTAAAAATACCGGATATAGGTGTAGAAATACCGGATTTGGTTGTAGAAATAGCGGTATGGATGTAGAAATACCAAGTATTGGTCTAGATGTACCAGAATGGGTGTAGAAATACCGGATATGGGTGTAGAAATTCCGGGTATGGGTGTAGAATTACCGGGTATTGGTGTAGATGTACCGGTATGGGTGTAGAAATACCGGGAATTGATGTAGAAATATCGGGTATGGGTGAGGAAATACCGGGTACGGGTGTAGAAATACCGGTATGGGTGTAGAAATACCGGGAATGGGTGTAGAAATACCAGGTATGGGTGTAGAAATACCGGGTATAGGTGTAGAAATACCGGGTATAGGTGTAGAAATACCGGGTATTGGTGTAGAAATACCGACTATGGGTGTAGAAATACCGGGTATGGGTGTAGAAATACCGGGTATGGGTGTAGAAATATGGGGTATGGGTGTAGAAATACCGGGTATGGGTGTAGAAATACCGGGTATGGGTATAGAAATACCGGTTATGGGAGTAGAAATACCATGTACGGGTGTAGAAATCCCGGGTAAGGGTGTAGAAATACCAGGTACGGGTGTAGAAATACCAGTATGGGTGGAGAAATACCGGGTATGGTTATAGAAATACCGGGTATGGGTGTAGAAATACCGGGTATGGGTGTAGAAAACTCAGTATGGGTGTAGAGATACCGGGTATGAGTGTAGAAATACCGGGTATGGGTGTAGAAATACCGGATATGGGTGTAGAAATACCGGGAATAGTAGTAGAAATACCGGGTATGGGTGTAGAAATACCGGGTATGGGTGTAGAAATACCGGGTATGGGTGTAGAAATACCACGTATGGGTGTAGAAATACCGGGTATGGGTGAGGAAACACCGGGTATAGGTGTAGAAATACCGGGTATGGTTGTAGAAATACTTAGTATGGGTGTAGAAATACCGGGTATGGGTGTAGAAATACAGGAAAAGGGTGTAGAAATACCGGGTATGGGTGTAGAAATACCGGGTATGGGTGTAGAAATACCGGGTATGGTTGTAGAAATACCGGGTATGGGCTAGAAATACCGGGTATGGGTGTAGAAATACCGGGTATTGGTGTAGAAATACCGGGTATGGGTGTTGAAATACCGGGTATGGGTGTAGAAATACCGGGTATGGGTGTAGAAATACCGGGTATGGGTGAGGAAACAACGAGTATTGTTGTAGAAATACCGGGTATGGGTGTAAAAATACCGGGTATAGGTGTAGAAATACCGGGTATGGGTGAGTTAATACCGGGCATGGGTGTAGAAATTTTAGGTAAGGGTTAGAAATACCATGTATGGGTGTAGAAATACATGGTAAGGGTGTAGAAATACCAGGTATGGGTGCAGAAATACCGGGTAATGGTGTAGAAATATCGGGTATGGATGTAGAAATACAGGGTATGGGGGTATAAATACCGGGTATGAGTGTAGAAATACCGTGTAAGGGAGTAAAATTACCGGGTATGCTGTTGGAATACTGGATATGGGTGTAGAAATAACGGGCATGGGTGTAGAAATACCGGGTATGGGTGTAGAAATACCAGGTATGGCTGTAGAAATACTGGGTATGGGTGTAGAAATAGCCTACCGGTATGGGTGTAGAAATACCAGATTTGGTTGTAGAAATAGCGGTATGGATGTAGAAATACCGGGTATTGGTGTAGATGTACCGGAATGGGTGTAGAAATACCGGATATGGGTGTAGAAATTCCGGGTATGGGTGTAGAATTACCGTGTATTGGTGTAGATGTACCGGTATGGGTGTAGAAATACCGTGAATTGATGTAGAAATACCGGGTATGGGTGTAGAAGTACCGGCTTTGGGTGTAGAAATACCGGGTATGGGCGTAGATATACCTGGCATGGGTGTAGAAATACCGGTATGGGTGTAGAAATGCCGAGGATGGGTGTAGAAATCTCGGGTATGGGTGTAGAAATAACGGGTATGGGTGTAGAAATACCGGGTATGTGTGTAGAAATACCAGGTATGGGTGTAGATATACCAATATGGGTGTAGAAATACCGGTATGGGTGTAGAAATACCGGGTATGGGTGTAGATGTACCAGAATGGGTGTAGAAATACCGGATATGGGTGTAGAAATTCCGGGTATGGGTGTAGAATTACCTAGTATTGGTGTAGATGTACCGGTATGGGTGTAGAAATACCGGGAATTGATGTAGAAATACCGGGTATTGGTGTAGATGTACCGGGTATGGGTGTAGCAAAACCGGGTATGGGTGTAGAAATACCGGGTATATGTGTAGAAATATCGGGTATGGGTGAGGAAATACCGGGTACGGGTGTAGAAATACATTGGGTATGGGTTAGAAAAACCGGGTCTGGGTGTAGAAATACCGGGTATGGGTGTAGAAATACTGGGTATTAGTGTAGAAATACCGGGTATGGATGTAGAAATACCGGGTATGGATGTAGAAATATCAGGTATGGGGGTAGAAATACCGGGTATGTGTGTAGAAATACCGGGTATGGGAGTAGAAATACAGGGTATGCTGTAGAAATACCGGGTATGGTTGTAGAAATACCTGGTATGGGTGAAGAAATATTGGGTATGGGTGTAGAAATACCGGGTATGGGTGTAGAAATAACGTGTATGAATGTAGAAATACCGGAATGGGTGTAGAAATACCGGTATAGGTGTAGAAATACCGGAATGTGTGTAGAAATACTGGGTATGGGTGTAGAAATACCTGTATGGGTTTAGAAATACCGGTTATGGGATTAGAAATACCGGGTATGGGCGTAGAAATACCTGGCATGGGTGTAGAAATACCGGTATGGGTGTAGAAATACCGGTATGGGTGAAGAAATACCGGGTATGAGTATAGAAATACCGGTATGTGTGTAGAAATACCGGGTATGGGTATAGAAACACCGGGTATGGGTGTAGAAATACCGGGTATGGGTGTAGAAATACCGAGTATGGGTGTAGAAATACCGGTATGGGTTTAGAAAAACCGGGTATGGGTGTAAAAATACCAGATATGGGTGTAAACATACCGGTATGGGTGTAGAAAAACCAGGTAGGGTTGTAGAAATACCAGGTATGGGTGTAGAAATACCGGATATGAGTGTAGAAATACCGTGTATGGGTGTAGAAATAACGCGAATGGGGGTAGAATAACCGGGTACGGGTGTAGAAATACCGGGCATGGGTGTAGAAATACCGGGTATGGGTGTAGAAATTTTGGGTAAGGGTGTAGAAATATCGGGTATGGATGTAGAAATACAGGGTATGGGGGTAGAAATACCGGGTATGGGTGTAGAAATACCGTGTAAGGGAGTAAATTTACTGGGTATGGTTGTAGAAATACTTGGTATGGGTGTAGAAATACCGGGTTTGGGTGTAGAAATACAGGAAAAGGGTGTAGAAATACCGGGTATGGGTGTAGAAATACCGGGTATGGATGTAGAAATGCCAGGTATGGGTGGAGAAATACCGGGTATGGTTGTAGAAATACCGGGTATGGGGTAGTAATACCGGGTATGGGTGTAGAAATACCGGGTATGGGTGTAGAAATACCGGGTATGGGTGAGGAAACAACGAGTATTGTTGTAGAAATACCTGTTATGGGTGTAAAAATACCGGGTATGGGTGTAGAAATAACGGGTATGGGTGTAGAAAAACCGGGTTTGGGTGTAGAAATACCAGGTATGGGTGTAGAAATACTGGGTATGGGTGTAGAAATAGCCTACCGGTATGGGTGTAGATATACTGGTATGGGTGTAGAAATACCGGTATGGGTGTAGAAATACCGGATTTGGTTGTAGAAATAGCGGTATGGATGTACAAATACCGGGTATTGGTGTAGATGTACCGGAATGGGTGTAGAAATACCGGATATGGGTGTAGAAATTCCGGGTATGGGTGTTGAATTACCGGGTATTGTTGAAGATGTACCGGTTAGGGTGTAGAAATACCGGGAATTGATGTAGAAATACCGGGTATGGGTGTAAAAGTACCGGCTTTGGTTGTAGAAATACCGGGTATGGGCGTAGAAATACCTGGCATGGGTGTAGAAATACCGGTATGGGTGTAGAAATAACGGGTATGGGTGTAGAAATACCGGGTATAGGTGTAGAAATACCAGGTATGGGTGTAAAAATACTGGGTATGGGTGTAGAAATAGCCTACCGGTATGGGTGTAGATATACCGGTATGGGTGTAGAAATACCGGTATGGGTGTAGAAATACCGGGTATGGGTGTAAAAATACCGGGTATGGGTGTAGAAATACCGGATTTGGTTGTAGAAAAAGCGGTATGGATGTAGAAATACCGGTTATTGGTGTAGATGTACCGTAATGAGTGTAGAAATACCGGATATGGGTGTAGAAATTCCGGGTATGGGTGTAGAATTACCAGGTATTGTTGTAGATGTACCGGTATGGGTGTAGTAATACCGGGAATTGATGTAGAAATACCGGGTATGGGCGTAGAAATACCTGGCATGGGTGTAGAAATACCAGTATGGGTGTAGAAATACCGGGTATGGGTGTAGAAATACCGAGTATGGGTGTAGAAATACCGGGTATGGGTGTAGAAATACAAGTATGGGATTAGAAATACCGGGTATGGGTGTAGAAATGCCGGGTATGGGTGTAGAAATACAGGTATGGGTGTAGAAATACCGGGTATTGGTTTAGAAATACCGTATGGGTGTAGAAATACCGGATATGAGTGTAGAAATACCGTGTGTGGGTATAGAAATACCGGGAATGGGGGTAGAAATACCGGGTATGGAAGTAGCAAAACCGGGTATGGGTGTAGCAAAACCGGGTATGGGTGTAGAAATACCAGGTATGTGTGTAGAAATATCGGGTATGGGTGAGGAAATACCGGGTACGGGTGTAGGAATACTGGGTATGGGTGTAGAAATACTGGGTATGGGTGTAGAAATACCGGGTATGGATGTAGAAATACCGGGTATGGATGTAGAAATATCAGGTATGGGGTAGAAATACCGGGTATGGGTGTAGAAATACCGGGTAAGGGAGTAGACATACAGGGTATGCTCTAGAAATACCGGGTATGGTTGTAGAAATACCGGGTATGGGTGAAGAAATATTGGGTATGGGTGTAGAAATACCGGGTATGGGTGTAGAAATAACGGGTATGGGTGTAGAAATACCGGTATGGGTGTAGAAATACCGGTATAGGTGTAGAAATACCGGTATGTGTGTAGAAATACTGGTTAAGGGTGTAGAAATACCTGTATAGTTTTAGAAATACCAGGTATAGGTGTAGAAATACCGGGTATAGGTGTAGAAATACCGGGTATGGGTGTAGAAATACCGGTTATTGTGTAGAAATACCGACTATGGGTGTAGAAATACCGGGTATGGGTGTAGAAATACCGGGTATGGGTGTAGAAATATGGGGTATGGGTGTAGAAATACCGGGTATGGGTGTAGAAATACCGGGTATGGGTGTAGAAATACTGGTTATGGGAGTAGAAATACCGTGTACGGGTGTAGAAATCCCGGGTATGGGTGTAGAAATACCATGTACGGGTGTAGAAATACCAGTATGGGTGGAGAAATACCAGGTATGGTTATAGAAATACCGGGTATGGGTGTAGAAATACCGGGTATGGGTGTAGAAAACTCAGTATGGGTGTAGAAATATCGGGTATTGGTGTAAAAATACCGGGTATGGGTGTTGAAATACCGGGTATGGGTGTAGAAATACCGGGTATGGGTGTAGAAATACCGGGTATGGGTGAGGAAACAACGAGTATTGTTGTAGAAATACCGGGTATGGGTGTAAAAATACCGGGTATAGGTGTAGAAATACCGGGTATGGGTGAGTTAATACCGGGCATAGGTGTAGAAATTTTTGGTAAGGGTTAGAAATACCATGTATGGGTGTAGAAATACATGATATGGGTGTAGAAATACATGATATGGGTGTAGAAATACCAGGTATGGGTGTAGAAATACCGGGTATAGGTGTAGAAATATCGGGTATGGATGTAGAAATACAGGGTATGGGGGTAGAAATACCGGGTATGAGTGTAGATATACTGGTATGGGTGTAGAAATACCGGTATGGGTGTAGAAATACCGGGTATTGTTGTAGAAATTCCGGGTATGGGTGTAGAAATACCGGATTTGGTTGTAGAAATAGCGGTATGGATGTAGAAATACCGTGTATTGGTGTAGATGTACCGGAATGGGTGTAGAAATACCGGATATGGGTGTAGAAATTCCGGGTATGGGTATAGAATTACCGGGTATTGGTGTAGATGTACCGGTATGGGTGTAGAAATCCGGGAATTGATGTAGAAATACCGGGTATGGGTGTAGAAGTACCGGCTTTGGGTGTAGAAATACCGGGTATGGGCGTAGATATACCTGGCATGGGTGTAGAAATACCGGTATGGGTGTAGAAATGCCGAGGATGGGTGTAGAAATATCGGGTATGGGTGTAGAAATACCGGGTATGTGTGTAGAAATACCAGGTATGGGTGTAGATATACCAGTATGGGTGTAGAAATACCGGTATGGGTTTAGAAATACCGGGTATGGGTGTAAAAATACCGGGTATGGGTGTAGAAATACCGGATTTGGTTGTAGAAATAGCGGTATGGATGTAGAAATACCGGGTATTGGTGTAGATGTACCAGAATGGGTGTAGAAATACCGGATATGGGTGTAGAAATTCCGGGTATGGGTGTAGAATTACTGGGTATTGGTGTAGATGTACCGTTATGGGTGTAGAAATACCGGGAATTGATGTAGAAATACCGGGTATGGGTGTAGCAAAACCGGGTATGGGTGTAGAAATACCGGGTATATGTGTAGAAATATCGGGTATGGGTGAGGAAATACCGGGTACGGGTGTAGAAATACATTGGGTATGGGTTAGAAATACCGGGTCTGGGTGTAGAAATACCGGGTATGGGTGTAGAAATACTGGGTATTAGTGTAGAAATACCGGGTATGGATGTAGAAATATCAGGTATGGGGGTAGAAATACCGGGTATGTGTGTAGAAATACCGGGTATGGGAGTAGAAATACAGGGTATGCTGTAGAAATACCGGGTATGGGTGTAGAAATATGGGGTATGGGTGTAGAAATACCGGGTATGGGTGTAGAAATACCGGGTATGGGTGTAGAAATACCGGTTATGGGAGTAGAAATACCGTGTACGGGTGGAGAAATCCCGGGTATGGGTGTAGAAATACCGGGTACGGGTGTAGAAATACCAGTATGGGTGGAGAAATACCGGGTATGGTTATAGAAATACCGGGTATGGTTGTAGAAATACTTGGTATGGGTGTAGAAATACCGGGTTTGGGTGTAGAAATACAGGAAAAGGGTGTAGAAATACCGGGTATGGGTGTAGAAATACCGGGTATGGTTGTAGAAATACCGGGTATGGGCTAGAAATACCGGGTATGGGTGTAGAAATATCGGGTATTGGTGTAGAAATACCGGGTATGGGTGTTGAAATACCGGGTATGGGTGTAGAAATACCGGGTATGGGTGTAGAAATACCGGGTATGGGTGAGGAAACAACGAGTATTGTTGTAGAAATACCGGGTATGGGTGTAAAAATACCGGGTATAGGTGTAGAAATACCGGGTATGGGTGAGTTAATACCGGGCATGGGTGTAGAAATTTTTGGTAAGGGTTAGAAATACCATGTATGGGTGTAGAAATACATGGTATGGGTGTAGAAATACCAGGTATGGGTGTAGAAATACAGGGTATAGGTGTAGAAATATCGGGTATGGATGTAGAAATACAGGGTATGGGGGTAGAAATACCGGGTATGAGTGTAGAAATACCGTGTATTGATAAAGACAACAAAACTAGCCCTATCCCATTGCCATCCAATGACTCGCCACCATTCGTCGTAGACGAGCATGACGTAAGGCGCTCGTTTAGTAAACTGAAAGTTAACAAAGCCGCTGGACCAGACAAGTTAACAACAAAACTACTAAAAGTGTGTAGTGCAGAGCTGGCACCTGTATTCACTGTTATTTTTAATTGGTCGCTAGAAACCTGCTCGGTCCCTACATGCCTTAAAAAGTCTACCATTGTGCCTGTGCCTAAAAAGCAGTCCCCACAAACATTAAATGATTACAGACCAGTAGCCTTAACATCTGTGGCTATGAAATGTTTTGAATCAATTGTTTTGAAATTTTTAAATACTTTACTACCATCAGACTTCGATAATTTTCAATTCGCGTACAGGTCTAATAGATCAGTAGATGACGCTATTGCAATAAATGTGCATGAGGTATTAAACCACTTAGAGTTAAGCAAGTCATATGCAAGAATATTATTTATAGACTATAGCTCAGCCTTTAATACCATTATACCACAACAATTGTACAACAAACTTTACTACCAACTCTCTTTTCCTGTTAACATATGTAACTGGATTTTAGACTTCTTATTAGAACGCCCACAGGAGGTTAAAATTAGTAACAATGTGTCAACCAGTATAACGTTAAATACTGGGACCCCCCAAGGTTGTCCATTATCACCTAAACTATATTCTATTTTCACTTATGACTGTAAAGCAGAACAGCCTGGCTGTCTGGTTATAAAATATGCCGATGATACGACGGTCACTGGCCTAATCAAAAACGCAGATGAGCACGCATATCGTAGCCAAATAGACACTATCGTGTGCTGGTGTAGCCAGAACAACTTACACCTTAATGTATCGAAGACAAAAGAAATGATCATAGATTTTAGGAGAAACGAACCCCCACCCCCACCCTTGGTTATACAGGGATCAAATGTAGAACGAGTTTATGATTTTAAGTTTCTTGGCACTGTCTTATCCAATGAACTAACATGGGATATTAACTGCACTGATATCCTTAAGAAAGCAAGGCAGAGAATGTATTTTCTTAGAAAGCTGAAGTCCTGTGGGGTCAATAAAGTGATAATGACTAATTTCTATAGGGCTATTATTGAAAGCATACTGACAAGATCTATTGAAGTTTGGTTCGACAGGCTACCTGTAGTTAATTTACACAAGCTAGAATCAGTTGTCAAAAATGCAGAAAAAATTATTGGCACTAACCTTAAGTCGTTAGAAACATTATACCAAGAGCGCTTAACAGGTAAAATGACTAACATTATGAAGGATAAATCCCACCCCTCGAGACATTATTTTGAATTTCTTCCACATGGCCGTCGCCTTCGAGCATTTAGAGGTAGCAGCAGATTTGTTAACAGCTGTTATCCGCAAGCAGTTAAACTGTTCAATAATACAAGACAGAAGCGTCTTATAAGATCATAATTGTAATAATTTTCCTTATATTCTGTATATTATCATAATGTACATTGTTATAATAGTTTGTTTTTTTCATTAATTTTCATTGTTGTGTCTTACTATTATTGTAATGTAATTTTCTTTTTTGTAGATGTCACATTCAACATCACATATTTTCGATGTAAAACGCATTGACTGAATAAAATTGAATTGAATTGAATTGAAGTGTAAGGGAGTAAAATTACCGGGTATGCTGTAGATATACTGGATATGGGTGTAGAAATAACGGGCATGGGTGTAGAAATACCGGGTATGGGTGTAGAAATACTGGGTATGGGTGTAGAAATACCGGGTATGGGTGTAGAAATACTGGGTATTAGTGTAGAAATACCGGGTATGGATGTAGAAATACCGGGTATGGATGTAGAAATATCAGGTATGGGGGTAGAAATACCGGGTATGTGTGTAGAAATACCGGGTATGGGAGTAGAAATACAGGGTATGCTGTAGAAATACCGGGTATGGGTGTAGAAATATGGGGTATGGGTGTAGAAATACCGGGTATGGGTGTAGAAATACCGGGTATGGGTGTAGAAATACCGGTTATGGGAGTAGAAATACCGTGTACGGGTGTAGAAATCCCGGGTATGGGTGTAGAAATACCGGGTACGGGTGTAGAAATACCAGTATGGGTGGAGAAATACCGGGTATGGTTATAGAAATACCGGGTATGGTTGTAGAAATACTTGGTATGGGTGTAGAAATACCGGGTTTGGGTGTAGAAATACAGGAAAAGGGTGTAGAAAAACCGGGTATGGGTGTAGAAATACCGGGTATGGTTGTAGAAATACCAGGTATGGGCTAGAAATACCGGGTATGGGTGTAGAAATATCGGGTATTGGTGTAGAAATACCGGGTATGGGTGTTGAAATACCGGGTATGGGTGTAGAAATACCGGGTATGGGTGTAGAAATACCGGGTATGGGTGAGGAAACAACGAGTATTGTTGTAGAAATACCGGGTATGGGTGTAAAAATACCGGGTATAGGTGTAGAAATACCGGGTATGGGTGAGTTAATACCGGGCATGTGTGTAGAAATTTTTGGTAAGGGTTAGAAATACCATGTATGGGTGTAGAAATACATGGTATGGGTGTAGAAATACCAGGTATGGGTGTAGAAATACAGGGTATAGGTGTAGAAATATCGGGTATGGATGTAGAAATGCAGGGTATGGGGGTAGAAATACCGGGTATGAGTGTAGAAATACCGTGTAAGGGAGTAAAATTACCGGGTATGCTGTAGATATACTGGATATGGGTGTAGAAATAACGGGCATGGGTGTAGAAATACCGGGTATGGGTGTAGAAATACTGGGTATGGGTGTAGAAATAGCCTACCGGTATGGGTGTAGATATACTGGTATGGGTGTAGAAATACCGGTATGGGTGTAGAAATACCGGGTATTGTTGTAGAAATTCCGGGTATGGGTGTAGAAATACCGGATTTGGTTGTAGAAATAGCGGTATGGATGTAGAAATACCGTGTATTGGTGTAGATGTACCGGAATGGGTGTAGAAATACCGGATATGGGTGTAGAAATTCCGGGTATGGGTATAGAATTACCGGGTATTGGTGTAGATGTACCGGTATGGGTGTAGAAATCCGGGAATCGATGTAGAAATATCGGGTATGGGTGTAGAAGTACCGGCTTTGGGTGTAGAAATACCGGGTATGGGCGTAGATATACCTGGCATGGGTGTAGAAATACCGGTATGGGTGTAGAAATGCCGAGGATGGTTGTAGAAATATCGGGTATGGGTGTAGAAATACCGGGTATGTGTGTAGAAATACCAGGTATGGGTGTAGATATACCAGTATGGGTGTAGAAATACCGGGTATGGGTGTAGAAATATGGGGTATGGGTGTAGAAATACCGGGTATGGGTGTAGAAATACCGGGTATGGGTGTAGAAATACCGGTTATGGGAGTAGAAATACCGGGTATGGGTGTAGAAATACCGGGTATGGGTGAGGAAACAACGAGTATTGTTGTAGAAATACCGGGTATGGGTGTAAAAATACCGGTTATAGGTGTAGAAATACCGGGTATGGGGGAGTTAATACCGGGCATGGGTGTAGAAATTTTTGGTAAGGGTTAGAAATACCATGTATGGGTGTAGAAATACATGGTATGGGTGTAGAAATACCAGGTATGGGTGTAGAAATACAGGGTATAGGTGTAGAAATATCGGGTATGGATGTAGAAATACAGGGTATGGGGGTAGAAATACCGGGTATGAGTGTAGAAATACCGTGTAAGGGAGTAAAATTACCGGGTATGCTGTAGATATACTGGATATGGGTGTAGAAATAACGGGCATGGGTGTAGAAATACCGGGTATGGGTGTAGAAATACTGGGTATGGGTGTGGAAATAGCCTACCGGTATGGGTGTAGATATACTGGTATGGGTGTAGAAATACCGGTATGGGTGTAGAAATACCGGGTATTGTTGTAGAAATTCCGGGTATGGGTGTAGAAATACCGGATTTGGTTGTAGAAATAGCGGTATGGATGTAGAAATACCGTGTATTGGTGTAGATGTACCGGAATGGGTGTAGAAATACCGGATATGGGTGTAGAAATTCCGGGTATGGGTATAGAATTACCGGGTATTGGTGTAGATGTACCGGTATGGGTGTAGAAATCCGGGAATTGATGTAGAAATATCGGGTATGGGTGTAGAAGTACCGGCTTTGGGTGTAGAAATACCGGGTATGGGCGTAGATATACCTGGCATGGGTGTAGAAATACCGGTATGGGTGTAGAAATGCCGAGGATGGTTGTAGAAATATCGGGTATGGGTGTAGAAATACCGGGTATGTGTGTAGAAATACCAGGTATGGGTGTAGATATACCAGTATGGGTGTAGAAATACCGGTATGGGTGTAGAAATACCAAGTATGGGTGTAAAAATACCGGGTATGGGTGTAGAAATACCGGATTTGGTTGTAGAAATAGCGGTATGGATGTAGAAATACCGGGTATTGGTGTAGATGTACCAGAATGGGTGTAGAAATACCGGATATGGGTGTAGAAATTCCGGGTATGGGTGTAGAATTACTGGGTATTGGTGTAGATGTACCGGTATGGGTGTAGAAATACCGGGAATTGATGTAGAAATACCGGGTATGGGTGTAGCAAAACCGGGTATGGGTGTAGAAATACCGGGTATATGTGTAGAAATATCGGGTATGGGTGAGGAAATACCGGGTACGGGTGTAGAAATACATTGGGTATGGGTTAGAAATACCGGGTCTGGGTGTAGAAATATCGGGTATGGGTGTAGAAATACTGGGTATTAGTGTAGAAATACCGGGTATGGATATAGAAATACCGGGTATGGATGTAGAAATATCAGGTATGGGGGTAGAAATACCGGGTATGTGTGTAGAAATACCGGGTATGGGAGTAGAAATACAGGATATGCTGTAGAAATACCGGGTATGGGTGTAGAAATACCGGGTATGGGTGTAGAAATACCGGGTATGGGTGTAGAAATACCGGTTATGGGAGTAGAAATACCGTGTACGGGTGTAGAAATCTCGGGTATGGGTGTAGAAATACCGGGTACGGGTGTAGAAATACCAGTATGGGTGGAGAAATACCGGGTATGGTTATAGAAATACCGGGTATGGGTGTAGAAATACCGGGTATGGGTGTAGAAAACTCAGTATGGGTGTAGAGATACCTGGTATGAGTGTAGAAATACCGGGTATGGGTGTAGAAATACCGGATATGGGTGTAGAAATACCGGGTATAGTAGTAGAAATACCGGGTATGGGTGTAGAAATACCGGGTATGGGTGTAGAAATACCGGGTATGGGTGTAGAAATACCACGTATGGGTGTAGAAATACCGGGTATGGGTGAGGAAACACCGGGTATAGGTGTAGAAATACCGGGTATGGTTGTAGAAATACTTGGTATGGGTGTAGAAATACCGGGTTTGGGTGTAGAAATACAGGAAAAGGGTGTAGAAATACCGGGTATGGGCTAGAAATACCGGGTATGGGTGTAAAAATACCGGGTATGGGTGTAGAAATACCGGATTTGGTTGTAGAAATAGCGGTATGGATGTAGAAATACCGGGTATTGGTGTAGATGTACCAGAATGGGTGTAGAAATACCGGATATGGGTGTAGAAATTCCGGGTATGGGTGTAGAATTACTGGGTATTGGTGTAGATGTACCGTTATGGGTGTAGAAATACCGGGAATTGATGTAGAAATACCGGGTATGGGTGTAGCAAAACCGGGTATGGGTGTAGAAATACCGGGTATATGTGTAGAAATATCGGGTATGGGTGAGGAAATACCGGGTACGGGTGTAGAAATACATTGGGTATGGGTTAGAAATACCGGGTCTGGGTGTAGAAATACCGGGTATGGGTGTAGAAATACTGGGTATTAGTGTAGAAATACCGGGTATGGATGTAGAAATATCAGGTATGGGGGTAGAAATACCGGGTATGTGTGTAGAAATACCGGGTATGGGAGTAGAAATACAGGGTATGCTGTAGAAATACCGGGTATGGGTGTAGAAATATGGGGTATGGGTGTAGAAATACCGGGTATGGGTGTAGAAATACCGGGTATGGGTGTAGAAATACCGGTTATGGGAGTAGAAATACCGTGTACGGGTGGAGAAATCCCGGGTATGGGTGTAGAAATACCGGGTACGGGTGTAGAAATACCAGTATGGGTGGAGAAATACCGGGTATGGTTATAGAAATACCGGGTATGGTTGTAGAAATACTTGGTATGGGTGTAGAAATACCGGGTTTGGGTGTAGAAATACAGGAAAAGGGTGTAGAAATACCGGGTATGGGTGTAGAAATACCGGGTATGGTTGTAGAAATACCGGGTATGGGCTAGAAATACCGGGTATGGGTGTAGAAATATCGGGTATTGGTGTAGAAATACCGGGTATGGGTGTTGAAATACCGGGTATGGGTGTAGAAATACCGGGTATGGGTGTAGAAATACCGGGTATGGGTGAGGAAACAACGAGTATTGTTGTAGAAATACCGGGTATGGGTGTAAAAATACCGGGTATAGGTGTAGAAATACCGGGTATGGGTGAGTTAATACCGGGCATGGGTGTAGAAATTTTTGGTAAGGGTTAGAAATACCATGTATGGGTGTAGAAATACATGGTATGGGTGTAGAAATACCAGGTATGGGTGTAGAAATACAGGGTATAGGTGTAGAAATATCGGGTATGGATGTAGAAATACAGGGTATGGGGGTAGAAATACCGGGTATGAGTGTAGAAATACCGTGTATTGATAAAGACAACAAAACTAGCCCTATCCCATTGCCATCCAATGACTCGCCACCATTCGTCGTAGACGAGCATGACGTAAGGCGCTCGTTTAGTAAACTGAAAGTTAACAAAGCCGCTGGACCAGACAAGTTAACAACAAAACTACTAAAAGTGTGTAGTGCAGAGCTGGCACCTGTATTCACTGTTATTTTTAATTGGTCGCTAGAAACCTGCTCGGTCCCTACATGCCTTAAAAAGTCTACCATTGTGCCTGTGCCTAAAAAGCAGTCCCCACAAACATTAAATGATTACAGACCAGTAGCCTTAACATCTGTGGCTATGAAATGTTTTGAATCAATTGTTTTGAAATTTTTAAATACTTTACTACCATCAGACTTCGATAATTTTCAATTCGCGTACAGGTCTAATAGATCAGTAGATGACGCTATTGCAATAAATGTGCATGAGGTATTAAACCACTTAGAGTTAAGCAAGTCATATGCAAGAATATTATTTATAGACTATAGCTCAGCCTTTAATACCATTATACCACAACAATTGTACAACAAACTTTACTACCAACTCTCTTTTCCTGTTAACATATGTAACTGGATTTTAGACTTCTTATTAGAACGCCCACAGGAGGTTAAAATTAGTAACAATGTGTCAACCAGTATAACGTTAAATACTGGGACCCCCCAAGGTTGTCCATTATCACCTAAACTATATTCTATTTTCACTTATGACTGTAAAGCAGAACAGCCTGGCTGTCTGGTTATAAAATATGCCGATGATACGACGGTCACTGGCCTAATCAAAAACGCAGATGAGCACGCATATCGTAGCCAAATAGACACTATCGTGTGCTGGTGTAGCCAGAACAACTTACACCTTAATGTATCGAAGACAAAAGAAATGATCATAGATTTTAGGAGAAACGAACCCCCACCCCCACCCTTGGTTATACAGGGATCAAATGTAGAACGAGTTTATGATTTTAAGTTTCTTGGCACTGTCTTATCCAATGAACTAACATGGGATATTAACTGCACTGATATCCTTAAGAAAGCAAGGCAGAGAATGTATTTTCTTAGAAAGCTGAAGTCCTGTGGGGTCAATAAAGTGATAATGACTAATTTCTATAGGGCTATTATTGAAAGCATACTGACAAGATCTATTGAAGTTTGGTTCGACAGGCTACCTGTAGTTAATTTACACAAGCTAGAATCAGTTGTCAAAAATGCAGAAAAAATTATTGGCACTAACCTTAAGTCGTTAGAAACATTATACCAAGAGCGCTTAACAGGTAAAATGACTAACATTATGAAGGATAAATCCCACCCCTCGAGACATTATTTTGAATTTCTTCCACATGGCCGTCGCCTTCGAGCATTTAGAGGTAGCAGCAGATTTGTTAACAGCTGTTATCCGCAAGCAGTTAAACTGTTCAATAATACAAGACAGAAGCGTCTTATAAGATCATAATTGTAATAATTTTCCTTATATTCTGTATATTATCATAATGTACATTGTTATAATAGTTTGTTTTTTTCATTAATTTTCATTGTTGTGTCTTACTATTATTGTAATGTAATTTTCTTTTTTGTAGATGTCACATTCAACATCACATATTTTCGATGTAAAACGCATTGACTGAATAAAATTGAATTGAATTGAATTGAAGTGTAAGGGAGTAAAATTACCGGGTATGCTGTAGATATACTGGATATGGGTGTAGAAATAACGGGCATGGGTGTAGAAATACCGGGTATGGGTGTAGAAATACTGGGTATGGGTGTAGAAATACCGGGTATGGGTGTAGAAATACTGGGTATTAGTGTAGAAATACCGGGTATGGATGTAGAAATACCGGGTATGGATGTAGAAATATCAGGTATGGGGGTAGAAATACCGGGTATGTGTGTAGAAATACCGGGTATGGGAGTAGAAATACAGGGTATGCTGTAGAAATACCGGGTATGGGTGTAGAAATATGGGGTATGGGTGTAGAAATACCGGGTATGGGTGTAGAAATACCGGGTATGGGTGTAGAAATACCGGTTATGGGAGTAGAAATACCGTGTACGGGTGTAGAAATCCCGGGTATGGGTGTAGAAATACCGGGTACGGGTGTAGAAATACCAGTATGGGTGGAGAAATACCGGGTATGGTTATAGAAATACCGGGTATGGTTGTAGAAATACTTGGTATGGGTGTAGAAATACCGGGTTTGGGTGTAGAAATACAGGAAAAGGGTGTAGAAATACCGGGTATGGGTGTAGAAATACCGGGTATGGTTGTAGAAATACCAGGTATGGGCTAGAAATACCGGGTATGGGTGTAGAAATATCGGGTATTGGTGTAGAAATACCGGGTATGGGTGTTGAAATACCGGGTATGGGTGTAGAAATACCGGGTATGGGTGTAGAAATACCGGGTATGGGTGAGGAAACAACGAGTATTGTTGTAGAAATACCGGGTATGGGTGTAAAAATACCGGGTATAGGTGTAGAAATACCGGGTATGGGTGAGTTAATACCGGGCATGTGTGTAGAAATTTTTGGTAAGGGTTAGAAATACCATGTATGGGTGTAGAAATACATGGTATGGGTGTAGAAATACCAGGTATGGGTGTAGAAATACAGGGTATAGGTGTAGAAATATCGGGTATGGATGTAGAAATGCAGGGTATGGGGGTAGAAATACCGGGTATGAGTGTAGAAATACCGTGTAAGGGAGTAAAATTACCGGGTATGCTGTAGATATACTGGATATGGGTGTAGAAATAACGGGCATGGGTGTAGAAATACCGGGTATGGGTGTAGAAATACTGGGTATGGGTGTAGAAATAGCCTACCGGTATGGGTGTAGATATACTGGTATGGGTGTAGAAATACCGGTATGGGTGTAGAAATACCGGGTATTGTTGTAGAAATTCCGGGTATGGGTGTAGAAATACCGGATTTGGTTGTAGAAATAGCGGTATGGATGTAGAAATACCGTGTATTGGTGTAGATGTACCGGAATGGGTGTAGAAATACCGGATATGGGTGTAGAAATTCCGGGTATGGGTATAGAATTACCGGGTATTGGTGTAGATGTACCGGTATGGGTGTAGAAATCCGGGAATCGATGTAGAAATATCGGGTATGGGTGTAGAAGTACCGGCTTTGGGTGTAGAAATACCGGGTATGGGCGTAGATATACCTGGCATGGGTGTAGAAATACCGGTATGGGTGTAGAAATGCCGAGGATGGTTGTAGAAATATCGGGTATGGGTGTAGAAATACCGGGTATGTGTGTAGAAATACCAGGTATGGGTGTAGATATACCAGTATGGGTGTAGAAATACCGGGTATGGGTGTAGAAATATGGGGTATGGGTGTAGAAATACCGGGTATGGGTGTAGAAATACCGGGTATGGGTGTAGAAATACCGGTTATGGGAGTAGAAATACCGGGTATGGGTGTAGAAATACCGGGTATGGGTGAGGAAACAACGAGTATTGTTGTAGAAATACCGGGTATGGGTGTAAAAATACCGGTTATAGGTGTAGAAATACCGGGTATGGGGGAGTTAATACCGGGCATGGGTGTAGAAATTTTTGGTAAGGGTTAGAAATACCATGTATGGGTGTAGAAATACATGGTATGGGTGTAGAAATACCAGGTATGGGTGTAGAAATACAGGGTATAGGTGTAGAAATATCGGGTATGGATGTAGAAATACAGGGTATGGGGGTAGAAATACCGGGTATGAGTGTAGAAATACCGTGTAAGGGAGTAAAATTACCGGGTATGCTGTAGATATACTGGATATGGGTGTAGAAATAACGGGCATGGGTGTAGAAATACCGGGTATGGGTGTAGAAATACTGGGTATGGGTGTGGAAATAGCCTACCGGTATGGGTGTAGATATACTGGTATGGGTGTAGAAATACCGGTATGGGTGTAGAAATACCGGGTATTGTTGTAGAAATTCCGGGTATGGGTGTAGAAATACCGGATTTGGTTGTAGAAATAGCGGTATGGATGTAGAAATACCGTGTATTGGTGTAGATGTACCGGAATGGGTGTAGAAATACCGGATATGGGTGTAGAAATTCCGGGTATGGGTATAGAATTACCGGGTATTGGTGTAGATGTACCGGTATGGGTGTAGAAATCCGGGAATTGATGTAGAAATATCGGGTATGGGTGTAGAAGTACCGGCTTTGGGTGTAGAAATACCGGGTATGGGCGTAGATATACCTGGCATGGGTGTAGAAATACCGGTATGGGTGTAGAAATGCCGAGGATGGTTGTAGAAATATCGGGTATGGGTGTAGAAATACCGGGTATGTGTGTAGAAATACCAGGTATGGGTGTAGATATACCAGTATGGGTGTAGAAATACCGGTATGGGTGTAGAAATACCAAGTATGGGTGTAAAAATACCGGGTATGGGTGTAGAAATACCGGATTTGGTTGTAGAAATAGCGGTATGGATGTAGAAATACCGGGTATTGGTGTAGATGTACCAGAATGGGTGTAGAAATACCGGATATGGGTGTAGAAATTCCGGGTATGGGTGTAGAATTACTGGGTATTGGTGTAGATGTACCGGTATGGGTGTAGAAATACCGGGAATTGATGTAGAAATACCGGGTATGGGTGTAGCAAAACCGGGTATGGGTGTAGAAATACCGGGTATATGTGTAGAAATATCGGGTATGGGTGAGGAAATACCGGGTACGGGTGTAGAAATACATTGGGTATGGGTTAGAAATACCGGGTCTGGGTGTAGAAATACCGGGTATGGGTGTAGAAATACTGGGTATTAGTGTAGAAATACCGGGTATGGATATAGAAATACCGGGTATGGATGTAGAAATATCAGGTATGGGGGTAGAAATACCGGGTATGTGTGTAGAAATACCGGGTATGGGAGTAGAAATACAGGATATGCTGTAGAAATACCGGGTATGGGTGTAGAAATACCGGGTATGGGTGTAGAAATACCGGGTATGGGTGTAGAAATACCGGTTATGGGAGTAGAAATACCGTGTACGGGTGTAGAAATCTCGGGTATGGGTGTAGAAATACCGGGTACGGGTGTAGAAATACCAGTATGGGTGGAGAAATACCGGGTATGGTTATAGAAATACCGGGTATGGGTGTAGAAATACCGGGTATGGGTGTAGAAAACTCAGTATGGGTGTAGAGATACCTGGTATGAGTGTAGAAATACCGGGTATGGGTGTAGAAATACCGGATATGGGTGTAGAAATACCGGGTATAGTAGTAGAAATACCGGGTATGGGTGTAGAAATACCGGGTATGGGTGTAGAAATACCGGGTATGGGTGTAGAAATACCACGTATGGGTGTAGAAATACCGGGTATGGGTGAGGAAACACCGGGTATAGGTGTAGAAATACCGGGTATGGTTGTAGAAATACTTGGTATGGGTGTAGAAATACCGGGTTTGGGTGTAGAAATACAGGAAAAGGGTGTAGAAATACCGGGTATGGGCTAGAAATACCGGGTATGGGTGTAGAAATACCGGGTATTGGTGTAGAAATACCGGGTATGGGTGTAGAAATACCGGGTATGGGTGTAGAAATACCGGGTATGGGTGAGGAAACAACGAGTATTGTTGTAGAAATACCGGGTATGGGTGTAAAAATACCGGGTATAGGTGTAGAAATACCGGGTATGGGTGAGTTAATACCGGGCATGGGTGTAGAAATTTTGGGTAAGGGTTAGAAATACCATGTATGGGTGTAGAAATACATGGTATGGGTGTAGAAATACCAGGTATGGGTGTAGAAATACCGGGTATAGGTGTAGAAATATCGGGTATGGATGTAGAAATACAGGGTATGGGGGTAGAAATACCGGGTATGAGTGTAGAAATACCGTGTAAGGGAGTAAAATTACCGGGTATGCTGTAGAAATACTAGATATGGGTGTAGAAATAACGGGCATGGGTGTAGAAATACCGAATATGGGTGTAGAAATACCAGGTATGGGTGTAGAAATACTGGGTATGGGTGTAGAAATAGCCTACCGGTATGGGTGTAGATATACTGGTATGGGTGTAGAAATACCGGTATGGGTGTAGAAATACCGGGTATTGTTGTAGAAATTCCGGGTATGGGTGTAGAAATACCGGATTTGGTTGTAGAAATAGCGGTATGGATGTAGAAATACCGGGTATTGGTGTAGATGTACCGGAATGGGTGTAGAAATACCGGATATGGGTGTAGAAATTCCGGGTATGGGTGTAGAATTACCGGGTATTGGTGTAGATGTACCGGTATGGGTGTAGAAATCCGGGAATTGATGTAGAAATACCGGGTATGGGTGTAGAAGTACCGGCTTTGGGTGTAGAAATACCGGGTATGTGCGTAGATATACCTGGCATGGGTGTAGAAATACCGGTATGGGTGTAGAAATGCCGAGGATGGGTGTAGAAATATCGGGTATGGGTGTAGAAATACCGGGTATGTGTGTAGAAATACCAGGTATGGGTGTAGATATACCAGTATGGGTGTAGAATAAACGGTATGGGTGTAGAAATACCGGGTATGGGTGTAAAAATACCGGGTATGGGTGTAGAAATACCGGATTTGGTTGTAGAAATAGCGGTATGGATGTAGAAATACCGGGTATGGGTGTAGAAATTCCGGGTATGGGTGTAGAATTACTGGGTATTGGTGTAGATGTACCGGTATGGGTGTAGAAATACCGGGAATTGATGTAGAAATACCGGGTATGGGTGTAGCAAAACCGGGTATGGGTGTAGAAATACCGGGTATATGTGTAGAAATATCGGGTATGGGTGAGGAAATACCGGGTACGGGTGTAGAAATACATTGGGTATGGGTTAGAAATACAGGGTCTGGGTGTAGAAATACCGGGTATGGGTGTAGAAATACTGGGTATTAGTGTAGAAATACCGGGTATGGATGTAGAAATACCGGGTATGGATGTAGAAATATCAGGTATGGGGGTAGAAATACCGGGTATGTGTGTAGAAATACCGGGTATGGGAGTAGAAATACAGGGTATGCTGTAGAAATACCGGGTATGGTTGTAGAAATACCGGGTATGGGTGAAGAAATATTGGGTATGGGTGTAGAAATACCTGGTATGGGTGTAGAAATAACGGGTATGGATGTAGAAATACCGGTATGGGTGTAGAAATACCGGTATAGGTGTAGAAATACCGGAATGTGTTTAGAAATACTGGGTATGGGTGTAGAAATACCTGTATGGGTTTAGAAATACCGGGTATGGGTGTAGAAATACCGGGTATGGGTGTAGAAATACCGGGTATGGGTGTAGAAATACCGGGTATGGGTGTAGAATTACCGGTTATGGGAGTAGAAATACCGGGTATGGGCGTAGAAATACCTGGCATGGGTGTAGAAATACCGGTATGGGTGTAGAAATACTGGGTATGGGTATAGAAACACCGGGTATGGGTGTAGAAATACCGGGTATGGGTGTAGAAATACCGAGTATGGGTGTAGAAATACCGGTATGGGTTTAGAAAAACCGGGTATGGGTGTAGAAATACCGGGTATGGGTGTAGAAATAGCCTACCGGTATGGGTGTAGATATACTGGTATGGGTGTAGAAATACCGGTATGGGTGTAGAAATACCGGGTATTGTTGTAGAAATTCCGGGTATGGGTGTAGAAATACCGGATTTGGTTGTAGAAATAGCGGTATGGATGTAGAAATACCGTGTATTGGTGTAGATGTACCGGAATGGGTGTAGAAATACCGGATATGGGTGTAGAAATTCCGGGTATGGGTATAGAATTACCGGGTATTGGTGTAGATGTACCGGTATGGGTGTAGAAATCCGGGAATCGATGTAGAAATACCGGGTATGGGTGTAGAAGTACCGGCTTTGGGTGTAGAAATACCGGGTATGTGCGTAGATATACCTGGCATGGGTGTAGAAATACCGGTATGGGTGTAGAAATGCCCAGGATGGGTGTAGAAATATCGGGTATGGGTGTAGAAATACCGGGTATGTGTGTAGAAATACCAGGTATGGGTGTAGATATACCAGTATGGGTGTAGAATAAACGGTATGGGTGTAGAAATACCGGGTATGGGTGTAAAAATACCGGGTATGGGTGTAGAAATACCGGATTTGGTTGTAGAAATAGCGGTATGGATGTAGAAATACCGGGTATGGGTGTAGAAATTCCGGGTATGGGTGTAGAATTACTGGGTATTGGTGTAGATGTACCGGTATGGGTGTAGAAATACCGGGAATTGATGTAGAAATACCGGGTATGGGTGTAGCAAAACCGGGTATGGGTGTAGAAATACCGGGTATATGTGTAGAAATATCGGGTATGGGTGAGGAAATACCGGGTACGGGTGTAGAAATACATTGGGTATGGGTTAGAAATACAGGGTCTGGGTGTAGAAATACCGGGTATGGGTGTAGAAATACTGGGTATTAGTGTAGAAATACCGGGTATGGATGTAGAAATACCGGGTATGGATGTAGAAATATCAGGTATGGGGGTAGAAATACCGGGTATGTGTGTAGAAATACCGGGTATGGGAGTAGAAATACAGGGTATGCTGTAGAAATACCGGGTATGGTTGTAGAAATACCGGGTATGGGTGAAGAAATATTGGGTATGGGTGTAGAAATACCTGGTATGGGTGTAGAAATAACGGGTATGGATGTAGAAATACCGGTATGGGTGTAGAAATACCGGTATAGGTGTAGAAATACCGGAATGTGTTTAGAAATACTGGGTATGGGTGTAGAAATACCTGTATGGGTTTAGAAATACCGGGTATGGGTGTAGAAATACCGGGTATGGGTGTAGAAATACCGGGTATGGGTGTAGAAATACCGGGTATGGGTGTAGAATTACCGGTTATGGGAGTAGAAATACCGGGTATGGGCGTAGAAATACCTGGCATGGGTGTAGAAATACCGGTATGGGTGTAGAAATACTGGGTATGGGTATAGAAACACCGGGTATGGGTGTAGAAATACCGGGTATGGGTGTAGAAATACCGAGTATGGGTGTAGAAATACCGGTATGGGTTTAGAAAAACCGGGTATGGGTGTAGAAATACCGGGTATGGGTGTAGAAATAGCCTACCGGTATGGGTGTAGATATACTGGTATGGGTGTAGAAATACCGGTATGGGTGTAGAAATACCGGGTATTGTTGTAGAAATTCCGGGTATGGGTGTAGAAATACCGGATTTGGTTGTAGAAATAGCGGTATGGATGTAGAAATACCGTGTATTGGTGTAGATGTACCGGAATGGGTGTAGAAATACCGGATATGGGTGTAGAAATTCCGGGTATGGGTATAGAATTACCGGGTATTGGTGTAGATGTACCGGTATGGGTGTAGAAATCCGGGAATCGATGTAGAAATATCGGGTATGGGTGTAGAAGTACCGGCTTTGGGTGTAGAAATACCGGGTATGGGCGTAGATATACCTGGCATGGGTGTAGAAATACCGGTATGGGTGTAGAAATGCCGAGGATGGTTGTAGAAATATCGGGTATGGGTGTAGAAATACCGGGTATGTGTGTAGAAATACCAGGTATGGGTGTAGATATACCAGTATGGGTGTAGAAATACCGGGTATGGGTGTAGAAATATGGGGTATGGGTGTAGAAATACCGGGTATGGGTGTAGAAATACCGGGTATGGGTGTAGAAATACCGGTTATGGGAGTAGAAATACCGGGTATGGGTGTAGAAATACCGGGTATGGGTGAGGAAACAACGAGTATTGTTGTAGAAATACCGGGTATGGGTGTAAAAATACCGGGTATAGGTGTAGAAATACCGGGTATGGGTGAGTTAATACCGGGCATGGGTGTAGAAATTTTTGGTAAGGGTTAGAAATACCATGTATGGGTGTAGAAATACATGGTATGGGTGTAGAAATACCAGGTATGGGTGTAGAAATACAGGGTATAGGTGTAGAAATATCGGGTATGGATGTAGAAATACAGGGTATGGGGGTAGAAATACCGGGCATGGGTGTAGAAATACCGGGTATGGGTGTAGAAATACTGGGTATGGGTGTAGAAATAGCCTACCGGTATGGGTGTAGATATACTGGTATGGGTGTAGAAATACCGGTATGGGTGTAGAAATACCGGGTATTGTTGTAGAAATTCCGGGTATGGGTGTAGAAATACCGGATTTGGTTGTAGAAATAGCGGTATGGATGTAGAAATACCGTGTATTGGTGTAGATGTACCGGAATGGGTGTAGAAATACCGGATATGGGTGTAGAAATTCCGGGTATGGGTATAGAATTACCGGGTATTGGTGTAGATGTACCGGTATGGGTGTAGAAATCCGGGAATTGATGTAGAAATATCGGGTATGGGTGTAGAAGTACCGGCTTTTGGTGTAGAAATACCGGGTATGGGCGTAGATATACCTGGCATGGGTGTAGAAATACCGGTATGGGTGTAGAAATGCCGAGGATGGTTGTAGAAATATCGGGTATGGGTGTAGAAATACCGGGTATGTGTGTAGAAATACCAGGTATGGGTGTAGATATACCAGTATGGGTGTAGAAATACCGGTATGGGTGTAGAAATACCAAGTATGGGTGTAAAAATACCGGGTATGGGTGTAGAAATACCGGATTTGGTTGTAGAAATAGCGGTATGGATGTAGAAATACCGGGTATTGGTGTAGATGTACCAGAATGGGTGTAGAAATACCGGATATGGGTGTAGAAATTCCGGGTATGGGTTTAGAATTACTGGGTATTGGTGTAGATGTACCGGTATGGGTGTAGAAATACCGGGAATTGATGTAGAAATACCGGGTATGGGTGTAGCAAAACCGGGTATGGGTGTAGAAATACCGGGTATATGTGTAGAAATATCGGGTATGGGTGAGGAAATACCGGGAACGGGTGTAGAAATACATTGGGTATGGGTTAGAAATACCGGGTCTGGGTGTAGAAATACCGGGTATGGGTGTAGAAATACTGGGTATTAGTGTAGAAATACCGGGTATGGATATAGAAATACCGGGTATGGATGTAGAAATATCAGGTATGGGGGTAGAAATACCGGGTATGTGTGTAGAAATACCGGGTATGGGAGTAGAAATACAGGATATGCTGTAGAAATACCGGGTATGGGTGTAGAAATACCGGGTATGGGTGTAGAAATACCGGGTATGGGTGTAGAAATACCGGGTACGGGTGTAGAAATACCAGTATGGGTGGAGAAATACCGGGTATGGGTGTAGAAATACCGGGTATATGTGTAGAAATATCGGGTATGGGTGAGGAAATACCGGGTACGGGTGTAGAAATACATTGGGTATGGGTTAGAAATACAGGGTCTGGGTGTAGAAATACCGGGTATGGGTGTAGAAATACTGGGTATTAGTGTAGAAATACCGGGTATGGATGTAGAAATACCGGGTATGGATGTAGAAATATCAGGTATGGGGGTAGAAATACCGGGTATGTGTGTAGAAATACCGGGTATGGGAGTAGAAATACAGGGTATGCTGTAGAAATACCGGGTATGGTTGTAGAAATACCGGGTATGGGTGAAGAAATATTGGGTATGGGTGTAGAAATACCTGGTATGGGTGTAGAAATAACGGGTATGGATGTAGAAATACCGGTATGGGTGTAGAAATACCGGTATAGGTGTAGAAATACCGGAATGTGTTTAGAAATACTGGGTATGGGTGTAGAAATACCTGTATGGGTTTAGAAATACCGGGTATGGGTGTAGAAATACCGGGTATGGGTGTAGAAATACCGGGTATGGGTGTAGAAATACCGGGTATGGGTGTAGAATTACCGGTTATGGGAGTAGAAATACCGGGTATGGGCGTAGAAATACCTGGCATGGGTGTAGAAATACCGGTATGGGTGTAGAAATACTGGGTATGGGTATAGAAACACCGGGTATGGGTGTAGAAATACCGGGTATGGGTGTAGAAATACCGAGTATGGGTGTAGAAATACCGGTATGGGTTTAGAAAAACCGGGTATGGGTGTAGAAATACCGGGTATGGGTGTAGAAATAGCCTACCGGTATGGGTGTAGATATACTGGTATGGGTGTAGAAATACCGGTATGGGTGTAGAAATACCGGGTATTGTTGTAGAAATTCCGGGTATGGGTGTAGAAATACCGGATTTGGTTGTAGAAATAGCGGTATGGATGTAGAAATACCGTGTATTGGTGTAGATGTACCGGAATGGGTGTAGAAATACCGGATATGGGTGTAGAAATTCCGGGTATGGGTATAGAATTACCGGGTATTGGTGTAGATGTACCGGTATGGGTGTAGAAATCCGGGAATCGATGTAGAAATATCGGGTATGGGTGTAGAAGTACCGGCTTTGGGTGTAGAAATACCGGGTATGGGCGTAGATATACCTGGCATGGGTGTAGAAATACCGGTATGGGTGTAGAAATGCCGAGGATGGTTGTAGAAATATCGGGTATGGGTGTAGAAATACCGGGTATGTGTGTAGAAATACCAGGTATGGGTGTAGATATACCAGTATGGGTGTAGAAATACCGGGTATGGGTGTAGAAATATGGGGTATGGGTGTAGAAATACCGGGTATGGGTGTAGAAATACCGGGTATGGGTGTAGAAATACCGGTTATGGGAGTAGAAATACCGGGTATGGGTGTAGAAATACCGGGTATGGGTGAGGAAACAACGAGTATTGTTGTAGAAATACCGGGTATGGGTGTAAAAATACCGGGTATAGGTGTAGAAATACCGGGTATGGGTGAGTTAATACCGGGCATGGGTGTAGAAATTTTTGGTAAGGGTTAGAAATACCATGTATGGGTGTAGAAATACATGGTATGGGTGTAGAAATACCAGGTATGGGTGTAGAAATACAGGGTATAGGTGTAGAAATATCGGGTATGGATGTAGAAATACAGGGTATGGGGGTAGAAATACCGGGCATGGGTGTAGAAATACCGGGTATGGGTGTAGAAATACTGGGTATGGGTGTAGAAATAGCCTACCGGTATGGGTGTAGATATACTGGTATGGGTGTAGAAATACCGGTATGGGTGTAGAAATACCGGGTATTGTTGTAGAAATTCCGGGTATGGGTGTAGAAATACCGGATTTGGTTGTAGAAATAGCGGTATGGATGTAGAAATACCGTGTATTGGTGTAGATGTACCGGAATGGGTGTAGAAATACCGGATATGGGTGTAGAAATTCCGGGTATGGGTATAGAATTACCGGGTATTGGTGTAGATGTACCGGTATGGGTGTAGAAATCCGGGAATTGATGTAGAAATATCGGGTATGGGTGTAGAAGTACCGGCTTTTGGTGTAGAAATACCGGGTATGGGCGTAGATATACCTGGCATGGGTGTAGAAATACCGGTATGGGTGTAGAAATGCCGAGGATGGTTGTAGAAATATCGGGTATGGGTGTAGAAATACCGGGTATGTGTGTAGAAATACCAGGTATGGGTGTAGATATACCAGTATGGGTGTAGAAATACCGGTATGGGTGTAGAAATACCAAGTATGGGTGTAAAAATACCGGGTATGGGTGTAGAAATACCGGATTTGGTTGTAGAAATAGCGGTATGGATGTAGAAATACCGGGTATTGGTGTAGATGTACCAGAATGGGTGTAGAAATACCGGATATGGGTGTAGAAATTCCGGGTATGGGTGTAGAATTACTGGGTATTGGTGTAGATGTACCGGTATGGGTGTAGAAATACCGGGAATTGATGTAGAAATACCGGGTATGGGTGTAGCAAAACCGGGTATGGGTGTAGAAATACCGGGTATATGTGTAGAAATATCGGGTATGGGTGAGGAAATACCGGGTACGGGTGTAGAAATACATTGGGTATGGGTTAGAAATACCGGGTCTGGGTGTAGAAATACCGGGTATGGGTGTAGAAATACTGGGTATTAGTGTAGAAATACCGGGTATGGATATAGAAATACCGGGTATGGATGTAGAAATATCAGGTATGGGGGTAGAAATACCGGGTATGTGTGTAGAAATACCGGGTATGGGAGTAGAAATACAGGATATGCTGTAGAAATACCGGGTATGGGTGTAGAAATACCGGGTATGGGTGTAGAAATACCGGGTATGGGTGTAGAAATACCGGGTACGGGTGTAGAAATACCGGGTATGTGTGTAGAAATACCGGGTATGGGAGTAGAAATACAGGGTATGCTGTAGAAATACCGGGTATGGTTGTAGAAATACCGGGTATGGGTGAAGAAATATTGGGTATGGGTGTAGAAATACCTGGTATGGGTGTAGAAATAACGGGTATGGATGTAGAAATACCGGTATGGGTGTAGAAATACCGGTATAGGTGTAGAAATACCGGAATGTGTTTAGAAATACTGGGTATGGGTGTAGAAATACCTGTATGGGTTTAGAAATACCGGGTATGGGTGTAGAAATACCGGGTATGGGTGTAGAAATACCGGGTATGGGTGTAGAAATACCGGGTATGGGTGTAGAATTACCGGTTATGGGAGTAGAAATACCGGGTATGGGCGTAGAAATACCTGGCATGGGTGTAGAAATACCGGTATGGGTGTAGAAATACTGGGTATGGGTATAGAAACACCGGGTATGGGTGTAGAAATACCGGGTATGGGTGTAGAAATACCGAGTATGGGTGTAGAAATACCGGTATGGGTTTAGAAAAACCGGGTATGGGTGTAGAAATACCGGGTATGGGTGTAGAAATAGCCTACCGGTATGGGTGTAGATATACTGGTATGGGTGTAGAAATACCGGTATGGGTGTAGAAATACCGGGTATTGTTGTAGAAATTCCGGGTATGGGTGTAGAAATACCGGATTTGGTTGTAGAAATAGCGGTATGGATGTAGAAATACCGTGTATTGGTGTAGATGTACCGGAATGGGTGTAGAAATACCGGATATGGGTGTAGAAATTCCGGGTATGGGTATAGAATTACCGGGTATTGGTGTAGATGTACCGGTATGGGTGTAGAAATCCGGGAATCGATGTAGAAATATCGGGTATGGGTGTAGAAGTACCGGCTTTGGGTGTAGAAATACCGGGTATGGGCGTAGATATACCTGGCATGGGTGTAGAAATACCGGTATGGGTGTAGAAATGCCGAGGATGGTTGTAGAAATATCGGGTATGGGTGTAGAAATACCGGGTATGTGTGTAGAAATACCAGGTATGGGTGTAGATATACCAGTATGGGTGTAGAAATACCGGGTATGGGTGTAGAAATATGGGGTATGGGTGTAGAAATACCGGGTATGGGTGTAGAAATACCGGGTATGGGTGTAGAAATACCGGTTATGGGAGTAGAAATACCGGGTATGGGTGTAGAAATACCGGGTATGGGTGAGGAAACAACGAGTATTGTTGTAGAAATACCGGGTATGGGTGTAAAAATACCGGGTATAGGTGTAGAAATACCGGGTATGGGTGAGTTAATACCGGGCATGGGTGTAGAAATTTTTGGTAAGGGTTAGAAATACCATGTATGGGTGTAGAAATACATGGTATGGGTGTAGAAATACCAGGTATGGGTGTAGAAATACAGGGTATAGGTGTAGAAATATCGGGTATGGATGTAGAAATACAGGGTATGGGGGTAGAAATACCGGGCATGGGTGTAGAAATACCGGGTATGGGTGTAGAAATACTGGGTATGGGTGTAGAAATAGCCTACCGGTATGGGTGTAGATATACTGGTATGGGTGTAGAAATACCGGTATGGGTGTAGAAATACCGGGTATTGTTGTAGAAATTCCGGGTATGGGTGTAGAAATACCGGATTTGGTTGTAGAAATAGCGGTATGGATGTAGAAATACCGTGTATTGGTGTAGATGTACCGGAATGGGTGTAGAAATACCGGATATGGGTGTAGAAATTCCGGGTATGGGTATAGAATTACCGGGTATTGGTGTAGATGTACCGGTATGGGTGTAGAAATCCGGGAATTGATGTAGAAATATCGGGTATGGGTGTAGAAGTACCGGCTTTTGGTGTAGAAATACCGGGTATGGGCGTAGATATACCTGGCATGGGTGTAGAAATACCGGTATGGGTGTAGAAATGCCGAGGATGGTTGTAGAAATATCGGGTATGGGTGTAGAAATACCGGGTATGTGTGTAGAAATACCAGGTATGGGTGTAGATATACCAGTATGGGTGTAGAAATACCGGTATGGGTGTAGAAATACCAAGTATGGGTGTAAAAATACCGGGTATGGGTGTAGAAATACCGGATTTGGTTGTAGAAATAGCGGTATGGATGTAGAAATACCGGGTATTGGTGTAGATGTACCAGAATGGGTGTAGAAATACCGGATATGGGTGTAGAAATTCCGGGTATGGGTGTAGAATTACTGGGTATTGGTGTAGATGTACCGGTATGGGTGTAGAAATACCGGGAATTGATGTAGAAATACCGGGTATGGGTGTAGCAAAACCGGGTATGGGTGTAGAAATACCGGGTATATGTGTAGAAATATCGGGTATGGGTGAGGAAATACCGGGTACGGGTGTAGAAATACATTGGGTATGGGTTAGAAATACCGGGTCTGGGTGTAGAAATACCGGGTATGGGTGTAGAAATACTGGGTATTAGTGTAGAAATACCGGGTATGGATATAGAAATACCGGGTATGGATGTAGAAATATCAGGTATGGGGGTAGAAATACCGGGTATGTGTGTAGAAATACCGGGTATGGGAGTAGAAATACAGGATATGCTGTAGAAATACCGGGTATGGGTGTAGAAATACCGGGTATGGGTGTAGAAATACCGGGTATGGGTGTAGAAATACCGGGTACGGGTGTAGAAATACCAGTATGGGTGGAGAAATACCGGGTATGGTTATAGAAATACCGGGTATGGGTGTAGAAATACCGGGTATGGGTGTAGAAAACTCAGTATGGGTGTAGAGATACCTGGTATGAGTGTAGAAATACCGGGTATGGGTGTAGAAATACCGGATATGGGTGTAGAAATACCGGGTATAGTAGTAGAAATACCGGGTATGGGTGTAGAAATACCGGGTATGGGTGTAGAAATACCGGGTATGGGTGTAAAAATACCACGTATGGGTGTAGAAATACCGGGTATGGGTGAGGAAACACCGGGTATAGGTGTAGAAATACCGGGTATGGTTGTAGAAATACTTGGTATGGGTGTAGAAATACCGGGTTTGGGTGTAGAAATACAGGAAAAGGGTGTAGAAATACCGGGTATGGGTGTAGAAATACCGGGTATGGTTGTAGAAATACCGGGTATGGGCTAGAAATACCGGGTATGGGTGTAGAAATACCGGGTATTGGTGTAGAAATACCGGGTATGGGTGTAGAAATACCGGGTATGGGTGTAGAAATACCGGGTATGGGTGAGGAAACAACGAGTATTGTTGTAGAAATACCGGGTATGGGTGTAAAAATACCGGGTATAGGTGTAGAAATACCGGGTATGGGTGAGTTAATACCGGGCATGGGTGTAGAAATTTTGGGTAAGGGTTAGAAATACCATGTATGGGTGTAGAAATACATGGTATGGGTGTAGAAATACCAGGTATGGGTGTAGAAATACCGGGTATAGGTGTAGAAATATCGGGTATGGATGTAGAAATACAGGGTATGGGGGTAGAAATACCGGGTATGAGTGTAGAAATACCGTGTAAGGGAGTAAAATTACCGGGTATGCTGTAGAAATACTAGATATGGGTGTAGAAATAACGGGCATGGGTGTAGAAATACCGAATATGGGTGTAGAAATACCAGGTATGGGTGTAGAAATACTGGGTATGGGTGTAGAAATAGCCTACCGGTATGGGTGTAGATATACTGGTATGGGTGTAGAAATACCGGTATGGGTGTAGAAATACCGGGTATTGTTGTAGAAATTCCGGGTATGGGTGTAGAAATACCGGATTTGGTTGTAGAAATAGCGGTATGGATGTAGAAATACCGGGTATTGGTGTAGATGTACCGGAATGGGTGTAGAAATACCGGATATGGGTGTAGAAATTCCGGGTATGGGTGTAGAATTACCGGGTATTGGTGTAGATGTACCGGTATGGGTGTAGAAATCCGGGAATTGATGTAGAAATACCGGGTATGGGTGTAGAAGTACCGGCTTTGGGTGTAGAAATACCGGGTATGTGCGTAGATATACCTGGCATGGGTGTAGAAATACCGGTATGGGTGTAGAAATGCCGAGGATGGGTGTAGAAATATCGGGTATGGGTGTAGAAATACCGGGTATAAGTGTAGAAATACCAGGTATGGGTGTAGATATACCAGTATGGGTGTAGAATAACCGGTATGGGTGTAGAAATACCGGGTATGGGTGTAAAAATACCGGGTATGGGTGTAGAAATACCGGATTTGGTTGTAGAAATAGCGGTATGGATGTAGAAATACCGGGTATGGGTGTAGAAATTCCGGGTATGGGTGTAGAATTACTGGGTATTGGTGTAGATGTACCGGTATGGGTGTAGAAATACCGGGAATTGATGTAGAAATACCGGGTATGGGTGTAGCAAAACCGGGTATGGGTGTAGAAATACCGGGTATATGTGTAGAAATATCGGGTATGGGTGAGGAAATACCGGGTACGGGTGTAGCAATACATTGGGTATGGGTTAGAAATACAGGGTCTGGGTGTAGAAATACCGGGTATGGGTGTAGAAATACTGGGTATTAGTGTAGAAATACCGGGTATGGATGTAGAAATACCGGGTATGGATGTAGAAATATCAGGTATGGGGGTAGAAATACCGGGTATGTGTGTAGAAATACCGGGTATGGGAGTAGAAATACAGGGTATGCTGTAGAAATACCGGGTATGGTTGTAGAAATACCGGGTATGGGTGAAGAAATATTGGGTATGGGTGTAGAAATACCTGGTATGGGTGTAGAAATAACGGGTATGGATGTAGAAATACCGGTATGGGTGTAGAAATACCGGTATAGGTGTAGAAATACCGGAATGTGTTTAGAAATACTGGGTATGGGTGTAGAAATACCTGTATGGGTTTAGAAATACCGGGTATGGGTGTAGAAATACCGGGTATGGGTGTAGAAATACCGGGTATGGGTGTAGAAATACCGGGTATGGGTGTAGAATTACCGGTTATGGGAGTAGAAATACCGGGTATGGGCGTAGAAATACCTGGCATGGGTATAGAAACACCGGGTATGGGTGTAGAAATACCGGGTATGGGTGTAGAAATACCGAGTATGGGTGTAGAAATACCGGTATGGGTTTAGAAAAACCGGGTATGGGTGTAGAAATACCGGGTACGGGTGTAGAAATACCAGTATGGGTGTAGAAATACCGGTATGGGTTTAGAAAAACCGGGTATGGGTGTAAACATACCGGTATGGGTGTAGAAAAACCAGGTAGGATTGTAGAAATACCAGGTATGGGTGTAGAAATACCGGATATGAGTGTAGAAATACCGTGTATGGGTGTAGAAATAACGCGAATGGGGGTAGAATAACCGGGTACGTTTGTAGAAATACCGGGTATGGGTGTAGAAATACCGGGTATGGGTGTAGAAATACTGGGTATGGGTGAGTTAATACCGGGTATGGGTGTAAAAATTTTGGGTAAGGGTTAGAAATACCGGGTATGGGTGTAGAAATACATGGTATGGGTGTAGAAATACCAGGTATGTGTGTAGAAATACCGGGTATGGGTGTAGAAATATCGGGTATGGATGTAGAAATACAGGGTATGGGGGTAGAAAAACCGGGTATGGGTGTAGAAATACCGTGTAACGGAGTAAAATTACCGGGTATGCTGTAGAAATACTGGATATGGGTGTAGAAATAACGGATATGGGTGTAGAAATACCAGGTATAGGTGTAGAAATACCAGGTATGGGTGTAGAAATACCAGTTATTGGTGTAGATGTACCGGAATGGGTGTAGAAATACCGGATATGGGTGTAGAAATTCCGGGTATGGGTGTAGAATTACCGGGTATTGTTGTAGATGTACCGGTATGGGTGTAGAAATACCGGGAATTGATGTAGAAATACCTGGCATGGGTGTAGAAATACCAGTATGGGTGTAGAAATACCGGGGATAGGTGTAGAAATATCGGGTATGGGTGTAGAAATACCGAGTATGGGTGTAGAAATACCGGGTATGGGTGTAGAAATACAAGTTTGGGTTTAGAAATACCAGGTATGGGTGTAGAAATGCCGGGTATGGGTGTAGAAATACAGGTATGGGTGTAGAAATACCGGGTATTGGTTTAGAAATACCGTATGGGTGTAGAAATACCGGATATGAGTGTAGAAATACCGTGTGAGGGTATAGAAATACCGGGAATGGGGGTAGAAATACCGGGTATGGAAGTAGCAAAACCGGGTATGGGTGTAGCAAAACCGGGTATGGGTGTAGAAATACCGGGTATGTGTGTAGAAATATCGGGTATGGGTGAGGAAATACCGGGTACGGGTGTAGAAATACATTAGGTATGGGTTAGAAATACCGAATCTGGGTGTAGAAATACCGGGTATGGGTGTAGAAATACTGGGTATGGGTGTAGAAATACCGGGTATGGATGTAGAAATACCGGGTATGGATGTAGAAATATCAGGTATGGGGGTAGAAATACCGGGTATGGGTGTAGAAATACCGGGTAAGGGAGTAGACATACAGAGTATGTTCTAGAAATACCGTGTATGGTTGTAGAAATACCGGGTATGGGTGAAGAAATATTGGGTATGGGTATAGAAATACCGGGTATGGGTGTAGAAATAACGGATATGGGTGTATAAATACCGGTATGGGTGTAGAAAAACCGGTATAGGTGTAGAAATACCGGTATGTGTGTAGAAATACTGGTTAAGGGTGTAGAAATACCTGTATGGGTATAGAAATACCGGGTATGGGTATAGAAATACCGGGTATGGGTGTAGAAATACCGGTATGGGTGTAGATATACCGGGAATGGGTGTAGAAATACCAGGTATGGGTGTAGAAATACCGGGTATAGGTGTAGAAATACCGGGTATGGGTGTAGAAATACCGTTTATTGGTGTAGAAATACCGACTATGGGTGTAGAAATACCGGGTATGGGTGTAGAAATACCGGGTATGGGTGTAGAAATATGGGGTATGGGTGTAGAAATACCGGGTATGGGTGTAGAAATACCGGGTATGGGTGTAGAAATACCGGTTATGTTAGTAGAAATACCGTGTACGGGTGTCGAAATCCCGGGTACGGGTGTAGAAATACCGTGTACGGGTGTAGAAATACCAGTATGGGTGGAGAAATACCGGGTATGGTTATAGAAATACCTGGTATGGGTGTAGAAATACCGGGTATGGGTGTAGAAAACTCAGTATGGGTGTAGAGATACCGGGTATCAGTGTAGAAATACCGGGTATGGGTGTAGAAATGCCGGATATGGGTGTAGAAATACCGGGTATAGTAGTAGAAATACCGGGTATGGGTGTAGAAATACCGGGTATGGGTGTAGAAATACCGGGTATGGGTGTAGAAATACCACGTATGGGTGTAGAAATACCGGGTATGGGTGAGGAAACACCGGGTATAGGTGTAGAAATACCGGGTATGGTTGTTGAAATACTTGGTATGGGTGTAGAAATACCGGGTTTGGGTGTAGAAATACAGGAAAAGGGTGTAGAAATACCGGGTATGGGTGTAGAAATACCGGGTATGGTTGTAGAAATACCGGGTATGGGCTAGAAATACCGGTTATGGGTGTAGAAATACCGGGTATTGGTGTAGAAATACCGGGTATGGGTGTTGAAATACTGGGTATGGGTGTAGAAATACCTGTATGGGTTTAGAAATACCGGATATGGGTGTAGAAATACCGGGTATGGGTGTAGAAATACCGGGTATGGGTGTAGAATTACCGGTTATGGGAGTAGAAATACCGGGTATGGGCGTAGAAATACCTGGCATGGGTGTAGAAATACCGGTATGGGTGTAGAAATACCGGTATGGGTGAAGAAATACCGGGTATGAGTGTAGAAATACCGGTATGTGTGTAGAAATACCGGGTATGGGTATAGAAACACCGGGTATGGGTGTAGAAATACCGGGTATGGGTGTAGAAATACCGAGTATGGGTGTAGAAATACCGGTATGGGTTTAGAAAAACCGGGTATGGGTGTAAAAATACCAGAGATGGGTGTAAAAATACCGGTATGGGTGTAGAAAAACCAGGTAGGGTTGTAGAAATACCAGGTATTGGTGTAGAAATACCGCATATGAGTGTAGAAATACCGTGTATGGGTGTAGAAATAACGCGAATGGAAGTAGAATAACCGGGTACGGGTGTAGAAATACCGGGTATGGGTGTAGAAATACCGGGTATGGCTGTAGAAATACTGGGTATGGGTGAGTTAATACCGGGTATGGGTGTAGAAATTTTGGGTAAGGGTTAGAAATACCGGGTATGGGTGTAGAAATACATGGTATGGGTGTAGAAATACCAGGTATGTGTGTAGAAATAACGGGTATGGGTGTAGAAATATCGGGTATAGATGTAGAAATACCGTGTAAGGGAGAAAAATTACCGGGTATGCTGTAGAAATACTGGATATGGGTGTAGAAATAACGAATATGGGTGTAGAAATACCAGGTATGGGTGTAAAAATACTGGGTATGGGTGTAGAAATAGCCTACCGGTATGGGTGTAGATATACCGGATATGAGTGTAGAAATACCGTGTGTGGGTATAGAAATACCGGGAATGGGGGTAGAAATACCGGGTATGGAAGTAGCAAAACCGGGTATGGGTGTAGCAAAACCGGGTATGGGTGTAGAAATACCGGGTATGTGTGTAGAAATATCGGGTATGGGTGAGGAAATACCGGGTACGGGTGTAGAAATACATTAGGTATGGGTTAGAAATACCGAAACTGGGTGTAGAAATACCGGGTATGGGTGTAGAAATACTGGGTATGGGTGTAGAAATACCGGGTATGGATGTAGAAATACCGGGTATGGATGTAGAAATATCAGGTATGGGGGTAGAAATACCGGGTATGGGTGTAGAAATACCGGGTATGGGTGAGGAAATACCGGGTACGGGTGTAGAAATACATTAGGTATGGGTTAGAAATACCGAAACTGGGTGTAGAAATACCGGGTATGGGTGTAGAAATACTGGGTATGGGTGTAGAAATACCGGGTATGGATGTAGAAATACCGGGTATGGATGTAGAAATATCAGGTATGGGGGTAGAAATACCGGGTATGGGTGTAGAAATACCGGGTATGGGTGTAGAAATACCGGGTATGGGTGTAAAAATACCACGTATGGGTGTAGAAATACCGGGTATGGGTGAGGAAACACCGGGTATAGGTGTAGAAATACCGGGTATGGTTGTAGAAATACTTGGTATGGGTGTAGAAATACCGGGTTTGGGTGTAGAAATACAGGAAAAGGGTGTAGAAATACCGGGTATGGGTGTAGAAATACCGGGTATGGTTGTAGAAATACCGGGTATGGGCTAGAAATACCGGGTATGGGTGTAGAAATACCGGGTATTGGTGTAGAAATACCGGGTATGGGTGTAGAAATACCGGGTATGGGTGTAGAAATACCGGGTATGGGTGAGGAAACAACGAGTATTGTTGTAGAAATACCGGGTATGGGTGTAAAAATACCGGGTATAGGTGTAGAAATACCGGGTATGGGTGAGTTAATACCGGGCATGGGTGTAGAAATTTTGGGTAAGGGTTAGAAATACCATGTATGGGTGTAGAAATACATGGTATGGGTGTAGAAATACCAGGTATGGGTGTAGAAATACCGGGTATAGGTGTAGAAATATCGGGTATGGATGTAGAAATACAGGGTATGGGGGTAGAAATACCGGGTATGAGTGTAGAAATACCGTGTAAGGGAGTAAAATTACCGGGTATGCTGTAGAAATACTAGATATGGGTGTAGAAATAACGGGCATGGGTGTAGAAATACCGAATATGGGTGTAGAAATACCAGGTATGGGTGTAGAAATACTGGGTATGGGTGTAGAAATAGCCTACCGGTATGGGTGTAGATATACTGGTATGGGTGTAGAAATACCGGTATGGGTGTAGAAATACCGGGTATTGTTGTAGAAATTCCGGGTATGGGTGTAGAAATACCGGATTTGGTTGTAGAAATAGCGGTATGGATGTAGAAATACCGGGTATTGGTGTAGATGTACCGGAATGGGTGTAGAAATACCGGATATGGGTGTAGAAATTCCGGGTATGGGTGTAGAATTACCGGGTATTGGTGTAGATGTACCGGTATGGGTGTAGAAATCCGGGAATTGATGTAGAAATACCGGGTATGGGTGTAGAAGTACCGGCTTTGGGTGTAGAAATACCGGGTATGTGCGTAGATATACCTGGCATGGGTGTAGAAATACCGGTATGGGTGTAGAAATGCCGAGGATGGGTGTAGAAATATCGGGTATGGGTGTAGAAATACCGGGTATAAGTGTAGAAATACCAGGTATGGGTGTAGATATACCAGTATGGGTGTAGAATAACCGGTATGGGTGTAGAAATACCGGGTATGGGTGTAAAAATACCGGGTATGGGTGTAGAAATACCGGATTTGGTTGTAGAAATAGCGGTATGGATGTAGAAATACCGGGTATGGGTGTAGAAATTCCGGGTATGGGTGTAGAATTACTGGGTATTGGTGTAGATGTACCGGTATGGGTGTAGAAATACCGGGAATTGATGTAGAAATACCGGGTATGGGTGTAGCAAAACCGGGTATGGGTGTAGAAATACCGGGTATATGTGTAGAAATATCGGGTATGGGTGAGGAAATACCGGGTACGGGTGTAGCAATACATTGGGTATGGGTTAGAAATACAGGGTCTGGGTGTAGAAATACCGGGTATGGGTGTAGAAATACTGGGTATTAGTGTAGAAATACCGGGTATGGATGTAGAAATACCGGGTATGGATGTAGAAATATCAGGTATGGGGGTAGAAATACCGGGTATGTGTGTAGAAATACCGGGTATGGGAGTAGAAATACAGGGTATGCTGTAGAAATACCGGGTATGGTTGTAGAAATACCGGGTATGGGTGAAGAAATATTGGGTATGGGTGTAGAAATACCTGGTATGGGTGTAGAAATAACGGGTATGGATGTAGAAATACCGGTATGGGTGTAGAAATACCGGTATAGGTGTAGAAATACCGGAATGTGTTTAGAAATACTGGGTATGGGTGTAGAAATACCTGTATGGGTTTAGAAATACCGGGTATGGGTGTAGAAATACCGGGTATGGGTGTAGAAATACCGGGTATGGGTGTAGAAATACCGGGTATGGGTGTAGAATTACCGGTTATGGGAGTAGAAATACCGGGTATGGGCGTAGAAATACCTGGCATGGGTGTAGAAATACCGGTATGGGTGTAGAAATACTGGGTATGGGTATAGAAACACCGGGTATGGGTGTAGAAATACCGGGTATGGGTGTAGAAATACCGAGTATGGGTGTAGAAATACCGGTATGGGTTTAGAAAAACCGGGTATGGGTGTAGAAATACCGGGTACGGGTGTAGAAATACCAGTATGGGTGTAGAAATACCGGTATGGGTTTAGAAAAACCGGGTATGGGTGTAAACATACCGGTATGGGTGTAGAAAAACCAGGTAGGATTGTAGAAATACCAGGTATGGGTGTAGAAATACCGGATATGAGTGTAGAAATACCGTGTATGGGTGTAGAAATAACGCGAATGGGGGTAGAATAACCGGGTACGTTTGTAGAAATACCGGGTATGGGTGTAGAAATACCGGGTATGGGTGTAGAAATACTGGGTATGGGTGAGTTAATACCGGGTATGGGTGTAAAAATTTTGGGTAAGGGTTAGAAATACCGGGTATGGGTGTAGAAATACATGGTATGGGTGTAGAAATACCAGGTATGTGTGTAGAAATACCGGGTATGGGTGTAGAAATATCGGGTATGGATGTAGAAATACAGGGTATGGGGGTAGAAAAACCGGGTATGGGTGTAGAAATACCGTGTAACGGAGTAAAATTACCGGGTATGCTGTAGAAATACTGGATATGGGTGTAGAAATAACGGATATGGGTGTAGAAATACCAGGTATAGGTGTAGAAATACCAGGTATGGGTGTAGATGTACCGGAATGGGTGTAGAAATACCGGATATGGGTGTAGAAATTCCGGGTATGGGTGTAGAATTACCGGGTATTGTTGTAGATGTACCGGTATGGGTGTAGAAATACCGGGAATTGATGTAGAAATACCTGGCATGGGTGTAGAAATACCAGTATGGGTGTAGAAATACCGGGGATAGGTGTAGAAATATCGGGTATGGGTGTAGAAATACCGAGTATGGGTGTAGAAATACCGGGTATGGGTGTAGAAATACAAGTTTGGGTTTAGAAATACCAGGTATGGGTGTAGAAATGCCGGGTATGGGTGTAGAAATACAGGTATGGGTGTAGAAATACCGGGTATTGGTTTAGAAATACCGTATGGGTGTAGAAATACCGGATATGAGTGTAGAAATACCGTGTGAGGGTATAGAAATACCGGGAATGGGGGTAGAAATACCGGGTATGGAAGTAGCAAAACCGGGTATGGGTGTAGCAAAACCGGGTATGGGTGTAGAAATACCGGGTATGTGTGTAGAAATATCGGGTATGGGTGAGGAAATACCGGGTACGGGTGTAGAAATACATTAGGTATGGGTTAGAAATACCGAATCTGGGTGTAGAAATACCGGGTATGGGTGTAGAAATACTGGGTATGGGTGTAGAAATACCGGGTATGGATGTAGAAATACCGGGTATGGATGTAGAAATATCAGGTATGGGGGTAGAAATACCGGGTATGGGTGTAGAAATACCGGGTAAGGGAGTAGACATACAGAGTATGTTCTAGAAATACCGTGTATGGTTGTAGAAATACCGGGTATGGGTGAAGAAATATTGGGTATGGGTATAGAAATACCGGGTATGGGTGTAGAAATAACGGATATGGGTGTAGAAATACCGGTATGGGTGTAGAAAAACCGGTATAGGTGTAGAAATACCGGTATGTGTGTAGAAATACTGGTTAAGGGTGTAGAAATACCTGTATGGGTATAGAAATACCGGGTATGGGTATAGAAATACCGGGTATGGGTGTAGAAATACCGGTATGGGTGTAGATATACCGGGAATGGGTGTAGAAATACCAGGTATGGGTGTAGAAATACCGGGTATAGGTGTAGAAATACCGACTATGGGTGTAGAAATACCGGGTATGGGTGTAGAAATACCGGGTATGGGTGTAGAAATATGGGGTATGGGTGTAGAAATACCGGGTATGGGTGTAGAAATACCGGGTATGGGTGTAGAAATACCGGTTATGTTAGTAGAAATACCGTGTACGGGTGTCGAAATCCCGGGTACGGGTGTAGAAATACCGTGTACGGGTGTAGAAATACCAGTATGGGTGGAGAAATACCGGGTATGGTTATAGAAATACCTGGTATGGGTGTAGAAATACCGGGTATGGGTGTAGAAAACTCAGTATGGGTGTAGAGATACCGGGTATCAGTGTAGAAATACCGGGTATGGGTGTAGAAATGCCGGATATGGGTGTAGAAATACCGGGTATAGTAGTAGAAATACCGGGTATGGGTGTAGAAATACCGGGTATGGGTGTAGAAATACCGGGTATGGGTGTAGAAATACCACGTATGGGTGTAGAAATACCGGGTATGGGTGAGGAAACACCGGGTATAGGTGTAGAAATACCGGGTATGGTTGTTGAAATACTTGGTATGGGTGTAGAAATACCGGGTTTGGGTGTAGAAATACAGGAAAAGGGTGTAGAAATACCGGGTATGGGTGTAGAAATACCGGGTATGGTTGTAGAAATACCGGGTATGGGCTAGAAATACCGGTTATGGGTGTAGAAATACCGGGTATTGGTGTAGAAATACCGGGTATGGGTGTTGAAATACTGGGTATGGGTGTAGAAATACCTGTATGGGTTTAGAAATACCGGATATGGGTGTAGAAATACCGGGTATGGGTGTAGAAATACCGGGTATGGGTGTAGAATTACCGGTTATGGGAGTAGAAATACCGGGTATGGGCGTAGAAATACCTGGCATGGGTGTAGAAATACCGGTATGGGTGTAGAAATACCGGTATGGGTGAAGAAATACCGGGTATGAGTGTAGAAATACCGGTATGTGTGTAGAAATACCGGGTATGGGTATAGAAACACCGGGTATGGGTGTAGAAATACCGGGTATGGGTGTAGAAATACCGAGTATGGGTGTAGAAATACCGGTATGGGTTTAGAAAAACCGGGTATGGGTGTAAAAATACCAGAGATGGGTGTAAAAATACCGGTATGGGTGTAGAAAAACCAGGTAGGGTTGTAGAAATACCAGGTATTGGTGTAGAAATACCGCATATGAGTGTAGAAATACCGTGTATGGGTGTAGAAATAACGCGAATGGAAGTAGAATAACCGGGTACGGGTGTAGAAATACCGGGTATGGGTGTAGAAATACCGGGTATGGGTGTAGAAATACTGGGTATGGGTGAGTTAATACCGGGTATGGGTGTAGAAATTTTGGGTAAGGGTTAGAAATACCGGGTATGGGTGTAGAAATACATGGTATGGGTGTAGAAATACCAGGTATGTGTGTAGAAATAACGGGTATGGGTGTAGAAATATCGGGTATAGATGTAGAAATACCGTGTAAGGGAGAAAAATTACCGGGTATGCTGTAGAAATACTGGATATGGGTGTAGAAATAACGAATATGGGTGTAGAAATACCAGGTATGGGTGTAAAAATACTGGGTATGGGTGTAGAAATAGCCTACCGGTATGGGTGTAGATATACCGGATATGAGTGTAGAAATACCGTGTGTGGGTATAGAAATACCGGGAATGGGGGTAGAAATACCGGGTATGGAAGTAGCAAAACCGGGTATGGGTGTAGCAAAACCGGGTATGGGTGTAGAAATACCGGGTATGTGTGTAGAAATATCGGGTATGGGTGAGGAAATACCGGGTACGGGTGTAGAAATACATTAGGTATGGGTTAGAAATACCGAAACTGGGTGTAGAAATACCGGGTATGGGTGTAGAAATACTGGGTATGGGTGTAGAAATACCGGGTATGGATGTAGAAATACCGGGTATGGATGTAGAAATATCAGGTATGGGGGTAGAAATACCGGGTATGGGTGTAGAAATACCGGGTAAGGGAGTAGACATACAGAGTATGCTCTAGAAATACCGTGTATGGTTGTAGAAATACCGGGTATGGGTGAAGAAATATTGGGTATGGGTATAGAAATACCGGGTATGGGTGTAGAAATAACGGGTATGGGTGTAAAAATACCGGTATGGGTGTAGAAAAACCGGTATAGGTGTAGAAATACCTGGATGGGTGTAGAAATACTGGTTAAGGGTGTAGAAATACCTGTATGGGTATAGAAATACCGGGTATGGGTATAGAAATACCGGGTATGGGTGTAGAAATACCGGTATGGGTGTAGATATACCGGGAATGGGTGTAGAAATACCAGGTATGGGTGTAGAAATACCGGGTATAGGTGTAGAAATACCGGGTATGGGTGTAGAAATACCGTTTATTGGTGTAGAAATACCGACTATGGGTGTAGAAATACCGGGTATGGGTGTAGAAATACCGGGTATGGGTGTAGAAATATGGGGTATGGGTGTAGAAATACCGGGTATGGGTGTAGAAATACCGGGTATGGGTGTAGAAATACCGGTTATGTTAGTAGAAATACCGTGTACGGGTGTCGAAATCCCGGGTACGGGTGTAGAAATACCGTGTACGGGTGTAGAAATACCAGTATGGGTGGAGAAATACCGGGTATGGTTATAGAAATACCTGGTATGGGTGTAGAAATACCGGGTATGGGTGTAGAAAACTCAGTATGGGTGTAGAGATACCGGGTATCAGTGTAGAAATACCGGGTATGGGTGTAGAAATGCCGGATATGGGTGTAGAAATACCGGGTATAGTAGTAGAAATACCGGGTATGGGTGTAGAAATACCGGGTATGGGTGTAGAAATACCGGGTATGGGTGTAGAAATACCACGTATGGGTGTAGAAATACCGGGTATGGGTGAGGAAACACCGGGTATAGGTGTAGAAATACCGGGTATGGTTGTTGAAATACTTGGTATGGGTGTAGAAATACCGGGTTTGGGTGTAGAAATACAGGAAAAGGGTGTAGAAATACCGGGTATGGGTGTAGAAATACCGGGTATGGTTGTAGAAATACCGGGTATGGGCTAGAAATACCGGTTATGGGTGTAGAAATACCGGGCATTGGTGTAGAAATACCGGGTATGGGTGTTGAAATACTGGGTATGGGTGTAGAAATACCTGTATGGGTTTAGAAATACCGGATATGGGTGTAGAAATACCGGGTATGGGTGTAGAAATACCGGGTATGGGTGTAGAATTACCGGTTATGGGAGTAGAAATACCGGGTATGGGCGTAGAAATACCTGGCATGGGTGTAGAAATACCGGTATGGGTGTAGAAATACCGGTATAGGTGAAGAAATACCGGGTATGAGTGTAGAAATACCGGTATGTGTGTAGAAATACCGGGTATGGGTATAGAAACACCGGGTATGGGTGTAGAAATACCGGGTATGGGTGTAGAAATACCGAGTATGGGTGTAGAAATACCGGTATGGGTTTAGAAAAACCGGGTATGGGTGTAAAAATACCAGATATGGGTGTAAAAATACCGGTATGGGTGTAGAAAAACCAGGTAGGGTTGTAGAAATACCAGGTATGGGTGTAGAAATACCGCATATGAGTGTAGAAATACCGTGTATGGGTGTAGAAATAACGCGAATGGAAGTAGAATAACCGGGTACGGGTGTAGAAATACCGGGTATGGGTGTAGAAATACCGGGTATGGGTGTAGAAATACTGGGTATGGGTGAGTTAATACCGGGTATGGGTGTAGAAATTTTGGGTAAGGGTTAGAAATACCGGGTATGGGTGTAGAAATACATGGTATGGGTGTAGAAATACATGGTATGGGTGTAGAAATACCAGGTATGTGTGTAGAAATAACGGGTATGGGTGTAGAAATATCGGGTATAGATGTAGAAATACCGTGTAAGGGAGAAAAATTACCGGGTATGCTGTAGAAATACTGGATATGGGTGTAGAAATAACGGGTATGGGTGTAGAAATACCAGGTATGGGTGTAAAAATACTGGGTATGGGTGTAGAAATAGCCTACCGGTATGGGTGTAGATATACCGGTATGGGTGTAGATATACCGGTATGGGTGTAGAAATAACGGGTATGGGTGTAGAAATATCGGGTATGGATGTAGAAATACCGTGTAAGGGAGAAAAATTACCGGGTATGCTGTAGAAATACTGGATATGGGTGTAGAAATAACGGGTATGGGTGTAGAAATACCGGGTATAGGTGTAGAAAGACCAGGTATGGGTGTAAAAATACTGGGTATGGGTGTAGAAATAGCCTACCGGTATGGGTGTAGATATACTGGTATGGGTGTAGAAATACCGGTATGGGTGTAGAAATACCGGGTATTGTTTTAGAAATTCCGGGTATGGGTGTAGAAATACCGGATTTGGTTGTAGAAATAGCGGTATGGATGTAGAAATACCGGGTATTGGTGTAGATGTACCGGAATGGGTGTAGAAATACCGGATATGGGTGTAGAAATTCCGGGTATGGGTGTAGAATTGCCGGGTATTGGTGTAGATGTACCGGTATGGGTGTAGAAATACCGGGAATTGATGTAGAAATACCGGGTATGGGTGTAGAAGTACCGGCTTTGGGTGTAGAAATACCGGGTATGGGCGTAGATATACCTGGCATGGGTGTAGAAATACCGGTATGGGTGTAGAAATACCGAGGATGGGTGTAGAAATATCGGGTATGGGTGTAGAAATAACGGGTATGGGTGTAGAAATACCGGGTATGTGTGTAGAAATACCAGGTATGGGTGTAGATATACCGGTATGGGTGTAGAAATACCGGTATGGGTGTAGAAATACCGGGTATGGGTGTAAAAATACCGGGTATGGGTGTAGAAATACCGGATTTGATTGTAGAAATAGCGGTATGGATGTAGAAATACCGGGTATTGGTGTAGATGTAGCAGAATGGGTGTAGAAATACCGGATATGGGTGTAGAAATTCCGGGTATGGGTGTAGAATTACCGGGTATTGGTGTAGATGTACCGGTATGGGTGTAGAAATACCGGTAATTGATGTAGAAATACCGGGTATGGGTGTAGAAATACCGGGTATATGTGTAGAAATATCGGGTATGGGTGAGGAAATACCGGGTACGGGTGTAGAAATACATTGGGTATGGGTTAGAAATACCGGTACTGGCTGTAGAAATACCGGGTATGGGTGTAGAAATACTGGGTATTAGTGTAGAAATACCGGGTATGGATGTAGAAATACCGGGTATGGGTGTAGAAATATCAGGTATGGGGGTAGAAATACCGGGTATGTGTGTAGAAATACCGGGTATGGGAGTAGAAATACAGGGTATGCTGTAGAAATACCGGGTATGGTTGTAGAAATACCGGGTATGGGTGAAGAAATATTGGGTATGGGTGTAGAAATACCGGGTATGGGTGTAGAAATAACGGGTATGAATGTAGAAATACCGGTATGGGTGTAGAAATACCGGTATAGGTGTAGAAATACCGGAATGTGTGTAGAAATACTGGGTATGGGTGTAGAAATACCTGTATGGGTTTAGAAATACCGGGTATGGGTATAGAAATACCGGGTATGGGTATAGAAATACCGAGTATGGGTGTAGAAATACCGGGATGAATGTTGATATACCGGGAATGGGTGTAGAAATACCAGGTATGGGTGTAGAAATATCGGGTATGGGTGTAGAAATACCGGGTATGGGTGTAGAATACCGGGTATTGGTGTAGAAATACCGACTATGGGTGAAGAAATACCGGGTATGGGTGTAGAAATACCGGGTAAGGGTGTAGAAATACCGGGTATGGGTGTAGAACTACCGGGTATGGGTGTAGAAATACCGGGTATGGGTGTAGAATTACCGGTTATGGGAGTAGAAATACCGGGTACGGGTGTAGAAATCCCGGGTATGGGTGTAGAAATACCGGGTACGGGTGTAGAAATACCAGTATGGGTGGAGAAATACCGGGTATGGTTATAGAAATACCAGGTATGGGTGTACAAATACCGGGTATGGGTGTAGAAATATCGGTTATGGATGTAGAAATACAGGGTATGGGGGTAGAAATACCGGGTATGAGTGTAGAAATACCGTGTAAGGGAGTAAAATTACCGGGTATGCTGTAGAAATACTGGATATGGGTGTAGATATACTGGTATGGGTGTAGAAATACCGGTATGGGTGTAGAAATAGCCTACCGGTATGGGTGTAGATATACTGGTATGGGTGTAGAAATAACGGTATGGGTGTAGAAATACCAGGTATTGTTTTAGAAATTCCGGGTATGGGTGTAGAAATACCGGATTTGGTTGTAGAAATAGCGGTATGGATGTAGAAATACCGGGTATTGGTGTAAATGTACCGGAATGGGTGTAGAAATACCGGATATTAGTGTAGAAATTCCGGGTATGGGTGTAGAATTACCGGGTATTGGTGTAGATGTACCGGTATGGGTGTAGAAATACCGGGAATTGATATAGAAATACCGGGTATGGGTGTAGAAGTACCGGCTTTGGGTGTAGAAATACCGGGTATGGGCGTAGATATACCTGGCATGGGTGTAGAAATACCGGTATGGGTGTAGAAATACCGAGGATGGGTGTAGAAATATCGGGTATGGGTGTAGAAATAACGGGTATGGGTGTAGAAATACCGGGTATGTGTGTAGAAATACCAGGTATGGGTGTAGATATACCGGTATGGGTGTAGAAATACCGGTATGGGTGTAGAAATACCGGGTATGGGTGTAAAAATACCGGGTATGGGTGTAGAAATACCGGATTTGGTTGTAGAAATAGCGGTATGGATGTAGAAATACCGGGTATTGGTGTAGATGTAGCAGAATGGGTGTAGAAATACCGGATATGGGTGTAGAAATTCCGGGTATGGGTGTAGAATTACCGGGTATTGGTGTAGATGTACCGGTATGGGTGTAGAAATACCGGTAATTGATGTAGAAATACCGGGTATGGGTGTAGCAAAACCGGGTATGGGTGTAGAAATACCGGGTATATGTGTAGAAATATCGGGTATGGGTGAGGAAATACCGGGTACGGGTGTAGAAATACATTGGGTATGGGTTAGAAATACCGGGTCTGGCTGTAGAAATACCGGGTATGGATGTAGAAATACCGGGTATGGATGTAGAAATATCAGGTATGGGGGTAGAAATACCGGGTATGTGTGTAGAAATACCGGGTATGGGAGTAGAAATACAGGGTATGCTGTAGAAATACCGGGTATGGTTGTAGAAATACCGGGTATGGGTGAAGAAATATTGGGTATGGGTGTAGAAATACCGGGTATGGGTGTAGAAATAACGGGTATGAATGTAGAAATACCGGTATGGGTGTAGAAATACCGGTATAGGTGTAGAAATACCGGAATGTGTGTAGAAATACTGGGTATGGGTGTAGAAATTTCTGTATGGGTTTAGAAATACCGGGTATGGGTATAGAAATACCGGTTATGGGTATAGAAATACCGAGTATGGGTGTAGAAATACCGGGATGGGTGTAGATATACCGGGAATGGGTGTAGAAATACAAGGTATGGGTGTAGAAATATCGGGTATGTGTGTAGAAATACCGGGTATGGGTGTAGAATACCGGGTATTGGTGTAGAAATACCGACTATGGGTGAAGAAATACCGGGTATGGGTGTAGAAATACCGGGTATGGGTGTAGAAATACCGGGTATGGGTGTAGAAATACCGGGTATGGGTGTAGAAATACCGGGTATTGGTGTAGAATTACCGGTTATGGGAGTAAAAATACCGGGTACGGGTGTAGAAATCCCGGGTATGGGTGTAGAAATACCGGGTACGGGTGTAGAAATACCAGTATGGGTGGAGAAATACCGGGTATGGTTATAGAAATACCAGGTATGGGTGTAGAAATACCGGGTATGGGTGTAGAAATATCGGTTATGGATGTAGAAATACAGGGTATGGGGGTAGAAATACCGGGTATGAGTGTAGAAATACCGTGTAAGGGAGTAAAATTACCGGGTATGCTGTAGAAATACTGGATATGGGTGTAGATATACTGGTATTGGTGTAGAAATACCGGGTATGGGTGTAGAAATACCGGGTATGGATGTAGAAATGCCGGGTATGGGTGTAGAAATACCGGGTATGGTTGTAGAAATACCGGGAATGGGGTAGAAATACCGGGTATGGGTGTAGAAATACCGGGTATGGATGTAGAAATACCGGGTGTGGGTGTTGAAATACCGGGTATGGGTGTAGAAATACCGGGTATGGGTGTAGAAATACCGGGTATGGGTGAGGAAACAACGGGTATTGTTTTAGAAATACCGGGTATGGGTGTAGAAATACCGGGAATGGGTGTAGAAATACCGGGTATGAGTGTAGAAATACCGGGTATGGGTGTAGAAATACCGGGTATGGATGTAGAAATGCCGGGTATGGGTGTAGAAATACCGGGTATGGGTGTAGAAATACCGGGTATGGGGGTAGAAATACCGGGTATGGGTGTAGAAATACCGGGTATGGGGGTAGAAATACCGGGTATGGGTGTAGAAATACCGGGTATGGGTGTAGAAATACCGGGTATGGGTGTAGAAATACCGGGTGTGGGTGTTGAAATACCGGGTATGGGTGTAGAAATACCGGGTATGGGTGTAGAAATACCGGGTATGGGTGAGGAAACAACGGGTATTGTTGTAGAAATACCGGGTATGGGTGTAGAAATACCGGGTATGGGGGTAGAAATACCGGGTATGGGTGTAGAAATACCGGGTATGGGGGTAGAAATACCGGGTATGGGTGTAGAAATACCGGGTATGGGTGTAGAAATACCGGGTATGGGTGTAGAAATACCGGGTATGGGTGTAGAATTACCGGGTATGGTTTTAGAAATACCGGGTATGGGTGAGGAAATACCGGGTATGGGTGTAGAAATACCGGGTATGGGTGTAGAAATACCGGGTATTGGTGTAGAAATACCGGGTATAAATGTAGAAATACCGGGTATGGGTGTAGAAATACCGGGCATGGGTGTAGAAATACCGGGTATGGGTGTAGACATTTTTGGTACGGGTGTAGAGATACTTTATCTTTAGGCCTATCTAGGGTAAAGTTTTAACATGTGAAGCATGGAATTTGTCTGAGCTCTTAAAGAGAAGTGAGGTGAAGTCGAATTTAGAAAAGTCTTGAATATTCTACAAAAAGTTAGTGACCTTAAATCATAAAGATCAGAAACAACTCTTCTCCTCAATCACAGTGGATCTCATACTGGGTACCCACTCTAAAGAAATATATCGGTTTTAACATTTATATAACATTCTGGGTGCCCACTCTAAAGAAATATATCGGTTTAACATTTATATAACATTCTGGGTACCCACTCTAAAGAAATATATCGGTTTTAACATTTATATAACATTCTGGGTGCCCACTCTAAAGAAATATATCGGTTTAACATTTATATAACATTCTGCGTACCCACTCTAAAGAAATATATCGGTTTAACATTTATATAACATTCTGCGTACCCACTCTAAAGAAATATATCGGTTTAACATTTATATAACATTCTGGGTGCCCACTCTAAAGAAATATATCGGTTTAACATTTATATAACATTCTGCGTACCCACTCTAAAGAAATATATCGGTTTAACATTTATAAAACATTCTAATACATTCTGAGATAATATGCCTTGCATTCATGTTTAGCAAATGCATAAGCTTATATTCTTTATAATAACCATTATAACTGATAAAGTTCTTTTATCTGATCTTATCTCTCTTATCTACTGTCTAATCATATCTCTTCTATCTATTGTCTGATCTTTTCTCTCTTATTTACTGTCCGATCTTATCTCTCTTATCTACTGTCTGATCTTATCTATCTTATCTACTGTCTGATCTTATCTATTTTATCTACTGTCTGATCTTATCTATGTTATCTACTGTCTGATCTTATCTATCTTATTCACTATCTAAGCTCCATAGAAATATGTGGATCTCTGTGAATCTTTCAGGTTTAAGTTTAATAATAACATAGTGAAAGAGTCAATCAAATAGCAGTTGAACCACACCAATACATACTATGTAGGCTACTTCTCAGGATATGATTATATTGTCATTTTGGTTCACACTTTTTAAAAATCAAGAAACAATCTATCAAATATTGTTTAAAATATACGTTATTGCATGAACAGGCTAGATTTAGTTGGTTTCTATCAAAACTGCAGGTTTATTTTCCTTTTTAAAAAATTCTCATTGAGCACTTCAGTTTTATAATAATACATAGTTCAGTGTTTCTTTATAACTAAATAGTGAATGGTAAATGATGTCAACTTAAAAATTTTATAAAATATTCAATGAATAAATTAAAGTACAACTTTTGTTTAATGTTGAATAATGGATCCAATAAGTTTAGTAAAACATGCAACTTATCGTAAAGTAAACCTTACAAAAACTACTAATAAACATGACCAACATTCTACTACAACAATTATTCTCTAAAATAAGTATAATATGTATATAATAAATATAAATATTTATAAAAAATAAAATATAAATATAATATAAAATATGTATATAAAGGCCTACTATTTCCCACGGCAAACTATCACAGAATTAGCCTAAGATTTATAGAAAAAAGCCAGTGTTCCTTAAAATGTAAATGTCGGACAAGTAATACAATATTTGTAAAGAATTAGTTGGGCTATCATACTTCATAGACTAATGAGCCAATAACGTTTGACGGGTTATGCGCCACTGGCCGGAGACTTCACACTCTGCTGGCCACGCAATCCCTGTCACATTATTACAATTGTTATACGTAAATTTAAAGCCTGAAAGCCCAGGATCTAAAAAAGAAAATTATAAAGAGAATTCCAGATGATATACGAACCTAGGAAAAAAACATTTTTTTTTACACACACCCCTTTCTCGTATCTAATAATTGGGTTAAAAATATGCGGCTTATACTCGAGGTTTTACGGTACCTGAACTCCACAAGTATAAGACTAAATTCCGAACCCAAAGAAAAGGTTAGTTTTTCTCTTAATCGTTAATTAATCATTATTTATATTTGTACAAAAAGGGTGATTAAAGAGACATTTAAATACACAGACAAATGATGCTGAAACATACGTTGGCCTAACACAGACAAATGATGCTGAAACATACGTTGGCCTAACACAGACAAATGATGCTGAAACATACGTTGGCCTAACACAGACAAATGATGCTGAAACATACGTTGGCCTAACACAGACAAATGATGCTGAAACATACGTTGGCCTAACACAGACAAATGATGCTGAAACATACGTTGGCCTAACACAGACAAATGATGCTGAAACATACGTTGGCCTAACACAGACAAATGATGCTGAAACAAACGTTGGCCTAATATTGTCTTCAACAACTATGGATTAATGTTCCTAAAGACATTAATTATTTATTGCTAAATGACCCAATAAATGCCATACAGACACAAGATCAAGTGACCATCTTTCAACTGCGCAGAGGACACACACATCTAATCTCACAACTTAACCGCATCAAACCAGAAAAAGCGGCGGCATGCCCCCCTCTGGAAAACACCAAAATGAAACAGTTACCCATCACCTTTTTCACTGTCCGGCACTGCAGGACTTACGAAATGCCTACCTCCCTAGAACACCAAATCTCTCTAACACTCTATATTCAAACTATGAACAGATACAAAAAAATATGAACATCCATTTAACTTTTCATAAAACAAAGCCCAAATCCCAAACCCCCAAAAAATTACAAGATATAAAATATTTCAAAAAGTTTCTTTTTAAAACACAACTAGACTTTTACACAAAAGCCCAGGAAAAAATTCTCACAGTCTAAACTGTATCATTCAAGAAAAAAAAAGTACTTTATCACGATCTCAATGTCTGAATTCTAGGGATAAAATACAATTCAGTAGCCTTTTTTTTCTGGCCCAAGTAAAATAGTATGATTATAGCCATGTTGAATGGACTGGGAGATAATTTACAACACAAGAGGAAACTGTGTTTTTTGGTTTACTGAAGGGGTTGAAAATAGGCCGTTCTATAGAGAATAAAACCCTCTCCCAGTCCCGTTTATGTCCACCACAGGAAGGCGCTAACTAATCAAAGGAAGGCTATCCGGACTAATGGAATTATTTCCGGATAGAGAGGGGTAGCAAAGAAAGTGACAGATAGAAAGAAGAGATTGGAAGGATGGCGGCTTCAAAAAGAATGAAAGAAAAAGAAAGGATTAAGAAGGGAGAGACGAAAAGGCTCACACTTAATGAAGACATTTCAGTCAAATGTCTGTTGTAGATAATTACTATGTGGAGTCGACGTTACTTTCAATTGATCATACTCTAACTATATATGTAAACGTAACATGGAAGTTTTATAAAGTGTCCATTTTACTTCAAATGTCGGTATATAGACTTTTATTTCTTCGTTGCTCGGTTACTTTAAAATTTCTTTTTCGTGACCCACTAACGATGATATCACCTTTAGTAAATTATAAAGTAATATAAAAGACTAGAAAAGCTAGGAATGTTCTCGAATAGATCTATTATTTAATAGGCCTAAAGTAACGTTCACACTCATTAACCGTATATAAAATTGGGTTCAGTTATCATAAAATGTATGAAACGAAATGTTATTATTCTATCGCTAGTACATCACTTTATTGTGAACTTTGCTTTATGTTATCCAGTAATATGTCATTTGATTTCCTTATCTTGTTCACCTGTTTGCGACCTTCATTTGGCAAACGCAGCTATAGATGATATTAAGACGTTTTCCAATAAAGTTTTTTTTCTCTTTGTCTTGTAAATATCAGAAAAATAATTGTGGGATGGTGATATTTAAAACAAAAAGGAGCGGGCGTTAAAACAAGTACTTATCTTTTAATCAATGAAGGAAGATTTAAAATTAATAATATTTAAATACCTTGAAACTCCTTTTTATAATTAATTTTTTTATAACATCTTTACGTACTCAAATACTTTTGCACTAAATAATAATAGGGTATAATTTAAATTATAATTTTCCAATGAAAATCATAGCGATTAGGCCTATATAAAACGGAACTGTTTAATACAAAAATGAATCGGAAATTCCGAAAAGAAGTAATTCAAGTCATCAAATAGCAGAAATATTAAAGCTTGCGTCCATCTTATTATAGTCTTTGGTATTATAAATAGCAATTAGTTCTCTTTTAGATAGCTCTATGTTAATGTATACTTGTCTCGGTACAGAGGTAATAGTAGTTTTCTAAGCTGAGTTGTGTGTGTGTGTGCGCCTGTATGTGTGTGAGTGTGTGTGCGCGCCTGTGTGTGTGTGTGTGCGCCTAAGTGTGTGTTTGCGTGCGTGTGTGTGTGTGCCTGTATGTGTGTGGCTGTGTGTGTGTGCCTGTCTGTGTGTGCCTGTGTGTGCCTGTGTGTGTGTGAGCCTGTGTGTGTGCGTAATTGTGTGTGTATGTGTGTGTCTGCTGTGTGTGTAAGTGTGTGTGTGTGCGCGCCTGTATGTATGTATGTGATTGTGTGTGCCTGTGTGTGCCTGTGTGTGTGCGTGTGCCAGTGTGTGTATGTATGTGTGTGTGTGTGCGCCTGTGTGTGTTTGTGCGTGTGTGTGTGTTTGCGTTCCTGTGTGAGTGTGCCTGTGTGTGTGTATGTATGTGTGTGTGCGCCTGTGTGTGTGTGCCTGCGTGTGTGAATGTATGTGTGTGTGCGCCTGGTTGTGTGTTTGCGTCATGTGTGTGTGTGCTTGTGTGTGTGTGTGCCTGTGTGTGTGTGCCTGTGTGTGTGTGCCTGCGTGTGTGTATGTATGTGTGTGTGCGCCTGTGTGTGTGTTTGCGTTATGTGTGTGTGTGCCTGTGTGTGTGTGTGCATGTGTGTGTGTGGCTGTGAGTGTGTGTGCCTGTGTGTGTGCCTGTGTGTGTGAGCCTATGTGTGTGCGTAATTGTGTGTGTATGTGTGTGTGTGCAAGTGGTATATGCATGTGTGTGTGTCTGTGTGTGTGCTTGTATGTGTGCATGTGTGTGTGTGTGCGCGCCTGTATGTATGTATGTGTGTGTGTGCGCCTGTGTGTATGCTTGCGTCTGTGTGTGCGCGCCTGTGTGTGTGTTTGCCTATGTGTGTGTGTGCCTGTTAAAGTGTGCCTGTTTGTGTGCCTGTGTGTGTGCCTGTGTGTGTGCGTAATTGTGTGTGTATGTGTATGTGTGTGTGTGTGTGTGCGCCTATGTTTGTAAGTGGTGTTTGCATATGTGTGTGCCTGTGTTAGTGTGTGCCTGTGTGTGTGTGGCTGTGTGTGTGTGTGCATGTGTGTGTGCGTAATTGTGTGTATGTGTATGTGTGTGTGCTGTGTGTGTAAGTGTGTGTGTGTGCGCGCCTGTATGTATGTATGTGTGTGTGTGCCTGTGTGTGAGCCTGTGTGTGTGTGTGCGCACCTGTATGTATGTATGTGTGTGTATGCGCCTGTGTGTATGCTTGCGTTTGTGTGTGTGCGCCTGTGTGTGTGTTTGCCTATGTGTGTGTGTGCCTGTGTGTTTGTGCCTGTGTGTGTGCATGTGGGTGTGCCTGTGTGTGTGTCCTTCTGTGTGTGTGCCTATGTGTGTGTGCCTGTGTGTGTGTGTGCCTGCGTGTGTATGTGCCTGTTTGTGTATGTTTGTGTGTGCCTGTGTGTGTACGTGTGTGTTAGTGCGTATGTGTGTGTACCTGTGTGTGTGTGCCTGTGTGTGTACGTGTGTGTAAGTGCTTATTTGTGTATGTACGTGTGCATGTGTGCCTGTTACGTGTTTGTGCGAGTGTGCCTATGTGTGTGCGTGTGTGTAAGTGTGCCTGTGTGTGTGTGCCTGTGTTTGTACGTGTTTGTGTGTGCCTGTGTGTGTGTACCTTTGTGTGTACGTGTGTGTGTGTGAGTGCCTGTGTGTGTGTACGTGTGTGTGTGTGGACGTGTATGTGTGCATGTGTGTGTACGTGTGTGGATGTGTGTGTGTGTACGTGTATGTGTGTGTGTGTGAATGTATCTGTATGTGTGTGTATGTGTATGTATGTGTGTCTGTCTTTAGTTGTTTGTTTGTGTGTGTATATATGTGTATGTATGAATGTGTGTGTGTGCCTGTGTGTGTGTGTTTACTTGTGTGTGTGTGCGTGTGTGCATGTGTGTGTTCGCGTGTGTGTGTGTATGCGTGTATGTATGTGTGTGCCTGTGTGTGTGTACCTGTGTGTTTGTGTGTGCCTTTGTGTGTGTATGTGTGTGTGTACGTGTGTGTGTGTACGTGTGTGTGTGCCTGTGTGTGTGTTTCTGTGTGTGTGTGTGTACCTGTGTGTGTATCAACTACTACTTTAGCATTGTAAGTAAACTATCAACTACTACATTAGCATTGTAAGTAAACTAACAACTACTACATAATCATTGTAAGTAAACAATCAACTACTACATTAACATTGTATGTAAACTATCGACTACTACATTATCATTGTAAGTAAACTATCAACTAATACATTAGCATTGTAAGTAAACTATCAACTACTACATTATCATTGTAAGTAAACTAACAACTACTAAATTATCATTGTGTGGGGCAGGGTCGGCAGCGCGTTCGGTTGGGGTACCAAAGGTCCTCGGTTCGAATCCTAGTGAAAGCAAAAATTTGTTATCTGGTTCGGATGGTGTCCATGAGTCTTCTCAGCTCTGATGGGTACTTTACTTAATACAAGTTAGGGATAAAGTAAGGTGGCTGGGCATTGCACTTGGCACACAATCCAGAGGTCTTGAATCTCCCTGTTTTAGTCCTGTTCTAGATCTGATCTAGCTGTGGTTTAGCCGACCACTTCATCTAGATCTGATGTAGCCGTGGCTAAGCCGACCACTTCGTCTAGATATGATGTTGCTGGGTTGTAGCCGACCACTTCGTCTAGATCTGATGTAGCCGTGGTTTAGCCGACTACTTCGTCTAGATATGATGTAGCTGTGGTTTAGCCAACCACTTCTTCTAGATCTGATGTAGCTGTGGTGTAGCCGAACACTTCGTCTAGATCTGATGTAGCTGTGTTTTAGCCAACCACTTCGTCTAGATCTGATGTAGCTGTGGTGTAGCCAACCACTTCGTCTAGATCTGATGATGCTGTGGTGTAGCCGACCACATTTCAGTAGCTAATTGACATTTGTGTAAATAAATGTCATACGTAGGCCTACACTATTCCCGTAGGCCGTAGGTAAATATCATCAGTACCCTATTCTTGTAAGTAATTGTAATTTGGTATATTACTGTATAATTATTCTGTTCTGCTAAAATAGAAAAAAGATTATAGTCTTTATTGAAAAATCATGTACTATAATATTACAGTAAGGAAAGGTTATCTTGCAAAATATTATTATATAGGCCTATTAGAAATAGCCCGTGGGAAACCATGGGGACAATGAAGGTATAATTTTTGTAAAACATTTTTTTCCTAATTTGTAAGTTTTCTCAAAGGTCAGGAAAAGTGTCATAGAAAGACGTGTAGAATAGTGTCGTAGAATAGTATCATAGAATGAAGAATAGAATAGTGTCATGGAATGAAGGGTAGAATTACTGAGCTATATATACATGGAGTGCTCAAGCAATTAAAATAGAGAAGAAAATATGGGAGAAAATGCGGACTTGTTAATATAGATAGGTGCACCCTGTCCTGAACTATATATACATAAAATTACGTAAAATTTGAAAACTTTTTGTAATTGCGTCATTGTAATTTGATAAAAATTAACTATTTTATATAGACTTTATATATACTCTCTTATATATACTCTCTCTAGTGTTGTGTTACTTTAAATAAGTACCGGCTTCATTTTTTTGTCAAGTAGGCTACAAAGATGAAATGGTTGATCATTTGTCTGAATAATTCTTTGAATACCACATACGCTTATTTATGTTAATTAACTGAGTAAGTTATTTTAATGTAAAATAGTATATATGTATTATTTAGACGCTAATTTATATCAATTAATCCACAATTTTAATTTGTAAAATAATAATTTATGTATATATAGTTCAGGACAGGGTGCACTTATCTATATTAAAAAGTCCGCATTTTCTCCTACAATTTACTTCCTTTGAGCACTCCATATATTAGAGCTCAGTGGGTAGAATAGTGTCATAGAAAGACGTGTACAATAGTGTCGTAGAATAGTATCATAGAATGAAGAATAAAATAAGGTCATAGAATGAAGGGTAGAATAGTTTGATAGAAAAAATGGTAAAATAGTGTCAAAGAATGAAGATAGAATAGTGTTTGGGAGCCCGATAAATTTTTGAGATGAAAAGAATATCAACTCGCTTGCATTCTTAAGATGATTTCTGCATTGTTACACTCCCCACCATTGTAATGATTTGAATCTTGGCATACAGCTTCATTGATAACTTCACATTCTACAACCCCCAAGCAAATTTTTCATTTTAACTCTGCAAATCTCTGTACATTAATTGTGCTAATTGAACCACTTTTCTTCATTTTTTTGAACTGGAAACGGGCACAATCAGAGCCTTTACAGGCTTACGTAGCGCCCCCTTGCATACTGTAACCTCTTGTTTAGTGCTATATTTGCTATATTTAGACTACATTTGCCGCCCCCCTGGAATTGCCGCCCCTGGGCATATGTCCCCCTCTGCCCGCCCCCCCCCCTATGTGAGGGCTTTGGGCACAATGACATGTTGCTTTTAACAACACCATCAATCAGTTTCATTTTTTTTATTACAGTCGCATTTTAAAAATCTTTATTGAAAAAGAATGCAAACAAAAATGTATAAAGGTCTTGTTACGTATGTCGGTCATAGATGAATGACGTACTAAGGCATTGACCTATTAACAAGTGCGTATTAGAGTCCAAGGTTTGACCTTTGTGCTCTGAGGGCAGTTTAAATAAAATAATTCGTCCAACCCCGTGGAATATGAAGGTTATAATCTGGATCGCAGTATCCTATAGACCAGTGAGATTGAAATGTGTATTAAGACCCTGTAGAATCTTCGATAATAGTTTTCTTTGTAAAGTCCCTACCTCCTTAAAGTAAGTTCAGTTTGAAAGTTTGTAGAGAAAAGTCGCTATATTGATACTTGTATATTATATGAAATTCTATGAAACTCTTATGTTGCCATCAGTTGATGAATTTATTTAAAGTTTATATTGAGTCTACAATTTAAATAAAATTGTTTATTCAACAACTGGAGTTGTTTGATCTATCATTGTTGAGAAAGGTGTTGAAGATAGTTATCCTGAAGATAACTACATTACTGCATAGACCTATCAGTCAAGGAACCCCTAGCTTGGGCTACAGATTAGCAGAATCTAGAGACTTCTAATAAAGATACAATATATTCATTAAATCCGATTTAACGAGTCGTAATAATAGTCATCATAGTGACAGTCCATAACAGTCTATATGACTTAGACAAAAAAAATTTTTTTTCATGGTTACATTATCAACATATATAATTACCGTGAGTTTGTTTGTTTGTTTATATATATACTAGCCGGTATGTGCCCGGTCCTCCGAACCGGCTAAAAATTATGTTTACATACACTCTAACTACTCAAGCAGTTATAATGAGATTGCCCGCATGACCTACGACACGAATTTAAACGTGAGGTAATTTTTTATTTGCCCGCTACAACATAAATTACCCGTTAAAATCATTACCCATTACCCATTATAACAATTAAAAAATTGCCCGCTATAAATTACGACGCAAATTAAAACGTGAATATATTTTGTTCTATTCATTGATAAAGAACATTCGACGGTAATTTATTTTAAAAAAAAATGATTGTTTGATATATTTTTTTACGACAAACATTAAGTCGCAGACCTATGTTGTGTTGTTTTTGTTATTTGCTATTTATTTATTTATTGTTGCTTTGGAAGCAAACTTAGAATTAAATTGTCTATTCAACATATACAACAATAACAAATGAAGCCCATAAGAAACAAAGAAGAAATTAGTTTTTTTGTTAAATTGTGTTCAATGTAATCGCATAATGATCTTTTACATACACTTTACATATCCATGGAGTTATAATGAGATTGCCCGCTACACAGTTTAATATATAAGGCAATAAAAAAAACTTGCCCGATACAAAGTTTATCGATGTATACGTCACAAATTTAAATGTGAATGACATTTTGTAATCCCGCTACAAACGAATTGAACTGAAACATGAAATATTTCCCGCTAGAAACGAATTGAAACGTGAAATATTGCCCTCTAGAAAGCTTTTAAAGCGTATACGCCCGTTTCAAACGAATTGAAAAGGCTAAAAGTTATGTTTAGGCTACATACACTCTAACTACTGAAAAAGTTATATTGAGATTGCACGCAACAACTACAGAGTTTATATTTCGTATACGACACGAATTAAAACGTGAATATTATATTTTGTTCTATTCATTCATAAAGTACAATAGCAAACATTCAAACTAAGTTAATTTAAGATGAATACGCAAAATTTGATGTCGTCATTAAAAAAAGACGGCTAGTTAGCTCTGTGCAAAATGTGATGACGTCATAAAAATAATCTCAGCGCATCCTTTTTTTTCTAACTTTGTGCCGAAAAACGATAAAAAGTTGTACTGGCAAAGTCAATGTGAATCAAATTATGTGTTTTATTCGCGTTTTTTGACCAAACTGACCACTGCGTCATTCAAATTTTCGTAAAACCTTCACAGTGTTCACCGCCGTAACGCAAAGAATATTTGTAGCACATTTCACGTTTTTATGTCCAGTATTTAAAAAGATTATGCGGTATGTACATACATAGCCACCCACATACATACATATTCCTTTTGAGATTTATATATATTAATGATATATATATATATGTTGGTCTGCTATAGGCTCCTAAGCCGATTGACTAATCGGGACAAAATTTAATTGTATAAATCGGAAACGTACTCCAAAAGATAATTTTATTTTATGACTTATAATCATGAATGTGTTTATTTTATTAATCATAAAAGTATATCCAGCTATACAACCTTACGCAAAAAATTGCCATTTCCTTTCATTTACTATGTTGAACGGGAGATTCACTATGTTGAACGCGAGGGCTTTATCGGATTTTCCCAATGCTGCTGTTGTTTTTTTAATGTGGCGAGACCTTTTTTCAAATGTTACGCACCGCAATTTGGCTTGAAGAGTTTGAATAGTGTAGGCTACTATAAAAAAATACTAGTGTATGACGTAATGTCTATAAAATCATTTCTTTTCGCATTATCTTTTCAGTAAATGTTTCAATTATTTAATGGATGCACGTCGTAATTTTTTCTTTTTTTTTAAACTTATATATTTAAAAAAAGGTGCCCTACAAAGTTTTCGAGCGAGAGAAAGATTGTGAAAAAGGTGCCTTACAGAGTTTTTCAAGAGTGTGAAATATTTTGAAAAGTTGCTCTCAAAAGCTTTCGATAGTGTGAAAGATTTTAAAAAAGGTGCCCCTTCAAAGTTTTCGAGCTAGAGAAATATTTTAAAAAAGGTGCCCTAAAAAGTTTTCAAGAGTGTGAAAGATTTTAAAAAAGGTGTCCTCAAAAGTTTTCGAGAGAGAGATCTCGAGAGTTTGAGAAGTTGTACTTAAAAAGTTTGTCTAGAGTGTAAAAGATTTTTAGAAAGTGTACTTTAAAAGTTTTCGGGAGAGAGATAAGAAGTTAGTAAAAATGCAGAGATTGAACAAGACAAACAGAAAAAATCGTTGTTGACAGTTAGGGTTGGCTCACGGCCAGATGTTTAACACCTGCTCGTGGAATTTTAGCTTGTCAGATGGTGATCGTTTTCCATTATTCAGCAAATTTTTATAAAATTATCTAGTCTTCTTTATTCAGTTTTGTAAAAGTGTTGTGGTTTCTCATTGAGTAAAATGGTTCTTTTTGTAATTTTATTAGTTCTCATGAAAATAATATTATGTCTATTGCACTCGAAAATATCATAAAATTTCGTTTACAATGGAATTGGTACACTTGGAAAAACGATGGCCGGCATTAAAGTGTTACCGACATTACGAATTCTGTTAAAAATGCTATGATAATACTAGGACAGTGATGGCGAACCTTTTCTCGGCCGCGGGCGCAAAGTGCAATACAAGACCAACTTATTTCTTTCAATTACAAATTAACTGACCTTTGATTGATACAAATAGAAAAAAAAAGAACTGTAGCAAACGAAAACTATTAATATATATCAATTACAGTTATTACAGTTAACTTTATGTATTTGGCATGATTTTGCATACTTAATGTGATTTTTGCTTTGCGTGCATGCTGAAAATTTGTCAAGCCTTGGCTCATACTATACTCCGTAACTTTAAGATCGACACATGCAGCATTCAGGTTATCTGTAAGTCCGTTTCTGGTATCAGATTTGATAGAATTTGAAGTTGAAAAGAGCTGCTCACAATCTTAAGATGACCCAAACAAAGTAAGAAGTGCAATCCCAAATCCCATTGATTTTAAATTTTTTGGCAGACAACTCCACACTTTATGTATTTTATCACCACAACTACCAATTGTGCTGACCTTTGCCATCCTTACACACTCTTTCTTCTCAAGAGTTTCAAGCAGATAATATAATTTACTTTTATAGATAGAGCTTTCTTGAAATTCCAACAGTTCCATTTCCAGATTTCCCAAAATCTAGCCGCAATAACAAGGAAAGATAAAGATCTTCAAATTTGGCTTTTTCTGGGGAAGTAAGAAAACAGAGGGTTGTCTCCATCTTTTACTGAAATTCTCCTTAGAAGCTGCTACAATGTTAGAAAATGCCTTGTAGATTTCCTGATGACGTGGAAGATTGTCGGTATATGTTATAGAATTTTGTAAATACAGTTTTTTATTCAGTTCATTGGAATGTGCTGTACAATATGCAAAAAAACATGAGTTTGGTAATCCAGACCATATCAGTGAGCTGTGGATAATCCTGTCCCTTTTTAATCATAAATAGCCTATTTTCATCCAAGCATGCTACAAATCTCTCCAATGCTCGTCCTCTGCTAAGCCAACTGACATTATTGTACATGAGTAAAGTATTATACTGAGCCTTGACCTCATCAAGAAGTGCGTGAAACTGTCGACAATTAAGAGCATGAGCCATGAGCCCTTGTGTATTTTCAGGTAAGATAACAATTTCACCAGCTCTTCTCTCATTATGTCACCAACTGATTAACGCAAAATCACCACAAGCTCTGCATGATTATTTACATCTGTGCTTTTATCCAAGCACATGGACTAGCAGGCAGCCTTTTGTAAGTCGAAGTAGATCTGCTGACTAACATCACTTGCCATGCGCAAGACTCTATCTTTAACAGTATTTCTGCTAAGTGGTATCTCAGAGATGCGTTTTTTTTATCCTCGTTTGGAATATCTTTAAAAAGGGACTTACTTCCAAGCCAACATGCCCGTTTTTAGAAAATCCCTATCAGAGAGAGAGGCTTACCATGTTTTGCTATGCAAAGTGACATTTGAAAGTTTGCTTCTGTCAGATGATTTGTTTGAGAAAGATACTTACAAAAACTAGAGGTGGGAGTGATTTTATCTTAATTTCTCTTGAAGAAACTCTTTTCTTTCTGACAAAATGGCGGTTTTAAATCGACGATCCAATCTCTAACGGTGTGGATATTACTAAGCTGTTCCATTTTTGGTAAATGCTTGCGTGCCCACAGAAATGGCTATGCGTGCCAGCTGTGGCACGCGTGCCATAGGTTCGCCATCGCTGTACTAGGAGATGAATTTGAAGAACGATTTAGGAATATATTTTATAACCTAATAGCTGGTATAGTCATAACTGATGATAATGCTTATGACACTTTCACATCGATCGTTATAGAAATATTTTGTGATGATATAAATTGGGGACAAATTGTGGCGTTGTTTGGATTTTCAGGTCAATTTGCAGCTCGGTGTTTTCAACTAAAGAAATACCACATCGTAGATAATCTTCTAGAATGGTTTACAACATATCTGTCGAGTTGGATGAATATTCATAATAACTGGGTAAGTCATAGGTTTACAAGAGTAACAAATACACTTTTTAAACAAAAATCATCCTATAGACAGTTAAATATAAAATAGTATATTAAACTAGCTTCTATCTTTCTTTTCCTTCAGACAGAAGGGTTTTTGGAAATCAAGTCTGGTAGAGGTGAGAATAAAAATGTCAGCTCTTGGCCCTCACTTAAGACATTCCTAGGCTGTGCTGCTGCAGGCATTGGAGTTTTAACACTTTGTGCACTTTTCGTTCTACAAATCCTGAGCACTGAAAATCGAATATAAAAAAAAAAATAATAAAAAAACTACCATTCATGTTGTTGATGTTTTATTCCCTGTTTGACATTACGTCATACACTAGTATGTTTTTAGACTTTTAAAACAATGATTATCAATTTAAATTTAAAATAATTATGTTTTAAATAAAATTAAAAAAATAGTAATTATGGCTAAAAACTATAAATAGTTAATTAATTAAGTATAAAATTAAGAAATTACTGATTCCAAGTAAGTAAATATGCATTCCTTACAAGAGAATGAGCGATTAAAATGTACTAATTAGGACCCTTAGTAATTAAAGACGCCCATTTACACGCTAATTATGGCTATATAAATTATAATTAGATAATTAATTAAGTGTAAAATTAAGAAAATTACTATATCCAAGTAAGTAAATATGCGTTCCTTACATGAGAATTATTGATGAAAATGTGATAATTACGGCCCTTGGTCATTAAAATCGCTCCTTTATGAGATACTTATGGATATACAAATTTAAATTAGTTAAGTATACAATACAGAAAATTACTCTATCCCAGTAGGTAAAGTAAAATAGTGTGGTCTATTTAGTGATAATTACAGCTCTTTGTAATTAAAGAACACCCCTCTACACGCTAATTATGGCTATAAAATTATAATTAGATAATTAATTAAGTATAAAAATAAGAAAATTACTGTTTCGAAGTAAGTAAAAATGTAAACATGTATAAAGGTGTGGCCTCTTTAGTGATAATTAAGGCCATTAGTAATTAAAAAACACCCCTTTACAAGCTAATTATGTTTATAAAAAGTAACATTAGTTAATTAGTTAAGTATAAAATTAAGAAAATTAGTGTATCGAAGTAAGTAAATGTACCCCTAACAAGACAGTTATCGATTAAAAGGTGCTAATTAGGGCAAAAAACACAAGAAACTTATTGAAAAAAAAAGCCTTTTACTATTAAAAGTTATAAAGAATACTATAAAAGTGATCAATTAATTAATTAATATTATATATTATTTATAAAATTTTAGAACCGCTGAACCTTATAAAGACCATTATAAAACAATGGGAGAAAAAATATGACATGTGTCAATCATTGTAAGACAATGGGAAAAATAATTTTAGAACCGCTGTCAAAATGTATTACCATTAATTAAAAAAATAAGCTCGTGTAACAACATAAGAAGACGTCAGCTTGTTTCCGGTAGAGGTCACTTCCGGTCGGGGTCACTTCCGGCAATGTCATATCCGGTCAAGGTCACGGGGTCAAAGATCACGTGGTCAAAGGTCAGCTGTGGCGCATGCTACCTCATTGGAACCTACTCTACTACTAACGTATATCAGCATAATTAGTGGGTGCTGCATGGCAAACTACATGGGAATCACATTGGACGTCGACTGTTTTTGTTCAGGAATCTTTGTATGCATTGGACTTGCAATCTGTGATTGAATCTATTGTTAAGATAGTCAATTGTATAGTTTCTCAAGTCTCTTCTAGAAGAAAGTCATAGTGAGTCTAGGTAAAGTCTTGTATAGATTATTTTCTGGTCTGGAAGCAATTAAGATGTATCTTAATGGAAAAAAAAAATGCCGTTATTGAATGAGGAGAACTGACTGTTGAAGCCTGTAGGACTGGCGACACGATTTAGCACTTGAAGTGTTGGGCAACTGGAATGGAATTGCCTTGAAACTGGGCATATCTTTCCGTGAAATCGATTTCAAAACATTTGACTCTTTCCCTAATTTAAGGCTAATTAAGATAGATAGGCATTTTCAGAAGTACACAAGTTATATTAAAACAATTAATTATCACTAGGGGGCACGGTAGCCGAGCGGAAGCGCGTTCGACTGGCGAGCCGATGGTCGCGGGTTCGAATCTTGGTGCAGGCTAGGATTTTTTCCCGGGTCTGGAGGGTGTCCCTGAGTTTACCCAGCTCTGATGGGTACCTGACATTACTTGGGGTAAAGTGCTGGCCACACAATCACCTAGTATGCCGTGGCCACAGAAACTGGTGAACGCTTCTTCATCGGACCTATGGATCAATTCGGTCCGACGGGTACTTTACTTTTACTTACTTATCACTAGTATCAAATTAAATTTGAGAATTTATTTGAAGGGAGATAATTTGTTTTCTTTATGTCTAATATTTTTGTTTCCTTTAAAAAAAATTAATGTCTTAAAATTTATAACTCTAAAATGATCAAATTAGACAAGATAGTTGAAAATTATATAAACGTTTTAATACTAAAGTATGTGCATGTACATTTTCAAACATTAAAATAACTACCCAGTTTGTACATAATTATTATGTATCTCTTTCTATTAGTTGTAATATCTCAAAAATATATATTCCTTTGGGTTAAATCTAGTAAATCTTAGTTATTCCGAGATATTAAAGACTTTAATTTTAAAACGTTAAATCTATAACTAGAATAATTTCTTGACAACTAAATTTAAATGTTGATTACTATTAATGTGTAAGTTGAGTAATGAAATTGTGTATTAGCTACGAATGTTTCTTTTTTTAAAAAGCTGATAATAACAAACAGGTTAATTTTTCATTAATTAAACGCTTTAACGATTTTCTCTATTACGTTCCTTTTCTTTTAGTCTTGGTCTTACTACGGCACTGAATAAATTTTCGTATACAAATAGTATAGTTTGACTTTCACGCTTTTGCGAGGCTGAATGATTCAAATTGATTGTAATAAATTAAATTGTTGAAAAACAATTTAAAAAAAAAAAATTAAAAACAGCATAAATTGTGCTTATTATTATTATGAATGAAATAATTTTTTTCCCGAAAAGGCCCTTTTTTTCGAAAATGGTCGTAGGGGGAGCTGCCCTTCCCCCTGCTCCCCCCCCCCTGGCTATTCTACTGTTCCTCCCCACCGAGACCAGTGGCCTCTCGGCAGTGTAATGGATCTCGGACCCGCTGCGGGGGCTGTCTTCCATGCGTTTGCCCGCCGGTGATCTTAATGGGAATGTATCGGCGGTTTACACACTACGCCAGTCTTTGAGGCCAGAAGCTTGACAGCAACAATTCTATGCATATGCCAGGGTCAGGGCGACCAGAAACAATTAAAAAGAACAAAAACTAAATACCGAAAAGAAACGTTCTTACTCCAGTTTTTATTGTAATATTGTCTTGTCTTTCTCTCTTAACAAAACACATTGTAGTCATTCTTTTCTCCGTCATTTTGACGGGCATAACCACTAGTTACTATAATAACTTCAGAGCTAAAACACTTCCTAAAAATCAACATTGTGTGTGAATTTGTGTTTATCCTGTAGTAATTGTATTGTTGGGAGTTTGGTTACATTTACAATTTCAAATACTTGAGACGTTCTCATCTTGAAAAAGCGACCCCAAGTTGTCCACAAGAAAAAAACGACAGTCTTTAGACATGATCAAATGTCATTGTCTGTCCCTGGTAGCCTATTTGTTGTTGTTGTTGTTCGTCCGTCGTGATTGACGATGACCATTATTGTCGTCCTATGAAGTATGGGGTGTGGCTGAGCGGTGGGTTTTCATGTGGCTAAAGAGGCCTATCCTTGCGCGGAAGGTACAACTGCAAACCGTACAGGGGAAGGTCAGAGCGTTGACAATGGGCTCTAGGGCACGATCTTTCCTGGCTTGGTCTCTTGGTCTTCGGCTGTCACCTCCCAGGAGTCCTCTTTAATGGAAAACGCTTTGAGTGATGCCTTGAGGGTGTCTTTATAGCGCTTTTTTGGACCTCCGCGAGCTCGCTGACTGTTTCTTAGCTCGCCATAGAAGAGCCTCTTTGGAAGACGGCAGTCAGGCATGCGTATAACATGCCCAGCCCAGCGAAGTTGAGACTGCATCAGACTTGTGTGGATGCTTGGGAGTCCTGCCCTGGCGAGTACCTCAAAGTCTGGAATTTTGTCCTGCCATTTGATATTTAGGATTTTTCTCAGGCTTTTTGTGTGGAAGTGATTCAGGAGCTTAGCATGTCGTTGATAAACAGTCCAAGTCTTACATGCATATAGTAAAGTAGGGAGCACGACTGCACTGTAGACTTTTATTTTGGTTTGGGTGCTAATGCCCCTTCTGTTCCAAACATTTTTGTACAGACTTCCGAAGGTTGCACTGGCTTTTGAGATACGGAGGTTTACTTCATCATCAATGACAACACCCGGAGACAGTGTACTACCAAGGTACGTAAAGCGGTTTACTGTGTTGATTTTTTCACCATTGATACTGATGTTTGGCTCGACGTAGGGCTTTCCGGGGGCTGGTTGGTACTTCTGTCTTCTTTGTGCTGATGGTAAGTCCAAAGTTTGAGCATGCACTGGAAAATTTTTCAACACTGTGTTTCAGATCAGCTTCAGAGCCGGCATTGAGAGCGCAGTCGTCGGCAAATAGTAAGTCATGAATGGTGTCAGACCTGACCTTTGTTTTTGCTTTGAGTCTCCTAAGGTTGAACAGCCCGCCATCAATGCGGTACCTAATGTCTACACCCTCAGGTCCATCCCTAAATGCATCACTGAGCATGGCTGTGAACATTAGACTGAACAGTGTTGGAGCCAGAACGCATCCCTGCTTGACGCCATTTGTCACTGGGAAGGGTTCAGACATCTCTCCATTGTCCTGGACACGGGCCTGCATACCGTCATGAAACTGCCTTACATAGCTATGAACTTTCTTGGGCAGCCGAACTTTGCCATGATTTTCCATAGGCCATCTCTGCTGACTGAGTCAAAGGCCTTGGTCAGATCGATAAAAATTGAATACAGGTCTAGGTTCTGCTCTTGGCACTTCTCTTGGAGCTGTCTAGCTGCGAATACCATGTCTATCGTGCCGCGCTCCTTGCGGAAGCCGCACTGGCTTTCTGGTAGTAGACCTTGCTCCAGATGTACATTTAAGCGATTAAGTAGAATTCTAGCCAAGATCTTGCCAGCAATGGACAGCAGTGAGATTCCGCGGCGGTTGTCACAGGCCTGTCGGTTTCCTTTGCGTTTGTAGAGGTGAATTATGGAAGCATCTTTGAGGTTCTGTGGTACCGTTTCCGTCTCCCATATGGTCTGAAGTAGGCAAAGCAGTTTACCTGACAGCACAGGACCACCCTCGTTTTGCTATCAAATCCTCTCTTGCGTGCAAGCTCACCAGTTCCCCCAGAGGAATAAATGATCGCCTCATGACAATGAGACTGCCTCTCTGCCATGGTAAGAAGTTTGCAACTATTGTCAGCGCATATGCACCCACAATGACAAACTCGGAAGAGACCATTGCTAGCCTATTTGTAATTGTTATTTTAATTACCGGAATGATTTAAATATTGTCAACGTAAAATTAATGGTATTGTCTCAGGTAGAAAACAATAGGCCATTACCACGATTGCATTATCATATGATTTCTGTAGTAAATTAAATGCCATCTTGTGCACTACATCTATAAGTAATAAATGCCATCTTGTGTACTATTTCTATAAGTAAATGCAATCTTGTGCACTACATCTATAAGTAAATGCCATCTTGTGCACTATTTCTGTAAGTAGGCTAAATGCCATCTTGTGTACTATTTCTATAAGTAAATGCCATCTTGTGTGCTATTTCTATAAGTAAATGCCATCTTGTGTACTATTTCTATAATTAAATGTCATCTTGTGTACTATTTCTATAATTAAATGCCATCTTGTGTACTATTTCTATAAGTAAATGCCATCTTGTGTACTATTTCTATAATTAAATGCCATCTTGTGTACTATTTCTATAATTAAATGCCATCTTATGTACTATTTCTATAAGTAAATGCCATCTTGTGTACTATTTCTATAAGTAAATGCCATCTTGTGTACTTTTTCTATAATTAAATGCCATCTTGTGTACTATTTCTATAAGTAAATGCCATCTTGTGTACTATTCCTATAAGTAAATGCCATCTTGTGTACTATTTCTATAATTAAATGCCATCGTGTGTACTATTTATATAAGTAAATGCCATCTTGTGTACTATTTCTATAATTAAATGCCATCTTGTGTACTATTTCTATAAGTAAATGTTATCTTGTGTACTATTTCTATAATTAAATGCAATCTTGTGTACTATTTCTATAATTAAATGCCATCTTGTGTACTATTTCTATAAGTAAATGCCATCTTGTGTACTATTTCTATAAGTAAATGCAATCTTGTGTACTTTTTCTATAATTAAATGCCATCTTGTGTACTATTTCTATAAGTAAATACCATCTTGTGTACTATTTAAATAAGTAAATGCCATCTTGTGTACTATTTCTATAATTAAATGCCATCGTGTGTACTATTTTTATAAGTAAATGCCATCTTGTGTACTATTTCTATAATTAAATGCCATCTTGTGTACTATTTCTATAAGTAAATGTTATCTTGTGTACTATTTCTATAAGTAAATGTCATCTTGTGTACTATTTCTTTAAGTAAATGCCATCTTGTGCACTATAACGTAAGTGTCATCTCGTGTACTATTTATATAAGTAAGTTCCAACTTGTGCATTATTTCTAAAAGGAAATGCTATCTTGTGTGCTATTTATATAAGTAAATGCCATCTTGTGTACCAGTACTTTTTCTATAAGTAAATGCCATCTTGTGTACCGGTACTTTTTCTATAAGTAAATGCCATCTTGTGTACTATTTTTATATATAAATATCATCTTGTATACTATTTCTATAAGTAAATGCTATCTTGTGTACTATTTCTATAAGTAAATGCCATCTTGTGTACCGGTACTATTTCTATAAGTAGGCCTAAATGCCATCTTGTGTACTCTTTTTATAAGTAATGTCATCTCATGCACTATTTCTATAAGTATATGCCATCTTGTGTACTATTTCTATGTGTAAATGCCATCTTGTGTACTATTTCTATATGTAAATGTCATCTTGTGCACTATTTCTTTAAGTAGCCTAAATGTCATCTGTTATACTATTTCTGAAAATGAAGACTAAACGTAGGCCTATGCTAGATTTATATTGATAGTAAAATGAATGCCTAAAATGTATTTCTTATCATGTAACTTTGTATACTAATGATTAGAAACGATGTATATAGGGCGTTTGCAATCACGTGACAAAAAGCACGTGATTTTTGTTTACTTTGAGTAATGGTGTACAAGTAACAATGGCCGCTGTATTATAAAGTTTCATATAGGCTCGAGCATTTGTTTAAATGATGTGTTTTGTTTTAAGTCTTATTAAGATTTAAGCTGTATATTATGTCTGTTAAATAAAATAGGCTATTTTATTATTAGGCCTATCATAGACATAGATCATAGACGATGTGAGCCTATTAGTGACTTGACTAGATAGCCTATTCACCAACACTATCACTTGGCATCCCTACTTAATACCTAGCCATTAGCCTAGCCTACGAAAAATTAAAAATGTAGGCCTATAAAGTGAAATTGAAAGTGTAAATAGGTCTAGCCTCTAGCCTGTCCTAGCCTAATCACATTAATCAATTAATCTACAGTACTACTATTTACCTCCTTATTTTTTAGTAGGATAGCCAATATTCAGGTGTGAATTTTGCATGATAAAGAATTACTTCACCATTTTTGTACACCAATAGTGGCTTCTATTTACACAAATAGCCTACGTCACTAAAAAAACCTAAGCCACGCCCACTGAGAACGCTCTATTGTATCAGATGGCACAAATTTAACCTTAATCCAGTTAAATCGTTTTGAACTTTCAACTTTTTAGTTCGCTCCATCTCTTTCTCCTTATGTCTCCTTAGCAACATAAAGGTTTGTTTGTGAGATTGTCGTTTCGTAGTATTATTAATTGTATTTGTGTATTTTAAAATTTGAAGTAACAATAGCAATTACTATTGTAACGTGGCAATGGGCATTTTTATGTGATGAGAAACAAAGTAAATATATAAACGTAAATATAGATAAATTGCACAAACATCTATATGCAGTTATATTAGATCTATAGTAATGAAAGACGAAAGGCAGAGGTTTTTATAAGCTGCCTATTCTAGGCAGTATCAAAATTCTTTTTTCATGCCTGTGCGAGATATTTACTGATTTTTATATTACAACAATAAGTTGAATAAGACACAATTTTGAAAATATTGCAGTGATAATTTGATTGTTTACATTTCTAGAAAAATATTCCGGAAAAAAGTCACAATGAATGCAATGTCTGAATTAAATAAAAATGGAAGGAAATATTATAATATTAGGCCTACCGTTTAAAATAGTAATGCGCAGACAATTTTTTTTGTTACTTCCCTTGCATGCTTCGACTCATAAACTATACCGGTTTAGTAATAACCAAAAAAAATTGTTTTGCGTTTGTATATTATAGTTATAGGCTAATTTATTGACGCATATATTTAGTGTGTTGTATGTTGTATTTACCATTGTTCTTCAATAAATTTTTGTTTTATATAATTAACTATTCCGATCGTATATATTCCAGACGCTAGTTCTATAAAGAAGATCGTCCGAGTCTAGTCTTGCATTTTTATTATATTAATGATTAATGTTTTAAATCTCATACTCAAAATGGCGCAACACAATCTCAGTCAAAATAGTTTATGACTGCAAACATTTAATCCAGAATGTTGTACATGGCATGATAGTGATAGAGAATTCAATTCTCTCTGCATCGTTGTTAATACCTTCAATGAACTCCTTTGTGCTTTCTCAGGAAAATCTTAAACTTTGAATGTGAAAGGGCTTCTAGCAAGTACATAGATATATGGTGTCAGGTAGATTCAAAAAATACCATGAAGTTTCGGCTGCAAGCATGTGAAAGTGTTATTTCACAGAATTTATCATCGTTTTGTCTGCTTAAATGTCATGTTTTCAAAGAAAGCAGATAAAGTAAACCAGGAGCCACATGAGAAAAAAAGTGCTGGTTCGATTCTTCTTTCCAACACTAGTCAAATTTATATGATTTATTTGCATTACATACGTTTATAGACATCGGGAATCTTTTAAAAAGTCTGTAGACCATTTTATCCAACTGTCATAAGAGTTACTATTAGAATGGACTAACTTCTTAGTTTTTTGCGCGCTCGCGTCCTAGTCTTCAAATCACGTGATCTACCTCAATCTGGTTGGCTAATTCCATTAATTTAGATTTAGATAGGATTCGGATTGGCCAGTTCGAAGATAGTTCTGTATAAAGGGATGACTTACTAGAGGGAAAAAGGGGGTGGGTGTGGATGAAACAATTAATACCGCCAACAATGCGGGGTGGTGGGGGAACATAGAAGGGGGGAACGATTTATCTTCCCTTCAAGGGGACTTAATATTAATGTGTCAAGTGGTTCAGCGGTCAATTTCCCCAAGAAGTGATATATATGTGTGAAAAGATTTCTCTAGTCGATTTGGTGGGAGCTAGCGTCTCAAAAGGATTACATAATCTGCCGCTGCTTACTCGTGAGTTGGGTAAGTGAAGGGGAGGTAAGGAGGTGGTGGGGGCGCGAAAGGGAGGGGGTAAGCGGGGTGAGGTCTAAGCGAGGGGTCAACGACGTAATGTCTATATACATATACATTAAAATAGCAACATGAATTAATACAAAGACATAATAATAATAATATAAACATTAAGGAATTCACATATCTGACACACATACTCATTCATTCAAGGTTGAGTACCATTTCCGTAGCATTAGTTAGTAAACTCTGAATTGGGAAATAAAAGAATGTAGTGAAGATTATGAGGAAAGGTGTTGAGAATTACAGTGGCGTAAGGTAGAGATGTTTTATTGCGTCAGACTACTCTTCTGCTTTCTATCCTAAACTAGCGCTAATCTATGATCTTACGTTCCACTTCCACTATCTATCTATCTACGTGCTAATGAGTGATGGTTGCGTCCAGAACCGTGACATACTGTTTAAAGAGCTTGTCTTTACAAACGGGCACAACTTATGACGCTTTTTATTATTTATTTTAACTGTTGTGGCAATATCTTCGTTGCTGATATTTGTCCATATATCATACAGTGAGCTTTTCGTCACTAATTCTATTGAAATTCAGACCGAACAGAAGTGTCGACTGAATTTAACAGAGAAGAGGCTTTTTAACACAACTCTCTACACACGTGTTACTGGTCCGCATACGTGCATTACGGTGCCGACATTGTAGTATGCAGATGTATCTGCATGTCGGTAGACTCGCTTGGAGACGGTAAAATGAGCTGCGTTTCGGCTCTTAGGACAATCGAAAATATAAGTTCAACATAAGTAAAACATAAGTTTTCGAAGGTCTTTGGCGAACACCGCGAAATGGTCATTCGACCCCCAAGGGGGTCGCGACCCACGGTTTGTTTTAAATGATGTTAAGTTACTAATTTTTTCTGGTTTGTTTCATGTCCGAATGCCACTGGGGAAGAAATAGTACTTATATGCATTTGTTATCGCATAAGGGTAAGGGAAAAGAGATTTTATCCTTATGTTTATCAGAGCATTGCAACAGGTTGTTATTTGGTTGTAATTCTAAATTAGAGTCTAATATATTATAAATTATTACTAAGATAAGTGTAAAGGATCATACAGGAAAACTAGAGAGATGATATTATAAATGTATAGAATTTAATAATACATTTCATTTAGTGTTAAATTATGTACCCAAAAGAAAAATGGTATTCATAAGTATTAAACAAATAGAAATACCTGGTTTATATAATTATATTTCAGGTCATAATAACTTTTCTTTTCACAGAGTTGGGATTTTAATTATTTAGATTGGATGAAAAACTAGTCTGCTTATACTTATATTTAGGTCAAAAGAAAAATGGTATTAATAAGTATTAAACAAATAGAAATACCTGGTTTATATAATTATATTTCAGGTCATAATAACTTTTCTTTTCACAGAGTTGGGATTTAATTATTTAGATTGGATGACAAACTAGTCTGCTTATACTGATATTTAGGTCATTTAGTTTCATTTAGCTTACGAGCAATACAGTTCTTTTCATGATGACAGAAATAAAATTGATGTTCATGTTAGAAAAAAATGTTTGAGAAAAATATATTTATAATTAATTTACACATATTATATATTGAAACAGTTTCTTTATAATTGTTTTTTTATAATGAGATGATGCAGACAAGTGAAAAGTTATTCATGATAGTATCAGGACTCCTAAATGATAGTTTTTTCTTGTATGATAAATGGTATGATAGATAGTGTGCGCGAATGTCTATTGTGTTTGAGTACAAATGGTTCTTTAATATTAGTTTTAATTACCAGTAAGCTGAAAGACGGAATTTATGTAATCAATTCAAATTTCAATTTATTTGGATCAATAAAGCAATCTTATCTTATCTCTTTCTTGAACTTGAATCAAATCCATTCAAATGTAATCCTACCAGTTTTATGATTACAATATATTCAGCTTTGTAAAAATGTGTATTTTACTATTAGTATTAGGTAGGCTGCTATTCGTAACTCTTGCCACAATAAGTGAAGTCAAAGGCACAGCACACCATCATGTTATCTTTCTTTGATCCATTTTTCTGGATGAGCTTGCTTTGTCCATTTCATGCAATAATGAATAATAATTTTATAATTAACTGATTTACACATTCATTTGTATGTCACATGAAGTTCTTAGATGGGTACCAGCATATTTTAATTTATTATGAAAAGCTTACAAATTGTATTTCCTTAATAAACAATTATTATTAGGCAATCTTTGACTCAATGAAGCTACAATGGTTTGGATATTGCTCACAATAGCTTTAGTGATGTTTCCACAAATATTACTTCAACTCTAGCTGTCTAACTAATTTTTACATCAAATCAATTCAAAGAGCAATTAATAACAGTTTGCATTTACATTTTTCAACACCAACACTCATAAAACTTTATTCTAATTCAAAGCTATTCTAATTCAAAGCTGTATCTGTAAGGTGCTTTCCTTATTTTTTTTTTAAACTTCACCTTTCTGCAAATTTAATGGAATGAGATTAAAAATATAACAACATTTTCCCCAGAAAAAAAAAGGTGAATAATTTATAACCTTTAAAATATTTAAAACCAATCAATAACCCATTAATTAGTGTATTCATCCTTAAATATATAGATCTAGAGCTTATTTTTCAAACAGCCAACAATTAAAACTTTAACTGGTACTTCTTTCAATTTTGCTATTGCTGCTAATGTCACACATTTTTCATAACAAATCTTTTTGGCATTTTTCACAGGCCAATTCAGTTATGACTTAAAATGTTCGTTTGGACATTACATAGTAGCATTAGTCAATTCTGAATATTTAATAGTTTTAAAAACTAAGAACCTGCAATAAAAAATATTTGCTGTCAAGTTACTAATGATTTTAGTTACCATGCTGAGCAATCTATAGAGTATCAAATAAATACTACACAAATATTTAATAGACTTTCAAACAACAACCAAAAAAATGAAACATAAACATGTGCAAAACACTGCAATCATTTAAAATAGTACTTTTATTGGGCCCGGCTTTGTTCACAATAAAAAATTTTTTTTTTTAAAGTAAAAGACTATTCTAAACAACAAAAAAACTGAAAACATTTGTTAGACAACTACAGAAAGAATAGAATCAAACAACAACATTGGGCCTCAAAACAGTCACTGTGGGTGTGACTTAGGAACTTCCAAGAGTTTCCTTGTCAAACAAGTACTCGCCCAAACCAGCACCTACACGTTTCAGGTTGGTGATGAAGTCACTTATTTGCTTGATGGACTCTACTTGCTCTTCCAGATACTCAGACTCCAAGAAATCTGCCATCTGAAAATAGTGAAATATTTGTTTATCTTTAGTTGCTTTTTTTATAAGCTGGTTAGCTTTTCTTAGAGCAATCACAGGAAATATTTGTAAACATTTATAACAATCAACAAATTTAGACTAATAAATGGTTATAAGAATACATTTTAAGATGATCTGGACCTGCAGATAAACTGGTCATCACAATTCATGCAGAATTCATGCTTCATCATAGAAACTTTTTTTGATTAGGACTTTCCTGGAGGTACGGTATGTATGTATGTGGCTAGAATGTCGACACAATCTTCTGGCAGCTGATCACAGTCACAGGTTAATTAATCAAGAATAAAGATAGTTTTGTGCTGGCTGATTACTTAGCTTGAATGTTTAACATTTAAATTGAAATTTGAACTTTTAAGTTAGATAATAGTCATTTCTACAGAGAATAATATATTCAGACCTGCCAACGTCCCAAGACAAAAAAATCTGTATGGGGGGGGGGGATTCACGCACGCACAATTTATGTATTTACAATTGGAAGGGAAATAACTAGTACTGTTTGTTATTAATGTAATTAGTTTAAAGTTATAATTTTAATCAATAGCATTCTGTGTATCTAGCTTTAAAGAAAATAAAAAGGCCTAGTTGTAAAGCCAAATACTGTCATAAAAGCTCTAGTAGGCCTATAGTCTATAGCTTAGTAGATGGCCTAAATAGTACTAGTAACTAGTACTAATAGGCTAATAGGCCTACTAAATATTTTTATATCACAACCCCCCTGTGGGGAGAAATAGCCCACAATTTGTTGGGATAAATGGCCACCCATAAAACAAACTTTTTTAGCAAACTATCCTTATAAAAGAATTGTTTTTAAATTTACCACTAATATTGATAATAATTTAAATTACTAATATTTTAAATATAGTTTGATATTAGAAACTATTGTGTTTTTTAAAGATTTTTTTTTTTTTATTATTACAAATTCAATAGCCAATAATAGTGAATGTAGCCCTATATATAGTTATAGTAAGCATATTCAATCTATTGTTTATTAAACTATGATTAATATGATTATAAAGACTATGAATATTAAATAGACTTTACCAACATGTTATTTCTAAATGTCTAATTATGAAATTATAATTTTTCTAGTCAAACATCAAGATTTTAAAAGGACTTCAGATACCATAGCATTCAACGAGATAAAAGAGTGGACTAAATACAGTTTTTTTTATATTACTAAATATGTAAAACTATTGGTTATGCCCGTCAAAATGACGGAAAAACGAATGACTACAATGTGTTTTGTTGAGAGCGAAAGAAAAAAAGACTATTACAATAAAAACTTGAATGATAACTTTTCTTTTCGGTATTTAGTTTTTGTTTTTTTTAATTGTTTCTGGTTGCCTTGACCCTGGCATATGCATAAGAATTGTTGCTGTCAAGCTTCTGGTATTAAAAAGTACCGAACAGTTGTGTTGACTTGTATTAATAATGTTAAATCTATATATATAAATAGATCGTGTTTGTGTCCCCCTCGAATCTTCATTGGTCAATTTGAAAACACGTGAGTTTGTGTAACTGACCTATTTAGACCTATTTACTGCCTAATAATTTTTCACATCAGACATGTGACTGCGCTAGCTCAGTTGTTAACAATAATATACTATTTAAAAGAAAAAACAAACAAATACCAAACAATAAAAAGGTAAATAATTTTAAAAAACGTAGAAAATAATAGATCTATTTCAATTCAATTAAAAACTAAAGTGAGAATGATTTTTTTTTCGGTATTGAATTTTTATTATTGCTTATTGTATCATAAAACAGTATTGATAATGTTTCTTTCAGTATTTAGTTTTTGTTATTTTATAATGTGTCCGGTCACCCTGACCCTGGCACATGCATACAAATTGTTGCTGTCAAGCTTCTGCTATTTAAAAGTAACCATTTATAACTTGTCCTTTATAATTCGTATAATTTAATTTATAGAGTGTATAAAGTCTCCTATTAAAGGATGTTCTCAATAGCGACGTGAATCCATTAAATAATTAAAACATTAATTGGTTACTTTTACTTAAAGGATAATGTAAGCATCTTTAATGAAAAAAGAAATGATTTGATAGACATTACGTCATACGCTAGTATTCTTTTAAAGCAGGACTACAACATTCAAACTCTCCAAGCCAAATTGCGGTGCGTAACTTTTGAAAAGGTCTCGCCACATAAAAAAACAACATCAGAATTGGGAAAACCCGATAACACCCTCACGTTCAACTAACTTCAACATAGTATTTCTCGCGTTCAACATAGTAAATGAACGGAAATGGCCATTTTTATGTACGTTATATTTATTTGCATAGATGGATATAACATTTTTGGATTTTTTTAAATCAACACATTCATGATTATCAGTGATAAAATACAATTCTCTTTTGGAGGACGTTTCCAATTTATACCTTTAACTTTTGCGCCCATCGATCAAACGGCCTAGGCCCCTATAGCGAACTAACATATAAATAAATTTACAAACATATAAACAAACTCAAGGTAATTATATGTATTGATGATGCTCATGCTAAGATACAGTTTACATATAGCCTACTTTTTAAAAGCTAAATGGTAAGAAATAGCAAAAATAGCATTCAGGCCATTACACCCCGTGCTATGGCCATTTCTCCCCACTTATATGTGCATCTAATTGTTATTTATTATATAAAAATCTATATATAATTAAGGGATAAACAAGGTATATTAACTTGTATTATTGGCTAGACTAACATCTATAACTAATTACAATTTCATAGTTAAATATACATATTTGTATAAATTAGAGACAGTTTATCAAGAAAGACTATTTGGTGGGTCATTTCTCCCCACTCTCCCCTATAACTATAGGCTAGGCCAGGGGTCGGCAACCTGCGGCTCGCGAGCAGCATGCGTCTCTTTCGATGTCGAGATGCGGCTCTCCAGTTCTAAGCGCAAAAATTAATAATTATATTATTTTTTTTTCAAAACTCATTATTATACTGCATAAAATGTTTACTGTATACTGCAAACAGGATAATAACACTCAACAGAGAACAGTGAGAATAGGTGGAGTAGAGAGTAGGCCTAGACGGAGTCAAGACTACCACCCAGCCAGCAACCCAGCGGACGGTAGTGTTCAGTCTTCCTCGGAGATGACCTTCCAACTTGTCTCATTTGCCAAAAAAGAACTTGCACACAATAAGAAGTTGAATTCAGAGAGACACTTCACTAGAAAACATACCCGATTGGCTGCTAAATATCCAACCGGCAACGCAAGGAAAAAAGCTGTTCAAGAGCATCAAAAACAAAAACAACAGTCAAGTTCTATGCTAAGTAATTGGGGGCAAACTTTGCAATATTACTACAAATTGCAAAAAAAAAAGAGGGAAACCATTCACAGAACGTCAAAGATTGTTTCATACGTGGAGCTGACGATGATTTAAAAAACAAAACAGAAATGATGAAGATTTGCCATTATCTGCTAAAACAGTTCAAGATAGAACGGCTAAATGTCTTCAAATGTAACACATATGCAAGTGGAAGACATTCATTTGGCTTCTGGCTTCTGCTTTATCACTTGAATCACTTGCTATGGGTGAGTCTTGAGACATAAAAGACACGGCACATGTTTCTGTTTCATCAGGTAAATTTATAAGTCAGCCTAAGATCCAAAAGAAGAACTGATAGGATTGCTGTCGCTCTCAGGGCAAAGTCGTGGAGAAGATATAGCAAATGTTGTGCAAAAATGCCTGGAATACTATAAAATCGTTTTCATATAGCAGCTCATGGAGCCAGAAGTATGACAAGAATAGATAAAGGGCTAACAATGATTCTTCGGCAAAAAAAATAAACCACAAAATTGTAACGTTTCACTGCATAATTGATAGAGAGGCGCTTTTTACCCAAACATATCCGGTCGAAATAGTTGAGGTCATGAACTTGTTAATTACGATCATTAACAGCATTTTGGCAAAAGCACCCTACCAGTTTAAGGAATTTCCAGAAGAAATAGAAAACCAGTATTCTGACGAACTTCTGCACAATAAAGTGCGATGGCTTTCCAGTGGTAACGCATTGAAACGTTTTGCTTCTTGCTTAAGTGAAATAAAAACATTCTTCAACGAAAGGCATTGTCCATCCCGAATTGAAAGAAGACATATGGCTGTAAAAATTCAAATTCATGGTGGATATCACAAAGAAACTAAATGAGCTAAATGTGTTGTTCTTCCCTCATTTCCGAGGATGACCACGTCTACCAGTCGCTTTGTGGCCTCTTTGGTGGCCTATCAGTCCTATGCGGGCCCTGAAGGATCTGTTGCAGATACTGCAGATAAAAGATGCGGTCGTGGGGTCTGGCAGCGTCCCGCAGGCCTGCCTGGCTTTTTTCTGCTCGTTTTTGTTCGGCCCTGGAGATTTGGCTATATTCTGCCAACTGTGCCCCGGACGACACGACATTGTGCCACCTGCTTCTATCGGTCGCGAGTTCCTCCCATCTATCAGGGTCTACGTCAAGTGCTTTCAAGGTTGCTTTCAAACTGTCTATGAATATCTTTTTTTGACCACCGGTTCTTTTCCTGTGCGCTAGCTCGCCAAATAGGAGTTTTTTTGGCAGTCTGTGGTCTGGCATTCTAGCTAGATGGCCAGCCTATCGCGCTTGGGATTTCATAAGCTGAGTCTGGATGCTGGACGTGCTTGCCCTGAGAAGCACTTCAGTGTCAGGGACTCCATCTTGCCAACGTATTTTTAGTAATTTGCGGAGGCAACCGACATGAAAGTGATTTAGTTGCTTTGCATGCCTACTATATACTGTCCATGTTTCGCTCACATATAGCAATGTTGGCAGTATTGTGGCGTTGTATACTTTTAGCTTAGTGTCTAGGCGGAGTCCTTTTCTGTCCCAGACGTTTTCCCGAAGGCGCCGGAAGGTGATGCTTGCTTTTGCTATTATATTGCAGACCTGGTCGTCTATATTTGCAGTGCGCGCTAGTGTGCTGCCGAGGTAGGTAAATTTGTCGACAACCTTGAGTTTCTGACCATTAACTGTGATTTCTGAATCTGTTTGCAGTGTCCCTGGTGCGGGCAGGAGCAGAACCTCTGTTTTCTTTGTGTTTATGGTGAGACCAACGTTACCACAGCTTTAGTGAAGCAATCCATGAGATTTTGCATCATGTAAAAATCTAAATGTAAAACTGCAATTAAAGGAAAACACATCCTATGAAGAAGTGGTTTGTTTCGATAATAAATTACTTTTTTTTGTCCAAGACATGGAGAGCTGTAAATTACTTCATTTTGAAAATCTGAAGCAATATCGCGATGAAACGAATGCAACTATTGACACGAAATACTTCAGCATGGCTATAAACAAATCGAATTCGCCGATAGATTTGAGCAATTCAAAACAAACGCAAGTACTCTGGCGTTCATTGTAAATCCTCTCAACACAAATATAAATGAGATCAACATTGAGCCATTTGGAATTGATGCTGGTTCGCTTCAAATGCAATTGCTGGATTTGAAAACCAAACACTTGTGGAGTGGCAAGTTCACAAAACTCAAGAGCAAATCTGAAGAGTTGGAGGTCCAGAAAAGCATGCACGTTATGTTGCACAACTGGACAGCTCTAAAAGAAATGCCCGCTACAGAGATAATTTAACACAAATAAAATTTTAACATTGCCCGCTACCAAGGGTGCCCAGTACTCCGAACTGGCTAAAAAATTTTCCAATACACTGTATTCACCCAGGCCGTTATAAACTATGGTCTTAAGCGGTGATATATTATCCTATTTGGATGGTCACAGGAAAAAGACTCTTGGTGTGCGCTCGTTTGAATCTGTGGAACAGATTACTTGAGACACTAAAAAACTCTGCGACAAAAGAGTCATTCACAAAGAATTTAAAGAGACATTTCTTTTCCACTAAGTTGATCATGTACACCTCCTTCAGCTAAAAACTTGTTTAAAACTATTTTAGAATTTTATTGTCGTTTCATTTTAATGAGTGCGCTGAGCATGTTTTGCATTAGCATGGAGTTAGGTGTTATATAAATGACCTATTATTATTATTTTCCGGTAATTTAAACAATTTAAATATTGCCCACTACAAATTGCTACGCAAATTAAAACAAAATTTTTTACCCTTGTCATAAAAAAGACAGCTAGCTATCTATGTGCAAAGTTTGATGACGCCATACAAAAATAATCTCAGCGCGATCAATCGAATAATGATAAAAAGTTGGACCAGCATTTTAAAACGTGAAACCAAAGTTGTCCTTTTTATTATCACTTTTTTTTATCAAACTGACCATTGCAGTTATTTAAAAATGTAAAACCCAGACAGTGTTCACAGCATTAACGCAAAGAATATTTGTAGCAATTTTCACTTCATTCTGACCAGTATTTAAAAAGATTATGCGGCATGTACATACCCACACATTTTGAGATTTATATATATACTAGCCGGTATGTGCCAGATTCTCCGAACGGGCTTTGTATAGACAATGCTTGACACAATATAGTGTTTTTTTTCAACATAAATAAGGTAGTATTTTTTTGTGTCCTTTTAATGGTGTGTATATTTATTTATTGTTGTTTTGCACCAGTTCAATATACAACTTAACAGAAAAAAAAAGGAGTTTTTTTTTCTTGCCCACTGTGATCTAATGGTGTGAGTTTATAGGGTACTCTTTCTGTAAAACAGAACTCATATGTCATTTTGACAGTACTTTTAATTTAAAAATGGTTGTTTGATAATTTTTTTTGCAACGACACTAAGTTAGAGACCTATGTTGTTGTTGTTATTTTGTTGTTGTTATTTTGTTGGTGTTATTTGATATATATTTATTGTTGTTTTAGAGGAAAACTTAGAATTACATTTTAAATTACACAGGAAAAAATGTAAACATGGCCCTTCAATGTAAACATGGCCCTTCAATGTAAACATGGCCCTTCAATGTAAACATGGCCCTTCAATGTAAACATGGCCCTTCAATGTAAACATGGCCCTTCAATGTAAACATGGCCCTTCAATGTAAACATGGCCCTTCAATGTAAACATGGCCCTTCAATGTAAACATGGCCCTTCAATGTAAACATGGCCCGGTAACATAAACATGGCCCGGTAACATAAACATGGCCCGGTAACATAAACATGGCCCGGTAACATAAACATGGCCCGGTAACATAAACATGGCCCGGTAACATAAACATGGCCCGGTAACATAAACATTGCCCGGTAACATAAACATTGCCCGGTAACATAAACATTGCCCGGTAACATAAACATTGCCCGGTAACATAAACATTGCCCGGTAACATAAACATTGCCCGGTAACATAAACATTGCCCGGTAACATAAACATTGCCCGGTAACATAAACATTGCCCGGTAACATAAACATTGCCCGGTAACATAAACATTGCCCGGTAACATAAACATTGCCCGGTAACATAAACATTGCCCGGTAACATAAACATTGCCCGGTAACATAAACATTGCCCGGTAACATAAACATTGCCCGGTAACATAAACATTGCCCGGTAACATAAACATTGCCCGGTAACTTAAACATTGCCCGGTAATTTAAACATTGCCCGGTATTATAAACACTGCCCGGTAATACAAACACTGCCCGGTAATACAAACACTGCCCGGTAATACAAACACTGCCCGGTAATACAAACACTGCCCGGTAATACAAACACTGCCCGGTAATACAAACACTGCCCGGTAATACAAACACTGCCCGGTAATACAAACACTGCCCGGTAATACAAACATTGCCCGGTAATACAAACATTGCCCGGTAATACAAACATTGCCCGGTAATACAAACATTGCCCGGTAATACAAACATTGCCCGGTAATATAAACATTGCCCGGTAATATAAACATTGCCCGGTAATATAAACATTGCCCGGTAATATAAACATTGCCCGGTAATTTAAACAATGGCCGTTACCATTGGTATAAGCCTAAAGGTGCCCAGTTCTCGGAACTGGATAAAATAATTTTCAAATACACTGTAGCTACCCATGGAGTTATAAACAATAGTCTTAAGCGGGGATAAAGTATTTTCCGGTAACTTAAACCATTTAAATATTGCATTCTACAAATTAGGACGCAAATTAAAACAAAATTTTGTTCCCTTCTTAAACGCATAAATACGCAAGAGTGTAACCAGGACCACTGCGTTTAAATAAGCTTAGTAAGGCGTCGGTATTACTTCCCGAAACAGAAAAAAAATGCTAAATCTATTTGCTTTGTCCTATGTTTGTAAAGTTTTAAATTATTAATTAGCTTTAAGTCATGTATTCACAGTGTAAAGTATTAAAGTAGTGATAGATTAAGAAAATCAACTACAGTATTGGTAGTGTAAAGAATTTATGTTGTTTACGGCACGTATGCAATTTAAACATGAAGAAAATTTGTTCCCGTCATTGAGATAAAATCCATGCACATAGTTTGATGACGTCAATTTAAACATAAATTAAAAATGTGCCTTCATTGCTAAAAAATCCATGCGCAAACTTTGATGACGTCATCCTGAAAATAATCTCAACGCCATCCTTTTTTTTTTTTTTTTTAGCGCGATCGATCGAAAAACTATAAAAAGTTGGAACGGCAAATTCAACATGAAACCAAAATATGTCGTTTTATTCACGTTTTTTGACCAAACTGACCACTGCGGTCATTTAATTTTTTTTATAACCTTGACAGTGTTCACCGCCGTAACGCAAAGAATATTTGTAGCAAATTTCACGTTTTTATGTCCAGTATTTAAAAAGATTATGCGGTATGTACATAGCCACATACATACATATTCCTTTTGAGATTTATATATATACTAGCCGGTATATGCCCGGTCCTCGGAACCGGCTAAAAGTTATGTTTACATACACTCTAACTGCTCAACAGTTATAAGGAGATTGCCCGCATGACCTACGACACGAATTTAAACGTGAGGTAATTTTTTATTTGCCCGCTACAACATAAATTACCCGTTAAAATCATTACCCATTATAACAGTTAAAAAATTGCCTGCTATAAATTACGACGCAAATTAAAACGTGAATATATTTTGTTCTATTCATTGATAAAGAACATTCGACAGTACTTTTATTTATAAAAAAAATGATTGATATATTTATTTACGACAAACATTAAGTCGCAGACCTATGTTGTGTTGTTTTTGTTATTTGCTATTTATTTTTTTATTGTTGCTTTGGAAGCAAACTTAGAAATAAATTTTCTATTCAACATGTAAAACAACAACAAATGAAACCAATACGAAACAAAGAAGAACCTTTTTTTTTTTTAAATTGTGTTCAATGTAATCGCATAATGATATTTTACATACACTTTATCTACCCATGGAGTTATAATGAGATTGCCCGCTACACAGTTAATATATAAGGCAATTAATAAAACCTTGCCCGTTAAAAAGTTTATCGATGTATACTTCACAAATTTAAATGTGAATGACATTTTGTACGCTCGCTACAAACAAATTGAACTGAACGTGAAATATTTCCCGCTAGAAACGAATTGAAACGTGAAATATTGCCCTCTAGAAAGATTTGAATGCATATACGCCCGCTACAAACGAATTGAAAAAGCTAAAAGTTATGTTTACATACACTCTAACTACTCAAGCAGTTATAATGAGATTGCACGCAACAACTACAAAGTTTATATTTCGTATACGACACGAATTAAAACGTGAATATATTTTGTTTTATTCATTCATAAAATACATTAGCAAACATTGAAGCAAAGTTAATTTTAAATGAATACGCAAAATTTGATGACGTCATAACAAAAAAGCTGGCTAGCTATCTCAGCGCAAACTTTGATGACGTCATCCTGAAAAAAATCTCAACGTCATCCTTTTTTTTGCGTGATCGATCGAAAAACTATTAAAAGTTGGAACGGCAATTTTAACATGGCATCAAAATGTGTCGTTTTATTCGCGTTTTTTTACAAAACTGACCACTGCGGTCATTTAAATTTTTTTAAAACCTTGACAGTGTTCACCGCCGTAACGCAAAGAATATTTGTAGCAAATTTCACGTTTTTATGTCCAGTATTTAAAAAGATTATGCGGTACGTACATACATAGCCACATACATACATATTCCTTTTGAGATTTATATTCTAATGATATTAAACGAGAAAAAATTTTGGGTATATTTGTTTGTGGGTTTGTTTGTTTGTGTCAGCGTTCTCGAAAACGGGTCCTACGATTTTCGCGAAAACTGTCCTATTGATGTATTCTGGTGAGAAAATGCGTTTTAGATCAATCTCATTTCCTTTGAACCACTGCTTGACCCTCAATTTTTGGAAAAACCACTGACCATTTCTAAAAATAGATTTTAAATTGGGCTAAAAGAAAAAAAAAGCATGTCATTGGATTCCCCATATAGCGCGATCGCGTTCAATACAACTCTTATGACGTCATAGCCAAGACGACTTTTATTTAGTATCCACGTTTCGGTAATTCCCGTTTTAAAGCATTTAAATCGTTACCATTTTCGCCGCGCAATGAAATAAAATCAGCATGACATTGTATTATCAATAAAAAAAAAAGTTAAGTTATGTTTTAACTTTGTATTTTGCACTCCAATTAGTTTTTAATATGCTTCTTTTAAACTAAAAGTGAGCTTTCGTAAACATCTTTTAACTACCTACATGCTCTATACACCACGTGTTTACGATTTGTGGCGATGCATTCTTCCACACACATATATTATTATTTGTATTCACGGATACACTAGATAGTTTATGTTTCTGAGATAAGTAAGATTTAAAGCTATTATCAATATCTTTTTTTCTATCCTTTAAATGTGTAGTTAATTTATGTTTAAAACTAATTTATTTTTGCACTGGTTGATTGTAGTGTAAATAAACAGATTAAAAAAAGGCCAGACTAGACTCGGACCACGGATGAGCCTAGGACGCAATAATCTTCTTTATAGATGGAGCGTCTATAATGTATAAGATAAGATAAGATGGGGTAAGATTAGTTTGATAGTTTATATTATGATTGAAAGAATTGATTTAGGGCCTAACCCTTAGCCTACCGATACATCAAACAATTAGGGTACTATTAAAGTTGTGGAATACATTAAAACTTATATCGTTAATTGCATAGTTATGATGGTAAGTAATTTATACAGTCTTTAAAGTTATAACATTTACAACTTCAGGAAAATGCTTGGCAGACGAAAAAATAATAATTATATTATAAACTTGAAAAAGAGAAAGGCATGGACACAAGCCTATGTAGCGCCCCAGGGCAAAAGTTTCAGCGACGCACACTTGCATACTGTAACTGCTTCATTTAATACTATATTTAGGAAATATCTGCGGTCACCCCCCCCCCCTTTAGAAGTGTAGCCCCGAACATTTCCCCCCTTCTGCTTCACCCCCCCCCCCCCATGTGAGGCCACTGCTGATGATAGTGCAGAAGCAGCAATATTTCAAAAATTATTTCTTGCATGACTTCGGAGGATAAAAATGATTCAGTGGATACAAATGTAAAACCAAACTAAGCAGCCTATCTAAGGTGCATTAACAACAATTAAAGAATAAACAAATGTGTAGATTACAGCAACTAGAAAATGAAACTATAGATGAGACAGAAACGAGATTGGATTATCAAAGAAAGCGTAGGACAAAACAATTAGAGGAAGAAACTGCAAAAGAATGAGAAAGACAATTGGAAGAAAAAAGAAAGCGGAGGAAAAAACCACTAGATAAGGAACTTAAATTTATGTTTCGCATTGGCTTCGTTTAACGTAGATGGCGATCGGACAATCAATAGTCACGGAATCTACAGCTTCCTAGCAGCAGGCCAAGTCTACCAGAAGATGAATATGGCAGTAAATCCAACACAAAATGTTAAGGATGAATTTAAAAGTCCACAATACGGACAGATGTACTTCTTAGATTCAGATGACGCCGTCACCGAGCAACTGAAACTTCCACTCAATCATGAAATCAGTCAATCTCTTATTAATTCATTGGAACAAATCATTAGATCAAGCAACTCTCTTGCACAAACTTTTATGATGATGAGAGAAGTGGAAGAAAAGGTCAACCGTCATGCTACTGAAGAAGGACATGCACCACCGTATGTGCGGCTTATTTTCACATCGCCAGAAGGATCCGTATGAAAAAATAATAATGCACCTTTATACGGCGAAGTATGTACTGTCGTTACATTAAATTCAGATCAAAGCAATCCAGATAACGAAATGGTGGTTCATAAGCGTGTCCAAAAAAATTTTACTTTGAAGAATTTAGACAGCCGCGTAGAGCCTTTTACTTAACCGCTGTTTTTTTCTAAAGGGAGATTAGGCTTCTCTGTTGATATGCCTATAAAAACGTCTTATGCGAGCCGACAGCACCTTACACGCTTTGAAATGGCCCAGTACCGTATTGCTTTTCCACCCCATCTTACCAAAAACCTACATTCTCAAGCTGACTGTGTGTGGTTCCTGATCTGCGAGAAATTAAATTATATGCCCTGCATTTTGGAGGCCGTTTTTTTTCAGCTAATAACAGCTTATCAATGGGCATTAATTAAATTATATCACCAAGTAATTGTTCTTTTGAAAGCCCTTAAAGCAGATTACAATAGATATTGCAAAGAAAAAGAAAAGAGATGACTACAAAATACATTTGTAGGCCCATACCTGATTAAATATACTCCCTGTAAATAGTAGCCTAAATTATATGCATGTATCTTATTGTTTACAATTTCTCTATTGTTTTAAAGATCTTTGATGTTAAATATATGTATCAAATATTCTAACAATATTATTAATTTCACCCTATAAAGACCGATCTCAGATCGGTCACCCCGATATTATATATGATATGATACTACTATACATGATATATGATATTATGTGTATATTTAATTGACTACCGGTATGTATATTATTTATGTACATCAGGAATAGGTTAGCATTGACAAGTCTTAATGAGGTGTGACCTTTTCAAATGGAAGAGATCATGAACTTCCTGTGAAATTTCCCACCATTTTCTTAAAAAACAACATGCTATTGGTGGTGTTTGACAATTGATTTCAACCTCGACGGTCAGTACTGGTCTTTTAGAAATATACAAAGGCTACACAGTTAGTTATGAGGAATCCGTTTTAACATAAAAAATGAGTATGCGATAATTAATACACAAAGTGTTAGTCGCGTTAGGTTAAATTTAGCTTTGTTTATAAAATAAATTAGTCAAGGGTTGTGTCCTTGGTTATTAAAAAAACACAATGTGTAGATTCAAAAAAACAAAATTATTTTTGCATCAAACCATTAGTCAGGGATTTTAAATAGGTTATTTTTCAAATCTTACATTCACAATACATCGTTTTCTTTTGACGACATCTTTTAGAAATGAAATAAAATTTAATCCTCGACATCTTTTCTTACAACCAGTAACGCAGCACCCAGACAGGTTTCAAATCAACTGATTGAATGGGACCGGAAATGTTTTTCTTTTCAACCTTTTATGCATGCATAATCATTAAGGCTTGACAATTGAGGTGGAAAAGTTTCAAATGATGTTAAAAGTATTATATAGTGCTGGCTGAAAAAAATTTGTGATTTCTTAACTCATTCCATGCCATGTTTTTTTTTTTTTTTTTTAGTTATTTCCCATGGGAAAAAATAGTCCCACTAGATTCCTACCTCTTGCAGTTTTTCTTATTTTTGGACTGTTTTATTCAAAATTTGTTCCTGGATTGTTAGATAATGTTGTGTATGAAAGTTTCCTGGAAATATAGATATTATTTATTTTGAAAAAGACTAATAATTGATGGACTTATACTGTGTTTTTCCATACTGACTTCTATTTTAATATAGGCTACCAGTGACTTGGCTTATTTCAATGTTAGCAGCTGAACTTTGTTATAACAAACTCATCTGTGGCTCTCAAGTAGTAGTGTGTAGGACACTGTGAAGTGATGCGTAGCAATTTTTAGGCTCACAAACATTGTGATAGTACTTAAAATGCACTCTCTTCACTACTTAACTACTACACTGCATCAGTTATGTACCCCTGTAAAAAATCTTTTGAGCAGTGCAGTACTTATGCAATGCAGACAATTTGGCTTAGTAAAAATGAAAACCTCAAGAGGATTTCGGGGAGGAAAGAGGAAAAAAGGTGTTGGCCTTTCTAAGAAGATATTACATCAGAAAACTGGCTTTCTTACAATTGGCCTCTTAAATGTACGGTCATCAATAAAGAAAGCCTTGATAATTAATGACCTGATCATAGAGAAGTCACTTGACATCCTAGTCATAACGGAGACATGGCTTCGCGAGGGTGGTGATAAACCGGCAATTAGGGACATGACTCCTGCTGGCTATATTTTCTTCCACCGTCCTAGGTCGTCTGGTCAGAGTGGTGGGGGGTTGGCTGTGATACACCGATCCTCTATTACGGTAAGTGATCACATTCACTTCGTTTGAATGCCTAAACTTTACAATTTCACACTGCAAACTCACGGTGCGAACTGTTGCTCTATACAGACCACAGCCTTCTGCCACAAATAAACTGAAGGATAGCATGTTTCATGAAGACTTTGGAAAGCTTGTGTCCTCCATCAGCAATAAAAATCAGGGATTTTAATTTTCACTGGGATATTCAAGACAATAGGCAAACGTGTCTGCTTGCACAGCTGTTTGACTCTGCTGACTTAGTACAGCATGTTGTCGAACCAACTCACAGAGATGGTAATATTTTGGACTGGGCTATATCAAGATCGGACAAAGCGATATTTGTGCAGTCAGTGACTGTTGATGACCTACTCTTGTCAGATCACTTCCTTGTATCGCTAACTATAAATATGATTAAGCCTGTTGCTCAAAAGATAAAAATTCAGGCGAGGAATTTAAAGAGGATGGATGTTAATTCTTTCCGTAAGGACCTGTCTGAAAGTTAGTGATGTCACCACCAGATGATGTGGAACAGCTAGTCCTCTTGTACAATCATACTCTCTCATCTCTGTTGGATACATATGCCCCAGTGACAGAAAAGTTTGTTAGAGACAGACCCGATTCCTTTTGGTTTACCCCCTCAGTTCGAAAGCTAAGTTGGCCCGGCGTATAGCTGAGAAGCGCTGGAGAAGACGTGGCATTGAGGTGGACAAATAAATGTTTCGGAAGGCAAGAAACAAGTTTACACAAGAAATCAGGCATGCGAAGTCTGAGCATGTTCAGGCTGTTCTAAAGGCTGCATGCACCGACTCTCGCAAGAGGTTTTCCGTGGTGAATGACCTTCTCGGGAAGAAATCGGCACCCCTTGTTCTGCCTGATCTGAGCAGCGAGCTAGCTGCAGCAACACTGTGCAACTACTTTAATGACAAAGTTGAAACAATCAGACAAAGCTTTGGAGAACGTTGTGATTTGCCTGCAGTGGAAAATGTCTTTGTAGGCATCCCTCTAGAAGAACTATTTCCAGTTTCCCATGAGCAGCTGAGCCATCTCATCATGTCATCCAAACCTACCTATTCCATTGTTGATCCCATTCCAACCAAGATTGTGTTGGATTGTCTTAGTGTTCTGCTTCCTGTATTGGTACGTATTGTGAATAGTAGCCTTCAATCTGCAACAGTCCCACGCCTCTTTAACCCTTAAAGCGCGTAGCTATTTTCACAAAAATACATTAAAAAGTGTAGCTAAAACTGACGGGCATTAAACTTTCAAAACCTCTTGCTTTTATTTTGTTTTCTTTTATGATATTTTTACATTAGATATATAAACCTATACATTTTATTAAAGCTTATAGTTTGGGGAATTGGAAAAACATATTGATTGTTCAATATCTAGCATCTAAAATGTAAAAATTTAATAATTACACTGCAATTTAAAAAAAAAAACACCTTCAAAAAAATATTTTCATTAATTTAACACACAACTAAGTAGTAAAAATCTAATAAAAATATTAAAAAACACTTAAATTTTAGACATATATGTATTAAATTAAAGATATGTATTTTTAAAAAGTATATTAGTAAGTATTAGAGTCTCCTGTAATATTTACAAATTAGTCAGGGTACAGTCCGACATTGCACTCAGTAAACCATCCAGTTCGAAAAAAAAAAAAAAATTAAATGTTTAACTATCACATTTTTTACAATTATGATGAAAATATACTAGTTTTAACATAGGCTTGCAAAATAAACAGATTTAAATACAAATTTATTTCAATAATAACTAAAATAAAAACGATCATTAGCCACGCCTATCTTTCGAAAACGAAGTTTTTGCTAACAACAAACACGAAGCTAATTTATTGAACTATTTGCCGGCTTTTTGACCTATTTCAGTATTTTGAAAACTAAATCATGAAAATAAAACAAATATGAATTCAATACACTTCTTACTGTTTAGAATTTCATCAAAACCGATAAAATATAATTGAAAGTATGCATCAATTCCAATGTAGCTTTTCAAATAGTCACTAGCACCTTCGTTCATTTTGCGAATTGAGGAAAATTTAACGTCAAAAATGGCTGCCTTTCACTACCAGAAGAGACGGAAGTTGTTAAGCTTTACGGATGTGTACGTTTTTACGGAAAAAAACAAATGAAAACGATACAATGTAGCCAAAAAAAAAACTAAGCCACGATCGTGGCTCCACGCACTTAAGGTATTGTTGATGCTGAGCCACGATCGTGGCCCTACACGCTTTAAGGGTTAAGGCTGCGGTCATAAAGCCCCTGCTTAAGAAAAATGGCATGGACCCAAATGATTGCAAGAGTTTCCGCCCTGTCTCTAGCCTCTCCTATGTATCTAAACTTCTGGAGAGAGTTGTGTCTCAGCAGCTTGTATTTATTTACTTTTTTTCTCTGTTAGTGTGTCTTCTAACTGGGATTTTAGATGATTTAGATCATAGGTTCTCAACGGGGGCGATGAGAAGCTTTAGGGGGGCGATAACATTCCCGGGGGCGATTGGGGGGCGATGAAGGGCAAATGGGCGGTACAAACGTACCTGCTATAATTTGAACACCTCAGCTATTTGAATCGATTACCGTATATACTCGCGTATAAGTCGCACCGGTGTATAAGTCGCACCCCTAGTTTAGGATTTTTTTTCTTATATGTTGTCATTGACCCGCGTATAAGTCGCACCCTGACTTTCAGGGGTTACACTGCCTTTTAACTTCTCAAAAAATGCATGCCCTTAAACAACAAAAGTTACTAATATTCACCCTAATTTGGAAACTTTCCTTAAAAAATAGTTTCAATCGTGCATAATGCAAACATAATCAAATAAAGACAGCGCTTCATTTATTTTGAACAACCTATCATCAATACAGTCATTAGTCATATGGGAAAGTAAGGTATCTGTTTCTTCATCTAAGTCCATGTCCCTACTGAAAATACTATCCTATAGTCACACTATAGTGGGTCCACACACACACAAAATCTTTTGATGTGCATCATTAGCCTAGACTCAGTGGCGCCCGTATTCATAGTTGCGCTATACAAGTGATGACCTAATTACTATTAACATTGTTTGTAATGATTTCAAAGCTACTGCGCGAACAATATTTAAAAAGAAGGAGTGCTGGTGGCTTCTCGGAGGGTGTGCTGGCTTCGCCATCGACAATAAGATGTGTTTTTTCAACTCATACATGCAACTAAGGAACAATGACACACTTTATTGACAATTCACGCATTGGCCGATTAAAACATTGCTAGGACATGCGGACATGGCGCGCGCGGTTGTCTCGGTCCTAGTCTTAAGCCAGTAGTGTACAAGCTTATACCTATATTATAGGCCTAGATAGGCTTTTACACATTTACGATTCTTTCCATAGTATAATTTGCGTTCAATAGGCCTACAAAAGTGCGCTATTTCAGATTGAGCGGCGCCGGTATTAACCACGCGTTATACAAGTGTCCCAATTCCCATTAACTTTGTCTGTAATGATTACAAACACGACTGCGACACCGACAATAAGCTGTGTTTTTTTTCAACTCTTACATGCAACTAATAAAAAATGAATCATACTATTGACATTTTACGCATTATTTTTATATAGATAAAAAAAAAGGTTTGAGTGCAGAATTTTTCCAAAATGTAATGAAATGAGTCGATCGGCCGGCCAATTGTAGTTTTGGAATCATAGCGCGGTTTTCCCCAGGAATTCTACACACTGCCTTATTAGTAAGCTATAACGTATATTCAGAGGCAATAGGTCCTAAATAAAACGCATCTTAAGCTACGTTATAGGTCTAGACAGTTTTGTACACATTTACGATTCGTTACGTACTGTAATTTGCATATGTATTAGGCCTATGAAAAAAAAACGCCGCCTTAAACTTACGCCACATTTCGGCAAAACAAAACTGGTCCGAAAGTTCAAAAGGAAAGTGTGGGAGGGGGGTCAGAAAAACACTAAAATATTTAGCATTTCAATCAATAGGTTATGAAGGAAACTTTAGAGTAGTGATGTTTTTCGAACTTTTCAAAAACCATGTCGGGTGAATAAGTCGCACCCCTACTTTTCGTCAAAATTTTCGGTAAAAAAAGTGCGACTTATACGCGAGTATATACGGTAGTTTTTGGATGAAATATGATGTAAACGCAAGTGCTTCTAAATATCTGATATCCCCCAACAGTAGACATACATATTATTGAACAAATAAGAATCGCAATGACTTTTCGATGAAGTAGGGGTTAGTATTTGGCAAATATGGTATGCGGCCCTCTCGTCTAATGGTTGATTCACCGGACTGTCGCCTTAACATCTGCTAATATTACTCTTTTGATCTGTTTGTATTACCGAGATGTCCTTTAATGCGTTTGAATCCTTCGTAAAGAGGTAACCACAATAGCGGATCAGTATAGATACGTAGTAATCATACAAACTGGGTAGTTATTGTAATGCTTCAAAATATTCATATAAATTCTTTAGTCATACAATATTTATAAAATTTTCAAATTATTTTTTTACAGTTCTATCATATCATTTTAAAGTTATAAATGCAAGCCATTTAGTTTTTAATAAAAGAAAAAAAAAAATTGAAATATTACCTCAAATGAAACGGGTTAATTATCTCCCATTAATTAACAAATGTTTCCGCTAAAATTAAATTGGGGGGGGGGGGGAGCGGTGAGCAAAAAAAAAATGTAAAAGGGGGCGGTGAGCCGAAAAAGGTTGAGAACCTATGCTTTAGATTATTTTGTTTCATTTAGATTTAGTTTATAGCCTATATTTTGTAATAAGATTCAATTAGGTTTAGCAGGCAGTTGATAGAATAGATGTTTTGATAGGTTCATGTATAAGTATATGTAAATAAAGCTCGTATGAATTTATCTATAGTACTCTATTTGTTATGTGGTTCCTGGTGTTGTTCTTGTGTCGTGCTTAAAGTATAGTGTTTGTGTTGTGTTTAGGTCAAATAGGTCTCAGTTTAGTTAGCTTTAGCCTTAGACCTTTAAGGTCACTTTAGTTTCCCTAAGTTGCACAGACTAAGACTTTCCATTTTCCTTACACCCCCAACATATATATATACCTGGGGGTCTTCATGGCTAGTACAGAGCTTGTGCAAATCCAACAAAGACTGGTTGACACTCTTCTCAAGCTGAAGTGCCATTTGCATGGCTTCCAGACCAGTACCCCATTCATCACGGTCAGGTTTCTAGAGAGATAAAGTATAAAGTCATGAGTGCAAGCTGGTTAAGATATTCAAATAATTACAACATGGTATATGTTTAGACATCAAGTATACACCTAATGATGTGGAGATTTACTGCTTGAGCTACAGGCACTAAGCATGCTAAATACGATAGCATGTAAAATAGGTGCTATAAAAATAATAATATGTATAATTACATGTAATAGAAAGGATTATATAATATGTAGTAGTATAAAAGCATAGAAAACATTTTCCCTTGCTTTATATCAGTCATGATCTTTGAAAACAATCTATATAACATGAATTTAAACATACCTTAATGTCTTGGAGAACAATTCTACCACCACGCTTGTTCTGATATTTCATCAGTTTCTCTGCATGTTCCTTTTCCTCCTCTGATTGCTTCTTAAAGAATTTGTGAAATCCAGGAAGGGCGACATCATCTCTTTCAAAGAAGTAGGCCTAAAAAAAGTGTATATTTTTAATTAAATACATTAATACTTCATGTAGGACTAATAATTATCCCATGACCTTAACAATAACAATGGAGTATTTATAAGGCCATTAGTTGTTATATCAAAGTAAACCCCTTAGTTTATGTATTAAAGTAAACCCCAGACCTGCCAAGTTGAAAACTTCAAAATAAGTAGTGAACCCCTCAAAATTAGTGTTTTGACCCCCAAATTAGTATTCCTTAGACCCTCAAATTAGTGAAATATTTGTAAGCATTTTTTACACGGACATCAGGTGTATTTCACTCATATCCATTTACAAAGAGGCATACAACTATAATTTACTATAGACTATATACACTATTTACAGACACATTTGTTTTTTAAGCTTAGGACAATTACTTAGCTTAGTCAAGACTGACTTTAGTGACCTGAGGTGTATAGTTAGTTTTGATCAAGTGCACCAGTTGACTTGCTTTTTATAACAAGCATGGCCTCTAATATATGACTTTATGACTTGGTAGATAAGGAGGTTGAAAATGTTAGTAGGCCTACTGCTAGTTTTCTCTTTGCTAATGGTTCAACCATAGCCTCAAAAAGAAAATTGGAGCCTATTTTTTTTAGTTAGATGGAACGTATTTGAGCGGTGTTCCAGTGACATATATGTTGTCCAGCTCTCACTGTCGTATAGTAAGGTGCTTAAGATACAAGCTCTGTAGACGGACATTTTGGTAGCTAGTGACAACTTGCTGTTTTCGCACACTCTTTTTGATAACTTTGACATGGCAGCAGATGCTTTCCCTATCTGTTTGTTTAGATATTTTCAAGGGACATGGAACTGGATATAGTGGATCCAAGGTATGTGAACTCTTTCACCACTTGCAGGGTGCGGTTTCCAATGTTGATGGTGGTGACATTGGTTACATCTTGACCCATTACTTCTGTCTTGTTAAGGCTAATGATAAGTCCAAACTCTTGACTAGCACGAGCCAGAGAGCTAACCAAGTTCTGAAGACATGACTGTGTGTGCGATATATGAGCAGCGTCATCAGCAAAGAGAAGTTCTTTTATTAGAACATGCTGTACTTTGGTTTTAGCCCTGAGACATGCTAGGTTAAATAGTTTGCCATCAGTAAAATCGAAAGTAGACATTTTAATTTTGAACAAATACCGGATGTTAAATTTAATAAAATTAAAGGTATAAATTAGCATTTTAATAATTTATAATAATTAGTATGCTAAAATAGTATACTGTATAGTGTGAAGCCGGCTGGTCCAGCGGTTAGATCACCGGACTGTCAACCAAAAACCAACTGACAGGTCGCGGGTTCTAGCCCTGCCACCGGCGGATCCCTGTCGCCCTGCAGGAGTTTTGGGCCTAGTGGACGTAATAATCTTCTACCTAGAAGGAACGTCTGTAAACTTATAAGATAAGATAAGTGTATAGGCTAGGCTTAGATCGTTGATTCTCCCAGTCCTAGGTCTTAGGCCACAACCAGGCCTTTATTCAATTATCTCTGAACTAGAAATAGCCCGTGGGGAAACCACGGGGGTAAAGAATTTTGTGGTATGTGTTTTCCTATTGTTAGAATTGTGTTTATATATTTGTTATGTTTTTTCAAAAGTCAGGAAACAAGAGCTGGAAGTAAAGTGGTCCTAAGTCATGGTTTTAAATTTATGAAATGACGATTCTAATTGGCGATATTTAAATTGTTATCGAATTACTGAGAAAAATAAAACATAAACATGGATTAAAAGGCTTTCGACTTTTCTCAGGGTTCTTACTCTTTTCAGAAAAAAAAATTCCAGACTTTTTTCAGACTTTCACCAAAAATGTCAGACTTTTAAAAAAAAGAATAAGGTCCTTAATACACAAGTAGTATATAGTTACTATATAGACACTAAAAATAATTGCTAACTATAAAATTAAAAGCAAAAAAACGATACTGTATAAAAGCACCATATTAAGCTTATCTCTTTCTTTTTATGATGGTTTTGAATTACAGAAATTCTAAAACAAGTAGGCCTACCATGAATACTGTTACTTTACATGAAGTAATAAACTCAGTAAAAATAGTAAAAGCATGTGAAATTATGTCCTACCAATTAAAACTAAATAAAAAAATATAATAGTAATTATTTAACACAATTATTTTAGCCAGCTATACTAAAGTCTCTATATTTATAGCTTCCATTTATAGCATATAAAATAAACTTCAATAGATTAACGGTCAAGAAAGGAAACTTTATAGCGTACGTTAATAAGCCTACTGTAAGGTCACCGTAAGATCTATATGTAGGCTCAATCGGGGAGACAACAATCAAAGAAGGTGCTACAAAATGAATTAGACTAAACATCATCAAAATAGCATTAAAACACACAATATTGTTGAAATTGATACTTTTATGACAAATAAACTTACCGTATATACTCGCGTATAAGTCGCACCGGTGTATAAGTCGCACCCCTAGTTTAGGATTTTTTTTCTTATATGTTGTCATTGACCCGCGTATAAGTCGCACCCTGACTTTCAGGGGTTACACTGCCTTTTAACTTCTCAAAAAATGCATACCCTTAAACAACAAAAGTTACTAATATTCACCCTAATTTGGAAACTTTCCTTAAAAAATGGTTTCAATCATGCATAATGCAAACATAATCCAATAAAGGCAGCGCTTCATTTATTTTGAACAACCGATCAATACAGTCATTAGTCATATGGGAAAGTAAGGTATCTGTTTCTTCATATAAGTCCATGTCCCTACTCAAAATACTATCCTATAGTCACACTATAATGGGTCCACACACAAACAAAATCTTTTGATGTGCATCATTAGCCTAGACTGAGTGGCGCCGGTATTCATAGTTGCGCTATACAAGTGATGACCTAATTACCATTAAGATTGTAATGATTTCAAAGCAACTGCGCGAACAATATTTAAAAAGGGGGAGTACTGGTGGCTTCTCGGAAGGTGTGCTGGCTTCGCCATCGACAATAAGCTGTGTTTTTTCAATTCATACATGCAACTAAGGAACAATGACAAACATTATTTACATTTCACGCATTTTTTCATAAAGATTTGAAAAAAAAAGTTTTAGTGCAGTATGTTTCCGAAATGTCTTGAAATGTGTCGATCGGCCAATTGGAAACATTGCTAGGACATGCGGACATGGCGAGCGCGGTTTTCTCTGTCCTAATCTTAAGCTACTAGTGTACAAGCTTATACCTATATTATAGGACTAAAGAGGCTTTTACACATTTACGATTCTTTCCATAATGTAATTTGCGTTCAATAGGCCTACAAAAGTGCGCTATTTCAGACTGAGCGGCGCTGGTATTAACCAGGCGTTATACAAGTGTCCCAATTCCCATTAACATTGTTTGTAATAAAAATTAATAATTATGCCACTGCGACACCGACAATAAGCTGTGTTTTTTTTTCAACTCTTATACATGCAACTAATGAAAAATACTATTGACATTTTACGCATTATTTCTATATAGATAAAAAAAAAGGTTTGAGTGCAGAGTTTTTCCGAAATTTAATGAAATGAGTCGATCGGCCGGCCAATTGTAGTTTTGAAATCATAGCGCGGTTTTCCCCAGGAATGCTACACACTGCCTTATTAGTAGGCTATAACGTATAGTCAGAGGCAATAGGTCCTAAATAAAACGCATCTTAAGCTACGTTGTAGGTCTAGACAGTTTTGTACACATTTAGGATTCCTTCCGTACTGTAATTTGCATTTAATAGGGCTATGAAAAAAAAAACGCCGCCTTAAACTTACGCCACGTTTGGGCAAAACAAAATTGGTCCGTAAGTTCAAAAGAAAAGTGTGTGTGTGGGGCAGGGGGGGGGGGGTCAGAAAAACACTAAAATATTCAGCATTTCAATCATCTATAGGCCTATGGGTTATGAAGGAAACTTTATGACATAGTAGTGATGTTTTTCGAATTTTTCAAAAACCATGTCGGGTGTATAAGTCGCACCCCTACTTTTTGTCGAAATTTTCGGTAAAAAAAGTGCGACTTATACGCAAGTATATACGGTACAAAACTTAAAAAATATCAGTGTTTGTGTTGTGTTTTATTATTATTTTTACAATAAAATGTGATTTCGCACTCGGGCGTCATAAAGTCTAGAACTACCGAAATCACCGCCATTTTGTCAAAACGTGGCTATCTTGGACGTAAACAAAGCGTGCATGTTAAAAGCGAAAAAAAGGATTTTTTACGTTTAAACCACAATAGTTTGCGTAAATTTAGTTTAAAACTATAAATAATAGTATTTTTTTGCCGTAGATAGTAAACAAATAGTCGGAAATCGGAAAAAAAATGTGTAAATAGTGTTTTAGAAAATACTGTTTCGACATCGATCAAACGTTTCAAAAAGCACGCGTTACCCACCAAATGGAGTTATAAAAATAAAAAAAATAAAAATCCTCTTTTACTAACTCAAAAAGTGCATCAAATGGAATTTTTAAGCTATCCGATAGGATTTACATTCTAAAATTCGCACGTGTGCATTTAAATTGACCGTAATCTCGAATCTTGTTTTGACAGCGAACGTTATATTTCTTCGTCAGAAGCCTTTTTTGTACCAATCAATTTTCATTTATTTACTAATAAAATTAATTCTTCTGCTAAATATTTTAAACAAACTTTGTTTTTATGAAAAGAAATATATTTCTGGTTAAAATTAAAAGATTTTTAGGAAATTACATAGATAAATCTTTTTTTATAATTAGTTTTAGACTTAGTCTCGGCGGCGGAAAAAAAACACAGATAGGCCGTAAAAATTAGGGCTTTTTAAAACAAGTTTTTTTTAAAAGATAAACATTTTTTTGTGCTTCTAATGGTGGCCTAGGGAAAATTAACATGTTTTTGAATGTTAAACATTATTATTAAGGCATTTTTATATATCGCTTACCTTACAGCTCTAAGCGCTTTACAATTTTACTAAAATTGCAAACTATCTAAGCTACTAAAATAAATATACAATAGCTAAATCACTAAAAGGCTATAAAGATAATAGTTACAGCAATAAAATTGATTTTAAAAATAATAGGTGCAACATTAAAAGTGACAAAAAAAACGAAAGTTACAATATTTAAAAACAATAGTTCCCACAGTAAAGTGGCTATAAAAACAAAGACACATTAGCACATACTGGTAATAATAATAACAACACACCAAGACCAGGAACGAGGCATCACAGGTCATAGGCGGACCTAAACAGATGGGTTTTAAGGGACTTTTTGAAAGTGGAGGAGGTTTCGCAATGACGGATGTGGAAGGGGAGCTGGTTCCAGAAGGTGGGGGCGTGGAAGAAGAAGGAACGGTCGCCGATGGTTTTGGTTTTGGTTCTTGGGATTGAGAGGGTTCTATTGTCCGTGGAAGAGCGTAGTTGTCTTGTGGGGATGTAAGGAAGGAACAGTTCAGAGAGATAGACAGGAAAATGAGGGTCAGTGAAAGAATTGAAGCATAGATTAGCAGACTTGTACTTTATGCGAGAGGATATTGGAAGCCAGTGGAGTTGCTGCATGTGTGGTTGGATGTGGTCGTGTTTCTTTGCTTTGAAAATGAGTCTGCATGCTGAGTTCTGTACCCTCTGAAGTTTGTCTGTGTGGTGCTGAGGAATGCCTGCGAGGAGAGTGTTACAGTAGTCAAATTTTGAAACAATGAGTGGAACAGACAAGAGTTTTTGTGGCGTCAAATGAGAGGAGGTGTCTAATGGCGCTGATTTTTCTGAGTTCGTTGTATGCTGATCTGCAGATGTTCGTGATGTGTTTGTCCATTGAGAGGGTGTCTGTGAACGAGACTCCAAGGTTTCTGGCAGAGGAAGAGAGTGTGATGTCAGAGTTGCCGATAGATATAGAAGAAGGAGCAGATGGAGGGAGAGGTTTGTTTTTAGAGTGGATGAGAAGGATTTCCGTTTTGTCATCATTTAGCTTCAGTTTGTTGCAAGTCATCCAACGCTTTACGTCGTCTACGCACTCCTGCATGCGATGGACGGTGGCATCGAGTTGATCAGGAAAGCAAGAGTCTATGACCTGGCTGGTAGGCGGACTGAGAGGAAGGATAGAGATTGCGAGAGTGAAGATAGTCAGATAGCTGAGAGAGTACGAGTTTTTCTGTGATTTTGGAGAGAAAGGAGAGGTTGCTAACTGGGCGGTAGTTCTTTAGTGTGTTTGGGTCAAGTGGGGGTTTCTTCAATAGTGGCAGGACTATCGACCGTTTAACCCACGAACTGTGGTCGGCCGATTTTTTCGGACGCAATTCCCGTTCCGTGGTGTGACTGCCGAAAAAATCGGCCGATCAAAATCATGATGAAATAGCAACTTCCAATCCAGTATTTTAGAAAAACTATAGCCACTTCCGTTTACTAATAAATAAACTTCCGTTTTTTCGCTCTTCTGCGCGATTTGTTCAACTTTGAAGTTATTTTTACGATGATGGTTGTCGAACTAATTTGCGCTAGCCATTTTGGTAAAATAGACGTACCATATGGCTTACGTAATTAATCAATTTTGAATATTTAAGTGATGATATAATTGATTCAGAAGATCATTTTTTTTAACTACGTATAAAGATAATATTAAAATTAGTTTAATTCCATCTTCTAATAGTTCTAATGAGTCGGAAAGCTGAAATCCGATGCTTTAGGCTTAGGCGTGCCTAGGCCTAGAACTAAATTAGGCGTCGTCCGAAAATCGATACTCGATAGTACCTATTATTATTGATTGTATACAATTGTGGCAATTAATAAAACGAAAAATGGATGTTATTCAGTATTCTGATACTATTTTACATCAAATTAATTCGTTTTAGACAAGCTTTTGTCCTTTGTGTTAATTTCTGGCTTGTTATGTCCGTGACGTCATACTTTGGTGTTTTGAAATAATAAGAGATATCGGCACAAATAATTTTTTTTAAAGGCTATTAATAACAGAAATTAATGTAAATAGTACATTTTCTAAAAGCTAAATAAAATTATTATATTCAATAAGAATTTTAATAATGTGCCGATAAAAAAATGGAGTTAGACGTACTTGAAAAGAAGAATTTTTTTTTACTTTTTCATTCTTGACCACTCTAAGGTCAAGGCCATGGTCAAATAATTTATTTTTTTTTAATCAAAATAGTTTGTTAGATTCCCCATCCATTCCACTTTCCAAAAATATATAGTTATTGGGGTCTGGCAATAATATTTCCTTGTCATTTATTGCTATTTTTGATGTCACCCAAAATGCTAAAAAATTCCCCCACACTACAGAAAATTCTATACCACAGTTCGTGGGTTAAAGATGGGCGGGAAAATGCCAGAGAGAAGAGAGGAATTTATGATAGAGGTGAGTGCTGGGAGGATGACGTCGAGGCATTCTACAAGCAAAGGGACGGGGATGGGATCGAGGGCACATGACTTGGGGGCAGACCTGATGATGACTCGCCTCACCTCGTCCTCGGTTACGGGCAGGAATCCATTAAATGATTCCGTCTGCCCAACGTCCTCCGAAAACGGTGAGGAAGGTGTAGGGGACACACTGTCTAGTTCCTCCCTAATCTCTTGTACCTTGGTGGTGAAAAGGCGTCTGGGAGTTGCTCCGGAGCAATGTCGGTAGGCAGGGTGGAGTTTTTGCCATTGCTAAGAAGATGGTTACTAGCGCTGAACAATGCCTTGTTTGACGCACAAGATTCTACCTTTGAGCTCCAGTAGTCCTCCTTGGCCTTCTGCACAATGTCTGTCACCGCCTCTTTCGCTGTCCAAAAGATCTGACGCAGTTTATCACTAACGCCCGCATACCATGGAGACGAGCGACCAGTCGGGACACGACGCACTATGGGCGGGGCATGCTCATCCAGGAGTGCGCGGAGTCTGTCGTCCAAATGCTGAGCACTGAGGTCAGCATCGAGCCCCTGCAGCAGTGTCTTGATGTCGGCTGTGAAAGCCACTCTATCTATGGCGTTTATGTCACGCACTGTCCTGTAGACAGTTGGCTTCTGCGGGGGAGCTACGTTGAGTGTAGTGAGCACGGCTGCATGGTCGGAGGAGAGCATATGGCTCACAGTACAACAGTCCACCAACTGGTCGTCGTCGCGGTACACCACCCAGTCGATGATGTGGCCGCTTCGGTAGTATGTAGGCTGCTCGATGCCCTGGATAAGGCTAAACCTTGTGAGGATGTCGAGCACCTTGCTAGTAAGATGATCAGTGGGGACGTCATAGTGAACGTTGAAGTCGCCCACGATCAGGCTCTTTCCACGGAGCAGGTTACAGTAGTCAAGTAAGTCAGGGAGCTCAGAGAGGAAGATGGAGTCTAGGAGCTTGTTCTTTTTGCTGGGGGGAGGGCGATACAAGCAGAAAATGTGGACGGTGTGGGGCGTGTTGAGGGTGAATTGGACAAGTTCAAAAGAGGTGTGCGGGAATGGGAAAGAATAGGTGAAAGTCGCTGGGAGATGGCTGCGATAAATGACAGCTAGGCCGCCACCTCACGTAGCACGTGGAAATGATCGGGCGGAATAGCCCAGTGGCGCTAGATCGGCGCACTTTCCTTCATCACCAGTCTGCTGAAACAAAGTCTCCTGAATAAACATAATGTCAATCTGCTTATCCATAATAAATTCGCACACAGCGGTGCGCTTGTTACGTGGACCAAGTGAGTGAGCATTAAATAAGGCGATGCAAAGATGTCTTATTTTAGGGTTTGGAGAGGTTTTTGTGAGTAAGATATTAGGCTTGTTAGAAGAGCGTACATCGATGTGGTTGGTATGCAGAGGTTAAACGCTGTTTAGGGACAATGATACGAATTCCTCTTTGTTTTCTTCTACACTCTCGAGAGGTTCGCTTTCGAGGAAGGTCTCGACCAATACACAGATCTTTAAGTTTGCACACGAGGTCAGATGTCAAAAACGTGTGCTTCGTATTCATTGACAATAGACGATTGCGTGTGTAGAAAAAAGGTCGCCTGTGTGTTGACGGGTCGTGTCATAGTCCGCTTCATTGGCTTGACCGAGCGTTGACCGCGAAAACAAAGATGGCTGACGCTGTAGTCGGACAAAGGCTTGAAGCTTCGCCACGAAAAATAGCCTAACTAAGAACAATCCAACATTTTGAGATAGGAAAAACATACCTCGTCCGATACAGGAATCCATAACAAAGATCTTGATCCAGAAAAAACATACACAAAACAGGTCCGATACACAAATATTCACATTCAAACACGAGCTCGATGCTATGCGTGCCTACTAGGCGTAGCCTCGTTTTCGTTCTACAAAAAAGGCTTTATTTTTTCCTGGTAAGTGATTTTCAAATGTACACAAAAAATCGGGAAATGGGCTCTGTGAATTATGTAACGTTCAAGGGTGTTTAATATAAACAACACAATAACATAATTAAAACATACAATACTGATGCAGCTGATACTTTATGGACATATAAACACATACAAGTTAAAAAACACCATTTTGTATCAACAATTGATATTTTTTAAATAAACAATAAATCTCCATTATTTGGTGGCCATTTTGTGAAACCTGCCCTAAATGTTTTAAGGTTTTAACTTCTGAACAAAAATTTCAAAGAATGGTCAAAGTTTACGTTGAAAAGATTGGGTGAAAGTAACAATTAGAAATCGACTATATAAAGACCTACAAAATATAGGCTTAGTTTTATATTTGCTAAATTGATAGAGAAGAGAATAAAAGATTTGAAAAAAAATATGGTGTTAGGGATCGAATCTTAAAGATTAGATATCAACAGACGTTTATATTTTCTAAAAAGTATGTTTTATTCTAATATTGCATTTATGTGTGTATTTTTGCGTGTGTTTGTGTGTAGACTATGTATGTGTGAGTGATGCAGAAAGATGTAGAAGATTTATTTAGGTAGAGACCTATTTAAAATACTAAGATTGCACGTCATCTGCTATAAATTTTTCAAAGCAGGATTTACATAGGTTGCTCTTAACTCTTTCCGTGCCAACTCATGATATATTGTTACTTAGACTCGTCGCTTCCGTGCCAACTCTCAATATATCGTAAATCTAATTTTTGATATTTTTTTCGGTTCTCAGTGCATCTAATCCAACTTTTTGTTGTCTAAATGGAAAGATCACTCTTTTAACTTCCTTTCTGTTTGGTTTACTTTCGGTTTTCAATAAAAATGATAATTTTTTATCGATTACTGTTTAAACTTTTGCAAACAAAGCATAGCCACGCCTACTCAAAATGTTTCTAGGTCTTGGAACTTGTCAAATTTGCTATAAAGTAAGTTTTAATGCTAATTATTAATTTCTATTCATCAGATAATAACTTTAAATCATTTAAATCTGGTTTTGAGGACTGTCGGTTTATTTACTAATTAAAGATTCCTACATTCGTGGTTAAGCCCAGGCCTATGTAAACTATATAGGAATATAAAGGATCGGCGTTTGCCGGCTGATACTAATATCACAAAAATGCATATAACTCAGTAACTATAAGGGATATTTTCAAAATTCAAAATGCAATCTAATCAGGAATAGATATACTTTTTGTGGTTTCAAGCCAAATAGGATATCTGCTACGCACACAATATAAAAATCTGTTAAGATCGTTTTTTTTGCTCCTTTTTTTTTTAACAAAAAATTGTATCTCTAAAAATTACTAATAAAGAGGTAACTATTATTATAATATTGTTTAAACTACTACTTATTATTATTCCCTGCTTAATTTCCTTTAATTTGATATGAAATACCGGTATCTTGCTAAACAAATACCTTTAGAAATATATGAATAAATAAGGGCACCCTAAAAAAATTCTAGCGGTCTAAAAATGGCCTGGCACAAACGCGGTAAAACCCCCGGCACAGAAAGAGTTAAAACCTAATCGCTATGCAATTATTTTTTTCAGAAATAGCCAAATTTAGGGGCTTTATACAAAAAAGTGTAGACATACACATGAAGGCCCTTGGGGCATATTAATATTGTTTATATACTTAAAAAAATTGTAATAAGATTGACCGCTTGATTTGATATTTCTACTATTTGATGACTAATAAACTTCTGTTTCGGAATTTAATATCACAAACGGATTTATAGACCTTTAGTTATTCGCTTTGATTTTATGAATGGAAAACTATAAACTATACTTATCACAGTTGCCAGTTATTGTCAGAGAATTTAAAGGAATATTAGAGACGTCAAATGCCGATGAATAGATGTAAAATAAAACTATTAAAATAAATAAAAATGATGTTTTTGTAAAAGTATATTATAAGATTAGAACTGTAATTAAGATTAAAATCAAAAGTTGCATACAGCGGAATTATTTTGGAGTATGCATTATTTGATGCACACCGAAAACACGATTCTTGAGCTCTAAAAAAAGCGCGAGCGGTCCTCTTATTATAGTCTTTGATACAACGTCATATATTCTCAAAACCAAGTCGCTAAGCGTTCCGGCGGACAGATTTCTTTGGGTAATTATTATATAGATAATACTAGCAATACACTTATCGACCTAGCCTACCACTTTGCCTTTGGCTTAGTATTATTAACTATAATTATGGGCCTAAAGGCCAATGGCCTTATTATCCTAATAGTCTAACGCTCTAAAGTCTAATAGTTAATATTTTCTCAGGGTGGTAAATAAGTCACTAATAAATTGACTAATAAATATAAAATCTGATAGCCTGATAGGCCTTTGACATGACTATGATGTCAAGACTTAGTAGGCCTATTATTGTCACTTTTATATAAAGTAGTTATGACTGTATTATGAATCCTAAATATTACTAAATAGGCTACTACTATTATACTACTATACTATAGTCTATACTATAGATGACCCTTAATCTTCGAATAACGCCAAGCGTTATCGGAAGACCCAAATTTTCTAATAACGCCGAGTGTTAACGGCAGACCCAAATTTTCAAATAATTGTGAGAGTTAGGCTTATACTTATTATCTTATAGTTAAAGTAGCCTATAGGATAGGCCTACTAATCTATAGTCTATTATTTAGGATCATATTCCTAGCAAGTAGGAGGTATTTATTGATAATAATAAAGCCCTAACAGGGCCTAACCCTGTTTGAATTTGACTTGAAGAATTGACCCTAACAATAGCCTACTAACATATATGTTAAATAGGCCTAACCTTTTTTTTTGAATTAATTATTAGATAAGATTACTTTATTGATCCAAATAAATGGAAATTTTCTTGATTTCATAAATTCTGTCTTTCAGCACACTTAAAACAATATTAAAGAACCATTTGTACTAAAGTACGATAGAAATATAAGACATTTGCGCACACTTTACTCTTGAGCTTTTTAAAGAAAAAGTATCATTTAGGCTTAGGAGTTAGCTATTGTATTTTCTGGCTGACAATGACTAATGGTTAGCAGACATGCCTACCCCTAAGGACTAAAAAGAGGAACAATCTTGATGAAAAAGAGGATTTTTCAACAAAAAAGCGGAACACTCTTTATCTAACAATCTTTTATAACAAAGAAAAACAACAATAAAACAACAACATTAGCTATTTAAAATGTAGGTAGGCCTATGTTTTACAGACAATTTGCAATGGATCTAGAATCTAGTTCTAGTCTAGTGTAGGCCTACAAAGAACATTAAATTCATGTTTTTCTTTGCTGAATAAACTCCATTGAATATTCCTTCCTATAACACTGAATTAGTTTTTTTACAGTTTGAACAAGTCATACTTAAACTTTCTGAAGAAGGACGTTTAGATATATTTACAATCTTAGCAATACAGTAAAGGAAAAGAAAATTCATTGCCAAACACACGTAATACCGCAAAAAACGTCAGAAAAGCCCAGAATATCTCTTTTTATAAACCCGGAAAACCCAAGTAATGATAATTATAGCATTGTGACCTTTTTGTGCCTTTGTTTTATCAACCTAGACACAAACTATATTTCAACACATGAAAAACCCAAACTTTCCAATTTGGCGTAACAAAACTAGTAAAAAGCGGAACGGCGGAACAAAGTGTTTTTTTATATAAAAAAGCGGAACAAATACGCCAAAAGCGGAACGGTAGGCATGTCTGGGTTAGCCTACTTACGAAATATTCATGTATTTACCGTATTTACGTATCCCGTTTTACTCAAATTGGATAAAAAAATAATTAAAAAAAATAATTTAAAAAAAAGCGGAGATGGCTGAGGTCGAACCTGCGACACCCCCCGGTTGCCAGCTGACAGCCCTAACCATTAGGCCACGAAATCTTGTTCAAATTTCACAACAAACACTATATAAGTCAATAGGGAAAGACAAACGATTATGCGCATGTGCCAGTAGAATATGGAGACCTGTGCGAATCTTCGAATAATGCCAAGCGTTATCTGCAGCTAGAAATCTTCATATGGTAATTGTCTACCTGCGTTAGCCCACGAGTTTTTTGGTTCTGTATGAAAAATGTTTAAAGATTCATGCCCAATTCGCACGAATCAAGTCATTATATGTCTCGCAAACGATATTTAGATTTAGAAAAAAATTATTTTTGAACGCGATTTTTTACTACTAATATAGCATAAACAACGCCATCTTGGCCTGTGACGTCACGGGGGAGTAGCGGACTCAATCCGCCCTTTTGTGCTAAAAGGTCACAGGTCAAGGGTTACCATGCCGCTTTAGTCTGTGACGTCACGGGAGAGGGGATTCCCTCGAATCGACTTCGTGATTTAATTAGGTCAACAAGCTAAGACTAAATTAAAAGTTTAAAACGTATGCAAGACATATTAATTGATCTGATTCGTGCTGCATGCTTCTTTAGGTAAAAAAATCCTTCATACAGAGCATGCTTTATGTTTAAAAAAAAAGTATTTAAAACACATTCCTACCTTGAAGTGGGGAAGCTTGTCCATTTTTTTCTCTGTACTCTTACACACTTAACTTAAAGCTGGATTGCTTAATTAACACTTTCAGATTTGGCGGAATCAGTGATATCGCGCTAAAATTTCAGAAAAACCAAGTTGAGCTCCTAAAAACCCCAGAAAAGTCATAATGTGGAATATTTTTTCTATTCACTCGCAGTATAAGCGGCTGGGGATTACCATTATGCCTGATCAGTTTATTTTATGTTGTCAAATGTGAGGCTAGAATCATTATACACCTCTTCAACCCCCCCCCACCCCAAACCTCGTTGACACCTCATCCATTTACTCAATTTCCAGCCATTTCAGCACTGTTTTTATACAATATAACCGAGTCGTCGCTGGTGACACTGAGTTTAGCCAAATCTGCTATAGCAATACAGATGACGCATGCATTTAGACTTGTAACCCCTTCCCAAATTACATTTTGGCCACTAAAATACATAAAATAAAAGCCAATGTCCTCAAAAAAACAACAGCAATAGTTTGAATTGAAAAAGCCAAGATCTTGGGTAAAAAGCCAAGATCTTGGGTAAAATGTCAAGGAATGGTATCACTAGACGGTATTATATGACGTCACGCGCGATTTCTTCTTAATTATTGACACATACGTTTGAAACTTTGTATTTCCACGGTACTTTATTGGGCGGGTTTATTGTGATTAAAAGTGACTTCAAGTGACCTAGTTATTTATTATTGCATTGAGATGGGAATACTGGGTGGTCTACAAGAAAATGAAAGATATAAACTATAGAACTAAATGAATTGACAAATTAAAAAAAAAGTAAAATACCCTTTGGAACCAAACTGATCATAGGGCTGGTGAAGCAGTGTTCACCAGTTTCTGTGGCCACGGCATACGAGGGGATGTGTGGCCAGCACAATGCCCAGCCGCCTTTACTTTACCCCAACTAGTATCAGTACCCATCATAGCTGGGTAGACTCAGGGGCACCCTCAAGTCACGGGAAAATAATCCTAGCCTGCACCAGGATTTGAACCCAGAACCTTCGGATCGTCAGTCGAACGCACTGCCGCTCGGCCACCATGCCCCAAAATAAACTAGAGTCTATAACAGCATCATAATGTAGGCATAACCACCCCGTCCACAAGGGAGAAGGTGAAGTGCTCCCCTACTTTACCAGATCCCATTTTCTCCCAAACTTATTTTAAATGTCTTTGTTTTTTAAAGAAATAATAACACTATTATTTACAGCCAAATAGAGCATCAGTGCAGCAGTCAACTTCGAGTTGTGTCAGTGCTGCGTTTATTTTTAAAACTATTATTAAAGATAATTACCTTCTTCATTATGGGTCTATATCACGAAAGGCTGGGGAGGGAGAGGGCAGTGAAATTGTAATCTTAGTGCATTTATAGGCTACATATTAATTATTATAATGATGGCAACATGGACTTCTGGATATTGTTACGAATATCGGTCATAAATGAATGACGTAGTAAGGCATTGACCTCTTAACAAGTGCGTATCAGAGTCCAAAGCGACCAAGGTTTGACCTTTGTGCCCTGAGGGCAGTTTAAATAAAATAATTCGTCCAACCCCGTGGAAATTGGAGGATAATTCTGGATCGTAGTAATTATAGAGAAAGAGGTTAAAATGCGTATTAAGACCCTGTAGAATCTTCGATGATAGTTTTCTTTGTAAAGTCCCGACCTCCTTAAAGTTAGTTCAGTTCGGAAGTTTGTCGAGTCAAGTCGCTATATTCATTTGTATATTATATGCCATTGTATTGAAACTTATGTTGCCATCAGTTGATGAAGTTTATTGATCGTTTATATTGAGTCTACAATTTAAATAAAATTGTTTATTCAACAACTGGAGTTGTTTGATCTATCATTGTTGAGAAAGGTGTTGAAGATAATTATCACGAATATAACTACATTACTGCATAGACCTGTCAGTCAAGGAACCCCTAGCTTGGGCTACAGATTAGCAGAATCTAGAGACTTCTAAAAAAGATACAACTATATTCATTGAATCCGATTTAACGAGTCGTAATAATAGTCAATTCATAGAGGTACATAACAATATATTATACATCGAATAGGGCAATGTGCGTGACCTGGGAAAGTGCTATATGTAGAGGACTGTATAGAGGATATTGGTAATTGGTATAGCTGACTACAGCTTATACATGTAATATAGCCTACATAGGATGATGGCTACACCGATATTTAAGAAATAGAGTAGGATATGGCTAATGGCAAGGGACTATGTCAATATACATGAGATAGGGTTATATTAATGATATAGGGTTATTTTCATGGAATAACAATATTCACATGATATAGCGATTTTATACAAGCCAACATAGTATATATACATCACAGACACTCCTTCTATAAAGAAGATTATTGCGTCCTACGCTCATCCGTGGTCCGAGTCTAGTCTTTCATTTTTATTAATGTTTTAAATGATGTTAAGTTACTGGTTTTCCTGGTTTGTTCAGGCAACCCATTAAGGGGCACGGTTGCCGAGCTGCAGCGCGTTCGACTGGCGATCCAAGGGTCCTGGGTTCGAATCCTGGTGCAGGTTAGAATTTTTTTTCCAGGATGTGCATAGTGCTGGCCACACAATCACTTAGTAAGCCATGGCAACAGAAACTGGTGAACGCTGCTTCACTGGACCTATGGATCAATTTGATCCGACGGGATACTTTACTTTGAGGCAACTCATTCCATACCCGAATGGCAATCGGAAAGAAAGAGTACTTATATGCATTTGTTCTCACATAAGGGACAAGGAAAGTGTTTTTGTCTTTATATTTATCTGAGCTTTGCAACAGGTTGTTATTGGGTTGTATTTCTAAATTAGAGTTTAATGCCTTATGTATTATTACTACTTTACTCTTTGCTTTTCTGTCCTCTAGGTTTAGTGATTTGACTAATGGTGTTACTCTTGTCAATTGGGGAATTAATATATAAGCCAACATGGTATAGTACTACATGCATGGGATGGCGATATTCTCTGGGTAGAGCGATGTTTATATAAGACAGGTTTCACAAAATGGCCACCAAATGTGACCTGTTCCCACAAAAGGAGACATAAGTGGTTTTTTCAACATTTTAAGTTATAGATATCGTTTGAAAGGGCATTGAATAAGCTTTATTTTAATACCAAATTTATTATTATACGTCAATATTTCATTTTTCTATGACACTTACTATCACTTAGAACTAGTCAGACAAAAAAACAAGAGTTTCGAGAAAAGGCGTTTTAAAGTTAATGCATTTAAAAATGTCTAAACTCTATAGCAACAAGATTCGTAATATCTATATTTACATACCAATCGAAAGGGCATTCAATTATCTTTTTAGTTGTGTATATACGATATTATTTTATAATAAAACTGAACAAAAAATAATAAAAATCACATCGCTCAAAGAATTTAGCAGTGAAGCTATGTCGCTCTCCATTGTGTGAAATTTTCATAATATCGAAAACAGAAAGCCTAATTCTTTACCGCATTGTATCCCACTAGCCAATCAGCGAATTTGTATTGGAACAATATGGTATCGTAACCAATGATCAATTTATAAACGAATTTTCATTGGATAGAAAAAAAGGAATTGTTTATCCCAAACTTCAGGCTTAAATATTTTCTGATTGGTTTCTATAAATAAATAGTGATCACAAAGAAATTTCAGAGAATCTGCCCTTTTCAATGATATATAATGTTATGGGGTTCTGTCAAGGTTAAGGTATAAAACGATAGGTTAAATAAAGTCGAATTTTAGTGACCTTATGCTAAATTATAATCACACGTTGATCAAAATAATTAATTACAATATTTTTTTGTAGAAAAAAATATAAAAAACATATAAATTATGATTTAGAAATGGATAACCTAGTATTTACAAAAATAAAAAAAAATTCACCTGAAAGACCCCCACAATACAAAAACGCATGTAGCACAAATTGGTATTTCCGACTTATGTCACCTTTCGTGAGAACGGGTCACAAATGATGGAGATTTATTGTTTATTTAAAAAATAAAAATTGTTGATACAAAATGCTGTTTTTTTACTTGTATGTGTTTATATGTCCATAAAGTATCAGCTGCATCAGTATTGTATGTTTTAATTATGTTATTGTGTTGTTTATATTAATTTAAACACCCTCAAACGTTACATAATCCACCGATCCCATTTAACAATTTTTTTTATACATTTGAAAATCACTTACCAGGAATAAAAAAAAACCGAAATATAACGTTTTTTTAATGTTTAACATTCATAAACATGTTAATTTTCCCTAGGCCACCCTTAGAAGCACACAAAAATTTGTATCTTTAAAAAAAAAACATGTTTTAAAAAGCCCTAATTTTTACTGCCTATCGGTGGGTTTTTTTCGCCGCCGAGACTAAGTCTAAAACTAGATATAAAATAAGATTTATCTATGTAATTTCCTAATTTAATTTTAACCAGAAATATATTTCTTTTCATAAAAACAAAGTTTGTTTTAAATATTTAGCTGAAGAATTCATTTTATAAGTGAAGCCGGCTGGCCTAGCGGTTAGCTCACCAGACTGTCAACCAAAAAACCTCTTGACACGTCGCGGGTTCGAGCCCCGCCACCGGCAGATCCCTGTCGCCCTACAGGAGTTTTGGGACTAGATGACGTTAATATTGAGTTGTTATCACATGCGCTTAACCGGCAGCAGTGAAATCTCTCACAGATTAATAGTCTTCTTGAGCGCACTGAGCATGCTAAAATAGCATGATAGAAGCGCTATATAAATTACCATTACCAAATAAATGAAAATTGATTGGTACAAAAAAGGCTTCTGACTAAGAAATATAACGTTCGCTGTCAAAACAAGATTCGAGATTACGGTCAATTTAAATGCACACGTGCGAATTTTAGAATGTAAATCCGATCGGATAGCTTAAAAATTTAATTTGATGCACTTTTTGAGTTCGTAAAAAGAGGATTTTTATTTTTTTTTATTTTTTAACTCCATTCGGTGGGTAACGCATGCTTTTTGAAACGTTTGATCGATGTCGAAAAAGTATTTTTTAAAACACTATTTACACATTTATTTTCCGATTTCCGACTATTTGTGTACTATCTACGGCAACAAAATACTATTATTTATAGTTTTAAACTAAATTTACGCAAACTATTGTGGTTTAAACGTTAAAAATCCTTTTTTTCGCTTTTAACACACACGCTTTGTTTACGTCCAAGAAAGCCAAGTTTTTTTTTAAATGGCGGCGACTTCGGTAGTTTTAGACTTTATGACGCCCGAGTGCGAAATCACGTTTTATTGTAAAAATAATAATAAAACACAACACAAACACTGATATATTTATGTTTTGTGAGTTTATTTGTCATAAAAGTATCAATTTCAACAATATTGTGTGTTTTAATGCTATTTTGATGATGTTTAGTCTAACTTATTTTGTAGCCCCAGGAACTTTTTGATAGAGGGAATTTCCCGATTTTTAAATGATTAATTATAAAATATTGAAATATCAGCTGACTTTATAAGTGTTATATTTGGATTTCTGGGCTTTTAGGCTTTAAAATGACATATAATACTATACTATAGCTTAACATTATTTTTAAAAAAAAACTTGTAAAAAATGGGAACTCCTGAAATCCTTATTGTGAAACCTGCTTAAGCCAACAGGATATAGCGATGTATAATATTTAAGGGTCAGGGTTAGGGTAATATTTAATAATAATAATATTTAAGCCAACATGGTATAGGGCTATATTCATGGGATAGGTTTAAAATGCTTGAGAGACGAATTGTCTGCTAGACGAAGTGTCGTGGAAAGGGAAGTTTCTGGTAGACAAAATGTCACGGTAGACGAAATTACTGATAGATCTATAGGAAATGTTTCGATTGACAAAGTGTCGTTAGATGAGTTGTCCGGATAGACGTAACGTCGGATTTTTTTTTTTTAAATGGTTGTGGTAAAAAATTGCGTAGACGAATTCTGTCGTGATACCGATATTTCTTTTGCGAGCAAGAAGCCGCCTAACTAGGGTTGATAAGTCTCGATATATCAAGACCGTCACCGATATGGACCTTCTTGTCCCGACATCCCGATAAGACCAAATTGTGTCCCGATTTTGCAAAATACTGTTACGACCTTGGCTTAAGTACTGAAGTAATGCCATCTGTTAGGGCAACATGTAAATGCAGCCTCAGTTAGTTTTATTTATATATTGACATGGTCGTCTCACAGATGGCGTTGCCTGTTGCATATCCTGTATCAACGATGCAGGCACCTTCTAGATATCGTGCAACCCTACGCCTAACCCATGTCACGATAGATCAAGACTGGACGGTTGAAGCAATAGGCCTACTAAATGCAATAGTAGCAATTGGGGCTGACCGCTGTGCATTAATCCACCTGTTTACCCTATCCCATGTCGTAGTTGGTAGGTTTGCAAAACACCTTTTCACAAAGTACCTAACACCCTCCGAATATAGGCCTACCGGACTCCTCAAACTTCCCTTATAGGTAGGGTTGCCATCCATACCGATATATCGGACCGTCACCGTTATGGACCTTCCATGTAATTGTGTTCTAAATAAATAGTATTTTACTTCATTTTTACACCCCCATCTCAGAGTGTCCCGACGAGGTCTCAGTAGGATATGGCAACCCTACTTAAAGGGTATCCAGCACATGTGAAAATTGGATAGGCCTACAATTTTAAACATGTCCGTTTTTTTTTTATGTGTTTATTTCATACCCGGTGGTCTGTTGAAATACCTCCACTAAAAAACCGGACACCTAATAATAGGCACTAGTAGGTATTGGCAGCAAGTGAGAGAATGGTGTTGGAAGTGGAAGAGTTGGGGGGTGGGGGTGGACATTGTTTCCCAGCTCCTCCCTTCAAACACACCAGCTGCTAACATTAACATGCATTAGCCAACATGTTCTATTTAACTATAAATAATTGAGTTATATTTTTATTAAAAAACTATATAAAACATCACAGTTTTTGGAGAAAAATGGGGTCTGGTAAGGTAGGGGAGCACTTGCCTTGGGAAACCCTTGCCCCCTCCCCAATGTTTATGCCGGTAGGCCTACCTATAACGATAATAATATAGTGTTATTATTATAGTATTATAATAATAGCTTTCAATACATTGTGTGGGACCACATTATCTTCCCTCTTCCTTGCAAATATAAATACTACGCAACTTTTAATCACAATAAATTCACTCAATTAAAATATCGCGGAAATGCAATGTTTCAAATGTCTGTGCCAGACCAAATCTGAATGTGTTAATTAAGCGATCGCAGCTTTAAGTGTGTAAGTGTACTGAGAAAAAAAATGGACGAGCTTCCCCACTTCAAAGGAATGTGTTTTGAATACTTTTTTTAAACAAGGAGCATGGTTCTGTAAGAAGGATTTTTTACCTAAAGAAGCATGCAGCACGAATCAGATCAATTAATATGCCTTGCAAACGTTTTTAACTTTTAATCTAGCCTTAGCTTGTTGACCTAATTAAATCACAAAGTCGATTCAAGGGAATCCCTCTCTCCCGTGACGTCACAAACTAAAGCTGCATGGTAACCCTTGACCTGTGACCTTTTAGCACAAAATGGCGGATTGAGTCCGCTACTCCCCCGTGACGTCACAGGCCAAGATGGCGTTGTTTATGCTATATTAATAGTAAAAAATCGCGTTCAAAAATATTTTTTTTCTAAATCTAAATATCGTTTGCGAGACATATAATGACTTGATTCGTGCGAATTGGCCATGAATCTTTAAACATTTTTCATAGAGAACCAAAAAACTCGTGGGCTAACGCAGGTAAACAATTACCCTTCATATAGCCTAACGCTTGCAAATAATCACTCCGTTATTGTTATTATTTTATCAAATCTGATTAGTAGGCCTAGGCTAACAGTAACAGCTAACACGTAAGGTTAGATTTCAAACATTTAGCCTTAGGCTAAGTTTAAAAGTAAAATTGATTTAACTATTTTAACTATTTAGTTAGCATTTTACGTAGGTATTTGCATTAGTCGGCCGCCATTTTGTTTTTTTGCTATGTTAATCTTTTGTACGAACTCGCCAGGTTTTTCAAGTTCTTTTGACTAACGCTATATATACATTCTCGTGTGGAGTTTCTGATCTTCCATCGAGCGCCTCCCCAGGTGGCGGATAGGGGAATGCCCACCAGATATGGTAGGTACCGGGGAAATCAAATACCCGGGGCGGACCAAAATCGGAACCTGCTGCCTTGCAGGTAGTGGAGGGATCCACAAAGGCTAGGGAACCTAACCCAAAAAAATAGGCAGTGATCCAGAAAGCTGAGAGGGGAATCCTCCCCATATGGTTGTGCGCAGGGCTAACAACCCAGCCATATAAAAAGAAACTTGTTACAAAAACGCAAACAAAGAACTCAAAAGAAAACTCGGACCTTGGAAAAGATGGGTCTCCTAACAGAGATTTTATGAAGTTGGGTGGCCAAAGCCAACTGGAAACCAACCGACGGACAACCATCCTCTCCACCAGGACCACCACTAATCTAGGAACATGGAACGTAAGAACCATGTTTGAAACTGGAAAAACTGCCCAAGTTGCTGCTGAAATGCAGAAATACCAACTAGCTATCTTGGGAATAAGCGAATCTAGATGGACAGGTTCAGGTCAGACTAAGCTCAGTACAGGGGAACTGCTGTTGTATTCGGGTCATGAAGATGAAAATGCAGCTCACAACCAAGGAGTGGCACTTATGCTTTCTAGAAATGCCCAGAACGCACTTTTGGGATGGGAAGCCCACGGTCCACGTATTATCACCGCAAGATTTAAGACAAAAAAACAGAAAGTCAATATGGACATTGTACAGGTATATGCTCCTACTAACGATAGTAAAGAAGAAGACAAAGACGACTTCTACAACAGACTGCAATCCATTGTCCAGAAGTGTCCTAGGAGTAACATGATTATACTAATGGGCGACCTAAATGCTAAACAATAAAGGCTTTGAAGAATGCATGGGAACACAAGGCTTGGGAGAGATGAATGAAAATGGTGAACGATTGGCTGATTTATGTGCCTTAGATGGACTGGTCATCGGAGGTAGCCTCTTCAAGCACGAAAATATCCACAAGGCGACATGGATTTCACCAGATATGTCAACGGCCAACCAAATCGACCATATGCAAAAAGTTTCGAAGATCTCTCCAAGATGTTAGGGTTAAAAGAGGTGCAGATGTAGCATCAGACCATCATCTACTAATTGCAAAAATAAAACTTAAACTGAAAAAGAACTGGACAAATGGGGGAAATAAGCGCCAACGATTCGACACCAACCTCTTGAAAAATGAGTCCAAACTAAAAGAGTTCCAAATTACTATATCTAACAAGTTCCAGATATTGCAAGACCTAGATGAAGAGGAAACAATAGACCAAAAGTGGAAAGACATCAAAGAGATATTCACAACCACATGCGAAGAAGTGTTGGGCCCCTGGCAACAAGTGCATAAAGAATGGATTTCTGCTGAAACTAGGGAGAAAATCCAATATAGGAAAAAGAAGAAAGAAATTCTAAACAACAGCCGCACCAGAACTGAAAAGACCAAAGCATCAGCAGAATACACAGAAGCAAATAAAGAAGTTAAGCGTAGTATAAAATCAGATTTAAAAAAACTACATAGAAGGATTAGCAAGTGAAGCAGAAGAAGCAGCTCACCATGGAAACACAAGAGAATTATACAGCCCAATCAAAAAGTTATCTGGAAAATTTAACAAACCAGAGAGACCAGTCAAAAATAAAGATGGAAAACCGATACCGGATAAAGAGGGTCAGAAAAAAAGATGGATAGAACATTTTCAAGAACTCCTTAATCGGCCAGCCCCACAACACACTCTTAACATAGAGCCAGCGGAACAAGATCTAGAGATAGACTGCAGCACACCCACAAAACAAGAGATATCCAGAGAAATTAAACAATTAAAGAAAGGCAAGGCAGCAGGTCCAGACAGAATACCAGCAGAAGCCTTGACAGCAAACATTACAACCAGCACTGAGATGCTACACACTCTATTCAAGAAGATATGGGAGGAAGAAAAGATACAGATAGAATGGAAAGAAGGTCATCTCATTAAACTTCCAAAGAAAGGTGATCTTAGTGATTGCTCAAATTATAGAGGAATAACTCTGCTATCCATACCTAGTAAAGTATTTAGCCGAGTACTGCTAAATAGAGTGAGGGAGGCAATAGACACCCATCTTAGGGACCAACAAGCAGGTTTCAGAAAAGATAGATCTTGCACAGACCAGATTGCCAAACTGCGACTTATAGTAGAACAATCCCTGGAGTGGAACTCGCCACTATATATTAACTTCATCGACTATGAGAAGGCTTTTGATAGTGTTGACAGATGTACTCTGTGGAAACTGCTGAGACACTTACGGGGTACCACAAAAATTAACAGACATAATTAAAACTTCTTATGAAGGACTATCTTGCAGAATTGTTCATGACCACCAAACAACCGAAGCTTTTGGTGTACAGACTGGTGTCAGACAGGGATGTCTGCTCTCACCTTTTTTATTCCTGCTGTCCATTGACTGGATAATGAAAATTTCTACAGAGCAGAAGAAAAATGGCATCCAGTGGACACTACGGAAGCAGCTTGATGACCTGGATTTTGCAGACGATCTGGCCCTATTGTCACACACACAGCAACAAATGCAAGAGAAAACTAACGACGTAGCACACTACTCTGCATGCATCGGCCTGAACATACATGGAAGAAAAAGCAGAGTCCTTAAGATTAACACGTCAAGTAACACACCTATAGCACTGGAAGGAACAGTCCTGGAGGAAGTGGAAAGCTTCACATATAACGGAAGCATCATTGATATACAAGGAGGGACTGATGCTGACATAAAAGCGAGAATCGGAAAGGCGAGAGCTGCATTCAACCAATTGAAAAAGGTCTGGACCTGTGGCAATTTGACCCTCAAGACTAAAGTCAGGATATTCAACACCACTGTGAAGCCTGTCTTGATGTATGGAGCAGAAACTTGGCGAACAACAGCAGCTGGTTCTAGAAAGCTACAGACAAGCTACAGACATTTATCAACTCATGTCTCCGAAAGATCCTGAGAATATTTTGGCCCATCGTCATCACCAACGAAGAGCTCTGGCGACGTACTCAACAGGAACCGGTGGAAGAATTAATCCGGCAGCGCAGATGGAAGTGGATTGGACACACTCTTAGGAAGCCAGCAACCAGCACCACGAGACAAGCCCTTACCTGGAATCCACAGGGCAAGAGAAAGAGAGGTAGACCCAGAATGACCTGTAGAAGGGAGCTGGAGGCAGACACCAAAAAGAGTGGTCGCAACTGGGAACAGCTAGAGAGATTGGCCCAAGACTGAGATGCCTGGAGAGCCTTTGTTTGTGGCCTATGTCCCAGATGAGACGAAAGGCGATGATGACATTTGAAATAACGAAAAAACGTTATCGGATCTTTGTACTATCAAACTTTACTATTAATTTTCATTGAAAGCGAAAGTAAGGCTATAAATATTTTTTAGAGATTCCTCGCAACTTTTTTTAAGCTAAAAAAGCAGCATAAAGTAGCTTATTTTTACAAATATATTAAAGTATTCTAGTCTAAACTCTCTTTGATGAAACCTATATGCTCCTACAGATTATTTTTAGATCTTTAATTTCATATATAATGTTTGTTTGTAAAACATTGCAGGGTATTTTTATAATTTTGCAGTCTTTGACACTACGAAATGTCGGCAAGAACCTATTTTCGATAGCGCCTAATGAACTTATAATTCGATGCAGATTTTTATAGATTATGTAATTATCTCACTTGTATATGTGTAAATTAAGATGTTTATTGTATGAACTGTGATTTAAAATACCCTGATTATGAAATAATGTCATTTTGCGATTCTAAAATATAGAAATATAAATATTAGAAGTCAGTATGACTTATTTATGACTTTTTTTTTTAAACTTTTATACTGTAACTTATTACACTTAGAGTAGCCTACTTATAGAGTTAAGGCTCAGTGCTATCTAAAACATATCAGGTCACTATTGTGACTAGGCTTATCTAGGCCTATTGCTCTATGGTGAGAGCCCTATGGTTGCTATGGACACTATGCAGTAGGCTATCCAGGCTATGGTCAAAGTCTCAAAGGCAAAGAATAATTTCTGTATTATGTCACATTATGTGGCTAGGTTTAGGATTTAGAATTTAGAGTCAATTTAGTCAATGGACAGTCAACTTCAGTCTAGGTCTAAGACTTTATTTTATACTTCTCAAATTTAGTTTATATGCCTACTTTAACTACTTAAATATTTGAAACAATTTAAGATCAATTAATTGTTTGAATGTCCTGATAACTTAAGAAAACTTAGAAAGTAGGCCAATCAAACATTTAAATGTCAAAAATGATGATACAAATCATACTACATGAATATTATCATCAGTTTTATAAAATTCATGGAATAAAGCCTATATTAGAATTACATTTTGAGAATATTTTATCTAATATAAATGAATCTCAATTCATAGCCGCTTTAGGCTTAGGGACTATAAATTAAAGTCGTAGATGATGGTATTATTTTAATAGCCAAAGTGTGTCTGTTGTGCTTGTATTGTGTAAATAAAATTGAAACAACTAACAAACAGATGAAACATAAAATTCAAGTTTGAATAATTTTATTTATAAAAACAAATACGCTGATACATACAAAAACATTGACCAGAAAATTTTTACCTACCTGGTGGCCAAGTGACGAATTCATTAATTGGTTATTGTTTTTTGAAATTATATAGTTGTGAAAAAGGAACAAAAGAGATGAATTAAACTCTTTATTCTGAGCATTTTGATATATAACACAACATTTATTTTTTTATTTTTAAAATTCCTTCCCCCCCCCCCCCCCCCGACATTTAGAAAAAAATGCCAGATCAGCATTAAATATGAATCCAACTGTTGTTTTTAAGGTTATTTACATAGAGTGGGATGAGATTAACATTTTGTATTATATAATTGATGGTAGGGGCCTATATTTTGCATATTTTCTGACTTATAATTGTGAAAAGCCCACTTTTTAAAATAAATTTCCTATAGGCCTATTAAACTATTTCTTTGTCAAGATGTCCGGTGAATTTTCTTCGCCTTTAAAAATTCATATCTTGGCTTCTAATTGACCTAGATATATAAATTTGGAATCAAAATTCCAGCTATACTTTGGTGTAATTGGTTCTATTTTTTTTTAAAGTTTCATATATCATTTTAAAGATCTTTTTGTCCTGAATACGAAAATCGAGGTTTCATTGAGCGGTTCCTTTTCTGTGATTTTTTATTTAATGTTGAATATTTGTTAATTTTGCATGTTTTATGAAATAATTGTACTTCCCTTGAGCACTTTGTGTTTTATTGTGTTACGTCCCTTTGGTTTTTGTTTTTTTTCACACTACATGTACTGCACGATCTCGGACCAGATTATTTAGCCATTATCGGTTAGTTTCTAAGCTTTCTAAGTATTTGTTAATCATTATTATCATTTAGTTTCTAAGCTTTCTAAGTATTTGTTAATCATTATTATCATTTAGTTTCTAAGCTTTCTAAGTATTTGTTAATGATTACTATCGGTTAGTTTCTAAGCTTTCTAAGTATTTGTTAATGAGTAGTATCGGCCAACCTGGCCATATCTTGGGACAGGAAGTAGTAATCTAGAAAAGCACATGGCACGCATGCGCAAAAAGAGACGAGGACACAATGTGGTCTCAACAAGTAACAATAGGATTTTGTGTCGTTTTGTGTTATTTCATATGATATACGGTAAGAATAATTTTATTTTTGTATTCATTTCGTACTATTTCGCCCCTTTTCCCTTTTTAGTATTGGTTCTAAGAAATTCCCACTGAAAATTTGAGTAGCGGAGCTATTGATAATTGTGTCTTAGGAAGCCGTTTCATGGCTGTGTGACGTCACAAGCCTTTGGTTAACACAATTATAATTTTTTTTTTTTTCATTTTCAATAGTCTGCCGCTCTTCCTAAGACACTTATCAATGGCTGCACGCGAACAAATTTTCAGTTGGAATTTTTTAGAGAGTGATTATTCGCACAGTTCTTCATATAACGCTAAGCGTTTTATGAAGATTTCTAGCTGCAGATAACGCTCGGCGTTATTCGAAGATTCGCACAGGTCTTCATAATCGGTTGTCTTTCCCTATTGACCTATATATACTATTTATTGTTAAAGTTGAACAAGATTTCGTGGCCTAATGGTTAGTACTGTCAGCTGGCAACCGGGGTGTCGCAGGTTCGACCCCAGCCATCTCCACTTTTTTTTTTTTTTTAATTTATTATTATTTAATTTGAGTACAACGGGATATGTATATAGGCCTACGGTAAATACATGAATATTTTGGTTGTAAGTCACCTTTAGTCATTGTCAGCCAGAAAATACAATAGGAGGTGACTCGACCTAGATCTAAGCCTAAATGATACTTTTTCTTATGATAAATGATGGTATGAAAGGCCTAGTCACAGGCCTAGTGATAATAATAATAGTTCTAAAGTGTGCGCAAATGTCTATTTCAAAAGACATTTGTGCTTGAGTACAAATGGTTATTTAATATTATTTCATACCTGGGTACCTTAAATTTTTCTTAAGAGTATGTTTATTGGCTGGCAAGAGTATTTTGAGACTGTTGACCAGATTTTGTCGTGTCGCGGATTTTTTAAACTTTTGCTTAATTTAGGTACAAAATTATGACATAAAAATATTGACTACTATTACACTTATTACAAACAAAGATATTATTTGTAACTGATATAAAACTAATGAGATAAAGCAGATTTAAATTATGATACTTCTATTTTTTAACTTAATATTATTATAATTGTTCAGATGTTTTTTTCACTCTTTTTATTTTAGTCAGTGTTTAAATTTTAGGCTTAGGCCAATAAATTTCATGAAATAGTTTATCTTAACTCTCAGGAGTCAGGCCTGACATGCCTTAGTTAATTAAGGGTAACTTGTTTAAAAAAAAAACTCTGTTATGTGCCTTAGCCTTAACTTCCAATCATTTATAACAGACTAACAGTAACAGCAAAAAAAAAACTTCATATCTTAGATATTTTAATAATAATATTATATAGTATATATAGGCCTATATAGTTCAGTGATATGAATTTACATAGGCGACTTTCATTTTTTTGAAAAAGCTTCTAACATTTTTGATATTATCGGGAAAAATCAACAAGATCGCATATCTGCAATTTTTTTTTTTTTTACAAATAGCCTTCGGTCGCCGAATTTTGACATTTATCAGGTCAAGGTTGCCGCGCCGAGAAACATAACAATGTAGGGCCTGTAACATAACAATGTCACAATGTAGGGCCTACCGCAAACTGTGTTCTACAAAAACAAGTTTATAGTGACGATTTTACATCATTAATAGCAATAATTGAAACTTTGAAGTTGGGCCGAGATAAAGTCTATTAATAAATAGAAAATCTAGTTGCGTTCGTTTTAGTAGGCCTAATCTCTTCATTAGTAAAATAAAACGTCAAGTTACGGTCAAGAATATTAAAGAAAGCGCGAATAACGACAACGTTCGATGCGTCGTAGGCCTATAATATGACGTATAGAGTATAGATTGACCTAAAAATAGGATCATTACCGATTGCCATGTCAGACCATAAAACGAAGGCTTTTTGGAGATTTATATATATTTATATATACACTAACACTATCGAGTCAAATAAACTACATTACGGAATTGCGATAAAAAAAAAGTTTTTAAAACTCAGGAGGCACTGGTTACCAGTGACAGGTAGGCCTATAAAAATTACCGGGCGACGAAAACTAAAGTTAGGGAAATCCTGACCTATAAATACTAGAAATAAATATAGAATCACGCATGCGCGATACTTTGGTATTTTCCGGTTGCTGTTTTTTTTATTGTTTCGCCTTTTAAGTTTCATGAAAGAAAAAAGTTGATCATTTAGTTTGTTACAGCCAAAAAAGTCTGATTTCGGTGCAACAAGATCTACTCGAAATTACAAATTTAGCTCGAAGGCGACTAGCCGGCGGGCGAAATTTCCAAAATTTACATTGGCCGGCCATAAAAAAAACAAAAAAAAAAATAAGAAAAAAAAAAATTGAGACATTTTTGCTGCCCGTATTTTTTATTTATTGGTCTTATCGCCGTACTGGGGGTATCAAAAGCGTACAAATACGGCGAAATATGGACAGGTACCCAGGTATGTTATTTTAAGTGTGCTGAAAGACAGAAATTATGAAATCACGTAGCCTAAATTGGTTAAATTTCCATTTATTTGGATCAATAAAGTAATCTTATCTAATACTAATACTAATACCGCGGGCCATGGATGAGCGTAGGACGCAATAATCTTCTTTATAGAAGGAGCGTCTGTAATGTATAAGATAAGATAATTAATTCAAACAAAAAGGTTAGGCTTATTTAGCCTAGATGTTAGTAGGCCTATTAGTAGGAGGGTCGAAAGGCCTACTTCAAGTCAAATTCAAATAGGGTTAGTTAGGCCCTGTTAGGTTAGGGCTTTATTTTTGGGTTAGGGTTAGGACGCAATAATCTTCTTTATAGAAGGAGCGTCTGTAATGTATAAGATAAGATAATTAATTCAAACAAAAAAAAGGTTAGGCTTATTTAGCCTAGATGTTAGTAGGCCTATTAGTAGGAGGGTCGAAAGGCCTACTTCAAGTCAAATTCAAATAGGGTTAGTTAGGCCCTGTTAGGTTAGGGCTTTATTTTTATCAATAAATACCTCCTTCTAGCTAGGAATATGATCCTAAATAATAGACTTTAGGTAAGTTTAGGCCTATCTATAGATTAGTAGGCCTATAGGCTACTATAACTATAAGATAATAAGTATAGGCCTAAGTTAATATAAGTCATAAGTAGGCATATAGCAGCCTAACTCTCACAATTGTTCGAAAATTTGGGTCTGCCGTTAACGCTCGGCGTTGATCGAAGAGTTGGTTCTTCCGATAACGCTCGGCGTTATATGAACAGTTCTTCGAATAACGCTTCCCTTTTTTAGAACCCTACTTTTCTAGAACCAACTACACTAAAGTATTACCAAATTCAGCATTTATTGATTTAATGTCCTCTATCTCATGAAATAGGTTTTATTCATCTTAACAAATGTTTAAAAAATGATGCAAGTAGGCCTACCTAATTTTAGGCTTTTTATAATTCTCATAAAAAGTGTATAAAAGTAAACATTGATTAAACGATACAATATCATAAATTATAAGTATAAGTTATGTAACGACACAAAGTTGTGTAACGGCACAGTCAAAAAGTAGACTAAGTGGTAAGGTTAATGTTCTAAATTGAGTAAATTCAAAGATGGTTGGCTAAGTGATAAGTGTGACTCACCATGGACTGATAAGTGTAGCTAGCATAGAGCTCCATGTTTATTTGTCGATTGATACCAGCTTCACAATCGGCATGATAGTTCTGACGACATTGGTTAACAGACATCTTCAGTTTTCTTTTGCTACAACAATCTTCTTATAAATGTGATTACAAATAACACGTAGGCTATGGTGAGATTTAGTGCGTTTGAAAAAAAGGCTTTTGAGATTGTCTGTACGTTCACTGACGCAGCAAGACAACTTTCTATTTCGTCCAGTGCGAAGTTGTGGGGTTTTATAGTACTCCAGACCAGCCCAAAGTCACATGACCTGGAATTGGTCCCCTTGTTTGAGGCTCTAAAAGGGTTTATTATACACGTCGGTTACCTGTTGCTTTATGCTCAGTGGCGACGCCATGATTTCTAGCATGTAAAAAAAAAAAAAAGGGTGGGGTTGCGATTAGTTGCGAATATATAGCAAACAGGCCAAACAGTAGGGGTCGGGAGCAAGGTGGAGGGTACGAGGTGATTGAAAATTAAATTAACGTAAATTTAAAGTAAATTTTCACTTTAATGAAGTTCACTTAGTTAGGTTATAGATCTAGCTGTCTAGATCTAGCCTACTTTTATAAATCTAAAGAGCTAGGATTATGTAATAATTTTACGACAAATAACGATATGAAAGTAGGCTAAACTAAAACATGTTAATGTTGAAATTGAAAATATGCTGTGGTTTTCTTTTAAAGTGGGGTAATGAAGAACCAGACATAATTGCAGGTTCCGAAACATGGCTAATTAGCCCAGATATTTACAACACAGAGATATTCAATAATAATTATGAAATTTTTAGGAAAGATAGGTCAGACAGGCATGGAGGAGTCTTAATTACTAGCCATAAAATCTACCCTAATAGCTGAAGAAATTAAATTAGAACCTCAAAATAACATAGAGTCAATATTTTGTAAAATAAGCAGACCTAATTCCAAACCACTAATTGTAGGCAGTGTTTACAGACCACCAAACTCAACATCAGAGTACATGTCTGATCTGTGTAATCAGCTGACAAGTATTGAAACTAAATATAAAAATGCTATAATTTGGATAATGGGGGACTTCAACCTCCCTGATATAAATTGGAATAGCTACTCTATAGAAAAGCACCAAAACACAAAAGAAATAAATGATAAATGTTTATCAATACCATCCAAAATCTAAACTTAGACCAAATTAATAAAAAACCAACAAGAAACCATAATATACTAGATTTATTTTTAACGAACAGACCAGGACTAGTATTAGATTATGAAATAATCCCTGGACTTTCAGATCATGATATTGTCAGAGTAAATAACAAAATAAAAATCCAAATTAGCAAGAAACCTAAAAGAATAATTTATCTCTGGAATAAATGTAACACAACAGAACTACATCAAGCAGCAATAAAATTCCAAACCAATTTTCTTACTAAATACAATATAGATAGTCCAGTTGAAGATATTTGGCAATTTATAAAAACCAACTTAAAAGCAATAATGGCTGACTCTGTGCCAACAAAACAAACATCAAATAAAATTAACAAATGTTGGTTTAACACTAAACTAAAGAAACTGTGTAAACAAAAAGAAAATCTATTCAAAAAGTTTAAGGCAACTAATTCAATTAGACTACATAAAAAATACCTAAAAATTAAACATTTAACTCAGAAACTAAGCAGACAGCTTCAGAATGAATATGTAAACAATGTAATTTCTAAAGATAATAATAAAAACTTATGGTCCTACATTAAATCAAGAAAAATGGACACTACAGGCATAGCTCCACTAAAAGGCCAAAACAACAAAACTTATAATGATAATGAAACTAAAGCTAATATCCTAAACACACACTTTGCATCATCTTTTTCAAATCCAGGTGACAAAGAAATATTCATAAATTTAAACAAACTAGAAGAGATAGGAAATATAAATGTAGATGAAAAAGGCATTAAACAACTCCTAACCAACTTAAAAGTAAACAAAGCTTCTGGTCCAGATGAAATACTAGCAAGACTGCTAATGATGGGTAAGTAACTAATGAAATATCTCCAATCTTTAAAATACTTTTTCAGGCCTGTCTAAACCAGGGCAAAGTGCCCAAAGATTGGAAATTAGCCAATGTAACCCCCCTTTTCAAAAAAGGAGATAAATCTGACCCCGGAAATTATAGACCTGTTTCTCTAACAAGCATAACATGTAAATTACTTGAACATATAATATATAGTAGTATAGTAAATCATCTAGACAAACTAAATGCACTGTGCCCACACCAACATGGCTTCAGGAAAAATAGATCATGTGAGACTCAATTGATAGGCTTAATAGATGACTTGTCTAAGGGATTAGATAATAACAACCAAATTGATGCTATATTACTAGATTTTTCAAAAGCATCTTAATAAAGTTCATCATTCTAGTCTTCTTAAAAAGCTTAAATACTTTGGCATCTCTGGTCCCTTACATCAGTGGATTCAGGACTTTCTTATAGGCAGAGAACAAACAGTGATAATAAATGGCTCTAAGTCATCACCAATAACAGTAAACTCAGGAGTTCCACAAGGAACTGTTCTAGGGCCCCTACTATTTCTAATTTACATTAATGATCTGCCAAATTGCATCAACACAGGCACAAAAGTAAGATTATTTGCTGATGATTGCATAATTTATAGAATAATAAAGACAGGAAAAGATAGTGAACTTTTACAAAAAGACCTAGATGAACTACAAAAATGGGAATCAAACTGGAGTATGTCTTTTCACCCAGAAAAATGCCAACTAATAAGGGTATCCAAGAAAAAGAAACAAAAAATAACAAACTACTTAATTCATGGTAAAGAACTAACTCAAACTAGCAATGCTAAGTATCTAGGAGTAATAATAAATGATAAGTTATCTTGGAACCCTCACATTGATGAAGTAATTAAAAAATCAAACAAAACATTAGGATTCATAAAAAGGAACTTTTACAAATGTAATAAGAATATAAAACTAAAATGCTATCTCACATTAGTTAGGCCTATACTAGAATATGCAGGATCTGTATGGGACCCATCAACTAAAGAAAACATTAAAAAATTAGAACAAATTCAAAAAAGAGCTGCAAGGTTTATAACTAGTGAATATTCCCAATTGACAAGAGTAACACCATTAGTCAAATCACTAAACCTAGAAACACTAGAGGACAGAAGGGCAAAGAGTAAAGTAGTAATAATACATAAGGCATTAAACTCTAATTTAGAAATACAACCCAATAACAATCTGTTGCAAAGCTCAGATAAACATAAAGACAAAAACACCTTCCTTGTCCCTTATGCGAGAACAAATGCATATAAGTACTCTTTCTTCCCGAGTGGCATTCGGGCATGGAATGGGTTGCCTGAACAAACCAGGTAAACCAATAACCTAACATCATTTAAAACATTAATAAAAATGCAAGACAATAATCTTCTTTATAGAAGGAGCGTCTGTAATGTATAAGATAAGATAGAAGTGCTTTAAAATTGTGACGTCGGATTGGAAAGGGGGAGGGGTCAAAACTTTTTGAAACGGCTTGTGACGATGTCAAACTTGTTCAAAGTCGCATGACTTTATGGGTGACCCCTATAATAGGGCCTATTATCAAGAATTAAATGAAACATATAGGCTACGTTACTCCACTTATATAGGCATATTTGACACTCGGTTCCATTTACAATTATGGCGCAGCATGTTTTTATTAAAGCTAAAAAGTAAGCTTAGAACAGTTTAAAACAGCATAAATAAATTTAATGGTAATTAATTTATATTTTAGTAAATACAATGAAAAGTTAAGAATGTTTTTAATTTATAGATCTACGCTAACAAAATTAACAAACCTGTTAATTTTATCTAGATCCTAGATCAACCATATAACTTAGGCCCATTATCGGTAGGCTACCTAAGGGATGTTAAAACCGGTTTATTTTCAAAACCGGTTTAAAACCGGAATTCGGTCCCCCCCCCCCCCCAGACAGAAAGGCCAAATGTGCGTAGTTTTGTAGATATATTTGAAAAATAGTTCAAACCTAATTATTGTTTGCAGGGCATTCAAGGGATTGATTTGTGTGAATGTAATATGATTTTGTAGCCTACACTATAGGCCTACCATTAAATTCTTTAGAACTAAAAAAAATCTGGGCTAATTGATTAAAACCGATAATAGCTTTCAATAGTGATAATCAAATTTCCGATTATCGTTGACCATAATATTAAGAAGCATATGAAGAGGATGACTATTTTAATTGAGGATGCTTCGTATGCAGGTGCGTATATATAGCCTACGCAATCCATTGGTAGGCCTACTGCTACCGCTCAGGCGTAGGCTATCTGTTGGGAACATATAGCTTACACGGAGCCATCGTTGAATCATTTTGTTTAAAGATGAGCCGAAAAGCAAAAAGATTCTTATTAATTGTAACTGTAACTTAACATTTGGTTTGATGTTGTATTTATCGCAAACCATAGCTGATAGCCTATTTGGAAAAAAAAGAAACACAATATCTAATTTCAAGAATTGTTTTGTGCGAATCAAACATTATTAATAAAAAATATTTCCATCAGAACAAAAAAACAAAAGTAGGTAGGCCTACCACCGAACCGAAATCCGGTTTTGAAAATAAAAACCGGTTTTCAGTTTCAAAACCGGAATTCGGTATTCCGGTTTTCGTTTAACATCCCTAATTATAGGCCTAACTATCAACTTTTTAAGCGAGTGAGAGCTATGGAGGATTGAGGGAGAGAGCGAGAGAGAGAGAAAAAAAAATAAAGAAATAATATTTAGGCTAATTTGTTTAAATTCCACGGTTCTGAAAATTAAGGGAGGGGAATCGAAGGTCTAGATATAGAACACGATCTCGAGGTTGAAGTAATTATATGTGCAAAACTATATTAGTAGCCTCCTTCGCCCCTCCCCTCCCATGGCTATGATCATTAGCCTATACGCTTATATTAGTGATAGTTTTTTTTTTCCAGGCAACTTCGTAATTAGGCCTATAGGCTACTGCCTATAAACAGAGTATTTAGGGATGCAATGAAAGCTTTGTTATATGAAAGCCTAGATCAGAATTTAATGAAAGGCACAACTCATCTATAATATTTAAGTTACAAAGTTAAAACAAATGTATATAAATATAAGGGTCAAATTCTTAAGTAGCCTATCACAGGGATCGGCAACCTTATGGGACGTAGGATTTCTAATGCATTTAGCCTGTCAACAGCTTAAGATTCATCCTGTTCTAGCACTCAATATTTTGTAGAAGAGGCATAATATGACATTAAATTGCTTTTCTTGGGGTGTTCCGATTGCCACTGAAAATCGCTCTGCGTGCCAATTCTGGTACGCGTATTGTAGGTTACCGACTGAGTGACTCTATCCTATAGAGCGTTCTCAGTAGGCGGAGCTTAAGTTTTATTGTGTAAATTTAGTGACGTATTTGTGTAAATAAAGAACCCAATTGAGGTACAAATGTAACGTGGTGAAAGTGAAGTACTTCTTTATCATGCAAAATTCACACCTGAATATTGGCTATCCTACTCAAAAATAAGGAGGTAAATAGTAGTACTGTAGATTAATTGATTAATGTGATTAGGCTAGGGCCGGCTAGACCTATTTACACTTTCAATTTCACTTTATAGGCCTACACTTTTAATGTTTCGTAGGCTAGGCTACGATGTCAAGTGATATTGTTGGTGAATAGGCTATCTAGTCAAGTAACTATTAGGCTCACATCGTCTATGATCTATGTCTATGATAATAATAAAATAGCCTATTTTATTTAACATACATAATACAGCTTAAATCTTAATAAGACTTGAAACACAACACATCATTTAAAAAAAGCTCGAGCCTATATGAAACTTTATTAATACAGCGGCCATATTTAATTGTACACCATTACTCAAAGTAAACACAAATCACGTGCTTTTTGTCACGGGATTGCAAACGCCCTATTATATTCCCATTCAAGCGATACTCTGTGAGACGTATTTCCCATGTTGTGTGTGTAAAAAAATGACATAAATAAAGAGTTATAATATCTGCTTTTAGCATTTGGCTACTTTACGAAATAAACTCGGCTCTGTTAAAAAAATATCAACGACCAAACAAACATGGAGGTTGCATGTGAATACAGTTTCATCACCCAACCAGGCATCTTGTTGGAGAAAGTAAATGCGGCTACAGTAATAGCAGTGGTCGTATTGCTAAAATATTATATAATTAGCCTACATATTCTTCTTCTTCTTCTTTAGGTGCCAGCTAGGCCTGTAACAGACATCGGCGGTCATGACTCTCCATTCTTTCCTGTTGTTAGCTATTTTGAGGAAGTTATTATTACTTATGTTGTTGTCTGTGGCCCATTCGTTCAGGCTTTCTACATATGTCAGCCTTTGTCTTCCGCTGTCTCTCTTACCAGATATTTTCCCACACAAAACCAGTCTTTCTATACCACTTTTCCTATAAATGTGTCCTAGGAATTTCATCTGTCTGTTCCTAGTGGTTTTAATGAGTTCTCTTGAGGTACATTCTGTTTTCAACACTTCTGCATTAGATTTCTTTTCAGTCCATGATATTCTCATCATCCTTCTTAGAAACCACATTTCTACTGCCTCCAATATTTTCCTTGTTTCACTATCAATAGTCCAACATTCACACCCATATATCACAGCCTACAAATGCATGGGTCTAAAGTCTAAAAGCATTCATAACTAGGCCTACTCTGTTTTGTTTATTTATTTAGGCCTAAACTATCAACTTCTAAAACTAATTTAACCATTGTGAGATAAAAAAATATATAGGGCCTATATTATAGTGATCTTAAATTGTAGGCATAGGCTTAGTCTATATATGAATCACTGTAAATTTGGCAAAGGAAAATTCGTCAACGGTATTTTCGGCAAGGTAATTTTGGCAAAGGTAAATTTGGCAACGGTAATTTCGGAAAAACTATCAAAATGGTAATTTTGGCAATGGTAAATTTGGCAAACTTAAGATTTCCACTGTTCTTATAGACCTTAGCCTTTTTTGTAGAACTACACCCTAGTCCAGTGGTCGGCAACCTACGGAATGCGTGCCAGACTTGGTACACAGTGCAGTTTTAAATGGCACGTGAAAGGTCGCCGAAAAGGAAGTTCAAGTATTTTCTGCATGAAAAGAGCAGGATGAACTTAAGGCCGTTGGCAGCCTGAAATATTTAGAAATGCTACTTTGGCACACTATTATCTAAAGTTTGCCGACCCCTGCTCTAGTCTACTAAATGAAGCTAATGGCACAAAATGAAGTTAGCATTATAGAAAATGCCTGATTTGTGACATGTTTGCAATAGCGTAGCCAGAGGAAGGCGGAGGAGATGGGCCCCAGGCGTCGAGTTTACGAGAGGTGCTAAAATTACAAAAAAAAATGTATATATAAAGCATAGAAATTAGGTAACGAAAATTAGTTCGTTTGACTAAAAATTAAATTAAGGAAACATTGAATAAAAACACCGTATTTTGTACCATTTATGTCATTTAACTAATGCATGAAAACAAACGTTTTGAATTGGCCCCAAATGTACTCCCTCGGTCTATAGCACAAGGAAACACGGCAAAGCAATATTGCGTAAGACTGATTATTTGCCCCCTCCCCCAATCTGCTTCTTTAAACACCAGAATGAGACTCGCCGTGTTAACAAAAGCAAACGCTAGCCCTTCCCTCCCCCGTCTGCCCCGTCTCCCGACAGATGTGCTGTTGATTAAAGTGTTAGTGACCAGCTTGGTAGCCTCACGCTAAGTAGAGATAACAAAAAAGAAGTGTTTGTTATGGGAGGCTATTGAGGTATTTGAGTTGAGGCTCCCTTTCGTTTAAATTCTTTTTTTTAATCCCAGAATATTGTTGTTGTTATTTAAACAAATCAGTCTTTCTATCAAAACATTGATATTGGATTTCATTTTATTATTACAATTTTGAAAAAAATAATTTAGTTATTTACTATTCTTATATATTTAAATTATATTGCAAATGAGAGTCTTAAATAAAAAAAAATATAGGCCTAATAGGGCGTTTGCAATCACGTGACAAAAAGCACGTGATTTTTCTTTACTTTATGTAGTAGTGTACAATGGCCGCTGTTTCAATAAAGTTTCATATAGGCTCAAGGTTTTTATTAAAATGATGTTTTGTGTTTTAAGTCTTATTAAGATTTAAGCTGTATTAGAACTATTATCATAGACATAGATCATAGAAGATGATCTACTACTATTTACCTCCTTATTTTTGAGTAGGATAGTGTTAGGATTTAAAATATATATCGTTTTTTTAGTAGGACATAATTTGTATAATCTCTAACCCGGTGATGGAATAAACGAGTGACGTTTTACGATAGAAACAATGACGTAGGAGTTAGATTGAACGTAGCGTAGATTTGGATATAACGACAGACGACCTTAGAATTTGGTAGTGGCAAGACGTGTTTAGACTAGGCTATATAATAGAAACTGTTGTGTATTTGAATTCATCTTGTACATAAATTGCATTAAATATTGAGTTCTCATTTTACTACAAGCCGGCAGTTTGTTTATTGATTATTAGTATATAATGTGATCTCCCTGAGAGTTGTATACATAGTATTTACAAAATAACGGTCACATTATTTGGCGCACAAACGTGAATTCGGAAGCTCAAGATGAATTCGGAAGCCCAATGTGGAATATTGAAAATCAACGGAGAATGTTGAAGGATAATCAAGGTGAATATTATTGAAAATCAATTTGAAAGAAAGCCTACAATATATTGTGAAGCACAGCTTAAAGAATACCGCAAATGAACGTTTCGTACGACTAAAAGAAGACTAAAACTCAATGTGAAGAAATTTCGACGAGAAAGAAAATTTGACGGTTGAACAGTAGGCCCTATAGCCTAGCACGTTCTTGGAATTTAGCGCTACCAGTACATAACGGTGTACATGAAGATAGAAACGGAAGTTTATGTATGTTACCAAGCAAGTCGGTTAAAAAGACCACTAGAAAACTTGAAGTTGAAAGGCGTCTCGGATATATTTTAAATGTATCGAACGTGGTAACAGTTATTGAAACAATAGTAAAGCTGTGTTTAATAGGACAAGCTAAGTTTGTCAAGTGAAGAGATTAAAAGAGAATCTCCGTAGAACTAGTATATGGTTCGAGAAAAGAAGAATACTTCAGAATAGTCGTGGAACTAGAAAAGTAAAAGTCAGTAGAGTAGCAGAAGTCAAGTGGAATTGGAAGTCTAGAAGAAACTTCAACAAAGTGAAAGGATTGTAATCCTTATGAATTAATGAACACACGAAGACTTTGAGCTGAAATAACCTGTGTGGTGGAGGATCGTTTCGAATTTGGAACCTTGGATTCGGAGACGGAAGGAAAAGGAACGCGTTTATTAAGATAAGTAAACTGGTGTATACGTTATGTTGTAGTATAGTATATGCCTAGATTTTTCTTGTGAAATCACTGGCATGTATTAGTTTCTTTTAGGAATTTTGTGTATACACTTATTGAAAAGCCCCTGTAAGTCAGGTTAGTTGAAAAAGACTTTTCATAAGTGTATATTACATAATATATGTTAGATTGTATAGTTTTGTATGCACAGTGTTATTATATTGTTTATGTGAACTGGTGACCAGTTTACGTTGTATTTTTGTTTTTTTACTATACCAGTCTACGGTGTATGATTGTGCTTTTTTGCTATATTTTCTTTGTTAATTACTAAATTCTGTACCAAAACTTATCCGTTTTAGGTAAATAACTTTGTTAACGATTATTGTGGTGGAAGATGGTTATTAGTAATTAGTAGGAAAGGTACTGTAGTTTGTATATATATATAGTTTAGTTAGATTGTTTATATATTTAGAGGTCTTCGTTTTACTTATAATATGAAGCACACTTTTAACATTTTTTTAACTAATTATTTTTGAGCGCCTGGTCAAGTTGCTTGAATCTGATTGGCTGTGGTTAAATGATGAGGATTGGTCTGTATTTTAATCCTATTTGAATCGGATTGGTCAGTAATAGTTGTTGATTCGCCCTAGAGGGCTATTTAATTCCCTTCCGGTCAGTGTTTAGCCTTCTTATTGTGTGTGGTCAAGTATGGCATCTCTTTAAGAGTCCCGTAAGTTTTGAGTTATTATATAGTTCTATTACTTTCGTTGTTAAAATATGTATGATAAACTGTTGATTGTTATGTTAACTTTAACGATTTGACAGGATGATTAGTTATTTTGTTTGATTGGTAAGATAATGTGGGGATTTTCAAAGTACATTAAATGGACAGCGAACATACAAGGAGGCGGCCATTTCTAATGGTCTGTTCCGTCGCATTGTGTAGAATATATTTATTATTGTTGACCTAATGTTTGCTTTTTATATTTATTCTTATTAATTAGGTCGGGTAAACCGCCTATGTTGGTTAAGCTAGAGGTTATAAATTGCTAGATCCCTTGTGTATATTTAGTCTCTTGTTATATATTATTTTTAAGTTAGATGTTATAATTGCTAGATCTGTTGTTATATTTTCTTAATTAGATATTAGTGTGTTAAGTGATGAGAGGATTTGAGTTATGATTTTGTTGGCGGTCTCTATGTGAATTAAGCGTTGGTAGAGATGATGATTTATTAAGTTAGAAATGGCGTTGGTAGACGAGGGATTTATTTAGTTGTTGTTGATATTGATGGTTAGGGCTTATTATAATTTGAATAAACTTGTTTGTGTATTATGAAAAAATTATTTGTTCACTTGATAGATACATTGTTGTAGTGTGCGTTGTTTATGTTTGTTTATTTGTAGTTGGTTTGCTGTTCTGTGTTTAGCTTAGTAATTTAGTATTTAGTATAGTTAGCTAGTAATAGTAGCCTTTAGTATTGGTTCATCCAGGTAGCACACCACTACCTGCCTACCACAATATAGGTATGCACAGATATACCCGTCCCTCCCCTTGTATATAAATGTAAATAGATGTAATATAATATGTAGATAGGTGATGGTGTTTTATAATTCAAAAACCCATACCTGCTTTTACTCTTGAACTCAGTAAACTCCCCCCCCCCTTACATTTATATATTTGTCATAGTAAATTTTTTGTGAATCTCAAGTCTCATCTACTATCTGTGGTGTTATTATTTTTATATGTATTGATTATTATATTGATATTTATTTTATGCATATTGCAATATTGCTTACATTTTAAATTATATTAGTTTGTTTTAGGTATATATATGTATTAATTGAAAATGGAGTGTCCCTCAATGGAGACATATGCGCTATATATAAATTATGGTAAGGAGTTGGGATATACTGGTAAAGAGTTGGATGAGTGGGTGGAGAGAAAATGGAGAGAGTATTTAGAGGCTAAAGCAAAAGCTAGAGCTGATGAGGTGGAACTAAAGAGATTAGAGATAGAGGAAAAGGAGAAAGATAGAATTTTTCAGTTAAAAAAGTTAGAATTAGAAGCTAAAAATAATACTGCAAATGTAAACATTGGAGTCACTAGACCTGTTGTTGACCAGGAAATGGCTATTAGAAATAACATGTGCAGATTTACTTTCCAATTATTTAATGAAAAGGATGGTTCTATTGATACATTTCTAAAAAAATTTGAAATGGAAATGGAGAAACAAAATTTTTTTTCATGTTATTGGTCTGGACTACTTGGAAAATCCTTTACAGGAGATATTCCATCAAAAATTTGTATGGAACAATCAGATTATGCATCTGTCAAGGAACAATTGCTAAGACATTTTGGAAGTACAGAGGAGGCTTATAGAAAGAAATTTTTTGAAATGACTTTATCAAAGGATGAAGATCCAAAAAGTTATTTTGACTCATTGACAAGTGCTATGGACAAATGGCTAAAATGTGCTAAAATAGATAAATCATTTGAGGAACTGAAGAATTTTATTATTAGAGATAAGGCAATATATTCACTTGATAAGACTCTCAAAGCATTTATTCAGGAGAGATCTCCCAAGACTATAGAGGAAATAGTTGACCTGATTAGGAACTATAAATTAGCTCATCCCATGGTACCTACTTCTAAAGGAGAGGATTACCAGGATATAATATGCTTTGCTAGAGGCAATGATAATTTTCAAAGGGGTAGACAATTATCAAGGAGCAAGATGAAGTGTGGTAATTGCGGAAGAAATAACCATGTTACTAAGGATTGTAAAGATAAGAGAGATAACACATTGACATGTTTTATATGTAAAAAGAAAGGACATATAGCAAGAAATTGCTTCAGAAGTTCAAGTTCTGCTGGAAACAATAATAATAATAATAGATCTCAGGGATATACACAACAGAGAGATCACAACTCCAGATTTAATCAAAACAGGAATCATTGTGGAGCTGTGTTATCAAGAAGCAAAGGAATAAAGTTTTTTCCAGGATATGTGGGATTAATACCAGTTCATGCAGTTCGTGACACTGGATCTTCCATCATTGCAATAAACAGCAAATATGTTCAGTCAAATCAATACACTGGTGAGGTAGCAGATTGTACATCATTTGATGGAAGAGTGATTAAATTGAGGTTGGCCTACATTGATATTAGGACACCATATATTACAGGTAGAGTACTGGCTCATGTTATAAATGATGCACCAATTGATTTAATTATTGGAAATGTTGAATCAGTTAAAGAATGTACTAGAGAGGAAATAGATACATGGAAATTTAATAATAATCAAGCACAATGTAATGTGATTAATGAATGTAAAGCAAGCAATACCGAAGAAAGTCAGACAATGGTGAATAATGAAAAAGACACATCAGTTGATAGTGAATCATTACTGAATGAAAACTTTAATTTGGAAAAATTCAAAAAGGACCAAAGAAAGGATACTACATTGAATAGACTATTCAAATCTACAGAGAAAGGAACTACTATTAAAAATAGTGTATGCAAAGTGAAAAATGATACACAACTATTAGTCAGAGAGATACTCATAAATGGCAGACAAGTGGAACAAATAGTTGTACCATATAAATATAGAACAGAAATAATGACTAATGCTCATTCTATACCATTGGCTGGTCATATGGGAGTTGGCAAAACCAAAAACAGAATAATACAACATTATTTTTGGCCTAAAATGTCAAAAGATGTGAAAAGATTTGTTAAACAATGCTAAGTGTGTCAGATGAAAGGATCTGGAAGTAATTTTACCAAGGCACCTATACAAAAAGGAGTGACTGCAACTAGACCATTTCAGAAGGTAGCCATAGATATCATTGGTTTGATGCCTATTATGTCTAACAGAGGACATAGATATATCCTTACATTGATTGATATATGTTCTCGGTATGCAGAGGCAGTACCATTAAAGAAAATTGAATCTACAGATTTAGTGCAAGCATTATATTTAATATTTACTAGAATTGGATTTCCTGAGGAGATAATATCAGATAGAGAAACTCAATTTACATCAAAATTGACTAAAGAATTTATGGAAACATTTGGAATAAAGCAGAAGTTTACAACACCTTATCATCCTCAATGTAATGGAATGTGTGAGAGATTTAACAAAACTCTGAAGGAAATGTTGTCAAAAGTTAGTAATGAGGATCCAAAGAATTGGGATTTGGCAATACCATCAATTTTATTTGCATATAGAGAAACTACTCATGATAGTACAGGTTTTTCACCATTTGAATTGATATATGGAAATAATCCAAGAAATCCACTTAGTATTCTCAAAGAACCATTGGTAGGTACTAGTGAAAACAGGGAAATGACTAATTGTGACCCTCCACGACAAATTGAGTCGCTTCTCACCTGATGGTCATTTTGAGATTTTATCTTTTCTTCTATATCTTTTAATTCTGAGTTCAATGGTGAAAATCGCATGAAAATCGGACTGTAACTTTTTTAGTTATGAATATTTTATTGGAGCCACTATCCAAGACCTGATTTTGAGAAAAATTGATTTTACTTAATCTATTTTTCGGACTAAGTATTTCCTTAGCAACCATTTATGGATTTTGATGACATAATAATTAGGCAACGGCACATACGCCTAAAGTCTAGCTCTAAGTAATTCATTTAGTATTAGTAACGGTTTTAATAGTAGTATAAGTTATAAGTATAAGCGTAGTGGCTTAGGCCTAGTAAATTAATTAATAAGCCTAAATTAGCCTATTTACTATTTTTTATTGTTTAATATCTAGTTCTAGTTATAGTCAGTTATAGTTATAAGTAATAGCAAGATCAATTGCATAAGCCTAGCCCTAAAAAAACTTATGAATAACACTTGAAGGCTGAATAATATATTTAGGCCTACCTTCTGTTAATTCCTGCATGCCCAGCCTTCGCCCTAAAATCTCATCAGCTGTGAACTGTCCAATTGACTCCAATGCACCCTTTTTTGATTGAGGTCGAGGCAGAGCTATTCGATGAAATTATCGAGCACCGGCAATCAAAAGATGCCACCTTATTATTTTCTTCGTCCGGCTGCATGACGACACTATAGCTTTGATTGTTTATAACAACATCTTCAATCAAAGGTGGGTCACTTTCTTCGTCATCACTAGACCTAGATCCAAGTTGATCGAGTGTAGGCCTACGCAGAGCAGATGCATTCTCTTCGTCGTCACTCGCTTCAGACTCGCCACTAGAGCTAGATCCGTCAGTGTCATCCAATGATGGTGTTGTAAAATACTATTGTATAATATTTTCGACACTTTTCAAATCTTTTTCATCATTAATATTTGCAAATCTTGCCGAATTAAGTGCTTTAGCGATAGTAGATTCTTTCCTAATGGAGGCAGCCATGATGAAAAAGTTAAGCATAAACACTCGCTGGGGTTGGTTAGAAAAAGTCACGTGCTCGTATCGTCCAATGAAAAAACGGTTTTCCCTTCTTAGTGACAGCATTATTTACATTATTTTCCGAAAACACCTTTATTAATTTAAGCCTTTTGGTTGGTTGATGTTTTTAAAGCATACGTGTACGTTAGACATTAATAATGAACGGGAGAATTCTCTTTCCAATGATGCCAAACATGGCGAGTTAGCTCGAAAGGATTATGAAGAAAAGAGCGTTCAAAAATATGCTCAATTAGGTCAATTTTACGCAGATTTCACAGGAAAATCTTACAGGGTATTTTTTTAAATTAATTTTTAAATAAGTTATAGTTTTAATTTCAAAAAAACATTATTACAGATGTGTGCAGAAATGAATAAATAATTAGAAATAATCGAAATCCCAAAATCGATCCTTTTGACCCAAAACACATATTTTTGACTCTAGCTCAAAATAGACCGAGGTGAGAAGCGACTCATTTCGTCGTGGAGGGTCACAATTATGAGTTAGTTACAAATAAGAAACAACAATTAGAAATTGCTATGGAAGAGGCTAGAAAGAATTCAGACAATAATAAGGAAAGGAATATAAATAGAGTAAATCAGGATAGGAAACTAAGAACTTTGGAACCAGGAGATAAAGCTTTGCTAAAATTAAAAAATCAAAATAACAAACTATTTACTGGATGGCTAGGGCCATATGATGTGGTTAGAAAGGTCACAAATGTGGATTATGAGATAAGAATTAAAGATCAACTTAAAGTTTTTCATATTAATAATTTAAAAAAGTATAATGATCAATCAGTAGAAAGCAATATATGCTGTAGTATAATATCAGAAGAAATTAAAGAGGATATTGAAGAAATAGCAACAGTGAATACACAGGGTCAGCAAACATATAAAGATGTGAATTTAGAGAAATTGACACATGAACAGGCATATGAAATGTCAAAAATAATACACAGGCATAAGGGTATATTTTCTGATTTGCCTGGTAAGACCAATGTCATACAACATGACTGTAACCCGGTAGTTGTGGATTCAACTCGGTTACACGTGTGGTGGAGGTTTCAACTCACACCCTTGGCTTCGTTGGTCTGGAGGTATCTTTTGAAGTCGGATGGCAGCCTCTACTGTACTTTTGCAAATTTATATTTGACACCCTTCCTTAGACGTGGCTTCGTAAACGTCTAAGTCTAACAAACAATGTCACGTTCTGACCAAACAGTAACCAACGCTGTTGTCTTATGAGAGAAAACTGGGTGACTTTATTCAATGGTAGCGGAAAATGGCTAGCAATAATAATACAATGATGAAGGTAAACTATTAGCAGATGCAGGCAATTCATCAACAAAATGCAAAACTTCGTGACGAAACTGGCATATAAAATGGTGGATCAAACAATCTGAGTAGAACAATATTTACAATAGTTAGATCTGACTTCTAACTAAAATGAAAGTGTGTCTTCTTATGAGACTGGCGCTAGGACTAAATTTACAGCGAACAGTTTCAACTTATATAGCGGACATGAAGAGGGGGAGTGTAAACTATACCAATGGTTTGACATCTGGTACTAAATTTTGAGATCAACAGAAGGATCTCCCTGGCCTTAGAAAGTCGCCCAATTATGGGCCATTTGCAGAAGGCCAGAGCTATGCATAAAAATGTCAATGTCCACCGTTGGCGATCAGAAAAAATGATATCAACTGGAATTATATTTCCTGAAACAGTGACAAGATAAGGTAGGAAATATATGGTCACCCAGGAAGGTGGAAAACGGGGGGCGGGGCGAGAGGGCGCGATATTCACGAGACTATGTGACCCTTGATTGCAATCTGGACACTGGTCGTTAAATTCGTACGCCATTCAAAGTTGGAGGGAGATGATTCCTATCTTAACAGGTAAGGGGGGATAACCACGTCGCGGGTGGAAAAGGTGACACGGGAAGGTGGGGGGGGGGGGAGGGCGGTATAGTATCATTTTACTTGGCCGGGAAACCCCTCTATATGGGAACAAGGTAATATACTAACATTTACAAACAACATTTATATTTCTAAACCCTCTCTCTCTCTCTCTCTCTCTTACGCTTAATCAAAATAATGTACATATATTCCTAATCCATACATGGTTGTGATGCTAATACATTTGTTATAAACATTGGCAGTTATAAAATTCGGCCTATGTGACGACCGATTCGTTTCCATTCGTCACAATATCCCCACCAACAAAAGTTCTTATCTATGATAAGAACTGTTAATAAACGCTATTACGAGAACAATCGCGAGATTATACACCCCAAAAGTTACAAGTCTATAACAAAAACTAAGAGATAAATTGAGATACTTACAGATTTATGATAATGACAGAAGATATATACAATAAACCAGGAGGGCTTCTTAGTCCTTTCCCGTTTTGTTTGCAATAGAGTGGCGGTTGAGGAAGTTTGATAGGCAGTTTTCGGGTCCTGGTATGTATGGGGTCAAAGACAGAGACTGTCGCATTAGTCGGCGGTTAAGATTTTGCCTGAAGCCATGAATGAGAAGGGTCGGTAATCTGTCTGGCCATTTAGTCGATTGGCACACTACACTCAGTATATAAGCGTCCTTATACCGCGACCGGGGGAGGGGACCTATTAGGTCTTTTGACACCCGTTTAATGGGAATATCCCCCACTGGGATCTCACCTAACGGTACAGGTGGAGTGAGGCGTTTTTTTGTCATGACTTGGCCCTGGTGACCCGAAGATACAAATCTTATGCTGTCACCCGACATACCGGGCCAGAAATAGTCATGTTTCACTTTTTGAACAGTCGACGTCTGTCCTTGGTGGGCTCCTATATGAAAGTCATCGGCTATGTCTATTACCTGGGGCTTTTCATCTTGATCAGCGCAAGGCTGTCTATAAAGAAGGTTTGCTTTAAAGAAAACATAAGCTGTTCTAGAATCGCGCAAGCTTGTTTGGTTTTTTTCTCTAACTGAATTTAGGGAAAGGTCTTCCTGCTGAGCTTTAATAAAATCTTGGTGAGAGGGCGGAGGCTCTACTGTAGAGTCCACTGTCTCGGGGCGGGCTTGGGTGATAACCGGGGTCAGGATCATAGGGGTCTGTGGGATAGCTAGAAAAACGTACTTGCATCCCAAAATAACATCATAAACTAGGTCTTTCATGACCGCTGCATTTATTGTTCCACGCACAAAAGGAGAATTTATGTGAATACGCGCAATGGGAAGATTCTGGACGGGTGCAGAGAGGGATGGCCCTCGAAGGTTTACAAACTGACCCGTAAGGTCGCCGGGTCGTATCCGCGAAGCGGAAACAATGGAGTCGTATTGACAACCACTATCAAAGTGACAAGTTGCTGGTTCCCCATTCAGTTCAACCGTGTCTGTTTCTTTGGGGCCATTGTGGCTCCCAGGGGTAGGCGAGGTTTTCGATTCATCAATCAAAGTCACCTGAGTTTCTAACTCATTAGTGCAAGTAGCTAAGGTTCCCAAATTATAAATGGGTGTCATTAGATTTTCCGGCTCCTCAGAGTCGGTTTGGACTACAACGGAGGCCACGCGGGCCTGTGTGGGGCGGTCTCTCCTATCACTCGGAAAAGGGTTTGAGTGCTCTAGGCGGTTGCTCCCTCCATTTGTTTGATGGTAGGGGCGTAGCGTTTGCTGATTTTCGTGCTGGGGCGGATAGCGATGTGAGTTTTTCTTATCTCTAGGCCCGTTGGGGCGTCCTGCCTGGGGTTTATCAAGGCGGGGGCGTGGGGGGTGGGTTGTCAGATTTTCCTCTTGGTGAGCTGTGGCGTAGCGATCCGCTAACTCTACCAATTTGTTAAAGGTACCCACCTTACGTTCGTCCAGGAACACTTTCATTTTATAAGACATATTATATCTCAATTGTTCTGTTAGGACTAGCTCGGCTAGTCCTTGAAATGTTTTTTCATGCGATGCGAGTTCTACCCATTTGATTAAATATGAATTTAGCCTGTCTGCAAACTGAACATACGTCTCTCCTTCTTTTATTTGTGATTCTCTAAATTTCCTATTGTATGATCTAGCCGTCAATTCGTACTTTATCAGTAGCGCATTTTTCAATGTTTCATAACTGTCTTTGTCATTAGAAGGAAGTTTGTTGTAAACCTCATAAGCTTGGCCTCTTAGAGACTAAACTAAATGTCTAACCCATAGTTCTTTATGGACATTATGGTTTACAGCTAAATGTTCATACCTATTAAGGTAGACGTCAATGGTCTAATGACGGGTCAAATATGTCAGGTGTGAAAGAGTAGTATTGGGGGGTAAATGAGTCATTTGAGTGCTCTGTTGAAGTTTGAGAGGAAGGGGAATTCGGAGTGCACATACCGGGGGCCGCTAATTCTGCCTGTCTTAACTGTATTACTTTCTCAGCCTCAATTTGGGCCAACCTAATTTGCATTTCTTTTTCTGATTCATTTTTTAACTTTTCTTTTTCTGATTCAATTTTTAACTTTTCATTTTCGGACTCCATTTTTAACTTTTCTGCCTCCCTAAACTCAGCGACCTGTTGCTTAATATCTTCTAACATCTCATTACCAGTGAGGTTAGCGGCCTCAGCTTCTTCTCTAGCAACACGTTTAATGCTTACAATATCGGCCATAATATTCTAACTTCTAAATTATGCTAAATTGCCAATGATATAACAAATATAAAAGGATCACTTACCCTTCAGCCTTCCTAATTTGAATTACAGAAATAATCCATATCACTAACACACACACACACTTATACACTATTCACTAATGTCACTAGAATGTTAGAATGTTTTTAATTCTGTCTTGTGGACTTCGGTAACTATTAGCTGTGTTGTCTCACGGTGGCGTTGAAGCTGATCTACGGTGTCAGGTGGATAAACGTGTAGCAAAGGGTTGTCTACAGGGTTGTCTGGTTGGCAGTTGACACTCTTCAGGTAACAAGCAATGTTCAATGAAATGAGCAGGGTAGGTCTAGTTGACTTTCTTCAGGAGACAGGCAGTGTTTTGTGTAGGGGTTGATACAGGTTGTCACCGGGTTGTCAGGACAGTGGCTTTTCTGTTAGAGGTGAATAAGAGCCCCCAGCAAAAATACAATCAAACTGGACCGCTTCAAATGGTGCCCAGATTCGAATCCCGGACGAGCCCCCAATTATGTAACCCGGTAGTTGTGGATTCAACTCGGTTACACGTGTGGTGGAGGTTTCAACTCACACCCTTGGCTTCGTTGGTCTGGAGGTATCTTTTGAAGTCGGATGGCAGCCTCTACTGTACTTTTGCAAATTTATATTTGACACCCTTCCTTAGACGTGGCTTCGTAAACGTCTAAGTCTAACAAACAATGTCACGTTCTGACCAAACAGTAACCAACGCTGTTGTCTTATGAGAGAAAACTGGGTGACTTTATTCAATGGTAGCGGAAAATGGCTAGCAATAATAATACAATGATGAAGGTAAACTATTAGCAGATGCAGGCAATTCATCAACAAAATGCAAAACTTCGTGACGAAACTGGCATATAAAATGGTGGATCAAACAATCTGAGTAGAACAATATTTACAATAGTTAGATCTGACTTCTAACTAAAATGAAAGTGTGTCTTCTTATGAGACTGGCGCTAGGACTAAATTTACAGCGAACAGTTTCAACTTATATAGCGGACATGAAGAGGGGGAGTGTAAACTATACCAATGGTTTGACATCTGGTACTAAATTTTGAGATCAACAGAAGGATCTCCCTGGCCTTAGAAAGTCGCCCAATTATGGGCCATTTGCAGAAGGCCAGAGCTATGCATAAAAATGTCAATGTCCACCGTTGGCGATCAGAAAAAATGATATCAACTGGAATTATATTTCCTGAAACAGTGACAAGATAAGGTAGGAAATATATGGTCACCCAGGAAGGTGGAAAACGGGGGGCGGGGCGAGAGGGCGCGATATTCACGAGACTATGTGACCCTTGATTGCAATCTGGACACTGGTCGTTAAATTCGTACGCCATTCAAAGTTGGAGGGAGATGATTCCTATCTTAACAGGTAAGGGGGGATAACCACGTCGCGGGTGGAAAAGGTGACACGGGAAGGTGGGGGGGGGGGAGGGCGGTATAGTATCATTTTACTTGGCCGGGAAACCCCTCTATATGGGAACAAGGTAATATACTAACATTTACAAACAACATTTATATTTCTAAACCCTCTCTCTCTCTCTCTCTCTCTCTTACGCTTAATCAAAATAATGTACATATATTCCTAATCCATACATGGTTGTGATGCTAATACATTTGTTATAAACATTGGCAGTTATAAAATTCGGCCTATGTGACGACCGATTCGTTTCCATTCGTCACAATGACATTATTGTAACAGATGATAAGCCGGTGAGGCTAAAACCATACACAATCCCTATTCATTTGAGGGATAACTTGCAAAAAGAGATAGATGAGCTTGTGCGCATGGGGTTGATAGAACCATCCAATTCAGCATATGCCTCTCCAATAGTATTAGTTAAGAAAAAAGATAAAACTATAAGGTTGTGTGTGGACTATAGGAAGCTGAATAATGTTACTCTTTTTGACCCATATCCTATGAACAATGCTGAAGATATTATGGCTCAGCTATCTAATGCAACTATTTTTTCTAAATTGGATATGGCTAAAGGGTACTATCAAGTAGGTTTAACTGATAGAGCTAAACCATTTACAAGTTTTGTTACTCCATTGGGGTTATATCAATGGAAGGTGATGAGTTTTGGATTGGTGAATGCTCCTGCAACTTTTAATAGGATGATGGGTATGATTTTAGGACATAGGAAGGATACTATATTTTATTTGGATGACATATGTGTTTTCAATGATACTTGGGAAAATCATTTAAAAAGTCTTAATAATATCTTTGTAATTATAGAAGAACATAATTTGACAATTAAACCTAACAAATTAGAAATAGGCATGAAAGAAATTACTTTTTTGGGACACAAGATATCCAATAACACAATAAAGCCATTGGAGGAGAATCATATCATATCATATATCATATCATATCATATCATATATATATATAAATCTCAAAAGGAATATGTATGTATGTATGTGGCTGGCTGGCTGGCTGGGTATGTACATACCGCATAATCTTTTTAAATACTGGACATAAAAACGTGAAATTTGCTACAAATATTCTTTGCGTTACGGCGGTGAACACTGTCAAGGTTTTAAAAAAATTAAAATGACCGCAGTGGTCAGTTTGGTCAAAAACGTGAAAAAAACACAACTTTTGATTCACATTGTCTTTGCCAGTACAACTTTTTATAGTTTTTCGTCAAAAAGTTAGAAAAAAAAAGGATGCGCTGAGATTATTTTTATGACGTCATCAATCTTTGCGCATGGATTTTATAGCAATGAAGGGACATTTTTCATTCATGTTTAAATTGACGTCATCAAACTATGTGCATGGATTTTATTATCTCAACTCAATGACGGGAACAAATTTTTTTTCATGTTTAAATTGTCTACGTGCCGTAAACAACATAAATTCTTTACACTACCAATACTGTTGTTGATTTTCTTAATCTATCACTACTTTGATACTTTACACTATGAATACATGACTTAAAGCTAATTAATAATTTAAAACTTTACAAACATAGGACAAAGCAAATAGATTTAGCATTTTTTTTCTGTTTTCGGAAGTAATACCGACGCATTACTAAGCTTATTTAAACGCAGTGGTCCTGGTTACACTCTATATTTAAGCTTATAATTATATGGCGTCATCAAATTTTGCGTATTTATGCGTTTAAGAAGGGAACAAAATTTTGTTTTAATTTGCGTCGTAATTTGTAGAATGCAATATTTAAATGGTTTAAGTAAAAAAATTAAGTTACCGGAAAATACTTTATCCCCGCTTAAGACAATTGCTTATAACTCCATGGGTTATTTTATCCAGTTCCGAGAACTGGGCACCTTTAGGCTTATCGCCTTGGTAACGGCCATTGTTTTAATTACCGGGCAATGTTTAAATTACCGGGCAATGTTTATAATACCAGGCAATGTTTAAATTACCGGGCAATGTTTAAATTACCGGGCAATGTTTATAATACCGGACAATGTTTAAATTACCGGGCAATGTTTAAATTACCGGGCAATGTTTATAATACCGGGCAATGTTTATAATACAGGGCAATGTTTAAATTACCGGGCAATGTTTAAATTACCGGGCAATGTTTATAATACCGGGCAATGTTTATAATACCGGGCAATGTTTAAATTACCGGGCAATGTTTAAATTACCGGGCAATGTTTATAATACCGGGCAATGTTTATAATACCGGGCAATGTTTAAATTACCGGGCAATGTTTATAATACCGGGCAATGTTTATAATACCGGGCAATGTTTATAATACCGGGCAATGTTTAAATTACCAGGCAATGTTTAAATTACCGGGCAATGTTTAATTTGCCGGGCAATTTTCAAATTGCCGGAACTAAATTTTTAAAGTTTTAATTCGTGTCGTATACGTTTTATAAACATTATTTCATATGGGTTTCATTTGTTATTGTTTTACATGTTGAATAGAAAAATTAATTCTAAGTTTGCTTCCAAAGCAACAATAAATAAATAAATAGCAAAAAAACAAAAACAACACAACATAGGTCTGCGACTTAATGTTTGTCGTAAAAAAAATATATCAAACAATCATTAAAAAAAAAAAGTAGTGTCGAATGTTCTTAATCAATGAATAGAACAAAATATATTCATGTTTTAATTTGCGTCGTAATTTATAGCGGGCAATTTTGTAATTGTTATAATGGGTGATGAGTAATGATTTTAACGGGTAATTCATGTTGTAGCGGGCAAATAAAAAATTACCTCACGTTTAAATTCGTGTCGTAGGTCATGCGGGCAATCTCATTATAACTGCCTGAGTAGTTAGAGTGTATGTAAACATAACTTTTAGCCGGTTCGGAGGACCGGGCACATAACGGCTTGTATATATATAAATCTCAAAAGGAATATGTATGTATGTGGCTGGCTGGCTGGCTGGCTGGGTATGTACATACCGCATAATCTTTTTAAATACTGGACATAAAAACGTGAAATTTGCTACAAATATTCTTTGCGTTACGGCGGTGAACACTGTCAAGGTTTTAAAAAAATTAAAATGACCGCAGTGGTCAGTTTGGTCAAAAAACGCGAATAAAACGACATATTTTGGGTTCATGTTGAATTTGCCGTTCCAACTTTTTATAGTTTTTCGTCACAAAGTTAGAAAAAAAAGGATGCGCTGAGATTATTTTATGACGTCATCAATCTTTGCGCATGGATTTTATAGCAATGAAGGGACATTTTTCATTCATGTTTAAATTGACGTCATCAAACTATGTGCATGGATTTTATTATCTCAACTCAATGACGGGAACAAATTTTCTTCATGTTTAAATTGTCTACGTGCCGAAAACAACATAAATTCTTTACACTACCAATACTGTAGTTGATTTTCTTAATGTATCACTACTTTAATACTTTACACTGTGAATACATGACTTAAAGCTAATTAATAATTTAAAACTTTACCAACATGGGACAAAGCAAATAGATTTAGCATTTTTTTTCTGTTTCGGGAAGTAATACCGACGCATTACTAAGCTTATTTAAACGCAGTGGTCCTGGTTACACTCTATATTTAAGCTTATAATTATATGGCGTCATCAAATTTTGCGTATTTATGCGTTTAAGAAGGGAACCAAATTTTGTTTTAATTTGCGTCGTAATTTGTAGAATGCAATATTTAAATGGTTCAAGTTACCGGAAAATACTTTATCCCCGCTTAAGACTATTGCTTATAACTCCATGGGTTCTTTTATCCAGTTCCGAGAACTGGGCACCTTTAGGCTTATCGCCTTGGTAATGGCCATTGTTTAAATTACCGGGCAATGTTTAAATTACCGGGCAATGTTTATAATACCGGGCAATGTTTAAATTACCGGGCAATGTTTATAATACCGGGCAATGTTTAAATTACCGGGCAATGTTTAAATTACCGGGCAGTGTTTAAATTACCGGGCAATGTTTAAATTACCGGGCAATGTTTAAATTACCGGGCAATGTTTATAATACCGGGCAATGTTTAAATTACCGGGCAATGTTTAAATTACCGGGCACTGTTTAAATTACCGGGCAATGTTTATATAACCGGGCAATGTTTAATTTGCCGGGCAATGTTCAAATTGCCGGAACTAACTTTTTAAAGTTTTAATTCGTGTCGTATACGTTTTATAAACATTATTTCATATGGATTTCATTTGTTATTGTTTTACATGTTGAATAGAAAATTTAATTCTAAGTTTGCTTCCAAAGCAACAATAAATAAATAAATAGCAAATAAACAAAAACAACACAACATAGGTCTGCGACTTGATGTTTGTCGTAAAAAAAATATATCAAACAATCATTAAAAAAAAATAAAAGTACTGTCGAATGTTCTTTATCAATGAATAGAACAAAATATATTCATGTTTTAATTTGCGTCGTAATTTATAGCGGGCAATTTTGTAATTGTTATAATGGGTGATGAGTAATGATTTTAACGGGTAATTCATGTTGTAGCGGGCAAATAAAAAAATTACCTCACGTTTAAATTCGTGTCGTAGGTCATGCGGGCAATCTCATTATAACTGCCTAAGTAGTTAAAGTGTATGTAAACATAACGTTTAGCCGGTTCGGAGGACCGGGCACATAACGGCTTGTATATATATAAATCTCAAAAGGAATATGTGGCTGGCTGGCTGGCTGGCTGGCTGGCTGGGTATGTACTTACCGCATAATCTTTTTAAATACTGGACATAAAAACGTGAAATTTGCTACAAATATTCTTTGCGTTACGGCGGTGAACACTGTCAAGGTTTTAAAAAAATTAAAATGACCGCAGTGGTCAGTTTGGTCAAAAAACGCGAAAAAAACACAACTTTTGATTCACATTGTCTTTGCCAGTACAACTTTTTATAGTTTTTCGTCACAAAGTTAGAAAAAAAAAGGATGCGCTGAGATTATTTTTATGACGTCATCAATCTTTGCGCATGGATTTTATAGCAATGAAGGGACATTTTTCATTCATGTTTAAATTGACGTCATCAAACTATGTGCATGGATTTTATTATCTCAACTCAATGACGGGAACAAATTTTCTTCATGTTTAAATTGTCTACGTGCCGAAAACAACATAAATTCTTTACACTACCAATACTGTAGTTGATTTTCTTAATGTATCACTACTTTAATACTTTACACTGTGAATACATGACTTAAAGCTAATTAATAATTTAAAACTTTACCAACATGGGACAAAGCAAATAGATTTAGCATTTTTTTTCTGTTTCGGGAAGTAATACCGACGCATTACTAAGCTTATTTAAACGCAGTGGTCCTGGTTACACTCTATATTTAAGCTTATAATTATATGGCGTCATCAAATTTTGCGTATTTATGCGTTTAAGAAGGGAACCAAATTTTGTTTTAATTTGCGTCGTAATTTGTAGAATGCAATATTTAAATGGTTCAAGTTACCGGAAAATACTTTATCCCCGCTTAAGACTATTGCTTATAACTCCATGGGTTCTTTTATCCAGTTCCGAGAACTGGGCACCTTTAGGCTTATCGCCTTGGTAATGGCCATTGTTTAAATTACCGGGCAATGTTTAAATTACCGGGCAATGTTTATAATACCGGGCAATGTTTAAATTACCGGGCAATGTTTAAATTACCAGGCAATGTTTAAATTACCGGGCAATGTTTAAATTACCGGGCAATGTTTAAATTACCGGGCAATGTTTATAATACCGGGCAATGTTTAAATTACCGGGCAATGTTTAAATTACCGGGCACTGTTTAAATTACCGGGCAATGTTTATATAACCGGGCAATGTTTAATTTGCCGGGCAATGTTCAAATTGCCGGAACTAACTTTTTAAAGTTTTAATTCGTGTCGTATACGTTTTATAAACATTATTTCATATGGATTTCATTTGTTATTGTTTTACATGTTGAATAGAAAATTTAATTCTAAGTTTGCTTCCAAAGCAACAATAAATAAATAAATAGCAAATAAACAAAAACAACACAACATAGGTCTGCGACTTGATGTTTGTCGTAAAAAAAATATATCAAACAATCATTAAAAAAAAATAAAAGTACTGTCGAATGTTCTTTATCAATGAATAGAACAAAATATATTCATGTTTTAATTTGCGTCGTAATTTATAGCGGGCAATTTTGTAATTGTTATAATGGGTGATGAGTAATGATTTTAACGGGTAATTCATGTTGTAGCGGGCAAATAAAAAAATTACCTCACGTTTAAATTCGTGTCGTAGGTCATGCGGGCAATCTCATTATAACTGCCTAAGTAGTTAAAGTGTATGTAAACATAACGTTTAGCCGGTTCGGAGGACCGGGCACATAACGGCTTGTATATATATAAATCTCAAAAGGAATATGTGGCTGGCTGGCTGGCTGGCTGGCTGGCTGGGTATGTACATACCGCATAATCTTTTTAAATACTGGACATAAAAACGTGAAATTTGCTACAAATATTCTTTGCGTTACGGCGGTGAACACTGTCAAGGTTTTAAAAAAATTTAAATGACCGCAGTGGTCAGTTTGGTCAAAAAACGCGAATAAAACGACATATTTTGGGTTCATGTTGAATTTGCCGTTCCAACTTTTTATAGTTTTTCGATCAATCGCGCTAAGAAAATAAAAAAAAGGATGGCGTTGAGATTTTTTTCAGGATGACGTCATCAAAATTTGCGCAGGGATAGCTGGTTGTCTTTTTTTTTATGGCGTCATCGAATTTTGCGTATTCATTTTAATTAACTTCGCTTCAACCTTTGCTAATGTACTTTATGAATGATTAGAACAAAATATATTCACGTTTTAATTTGCGTCGTAATTTATAGCGGGTTATTTTTAAATTGTTATAATGGGTAATGATTAATGGTTTTAATGGGTATCTGGCAAATAAAAAATTCCTTCACGTTTTTATTCGTGTTGTATATGTCCACAGAATAGGTATAAAACAGAATGCGCAATCGCATTTTATTTCTGTTTTGGGCAGTAATACCGACGCCATACTAAGCTTATTTAAACGCAGCGGTCCTGGTTACACTCTATATTTATGCTTATTTAGCCTACAATGTCCTTTTCTTCAAATCTACAATTTCGAACACCCAAAGCTAATATTTCAGGCAAAATGTACATGAACGGTTGTGTAATAAACTACAACAATGAAAACGAAAACGACTGATTATCATAAAAAAGAGCATGTCAAACTGCATGGCTTTCCTGACTCCATAAAGGATAAACAACAGCATAAACAACCTCATATTAACTCATTATGAATTATATGCCTATTTCCCTTCATAATTTTAAAAGTTTAGTTTGGTTTAAAAAGTATATATATTTATGTACCGGTAGCCGTAGCAATTTAGTTACCGGTAACGAGCTACGTCTAAGCCATTTTTTTTTCAAATCAGTACCGGGTAATAAATATTTTTACATCATATTGGCCTAATCATAATATAATGTTCATAACAAAATGGGTAATTAAGTCAAATTTATATAAAAGTAAGCCTATAATGAAAGATAATGTAGGCCCTATATATATTGTATATATTTATGGCAGACGTAGATATCCTTTCTCAATTTACTATAGTAGCGTCTCTAGCGACCGCTGCATTGCGGAAAATGGTAACTTTTAGTGAGTGCGTATATAGGGATTGTGCATTCTTTTCTATACCTATTCTGTGTATACGTCTTATAAACTTTGTAGCGGGAAATTTTTCAATTGCCAGGCAATGTTTAAATTGCCGAGCTCAACGTTTTAAAGTTTTAATTTGTATCGTATACGTCTTATAAACTATGTAGCGGGAAATTTTTATATTGCCGGGCAATGTTTAAATTTGCCGGACCAACTTTTTAAAGTTTTAATTCATGTCGTATACGTTGTATAAACTATGATTCATATCGGTTTCAGTTTTTATTTTATTTTCCTTTTGAATTTAAAATTTATTTCTAAGTTTGCTTCCAAAGCAACAATAAATAAATAGCAAATAACACCAACAAAAACAAAAAAAAAGCAAAAATAAATAAATATTGATCTACGACTAATGTTGTAGCAAAAAAATATATCAAACAATCATTTTCGAATTAACAGTACTTTTTAAAAGACAATGTGAGTTCTGTTTTACAGAAAGAGTTTAATTACCCAATAAACTCACAAAATTCGATCATAGTGGTCATACTTTGAGCAAGAAATAAAAAAAAAATATTATTATTTGTTTTTCCTTTTTAGTTGCATATTGAATTGGTGTATAATAAAGTGTGCAAAACAAAAATAAATTTAAAAAATACTGACCACAAAAAAAAACATACTACTTTATGTATGTTGCAAAAACAAAACTAAAAAACTATAATGTGTCAAGCATATTCTAAAAAAAAAGCCCGTTCGAAGAATCGGGCACATATCGGCTTGTATATATATAAATCTCAAAAGGAATATGTATGTATGTATGTATGTATGTGGCTGGGTATGTACATACCGCATAATCTTTTTAAATACTGGACATAAAAACGTGAAATTTGCTACAAATATTCTTTGCGTTACGGCGGTGAACACTGTCAAGGTTTAAAAAAAATTAAAATGACCGCAGTGGTCAGTTTGGTCAAAAAACGCGAAAAAAACACAACTTTTGATTCACATTGTCTTTGCCAGTACAACTTTTTATAGTTTTTCGTCACAAAGTTAGAAAAATAAGGATGCGCTGAGATTATTTTTATGACGTCATCAATCTTTGCGCATGGATTTTATAGCAATGAAGGGACATTTTTCATTCATGTTTAAATTGACGTCATCAAACTATGTGCATGGATTTTATTATCTCAACTCAATGACGGGAACAAATTTTCTTCATGTTTAAATTGTCTACGTGCCGTAAACAACATAAATTCTTTACACTATTAATACTGTAGTTGATTTTCTTAATCTATCACTACTTTAATACTTTACACTGTGAATACATGACTTAAAGCTAATTAATAATTTAAAACTTTACAAACATAGGACAAAGCAAATAGATTTAGCTTTTTTTTTCTGTTTCGGGAAGTAATACCGACGCCCTACTAAGCTTATTTAAACGCAGTGGTCCTGGTTACACTCTATATTTAAGCTTATAATTATATGGCGTCATCAAATTTTGCGTATTTATGCGTATAAGAAGGGAAAAAAATTTTGTTTTAATTTGCGTCGTTATTTGTGGAATGCAATATTTAAATGGTATAAGTTACCGGAAAATACTTTATCCCCGCTTAAGACTATTGTTTCTAACTCCATGGGTTATTTTATCCAGTTCCGAGAACTGGGCACCTTTAGGCTTATCGCCTAGGTAACGGCCATTGTTTAAATTACCGGGCAATGTTTAAATTACCGGGCAATGTTTATAATACCGGGCAATGTTTAAATTACCGGGCAATGTTTAAATTACCGGGCAATGTTTATAATACCGGGCAATGTTTATAATACCAGGCAATGTTTAAATTACCGGGCAATGTTTAATTTGCCGTGCAATGTTTAAATTACCGGGCAATGTTTATAATACCGGGCAATGTTTATAATACCGGGCAATGTTTAAATTACCGGGCAATGTTTAAATTACCGGGCAATGTTTAAATTACCGGGCAATGTTCAAATTGCCGGAACTAAATTTTTAAAGTTTTAATTCCTGTCGTAAACGTTTTATAAACATTTTTTCATAAGGGTTTCATTTGTTATTGTTTTACATGTTGAATAGAAAATTTAATTCTAAGTTTGCTTCCAAAGCAACAATAAATAAATAAATAGCAAATAAACAAAAACAACACAACATAGGTCTGCGACTTAATGTTTGTCGTAAAAAAAATATATCAAACAATCATTAAAAAAAAAAAATTACTGTCGAATGTTCTTAATCAATGAATAGAACAAAATATATTCATGTTTTAATTTGCGTCGTAATTTATAGCGGGCAATTTTATAATTGTTATAATGGGTGATGAGTAATGATTTTAACGGGTAATTCATGTTGTAGCGGGCAAATAAAAAATAACCTCACGTTTAAATTCGTGTCGTAGGTCATGCGGGCAATCTCATTATAACTGCCTGAATAGTTAGAGTGTATGTAAACATAACTTTTAGCCGTTTCGGAGGACCGGGCACATAACGGCTTGTATATATATAAATCTCAAAAGGAATATGTGGCTGGCTGGCTGGCTGGCTGGCTGGGTATGTACATACCGCATAATCTTTTTAAATACTGGACATAAAAACGTGAAATTTGCTACAAATATTCTTTGCGTTACGGCGGTGAACACTGTCAAGGTTTTAAAAAAATTAAAATGACCGCAGTGGTCAGTTTGGTCAAAAAACGCGAATAAAACGACATATTTTGGGTTCATGTTGAATTTTCCGTTCCAACTTTTTATAGTTTTTCGATCGATCGCGCTAAGAAAATAAAAAAAAAGGATGGCGTTGAGATTATTTTTATGACGTCATCAATCTTTGCGCATGGATTTTATAGCAATGAAGGGACATTTTTCATTCATGTTTAAATTGACGTCATCAAACTATGTGCATGGATTTTATTATCTCAACTCAATGTCGGGAACAAATTTTCTTCATGTTTAAATTGTCTACGTGCCGTAAACAACATAAATTCTTTACACTACCAATACTGTAGTTGATTTTCTTAATCTATCACTACTTTAATACTTTACACTGTGAATTCATGACTTAAAGCTAATTAATAATTTAAAACTTTACAAACATAGGACAAAGCAAATAGATTTAGCATTTTTTTTTCTGTTTCGGGAAGTAATACCGACGCATTACTAAGCTTATTTAAACGCAGTGGTCCTGGTTACACTCTATATTTAAGCTTATAATTATATGGCGTCATCAAATTTTGCGTATTTATGCGTTTAAGAAGGGAACAAAATTTAGTTTTAATTTGCGTCGTTATTTGTGGAATGCAATATTTAAATGGTATAAGTTACCGGAAAATACTTTATCCCCGCTTAAGACTATTGTTTATAACTCCATGGGTTATTTTATCCAGTTCCGAGAACTGGGCACCTTTAGGCTTATCGCCTAGGTAACGGCCATTGTTTAAATTACCGGGCAATGTTTAAATTACCGAGCAATGTTTATAATACCGGGCAATGTTTATAATACCGGGCAATGTTTAAATTACCGGGCAATGTTTAAATTACCGGGCAATGTTTATAATACCGGGCAATGTTTATAATACCGGGCAATGTTTAAATTACCGGGCAATGTTTAAATTACCGGGCAGTGTTTACAATACCGGGCAATGTTTATAATACCGGGCAATGTTTAAATTACCGGGCAATGTTTAAATTACCGGGCAATGTTTAATTTGCCGGGCAATGTTCAAATTGCCGGAACTAAATTTTTAAAGTTTTAATTCGTGTCGTATACGTTTTATAAACATTATTTCATAAGGGTTTCATTTGTTATTGTTTTACATGTTGAATAGAAAATTTAATTCTAAGTTTGCTTCCAAAGCAACAATAAATAAATAAATAGCAAAAAAACAAAAACAACACAACATAGGTCTGCGACTTAATGTTTGTCGTAAAAAAAATATATCAAACAATCATTAAAAAAAAATAAAAGTACTGTCGAATGTTCTTAATCAATGAATAGAACAAAATATATTCATGTTTTAATTTGCGTCGTAATTTATAGCGGGCAATTTTGTAATTGTTATAATGGGTGATGAGTAATGATTTTAACGGGTAATTCATGTTGTAGCGGGCAAATAAAAAATTACCTCACGTTTAAATTCGTGTCGTAGGTCATGCGGGCAATCTCATTATAACTGCCTGAGTAGTTAGAGTGTATGTAAACATAACTTTTAGCCGGTTCGGAGGACCGGGCACATAACGGCTTGTATATATATAAATCTCAAAAGGAATATGTATGTATGTGGCTGGCTGGCTGGCTGGCTGGGTATGTACATACCGCATAATCTTTGTAAATACTGGACATAAAAACGTGAAATTTGCTACAAATATTCTTTGCGTTACGGCGGTGAACACTGTCAAGGTTTTAAAAAAATTTAAATGACCGCAGTGGTCAGTTTGGTCAAAAAACGCGAATAAAACGACATATTTTGGGTTCATGTTGAATTTGCCGTTCCAACTTTTTATAGTTTTTCGATCAATCGCGCTAAGAAAATAAAAAAAAGGATGGCGTTGAGATTTTTTTCAGGATGACGTCATCAAAATTTGCGCAGGGATAGCTGGTTGTCTTTTTTTTTATGGCGTCATCGAATTTTGCGTATTCATTTTAATTAACTTCGCTTCAACCTTTGCTAATGTACTTTATGAATGATTAGAACAAAATATATTCACGTTTTAATTTGCGTCGTAATTTATAGCGGGTTATTTTTAAATTGTTATAATGGGTAATGATTAATGGTTTTAATGGGTATCTGGCAAATAAAAAATTCCTTCACGTTTTTATTCGTGTTGTATATGTCCACAGAATAGGTATAAAACAGAATGCGCAATCGCATTTTATTTCTGTTTTGGGCAGTAATACCGACGCCATACTAAGCTTATTTAAACGCAGCGGTCCTGGTTACACTCTATATTTATGCTTATTTAGCCTACAATGTCCTTTTCTTCAAATCTACAATTTCGAACACCCAAAGCTAATATTTCAGGCAAAATGTACATGAACGGTTGTGTAATAAACTACAACAATGAAAACGAAAACGACTGATTATCATAAAAAAGAGCATGTCAAACTGCATGGCTTTCCTGACTCCATAAAGGATAAACAACAGCATAAACAACCTCATATTAACTCATTATGAATTATATGCCTATTTCCCTTCATAATTTTAAAAGTTTAGTTTGGTTTAAAAAGTATATATATTTATGTACCGGTAGCCGTAGCAATTTAGTTACCGGTAACGAGCTACGTCTAAGCCATTTTTTTTTCAAATCAGTACCGGGTAATAAATATTTTTACATCATATTGGCCTAATCATAATATAATGTTCATAACAAAATGGGTAATTAAGTCAAATTTATATAAAAGTAAGCCTATAATGAAAGATAATGTAGGCCCTATATATATTGTATATATTTATGGCAGACGTAGATATCCTTTCTCAATTTACTATAGTAGCGTCTCTAGCGACCGCTGCATTGCGGAAAATAGTAACTTTTAGTGAGTGCGTATATAGGGATTGTGCATTCTTTTCTATACCTATTCTGTGTATACGTCTTATAAACTTTGTAGCGGGAAATTTTTCAATTGCCAGGCAATGTTTAAATTGCCGAGCTCAACGTTTTAAAGTTTTAATTTGTATCGTATACGTCTTATAAACTATGTAGCGGGAAATTTTTATATTGCCGGGCAATGTTTAAATTTGCCGGACCAACTTTTTAAAGTTTTAATTCATGTCGTATACGTTGTATAAACTATGATTCATATCGGTTTCAGTTTTTATTTTTTTTTCCTTTTGAATTTAAAATTTATTTCTAAGTTTGCTTCCAAAGCAACAATAAATAAATAGCAAATAACACCAACAAAAACAAAAAAAAAGCAAAAATAAATAAATATTGATCTACGACTAATGTTGTAGCAAAAAAATATATCAAACAATCATTTTCGAATTAACAGTACTTTTTAAAAGACAATGTGAGTTCTGTTTTACAGAAAGAGTTTAATTACCCAATAAACTCACAAAATTCGATCATAGTGGTCATACTTTGAGCAAGAAATAAAAAAAAAATATTATTATTTGTTTTTCCTTTTTAGTTGCATATTGAATTGGTGTATAATAAAGTGTGCAAAACAAAAATAAATTTAAAAAATACTGACCACAAAAAAAAAACATACTACTTTATGTATGTTGCAAAAACAAAACTAAAAAACTATAATGTGTCAAGCATATTCTAAAAAAAAAAGCCCGTTCGAAGAATCGGGCACATATCGGCTTGTATATATATAAATCTCAAAAGGAATATGTATGTATGTATGTATGTATGTGGCTGGGTATGTACATACCGCATAATCTTTTTAAATACTGGACATAAAAACGTGAAATTTGCTACAAATATTCTTTGCGTTACGGCGGTGAACACTGTCAAGGTTTAAAAAAAATTAAAATGACCGCAGTGGTCAGTTTGGTCAAAAAACGCGAAAAAAACACAACTTTTGATTCACATTGTCTTTGCCAGTACAACTTTTTATAGTTTTTCGTCACAAAGTTAGAAAAATAAGGATGCGCTGAGATTATTTTTATGACGTCATCAATCTTTGCGCATGGATTTTATAGCAATGAAGGGACATTTTTCATTCATGTTTAAATTGACGTCATCAAACTATGTGCATGGATTTTATTATCTCAACTCAATGACGGGAACAAATTTTCTTCATGTTTAAATTGTCTACGTGCCGTAAACAACATAAATTCTTTACACTATTAATACTGTAGTTGATTTTCTTAATCTATCACTACTTTAATACTTTACACTGTGAATACATGACTTAAAGCTAATTAATAATTTAAAACTTTACAAACATAGGACAAAGCAAATAGATTTAGCTTTTTTTTTCTGTTTCGGGAAGTAATACCGACGCCCTACTAAGCTTATTTAAACGCAGTGGTCCTGGTTACACTCTATATTTAAGCTTATAATTATATGGCGTCATCAAATTTTGCGTATTTATGCGTATAAGAAGGGAAAAAAATTTTGTTTTAATTTGCGTCGTTATTTGTGGAATGCAATATTTAAATGGTATAAGTTACCGGAAAATACTTTATCCCCGCTTAAGACTATTGTTTCTAACTCCATGGGTTATTTTATCCAGTTCCGAGAACTGGGCACCTTTAGGCTTATCGCCTAGGTAACGGCCATTGTTTAAATTACCGGGCAATGTTTAAATTACCGGGCAATGTTTATAATACCGGGCAATGTTTAAATTACCGGGCAATGTTTAAATTACCGGGCAATGTTTATAATACCGGGCAATGTTTATAATACCAGGCAATGTTTAAATTACCGGGCAATGTTTAATTTGCCGTGCAATGTTTAAATTACCGGGCAATGTTTATAATACCGGGCAATGTTTATAATACCGGGCAATGTTTAAATTACCGGGCAATGTTTAAATTACCGGGCAATGTTTAAATTACCGGGCAATGTTCAAATTGCCGGAACTAAATTTTTAAAGTTTTAATTCCTGTCGTAAACGTTTTATAAACATTTTTTCATAAGGGTTTCATTTGTTATTGTTTTACATGTTGAATAGAAAATTTAATTCTAAGTTTGCTTCCAAAGCAACAATAAATAAATAAATAGCAAATAAACAAAAACAACACAACATAGGTCTGCGACTTAATGTTTGTCGTAAAAAAAATATATCAAACAATCATAAAAAAAAAAAAAAAGTACTGTCGAATGTTCTTAATCAATGAATAGAACAAAATATATTCATGTTTTAATTTGCGTCGTAATTTATAGCGGGCAATTTTGTAATTGTTATAATGGGTGATGAGTAATGATTTTAACGGGTAATTCATGTTGTAGCGGGCAAATAAAAAATTACCTCACGTTTAAATTCGTGTCGTAGGTCATGCGGGCAATCTCATTATAACTGCCTGAGTAGTTAGAGTGTATGTAAACATAACTTTTAGCCGGTTCGGAGGACCGGGCACATAACGGCTTGTATATATATAAATCTCAAAAGGAATATGTATGTATGTATGTGGCTGGCTGGGTATGTACATACCGCATAATCTTTTTAAATACTGGACATAAAAACGTGAAATTTGCTACAAATATTCTTTGCGTTACGGCGGTGAACACTGTCAAGGTTTTAAAAAAATTAAAATGACCGCAGTGGTCAGTTTGGTTAAAAAACGTGAAAAAAAAACACAACTTTTGATTCACATTGTCTTTGCCAGTACAACTTTTTATAGTTTTTCGTCACAAAGTTAGAAAAAAAAAGGATGCGCTGAGATTATTTTTATGACGTCATCAATCTTTGCGCTCTAACTTTGTGACTGAAGGGAAAAAATTCATTCATGTTTATATTACCGGAAATACGTGAGTAGCTTTTGGTGCGCATTTTTAAATCATCGCACCGCGACGTGCTTATTGAAAGCTTATTGAAAGCAGAGGGAGCACATGTTTTGGTTAACCGCTAAACATAGGCCTAAATGTCATTTTTCATACTAATGTTAAGAAGTTAATCAAGCATATTTTAACTATTGTCTGTTGTACATATATTCTATATACCCATATTTATTGTATGCTGCGTTTATGTGTTTATGATATGTATGATGATGATATATCTTACATGATTGTATATAGATGTAAGCCCATTTCTCTTTCAAACTAAAAACTAACAAGAAGGGCAACATTTGTTATTGTTAAAAATAGTAACTATTTATTGTATGCTGCATTTATTTGCTTATGATATGTATGATATTGATATATGATACATGATTGTATATAGATGTAAGCCCATTTCTCTTTCAAAATAACAAGAAGGGCAACATTTGTTATTGTTAAAAATAGTATTTATGTGATCATTTACAAATCAAGGTAGTAACAATATTGTGAACAAGAGATCTACATTATTGTTGAATATATAAATATTGATAAACTGTCCAAGCCAATACTTTAATATGCCTCCAAAGAAAAGAAAACTAATTGGACAAAAGAATCCAAAGTCAATAAAAGCCAAACGTTTGCGAAAAGCTGAAACTGTTGAACAAAGTGATGCTAGACATGACAAAGAAAGGGAAAGGGCCAGGACAATAAGAGCCATAGAAACATCAGAGGAGCGTCGAACACGGCTTGAAACAATGCGAGAAAAAGCAAACACATCAAGAGCTACAGAGACTTCGGAGGAGCGACAGAAACGTCTTGAAAAAAAGCGGGAAGGAGAAACCACATCAAGGGCTACCGAGACTTCGGAGGAGCGACAGAAACGTCTTGAAAAAAAGCGGGAAGGAGAAACCACATCAAGGGCTACCGAGACTTCGGAGGAGCGACAGAAACGTCTTGAAAAAAAGCGGGAAGGAGAAACCACATCAAGGGCTACCGAGACTTCGGAGGAGCGACAGAAACGTCTTGAAAAAATGAGAGAAATAGCAACCACATCAAGGGCTACCGAGACTTCGGAGGAGCGACAAAAACGTCTTGAAAAAATGAGAGAAATAGCAACCACATCAAGGGCTACCGAGACTTCGGAGGAGCGACAGAAACGTCTTGAAAAAATGAGAGAAATAGCAACCACATCAAGAGATACCGAGTCGTTGGAGGAGCGACAGAAACGTCTTGAAAAAATGAGAGAAATAGCAACCACATCAAGAGATACCGAGGCTTTAGAGGAGCGACAGAAACGTCTTGAAAAAAAGCGGGAAAGTGCAAACACGGCAAGGGTGTCACGAAGTTCACATTTGAATTTAGTTGGATTCCAATATGACCCCCAACATGATTACGCTCAACACCCTTATGTTGATATTGGAGGAATGATCTACATATGTAAATATTGCCAAGCAAAGAAATTTAAAACAGAACCACCAGGAATGTGCTGCAGGAGTGGAAAAGTTAAACTTACTCCCCTGAATACACCGCCCAATGATCTGCAGTTATTAATGTCTGGGACGACTTCAGAGTCAAAACATTTCCTGCGTAATCTGAGAAGATACAATTCATGTTTTCAGATGACGTCTTTTGGTGCTACCTCAATAGTGGATCTTAACGGTTTTGCAACAACTTTTAAAGTACAAGGACAGGTATACCACCGGATCGGATCTCTTCTCCCGCTTCCTGATCAAAACCCACAATTTCTACAAGTCTACTTTATGGGAAATGAGCAGATTGAAGTAGATCATCGATGCGATTGTATCCCCGGGGTGAGACGCAATATTGTTTTAAGCTTACAAAGGATGCTTCATGAAAACAACCATCTCATTAATACTTTCAAAACTTCACTAGAAAACATGCCCAATGATGAATACAAGGTTGTTATCCGTGCAGACACAAGAGAGCCCGGTGAACACGAACGTCGCTTTAATGCTCCTCAAGTAAATGAAGTCGCCATCATTATGTCAGACCACGATTTCAATCAACGTGACATCATAATTCAGAGGCGAAGTAATTCACTACAACGCATTTCAGAAACACATCGATCGTACGATGCTCTTCAATACCCGCTCATATTTTGTGAAGGCGAGGATGGATACCACTTCAACCTGAAGCAGGTTGATCCTGTAACAGGTGCACCAACTGTTAAAAAAGTTTCAGCATTAGACTTTTATGCATACAGGTTGATGATCAGAAATGGATCCACAAATCATATTTTACAATGTCGACAACTATACCATCAATACGTTGTGGACATGTATGCAAAAATTGAGAGTGAGCGACTCCTGTACATACGTCTAAATCAAAAAAAGCTGCGCGTGGAAGACTATATACACCTCAAGGATGCTTTGGTGAACGATGGGGACATTCAAAATATTGGGAAAGTTGTGATTCTCCCAGCAACTTTCACCGGAAGCCCTAGACAAATGCAGGAATATGCACAAGATGCACTGTCTTATGTTCGATCCTATGGACGCCCAGACCTATTTATCACATTTACGTGCAATCCTGACTGGGGTGAAATCAAAGAATCACTTTCATTCGGCCAGACGTCAAGTGATCGTCAAGACATAATAGCAAGAGTGTTTAGACAAAAACAGATCAAACTCATTGATATTTTAACTAAATATAATATTTTTGGAGAAACCCGATGCTGGATGTACTCCATTGAATGGCAGAAAAGAGGACTTCCACACTCCCACAATTTAATTTGGTTGAAGGAAAAACTACACCCAGTCAATATTGATCAAATCATATCTGCAGAGTTTCCAGATCCAGAGACGGACCCTAATCTGTTTGCAGTAGTGAAGAAAAATATGATTCATGGACCATGCGGACATCTCAATACCAACGCACCCTGTATGAAAGACGGAAAATGCAGCAAAAAATATCCTAGGAAATTAATTAAAGATACACAGACTGGTGAAGATAGCTATCCAGTTTACAGAAGACGCGCCCCACAAGACGGTGGTTTCACGGCAACAATTAAAATTAAAGGCAACACGGAAGTCGAAGTGGACAACAAGTGGGTTGTTTCTTATTCTCCAATTCTTTCCAAAATGTTTCTCGCACACATAAATGTCGAGTACTGTAGCTCTGTGAAATCTATCAAATACATCTGCAAATATGTAAACAAAGGAAGTGACATGGCTGTCTTTGGAGTGACAGATGACAACGCTCTTGATGAAGTGTCTCGGTACATGATAGGGAGATACATCAGTAGCAACGAAGCGGTTTGGCGCATTATGAGTTTCCCAATTCACGAACGCCACCCGACAGTAGTTCATCTCAATGTTCACTTAGAGAACGGGCAGAGAGTTTACTTCACACGTGAAAACGCGCAAGCCCTTGCAGAAAGACCACCAAATACAACTCTGACAGCTTTTTTTCAATTATGCCAAAGTGACGCTTTTGCCAGGACACTGCTATATCCAGAAGTACCTCGCTTTTACACTTGGAATAAGTCCAAAAAGGTGTTTTGCAAAAGAAAACAAGGTGTACCAGTTGCAGGTGAAGATGCCGTAGCAAGTGAAGCATTGGGTCGTGTCTATACAGTCAACCCAAACAACGCAGAGTGCTATTTTCTCAGACATCTTCTTCATGCAGTTCGAGGACCTACTTCTTTTGAATATCTAAAAACTGTAAACGGTGAAGTTTGCCAGACTTTCAGAGAAGCTTGCCAAAGGCGTGGATTACTTGAAGATGATAGACATTGGGACCACACTTTATCAGAGGCTGTTTTAAGATCTTCTCCGGAGCAGATAAGAAATCTTTTTTGCATTATTCTTACTATATGCAACCCATCCAATCCAAACGGTTTGTGGGAGAAGTATAGAGAGTCCATGAGCGAAGATTTACCACGTGATAACTCAATTAGAGCAAGTTCAACACTTCGTTCAAATTGTTCTTCAGATATTTTCAACTTGGCCCTAATTCTGTTGGAGGATAAATGTTTATCAATAAACAACAAAACACTATCAGACTTAGGATTACAGCCTCCTAAAAGAAATGAGCGGGATATTCTAGACAAAGACCTGATAAGAGAAAAAAACTATAACATTGAAGAACTACACAAATATGTAGAATCCAACAAAGTTCTGTTAAACAGCGATCAAACTGAAGCATATGAGGTTATTATGAATCATGTCAGTGAAGAAAAAGGAGGAATATTTTTTCTCGATGCTCCTGGAGGAACAGGAAAAACCTTCTTAATAAACATAATCCTTGCAGAAATAAGAATGAAACGTGATTTGGCAATCGCAATAGCATCATCTGGAATTGCTTCGACGTTATTAGATGGAGGAAGAACGGCGCACTCGGCTCTACGGTTACCTCTAAATATTGCCAATGAGCAACATCCAACATGCAACATTAGCAAAGCCTCTGGCCAAGCAAAGGTTCTAAAAACCTGCAAAATCATTGTATGGGATGAATGTACAATGGCGCACAAAAAGTCACTTGAAGCTCTTGACTTAACATTGCAGGATTTAAGAGACAATAGTCAACTCATGGGAGGTGCTCTGGTGGTGTTAGCTGGCGATTTTCGTCAAACTCTTCCTGTCATACCAAGGTCAACACCAGCGGATGAAATCAATGCTTGCCTTAAATCTTCTTTTCTTTGGCGAAATGTTAAAACAATAAAATTAAGAACAAATATGAGAGTGCAGCAACAAAAAGAAGCAGGTGCAAACATTTTTGCTGAAAATCTTTTACACATTGGTGAAGGGACTTACCCCACGCAGATGAAATCAGGGGACATTACCTTTCTTGATGACTTCTGCAAAAGAGTGACATCCCTACAAGATCTTATCCACCAAGTGTATCCGAACCTTTCGGAAAATTACCTTAACAAGGAATGGCTGTGTGACCGAGCAATTCTTGCTTCTAAGAACACATCTGTCAGTGAGTTGAATGGCCTGATTCAGGACATGATACCCGGAACATGTACTGAATACGCATCATTTGATTCCGTCACGGATGTCAATGAAACCGTTAACTACCCTACGGAATTTTTAAATTCTCTGGACACACCCGGGATGCCACCGCATAAACTTCAACTCAAAATTGGCTCACCCATAATTCTACTCCGCAACATTAACCCGCCAATACTTTGTAATGGAACACGCTTATGCATCAAAAGTTTATTCCCTAATGTGATAGAAGCGACAGTGTTGACTGGGAAAGGAAAAGGAGAAGATGTGTTAATTCCAAGAATCCCAATTATTCCAACAGACATGCCCTTCTCTTTCAAGCGTCTGCAGTTTCCCGTCAGGTTGGCATTTTCCATTACAATTAACAAGTCACAGGGTCAATCAATCAAGTGCACTGGAATTAATTTGGAATATCCATGTTTCTCCCATGGGCAATTATATGTTGCCTGCTCAAGAGTTGGCTCTCCTAATCAACTATTCATATTTGCACCAATGTCAAAAACAAGGAATGTTGTATATAAAGATGTGTTACAATGAGCATATGGCCTATTGCAAAGTATTGATTTTTAAAAAATTATTGTCAAATTCGTAAGACAGAAATAATTTTATTTTCCAATAAAATATCATTATGCGATCATTGGACATAATTTAACAAACATAAAAAAAAAGTTTCTTCTTTGTTTCTTATGGGTTTCATTTGTTATTGTTTTTCATGTTGAATTTAAAATGTAATTCTAAGTTCCTTCCAAAGCAACAATAAATGAATAAATAGCAAATAACAACAACAATAAAAAAGCAACAAACAAACAAAACAACAATAACATAGGTCTACGACTTAATGTTATCTTTAAAAAATATAGCAAACAATAATTTAAAAATTAAAAGTACTGTCGAAATGACATGTCAATTCTGTTTTACAGAAACAAAGTTTAACTACCCAATAAACTTAACACCATTAGATCGAAAGGGGGCATACTTTGACCAAGAATTTAAAAAAATTGAATATTTGTTTTTCCTTTTTAGTTGTATATTGAATGGGTGTATATTAATCTCTGCAAAACAACAATACAAAAATAAATACTGACCACAACAAAATAACAACAATTTTATGAATGTTGCAAAAAAAAATCTACAAAAAAAGAATAAACAAACTATAGTGTGTCAAACATAGTCTATACAAGCCCGTTCGAAGAATCGGGCAAATCAGCTAGTATATATATAAATCTCAAAAGGAATATGTGGCTGGCTGGCTGGCTGGCTGGCTGGCTGGGTATGTACATACCGCATAATCTTTTTAAATACTGGACATAAAAACGTGAAATTTGCTACAAATATTCTTTGCGTTACGGCGGTGAACACTGTCAAGGTTTTAAAAAAATTTAAATGACCGCAGTGGTCAGTTTGGTCAAAAAACGCGAATAAAACGACATATTTTTGGGTTCATGTTGAATTTGCCGTTCCAACTTTTTATAGTTTTTCGATCAATCGCGCTAAAAAAATAAGACAAAACGACGCGTAGAGATTATTTTTATATGACGTCATCAAAGTTTGCGAAGGGATAGCTGGTTGTCTTTTTTTTTTTTGGCGTCATCGAACTTTGCGTATTCATTTTAATTAACTTCGCTTCAACGTTTGCTAATGTACTTTATGAATGAATAGAAAAAAATATATTCACGTTTTAATTTGCGTCGTAATTTATAGCGGGATATTTTAAAATCGTTATAATGGGTAATGATTAATGGTTTTAATGGGTAACTTACGTTGTATCTGGCAAATAAAAAAATCCTTCACGTTTTTATTCGTGTTGTATATGTGCACAGAATAGGTATAAAACAGAATGCGCAATCGCATTTTATTTCTGTTTTGGGCAGTAATACCGACGCCATACTAAGCTTATTTAAACGCAGCGGTCCTGGTTACACTCTATATTTTTGCTTATTTAGCCTACAACGTCCTTTTCTTCAAATCTACAAGTTCGAACACCCAAAGCTAATATTTCAGGCAAAATGTGCATAAACGGTTGTGTAATAAACTACAACAATGATACGAAAACGACTGATTATCGTAAAAAAGAGCATGTCAAACTGCATGGCTTTCCTGACTCCATAAAGAATAAACAACGGCATAAACAACCTCATATTAACTCATTATGAATTATATGCCTATTTCCCTTCATAATTTTAAAAGTTTATTTTGGTTTAAAAAGTATATATTTATGTACCGGTAGCCGTAGCAATTTAGTTACCGGTACCGAGCTACGTCTAAGCCATTTTTTTTCAAATCAGTACCGGGTAATAAATATTTTTACATCATATTGGCCTAATCCTATAATGTTTAAAACAAAATGGGTAATTAAGTCAAATTTATATAAAAGTAAGCCTATAATGAAAGATAATGTAGGCCCTATATATATTGTATATATTTATGGCAGACGTAGATATCCTTTCTCATTTTATTATAGTAGCGTCTCTATCGACCGCTGCATTGCGGAAAATGGTAACTTTCAGTGACCTATTCTGTGTATACGTCTTATAAACTTTGTAGCGGGAAATTTTTCAATTGCCAGGCAATGTTTAAATTGCCGAGCTCAACGTTTTAAAGTTTTAATTTGTATCGTATACGTCTTATAAACTATGTAGCGGGAAATTTTTATATTGCCGGGCAATGTTTGAATTTGCCGGACCAACTTTTTAAAGTTTTAATTCATGTCGTATACGTTGTATAAACTATGATTCATGTCGGTTTCAGTTGTTATTGTTTTTCCTGTTGAATTTAAAATTTAATTCTAAGTTTGCTTCCAAAGCAACAATAAATAAATAGCAAATAACACTAACAAAAACACAAAAAACAACAAAATAAATAAATATTGATCTACGACTAATGTTGTAGCAAAAAAATATATCAAACAATCATTTTTGAATTAATAGTACTTTTTAAATGACATGTGAGTTCTGTTTTACAGAAAGAGTTTAATTACCCAATAAACTCACAAAATTCGATCATAGTGGTCATGCTTTGAGCAAGAAATTAAAAAAAAATATTATTATTTGTTTTTCCTTTTTAGTTGTATATTAAATTGGTGTATAATAAAGTGTGCAAAACAAAAATAAATACTGACCACAAAAAAAAACTACTTTATTTATGTTGCAAAAACAAAACTAAAAAACTATAATGTGTCAAGCATATTCTAAAAAAAAGCCCGTTCGAAGAATCGGGCACATATCGGCTTGTATATATATAAATCTCAAAAGGAATATGTGGCTGGCTGGCTGGCTGGCTAAGTATGTACATACCGCATAATCTTTTTAAATACTGGACATAAAAACGTGAAATTTGCTACAAATATTCTTTGCGTTACGGCGGTGAACACTGTCAAGGTTTTAACAAAATTAAAATGACCGCAGTGGTCAGTTTGGTCAAAAAACGCGAAAAAAAAACACAACTTTTGATTCACATTGTCTTTGCCAGTACAATTTTTTATAGTTTTTCGTCACAAAGTTAGAAAAAAAAGGATGCGCTGAGATTATTTTTATGACGTCATCAAAAATTGCGCATGGATTTTTTAGCAATGAAGGGACATTTTTCATTCATGTTTAAATTGACGTCATCAAACTATGTGCATGGATTTTTATCTCAATGATGGGAACAAATTTTCTTCATGTTTAAATTGCCTACGTGCCGTAAACAACATACATTCTTTACACTACCAATACTGTAGTGGATTTTCTTAATCTATCACTACTATTAATACTTTACACTGTGAATACATGACTTAAAGCTAATTAATAATTTTAAACTTTACAAACATAGGACAAAGCAAATAGATTTAGCATTTTTTTCTGTTTCGGGAAGTAATACCGACGCATTACTAAGCTTATTAAAACGCAGTGGTCCTGGTTACACTCTATATTTAAGCTTATAATTAGATGGCGTCATCAAATTTTGCGGATTTATGCGTTTAAGAAGGGAACAAAATTTTGTTTTAATTTGCGTCGTTATTTGTGGAATGCAATATTTAAATGGTATAAGTTACCGGAAAATACTTTATCCCCGCTTAAGACTATTGTTTATAACTCCATGGGTTATTTTATCCAGTTCCGAGAACTGGGCACCTTTAGGCTTATCGCCTAGGTAACGGCCATTGTTTAAATTACCGGGCAATGTTTCAATTACCGGGCAATGTTTATAATACCGGGCAATGTTTATAATACCGGGCAATGTTTAAATTACCGGGCAATGTTTAAATTACCGGGCAATGTTTATAATACCGGGCAATGTTTATAATACCGGGCAATGTTTAAATTACCGGGCAATGTTTAAATTACCGGGCAATGTTTAAATTACCGGGCAATGTTTATAATACCGGGCAATGTTTATAATACCGGGCAATGTTTAAATTACCGGGCAATGTTTAAATTACCGGGCAATGTTTAATTTGCCGGGCAATGTTCAAATTGCCGGAACTAAATTTTTAAAGTTTTAATTCGTGTCGTATACGATTTATAAACATTATTTCATAAGGGTTTCATTTGTTATTGTTTTACATGTTGAATAGAAAATTTAATTCTAAGTTTGCTTCCAAAGCAACAATAAATAAATAAATAGCAAATAAACAAAAACAACACAACATAGGTCTGCGACTTAATGTTTGTCGTAAAAAAAATATATCAAACAATCATAAAAAAAAAAAAAAGTACTGTCGAATGTTCTTAATCAATGAATAGAACAAAATATATTCATGTTTTAATTTGCGTCGTAATTTATAGCGGGCAATTTTGTAATTGTTATAATGGGTGATGAGTAATGATTTTAACGGGTAATTCATGTTGTAGCGGGCAAATAAAAAATTACCTCACGTTTAAATTCGTGTCGTAGGTCATGCGGGCAATCTCATTATAACTGCCTGAGTAGTTAGAGTGTATGTAAACATAACTTTTAGCCGGTTCGGAGGACCGGGCACATAACGGCTTGTATATATATAAATCTCAAAAGGAATATGTGGCTGGCTGGCTGGGTATGTACATACCGCATGCATATTCTTTTTAAATACTGGACATAAAAACGTGAAATTTGCTACAAATATTCTTTGCGTTACGGCGGTGAACACTGTCAAGGTTTGAAAAAAAATTAAAATGACCGCAGTGGTCAGTTTGGTCAAAAAACGCGAAAAAAACACAACTTTTGATTCACATTGTCTTTGCCAGTACAACTTTTTATAGTTTTTCGTCACAAAGTTAGAAAAAAAAGGATGCGCTGAGATTATTTTTATGACGTCATCAATCTTTGCGCATGGATTTTATAGCAATGAAGGGACATTTTTCATTCATGTTTAAATTGACGTCATCAAACTATGTGCATGGATTTTTATCTCAACTCAATGACGGGAACAAATTTTCTTCATGTTTAAATTGTCTACGTGCCGTAAACAACATAAATTCTTTACACTACCAATACTGTAGTTGATTTTCTTAATCTATCACTACTTTAATACTTTACACTGTGAATACATGACTTAAAGCTAATTAATAATTTAAAACTTTACAAACATAGGACAAAAGCAAATAGATATAGTTTTTTTTTTTCTGTTTCGGGAAGTAATACCGACGCCTTAGTAAGCTTATTTAAACGCAGTGGTCCTGGTTACACTCTATATTTAAGCTTATAATTATATGGCGTCATCAAATTTTGCGTATTTATGCGTTTAAGAAGTTTTGTTTTAATTTGCGTCGTAATTTGTAGAATGCAATATTTAAATGGTTTCAGTTACCAGAAAATACTTTATCCCCGCTTAAGACTATTGTTTATAACTCCATGGGTTATTTTATCCAGTTCCGAGAACTGGGCACCTTTAGGCTTATCGCCTTGGTAACGGCCATTGTTTAAATTACCGGGTGTTATTGATTCTATTTTAATTATTAGTGTTCTTCGTAGGCTAATAGAATCATGAGTTGATTGAGTTGAGTTAAATGTTTCTTTAATATTATTTTCACAGTACGTTTAACACACTTGATAATTCAAATCTTCGCAGCAATATATATCTATTTATTATTACTCACAATACATTATTCACAGTACATCCAACAATCATATAATATAATATAAGTCCAAGAAATGAAATAGTATTCTGATAAAATGTGGTATAATTCCGAGTCTAGCGTATACGTCTATACGCCTCTAGATATTTGAGTCGACTGACTTTCCTCCGGTCCTTTACCCCCGTGATCAGACTGAGACATGTAAAACCCCGTGATCAGACTCAGACATGTAAAACGTGCAAAGCATGCTCTAGAAAGCTAAGACGCAGTAGAACAAACTAGATTGTGATATTTACAATCTTCCCAGTCCCCATAACTCTTGTACTATACAATTGACTTTCCTGAGTCATTTCCCTTTGACCATGTTAGTGCATACTAGCATTACTCACCCCTCCCGGAAAAAAATAATAATTCATTATTATTATTGCATAATTACACATATAGGGAACATAAATTATTGTTACAAAATCAATGAAATATTTAGTTGCATATCAATAGTTAACGTATCTAATTAAGTCATGTAATATTCATGTAATCATAGTACAAAAAAACATAAATAATCATCATAAAAACATAAATAATCATCATAAAAACAATTTACATCGGTGTCTTACAGAAGTTATACACCATCTTATTAACTATGAGACCAAAAAACTGAAGTCTCAAGTTTTACATTAGTCCTAGACAATTATCTTTCAGTATTGTCTATTCAATATCTGGGATATAAATGGATAATCTTGATAACACATCTGGCAAATGATTATCTTTTCCAACTATGCTTTTGATCTGAAACTGATAATCAGATAGTAATAATGCATATTTGTTTATGCGTTTGTTATTTACATTTGACACATTAAAATTTACTAATGGTTTGTGATCTGTGAGAATTGTAAACTTACGTCCTAACAAATAGTATTGAAATTTCAATACAGCATAAGCTATGCATAAACCTTCCAATTCCAATATACTGAAATTTTTTTCACTATTAGTTAATGCACGGCTTATATAGAATGCTGGTTTGTACACCATTTCTGAATCTATCATTACTTTCTTAAAAATACAAGCACCTAGTCCTATTTTTGACGCATCACAGGCTAAAATAATTTCATCATTTTTCTGAATAGTTTCCAGAATTGGTTCTTTAGAAAACTCATTAACTAGTTGTCTGAATGATTGTTCACATTCATTATTCCAATTTACATAATTTGGTTGAAATTTTTTTGTAAGATCTATGATAGGTCTAACTATTTGACTGTATTTTGGAATAAACTTGCTGTAATAATTGAATAAACCTAAGAGTGCTCTAACTTCTTTCTTAGTTTTAGGTGTCTTTATTTCTAAGATCTTTTTGTGTAATTGTTCTGTTGGCTTGACTTGGCCATTAGAAAATGTATGTCCCAGAAATTCTATTTCTGTTTGTCCTATCTTTAATTTAGTTGGGGATACAGTTAAATTGTTATCTTTTAGTATTTGTAAGACTTCTTCTAAAATAGTCATGTGTTCATCCCAAGTTTCTGTATATATACACACATCATCCACATAGTGAATTATGTTGTTTCTTTGAGGAAAAATTTTTCTCATTAATTTAGTGAAAGTTGCAGTACTATTTATGAGACCAAATGGCATTACATTCCAGTTAAACACACCTCTATGTGTGATAAAAGCTGCGTAATCTTTAGAATTTTTATCTAGAGGTACTTGCCAAAAACCTCTGGTCAAGTCTATAGTGAAAAATATTTTCCCAGTTGCCATAGTATTGATGATATTGTCTATGTTAGGTAACCCTTCCTGATCAATTTTTGTGATTTTATTTAATTTGCGATAGTCACAGCAAAGTCTAATTGAACCATTTTTTTTTCTTACTATTACCATTGGTGAAGAGTATTGAGACATAGATTTGTTTATAATCTTATTTTCAATTAATTGGTCCAATTCTTTATCCACTTTGTCAACTAGCATTTGTGGAATTCTATAAGCTTTTGATCTAAACTCTTTTTTGTCAGTTAATTCTATTGTATGTTCAATGACATTAGTCAAACCAGGTGTTTCTGTGATTGTATCTTTAAATTTGTTTAATATTTTCACAATTTTATTTTTAGTTTCTACACTTTGAATATGATCTAAGTTAATTTGCTCTAATTGATTAGTTGTATTTGCAGTCATGCCACACAAGTAGTTAACATTACTTGGAATGTCTTTAATATTTTCATCTTCAACGATGATAACATTGTTGTTTTCTATTTTGTCATTAGTTTTTGATGTAGTATCAACTATATTGCTTTCTTCATAATGTCTTAAATTGTTGATGTGAACAATTTTTTCCCTACCATTTATGTCAAGTTTATATGTAACATCTGACAATTTATGTATAATGTCATAAGGACCTTTCCATTGCATGGTATTACCAGAACCAATGGGTAGATATACAAGTACTTTGTTTCCTATTTCTAACTTTCTTAAGTTTTTATTCATGTTTTCTCTAAGTATGGTTTTTTCTTTAATTTCTTGTTTTTTTTCAACAGCAAATTGATATGCTGCTTGCATATGATTTCTGTCTTATTTATTAGATCAAAAGGTGACATTTTTGTTTCTTTGGTTTTTAGTAATTCTGCTTTAAAATTCTCTAATGGACCATTGGCATTTCTACCAAAGATTAACTCAAAAGGTGAGTAACCAGTGCTTTCATGCTTTGCCTGTCTATAAGCAAAGAGAATGGCTGGTAGGAATTCATCCCATTCATAAGGGTGTTCTTCGCAAACCTTAGCTAACATTTGTTTTATAGTTTGATTTGCCCTTTCAACCATACCGTTTGACTCTGGGTGGTAGATTGAACTAAAAATTTGTGTTATGTTGAGCATTTTAGTAAAAGCTTGAGTCAATTTGGATTTGAATTGGGTACCATTATCACTTAATATAGTTTTAGGAAATCCAAATCTGCAGAATATTGGCAATAGTGAGTTACATACTCTATCTGCGGTTATTTCTCTTAGAGGGATTACTTCCACCCATCTACTACCCATATCAATGAGTGTTAATGCAAATTTAGCTTTTGAATTCCTAGCTTCTTTCATAGGTCCAATAATATCAATGGCTATCTTTACAAAAGGTTTGTCTACAGTATCTGTTTTTTGTAAAGGTGCTTTATGTTTTGAATTTTTCTGATTATGTATCAGACATGTAGAACAACTTTTTATGAACGTTTTCAAATCCTTTTCTAAATTGGGCCACCAGAAGTTGTTTTTGATTTTGTTACAAGTTTTTTTTGTACTTAAGTGACCTGCTAATGCATTATCATGCGAAATTTTCATTATTTGCACTGTCAAAGATTTTGGCACAACTATTTGAGTTATATCAGTTTTTGTTTCTATCCTACAAAGAATTCCATTAATTAATTTCATTTGTCCTTGTTTAAAATTTTCTTTACCAAGTTGTGACACAATTTTGTTTATATACTCATCTTGTTTTTGTTCATTTTTTAAAGTTTGTTCATCAAAAGGCATACTATTTAAGCTAATCTGTTCACGTTTTTTCATTTGTGTTTCAGTTTTCTTTTGAGTAGTATCAATGTATGCTAATATGTTTGTTTTCAATGTTTGAAAGTCATTGATTTCTTTCTCTGCAATATTGTATATTGCTTTGTGATTTTCTAAATGTTTGCATAGTGATATGGCATGCAATTGTTTAGGTATATTATTTATTTCACATTGTTCTTCAAACCTTTCAATATATTGATTCAATTTCTCTGTACCATTCCATTTAGGCATTAGATTTTCTTTCACTTTGTTTATAGGTATATCTATATTAGGTGTGTCATTAATAATGCTACTGTCTGACTTGCCTAGTGTTTGTAAAAAAACTGACAGTTTGCAATGCAGGGCCGAATTCATCTTGTGATAAATCTCCCAGTTGATTATTTTCTAACAAAATTACAGGTTTTAAGTTTAAATCTGTGGATTTAAGATCCATCCATTGTTGAAATATTTCAAAACTATTGTCCTGTTTGACTCCATATGTATTACCTATTATCAGGGGAGCAACACAATTTTTTAAAATTGCTGCTTCAGTAATTCCTGTAAGCCAAGGAGTATCAATTTGTATGGTAGTGATTGGACAACTAACCATAGATCCATTACCTAGTTTAATTGTTTCTATCCTTAAGATATTTTTGGCTTTATGAGGAGGAATAATCCTCTCATCTACACAAGTGAGAGATGACCCAGTATCCCTTAGACAATAGGTACGTATTCCCTCAACATACGCAGGGAATAAGATCAGTTGACCTTTATTCTCAAATATTACATTGTTTCTGTGAGTAGTAGGATTATTTGTATTGCCTTTATTTCTATTCTGAAAATTTTGATTTTCAGAATTTGGATTGGTAACATGCTGATTTGTAGAATTTCCTTGTGGAAAATTCAATCTTGTAAAGTTTTGATTTTGATTTCCTTGTGGAAAATTCCGTCGTGTAAAGTTTTGATTTTGATTTCCTTGTGGAAAATTCTGTCTTGTAAAGTTTTTGTTTTGAAAATTTTGATTATTTTGGCTATTTTCATTTTGTCTATACCTGTTACTTACATATTTTATTCTGAAACCACAAAATCTGTCTATATGTCCATAACGATTACAAAAGTGACATCTAAGATTTTGTCTGTTTGTATTTGTTTCATTACCATAGTTTTGTCTTCTACCATATTGACTATTTGTTCTAGGAGGTGAATAGCTCCTATGTCTTCTATTTTGCATGGTATTTACTGTTTGAGTCTGTTTAGTAAGTTCTACATTGGGATTACTATCTTTAAAATTGGAGATAGCATCTATTAAATTTTCAATATTTCTTACTTTCCTCTCCATAATATGTGTAAACAAAGGTTTGGAAGCCATTTGTAACACTTTATCTACTACTACCATCTCAATAATTTCATTGGGATTTTTTGTGTCTATTTTGATTAGTTCTAACCAAGTTAATAAGAATGATTTCACTTCAGAGACAAAAGCTCTTGGTTCTATTTTATCAGTTAATAAAAAAGAATGAAATTTGTGTCTATAATAGTCCTCTGAATGGATAAAAAATTGTATCAACTGTTCTCTAATTATTGTGTAATCAGTAATCTCTTTATCAATATGAGCTAATGCTTCCCTTCCTTTGTCTTTCAATTGAGGAATTAAATGAATATACCATTCCGATTGCGGAATGTTATACCCTTTACATGTTGTTTCAAAGAGAGTTAAAAAATCTAAAATTTTTTCTTTTCCATCAAATGGTGGCATTTTAAATCGAACACCATGTTTATTAGATGAATTAGTTGAATGCTCAACCTTATTTTGTTGCAATTTAGCTAGTTCTAATTCATGGTCTAGTTTTAATTGTATTTCTTTTTGTTTAAGTTCTAATTCTAATTCTTTTTGTTTAAGTTCATTGTCTAATTCTTTTTGTTTAAGTTCATTGTCTAATTCTTTTTGTTTAAGTTCATGTGACCTATTTTCTGCACGCTCATCTCTTTCTTTATCAGATAATTCCTTTTTTAACTCTTTTACTTTATTTTCTATAAATTCTTGCAATTCTTTTTTTTCTGTTATTTCAAATTCCTTAGCTAAAGCTTTAGCTTCTTCATACATTAATTTAACTTTTACATCCATATTTAATTCTTGATCATTAACAATAAAATATTATTTTGTACAGGACAATGCTATTATTTATTATTATTTATAGAGTGGACATTCACAATGTAATTCTTATAATTATTATGTAGACCATGTATTATTAAATTGAGGCTAAATACTTGCAATACTATTATTTCTATTCACTATGCTATTATAATTGAAAGCATTTTGGAATTGGAACAATGCAAAGCATAATATTTTGATTGATAAATTATTTTCTCTTCTTATTTTTCAATTTACTTTACTTGTATGTATATGTTGACTATTGTCAATTATTATATTTGTAAAAATGCCTTATTTACTATTTTCTATAGCGTTTACATAAATATTGACCTTTGCATAAATTATATTTATAAACAATTGATAGTTATTGTTACTATCAAGAATCTATCAGAAATAATAGTGGTTATCTTGAACCAATAATATTAATTATATTTAAAAAACAAAACAAAACAACAATTATGTATAACTAAAATAAATGAAACACAACACAACAATTATGTATAACTAAAATAAATGAAACACAACACAATCTTAATTAAGGACACAAATGCTGCATGGACAACAGTAATAGAGGAAATGTTCACACTAGAATCACAATATTTATCAACATTGACAAAGACAATAATTTTACTTCAATATTTGAACAAAAACAAACAAGTCAATACAGCTAACAGAAATTACCCTATCAAAGAATCATTTAAGATGTATAATATTAAAATAAATGTTAATTATATCAAACTTAAATAGTATTTAAGTAACACAATGAATCTTCTTGACGACGAAGTTAATCCATTTGATCCAAGTGAATGGTCTAATAGTAGCTTAAATTTTAACTAACACATACTTCATGACGTTAATCCAGGTACGAATGATTTAAATTAATTAACACAATCTTCATCACATTAATTCAAATTAACTTTACTGTATAGCGAGATAGCTATAATTCGCATAATGTAAACGAATCTCTTGAATTGATGTACGTTAGAGTACAATCTGTCTTCAATAAGGTCTTGGTATTCCACAAAGTATGACTAAGTGAATACTATGCGTTGATGATTGCCTTGTTACCTTCGGATCTCACACACACACGTGTTGACCTCTAGTTGAACTAGTGTCCGCCATCTTGTTTATCTAGTGTCCGCCATCTTGTGTGACGTCATTGCTTCATTTCATAGCGTATTGTAAAATATTACAGAGTCTAGATTCAGAAGCTGTTTTGTTTAAAAATGTTTCATGCGTGATAATTCAATTTTTCATGATCAACGATTGATCACAAAGAAATTCATACGACAGCTCTCGACGTTCCACGTAATCCAAATATAATCTTGAAAAAAAATTATTAATTCCAGCGTCGGCACCTTTGAAAAATGTAATGTGGGTTGAGATGTAGAGCGCCACGTGCACCCACCTTTTTGTTGCCTGTTGTGCCGCCTATGTATCTACTGACTTTTACAAGTCTTGCTGCAGTGTCTCTGTTTCCTGTTACCCTGAATATGGCTTTATACAGTGTTGATTAAATCTTGATTAATATCTTTAGAAATCGTCCATTAAATTCTGCCATCCACCAGCAAATCATATATTTTCTGAGAGATGTTTTAGCGTTCTCTCTAACGATTTTATGACCAGGTTGACTGGTTGAATAGTTTGCTGAATAGTTTGCATGAGAGAGTTGACAATTTGAAAATCAGACTTTACCTTCTAAGATTTGGTTTTGTGGAAGCATTTCATTATGTTGTAGTTTAGTAGTTGCCGTACACCGCTGCCGTTTACCGCTGCCGTTTACCGTTGCCGTTTATCGCTGCCACCACTGTTATTGATTCTATTTTAATTATTAGTGTTCTTCGTAGGCTAATAGAATCATGAGTTGATTGAGTTGAGTTAAATGTTTCTTTAATATTATTTTCACAGTACGTTTAACACACTTGATAATTCAAATCTTCGCAGCAATATATATCTATTTATTATTACTCACAATACATTATTCACAGTACATCCAACAATCATATAATATAATATAAGTCCAAGAAATGAAATAGTATTCTGATAAAATGTGGTATAATTCCGAGTCTAGCGTATACGTCTATACGCCTCTAGATATTTGAGTCGACTGACTTTCCTCCGGTCCTTTACCCCCGTGATCAGACTGAGACATGTAAAACCCCGTGATCAGACTCAGACATGTAAAACGTGCAAAGCATGCTCTAGAAAGCTAAGACGCAGTAGAACAAACTAGATTGTGATATTTACAATCTTCCCAGTCCCCATAACTCTTGTACTATACAATTGACTTTCCTGAGTCATTTCCCTTTGACCATGTTAGTGCATACTAGCACCGGGCAATGTTTAAATTACCGGGCAATGTTTATAATACCGGGCAATGTTTAAATTACCGGGCAATGTTTAAATTAACGGGCAATGTTTATATTACCGGGCAATGTTTAATTTGCCGTGCAATTTTTAAATTACCAGGCAATGTTTATATTACCGGGCAATGTTTAATTTGCCGGGCAATGTTCAAATTGCTGGAACTAACTTTTTAAAGTTTTAATTCGTGTCGTATACGTTTTATAAAAATTATTTCATATGGGTTTCATTTGTTATTGTTTTACATGTTGAATAGAAAATTTAATTCTAAGTTTGCTTCCAAAGCAACAATAAATAAATAAATAGCAAATAAACAAAAACAACACAACATAGGTCTGCGACTTAATGTTTGTCGTAATAAAAATATATCAAAAAATCATTTTTAAAAAAAAGTACTGTCGAATGTTCTTAATCAATGAATAGAACAAAATATATTTATGTTTTAATTTGCGTCGTAATTTATAGCGGGCAATTTTGTAATTGTTATAATGGGTGATGAGTAATGATTTTAACGGGTAATTCATGTTGTAGCGGGCAAATAAAAAATTACCTCACGTTTAAATTCGTGTCGTAGGTCATGCGGGCAATCTCATTATAACTGCCTGAGTAGTTATAGTGTATGTAAACATAACGTTTAGCCGGTTCGGAGGACCGGGCACATAACGGCTTGTATATATATAAATCTCAAAAGGAATATGTGGCTGGCTGGCTGGGTATGTACATACCGCATAATCTTTTTAAATACTGGACATAAAAACGTGAAATTTGCTACAAATGTTCTTTGCGTTACGGCGGTGAACACTGTCAAGGTTTTAAAAACATTTAAATGACCGCAGTGGTCAGTTTGGTCAAAAAACGCGAATAAAACGACATATTTTGGGTTCATGTTGAATTTGCCGTTCCAACTTTTTATAGTTTTTCGATCGATCGCGCTAAGAAAATAAAAAAAGGATGGCGTTGAGATTTTATTCAGGATGACGTCATCAAAGTTTGCGCAGGGATAGCTGGTTGTCTTTTTTTTTATGGTGTCATCGAATTTTGCGTATTCATTTTAATTAACTTCGCTTCAACCTTTGCTAATGTACTTTATGAATGAATAGAACAAAATATATTCACGTTTTAATTTGCGTCGTAATTTATAGCGGGATATTTTGTAATTGTTATAATGGGTAATGATTAATGGTATTAATGGGTATCTTACGTTGTATCTGGCAAATAAAAAATTCCTTCACGTTTTTATTCGTGTTGTATATGTCCACAGAATAGGTATAAAACAGAATGCGCAATCGCATTTTATTTCTGTTTTGGGCAGTAATACCGACGCCATACTAAGCTTATTTAAACGCAGCGGTCCTGGTTACACTCTATATTTATGCTTATTTAGCCTACAAAGTCCTTTTCTTCAAATCTACAAGTTCGAACACCCAAAGCTAATATTTCAGGCAAAATGTGCATAAACGGTTGTGTAATAAACTACAACAATGAAAACGAAAACGACTGATTATCGTAAAAAAGAGCATGTCAAACTGCATGGCTTTCCTGACTCCATAAAGGATAAACAACAGCATAAACAACCTCATATTAACTCATTATGAATTATATGCCTATTTATTTCATAATTTTAAAAGTTTATTTTGGTTTAAAAAGTATATATATTTATGTACCGGTAGCCGTAGCAATTTAGTTACCGGTACCGAGCTACGTCTAAGCCATTTTTTTTTCAAATCAGTACCGGGTAATAAATATTTTTACATCATATTGGCCTAATCATACAATGTTCAAAACAAAATGGGTAATTAAGTCAAATTTATATAAAAGTAAGCCTATAATGAAAGATAATGTAGGCCCTATATATATTGTATATATTTATGGCAGACGTAGATATCCTTTCTCATTTTACTATAGTAGCGTCTCTAGCGACCGCTGCATTGCGGAAAATGGTAACTTTTAGTGACTGCGTATATAGGGATTGTGCATTCTGTTCTATACCTATTCTGTGTATACGTCTTATAAACTTTGTAGCGGGAAATTTTTCAATTGCCAGGCAATGTTTAAATTGCCGAGCTCAACGTTTTAAAGTTTTAATTTGTATCGTATACGTCTTATAAACTATGTAGCGGGAAATTTTTATATTGCCGGGCAATGTTTAAATTTGCCGGACCAACTTTTTAAAGTTTTAATTCATGTCGTATACGTTGTATAAACTATGATTCATATCGGTTTCAGTTGTTATTGTTTTTCCTGTTGAATTTAAAATTTAATTCTAAGTTTGCTTCCAAAGCAACAATAAATAAATAGCAAATAACACCAACAAAAACAAAAAGAAAAAAAAAATAAATATTGATCTACGACTAATGTTGCAGCAAAAAAAATATATCGAACAATCATTTTCGAATTAACAGTACTTTTTAAAAGGTATGTGAGTTCTGTTTTACAGAAAGAGTTTAATTACCCAATAAACTCACAAAATTCGATCATTGTGGTCATACTTTGAGCAAAAAAATAAAAAAAAATTATTATTATTTGTTTTTACTTTTTAGTTGTATATTTAATTGGTTTATAATAAAGTGTGCAAAACAAAAATAAATTAAAAAAATACTGACCACAAAAAAAAAAACATACTACTTTATGTATGTTGCAAAAACAAAACTAAAAAACTATAATGTGTCAAGCATATTCTAAAAAAAAGCCCGTTCGAAGAATCGGGCACATATCGGCTTGTATATATATAAATCTCAAAAGGAATATGTATGTATGTATGTATGTGGCTGGCTATGTACATACCGCATAATCTTTTTAAATACTGGACATAAAAACGTGAAATTTGCTACAAATATTCTTTGCGTTACGGCGGTGAACACTGTCAAGGTTTTAAAAAAATTAAAATGACCGCAGTGGTCAGTTTGGTCAAAAAACGCGAAAAAAACACAACTTTTGATTCACATTGTCTTTGCCAGTACAACTTTTTATAGTTTTTCGTCACAAAGTTAGAAAAAAAAAGGATGCGCTGAGATTATTTTTATGACGTCATCAATCTTTGCGCATGGATTTTATAGCAATGAAGGGACATTTTTCATTCATGTTTAAATTGACGTCATCAAACTATGTGCATGGATTTTATTATCTCAACTCAATGACGGGAACAAATTTTCTTCATGTTTAAATTGTCTACGTGCCGAAAACAACATAAATTCTTTACACTACCAATACTGTAGTTGATTTTCTTAATGTATCACTACTTTAATACTTTACACTGTGAATACATGACTTAAAGCTAATTAATAATTTAAAACTTTACCAACATGGGACAAAGCAAATAGATTTAGCATTTTTATTCTGTTTCGGGAAGTAATACCGACGCATTACTAAGCTTATTTAAACGCAGTGGTCCTGGTTACACTCTATATTTAAGCTTATAATTATATGGCGTCATCAAATTTTGCGTATTTATGCGTTTAAGAAGGGAACCAAATTTTGTTTTAATTTGCGTCGTAATTTGTAGAATGCAATATTTAAATGGTTCAAGTTACCGGAAAATACTTTATCCCCGCTTAAGACTATTGCTTATAACTCCATGGGTTCTTTTATCCAGTTCCGAGAACTGGGCACCTTTAGGCTTATCGCCTTGGTAATGGCCATTGTTTAAATTACCGGGCAATGTTTAAATTACCGGGCAATGTTTATAATACCGGGCAATGTTTATAATACCGGGCAATGTTTAAATTACCGGGCAATGTTTAAATTACCGGGCAATGTTTAAATTACCGGGCAATGTTTATATTACCGGGCAATGTTTAATTTGCCGGGCAATGTTCAAATTGCCGGAACTAAAATTTTAAAGTTTTAATTCGTGTCGTATACGTTTTATAAACATTATTTCATATGGGTTTCAATTGTTATTGTTTTACATGTTGAATAGAAAATTTAATTCTAAGTTTGCTTCCAAAGCAACAATAAATAAATAAAAAGCAAATAAACAAAAACAACACAACATAGGTCTGCGACTTAATGTTTGTCGTAAAAAAAATATATCAAACAATCATTAAAAAAAATAAAAGTACTGTCGAATGTTCTTTATCAATGAATAGAACAAAATATATTCATGTTTTAATTTGCGTCGTAATTTATAGCGGGCAATTTTGTAATTGTTATAATGGGTGGTGAGTAATGATTCTAACGGGTAATTCATGTTGTAGCGGGCAAATAAAAAATTACCTCACGTTTAAATTCGTGTCGTAGGTCATGCGGGCAATCTCATTATAACTGCCTGAGTAGTTAGAGTGTATGTAAACATAACTTTTAGCCGGTTCGGAGGACCGGGCACATACCGGCTTGTATATATATAAATCTCAAAAGGAATATGTGGCTGGCTGGCTGGCTGGGTATGTACATACCGCATAATCTTTTTAAATACTGGACATAAAAACGTGAAATTTGCTACAAATATTCTTTGCGTTACGGCGGTGAACACTGTCAAGGTTTTAAAAAAATTAAAATGACCGCAGTGGTCAGTTTGGTCAAAAAAAGCGAATAAAACGACATATTTTGGGTTCATGTTAAAATTACCGATCCAACTTTTTATAGTTTTTCGATCGATCAGGCTAAAAAAATAAAAAAAAGGATGGCGTTGAGATTTTTTTAGGATGACGTCATCAAAGTTTGCGCAGAGATAGCTAGCCGGCTTTTCGTTATGACATCATCAAATTTTGCGTATTCATTTAAAATTAACTTTGCTTCAATCTTTGCTAATGTATTTTATGAATGAATAGAACAAAATATATTCACGTTTTAATTCGTGTCGTATACGAAATATAAACTTTGTAGTTGTTGCGTGCAATCTCATTATAACTGCTTGAGTAGTAAGAGTGTATGTAAACATAACTTTTAGCTTTTTCAATTCGTTTGAAGCGGGCGTATACTCATTAAAATCTTTCTAGCGGGAAATATTTCACGTTTCAATTCGTTTCTAGCGGGAAATATTTCACATTTCAGTTCGTTTCGGTTGTAGCGGGCGTACAAAATGTCATTCACATTTAAATTTGTGACGTATACATCGATAAACTTTTTAACAGGCAGGGTTTTATTAATTGTCGTATATATTAACTGTGTAGCAGGCAATCTCATTATAACTCCATGGGTAGATAAAGTGTATGTAAAATATCATTATGCGATTAAATTGAACATAATTTTTTTTTTTTAAAGTTTCTTCTTTGTTTCTTATTGGTTTCATTTGTTATTGTTTTACATGTTGAATAGAAAAATTAATTCTAAGTTTGCTTCCAAAGCAACAATAAATAAATAAACAGCAAATAAACAAAAACAACACAACATAGGTCTGCGACTTAATGTTTGTCGTAAAAAAATATATCAAACAATTATTAAAAAAAAAAAGTACTGTCGAATGTTCTTTATCAATGAATAGAACAAAATATATTCATGTTTTAATTTGCGTCGTAATTTATAGCGGGCAATTTTGTAATTGTTATAATGGGTAATGAGTAATGATTTTAACGGGTAATTCATGTTGTAGCGGGCAAATAAAAAATTACCTTTAATTGCCTTATATATTAACTGTGTAGCGGGCAATCTCATTATAACTTCATGGATATGTAAAGTGTATGTAAAAGATCATTATGCGATTACATTGAACACAATGTAACAAAAAAAATATTTCTTCTTTGTTTCTTATGGGTTTCATTTGTTATTGTTTTACATGTTAAATAGAAAATTTAATTATAAGTTTGCTTCCAAAGCAAATAAAAAAAAAATTACCTCACGTTTAAATTCGTGTCGTAGGTCATGCGGGCAATCTCATTATAACTACCTGAGTAGTTAGAGTGTATGTAAACATAACTTTTAGCCGGTTCGGAGGACCGGGCACATTATTGTTATGATGTCATCAATCTTTGCGCATGGATTTTATAGCAATGAAGGGACATTTTTCATTCATGTTTAAATTGACGTCATCAAACTATGTGCATGGATTTTATTATCTCAACTCAATGAAGGGAACAAATTTTCTTCATGTTTAAATTGTCTACGTGCCGTAAACAACATAAATTCTTTACACTACCAATACTGTAGTTGATTTTCTTAATCTATCACTACTTTAATACTTTACACTGTGAATACATGACTTAAAGCTAATTAATAATTTAAAACTTTACAAACATAGGACAAAAGCAAATAGATATAGTATTTTGTTTTCTGTTTCGGGAAGTAATACCGACGCCTTAGTAAGCTTATTTAAACGCAGTGGTCCTGGTTACACTCTATATTTAAGCTTATAATTATATGGCGTCATCAAATTTTGCGTATTTATGCGTTTAAGAAGGGAACAAAATTTTGTTTTAATTTGCGTCGTAATTTGTAGAATGCAATATTTAAATGGTTTAAGTTACCGGAAAATACTTTATCCCCGCTTAAGACTATTGCTTATAACTCCATGGGTTATTTTATCCAGTTCCGAGAACTGGGCACCTTTAGGCTTATCGCCTTGGTAACGGCCATTGTTTAAATTACCGGGCAATGTTTAAATTACCGGGCAATGTTTATAATACCGGGCAATGTTTAAATTACCGGGCAATGTTTAAATTACCGGGCAATGTTTAAATTACCGGGCAATGTTTATATTACCGGGCAATGTTTAATTTGCCGGGCAATGTTCAAATTGCCGGAACTAACTTTTTAAAGTTTTAATTCGTGTCGTATACGTTTTATAAACATTATTTCATATGGGTTTCATTTGTTATTGTTTTACATGTTGAATAGAAAATTTAATTCTAAGTTTGCTTCCAAAGCAACAATAAATAAATAAAAAGCAAATAAACAAAAACAACACAACATAGGTCTGCGACTTAATGTTTGTCGTAAAAAAATAGATCAAACAATCATTAAAAAAAATAAAAGTACTGTCGAATAGAACAAAATATATTCATGTTTTAATTTGCGTCGTAATTTATAGCGGGCAATTTTGTAATTGTTATAATGGGTGATGAGTAATGATTTTAACGGGTAAGTCATGTTGTAGCGGGCAAATAAAAAATTAACTCACGTTTAAATTCGTGTCGTAGGTCATGCAGGCAATCTCATTATAACTGGCTGAGTAGTTAGAGTGTATGTAAACATAACTTTTAGCCGGTTCGGAGGACCGGGCAAATACCGGCTTGTATATATATAAATCTCAAAAGGAATATGTGGCTGGCTGGCTGGCTGGCTGGGTATGTACATACCGCATAATCTTTTTAAATACTGGACATAAAAACGTGAAATTTGCTACAAATATTCTTTGCGTTACGGCGGTGAACACTGTCAAGGTTTTAAAAAAATTTAAATGACCGCAGTGGTCAGTTTGGTCAAAAAAACGCGAATAAAACGACATATTTTGGGTTCATGTTAAAATTGCCGTTCCAACTTTTTATAGTTTTTCGATCGATCGCGCTAAAAAAATTAAAAAAAGGATGGCGTTGAGATTTTTTTCAGGATGACGTCATCAAAGTTTGCGCAGAGATAGCTAGCCGGCTTTTCGTTATGACGTCATCAAATTTTGCGTATTCATTTAAAATTAATTTTGCTTCAACCTTTGCTAATGTACTTTATGAATGAATAGAACAAAATATATTCACGCTTTAATTTGCGTCGTAATTTATAGCAGGATATTTTTAAATTGTTATAATGGGTAATGATTAATGGTTTTAATGGGTATCTTACGTTGTATCTGGCAAATACAAAATTCCTTTACGTTTTTATTCGTGTTGTATATGTCCACAGAATAGGTATAAAACAGAATGCGCAATCGCATTTTATTTCTGTTTTGGGCAATAATACCGACGCCATACTAAGCCTATTTAAACGCCGTGGTCCTGGTTACACTCTATATTTATGCTTATTTAGCCTACAGCGTCCTTTTCTTCCAATTTACAAGTTCGAACACCCAAAGCTAATATTTCAGGCAAAATGTGCATAAACGGTTGTGTAATAAACTACAACAATGATGCGAAAACGACTGATTATCGTAAAAAAGAGCATGTCAAACTGCATGGCTTTCCTGACTCCATAAAGGATAAACAACAGCATAAACAAGCTCATATTAACTCATTATGAATTATATGTCTATTTCTCTTCATTATTTTAAAAGTTTATTTTGGTTTAAAAAGTATATATATTTATGTACCGGTAGCCGCAGCAATTTAGTTACCGGTACCGAGCTACGTCTAAGCCATTTTTTTTTCAAATCAGTACCGGGTAATAAATATTTTTACATCATATTGGCCTAATCATACAATGTTCAAAACAAAATGGGTAATTAAGTCAAATTTATATAAAAGTAAGCCTATAAAGAAAGATAATGTAGGCCCTATATATATTGTATATATTTATGGCAGACGTAGATATCATTTCTCATTTTACTATAGTAGCGTCTCTAGCGACCTCTGCATTGCGGAAAATGGTAACTTTTAGTGAGTGCGTATATAAGGATTGTGCATTCTGTTCTATACCTATTCTGTGTATACGTCTTATAAACTTTGTAGCGGGAAATTTTTCAATTGCCAGGCAATGTTTAAATTGCCGAGCTCAACGTTTTAAAGTTTTAATTTGTATCGTATACGTCTTATAAACTATGTAGCGGGAAATTTTTATATTGCCGGGCAATGTTTTAATTTGCCGGACCAACTTTTTAAAGTTTTAATTCATGTCGTATACGTTGTATAAACTATGATTCATATCGGTTTCAGTTGTTATTGTTTTTCCTGTTGAATTTAAAATTTAATTCTAAGTTCGCTTTCAAAGCAACAATAAATAAATAGCAAATAACACCAACAAAAAAAAAAAAAAAAAAAACATAAAAAAAATATTGATCTACGACTAATGTTGTAGCAAAAAAATATATCAAACAATCATTTTCGAATTAACAGTACTTTTTAAAAGACATGTGAGTTCTGTTTTACAGAAAGAGTTTAATTGCCCAATAAACTCACAAAATTCGATCATAGTGGTCATACTTTGAGCAAGAAATAAAAAAAAATATTATTATTTGTTTTTCCTTTTTAGTTGTATATTGAATTGGTGTATAATAAAGTGTGCAAAACAAAAATAAATTAAAAAAATACTGACCACAAAAAAAAAACAAACATACTACTTTATGTATGTTGCAAAAACAAAACTAAAAAACTATAATGTGTCAAGCATATTCTAAAAAAAAGCCCGTTCGAAGAATCGGGCACATAACGGCTTGTATATATATAAATCTCAAAAGGAATATGTATGTATGTATGTATGTATGTATATATGTGGGTATGTACATACCGCATAAACTTTTTAAATACTGGACATAAAAACGTGAAATTTTCTACAAATATTCTTTGCGTTACGGCGGTGAACACTCTCAAGGTTTTAAAAAAATTTAAATGACCGCAGTGGTCAGTTTGGTCAAAAAACGCGAATAAAACGACATATTTTGGGTTCATGTTGAATTTGCCGTTCCAACTTTTTATAGTTTTTCGATCAATCGCGCTAAAAAAATAAGACAAAAGGACGCGTAGAGATTATTTTTATATGACGTCATCAAAGTTTGCGCAGGGATAGCTGGTTGTCTTTTTTTTAATGGCGTCATCGAATTTTGCGTATTCATTTTAATTAACTTCGCTTCAACCTTTGCTAATGTACTTTATGAATGAATAGAACAAAATATATTCACGTTTTAATTTGCGTCGTAATTTATAGCGGGATATTTTTAAATTGTTATAATGGGTAATGATTAATGGTTTTAATGGGTATCTTACGTTGTATCTGGCAAATAAAAAAATCCTTCACGTTTTTATTCGTGTTGTATATGTCCACAGAATAGGTATAAAACAGAATGCGCAATCTTCAAATCTACAAGTTCGAACACCCAAAGCTAATATTTCAGGCAAAATGTGCACAAACGGTTGTGTAATAAACTACAACAATGATGCGAAAACGACTGATTATCGTAAAAAAGAGCATGTCAAACTGCATGGCTTTCCTGACTCCATAAAGGATAAACAACAGCATAAACAACCTCATATTAACTCATTATGAATTATATGCCTATTTCCCTTCATAATTTTAAAAGTTTATTTTGGTATAAAAAGTATATATATTTATGTACCGGTAGCCGTAGCAATTTAGTTACCGGTACCGAGCTACGTCTAAGCCATTTTTTTTCCAAATCAGTACCGGGTAATAAATATTTTTACATCATATTGGCCTAATCATATAATGTTCAAAACAAAATGGGTAATTAAGTCAAATTTATATAAAAGTAAGCCTATAATGAAAGATAAAGTAGGCCCTATATATATTGTATATATTTATGGCAGACGTAGATATCCTTTCACATTTTACTATAGTAGCGTCTCTAGCGACCGCTGCATTGCGGAAAATGGTAACTTTTAGTGAGTGCGTATATAGGGATTGTGCATTCTGTTCTATACCTATTCTGTGTATACGTCTTATAAACTTTGTAGCGGGAAATTTTTCAATTGCCAGGCAATGTTTAAATTGCCGAGCAAACGTTTTAAAGTTTTAATTTGTATCGTATACGTCTTATAAACTATGTAGCGGAAAATTTTTATATTGCCGGGCAATGTTTAAATTTGCCGGACCAACTTTTTAAAGTTTTAATTCATGTCGTATACGTTGTATAAACTATGATTCATATCGGTTTCAGTTGTTATTGTTTTTCCTGTTGAATTTAAAATTTAATTCTAAGTTTGCTTCCAAAGCAACAATAAATAAATAGCAAATAACACCAACAAAAACAAAAAAAAAACAAAAAAAAAATATATTGATCTACGACTAATGTTGTAGCAAAAAAATATATCAAACAATCATTTTCGAATTAACAGTACTTTTTAAAAGACATGTGAGTTCTGTTTTACAGAAAGAGTTTAATTACCCAATAAACTCACAAAATTCGATCATAGTGGTCATACTTTGAGCAAGAAATAAAAAAAAATTATTATTATTTGTTTTTCCTTTTTAGTTGTATATTGAATTGGTGTATAATAATGTGTGCAAAACAAAAATAAATTTAAAAAATACTGACCACAAAAAAAAAACATACTACTTTATGTATGTTGCAAAAACAAAACTAAAAAACTATAATGTGTCAAGCATATTCTAAAAAAAAGCCCGTTCGAAGAATCGGGCACATAACGGCTTGTATTACTAAAATTCTTAAAATTGACATTCCAAGAAATAAAAAAGAAGTGAGGAGTCTTCTGGGTGTATGTAATTTTTATAGGAAATTTATTCCTAATTTTTCAGAGATGGTATCTCCGTTGACTGAACTTATTAAAAAGAAAAGCCCAATTAAAATAATTTGGTCTCAGGCGTGTGAAATGGCATTAAATAGGATAAAGGTTGCTTTTTCTGGACAACCTATATTAAGACTACCAGACATTAAAAAAAAATTGTGGTTTTAACTGATGCAAGTTTGGTTGGTTTGGGAGGAGTTTTGGGACAATATCATGACAACATCTTACACCCGATTCAGTATATTAGCAGAAAATTAAGTGAGGCTGAGGTTAGGTATGCAACAGTAGAACGGGAAGCTCTTATTGTGGTTTGGTGTATTACTAAATTGGCAAGGTACTTGATGGGTACAAGGTTTGTTCTTATGACTGACCATAAGCCCTTGTCCTTTATAAATCAGAACAAGCTAAACAATAGTAGGATAGCAAGATGGTCACTTATCCTGCAGGCATGCAGTTTTACTGTGGAAAATATACCTGGGGTGGATAATATATTGGCTGATTTGTTGTCTAGATGTGGTGTTTAAGGTGTGCTGTTTGATACGTAATCACCAGTTGGAACGCGGTTAAAATTATTTTTCATGTAAATATAAAGTATAGATACGGTGTTAATGAAATATTGATTTTTTCCAAAGGTTCTGGACGAGAAATGGTTTTACAACTGAAGCACGGTGATTCAAGCACAACGTACCAATTGTAAGTGAGAGATGTTCTATCACGTCCTCACATTATCGTGAACGGTTTTTATGGACACCATATCAAACGCAAACATGAAGACATCATATGAAGAGTACATTTATGGTGCTGACATATAATCGAGGTCATGTCATCGCTATATCAAGGTATATTGACATTATCAACATGGAATCGAGGTCATGTCATCGCTATATCAAGGTATATTGACATTATCAACATGGAATCGAGGTCATGTCATCGCTATATCAAGGTATATTGACATTATCAACATAGAATCGAGGTCATGTCGTCGCATTATTGAGGTACATTTACATTGTCAACGTGGAATGAAGGTCATGTCATCAACATATGGAGGAATCAACAAATTAACACTTTAAGAATAACATGATACATTATTTTGGGTTTATGACCAATGTCAACACTATATTGCTTATAGACAGACAGCTCGTGGAAGTATTCAATGGTAAATTCTAGAGATGTGTCTATGAACAATGCATTGTAATTATTGTTGTGACATTATTGGAACTATTTTGTCAAGGTGTTGAAACTCTACAGGATGGATAATCTACAAAGGACTTATGAAATATTCAATGAATGTGTTGTTGGACGTTCAGAAGAGGAAGGTTGCAATGATATTACATGAACCAGTATGAACTGTTGTGTTTTCGGATTTGATGATTTGATTGGTGTATTTCATTAATACAGGACAGGATATACTTTGAAACATTATAGACATAGATATTGGTGTTATTAGTTATGGGTTAATATTGGTTAATATTTATTAATGAAATCGTTGGTTTTGTGAAATGTTATTTGTGTTGCAAAACATGTTTTTAATATGCATGATAAGATAATTATGATTATTTATATAATTATATGATTAAAGACATAGGATTAAGGATATATATATTTTATCAATGTAGGCTATTTGACGGAGATAAGGATTTTTTTTAGAAATTTGTATGACAAATTTAAAGGGTCGATGGGGGAATGTGAGGATTAAAATATATATAGTTGTTTTAGTAGGACATAATTTGTATAATCTCTAACCCGGTGTTAATGTATGGAATAAACGAGTGACGTTTTACGATAGAAACAATGACGTAGGAGTTAGATTGAACGTAGCGTAGATTTGGATATAACGACAGACGACCTTAGAATTTGGTAGTGGCAAGACGTGTTTAGACTAGGCTATAGAAACTGTTGTGTATTTGAATTCATCTTGTACATAAATTGCATTAAATATTGAGTTCTCATTTTACTACAAGCCGGCAGTTTGTTTATTGATTATTAGTATATAATGTGATCTCCCCGAGAGTTGTATACATAGTATTTACAAAATAACGGTCACAGATAGCCAATATTCATAAATATGTGAATTTGGCATGATAAAGAACATTCGCCATATTTATTCCTCAAGTGGCTTCTATTTACAAATGACGTCACTAAAAAACTTAAGGCCCGCCCATTGCAAACGCTCTATAGGTAGCCGAATTATTTGTATAAAACTACTTTCAATTTTTAAACCATTTTACTTAGGCTATATGGGACATTTAGCTACAAATCTCTTGTAATTTTAAGTTATCGAGGTTTCTATGTAAAATATAGACAACAATGTATGCCGGTATGTTTTGGTATTGTTGTAGGTCTATGTGTCTAAGTAATGTAGGCCTTTACTTGTATCGTTATAACATAGAAGGTGCAAGGCTTAAAACTACAAAGACAAACGGTAGCCTACTAATAGACGGCAAATAGCAGACTGCAATGGAATGTGATAAAATGTTTTAAGGCAGCTTTGTGCGTTTATATGTTTACTAGTTGTTATGCCCGTCAAAATGACGGGAAAAAAATTGATAATTTGCTTTAATAATTTCAATAAACTATGTTAATGTTGTTGAATCTTTGTTTTGTCTCTATTGTGCATGTATATTACTACTATATGTTGTTTTACCAATATGTAATTACTGCTTTTTTATTACATTGGAAGTTGCGGTGATCATTAAACTGTCTAACTCAATATCGGTAACTTCTTGTAACTCTTTAACGTTCTGGTGACAACCGTATTTCTCAATAGTCTGACAATATTGTCGGCACTTATTATCAAACTAAATAATTAGAGACTGATCATACTAAACAGTGATTTACAGTAAACAAACATTAAATAAAATTTACTAAAGAAAGCATAATGGATATAAGGTGATAAATAAATTTGATACCACAATAGCGGTATCAAATGAAATTTTTTTTCATTTTCTTTTTAAAAAATCTATTTTATTTTTATAAACATGTATTACACTAAACTTTTTATAATGATTAAAACTCAAGCAATTTTACAAACTATAAATGTGTGAGAATCAGGCATAATTCAAAACTCTAGTTAACAACAATAAATACGTTAAATTTGTTTAACAACAATGCGTGCATTATGAAATTCTAGATAACCACAAAGCAACTACTTCAGGAAATTCTTTTTAATAATAAAGCAAGTATTTCCAAGCAATCCTAGTTAACAACAAAGCTAGTATATCAAATCAATCACAGTTAACAACAAAGCAAGTATTTCAAAACAAATCAATTTTGTAAAACAATTGTAGTTAACAACAAAGCACACATTTTAAAGCAGATATAGTTAATAACAAAGCAAGTATTTTACTTTCTCCAACAAGATGCCTGGTATTTTACATTTTTAGTTAACAACAAAGCAAGTATTTTGCAATTTTACTTAACAACAAAGCAAGTATTTAACATTTTTAGTGAACAACATAGCAAGTATTTTACATTTTTAGTTAACAACAAAGCAAGTATTTTACATTTTTAGTTAACAAAAAAGCAAGTATTTTACATTTTTAATTAACAACAAAGCAAGTATTTTTCATTTTTAGTTAACAACAAAGCAAGTATTTTACATTTTAGTTAACAACAAAGTAAACATTTTACATTCTAGTTAACAACAAAGCAAGTATTTATAATTTTAATTAGGCACAAAAAATGTTTCTGAACTAAATAATGGATACATGCATAATGCTGATTGTACATCATTGTAATATTTTCAACTGTCATAATAGAATTGAAATCATCTATTTGTTTAATATGTCTCTAATAACAAAGTTTTTTGTGAAGGTTTTCAGATCACCGAGAAGTTTTTCTTGGTATTGAGTTTCCTTGATTAATATTTTCAATTTGTTTGGATTTTTTACCCGAGTTAATGCCACATAGAGCTGTCCATGAGCAAATACTGGTTCTGGTAGATACACACCTACATGTTCAAATGATTGGCCCTGTGATTTATTGATGGTCATGGCAAATGCTGGAATAACTGGAAATTGTTGTCGACTCAGTTTAAATGGCAAACTCTGTTCACTTGGCTGTAGTATAATTATTGGTATAAACACTATTTCACCCTTACTGCTTCCGGTAATAATTTGAGCATCAATAAAATTATTACAAAGGGCCTTAACTAGTTCCATTTAAAAGTCCTTTTTTGGCAATGAGGTTTCTGAGCAGCATGACTATCGCTCCAACTTTTAATTTGAGCTGATGAGGCGGCATTCCTGATGGGCATTGTTGATTTATAAATTTAATGGGAAAATCAATAGCATCACTGAGGTCATCTTCAATGATCGAATCTATGCTTGCATATGTACGCTCATCTCCAGCAAGAAGTTTTAAGATATCAGAATTCAGTTCACCTACAATGTCATTTTTTGTGGCCAAAATCACTTTCTGTGCAATTAATGCTACACTATCTTCTGTTTGCATATCTATTTGATTTCCGAAAATTGAATGAATGATGTTTTGATCATGCGCTAATAAACTACTTGGAATTTCAATTAAATCTTGATTTAATCCATCAGCACCGCTTGTAATCTCACCATTTCCCAGTTTTAAAACCCAATGATTAAATTCATGTTTACCTGAAGTTCTCATACTTGAATCTAAACTTCGTTGTTTCACATGTTGCCATAGATGAGAACTTTTCACACATCCCTCCAGAATGTCTGTTACACTGCCATTGGGTACTACAATTGTGGTTTGTCTGAAGTCACTTCCAAGAATCAATGTCTTTCCACCGAATGGCCTAATATCATTCATTATTTCTCTTAACAATAAATCAATGACCATAAGAGAATGCAGTGAGAGCATGGAGGCCTCGTCAATGATTATTAATGCCGCTTCCCGCAATTTTGAAGCCTCTTTAGATGGCACTTTCATGTTAGACACTGATGTCTCAACTGCCGAGATTGGGATTTTAAATCCATTGTGAGCTGTTCTGCCTCCTATAAGCAAGTCAGCAGCTATCCCAGTAGTTGCAAATGATTCAACTCGTTTGCCTTGACCCCTCAAATAGGACATGAGAGTATTATACAGATAAGTTTTGCCAGATCCTCCAGGTCCATCAATAAAATAGAAACAACTTGAAGCATTGTTATCATTGACAGCTGCAATGATTTCATGAAATATTTCTTTTTGTTTTACATTCAGTGAAGGTATTAAACGTTCTGCTTTAATCGCTTCCTCCTCTATATTGTAGATATGTTCAGTGTCCACAACAATACGTGCTACTGGCAATCCAAAATCACTACCTTTTCCTCCATGCAACCGAAACAAAGTTTCCATATCTTCTAATGCTTTTTATTCAGCCATTTGATCATCATAAATCCGTACATAATCTTCTACAATATTATGTAAATGAGCTTGATACAGTTGCAGTGGATTTCTGGGAGAATTGAAGATGCAGATCAAAGCAAATAACTGACGAAATTGTTTCGCCATGTTAAACATAGCTGCCTCTTGTAAACATCGAGTCCATTCACTATCACATTGGACCAAACCACGGTCTACAGCAGCTGCTTTAAAGGTTTCATGTTGTACCCCATTGACAATCTTAAGATCATTAAAACTCTGAGCTCCCTTGACGGGTTGCAGTAATAGCCTCAAATGAAATCGCTCTTGATCCTTTGGGCTTACAGAAAACATGCGTGAAACAATTTTATCTGCTCCTCGTTGTCGAGTTTTCCATATGGTATTTCTAGAATCAAAAACATAGTGATGGGGAATGTCACAATATAAATACTGTGTAGCATTTTCATCTGTTTCATTCAGTGTGAACCATGCAGTCAAATGGGTTTTTCGAGTGTGAGCTCGTTGTGCTGCCTCATCCTCTTTACCTTCTTGAAAGTAAATCAAGTGTTCATCGGGAAGATGTATTGCTAGGCGATAAACTGCATGTGATCGGTCGTGCATGGGGTTCTCAAGAAGTCGCCACGTTGCCTCTGGTGATAACACATATCTAGCATCCAAATATTGACGTATTTCGTCATACGTATCATCTGTGCTTTCCCCTTCACCACTGAACTCAATTGAAGCTTTATCGTATCCTTTGTATATGTATTTGAAAATATACTTAACGGCTTTTACAGATTGACACGATTCAACGTTAATGTGGCATGCGTATTTCTTTGTCAAGTACTTGTTGAATGGCACAACATGATTATTGCCTGCCTTGAAGTTTCTTCAACGTGTACACCTTCTCTGCGACGATATAACGGATAACCATTAACGTCTGTAACAGTGTGTTCAGTGAACTTTTTTGGAAAAATTTTTAATGCACTTTCCATCCGCCATGCAGGAAGCAGCTGGGTTTTCATTTCCACATGGACCATGAATCATTGTAGTAATAACAATTTTGTGTAGCTCTGGATCTGTTTGTTTATCGGGAATCTCTGCACAAATGTATTTATCAATCTTTTCTGCGTTGTTTATAACATCATCTTGGTGTAATTTTAACAAAAAGTGAGCATGGGGTAGTCCTCGTTTTTGAAACTCAATTGTGTACATAAATGCCACTACTGTACCAAACACTGCATTCTTTGTGATGTCGGTAAGGAAAGCCTTCAGTTTGATGCTAAATACACGGGCAACTAAATCGGGGCGATCACAGGCTTGTTGTCCGGGCAGCAGATTATCCTCAATTTCTTTCCATTTGGGATTACAAGTCATTGTAATAAATAGGTCGGGTTCGCCATATCGTGCAACAATAGCCATTGCATCATGATACTTTTCCCTCATGTTTCTGGGTGATCCTTGAAAGGATGATGGTAAGATGACTGCTCGCCCAATTGAAACATTTTTGTCAGCAGAAATATCACTCAAATGATCCATCAGTCATCGATATTGCTCAACACGCAAAGATCCTTGATTGTGTCTGGTGTAATTTAAATTATTGGCTTCAACTTGTAAGTAGGAATCCACAACCCATTGTTGAAACAATTTTCCACCATGAAGAATTGGGTTGAATCTATTTGGCCTAATTGCTGTTTGAGCTACTTTCCATTGAAGCATTGTTACTTGTGTTCGTTTGCGTTGTGGTCTATTCTCAAGGTTTATCTCAATGTTTGATTGCCATCCTGGTTCCCCAAACGGAAAAAACAACACATACGTCAGTGGATCCAAGTGACAACTGAGAATATTTAAATTAATGAGGGGTTGCTCTGGTTGTGGACTGCGTGGGTATACGCGATAATCACGTTGAAACGGTGGTTCACCTTCTGCAGATCTAAAGATCATTCCGATTTCATCTACAGTTGGGGCACTGCACCGTCTACGATCATTATTTCGATCACGCCTGAAAGCCATATTGACAACTTGAACGAAAAGACTATTGTTTTTAACATTGTTTTCTTCTATTTCAATTTCTCTCAGCATTCGATATGCGTGAGCATACACATTATGTTGTCTAATTAGATAATCTAATTGTTGGAGGATGTCTGCATTTAACTCTTTATTAGCTTGATGTTTTAATCGTTGCTCATTCGCCATTGTTGAGTCGATAACATACAGCTGAGCGAAGAGACGATTGTTATCTTCTGGATGCATATGGCACGTAGTGTGATAAATTTGTCCATGAACTTTAAAAACATATGGTCCACGGCCTCTGAAATGTGCAATATGTGCTCCCATTGAAGCGAAACTGAGTACACTTTTATAGCTTCTAATGTTGTCTTTGAAATGGTGATAGTATGGATGTTCGGGATTGCTGAATAACTCTTTCAAAAATGTTGGAAATTCGCAAACTTCTTGTGCTCTTCCTTCTATTACAACTGTTCCTTTGTGACAACAGTATCGGAAAGTATTGTCAGTTGATTTTTCTGCATAGAAATTTAAAGAGTGACAAAAGCGGCATTCAACATTCATTGCACCGCAATCATGGGTTATAACATTGCTATCATTAAATGTGATATTATTTGGAATAGGAGCTCTACAGTTCTGTTGTAAAGATCTTCTAGTAGCTTGTCTTTGATATTGTGTTTCAAGCCTGACCTGCCTCTGCTCATTTGTTTCTTCTTGTCTTCTAGTAGCCTGTCCTTCACATTGTGTCTGTAGCCTGGCTTGATACTGCTCAGTGGTTTCTTCTTCTATTACAGTAGCCTGTCTTTGAGATTGTTTATGGAGCCTGATTTGTCTTTGCTCTTCTGTTTCTTCATTTCTTTTAGTGGCCTGTTTATAACTTTGTTTCTTAAGCCTGGCTTGTTTTTGCTCTTCTGTTTCTTTTTCTATTCTCTTAGCCTGTGTTTTAGAAAGTGTCTGGAGTCTGGATCTTCTCTGCTCTTCTGTTTCTAGTTCTATTCTAATAGCCTTTTTTTCCAGAAAGTGTCTGGAGTCTGGATCTTCTCTGCTCTTCTGTTTATTTTTCTATTCTAATAGCCTCTTTTTTCAGAAAGTGTCCGAAGCCTAGCTTGTCTCTGATTTACGGTTTCTCTTTTTATTCTAGCAGTCTGTCTTTGAGAAAGAGATTTACGTCTAGCTTGTTACTGTTCAACGTTTTCATTGTCTCTTACATTAGCCTGTCTTTCAGCTTGATCATGAATTCGTTGATTGTGTTCTTCTTTAATTTCAGTAGATCTCTGTAGTCGCATTCTTTTTGCCGCGGGAGTCTTCCCACAAGAAGGACGTTTCTTAGGTGGCATTATTGATTTATGCTATTTATAATATTTAGTATTAATGATACCTTTTATGCATTATACATAAATAATTGAAAATATATAATGCCTTTATAGCAACGTGAATTCAATATATAATAATGACTATTCAATTATTAGTATTAAGATTAAGTTGTAGTTTATATGAACTAAATTATCAACATATAGAATATAAGACAGCATCAGCAGCAGACGAAAACGTAGAAACCGGAAGTACAACAAATATATATAAACAAAACGTCATTGTGCTGCGTCCGGTTAATTAGCACGAGTTCTCACAAACGTCAGAATCGGTAAAACCCGATAAGCCGCCTACTACATATAGGCACAAAACAAAGTGCGCAGCGAATAATAAAAGTTGGAAAATCCGTCAGATCAGTCTATAGTCCATAGGCCTATCCTTCAAAATGTTATTAATAGGCCTAGTTTTTTTTTTTAATGTTAAATGAAATGATGTAGCAGCAAACGTTAAATAATAACATCTATTTGATATCGTTTAGAGTAAATAAAATAACCTTTGTTAGGATCATTTAAAGATCTGACTACGACTTTAAACTTTATTACATCCTTTTATACGTTTAGTAACACCCCTTTATTCACCATCACACTTGATAGAAAATAAGACATAAATCTATTAGACGTTGCACAATTCATATTATTGTTATTAACATGCAATTATATACTGTCACACAGAAACGCGATAGAGTGAGTGATTATTATTATTTTTTAAGATTAAGATGTATATCACCATTTTGTTTTATCATCCGTTATATATAGATTGTTTTTTGTGGGCGCGAAACTATAAAAAAAAAGTAGGTTTCGCAACGTTAATAAACAACAGTTAAGAAGTGAATTGGGAAATAAAAACTGGAATGAGAACGCTTCTTTTCGGTATTTAGTTTTTGTTCTTTTTTTTTTGTTTCTGGTCGCCCTGACCCACTAATGTACCCATAGGCCTCAAAGACTGGCGTAGTGTGTAAACCGCCGATACATTCCCATTAAGAATACACGCATGGGGCGCAGCCCCCTCAGCGGGTCCGAGATCCATTGCACTGCCGAGAGGCCACGGGGTCTCGGTGGGGAGGAAGCAATGGACGTTGCATTCCCATCTCGAGAACCCCCGGTGCCTGGATGCCTGTACTTATAGTATAGGATTTGCGCTACCGAGTGACAGACAGTGCAGGTATACGGGCGAGCCACCATGATAATGATCCTTAGGGGAACCGCAGTGAACGGTCGCTGGCCTGCGAAAACCTTCCCTGTTACACGGCACGCCAAGCCTTCGGCGTAAAAAAACAAAGAAAATAATATTTCAATACAATAAAAACTTAATATAGAACGATTTTTTTTCCGTATTTGATTTTTGTTACTGCTTATTGTATCAGTACAACAGTGTTGAGAATGTTTCTTTCGGTATTTAGTTTTAGAGTTATTTTTATATTGTGTCCGGTCGCCATGACACTGCCACATGCATACACATTGGAATCATTTATAACGTGTCTTTTATAATAATTCGTAGACTTTAATTTAATTTATCTAGTGTATAAAGTCGCCTATTAAAGGATGTTCTCAATAGCGACATGAATCCATTAAATAATTAAAACATTTGGTTACTTTTACTTAAAAGAAGAATGCAAACATCTATAATGAAAAAATAAATGATTTCATAAACATTACGTCATACGCTAGTATTTTTTTTTAAAGTAAACCATTGAAACTCTCCAAGCCAAATTGCGGTGCGTAACTGTTAAAAAAGGCCTCGCCACAATAAAAACAACAACAGCATAATTGGGAAAACCCGAAAAGACCATCGCGTTCAACATAGTGAAACTCGCGTTCAATATAGTAAATGGACGGAAACGGCCATTTGCTATGTACGGTTGTATTTATTTGTATAGCTGGATATACTTTTTTTGGTTTATAAAATCAACACATTCTTGATTATAAGTCATAAAATAAAATTTTCCTTTGGAGGACGTTTCTAATAGGTAAAACGTATTTTTCTGGTGCGAAGGTGCGCATGCGCGGCGGCGGACGTGTGTAAATAGAAGCTCTGGAAATTCGGACAATAATCTAAGGATTTTTCAATATTTTTCGATAATTCTATACATCTGGGACTAAAAAAACTTGCTTGGATTATCTTTCTCTGCACCAAGAATACCAGGAGTGCAATATTTTAATAAACTGGACCTTCTAAATTAGTAGATTTAGTAGATCTATGGAGTTCTAAAACTTTCATTGGCACCACCAGACCAACATCGTCGCCAAAAAGGCCAACTCTACTCTACACATGATATCGCGGAACCTCCGGTATTGCCCTCGCAAGACCCGATCCTTAGCATATGGCACTCTCGTACGCCCGAAGCTAGAATACTGCGCAAGTGTGTGGGATCCTTACCAACAACAGGACATCGATACCCTCGAGCGCATCAACCGTAGAGCAGCTCGGGTGGTTTTCAACAAGACCTGGTGGGAACAAGACGTCAGTCCCACAGCCCTCCTCAACGACCTCGGATGGGATCCACTATGCGAGCGACGAAAACAGCAGAGACTATCGCTGATGTACCGTGTCACCCACGGGCTCGTCGCAGTACCACCCACCCGCCTCATTAGACCCACCCATACCACAAGAGAACACTCATTTAAGTACCAGACCATCAGGACTACTTGTGACATAGCGAAATACTCGTACTACCCTAGAACTATAACCGAGTGGAACAAACTGAGTGACAATACAGTGAATGCACCATCGCTAGACTCTTTTAAACAGAGACTATCGAAGCCTTAGTACCCGCACGCACCCCCCCTCTCGTGGCAGCGATACCCGCACGGGGTTTTGCCACGTACTCAATACAGGTACAGATACAGATAATTAATTATACATTTAACTTTTGTCCCGATTAGTCAAACGGCTTAGGAGCCTATAGCGAACAAACATATATATATATATATATATAAATAAACAAACAAACGATCTCACGGTAATTATATATATTTGATTTTCTTTTTTAAAAACTTGTGCTTAGAGTAGCGAGACTAGAAATTATAAGGTCTACGTTATTTAATTTTAGACTTTATTGTTTTCAGCTTTATTGCTTGGGGCTCGGCCGGCAGCGCGTTCGACTGGCGATCCAAGGGTCCTGGGTTCGAATGCTGATGGAGGCTAGGATTTTTTCCCAGGATTTGAGGGTGTAACTGAGTCTACCCGGCTCTGATGGGTACCTGACCTTAGTTGGGATAAAGTAAAGGCGGCTCTGCATAGTGGTGGCCACACAATCACCTAGTATGCCATGGCCACGGAAATTGGTGAACGCTGCTTCACCGGCCCTATGGATCAATTTAGTCGGACGGGATACTTTACTTACTTTTTATTGCTTTAACCATATTTCTATATTAGAACAAAATCAGATTGTTTTATAAAAAAAAGGTATTGGTGGGTGTGTGTGTTGCACAATTTAAAAACTCTATAATGTAGTCTGATTTGCTTTTTATCAACCCAAGCTTCTTTACAGTTATCAACGACCAATATCAACATTTATGAACATTAGTTTCATTGAAAAAAGTCAAAGTAAAAATAAAAAGTAACAATATAAAAAAAGGTTATAAAGACAAGAAAAAAAGAAAGAAAAATGTTAGCTAAATCTCACCAATTTATGAGTATTATTTTCTTTTTTAGACCCTTAAACCATTGAAATAACCATCTGATGATGCACACTTTTGATCCCAGAGAATTTGCAATCAACTTATCCTTACATTGTGGATTTTTTCCTCGGGTAGGCCCCGTTATACGTATGGGGTTTCCACAATATAATAAAGAAGAGTATTACTAAAACTAATAGTTTATAATAAGCATAAATCAACTCCATTAACTTAAAAAAGAAGAGTTTCACAAGGAATTATCGTAGGTTTATTAACTAGTTCAAATAAACAAAGATGATTTGCCTTTTATTATTCATTCAGATTAAGCCTGTTTCTACAAGTAATTACTAATTTACAAAGGAGTCCATTGTAAGCCTTATTAACTTCTGAGTCTACGCTGTTTCATGTCGTTTACGTCATGGTAGACAAGATGAAGGCCTAATTAATCCTTGAACCACTTTTAATTAAAACAAGTAGATATTGTGTATTTGCTATTTTTTTTACTGTTGTTTTTAGATCCACGGCCTAAGTCTGCCTTTGTAAGTACCATACAACAAATACCCACCATAAAAGAGTTTCACTTTCGCCTATAGTAACTTTTTTATCCGCCCCCAGGCAATCGGTCAAGAACACACACGTACATAGGTAAACTGGGGTGGGGGCTTTGTCAAGACCATCGTAAATACGTACTTGCGATGGTATTTTCTGTGTTCGTTTTCGCTAAGTGGTAGAGATGGAAGGGGGTAATTGTAAGTTATGTAATTGTACGTTGGCTATGTTCCCATATGATCTAAACACGCCAGAGTTTATTACGTAATCCGTATTACGTAACATGGTCGTGTTAGAGTGGAGTAAGCGCGTGTTGAGATGGATACAATGTAACGTTAATTTCCATACAATGGAAAAGTTAGTTTCCAAAGACATAAAAAGCGAGTTAGAAGCGTGAGCCCTAATCTTCATCAATGCATAACATTTCTGTTTAGAATGAGCCTTTTACATAATTAAATACTTAAGGGACCCCATATTAACTTAAACTTCCACGGAGAAAACCTAATTTTAAGCCAGAAACTTCATTTAGTAGACAATAGTGTTATCATATCACTAGTTTTAATACAAACAGTTGATATTGTAAGTTTCCCAATTTTACTGTTGCCAATTTTATCGCTTTGCGAGTTTTGCCTAATTTACCTTTGCCGAAATTACCTTTGCCAAAATTACCTTGCCTAAAATACCGGTTCCGAATTTACCTTTGCCAAATTTACCAAGCACCCTATATATATAGCCTAGGCTAAGATAGTGTTAATAAAAAACACAGTATTGTTGCGTTATGTAGTTAAGTGAGATAATCCAGCTTCTGTGTCTAAAGTAATTGACACTTGAAATTAATTTTATGCTCTTCTATTGCAATTGCACTAATATAATATAGTTACGCAAAAGCGTAAAACGGTGGACTACTAGATTTAATCCTTAGCAGTGCCTCAACCAACCACATTACATAAACATGACTATCGATATTAGATAGCCTACATATTTTCACTAAATATCGCTTCCTTTTGGGGAACAGGCACATGAAATGTTGCCTTTTGATTAAAAAAAATAATTAAAAAATACAATTAAATTCTACTTTTTTTTTTAAGAAACGATAATGCTGATTTCTTCTCATCTTAATATCATGGAGATGTTGATCTAGGCCATAGGTTCTCAACCTTTTTCGGCTCACCGCCCCCTTTTATTTTTTTTTCCGCTCACCGCCCCCCCCCCTCCATTTTCTTTTAGCGCCCACTCCCCCCCCCTTTCCGCCCGTCTAGACTATAGTTTCCGCAATTTGTTTAGGCAGACTAGACTTTTTGTGCGCTTAATTATCTTAAAAAAAAACTGAATAGGAAACATATTATAAAAATTAATAGATCAAAAAATTGCCTAATCAAAAGGTTTAAAGATTAAATAAATCAATATTAATGTGAATCGTTTGGCAGGTGTGTTGCTGGCACTGATTGCTAGCAATTTGTCTTTTTTTGTTTCAATATTGGTTGCAAAAGCCTTAGGTCTAATAATCAGTGATATTTGTTATATTACAAAACAGAACTTGTTCGGCATCACTATTGAATCAAATGTGGAAACATTTTTTAATTAAAGGGAGATAATTACCCCGTTTTATTTGAGCAAATATTTCTATTTTTTTTCTTTTATAAAAAATAAATGGCTTACAATTTATAACTTTGAAATGATCAAACTGTAAAAAATATTTGAAAATTATATAAATATTATATGACTAAAGAATTTTGAATGTATATTTTCAAAAATTACAATAACTACCCAGTTTTTATGATTACTTATCTTATCTATACCGCTTAATTTTAGTGTACCTCTATTTTCGAGGGTTTCAAAATCATTAAGGACATCTCGGTAAAACATCATAATATCATTAATATTAGCAGATGTTAGAGCGACAATGATCGGTAAGCAGGGTTGACAGTCCGGTGAACCAACTACAGGACCAACCGGCCGCACACTTTATTTGCCAAATACTGACCCCTACTTCATCTACAAGTCATTGCTATTCCTATTTCTTATTAATATAATAATATGTAGGCATACTGTTGGGGGATATCGATGTGAATATCAGATGTTTAGCAGCAACTGCGATTACATCAAATTTAATCCAAAAACTAATCGATTCAAATAGCTGAGGTGTTCAAATTATATCAGGTACGTTTGTACCGCTCACTTGCTCTTCACCACCCCCCAATCGCCCCCGGGAATGTCATCGCCCCCCTAAAGCTTCTCACCGCCCCCGGGTGGCGATATCGCCCCCGTTGAGAACCTATGATCTAGGCCAAGGCAGAAAAAAAGACCTAGGGCTATCTGTAAAATAATATGGGAGGCGTTATACGGCGGATTACATAATGGCTGATGAATGGACCATGATATACTTAGAAAAATTTCACCCGTGTGCCTGCCTTGACTTATTTATAGCCCATAGTATGAGCAGATCAGTTTAATTTTTCCTGTGGGAGGAGTGTGTGGTTGATTATTCATGGATTTATTCTTTGTATGCAAAAAAATGTACCCAGTATTCTAAATGGCTCATATTTATTAATTATGAAAGTTGCTTTTGAAAATAACAAATCTTTTGGTTAAACTAAGTACCAGTACTCATTGTCAATTGTAGCATTTTGTGGTGGGTGTTATTTTTTCTAAAATATTGTCACTTTGAAAAATTAAAAGTTATCTGTATAATTTAAAGTGAAATATGTACTATACATTTTTCTGAAAAGACTTACCGTAATTGATCTGGATATAATATAATAAATTTTAAATATATAACATTATAATGAATGTGTTTTTTTTTTTGGTAAACATACAACTTCATTGTGTGTAGAGCTTACTTTTTTCATATTGGTTAACTTCAAGCAATTTATAATCATGTAGGCCTATATATTTTTTTTATAAATGTCTTATGTTCTGTAACCATTACTGTATGCCTATTACTGTGCTTTTTTACAACATCACAAGTTGTGTCAAAGTTTAATTAATTTTGTTTGATAATAGTAATAGTTTTAATGGTAATCATTACGTAATAATATTTTAATAAATGTAGACCCTCTTTTTGGGGTATCCCTATGTATGTCTGTGTGTATATTATATTCAAATGTATATTTTTTAAAAATAAATATATGTTCCATATTACCATTCCTGTGCTTTTAAATTATCACAATTTGTTCAAAATGTTATTTATTATTATTATGATATGCCTTTTGGAGAAATATAATTAAAGATGATAATGTATTGCATTATTTAATGTTTTAAAAAGTTTTTATGGACCAAGCTATTTCGATTTGTATGTTGTAGTTTTTACTCATATAATACAAGTTTTGGTGTCAATATTAAAGATTGATTTATTTTTAGGCCTATATATGAATAGTCTAAAAGACATTCATGTATGGTATATCATTTTATACATTTGAGTCCTATTTTTTTAAATAAATAAAGCAATTTTAGTTGTAGGTCTATTGTGTAACATTTATCTTATTGTTGTAGGCCTAGCAAGAGTAATAAATTGATTAATTATTGGAATACATTTTTATACAATATATTTATGAAATTATAATATCGGCCTGCATATTATTCAGGGTTAAATAATAATAATATTGTCCCATTAATCTTCACATATAGGCTATTTTATTGTTTTACAATAACATGTTTTTTTCCCACAAAATAAAAAAAAAATTGGTATTTTGAATGTATACCTATATTTAAACATAGCTTAGCCTACTGGTCTTGCATAGCCTTACATTTTGATTGCACAGTGCTTAAATAAAAATGTCTGTTTACATAGTGTTATATTTTATCAATATATATGTATGTGAATGTGTAGGCTTGTAGGAATGATGTAGACCTAGGCCTATATTTCTTTTCCCATAAATATATTTTTCCCATTACTCTGCTGCCTGGATATTGTTAAATTAATAAATTAGGTTATATATTACCGGTAATATTAAGTTTAAGTAAATATAAAATATTTTGTCTATATTATATCATAATTAGGCATATCTATAGATTTCCAACTATTTGTACCAATATACATTACTATTACAATAACTTTACCAAAATTATTTTATGTAGTCATTTTTAAAAAAATGTAATTACATGTAACTTGAATACTATACCATTTCCATGTTTTTGCACTTTATTTACTGTCACTATTTTGCTTTGAATGAATATTATATAAAAATATACTTTTTATCCTATGTTGGAAAAAATATTTTGAATACAAATATAATAAAATATAAACAAAATCACTTTCTTTGTTTTGTTTACTTATATTTACTATCTATGTGTTTTTGTCTATTGTATGTCTAATGACGAAAACGAGGGTAAATAAAGGTAAAATCCAAATCCAGCCAATGATAATCAATAATACTAAATAATAGCTAAATATACGGGTCAATTGAGGCACAATGCAGGCAAAAACCGCATCACGCCGGTAATTACCGGCATTGGCCCAGCATGAATACGAAATGAAAAGCAGGTATCCATTACGACCCAAAGCAGGCAAATCCTCATCGCGCCAGCATTAGACTGCCTGCATTGGCCCATAATCGACCCGACGTCGGCGCAGGTATACAAGACCCAATGACGCCATAATATGGCCGACGAAGGCCAATGTGCAAACGCGTATTGCTTCGATTGGGCCGCCATGCGGGCAACTGCTGGCAACCTAATAGGTACGGATAGGGCAAAGGGGGAAAACTCTAATTGACCAAGAATTGGGCCGATGCCGGCATGTTTAAGGGGTAGGGTAGAACCTGCATTACCCCTGTTACACCTGCTGACAGCACACGTTCCTAACAACTAGGCCAAGAAAACATGCTGAAATTTGAACAAAAAATTGTAATTGAGCATGCAGGACCAGCTAAACAAGAATGCGCATGCGCCAATAGCAGTGTGTATAATATAGGTCACGAAAATTTGCCGAATAACGTTTTGCGTTATACGGCAAATCCGCCGTATAATCACTTCGAAAAAATATTGATATTAACATAAACAATAAAGGTGAAGAAGATTTAAAAGAAATATTATTTCCGGTTAGGGCCTACTTAGCTAGATCTAACTCAATTTACCCTTTAAAATGTTATTTTTTATACGAGACAGTTATATAAAATAGCTCTAGACACGACAGTTGCCAATTCAAACTGTTATTTTCAACCAAAAATTGCACAACAGTTTAGATTAGTTTTAGAGGCAAAAAGGCTGATTCCATGATTTAATAATATGGATTCTACTTAAAATTAGAGGCCGACCGAGAGATCGGCTTCGGTCCTTGTTTCGGCGCCGAAAGAAGGCAAATGGTTCCTATCGGCGTAGGTATAGTTTAGGTTTCAGCCGAAACAAATTTTAACTTTCGGTCATCAGCCGAATATCTATTTTAACTTGTTTTGTCTAATTTTATACAAATTATGTCATAAAATTGAGTAACACAAAACGTAGGCCTATATACTATAGTCTAGGCCTAGGCTATTAAGTTTATATTGCCTTGTGGGTTAATAGGCTAAGTGTTAAATAGAATTCAATTCTGAATAAAATTATATATATTCTAGGCCTATAATATACATGTATATTGTAGGCTTACATAGGCCCTACAACTGTATATTACATATTTTATGGTTTACTTAAATAGAATAGGCTTAGGCCTAGGCCTACCCATGAATTAGATCTAGTTAATTTTACACAAAAATGTGCAGTCTTTAAAAATCTTTTGTTTTGGCGATTTCGGTTTATCTTTCGGTTTCTACCGAAGATGCAGTAAAACTTTTGAGGTTCTGTTAAGTTTGTCCGAAAGCCAATTTATAACTTTCGGTATGATTTCGTTTTCGGCCCAAACCAAAAATTTGGTTTCGGTCATCATATTTATGATGAGAAAACATTAATCTAAAGTGATATTATTGGTATAGTATTTTAAAAGCAATTATGTAATAAAAAAAATTATTGAATCAATTTTCACATTGAAGCTTCTTTAAAAAAAAATGCAAGAACAAAAAAATAAACTTGCAACAAAAGAGATAGATCTATCTAAATAAAAATATATAAACTTTTTATACAACTAATGTTTCATTCTAATGATTTTTTTAAGTGTTAACATACGTGAAAGAATGTTGAAGATCTTATTTTAAAAAGGCCTTATTCTTATAAGGTCAATATATAATTAATTATATATAGCAGCACTGGCGATGCAGTCCCTAATTATTGCGGGGAAAATGGGAGACGAGTCGACACCATTTAAAGGGGCAGTGTAATGGGACGATAAATACTAAGTATGTATATATGTTTAATCGTTTTGAAAATCAACCTTTGACTTTAATATGTTCGGATATGGGCATAAGATAAAATGTACGATAGCCTAGGCCTACATCTTGTTTATGTTATGGTAGCGGCAGTGGTTGAAGTGGAAGCCAAAAGTTGTGAGCAAGGGTAAAGACAGCCATAAATTAATTTTAAGCCTAGCTACTTAAGGCTCTCAGTAGTCTTAAAATCCACATTTTACTGGATTGATTATCCTCGACCCGCTCCTGTCATTCCTTCCGATATAGGCATTTGAATTACATGGCGTGATTAGGCCTACCATATGCTCTAGACCTATAGCTATTTTTAACAGACCTAGGCTACCATAAACCTCAATGAGTGGCGGACGTAATGCGCATTCCATTCCATCCATAAAACTTTCAATGCAATCATTATTAAGAAGAAAAAAAAAGCAGTCGTAAATGAGTATTTTTCTCCAACAAAACCCCAAAGAATGCGAACACTTTTCAAAACAAGATGTCTCAATATTATAAGTGCCATGATTAAAAGGCCAGCCTAGAAACTGAATGCTTTTCTATTTAATTTAAATTTAATTAAAATAACCTATTAGCCTGTAGATCTTAATGTATTAATTAGTGCCCATATTTCATTGAATTAAACCTTTATATATCACACAGAGCTCGTATGCCCATATAAATTATAGGATTTCCCCTCGCATCTATTCAAAACGTCCTTTGCTGCTTATTAGTTCAGCCAATAACTGTGCATATACGCGATCTGCTCCAACATTCGTGTATAAACGGACTTTTTCTGTTACACAACACACTTAGGCCAGTTGACCCACTTAGGATATTCACGTAGGCCTAAATACTATCCATGGTTAAAGCTCTTATCGGCGTATTAATTGCGACTTATAGCCATGAAGTTGTTTTAGCAGACAAAGACAGCTATCAGACAATGAAAGCTATCAGACAATAAAAGCTATATAGTCTAGAGTTTAGAGCGATTGCAATAGGCGTGGCTTAGTTTTTTTTAATGCCGTAATTATGTAAATAGCGGCCATGATTGTGATAATGGTAGGGTTGCATCGTTCTTAAATAATAGGCTTACAATTAAAAAAATCTCACATGTGAACAGTTTTATACATTTGTGCTTGCTAACGAAGATCTTCTGTGTCATAGAAATTAGAAATATGTTTTATAATTAAGAAAGGTGATAATGTAATATCTGTTGAATTGACTGTTTTCAAATAATATAGTATTGTTGCATTTCGAAAGAAAAAAGTCTATTGAATTTATATGTAGTTTTCTTTTCCAATTTGTTTACAAGACTTTTTCTTGGTTAATTTACTAATAGATAATTAATAATATTACCAACCATATTGTAGTAAAATTGTACTGATTGCTCATGATTGCTGGTTAAATCCACATTCATTTGAACCAAAAAGAATCATTAAAATGAAACACTCAATGTGTTTTGGTACCATGTGTCCTCCTTTGTCCTCCTTTTTGTCTCTCTGTGTCCTCTTTTTGACACCCATGTATCTGGCAACCCTAGATAATGGGGAATAAACATTGTTCTTTACCATGTGAATTTTAAACCCAAAATATAAGAAATTTGTTTCCATGAATCTTGATATTTAAATGTGATTCTAGTCCCTAGAGTAGGCTAGTTCGTCCACTTTAGGCTTTTATAGTTTTTCAATAGCTCTTATGAAACGTTGTACATTCTGCTTTATGCTTTACTATTAGAAAGTAAGTTAATTATTAATTAGGCGTATGATAACTTTCGACACACGACATCTTCAATTAAATATTCTGCATTTACGGAACTTTTTCTATTGATTTTTTATGGTTTAAATTTGAGCTTTGAATGTCAATTTACATTGAATGATAGTATTTTATATATTTTTAAGTCATATTGTTGAAATGATGAAAATTAAAAATAAACCTAATTAAGCCTATAGTAATACGGCTGCCATTTGTCAAACTAGAAAAACTACACAAACATCACGTGCTTTTTGTCACATAATTGCAAACGCCCTATTAGACGATGAAAGCTAGCAGACAATGAAAAATATGAAACAATAAAAGCTAGCATACAATGAAAGCTATGAGACTATGAAAGCTATGAGACAATGAATGTTTCCAGACAATGAGACTTTTATTACCCCATTTGCAAGAAAAAGTACATAGGGCCTACAAGTAGGCTACTCTTTCTTCACGATTGGCATATGGGTATGGAATGGGTTAAATTGCATAAACAAACTATGAAAACCAGTAACTTTACATCATTTCAAACACTTGTCTCACGCAATAATATTGTTTATTGAAGGAGCGTCTGTAACATATAAGATAATGAACTGTTTGACTTGTGTGCATGATATTGTTTATAGAAGGAGCATCAAAACATATAAGATAATGAACTGTTTGACTTGTGTGCATGCCAAGGACCTATAACCTAGACAATACATGTTTTTATTAATTAAAACACAGGCCCCTACTAATTATAACTTTCTTTCTCTTGGTCTTTGGTAGAACCTATTAACCTGTAGGCCTAGATCTTAATATATTAATTAACTATCATATATGATATAAATGTATCTGTTTGTCGTTTTTGTTCTTGAAATCCAGATTGAACTGGATCAATGTAAACAGTGCCCTCACATAGTGGAGGGCAGAGGAGGCGTAGGCATATGCTCAATGGCGACACCTGTAGAGGGGCGGCAAATATAACCTAAGTTCATACCAGAAATTTTAGGAGATTTGAAGGATAAATAAAATTTGAAACACAAATTGTGAACAAAAGGAATAATGAAAGAAAGATAGTAGAAGTCAAACTGTTTTATACAAATGTTTCATTTTTAATAGGCTCACAAATGTTTCATAAAAGATTAACTCATCTAGAATATTCTTAATAAAAAATTGCATTTTAAAATTTCTTTAATCATAATAATTAACGAAGTGCAGGCACTTAATAAAGCAGTTACATTATGCAAGGGGGCGTCGCTGAAACGTTTGCCCTGGGGCACTACAGAGGCTTGTGAGGGCCCTCAATGTAAACGTGCCTGCTATAAATAACAACACGAAATATATATAAAAAACAACAACATCCAATGGGCACTCGTAGTGTCTTTGGTGGGCTGATAGTGTGGTCACATGGCTCGCCTATATACTATTTATAGAACTGTTACATTATCAAGATTTCGCTAATTGAAATGGCTAGCCGCTAGGCGATTTAGTACGGCATTACTGCGCACTAGTTCTTCAACGCCCTCTACCGGCCCATGGAGCTTGAGTGTCATCTGGGACGTGAAAACGCCCCTTTTGGAAACGCAATGATCGAGAGCAGGAGTCTCAAAAACGTAGAATACTGCCGCACGAGGCTTGCAAGTACATATCGTTTGGTCCGCAAAGCATTCTGTGATAACAAAATATATGTACAACTCGGTTCGTTTTCTTACCGTCGTTTTGAACTTATCACGTTTTCACCTTTAATCCTAAACTCTAAATCATAAGAAAATTTAATTACTTCCTTTGGCCTACGTTTTTTTTTTCGGCCATTACATCCACGTTAAAAATTAGTTTAAATAAATGGATTTAAATTATTTAATAACATTCTATTCACTTGCATCCATTAATATATTTAATATAATATTGCGGCTCTTTGGTTACTATAACAATCCTCGTCTGACCAACAGAGCTATTGGAGTTTAAGAACCCCAGATCTTGAAGACAAACATGGCTGTAAGTTCTTATATTATAGTATTATAGTTTATAACATGTATTGGTGGCATAAGTATAGGCCTATTATCTATCTACTTATTGATATATCTATATTTCTATTCATCTAACAAACTATTTAGACCTAGCCTATATATATTATTTATGTATATATCCTCTAATTATGTAGGCCTATGTGTGCTTGTGTGTGTGACTGTTATTCCTAGCACGTTGCTTCTTCTCAAAGGCTCTTGATTACTAGGCGACACATCCAATCATCAATGCTTTCTGTAAGCTATATATCGACACTAAGTAGGATATTTTTTTTAAAGTACGGACAATTTTGATCAAATTTCATTATGTTTTCACCAGGTGTTTACTGGAAGAAATACAAAACCCAACAAACAAGATACGTCTATTAAATACGTTTAAAAAAACATTGCATTAGGCCCATGGACCTATCTTTAATGCGACCAGCAATGTATCAGAACTAATTTTTAAATGACTAGAAAAACCAAGTTTGTGTAATCAGTCTCTGTTGTTGTTTTGTGTGTGTGTGTAATGAATAGATCTAGAGGAATTCTGATTTACAGTGTAGCTAACTTTAGAGGAAAAAAATGGTCCCTTGACATTTATTTGTATAGAGTAGACTGAAACTTCTCTTTGGTTTACTTTAAGTAAGTAATTACATGGGACACCATGATCTGCACTATTTGCATCTCCCTCTTTTCCAATTTCCCTTTCCCAGTATTTCTCATTCCTATCTATCCCTGTGTAAAACAGTCTTAATCTCTGCTTCACACAGTTGACCATTTACTACCTTTACATTCTGTTTTCATTCTTAAAATGTTTTATTAAAAAAAAACAGTTAAAGCTAATTTGACACAAAATGGTGAATTATCATGGATTCATTTTAAGTTAACATGTAACTTGGCTATTACATTAAAAAGTGACAAATAAGTTCTTTATTAAAAATTTCCAAAGACGACCCACTATTTAAGATTGTACTTGAAGTTCATATTCTAGTTGTTTTTCCAAAGGTGTTTCTTTAACTGATGGACCGTCCGTTGGAAGGGACCAAAATTTGGCTAAAATAGAGAAAATGAGTTTTGTATTGGGCAATTGTTGTAGACATTTGTAAGTGATAAGACTGACCAGTACACCGACTACAAAGCTAACGAAGGCGCCAACAAACCCATACCACTCAAAGGAAACGTCGTATAAGAAAAAAGAGATATCCCCATCACTTTGTTCAACAGGACTGAAATTTGTGTTAGTTGTTACTTTATCCACAACAAGCCGATATGTGCCCGATTCTTCGAACGGGCTTTTTTTTAGAATATGCTTGACCCATTATAGTTTTTTAGTTTTGTTTTTGCAACATACATAAAGTAGTATGTTTTTTTTTTGTGGTCAGTATTTTTTTTAATTTATTTTTGTTTTGCACACTTTATTATACACCAATTCAATATACAACTAAAAAGGAAAAACAAATAAAAAAATGTTAATTCTTGCTCAAAGTATGACCACTATGATCGAATTTTGTGAGATAATTGGGTAATTAAACTCTTTCTGTAAAACAGAACTCACATGTCTTTTAAAAAGTACTGTTAATTCGAAAATGATTGTTTGATATATTTTGTGCTACAACATTAGTCGTAGATCAATATTTATTTATTTTTGCTTTTTTTTTTTGTTTTTGTTGGTGTTATTTGCTATTTATTTATTGTTGCTTTGGAAGCGAACTTATAATTAAATTTTAAATTCAACAGGAAAAACAATAACAACTGAAACCGATATGAATCATAGTTTATACAACGTATACGACATGAATTAAAACTTTTTAAAGTTGGTCCGGCAAATTTAAACATTGCCCGGCAATATACAAATTTCCCGCTACATAGTTTATAAGACAATACGATACAAATTAAAACTTTAAAACGTTGAGCTCGGCAATTTAAACATTGCCTGGCAATTGAAAATTTCCCGCTACAAAGTTTATAAGACGTATACACAGAATAGGTATAGAACAGAATGCACAATCCCTATATACGCAGTCACTAAAAGTTACCATTTTCAGCAATGCAGCGGTCGCTAGAGACGCTACTATAGTAAAATGTGAAAGGATATCTACGTCTGCCATAAATATATACAATATATATAGGGCCTACATTATCTTTCATTATAGGCTTACTTTTATATAAATTTGACTTAATTACCCATTTTGTTTTGAACATTATATGATTAGGCCAATATGATGTAAAAATATTTATTACCCGGTACTGATTTGAAAAAAAAATGGCTTAGACGTAGCTCGGTACCGGTAACTAAATTGCTACGGCTACCGGTACATAAATATATATACTTTTTAAACCAAAATAAACTTTTAAAATTATGAAGGGAAATAGGCATATAATTCATAATGAGTTAATATGAGGTTGTTTATGCTGTTGTTTATCCTTTATGGAGTCAGGAAAGCCATGCAGTTTGACATGCTCTTTTTTACGATAATCGGTCGTTTTCGCATCATTGTTGTAGTTTATTACACAACCGTTTATGCACATTTTGCCTCAAATATTAGCTTTGGGTGTTCGAAATTGGGCATTCTGATTTTAATATACCTATTCTGTGGACATATACAACACGAATAAAAACGTGAAGGAATTTTTTATTTGCCAGATACAACGTAAGATACACATTAAAACCATTAATCATTACCCATTATAACAATTTAAAAATATCCCGCTATAAATTACGACGCAAATTAAAACGTGAATATATTTTGTTCTATTCATTCATAAAGTACATTAGCAAAGGTTGAAGCGAAGTTAATTAAAATGAATACGCAAAATTCGATGACGCCATTAAAAAAAAAGACAACCAGCTATCCCTGCGCAAACTTTGATGACGTCATATAAAATAATCTCTACGCGTCCTTTTGTCTTAATTTTTTAGCGCGATTGATCGAAAAACTATAAAAAGTTGGAACGGCAAATTCAACATGAACCCAAAATATGTCGTTTTATTCGCGTTTTTTGACCAAACTGACTACTGCGGTCATTTTAATTTTTTTAAAACCTTGACAGTGTTCACCGCCGTAACGCAAAGAATATTTGTAGCAAATTTCACGTTTTTATGTCCAGTATTTAAAAAGATTATGCGGTATGTACATACCCAGCCAGCCAGCCAGCCAGTCACATATTCCTTTTGAGATTTATATATATACAAGCCGTTATGTGCCCGGTCCTCCGAACCGGCTAAAAGTTATGTTTACATACACTCTAACTACTCAGGCAGTTTTAATGAGATTGCCCACATGACCTACGACACGAATTTAAACGTGAGGTAATTTTTTATTTGCCCGCTACAACATGAATTACCCGTTAAAATCATTACTCATCACCCATTATAACAATTACAAAATTGCCCGCTATAAATTACGACGCAAATTAAAACATGAATATATTTTGTTCTATTCATTGATTAAGAACATTCGACAGTACTTTTTTTTTTTTTAATGATTGTTTGATATATTTTTTTTACGACAAACATTAAGTCGCAGACCTATGTTGTGTTGTTTTTGTTTATTTGCTATTTATTTATTTATTGTTGCTTTGGAAGCAAACTTAGAATTAAATTTTCTATTCAACATGTAAAACAATAACAAATGAAACCCTTATGAAATAATGTTTATAAAACGTATACGACACGAATTAAAACTTTAAAAATTTAGTTCCGGCAATTTGAACATTGCCCGGCAAATTAAACATTGCCCGGTAATTTAAACATTGCCCGGTAATTTAAACATTGCCTGGTATTATAAACATTGCCCGGTATTATAAACATTGCCCGGTAATTTAAACATTGCCCGGTAATTTAAACATTGCCCGGTAATTTAAACATTGCCCGGTATTATAAACATTGCCCGGTATTATAAACATTGCCCGGTAATTTAAACATTGCCCGGTAATTTAAACATTGCCCGGTATTATAAACATTGCCCGGTATTATAAACATTGCCCGGTAATTTAAACATTGCCCGGTAATTTAAACAATGGCCGTTACCTAGGCGATAAGCCTAAAGGTGCCCAGTTCTCGGAACTGGATAGAATAACCCATGGAGTTATAAACAATAGTCTTAAGCGGGGATAAAGTATTTTCCGGTAACTTATACCATTTAAATATTGCATTCCACAAATAACGACGCAAATTAAAACAAAATTTTGTTCCCTTCTTAAACGCATAAATACGCAAAATTTGATGACGCCATATAATTATAAGCTTAAATATAGAGTGTAACCAGGACCACTGCGTTTAAATAAGCTTAGTAAGGCGTCGGTATTACTTCCCGAAACAGAAATAAAATGCGATTGCGCATTTTGTTTTATACCTATTCTGTGAACATATACAACACGAATAAAAACGTGAAGGAATTTTTTATTTGCCAGATACAACGTAAGATAACCATTAAAACCATTAATCATTACCCATTATAACAATTTAAAAATATCCCGCTATAAATTACGACGCAAATTAAAACGTGAATATATTTTGTTCTATTCATTCATAAAGTACATTAGCAAAGGTTGAAGCGAAGTTAATTAAAATGAATACGCAAAATTCGATGACGCCATAAAAAAAAAAGACAACCAGCTATCCCTGCGCAAACTTTGATGACGTCATCCTGATAAAAATCTCAACGCCATCCTTTTTTTTATTTTTTTAGCGCGATCGATCGAAAAACTATAAAAAGTTGGAACGGCAATTTTAACATGAACCCAAAATATGTAGTTTTATTCGCGTTTTTTGACCAAACTGACCACTGCGGTCATTTTAATTTTTTTAAAACTTTGACAGTGTTCACCGCCGTAACGCAAAGAATATTTGTAGCAAATTTCACGTTTTTATGTCCAGTATTTAAAAAGATTATGCGGTATGTACATACCCAGCCAGCCAGCCACATACATATTCCTTTTGAGATTTATATATATACAAGCCGTTATGTGCCCGGTCCTCCGAACCGGCTAAAAGTTATGTTTACATACACTCTAACTACTCAGGCAGTTATAATGAGATTGCCCGCATGACCTACGACACGAATTTAAACGTGAGGTAATTTTTTATTTGCCCGCAGACCTGTCTACTCTGGAAAAACGCTTGGAGTATTCTTGAGAGGGCTAAAGTGTACTTTTCCGAGGTCAAGTGTACTATGCAATAATAATTGTCATCTATCGCACCAATTATTCAAAATAATAGTCATTAAAATGTAAACAGTTGTTTCATTTGATTACTTCAGCTAGTTTGGTCATTCTGACTCTGGTAGTATGCCCCTTTCAGCACTTTTAAGTCTTTATCATTAAGAGCCTTTACAGACTCCAAAATGCCCACTGGCCGGGACTTGAGCACCAGAAGGCTCTCCATGGTCTGGTCAGACATTGAGGAACGCTGTGGTGTCCGGTTCTTCCTGACACAGCTGAAAACACGTTCGCATTGGGCACTGCTGTGTGGTATGGTGAGAAGCCCCAGCATCACATTCGCCAAGTCTTCAAACATCAAGCTGTCAGTATCTTCATGCTTCATTTCAGCAATAGAAAACCAATTCTGTCCTTGATGCACCCTGACACATCAGTAGATTGATATAGGCAGACCTGCTCAGCAACTTTGTCTAGTGAGGTGTTGGTGACCAGGACAGGAAATCTGTTGATGATGAATTCCAGATTGCTGAAACTGCAAGACTCCTGCAATTTGACGTCTGCCACTTCTGCATGCATCAACAAGTCAAAATCGACGCCACAGCCTTTGTCAGCACATCAGAGCACAACAGCGACAAGTTATTGTCAACAATGATGTTGCAAATCATTGCTTCTGCACGAGTCACGTCACGCTGAAGTTGCTCCTCCCCAGCGACGGGCTCAGACTTCATAAGAAAAGACCTAATATTTTGTGTAGGTCTAGACTTTTCTTTCTCAACAGCCAGTTTCTGGTGCGACTCCGATTCGTCATGTCTCTTACAGTCATAGAGCCCTCCGTGTCCCACCAAGAAGTCGATATGACAAATAGTGCAGTGTGCCGATGTGTCACTTTTCAATGACACATGCAAGTACTTATATTTCATAGAATATTTATTTATAAACTTTTGCTTCCGAGCAGAATACACCTTCGCTTTTTTACTCGGAAGCTTCTTCGTCATCTGTTTCATGATTTCGTGCACGCTGTCATACTTTGGACATTTGCGAGAGAGGAAAAAAAAGATATCAGGTCAAGGTCGCCGCGCCGTGTAGGCCTACAGCGAGCTCCGTGTTGTACAAAAACAAGTTTATAGTGACGATTTTACATCATTGAATCATTGATAGCAATAATTGAAACCCCGACGTTGAGCCGAGATCAAGTCTATTAATAAATAGTTGCTTTCGATTTAGTAGACTGATAAACAAAAGTTTTATTGTAATGAAAACAACGAGTTTTAATCTCTCCGTTAGTAAAATAAAACGTCAATAATTTAAAAGAAAGCCGCGAGTAAAGCGTGCGTGACGTACAGATTGACCTAAAAACAAATTCGCGTGAAGTAGGCTTATTACCGATTGCCGTGTCAGACCATAAAAACGTTGACTTCTTGGAGATTTATATATATCTAGACTATAGCCTATGAAACTACAGGGTCCAAAAAAAGCTACATTACGGGATTGCGCTAAAAAAATGTTTGTAAAACTCCGGAGGCACGAGTAGGCCTATACAAATTACCGGGCCACGAAAGCAAAAAACTGGGGAAACCCTGACCTAAAAATAAATATAGAATCACACATGCGTTTTATTTCGCCTTTTAAGTTTTCATGAAAGAAAAAAGTTGATCATTTATAGTTTCCCAAAACTTAAATTGGCCGATAGTCGGCACTCTAAACTCTTGCACCCAAGCAGAATAGCCTACCACTTCGAATTTTTTACTCGGAGCAGAATCGGAAGCTTCTTCTTCATCTGTTTCATGATTTCGTGCACGCTGTGTAAGTTTGCTGTCAACCATACTTTTGATCGCCGAATTTGGATATTTGCGAGAGAGGAAAAAAAGGATATCAGGTCAAGGTCGCCGCGCCGTGTAACAAGTTAGGTATTGAAACAGAGGATATCCATTTTCGACCAATCAAAACATCAGTTTTATGTAACTGCGGTTTAGTGATCGTCTAATTACCGAAAAGAAAAGAAATAAAACGAAAAATTGCGAAATCATATTTTTTTATTCAAGAAGTCGTATTTTTAAGACGCTCGGTGTAACAGCCGTATTTTGTATCCTAAAGCGTACGAAAATACGCCCAAAGCGTACGGGTAGGCAGGTCTGTGCCCGCTACAACATGAATTACCCGTTAAAATCATTACTCATCACCCATTATAACAATTACAAAATTGCCCGCTATAAATTACGACGCAAATTAAAACATGAATATATTTTGTTCTATTCATTGATTAAGAACATTCGACACTACTTTTTTTTTTTTTAATGATTGTTTGATATATTTTTTTTACGACAAACATTAAGTCGCAGACCTATGTTGTGTTGTTTTTGTTTTTTTGCTATTTATTTATTTATTGTTGCTTTGGAAGCAAACTTAGAATTAATTTTTCTATTCAACATGTAAAACAATAACAAATGAAACCCTTATGAAATAATGTTTATAAAACGTATACGACACGAATTAAAACTTTAAAAATTTAGTTCCGGCAATTTGAACATTGCCCGGTAATTTAAACATTGCCTGGTAATTTAAACATTGCCCGGTATTATAAACATTGCCCGGTATTATAAACATTGCCCGGTATTATAAACATTGCCCGGTAATTTAAGCATTGCCCGGTATTATAAACATTGCCCGGTATTATAAACATTGCCCGGTAATTTAAACATTGCCCGGTAATTTAAAAATTGCCCGGTATTATAAACATTGCCCGGTATTATAAACATTGCCGGGTAATTTAAACATTGCCCGGTAATTTAAACATTGCCCGGTATTATAAACATTGCCCAGTATTATAAACATTGCCCGGTAATTTAAACATTGCCCAATAATTTAAACATTGTCCGGTATTATAAACATTGCCCGGTAATTTAAACATTGCCCGGTAATTTAAACATTGCCTGGTATTATAAACATTGCCCGGTAATTTAAACATTGCCCGGTAATTAAAACAATGGCCGTTACCAAGGCGATAAGCCTAAAGGTGCCCAGTTCTCGGAACTGGATAAAATAACCCATGGAGTTATAAGCAATTGTCTTAAGCGGGGATAAAGTATTTTCCGGTAACTTAATTTTTTTACTTAAACCATTTAAATATTGCATTCTACAAATTACGACGCAAATTAAAACAAAATTTTGTTCCCTTCTTAAACGCATAAATACGCAAAATTTGATGACGCCATATAATTATAAGCTTAAATATAGAGTGTAACCAGGACCACTGCGTTTAAATAAGCTTAGTAAGGCGTCGGTATTACTTCCCGAAACAGAAAAAAAAAATGCTAAATCTATTTGCTTTGTCCTATGTTTGTAAAGTTTTAAATTATTAATTAGCTTTAAGTCATGTATTCACAGTGTAAAGTATTAAAGTGGTGATAGATTAAGAAAATCAACTACAGTATTGGTAGTGTAAAGAATTTATGTTGTTTACGGCACGTAGACAATTTAAACATGAAGAAAATTTGTTCCCGTCATTGAGTTGAGATAATAAAATCCATGCACATAGTTTGATGACGTCAATTTAAACATGAATGAAAAATGTCCCTTTATTGCTATAAAATCCATGCGCAAAGATTGATGACGTCATAAAAATAATCTCAGCGCATCCTTTTTTTTTCTAACTTTGTGACGAAAAACTATAAAAAGTTGTACTGGCAAAGACAATGTGAATCAAAAGTTGTGTTTTTTTCACGTTTTTTGACCAAACTGACCACTGCGGTCATTTTAATTTTGTTAAAACCTTGACAGTGTTCACCGCCGTAACGCAAAGAATATTTGTAGCAAATTTCACGTTTTTATGTCCAGTATTTAAAAAGATTATGCGGTATGTACATACCCAGCCAGCCAGCCAGCCAGCCAGCCACATACATACATACATATTCCTTTTGAGATTTATATATATACAAGCCGTTATGTGCCCGGTCCTCCGAACCGGCTAAAAGTTATGTTTACATACACTCTAACTACTCAGGCAGTTATAATGAGATTGCCCGCATGACCTACGACACGAATTTAAACGTGAGGTAATTTTTTATTTGCCCGCTACAACATGAATTACCGGTTAAAATCATTACTCATCACCCATTATAACAATTACAAAATTGCCCGCTATAAATTACGACGCAAATTAAAACATGAATATATTTTGTTCTATTCATTGATTAAGAACATTCGACACTACTTTTTTTTTTTTTAATGATTGTTTGATATATTTTTTTTACGACAAACATTAAGTCGCAGACCTATGTTGTGTTGTTTTTGTTTTTTTGCTATTTATTTATTTATTGTTGCTTTGGAAGCAAACTTAGAATTAATTTTTCTATTCAACATGTAAAACAATAACAAATGAAACCCTTATGAAATAATGTTTATAAAACGTATACGACACGAATTAAAACTTTAAAAATTTAGTTCCGGCAATTTGAACATTGCCCGGCAAATTAAACATTGCCCGGTAATTTAAACATTGCCTGGTAATTTAAACATTGCCCGGTATTATAAACATTGCCCGGTATTATAAACATTGCCCGGTATTATAAACATTGCCCGGTAATTTAAACATTGCCCGGTATTATAAACATTGCCCGGTATTAAAAACATTGCCCGGTAATTTAAACATTGCCCGGTAATTTAAACATTGCCCGGTATTATAAACATTGCCCGGTATTATAAACATTGCCCGGTAATTTAAACATTGCCCGGTAATTTAAACATTGCCCGGTATTATAAACATTGGCCGGTATTATAAACATTGCCCGGTAATTTAAACATTGCCCGGTAATTTAAACATGTCCGGTATTATAAACATTGCCCGGTAATTTAAACATTGCCCGGTAATTTAAACATTGCCTGGTATTATAAACATTGCCCGGTAATTTAAACATTGCCCGGTAATTAAAACAATGGCCGTTACCAAGGCGATAAGCCTAAAGGTGCCCAGTTCTCGGAACTGGATAAAATAACCCATGGAGTTATAAGCAATTGTCTTAAGCGGGGATAAAGTATTTTCCGGTAACTTAATTTCTTTACTTAAACCATTTAAATATTGCATTCTACAAATTACGACGCAAATTAAAACAAAATTTTGTTCCCTTCTTAAACGCATAAATACGCAAAATTTGATGACGCCATATAATTATAAGCTTAAATATAGAGTGTAACCAGGACCACTGCGTTTAAATAAGCTTAGTAATGCGTCGGTATTACTTCCGAAAACAGAATAAAAATGCTAAATCTATTTGCTTTGTCCTATGTTTGTAAAGTTTTAAATTATTAATTAGCTTTAAGTCATGTATTCATAGTGTAAAGTATCAAAGTAGTGATAGATTAAGAAAATCAACTACAGTATTGGTAGTGTAAAGAATTTATGTTGTTTACGGCACGTAGGCAATTTAAACATGAAGAAAATTTGTTCTCGTCATTGAGTTGAGATAATAAAATCCATGCACATAGTTTGATGACGTCAATTTAAACATGAATGAAAAATGTCCCTTCATTGCTTTAAAATCCATGCGCAAAGATTGATGACGTCATAAAAATAATCTCAGCGCATCCTTTTTTTTCTAACTTTGTGACGAAAAACTATAAAAAGTTGTACTGGCAAAGACAATGTGAATCAAAAGTTGTGTTTTTTTCGCGTTTTTTGACCAAACTGACCACTGCGGTCATTTTAATTTTTTTAAAACCTTGACAGTGTTCACCGCCGTAACGCAAAGAATATTTGTAGCAAATTTCACGTTTTTATGTCCAGTATTTAAAAAGATTTTGCGGTATGTACATACCCAGCCAGCCAGCCAGCCAGCCAGCCAGCCACATACATACATACATATTCCTTTTGAGATTTATATATATACTAGCCGATTATGTGCCCGGTCCTCCGAACCGGCTAAAAGTTATGTTTACATACACTCTAACTACTCAGGCAGTTATAATGAGATTGCCCGCATGACCTACGACACGAATTTAAACGTGAGGTAATTTTTTATTTGCCCGCTACAACATGAATTACCCGTTAAAATCATTACTCATCACCCATTATAACAATTACAAAATTGCCCGCTATAAATTACGACGCAAATTAAAACATGAATATATTTTGTTCTATTCATTGATTAAGAACATTCGACAGTACTTTTTTTTTTTTTAATGATTGTTTGATATATTTTTTTACTACAAACATTAAGTCGCAGACCTATGTTGTGTTGTTTTTGTTATTTACTATTTATTTATTTATTGTAGCTTTGGAAGCAAACTTAGAATTAAACTTTCTATTCAACATGTAAAACAATAACAAATGAAACCCATAAGAAACAAAGAAGAAATATTTTTTTTTTACATTGTGTTCAATGTAATCGCATAATGATCTTTTACATACACTTTACATATCCATGGAGTTATAATGAGATTGCCCGCTACACAGTTAATATATAAGGCAATTAAAGGTAATTTTTTATTTGCCCGCTACAACATGAATTACCCGTTAAAATCATTACTCATCACCCATTATAACAATTACAAAATTGCCCGCTATAAATTACGACGCAAATTAAAACATGAATATATTTTGTTCTATTCATTGATAAAGAACATTCGACAGTACTTTTATTTTTTTTTAATGATTGTTTGATATATATTTTTTACGACAAACATTAAGTCGCAGACCTATGTTGTGTTGTTTTTGTTTATTTGCTATTTATTTATTTATTGTTGCTTTGGAAGAAAACTTAGAATTAAATTTTCTATTCAACATGTAAAACAATAACAAATGAAACCCATATGAAATAATGTTTATAAAACGTATACGACACGAATTAAAACTTTAAAAAGTTAGTTCCAGCAATTTGAACATTGCCCGGCAAAGTAAACATTGCCCGGTAATATAAACATTGCCCGGTAATTTAAACATTGCCCGGTATTATAAACATTGCCCGGTAATTTAAACATTGCCCGGTAATTTAAACATTGCCCGGTAATTTAAACATTGCCCGGTAATTTAAACATTGCCCGGTAATTAAAACATTGCCCGGTATTTTAAACATTGCCCGGTAATTTAAACATTGCCCGGTAATTTAAACAATGGCCGTTACCAAGGCGATAAGTCTAAAGGTGCCCAGTTCTGGGAACTGGATAAAATAACCCATGGAGTTATAAGCAATAGTCTTAAGCGGGGATAAAGTATTTTCCGGTAACTTAAGCCATTTAAATATTGCATTCTACAAATTACGACGCAAATTAAAACTAAATTTTGTTCCCTTCTTAAACGCATAAATACGCAAAATTTGATGACGCCATATAATTATAAGCTTAAATATAGAGTGTAACCAGGACCACTGCGTTTAAATAAGCTTAGTAAGGCGTCGGTATTACTTCCCGAAACAGAAAAAAAATGCTAAATCTATTTGCTTTGTCCTATGTTTGTAAAGTTTTAAATTATAAATTAGCTTTAAGTCATGTATTCACAGTGTAAAGTATTAAAGTAGTGATAGATTAAGAAAATCAACTACAGTATTGGTAGTGTAAAGAATGTATGTTGTTTACGGCACGTAGGCAATTTAAACATGAAGAAAATTTGTTCCCATCATTGAGATAAAAATCCATGCACATAGTTTGATGACGTCAATTTAAACATGAATGAAAAATGTCTCTTCATTGCTAAAAAATCCATGCGCAATTTTTGATGACGTCATAAAAATAATCTCAGCGCATCCTTTTTTTTCTCACTTTGTGACGAAAAACTATAAAAAGTTGTACTGGCAAAGACAATGTGAATCAAAAGTTGTGTTTTTTTCGCGTTTTTTGACCAAACTGACCACTGCGGTCATTTTAATTTTTTTTAAACCTTGACAGTGTTCACCGCCGTAACGCAAAGAATATTTGTAGCAAATTTCACGTTTTTATGTCCAGTATTTAAAAAGATTATGCGGTATGTACATAGCCAGCCACATACATACATACATACATATTCCTTTTGAGATTTATATATATACAAGCCGTTATGTGCCCGGTCCTCCGAACCGGCTAAAAGTTATGTTTACATACACTCTAACTACTCAGGCAGTTATAATGAGATTGCCCGCATGACCTACGACACGAATTTAAACGTGAGGTAATTTTTTATTTGCCCGCTACAACATGAATTACCCGTTAAAATCATTACTCATCACCCATTATAACAATTACAAAATTGCCCGCTACAAATTACGACGCAAATTAAAACATGAATATATTTTGTTCTATTCATTGATTAAGAACATTCGACAGTACTTTTATTTTTTTTTAATGATTGTTTGATATATTTTTTTTTACGACAAACATTAAGTCGCAGACCTATGTTGTGTTGTTTTTGTTTATTTGCTATTTATTTATTTATTGTTGCTTTGGAAGCAAACTTAAAATTAAATTAGCTATTCAACATGTAAAACGATAACAAATGAAACCCATATAAAATAATATTTATAAAACGTATACGACACGAATTAAAACTTTAAAAAGTTAGTTCCAGCAATTTGAACATTGAGCCGGCAAAATAAACATTGCCCGGTAATATAAACATTGTCCGGTAATTTAAACATTGCCCGGTAATTTAAACATTGCCCAAAAATTTAAACATTGCCCGGTATTATAAACATTGCCCGGTAATTTAAACATTGCCCGGTAATTAAACATTGCCCGGTAATTTAAACATTGCCCGGTAATTTAAACATTGCCCGGTATTATAAACATTGCCCGGTAATTTAAACATTGCCCGGTAATTTAAACAATGGCCGTTACAAAGGCGATAAGCCTAAAGGTGTCCCTTCATTGCTAAAAAATCCATGCGCAAACTTTGTTGACGTCATAAAAATAATCTCAGCGCATCCTTTTTTTTTTCTAACTTTGTGACGAAAAACTATAAAAAGTTGTACTGGCAAAGACAAAGTGAATCAAAAGTTGTGTTTTATTCGCGTTTTTTGATCAAACTGACCACTGCGGTCATTTTAATTTTCTTAAAAACTTGACAGTGTTCACCGCAGTAACGCAAAGAATATTTGTAGCAAATTTCACGTTTTTATGTCTAGTATTTAAAAAGATTATGCGGTACGTACATACATATTCCTTTTGAGATTTATATATATACAACCCGTTATGTGCCCGGTCCTCCGAACCGGCTAAAAGTTATGTTTACATACACTCTAACTACTCAGGCAGTTATAATGAGATTGCCCGCATGACCTACGACACGAATTTAAACGTGAGGTAATTTTTTATTTGCCCGCTACAACATGAATTACCCGTTAAAATCATTACTCATCACCCATTATAACAATTAAAAAATTGCCCGCTATAAATTACGACGCAAATTAAAACGTGAATATATTTTGTTCTATTCATTGATAAAGAACATTCGACAGTACTTTTATTTTTTTTTAATGATTGTTTGATATATTTTTTTACGACAAACATTAAGTCGCAGACCTATGTTGTGTTGTTTTTGTTTATTTGCTATTTATTTATTTATTGTTGCTTTGGAAGCAAACTTAGAATTTAATTTTCTATTCAACATGTAAAACAATAACAAATGAAACCCATATGAAATAATGTTTATAAAACGTATACGATACGAATTAAAACTTTAAAAAGTTAGTTCCGGCACTTTGAACATTGCCCGGTAATAAAAACTTTGCCCGGTAAATTAAACATTGCCCGGTAATTTAAACATTGCCCGGTAATTTAAACATTGCCCGGTATTATAAACATTGCCCGGTAATTTAAACATTGCCCGGTAATTTAAACATTACCCGGTAATTTAAACATTGCCCGGTATTATAAAATTGCCCGGTAATTTAAACATTGCCTGGTAATTTAAACATTGCCCGGTAATTTAAACATTGCCCGGTAATTAAAACATTGCCCGGTAATTTAAACATTGCCCGGTAATTTAAACATTGCCCGGTAATTTAAACATTACCCGGTAATTTAAACATTGCCCGGTATTATAAACATTGCCCGGTAATTTAAACATTGCCCGGTAAATTAAACATTGCCCGGTAATTTAAACATTGCCCGGTAATTTAAACATTGCCCGGTAATTTAAACATTGCCCGGTATTATAAACATTGCCCGGTAATTTAAACATTGCCCGGTAATTTAAACAATGGCCGTTACCAAGGCGATAAGCCTAAAGGTGCCCAGTTCTCGGAACTGGATAAAATAACCCATGGAGTTATAAACAATAGTCTACCAATAAAATATTGCATTCTACAAATTACGACGCAAATTAAAACAACTTCTTAAACGCATAAATACGCAAAATTTGATGACGCCATATAATTATAAGCTTAAATATAGAGTGTAACCAGGACCACTGCGTTTAAATATGCTTAATAAGGCGTCGGTATTACTTCCCGAAACAGAAAAAAAATACTATATCTATTTGCTTTGTCCTATGTTTGTAAAGTTTTAAATTATTAATTAGCTTAAGTCATGTATTCACAGTGTAAAGTATTAAAGTAGTGATAGATTAAGAAAATCAACTACAGTATTGGTAGTGTAAAGAATTTATGTTGTTTACGGCACGTAGACAATTTAAACATGAAGAAAATTTGTTCCCGTCATTGAGTTGAGATAATAAAATTCATGCACATAGTTTGATGACGTCAATTTAAACATGAATGAAAAATGTCCTTTCATTGCTATAAAATCCATGCGCAAAGATTGATGACGTCATAAAAATAATCTCAGCGCATCCTTTTTTTTCTAACCTTGTGACGAAAAACTATAAAAAGTTGTACTGGCAAAGACAATGTGAATCAAAAGTTGTGTTTTTTTCACGTTTTTTGACCAAACTGACCACTGCGGTCTATTTAATTTTTTTTAAACCTTGACAGTGTTCACCGCCGTAACGCAAAGAATATTTGTAGCTAATTTCACGTTTTTATGTCCAGTATTTAAAAAGATTATGCGGTATGTACATAGCCAGCCACATACATACATACATACATATTCCTTTTGAGATTTATATATATATATGATATGATATGATATATATATATGATATGATATGATATGATATATATAGGGCCTACATTATCTTTCATTATAGGCTTACTTTTATATAAATTTGACTTAATTACCCATTTTGTTTTGAACATTATATGATTAGGCCAATATGATGTATAAATATTTTTATTGCCCGGTACTGATTTGAAAAAAAAATGGCTTAGACGTAGCTCGGTACCGGTAACTAAATTGCTGCGGCTACCGATACATAAATATATATACTTTTTAAACCAAAATAAACTTTTAAAATTATGAAGGGAAATAGGCATATAATTCATAATGAGTTAATATGAGGTTGTTTATGCTGTTGTTTATCCTTTATGGAGTCAGGAAAGCCATGCAGTTTGACATGCTCTTTTTTACGATAATTAGTCGTTTTCGCATCATTGTTGTAGTTTATTACACAATCGAATTTTGTGAGTTTATTGGGTAATTAAACTCTTTCTGTAAAACAGAACTCACATGTCTTTTAAAAAGTACTGTTAATTCGAAAATGATTGTTTGATATATTTTTTTGCTACAATATTAGTCGTAGATCAATATTTTTTTTTTTTTTGTTTTTTTTTGTTTTCGTTGGTGTTATTTGCTATTTATTTATTGTTGCTTTGGAAGCAAACTTAGAATTAAATTTTAAATTCAACAGGAAAAACAATAACAACTGAAACCGATATGAATCATAGTTTATACAACGTATACGACATGAATTAAAACTTTAAAAAGTTGGTCCGGCAAATTTAAACATTGCCCGGCAATATACAAATTTCCCGCTACATAGTTTATAAGACGTATACACAGAATAGATATAGAACAGAATGCACAATCCCTATATACGCAGTCACTAAAAGTTACCATTTTCCGCAATGCAGCGGTCGCAAGAGACGCTACTATAGTAAAATGTGAAAGGATATCTACGTCTGCCATAAATATATACAATATATATAGGGCCTACATTATCTTTCATTATAGGCTTACTTTTATATAAATTTGACTTAATTACCCATTTTGTTTTGAACATTATATGATTAGGCCAATATGATGTATAAATATTTTTATTGCCCGGTACTGATTTGAAAAAAAAATGGCTTAGACGTAGCTCGGTACCGGTAACTAAATTGCTGCGGCTACCGGTACATAAATATATATACTTTTTAAACCAAAATAAACTTTTAAAATTATGAAGGGAAATAGGCATATAATTCATAATGAGTTAATATGAGGTTGTTTATGCTGTTGTTTATCATTTATGGAGTCAGGAAAGCCATGCAGTTTGACATGCTCTTTTTTACGATAATTAGTCGTTTTCGCATCATTGTTGTAGTTTATTACACAACCGTTTATGCACATTTTGCCTGAAATATTAGCTTCGGGTGTTCGAACTTGTAGATTTGAAGAAAAAGACATTGTAGGCTAAATAAGCATAAATATAGAGTGTAACCAGGACCGCTGCGTTGAAATAAGCTTAGTATGGCGTCGGTATTACTGCCCAAAACAGAAATAAAATGCGATTGCGCATTCTGTTTTATACCTATTCTGTGGACATATACAACACGAATAAAAACGTGAAGGAATTTTGTATTTGCCAGATACAACGTAAGATACCCATTAAAACCATTAATCATTACCCATTATAACAATTTAAAAATATCCCGCTATAAATTACGACGCAAATTAAAACGTGAATATATTTTGTTCTATACATTCATAAAGTACAATAGCAAAGGTTGAAGCAAAGTTAATTTTAAATGAATACGCAAAATTTGATGACGTCATAACGAAAAGCCGGCTAGCTATCTCTGCGCAAACTTTGATGACGTCATCCTCAAAAAAATCTCAACGCCATCCTTTTTTTTATTTTTTTAGTGCGATCGATCGAAAAACTATAAAAAGTTGGAACGGCAATTTTAACATGAACCCAAAATATGTCGTTTTATTCGCGTTTTTTGACCAAACTGACCACTGCGGTCATTTTAATTTTTTTAAAACCTTGACAGTGTTCACCGCCGTAACGCAAAGAATATTTGTAGCAAATTTCACCTTTTTATGTCCAGTATTTAAAAAGATTATGCGGTATGTACATACCCAGCCAGCCAGCCAGCCAGCCAGCCAGCCACATACATACATACATATTCCTTTTGAGATTTATATATATACTAGCCGTTATGTGCCCGGTCCTCCGAACCGGCTAAAAGTTATGTTTACATACACTCTAACTACTCAGGCAGTTATAATGAGATTGCCCGCATGACCTACGACACGAATTTAAACGTGAGGTAATTTTTTATTTGCCCGCTACAACATGAATTACCCGTTAAAATCATTACTCATCACCGATTATAACAATTACAAAATTGCCCGCTATAAATTACGACGCAAATTAAAACATAAATATATTTTGTTCTATTCATTGATTAAGAACATTCGACAGTACTTTTATTTTTTTTTAATGATTGTTTGATATATTTTTTTACGACAAACATTAAGTCGCAGACCTATGTTGTGTTGTTTTTGTTTATTTGCTGTTTATTTATTTATTGTTGCTTTGGAAGCAAACTTAGAATTAAACTTTCTATTCAACATGTAAAACAATAACAAATGAAACCCATATGAAATAATGTTTATAAAACGTATACGACACGAATTAAAACTTTAAAAAGTTAGTTCCGGCAATTTGAACATTGCCCGGCAAATTAAACATTGCCCGGTAATATAAACATTGCCCGGTAATTTAAACATTGCCCGGTAATTTAAACATTGCCCGGTAATTTAAACATTGCCCGGTAATTTAAACATTGCCCGGTAATTTAAACATTGCCCGGTATTATAAACATTGCCCGATAATTTAAACATTGCCCGGTAATTTAAACAATGGCCGTTACCAAGGCGGTAAGCCTAAAGGTGCCCAGTTTTCGGAACTGGATAAAATAACCCATGGAGTTATAAGCAATAGTCTTAAGAGGGGATAAAGTATTTTCCGATAACTTAAACCATTTAAATATTGCATTCTACAAATTACGACGCAAATTAAAACAAAATTTTGTTCCCTTCTTAAACGCATAAATACGCAAAATTTGATGACGCCATATAATTATAAGCTTAAATATAGAGTGTAACCAGGACCACTGCGTTTAAATAAGCTTAGTAATGCGTCGGTATTACTTCCCGAAACAGAAAAAAAAATGCTAAATCTATTTGCTTTGTCCTATGTTTGTAAAGTTTTAAATTATTAATTAGCTTTAAGTCATGTATTCACAGTGTAATGTATTAAAGTAGTGATAGATTAAGAAAATCAACTACAGTATTGATAGTGTAAAGAATTTATGTTGTTTACGGCACGTAGACAATTTAAACATGAAGAAAATTTGTTCCCGTCATTGAGTTGAGATAATAAAATCCATGCACATAGTTTGATGACGTCAATTTAAACATGAATGAAAAATGTCCCTTCATTGCTATAAAATCCATGCGCAAAGATTGATGACGTCATAAAAATAATCTCAGCGCATCCTTTTTTTTCTAACTTTGTGACGAAAAACTATAAAAAGCTGTACTGGCAAAGACAATGTGAATCAAAAGTTGTGTTTTTTTCGCGTTTTTTGACCAAACTGACCACTGCGGTCATTTTAATTTTTTTAAAACCTTGACAGTGTTCACCGCCGTAACGCAAAGAATATTTGTAGCAAATTTCACGTTTTTATGTCCAGTATTTAAAAAGATTATGCGGTATGTACACACCCAGCCAGCCAGCCAGCCAGCCAGCCAGCCACATACATACATACATAATCCTTTTGAGATTTATATATATATATGATATGATATATATATATGATATGATATGATATGATATATATAGGGCCTACATTATCTTTCATTATAGGCTTACTTTTATATAAATTTGACTTAATTACCCATTTTGTTTTGAACATTATATGATTAGGCCAATATGATGTATAAATATTTTTATTGCCCGGTACTGATTTGAAAAAAAAATGGCTTAGACGTAGCTCGGTACCGGTAACTAAATTGCTGCGGCTACCGGTACATAAATATATATACTTTTTAAACCAAAATAAACTTTTAAAATTATGAAGGGAAATAGGCATATAATTCATAATGAGTTAATATGAGGTTGTTTATGCTGTTGTTTATCCTTTATGGAGTCAGGAAAGCCATGCAGTTTGACATGCTCTTTTTTACGATAATTAGTCGTTTTCGCATCATTGTTGTAGTTTATTACACAATCGAATTTTGTGAGTTTATTGGGTAATTAAACTCTTTCTGTAAAACAGAACTCACATGTCTTTTAAAAAGTACTGTTAATTCGAAAATGATTGTTTGATATATTTTTTTGCTACAATATTAGTCGTAGATCAATATTTTTTTTTTTTTTGTTTTTTTTTGTTTTCGTTGGTGTTATTTGCTATTTATTTATTGTTGCTTTGAAAGCAAACTTAGAATTAAATTTTAAATTCAACAGGAAAAACAATAACAACTGAAACCGATATGAATCATAGTTTATACAACGTATACGACATGAATTAAAACTTTAAAAAGTTGGTCCGGCAAATTTAAACATTGCCCGGCAATATAAAAATTTCCCGCTACATAGTTTATAAGACGTATACACAGAATAGATATAGAACAGAATGCACAATCCCTATATACGCAGTCACTAAAAGTTACCATTTTCCGCAATGCAGCGGTCGCAAGAGACGCTACTATAGTAAAATGTGAAAGGATATCTACGTCTGCCATAAATATAATATACAATATATATAGGGCCTACATTATCTTTCATTATAGGCTAACTTTTATATAAATTTGACTTAATTACCCATTTTGTTTTGAACATTATATGATTAGGCCAATATGATGTATAAATATTTTTATTGCCCGGTACTGATTTGAAAAAAAAATGGCTTAGACGTAGCTCGGTACCGGTAACTAAATTGCTGCGGCTACCGGTACATAAATATATATACTTTTTAAACCAAAATAAACTTTTAAAATTATGAAGGGAAATAGGCATATAATTCATAATGAGTTAATATGAGGTTGTTTATGCTGTTGTTTATCATTTATGGAGTCAGGAAAGCCATGCAGTTTGACATGCTCTTTTTTACGATAATTAGTCGTTTTCGCATCATTGTTGTAGTTTATTACACAACCGTTTATGCACATTTTGCCTGAAATATTAGCTTCGGGTGTTCGAACTTGTAGATTTGAAGAAAAAGACATTGTAGGCTAAATAAGCATAAATATAGAGTGTAACCAGGACCGCTGCGTTGAAATAAGCTTAGTATGGCGTCGGTATTACTGCCCAAAACAGAAATAAAATGCGATTGCGCATTCTGTTTTATACCTATTCTGTGGACATATACAACACGAATAAAAACGTGAAGGAATTTTGTATTTGCCAGATACAACGTAAGATACCCATTAAAACCATTAATCATTACCCATTATAACAATTTAAAAATATCCCGCTATAAATTACGACGCAAATTAAAACGTGAATATATTTTGTTCTATTCATTCATAAAGTACAATAGCAAAGGTTGAAGCAAAGTTAATTTTAAATGAATACGCAAAATTTGATGACGTCATAACGAAAAGCCGGCTAGCTATCTCTGCGCAAACTTTGATGACGTCATCCTCAAAAAAATCTCAACGCCATCCTTTTTTTTATTTTTTTAGTGCGATCGATCGAAAAACTATAAAAAGTTGGAACGGCAATTTTAACATGAACCCAAAATATGTCGTTTTATTCGCGTTTTTTGACCAAACTGACCACTGCGGTCATTTTAATTTTTTTAAAACCTTGACAGTGTTCACCGCCGTAACGCAAAGAATATTTGTAGCAAATTTCACGTTTTTATGTCCAGTATTTAAAAAGATTATGCGGTATGTACATACCCAGCCAGCCAGCCAGCCAGCCAGCCAGCCACATACATACATACATATTCCTTTTGAGATTTATATATATACTAGCCGTTATGTGCCCGGTCCTCCGAACCGGCTAAAAGTTATGTTTACATACACTCTAACTACTCAGGCAGTTATAATGAGATTGCCCGCATGACCTACGACACGAATTTAAAAGTGAGGTAATTTTTTATTTGCCCGCTACAACATGAATTACCCGTTAAAATCATTACTCATCACCGTATATAACAATTACAAAATTGCCCGCTATAAATTACGACGCAAATTAAAACATGAATATATTTTGTTCTATTCATTGATTAAGAACATTCGACAGTACTTTTATTTTTTTTTTATGATTGTTTGATATATTTTTTTACGACAAACATTAAGTCGCAGACCTATGTTGTGTTGTTTTTGTTTATTTGCTGTTTATTTATTTATTGTTGCTTTGGAAGCAAACTTAGAATTAAACTTTCTATTCAACATGTAAAACAATAACAAATGAAACCCATATGAAATAATGTTTATAAAACGTATACGACACGAATTAAAACTTTAAAAAGTTAGTTCCGGCAATTTGAACATTGCCCGGCAAATTAAACATTGCCCGGTAATATAAACATTGCCCGGTAATTTAAACATTGCCCGGTAATTTAAACATTGCCCGGTAATTTAAACATTGCCCGGTAATTTAAACATTGCCCGGTAATTTAAACATTGCCCGGTATTATAAACATTGCCCGATAATTTAAACATTGCCCGGTAATTTAAACAATGACCGTTACCAAGGCGGTAAGCCTAAAGGTGCCCAGTTTTCGGAACTGGATAAAATAACCCATGGAGTTATAAGCAATAGTCTTAAGAGGGGATAAAGTATTTTCCGATAACTTAAACCATTTAAATATTGCATTCTACAAATTACGACGCAAATTAAAACAAAATTTTGTTCCCTTCTTAAACGCATAAATACGCAAAATTTGATGACGCCATATAATTATAAGCTTAAATATAGAGTGTAACCAGGACCACTGCGTTTAAATAAGCTTAGTAATGCGTCGGTATTACTTCCCGAAACAGAAAAAAAAATGCTAAATCTATTTGCTTTGTCCTATGTTTGTAAAGTTTTAAATTATTAATTAGCTTTAAGTCATGTATTCACAGTGTAATGTATTAAAGTAGTGATAGATTAAGAAAATCAACTACAGTATTGATAGTGTAAAGAATTTATGTTGTTTACGGCACGTAGACAATTTAAACATGAAGAAAATTTGTTCCCGTCATTGAGTTGAGATAATAAAATCCATGCACATAGTTTGATGACGTCAATTTAAACATGAATGAAAAATGTCCCTTCATTGCTATAAAATCCATGCGCAAAGATTGATGACGTCATAAAAATAATCTCAGCGCATCCTTTTTTTTCTAACTTTGTGACGAAAAACTATAAAAAGTTGTACTGGCAAAGACAATGTGAATCAAAAGTTGTGTTTTTTTCGCGTTTTTTGACCAAACTGACCACTGCGGTCATTTTAATTTTGTTAAAACCTTGACAGTGTTCACCGCCGTAACGCAAAGAATATTTGTAGCAAATTTCACGTTTTTATGTCCAGTATTTAAAAAGATTATGCGGTATGTACATACCCAGCCAGCCAGCCAGCCAGCCAGCCAGCCACATACATACATACATATTCCTTTTGAGATTTATATATATACTAGCTGATGTGCCCGATTCTTCGAACGGGCTTGTATAGACTATGTTTGACACACTATAGTTTGTTTATTCTTTTTTTGTAGATTTTTTTTGCAACATTCATAAAATTGGTGTTATTTTGTTGTGGTCAGTATTTATTTTTGTATTGTTGTTTTGCAGAGATTAATATACACCCATTCAATATACAACTAAAAAGGAAAAACAAATATTCAATTTTTTTAAATTCTTGGTCAAAGTATGCCCCCTTGCGATCTAATGGTGTTAAGTTTATTGGGTAGTTAAACTTTGTTATTGTAAAACAGAATTGACATGTCATTTCGACAGTACTTTTAATTTTTAAATTATTGTTTGCTATATTTTTTAAAGATAACATTAAGTCGTAGACCTATGTTATTGTTGTTTTGTTTGTTTGTTGTTTTTTTATTGTTGTTGTTATTTGCTATTTATTCATTTATTGTTGCTTTGGAAGGAACTTAGAATTACATTTTAAATTCAACATGAAAAACAATAACAAATGAAACCCATAAGAAACAAAGAAGAAACTTTTTTTTTTATGTTTGTTAAATTATGTCCAATGATCGCATAATGATATTTTATTGGAAAATAAAATTATTTCTGTCTTACGAATTTGACAATAATTTTTAAAAAATCAATACTTTGCAATAGGCCATATGCTCATTGTAACACATCTTTATATACAACATTCCTTGTTTTTGACATTGGTGCAAATATGAATAGTTGATTAGGAGAGCCAACTCTTGAGCAGGCAACATATAATTGCCCATGGGAGAAACATGGATATTCCAAATTAATTCCAGTGCATTTGATTGATTGACCCTGTGACTTGTTAATTGTAATGGAAAATGCCAACCTGACGGGAAACTGCAGACGCTTGAAAGAGAAGGGCATGTCTGTTGGAATAATTGGGATTCTTGGAATAAACACATCTTCTCCTTTTCCTTTCCCAGTCAACACTGTCGCTTCTATCACATTAGGGAATAAACTTTTGATGCATAAGCGTGTTCCATTACAAAGTATTGGCGGGTTTATGTTTCGGAGTAGAATTATGGGTGATCCAATTTTTAGTTGAAGTTTATGCGGTGGCATCCCGGGTGTGTCCAGAGAATTTAAAAATTCCGTAGGGTAGTTAACGGTTTCATTGACATCCGTGACGGAATCAAATGATGCGTATTCAGTACATGTTCCGGGTATCATGTCCTGAATCAGGCCATTCAACTCACTGACAGATGTGTTCTTAGAAGCAAGAATTGCTCGGTCACACAGCCATTCCTTGTTAAGGTAATTTTCCGAAAGGTTCGGATACACTTGGTGGATAAGATCTTGTAGGGATGTCACTCTTTTGCAGAAGTCATCAAGAAAGGTAATGTCCCCTGATTTCATCTGCGTGGGGTAAGTCCCTTCACCAATGTGTAAAAGATTTTCAGCAAAAATGAGTGCACCTGCTTCTTTTTGTTGCTGCACTCTCATATTTGTTCTTAATTTAATTGTTTTAACATTTCGCCAAAGAAAAGAAGATTTGAGGCAAGCATTGATTTCATCCGCTGGTGTTGACCTTGGTATGACAGGAAGAGTTTGACGAAAATCGCCAGCTAACACCACCAGAGCACCTCCCATGAGTTGACTATTGTCTCTTAAATCCTGCAATGTTAAGTCAAGAGCTTCAAGTGACTTTTTGTGCGCCATTGTACATTCATCCCATACAATTATTTTGCAGGTTTTTAGAACCTTTGCTTGGCCAGAGGCTTTGCTAATGTTGCATGTTGGATGTTGCTCATTGGCAATATTTAGAGGTAACCGTAGAGCCGAGTGCGCCGTTCTTCCTCCATCTAATAACGTCGAAGCAATTCCAGATGATGCTATTGCGATTGCCAAATCACGTTTCATTCTTATTTCTGCAAGGATTATGTTTATTAAGAAGGTTTTTCCTGTTCCTCCAGGAGCATCGAGAAAAAATATTCCTCCTTTTTCTTCATTGACATGATACATAATAACCTCATATGCTTCAGTTTGATCGCTGTTTAACAGAACTTTGTTGGATTCTACATATTTGTGTAGTTCTTCAATGTTATAGTTTTTTTCTCTTATCAGGTCTTTGTCTAGAATATCCCGCTCATTTCTTTTAGGAGGCTGTAATCCTAAGTCTGGTAGTGTTTTGTTGTTTATTGATAAACATTTATCCTCCAACAGAATTAGGGCCAAGTTGAAAATATCTGAAGAACAATTTGAACGAAGTGTTGAACTTGCTCTAATTGAGTTATCACGTGGTAAATCTTCGCTCATGGACTCTCTATACTTCTCCCACAGACCGTTTGGATTGGATGGGTTGCATATAGTAAGAATAATGCAAAAAAGATTTCTTATCTGCTCCGGAGAAGATCTTAAAACAGCCTCTGATAAAGTGTGGTCCCAATGTCTATCATCTTCAAGTAATCCACGCCTTTGGCAAGCTTCTCTGAAAGTCTGGCAAACTTCACCGTTTACAGTTTTTAGATATTCAAAAGAAGTAGGTCCTCGAACTGCATGAAGAAGATGTCTGAGAAAATAGCACTCTGCGTTGTTTGGGTTGACTGTATAGACACGACCCAATGCTTCACTTGCTACGGCATCTTCACCTGCAACTGGTACACCTTGTTTTCTTTTGCAAAACACCTTTTTGGACTTATTCCAAGTGTAAAAGCGAGGTACTTCTGGATATAGCAGTGTCCTGGCAAAAGCGTCACTTTGGCATAATTGAAAAAAAGCTGTCAGAGTTGTATTTGGTGGTCTTTCTGCAAGGACTTGCGCGTTTTCACGTGTGAAGTAAACTCTCTGCCCGTTCTCTAAGTGAACATTGAGATGAACTACTGTCGGGTGGCGTTCGTGAATTGGGAAACTCATAATGCGCCAAACCGCTTCGTTGCTACTGATGTATCTCCCTATCATGTACCGAGACACTTCATCAAGAGCGTTGTCATCTGTCACTCCAAAGACAGCCATGTCACTTCCTTTGTTTACATATTTGCAGATGTATTTGATAGATTTCACAGAGCTACAGTACTCGACATTTATGTGTGCGAGAAACATTTTGGAAAGAATTGGAGAATAAGGAACAACCCACTTGTTGTCCACTTCGACTTCCGTGTTGCCTTTAATTTTAATTGTTGCCGTGAAACCACCGTCTTGTGGGGCGCGTCTTCTGTAAACTGGATAGCCATCTTCACCAGTCTGAGTATCTTTAATTAATTTCCTAGGATATTTTTTGCTGCATTTTCCGTCTTTCATACAGGGTGCGTTGGTATTGAGATGTCCGCATGGTCCATGAATCATATTTTTCTTCACTACTGCAAACAGATTAGGGTCCGTCTCTGGATCTGGAAACTCTGCAGATATGATTTGATCAATATTGACTGGGTGTAGTTTTTCCTTCAACCAAATTAAATTGTGGGAGTGTGGAAGTCCTCTTTTCTGCCATTCAATGGAGTACATCCAGCATCGGGTTTCTCCAAAAATATTATATTTAGTTAAAATATCAATGAGTTTGATCTGTTTTTGTCTAAACACTCTTGCTATTATGTCTTGACGATCACTTGACGTCTGGCCAAATGAAAGTGATTCTTTGATTTCACCCCAGTCAGGATTGCACGTAAATGTGATAAATAGGTCTGGGCGTCCATAGGATCGAACATAAGACAGTGCATCTTGTGCATATTCCTGCATCTGTCTAGGGCTTCCGGTGAAAGTTGCTGGGAGAATCACAACTTTCCCAATATTTTGAATGTCCCCATCGTTCACCAAAGCATCCTTGAGGTGTATATAGTCTTCCACGCGCAGCTTTTTTTGATTTAGACGTATGTACAGGAGTCGCTCACTCTCAATTTTTGCATACATGTCCACAACGTATTGATGGTATAGTTGTCGACATTGTAAAATATGATTTGTGGATCCATTTCTGATCATCAACCTGTATGCATAAAAGTCTAATGCTGAAACTTTTTTAACAGTTGGTGCACCTGTTACAGGATCAACCTGCTTCAGGTTGAAGTGGTATCCATCCTCGCCTTCACAAAATATGAGCGGGTATTGAAGAGCATCGTACGATCGATGTGTTTCTGAAATGCGTTGTAGTGAATTACTTCGCCTCTGAATTATGATGTCACGTTGATTGAAATCGTGGTCTGACATAATGATGGCGACTTCATTTACTTGAGGAGCATTAAAGCGACGTTCGTGTTCACCGGGCTCTCTTTTGTCTGCACGGATAACAACCTTGTATTCATCATTGGGCATGTTTTCTAGTGAAGTTTTGAAAGTATTAATGAGATGGTTGTTTTCATGAAGCATCCTTTGTAAGCTTAAAACAATATTGCGTCTCACCCCGGGGATACAATCGCATCGATGATCTACTTCAATCTGCTCATTTCCCATAAAGTAGACTTGTAGAAATTGTGGGTTTTGATCAGGAAGCGGGAGAAGAGATCCGATCCGGTGGTATATCTGTCCTTGTACTTTAAAAGTTGTTGCAAAACCGTTAAGATCCACTATTGAGGTAGCACCAAAAGACGTCATCTGAAAACATGAATTGTATCTTCTCAGATTACGCAGGAAATGTTTTGACTCTGAAGTCGTCCCAGACATTAATAACTGCAGATCATTGGGCGGTGTATTCAGGGGAGTAAGTTTAACTTTTCCACTCCTGCAGCACATTCCTGGTGGTTCTGTTTTAAATTTCTTTGCTTGACAATATTTACATATGTAGATCATTCCTCCAATATCAACATAAGGGTGTTGAGCGTAATCATGTTGGGGGTCATATTGGAATCCAGCTAAATTCAAATGTGAACTTCGTGACACCCTTGCCGTGTTTGCACTTTCCCGCTTTTTTTCAAGACGTTTCTGTCGCTCCTCTAATGTCTCGGTATCTCTTGATGTGGTTGCTATTTCTCTCATTTTTTCAAGACGTTTCTGTCGCTCCTCTAATGTCTCGGTATCTCTTGATGTGGTTGCTATTTCTCTCATTTTTTTAAGACGTTTCTGTCGCTCCTCTAATGTCTCGGTATCTCTTGATGTGGTTGCTATTTCTCTCATTTTTTCAAGACGTTTCTGTCGCTCCTCTAATGTCTCGGTAGCCCTTGATGTTGTTTCTCCTTCCCGCTTTTTTTCAAGACGTTTTTGTCGCTCCTCCGAAGTCTCTGTAGCCCTTGATGTGGTTTCTCCTTCCCGCTTTTTTTCAAGACGTTTCTGTCGCTCCTCCGAAGTCTCTGTAGCCCTTGATGTGGTTTCTCCTTCCCGCTTTTTTTCAAGACGTTTCTGTCGCTCCTCCGAAGTCTCTGTAGCTCTTGATGTGGTTTCTCCTTCCCGCTTTTTTTCAAGACGTTTTTGTCGCTCCTCCGAAGTCTCTGTAGCTCTTGATGTGGTTTCTCCTTCCCGCTTTTTTTCAAGACGTTTTTGTCGCTCCTCCGAAGTCTCTGTAGCTCTTGATGTGGTTTCTCCTTCCCGCTTTTTTTCAAGACGTTTTTGTCGCTCCTCCGAAGTCTCTGTAGCTCTTGATGTGGTTTCTCCTTCCCGCTTTTTTTCAAGACGTTTTTGTCGCTCCTCCGAAGTCTCTGTAGCCCTTGATGTGTTTGCTTTTTCTCTCATTGTTTCAAGTCGTGTTCGACGCTCCTCTGATGTTTCTATGGCTCTTATTGTCCTGGCCCTTTCCCTTTCTTTGTCATGTCTAGCATCACTTTGTTCAACAGTTTCATCTTTTCGCAAACGTTTGGCTTTTATTGACTTTGGATTCTTTTGTCCAATTAGTTTTCTTTTCTTTGGAGGCATTTAAAGTATTGGCTTGGAAAGTTTATCAATATTTATATATTCAACAATAATGTAGATATCTTGTATTGACTTGGACAGTTTATCAATATTTATATATTCAACAATAATGTAGATGTCTTGTATTGACTTGGAAAGCTTATCAATATTTATATATTCAACAATAATGTAGATATCTTGTATTGACTTGGACAGTTTATCAATATATTTATATTCAACAATAATGTAGATGTCTTGTTTACAATATTGTTACTACCTTGCTTTGTAAATGATCACATAAATACTATTTTTAACAATAACAAATGTTGCCCTTCTTGTTATTTTGAAAGAGAAATGGGCTTACATCTATATACAATCATGTATCATATATCAATATCATACATATCATAAACAAATAAATGCAGCATACAATAAATAGTTACTATTTTTAACAATAACAAATGTTGCCCTTCTTGTTAGTTTTTAGTTTGAAAGAGAAATGGGCTTACATCTATATACGATCATGTAAGATATATCATCATCATACATATCATAAACACATAAACGCAGCATACAATAAATATGGGTATATAGACTATATGTACAACAGACAATAGTTAAAATATGCTTGATTAACTTCTTAACATTAGTATGAAAAATGACATTTAGGCCTATGTTTAGCGGTTAACCAAAACATGTGCTCCGTCTGCTTTCAATAAGCTTTCAATAAGCACGTCGCGGTGCGATGATTTAAAAATGCGCACCAAAAGCTACTCACGTATTTCCGGTAATATAAACATGAATGAATTTTTTCCCTTCAGTCAAAAAGTTAGAGCGCAAAGATTGATGACGTCATAAAAATAATCTCAGCGCATCCTTTTTTTTCTAACTTTGTGACGAAAAACTATAAAAAGTTGGAACGGCAAATTCAACATGAACCCAAAATATGTCCCTTTTTTCGCGTTTTTTGACCAAACTGACCACTGCGGTCATTTTAATTTTTTTAAAACCTTGACAGTGTTCACCGCCGTAACGCAAAGAATATTTGTAGCAAATTTCACGTTTTTATGTCCAGTATTTAAAAAGATTATGCGGTATGTACATACCCAGCCAGCCAGCCAGCCAGCCAGCCACATACATACATATTCCTTTTGAGATTTATATATATATATGATATGATATGATATGATAGTCAAGTTAACATTCACCCAGTATAGTGTAACATTAGTTTTGTTGGTGAAGCACAATTCTAATGAAGGGGATACAAGTTGAGCGGGTTTTCTACCATGCAATATATTGCCAACAGACATCCAGATGGTCAAAGTCATTGCTACAATTCCTCCAGCCATAGCACCGTACTGGTTTCCGCGTGGCACACTGGCGCCAAGCAAGAAAACACTAAGTATTGGTCCGCCACAGGCACCGAAAACAGACAGTGCCATCTGTGAAACACTTCCTTTTAGATCCTTGGCGAGGTAAGCCACAATGATTATAAGAATGCCATAGATGAGAACGATAAATTTGGTAATTGAAGTAGTTTTCTGCTCAGGTAAATTTCTTAGTGGCGTTTTGAAGATGTCCTCCACTGTGTTGGCATCTAGTGCATTTATACCTGTCCAATAAAACAGTCGAATATCTCACGTGTCTATAACTTAGTTTTATATCTGGCAATAATTATGTCTTGTTAATGTTAAATGATTGAATTACCTGAGGAAAGAGTAATCAAATCACCACTAAAAATGCAGGATATATAGTGTCCAGAGTTGCAGGGAATATCTTGCAAAACATGAAGGACAAAATATGGAGGAAGCTGATTTCTATTGCTGATAAACCCAGCCTATAAAATAGAAGGGGAAAAAAATGAGAAAACAAGAAACAATCACAGAAACATAGAGTTGCTCAGGTCACAAAACCCAATGTAATCACAGGCTTTTGTAAAGGTCAAGGTAAGGGTCGTCAGAATCCTGGTGACATAAAATGTATGTATTGTTTGCAGAAGTTTAAATATAGATTAGCAGAACTAAACTTCAAGGCATTAAAATTTGAGTTTTTAAAGTTTGTAACTTGTGGCTGCAAATGTTAATTTGTTCATGTATTAGATTATAGTGATTATACAAACTGCAGAAAGCCCTTACAGCTGCGTGGGCAGAATTTCAAGGTCTGGAGGTAGAAAAGAGGGAGGCGCAATTTTTTGTATATATTTTTGTTTGTTTGTTGACAAAAGCAGGCTTATTCTGTATTTTATCTAATGGGCATTATTCACAAGTCCTTAGAGATAGCATCTTGGTCACGTGATGTACTGATATCACATCAATTTGTGTTAAAAGATGCTGAATACAGATTGATATAGATTTTGGATGCATTATTTAAATAAAAATAAAGTTAATATAAATAATATATATTTTGATATTAGAAGTATAATATTGCATACTTAAACATTGAATAAAAAACAAGAGGCCAGGTTTAATATCTAAGCATTGGTAGCCTAAGATTAAATTATTACTATACCGTAATTAAAAAATTAATATAAGGTATTTTGAGAGTGTGTATAAATTTAATATGAATACCTTATATTTTATATAATATAGGCATAGCCTAAGCCTGATACATGTACAAATCTGACTGAATGAGAATGAATTATCATAGGGCATATCCATTAGTAATGTCAGCTATGGCTATTATATATATTAAATATTAGGCTAATAATTAGGCTAATGGCATTATATGAAGTAAGGTATTATTTTGGGAGATTTATATTATGCCTATTATGTATATAAAAATGAAGCATTTTCCTATCCACGGAATATGTATATTTATTATGTAAACCTTTTAAGGTAATAATGAGCATTTCTCATAGCTATTAAATTAGCATGCTCACTGCAAAAGTTAAAGCTTATAACTTATAAATTATAAATAGGCCTAAGAATAGACAAATTAGTACCATTCAATAAAAGTCATATAGGCCTATATTATTTTTTTATTAAATTAATAGGCTTATCAACTGTTCACATCTAACTATTCGATACATAAAAGATGTATGCCTAACTAGGGCCTCTGACAAATTCCCTGCCCTTAGCCTTATTGATTATTGTCTAATATTGAATCATAGTCATAGTCATAGTGTCCTTACCCGTGAAAGGTTGAAAGTCAAATTCTCCTTCCTCAAAGTGCTCGGAGCATAATAGGTCCCATTCTTTTGCCACAAAATTGTTGCGTCTTATTTTGACATACCATGTCTTGAGGAGTTCTTTATCTTTCACTGGAAACCGATGAAAACTTATTTTCGTTCCTTTACATGTAGATTTCCCTTGGTAATTTGAACACCCAACAGCTGAGCAGTACTTTACCATGTTGTAAACAATGAGTTATGCAGCGACTTCCGTTCGCACAACACGTGACGCGGAAGTACGTGTGAATAAAGCCCATTATTAGAAATTGAAAAAATTAAGCAGTAAAGTTTAGTTTGATTTAATAATTAATACATCAAAGTTTTAAATTATTATTTTGAGCCTTTAACTTTATCAATAATAGAGTTAAAAAAAACTACAACATAGACACAGGAAAGGCTATATATCCAAACAATAAATAGTCTAATATATTCAAAAACATTTATATTTAAAACCAAAGCTATCACAAATTAGAAGAGCATACATTTATATATCAATCACTACATAGACAATTTAATAAAACAATTTAAAGGTATAATAATTCAAAGTGGACGCTAATATAATTTACAAATCTGTGAAATCTATATAGCTGGATTTAGAATTGTTTCTTATGTATTTTAATTTAGCTAGAAAAGAAAAAAAATCTTCGGTTAAAATAATAAATGAGGGTGAATGGATTTTTTTTGTTTAGCCGGGGGGGGAGGGGGTATTAGCCTCTCCCCTCTTCCCCATGTTTACGCCTATGGTTCTTACATCACCACTTGCCAAACGTCTATGTATATTTGATTGTACCTCTGTGAAAACTTACGTTGAATGGGTCACATTTGATATAACAGAAGTAGGCGTAAATAACAATCCCAACAACGACTAAAACAGCTTTATACAACAAAAATAAAAATATATTCATAATGTACAGCAGTTTAGCATCTTTCAGTGTCTTCATTGAACAAATTCTTTGTGTCGTTGACTGATTGAAGATGTTTGTTAACCTAAAGAAACAAAGATAATTTGCATCAATTTGATAACAGTTTCAATATATGATTTTACTGTTTTGTTTTTATATTATCTTAAAATAATTATAAAATAATTAATTTATACTAGAAAAAGATTTCTTACAAACATCAATCCATTTAAACCAAATAAGAAATATGGCTTAAACTAGGGGTCGACAACCAGATGTAGGCCTACCAGATGTGGCACACAGAAGACGTCCAAAAAAGGTAATACAAGTCACTTGTAAAAAAAAGAGCAGGATGACTTTTAGTCTGTTTGCACGATGAATGGATTAGAAATCTTACATCGACACACTATAAACAAAGATAAAGATTCTTGTATCATGGGCATATCTTTCTTATTCTTTGTCGCTCTAATGCTTTTCATGACTTCACTTCTTCTTCCATGATTCTTCTTCATTAGCCCAGTGTTCTTCTTGCTAGGAGTTGTACTAGGAGTTTTGTAGGCCTACATGACCCAGCCATCTCCAACTTATCTTTTCATTGTGTTTCGTCTATGATATTTATTTCTGTTCTCTTTTTAATTTCTTTGTTGAGCATGTGATCTTTAACATTCGCATGAGGCATCTTACTAGAGAAACCTTCGATGGTCTTCCATGTGTCTGTTGCATCGAGAAGGACCAAACTAAATTTCACTTGCGTAGTTTGTTTTGTTTTAATCTGCAGTGAGGGATATTCCTTACGTTATTCAAGGGCTTGACTATAGATAGCCTATAAGTAAAAGTCTATAAGTGTGTTTTTTTTTCATCAGTCAACTTTAGTCATTCTCGTCATGTTTAGTTGTGCTATCTATTAAAATTAATTTGAGACACATTTAAATAAATACAATCATAAATAATCTAACTAAATAAATGCAACGAATATAAATGTTGGATATTAATATTGACTATCGTTACATCAAGGAACAACACAGCTAAATATACAATAGTATAAATTTCATTTCTCTAATATTTTCTTCAAGTAGCTTAATAAGCAAGTAAAGTTATATTCAGTTCAAGAGCCTAAACTTCTAAAACAATAACTTAGTTTTCATATTTATATAGCTTTCCCAGTATTTCTAAACGTTGAGTTTATGATAAAATAGGCACTTATCATATCTTTTTTAATATTATATTTTCCAATTTCCTGGAGTATCTTTTTTCGTAACTGCTCATTGGAGATGTTGTCTTTATGTAACAAGGTGGGGGGAAGAGGGGGGTAATAAATTTCTATTCATCATACTACAACTAAACTAAGTTAAGTCTTACTAAGAGGGTTGTGGGCACAGGACAGCAATAGTTAACTAAATACATCTAAACTAGGGCACGAGGGGACTTTGGGCTTCCGTGGCACATCCGTTGGGACAGAAGGATTATTACAATCTAAACAGACCAACAACACTGAACACTAAACATAAAACACTAAAATCATATTTAAATTACAAATTACTGTTTATTCATGGAAATCAACTCGTCCCAATTAAGTAAAAATAAAAATCATAAAAACAAATTAAACCCCAACAATAAACCTATACTATCTAAACTCTAAACATACTGTAAACCCTCACAAATAATAACCAAACTTTAACTCCCCACTAAAAAACAAACTTCAACTCCTCACTAAAAACCAACATAGGCCGACATTACGACCTACAATATAATAAAATAGAAACAGAGAAATAAAAATAAACATTAGAACATGGTCATCTATATACATAAGCATAATATATTGTTACGAATATCGGTCATTGATGAATGACGTAATAAGGCATTGACCTATTAACAAGTGCGTATTAGAGTCCAAGGTTTGACCTTTATGCCCTGAGGGCAGTTTAAATAAAATAATTCGCCCAACCCCGTGAAATATGAAGGTTATAATTTTGGATCGCAGTATTCTATAGAGCAGGAGATTAAAATGCGTATTAAGACCCTGTAGAACCTTCGATAATAGTTTTCTTTGTAAAGCCCCTACCTCCTTAAAGTTAGTTCAGTTTGAAAGTTTGTAGAGAGAAGTCGCTATATTGATACTTGTATATTATATGAAATTCTATGAAACTCTTATGTTGCCATCAGTTGATGCATTTATTTATCGTTTATATTGAGTCTACAATTTAAATAAAATTGTTTATTCAACAACTGGAGTTGTTTGATCTATCATTGTTGAGAAAGGTGTTGAAGATAATTATACCGCATATAACTACATTACTGCAAAGACCTGTCAGTCAAGGAACCCCTAGCTTGGACTTCAGATCAGCAGAATCTAGAGATTTCTAATAAGGATACAACTGTATTTATTGAATCCGATTTAATGAGTCGTAATAATAGTCATCATAACAATATATATACTATGTACAGTAAATAAAAACTACATAGCATAGTCCAAACTAAACCCCGCTCAAACATGAGCCCATAACACTATAACTCATTGTACATCTTATAACATAAAAAAAATTATGACATAAGAATAAACCCAGCTCTAGTCAATGAAGACTAGAACAAGACAACACCGCTCTATACTCTGTACCACAGAGTTAGACCACTCACTAGTTAATACAAACCAGTTAAGACCAAGCATGAAATAAAAACATCTACCATAACTTATTCCCATGCCGGCCATTAAAGGCTACATTACATTAAAATAATAATATAAAAGAAATAAAAAGAAATATACATTTCATTTAAAAAGAAGAAGCCAACATGGCGGATAATGTTCCTTCCCAAACCTCCAACTTAATCCATTCTCATCAATGCACTTGTCATAGAAAAGTGGACAATATGCATAAAATAACCAAATTAAACATAGTATAAAATAAAATAAGCATTCTAAAAAGTAATTAAATCTCAACTCACGTCATATCCGAACAAGCCACACACAACTACGCCATATACTGACCACTGGTCATCCAACAAAATGGCCATTTCAGACGAAGTGATTGATTAATTACTCTATTTATAGACCCTGACTGAACGTCTCTGATGACCCGTCCAAATCTCGTTCTAACTAATTTCAAAATGACTATTTCCTGTTGACTAAAGTGCTAATCCTTTTTCTAAATCCCTTATTGCTAAATATCTACCAATTTATCCTATATACAATCCTATATTAAATTAAACTACCAAGAACATCCTACCTATCTTTTTAATTAAACTAAACTGATGAAAACGCCATTTAAAAAAATTGGAAAATGAATTCTAACAAGTGAAGCGTGGTCTATCCACTAAACCTCGTTTTGGGGCTTTTACAAAATACAAAACAATATTTACATACATTATTTTTATACCAAACAGTCACACAAATACATAGCTATATTACAAATAATAAAATACATTTAAATTAAAAGTCCATTACTTACATTCTCACAAATCATAACACGCTCAAGCACATAAAAACCAAAACCAAAACCAACTATCATACACAAAAATACCCCTCTGGCCCTAGATCAATACAAAAAATTACCCATTGGGACAGACATAAAAAGCATGCAGCCTAAAGATAGGTGGAAAATGTGAAAGTCTCACTGGGACAAAAAATGCTGTACCTACTCTTAAAAAATCTGACATCAAAGTCACAATGAGATATACGTAGCGTCCAAGTACACCAAAAAGGAAAAATCTACGCACACGACACAAAAGGGTCAACATGCCATGAAAAGGGTAACAAAGGCATACAAAAAGTAAATTTATCATTTTCATAAAAACAGTAAAAAAAAGAAAGAAAATGGTTAAAAATAAAAAGTAAACAGAAGTGTAATGAGAAAAGAGCAGAGTCCTCTCCTGGTACAGCTTGACGTCTTGTTTGGCACACTAATTTCACATTAATTATAGGATCAACGAAACCGTTTCTTTAACCACTTTCAAGCCATGTAACGGTGCCGCATGAACCATTCCTTTATTTACTACTGGTCCTGTTGGCACAACTACTTTTAACATAACTGACTGGGGTCTAACAGTTTGGGTATCCCCAACTTCGGGTAGAACACTGGCAGTTTGGTTGGTAAATAGGCTCTCCGTCACTGTGCTGACCAGGGAGCCTGTGTCAATCGTGGTCTCACAACATAGCCCATTGAGGCTGACATTTGCGGCAGGGCGGGTGCCTATTATCTGGATCGACAGAGTGGAATCATCATCTTTGTGATGAATCGTGCCATTCGCTCCGACAGTTGACTGCCTCCCTTTCAGGCACTCTCCAGCAAGGTGGTCAGGGCTGCCACAGTTATAGCAGTATCCAGAATGATAACCGTAGTGGTCTGGTTCACCTGAACGCTGTGGGTATGGATGAGAATCAGGGCTTTGTTGTGAAAGCTGCAGATACTCTATTGTTGATGATAACTCACCCACCTGCTTGGCCAGTGCCAGCACCAATTTTTCCAACTCGAGGCCGGACTGTTTCGGCTCAACCGCAGTAGCCGAAGAGTGAATGGGATGGCCGTCCGACTCGTCCTCGGACCAGCGAATAGCTGTATCACGCAGGTCTAGGAAGGAGGTCTTAGGGTTTTTGTGGATCTCCTCTCGCAAGTACTTCCTCAACAGGGGGTCCAGCAAGTTTTCTGCAAAGTGGTCCCTCATCAAATGCAGTCTGCAAGCGGTGTGAGTAAGATCTCACAGTTTCTGAGACATGTTGATGGACTGTGAGGAACATGCTATGTAGATCGTCCCCCACCTATGTTGACTGTCTCTTCATGATCTTCCAATGCATCTTACACGATTCTCTCCATGAAGATGTTGAAGAGAGCAAGCGTCCTTGTCGTACCCTAACGGTAGTCATAAACCATTCTCCAATGTTGTTGCTGAAAAAGACTGCACTGGTGGCCCTGTCATATGTTCTTGCATATGGAATCATGTTAGTGTTTTTGGGGACGATGGCCGAGTGGCAGTACTATCGGCTGGCGTACTGAGGGTCCTGAGTCCACACAGCTCTGATAGCTAACTGGCTTAATTTGGGATAAAGTGAAGGCGGCTGGGCAGTGTGCTGGCCACACAATCATTAGTATACCGTGGCCACAGAAACCGGTGAACGCTGCTTTACTGGCCCTATGGATCAATTAGGTAAAACAGGATACTTTACTTTATGTTTGAATGATCATTGTTAATATATTCTTAGCGTCTTACCACATAAAGCAACCGCCCATGACTGTTTGTCTGATCACTGTTAATATATTTTTAGCGTCTTACCACATAAAGCAGCCGCCTATGACTGTTTGTCTGATCATTGTTAATATATTCTTATCGTCTTACCACATAAAGCAGCCGCCTATGACTGTTTGTCTGATCATTTATAATATATTCTTATCGTCTTACCACAACAAGCAGCCGCTTATGACTGTTTGTCTGATCATTGTTAATATATTCTTATCGTCTTACCACATAAAGCTGCCGCCTTTGACTGTTTGTCTGATCATTGTTAATATATTCTTATCGCCTTACCACATAAAACAGCCGCCTATGACTGTTTGTCTGATCATTGTTAATATATTCTTTTCGTCTTACTACATAAAGCAGCCGCCTATGACTGTTTGTCTGATCATTGTTAATATATTCTTATCGTCTTTCCACATAAAGCAGCCGCCTATGACTGTTTATCTGATTACTGTGATTATTTCCTTAGCGTCTTACCACATAAAGCAGCCGCCAATGACTGTTTGTCTGATCATTGTTAATATGTTCTTAGCGTTTTACCACATAAAGCAGCCGCCTATGACTGTTTGTCTGATGATTGTTAATATATTCTTATCGTCTTATCACATAAAGCAGCCGCCTATGACTGTTTGTCTAATCATTGTTAATATATTCTTTTCGTCTTACCTAATAAAGAAGCCGCCTATGACTGTTTGTCGGATCATTGTTAATATATTCTTAGCGTCTTACCACATAAGGCAGCCGCCTATGACTGTTTGTCTGATCATAGTGATTATTTCCTTAGCGTCTTACCACATAAAGCAGCCGCCAATGACTGTTTGTCTGATCATTGTTAATATATTCTTAGCGTTTTACCACATAAAGCAGCCGCCTATGACTGTTTGTCTGATCATTGTTAATATATTCTTATCTTCTTACCACATAAAGCAGCCGCCTATGACTGTTTGTCTGATCATTGTTAATATATTTTTAGCATCTTACCAAATAAAGCAGCTGCCTATGACTGTTTGTCTGATCATTGTTAATATCTTCATATTGCCTTACCACATAAAGCAGCCGCCTTTGACTGTTTGTCTGATCGATGTTAATATATTCTTATAGTCTTACCACATAAAACAGCCGCCTATGACTGTTAATCTTATCATTGTTAATATATTCTTATCGTCTTACTACATAAAGAAGCCGCCTATGACTGTTTGTCTGATCATTGTTAATATGTTCTTAGCGTTTTACCACATAAAGCAGCCGCCTATGACTGTTTGTCTGATCATTGTTAATATATTCTTATCGTCTTACCACATAAAGCAGCCGCCTATGACTGTTTGTCTGATTATTGTTAATATATTCTTTGTTTCTAACCACATAAAGCAGCTGCCTATGACTGTTTGTCTGATCATTATTAATATATTCTTATCGCCTTACCACAACAAGCAGCCGCCTATGACTGTTTGTCCGATCATTGTAAATATATATTCTTAGCGTCTTACCACATAAAGCAGCCGCCTATGACTGTTTGTCTGATTATTGTTAATAAATTCTTATCGTCTTACCACATAAATCTGCCGCGTTTGGCTGTTTTTCTGATCATTGTTAATATATTCTTATCGTCTTACTACATAAAGCAGCCGCCTATGACTGTTTGTATGATCATTGTTAATATATTCTTAGCGTCTTACCACATAAAGCAGCCGCCTATGACTGTTTGTCTGATCATTGTTAATATATTCTTAGCGTCTTACCACATAAAGCAGCCGCCTATGACTGTTTGTCTGATCATTGTTAATATATTCTTATCGATAAACCACATAAAGCATGCGCCTATGACTGTTTGTCTGATCATTGTTAATATATTCTTAGCGTCTTACCACATAAAGCAGCCGCCTATGACTGTTTGTCTAATCATTGTTAATAATATATTCTTAGCGTCTTACCACATAAAGTAGCCGCATATGACTGTTTGTCTGATAATTGTTAATATTCTCTTAGCGTCTTACCACATAAAGCAGCCGCCTATGACTGTTTGTATGATCATTGTTAATATATTCTTAGCGTCTTACCACATAAAGCAGCCGCCTATGACTGTTTGTATGATCATTGTTAATATATTCTTAGCGTCTTACTACATAAAGCAGCCGAATTTGACTGTTTGTATGATCATTGTTAATATATTCTTAGCGTCTTACTACATAAAGCAGCCGCCTATGACTGTTTGTCTGATCATTGTTAAAATATTCCTAGTGTCTTACGACATAAAGCAGCCGCCTATGACTGTTTGTCTGATCATTGTTAATATATTCTTATCGTCTTACCACATAAAGCAGCCGCCTATGACTGTTTGTCTGATCATTGTTAATATATTCTTATCGTCTTACCACATAAAGCAGCCGCCTATGACTGTTTGTCTGATCATAGTTAATATATTCTTAGCGTCTTACTACATAAAGCAGCCGCCTATGACTGTTTGTCTGATCATTGTTAATATATTCTTAGCGTCTTACGACATAAAGCAGCCGCCTATGACTGTTTGTATGATCATTGTTAATATATTCTTAGCATCTTACCAAATAAAGCAGCTGCCTATGACTGTTTGTCTGATCATTGTTAATATATTCTTATTGCCTTACCACATAAAGCAGCCGCCTACGACTGTTTGTCTGATAATTGTTAATATATTCTTATCGTCTTACCACATAAAACAGCCGCCTATGACTGTTAATCTGATCATTGTTAATATATTATTATCGTCTTACTACATAAAGCAGCCGCCTATTACTGTTTGTCTGATCATTGTTAATATAATCTTATCGTCTAACAACATAGAGCAGCCGCCTATGACTGTTTGTCTGATCATTTATAATATATTCTTATCGTCTTACCACAACAAGCAGCCGCTTATGACTGTTTGTCTGATCATTGTTAATATATTCTTATCGTCTTATTACATAAAGCTGCCGCCTTTGACTGTTTGTCTGATCATTGTTAATATATTCTTATCGCCTTACCACATAAAACAGCCGCCTATGACTGTTTGTCTGATCATTGTTAATATATTCTTTTCGTCTTACTACATAAAGCAGCCGCCTATGACTGTTTGTCTGATCATTGTTAATATATTCTTATCGTCTTTCCACATAAAGCAGCCGCCTATGACTGTTTATCTGATTACTGTGATTATTTCCTTAGCGTCTTACCACATAAAGCAGCCGCCAATGACTGTTTGTCTGATCATTGTTAATATGTTCTTAGCGTTTTACCACATAAAGCAGCCGCCTATGACTGTTTGTCTGATGATTGTTAATATATTCTTATCGTCTTATCACATAAAGCAGCCGCCTATGACTGTTTGTCTAATCATTGTTAATATATTCTTTTCGTCTTACCTAATAAAGAAGCCGCCTATGACTGTTTGTCGGATCATTGTTAATATATTCTTAGCGTCTTACCACATAAGGCAGCCGCCTATGACTGTTTGTCTGATCACTGTGATTATTTCCTTAGCGTCTTACCACATAAAGCAGCCGCCAATGACTGTTTGTCTGATCATTGTTAATATATTCTTAGCGTTTTACCACATAAAGCAGCCGCCTATGACTGTTTGTCTGATCATTGTTAATATATTCTTATCTTCTTACCACATAAAGCAGCCGCCTATGACTGTTTGTCTGATCATTGTTAATATATTTTTAGCATCTTACCAAATAAAGCAGCTGCCTATTACTGTTTGTCTGATCATTGTTAATATCTTCATATTGCCTTACCACATAAAGCAGCCGCCTTTGACTGTTTGTCTGATCGATGTTAATATATTCTTATAGTCTTACCACATAAAACAGCCGCCTATGACTGTTAATCTGATCATTGTTAATATATTCTTATCGCCTTACTACATAAAGAAGCCGCCTATGACTGTTTGTCTGATCATTGTTAATATGTTCTTAGCGTTTTACCACATAAAGCAGCCGCCTATGACTGTTTGTCTGATCATTGTTAATATATTCTTATCGTCTTACCACATAAAGCAGCCGCCTATGACTGTTTGTCTGATTATTGTTAATATATTCTTTGTTTCTAACCACATAAAGCAGCTGCCTATGACTGTTTGTCTGATCATTATTAATATATTCTTATCGCCTTACCACAACAAGAAGCCGCCTATGACTGTTTGTCCGATCATTGTTAATATATTCTTAGCGTCTTGCCGCATACAGCAGCCGCCTATGACTGTTTGTATGATCATTGTTAATATATTCTTAGCGTCTTACCACATAAAGCAGCCGCCTATGACTGTTTGTCTGATCATTGTTAATATATTCTTAGCGTCTTACCACATAAAGCAGCCGCCTATGACTGTTTGTCTGATCATTGTTAATATATTCTTATCGATAAACCACATAAAGCATGCGCCTATGACTGTTTGTCTGATAATTGTTAATATATTCTTAGCGTCTTACCACATAAAGCAGCCGCCTATGACTGTTTGTCTAATCATTGTTAATAATATATTCTTAGCGTCTTACCACATAAAGTAGCCGCATATGACTGTTTGTCTGATAATTGTTAATATTCTCTTAGCGTCTTACCACATAAAGCAGCCGCCTATGACTGTTTGTATGATCATTGTTAATATATTCTTAGCGTCTTACTACATAAAGCAGCCGAATTTGACTGTTTGTATGATCATTGTTAATATATTCTTAGCGTCTTACTACATAAAGCAGCCGCCTATGACTGTTTGTCTGATCATTGTTAAAATATTCCTAGCGTCTTACGACATAAAGCAGCCGCCTATGACTGTTTGTCTGATCATTGTTAATATATTCTTATCGTCTTACCACATAAAGCAGCCGCCTATGACTGTTTGTCTGATCATTGTTAATATATTCTTATCGTCTTACCACATAAAGCAGCCGCCTATGACTGTTTGTCTGATCATAGTTAATATATTCTTAGCGTCTTACCACATAAAGCAGCCGCCTATGACTGTTTGTCTGATCATTGTTAATATATTCTTAGTGTCTTACCACATAAGGCAGCCACCTATGACTGTTTGTCTGATCATTGTTAATATTTTCATAGCGTCTTACCACATAAAGCAGCCGCCTATGACTGTTTGTCTGATCATAGTTAATATATTCCTAGCGTCTTACTACATAAAGCAGCCGCCTATGACTGTTTGTATGATCATTGCTAATATATTCTTAGCGTCTTACTACATAAAGCAGCCGCCTATGACTGTTTGTCTGATCATTGTTAATATATTCTTAGCGTCTTACGACATAAAGCAGCCGCCTATGACTGTTTGTATGATAATTGTTAATATATTCTTAGCGTCTTACCACATAAAGCAGCCGCCTATTACTTTTTGTTTGATCATTGTTAATATATTCTTAGCGTCTTACCCCACATTAAGCAGACGTCTATGACTGTTTGTCTGATCTTTGTTAATATATTCTTAGCCTCTTACCCCACATAAAGCAGCCACCTATGACTGTTTGTCTGATCATTGTTAATATATTCTTAGAGTCTTACCACATAAAGCAGCCGCCAATGACTGTTTGTATGATCATCGTTAATATATTCTTAGCCTCTTACCACATAAAGCAGCCACCTATGACTGTTTGTATGATCATTGTTAATATATTCTTAGCGTCTTACCACATAAAGCATCCGCATATGACTGTTTGTCTGATCATTGTTAATATATTCTTAGCGTCTAACTACATTGAGCAGCCCCCTATGACTGTTTGTCTGATCATTGTTAATATATTCTTAGCGTCTTACCACATAAAGCAGCCGCCTATGACTGTTTGTCTGGTTATTGTTAATATATTCTTAGAGTCTTACGACATAAAGCAGCCGCCTATGACTGTTTGTCTGATCATTGTTAATATATTCTTAGCGTCTTACCACAGAAAGCAGCCCCCTATGACTGTTTTTCTAATCATTGTTTATATATTCTTAGCGTCTTACCACATAAAGCATCCGCCTATGACTGTTTGTCTGATCATTGTTAATATATTCTTAGCCTCTTACCCCACATAAAGCAGCCACCTATAACTGTTTGTATGATCATTGTTAATATATTCTTAGAGTCTTACCCCACATAAAGGAGCCACCTATGACTGTTTGTCTAATCATTGTTAATAATATATTCTTAGCGTCCTACCACATAAAGCAGCCGCATATGACTGTTTGTCTGATTATTGCTAATATATTCTTAGCGTCTTACCACATAAAGCAGCCGCCAATGACTGTTTGTCTGATCATTGTTAATATATTCTTAGCGTCTTACCACATAAAGCAGCCGCCTATGACTGTTTGTCTGATCATTGTTAATATATTCTTAGCGTATTACTACATAAGGCAGCCGCCTATGACTGTTTGTCTGATCATTGTTAATATATTCTTAGCGTCTGACCACATAAAGCAGTTGCCTATGACTGTTTGTATGATCATTGCTAATATATTCTTAGCGTCTTTCTACATAAAGCAGTCGCCTATGACTGTTTGTCTGATCATTGTTAATATATTCTTAGCGTCCTATCACATTAATCAGCCGCCTATGACTGTTTGTCTGATCATTGTTAATATATTCTTAGCGTCTTACCCCACATAAAGCAGACGTATATGACTGTTTGTCTGATCATTGTTATTATATTCTTAGCCTCTTACCCCACATAAAGCAGCCTCCTATGACTGTTTGTATGATCATTGTTAATATATTCTTAGCGTCTTACCCCACAAAAAAGCAGCCGCCTTTGATTGTTTGTATGATCATTGTTAATATTTTCTTAGCGTCTTACCACATAAAGCAGCCGCATATGACTGTTTGTCTGATCATTGTTAATATATTCTTAGCGTCTTACCACATAAGGCAGCGGCCTATGACTGTTTGTCTGATCATTGTTAATATTTTCTTAGCGTCTTACCACATAAAGCAGCCGCCTATGACTGTTTGTCTGATCATTGTTAATATATTCTTAGCGTCTTACCACATAAAGCAGCCGCCTATGACTGTTTGTCTGATCATTGTTAATATATTCTTAGCGTCTTTCTACATAAAACAGCCGCCTATGACTGTTTATATGATCATTGTTAATATATTCTTAGCGTCTTACTACATAAAGACGCCTATGACTGTTTGTATGATCATCGCTAATATATTCTTAGCGTCTTACTACATAAAGCAGTCGCCTATGACTGTTTGTCTGATCATTGTTAATATATTCTTAGCGTCTTACGACATAAAGCAGGCGCCTATGACTGTTTGTATGATCATTGTTAATATATTCTTAGCGTCTTACCACATAAAGCAGCCGCCTATTACTTTTTGTTTGATCAATGTTAATATATTCTTAGCGTCTTACCCCACATAAAGCAGACGTCATTGACTGTTTGTCTGATCATTGTTAATATATTCTTAGCCTCTTACCCTACATAAAGCAGCCACCTATGACTGTTTGTCTGATCATTGTTAATATATTCTTAGCCTCTTACCCCACATAAAGCAGCCGCCTATGACTGTTTGTATGATCATCGTTAATATATTCTTAGCATTTTACCACATAAAGCAGCCGCCTAAGACTGTTTCTATGATCATTGTTAATATATTCTTAGCATCTTACAACATAAGGTAGCCACCTATGACTGTTTGTCTGATCACTGTGAATATTTTCTTAGCGTCTTACCACATAAAGCAGCCGCCTATGACTGTTTGTCTGATCATTGTTAATATGTTCTTAGCGTTTTACCACATAAAGCAGCCGCCTATGACTGTTTGTCTGATCATTGTTAATATATTCTTTTCGTCTTACCACATAAAACAGCCGCCTATGACTGTTAATCTGATCATTGGTAATAAATTCTTATCGTCTTACTACATAAAGCAGCCGCCTATGACTGTTTGTCTGATCATTTTTATATATTCTTATCGTCTAACCACATAAAGCAGCCGCCTATGACTGTTAGTCTGATCATTGTTAATATATTCTTAGCGTCTTACTACATAAAGCAGCCGCCTATGACTGTTTGTATGATCATTGCTTATATATTCTTATCGTCTTACCACATAAAGCAGCCGCCTATGACTGTTTGTCTGATTATTGTTAATATATTTATAGATTCTCACCACAAAAAGCATCTGCCTATGACTGTTTGTCCGATCATTGTTAATATATTCTTAGCGTCTTACCACATAAAGCAGCCGCCTATGACTGTTTGTCTGATCATTGTTAATATATTCCAATTGCCTTACCACATAAAGCAGCCGCCTATGACTGTTTGTCTGATCATAGTTAATATATTCTTAGCGTCTTACCACATAAAGCAGCCGCCTATGACTGTTTGTCTGATCATTGTTAATATATTCTTAGTGTCTTACCACATAAGGCAGCCACCTATGACTGTTTGTCTGATCATTGTTAATATTTTCATAGCGTCTTACCACATAAAGCAGCCGCCTATGACTGTTTGTCTGATCATTGTTAATATATTCTTAGCGTCTTACTACATAAAGCAGCCGCCTATGACTGTTTGTCTGATCATTGTTAATATATTCTTAGCGTCTTACTACATAAAGCAGCCGGCTATGACTGTTTGTCTGATCATTGTTAATATATTCTTATCGTCTAACCACATAAAGCAGCCGCCTATGACTGTTAGTCTGATCATTGTTAATATATTCTTATCGTATTACCACATAAAGCAGCCGCCTATGACTGTTTGTCTGATTATTGTTAATATATTCTTAGATTCTTACCACATAAAGCAGCTGCCTATGACTGTTTGTCTGATCATTGTTAATATATTCTTATCGCCTTACCACATAAAGCAGCAGCTTATGACTGTTTGTCTGATCATTGTTAATATTTTCTTATCGTCTTACTACATAACGCAGCCGCCTATGACTGTTTGTCCGATCATTGTTAATATATTCTTAGCGTCTTACCACATCAAGCAGCCGCCTATGACTGTTAATCTGATCATTGTTAATATATTCTTAGCGTTTTACCACATAAAGCAGCCGCCTATGACTGTTTGTCTGATCATTGTTAATATATTCTTATCGTCTTACCACATAAAGCAGCCGCCTATGACTGTTTGTCTGATTATTGTTAATATATTCTTTGTTTCTAACCACATAAAGCAGCTGCCTATGACTGTTTGTCTGATCATTATTAATATATTCTTATCGCCTTACCACAACAAAAAGCCGCCTATGACTGTTTGTCCGATCATTGTAAATATATATTCTTAGCGTCTTACCACATAAAGCAGCCGCCTATGACTGTTTGTCTGATCATTGTTAATACATTCTTATCGTCTTACCACATAAAGCTGCCGCGTTTGGCTGTTTTTCTGATCATTGTAAATATATTCTTATCGTCTTACTACATAAAGCAGCCGCCTATGACTGTTTGTCCGATCATTGTTAATATATTCTTATCGTCTTACCACAAAGAGCAGCCTCCTATAACTGTTTGTCTGATCATTGTTAATATATTCTTAGCGTCTTGCCGCATACAGCAGCCGCCTATGACTGTTTGTATGATCATTGTTAATATATTCTTAGCGTCTTACCACATAAAGCAGCCGCCTATGACTGTTTGTCTGATCATTGTTAATATATTCTTAGCGTCTTACCACATAAAGCAGCCGCCTATGACTGTTTGTCTGATCATTGTTAATATATTCTTATCGATAAACCACATAAAGCATGCGCCTATGACTGTTTGTCTGATCATTGTTAATATATTCTTAGCGTCTTACCACATAAAGCAGCCGCCTATGACTGTTTGTCTAATCATTGTTAATAATATATTCTTAGCGTCTTACCACATAAAGTAGCCGCATATGACTGTTTGTCTGATAATTGTTAATATTCTCTTAGCGTCTTACCACATAAAGCAGCCGCCTATGACTGTTTGTATGATCATTGTTAATATATTCTTAGCGTCTTACCACATAAAGCAGCCGCCTATGACTGTTTGTATGATCATTGTTAATATATTCTTAGCGTCTTACTACATAAAGCAGCCGAATTTGACTGTTTGTATGATCATTGTTAATATATTCTTAGCGTCTTACTACATAAAGCAGCCGCCTATGACTGTTTGTCTGATCATTGTTAAAATATTCCTAGCGTCTTACGACATAAAGCAGCCGCCTATGACTGTTTGTCTGATCATTGTTAATATATTCTTATCGTCTTACCACATAAAGCAGCCGCCTATGACTGTTTGTCTGATCATTGTTAATATATTCTTATCGTCTTACCACATAAAGCAGCCGCCTATGACTGTTTGTCTGATCATAGTTAATATATTCTTAGCGTCTTACCACATAAAGCAGCCGCCTATGACTGTTTGTCTGATCATTGTTAATATATTCTTAGTGTCTTACCACATAAGGCAGCCACCTATGACTGTTTGTCTGATCATTGTTAATATTTTCATAGCGTCTTACCACATAAAGCAGCCGCCTATGACTGTTTGTCTGATCATAGTTAATATATTCCTAGCGTCTTACTACATAAAGCAGCCGCCTATGACTGTTTGTATGATCATTGCTAATATATTCTTAGCGTCTTACTACATAAAGCAGCCGCCTATGACTGTTTGTCTGATCATTGTTAATATATTCTTAGCGTCTTACGACATAAAGCAGCCGCCTATGACTGTTTGTATGATCATTGTTAATATATTCTTAGCGTCTTACCACATAAAGCAGCCGCCTATTACTTTTTGTTTGATCATTGTTAATATATTCTTAGCGTCTTACCCCACATAAAGCAGACGTCTATGACTGTTTGTCTGATCTTTGTTAATATATTCTTAGCCTCTTACCCCACATAAAGCAGCCACCTATGACTGTTTGTCTGATCATTGTTAATATATTCTTAGAGTCTTACCACATAAAGCAGCCGCCAATGACTCTTTGTATGATCATCGTTAATATATTCTTAGCCTCTTACCACATAAAGCAGCCACCTATGACTGTTTGTATGATCATTGTTAATATATTCTTAGCGTCTTACTACATAAAGACGCCTATGACTGTTTGTATGATCATCGCTAATATATTCTTAGCGTCTTACTACATAAAGCAGTCGCCTATGACTGTTTGTCTGATCATTGTTAATATATTCTTAGCGTCTTACCACATAAAGCAGCCGCCTATGACTGTTTGTCTGATCATTGCTAATATATTCTTATCGTCTAACCACATAAAGCAGCCGCCTATGACTGTTTGTCTGGTTATTGTTAATATATTCTTAGAGTCTTACGACATAAAGCAGCCGCCTATGACTGTTTGTCTGATCATTGTTAATATATTCTTAGCGTCTTACCACAGAAAGCAGCCCCCTATGACTGTTTTTCTAATCATTGTTTATATATTCTTAGCGTCTTACCACATAAAGCATCCGCCTATGACTGTTTGTCTGATCATTGTTAATATATTCTTAGCCTCTTACCCCACATAAAGCAGCCACCTATAACTGTTTGTATGATCATTGTTAATATATTCTTAGAGTCTTACCCCACATAAAGGAGCCACCTATGACTGTTTGTCTAATCATTGTTAATAATATATTCTTAGCGTCCTACCACATAAAGCAGCCGCATATGACTGTTTGTCTGATTATTGCTAATATATTCTTAGCGTCTTACCACATAAAGCAGCCGCCAATGACTGTTTGTCTGATCATTGTTAATATATTCTTAGCGTCTTACCACATAAAGCAGCCGCCTATGACTGTTTGTCTGATCATTGTTAATATATTCTTAGCGTATTACTACATAAGGCAGCCGCCTATGACTGTTTGTCTGATCATTGTTAATATATTCTTAGCGTCTGACCACATAAAGCAGTTGCCTATGACTGTTTGTATGATCATTGCTAATATATTCTTAGCGTCTTTCTACATAAAGCAGTCGCCTATGACTGTTTGTCTGATCATTGTTAATATATTCTTAGCGTCCTATCACATTAATCAGCCGCCTATAACTGTTTGTCTGATCATTGTTAATATATTCTTAGCGTCTTACCCCACATAAAGCAGCCGCCAATGACTGTTTGTCTGATCATTGTTAATATATTCTTAGCGTCTTACCACATAAAGCAGCCGCCTATGACTGTTTGTCTGATCATTGTTAATATATTCTTAGCGTATTACTACATAAGGCAGCCGCCTATGACTGTTTGTCTGATCATTGTTAATATATTCTTAGCGTCTGACCACATAAAGCAGTTGCCTATGACTGTTTGTATGATCATTGCTAATATATTCTTAGCGTCTTTCTACATAAAGCAGTCGCCTATGACTGTTTGTCTGATCATTGTTAATATATTCTTAGCGTCCTATCACATTAATCAGCCGCCTATAACTGTTTGTCTGATCATTGTTAATATATTCTTAGCGTCTTACCCCACATAAAGCAGACGTATATGACTGTTTGTCTGATCATTGTTATTATATTCTTAGCCTCTTACCCCACATAAAGCAGCCTCCTATGACTGTTTGTATGATCATTGTTAATATATTCTTAGCGTCTTACCCCACAAAAAAGCAGCCGCCTTTGATTGTTTGTATGATCATTGTTAATATTTTCTTAGCGTCTTACCACATAAAGCAGCCGCATATGACTGTTTGTCTGATCATTGTTAATATATTCTTAGCGTCTTACCACATAAGGCAGCGGCCTATGACTGTTTGTCTGATCATTGTTAATATTTTCTTAGCGTCTTACCACATAAAGCAGCCGCCTATGACTGTTTGTCTGATCATTGTTAATATATTCTTAGCGTCTTACCACATAAAGCAGCCGCCTATGACTGTTTGTCTGATCATTGTTAATATATTCTTAGCGTCTTTCTACATAAAACAGCCGCCTATGACTGTTTATATGATCATTGTTAATATATTCTTAGCGTCTTACTACATAAAGACGCCTATGACTGTTTGTATGATCATCGCTAATATATTCTTAGCGTCTTACTACATAAAGCAGTCGCCTATGACTGTTTGTCTGATCATTGTTAATATATTCTTAGCGTCTTACGACATAAAGCAGGCGCCTATGACTGTTTGTATGATCATTGTTAATATATTCTTAGCGTCTTACCACATAAAGCAGCCGCCTATTACTTTTTGTTTGATCAATGTTAATATATTCTTAGCGTCTTACCCCACATAAAGCAGACGTCATTGACTGTTTGTCTGATCATTGTTAATATATTCTTAGCCTCTTACCCTACATAAAGCAGCCACCTATGACTGTTTGTCTGATCATTGTTAATATATTCTTAGCCTCTTACCCCACATAAAGCAGCCGCCTATGACTGTTTGTATGATCATCGTTAATATATTCTTAGCATTTTACCACATAAAGCAGCCGCCTAAGACTGTTTCTATGATCATTGTTAATATATTCTTAGCATCTTACAACATAAGGTAGCCACCTATGACTGTTTGTCTGATCACTGTAAATATTTTCTTAGCGTCTTACCACATAAAGCAGCCGCCTATGACTGTTTGTCTGATCATTGTTAATATGTTCTTAGCGTTTTACCACATAAAGCAGCCGCCTATGACTGTTTGTCTGATCATTGTTAATATATTCTTTCCGTCTTACCACATAAAACAGCCGCCTATGACTGTTAATCTGATCATTGGTAATAAATTCTTATCGTCTTACTACATAAAGCAGCCGCCTATGACTGTTTGTCTGATCATTTTTATATATTCTTATCGTCTAACCACATAAAGCAGTTGCCTATGACTGTTTGTATGATCATTGCTAATATATTCTTAGCGTCTTTCTACATAAAGCAGTCGCCTATGACTGTTTGTCTGATCATTGTTAATATATTCTTAGCGTCCTATCACATTAATCAGCCGCCTATAACTGTTTGTCTGATCATTGTTAATATATTCTTAGCGTCTTACCCCACATAAAGCAGACGTATATGACTGTTTGTCTGATCATTGTTATTATATTCTTAGCCTCTTACCCCACATAAAGCAGCCTCCTATGACTGTTTGTATGATCATTGTTAATATATTCTTAGCGTCTTACCCCACAAAAAAGCAGCCGCCTTTGATTGTTTGTATGATCATTGTTAATATTTTCTTAGCGTCTTACCACATAAAGCAGCCGCATATGACTGTTTGTCTGATCATTGTTAATATATTCTTAGCGTCTTACCACATAAGGCAGCGGCCTATGACTGTTTGTCTGATCATTGTTAATATTTTCTTAGCGTCTTACCACATAAAGCAGCCGCCTATGACTGTTTGTCTGATCATTGTTAATATATTCTTAGCGTCTTACCACATAAAGCAGCCGCCTATGACTGTTTGTCTGATCATTGTTAATATATTCTTAGCGTCTTTCTACATAAAACAGCCGCCTATGACTGTTTATATGATCATTGTTAATATATTCTTAGCGTCTTACTACATAAAGACGCCTATGACTGTTTGTATGATCATCGCTAATATATTCTTAGCGTCTTACTACATAAAGCAGTCGCCTATGACTGTTTGTCTGATCATTGTTAATATATTCTTAGCGTCTTACGACATAAAGCAGGCGCCTATGACTGTTTGTATGATCATTGTTAATATATTCTTAGCGTCTTACCACATAAAGCAGCCGCCTATTACTTTTTGTTTGATCAATGTTAATATATTCTTAGCGTCTTACCCCACATAAAGCAGACGTCATTGACTGTTTGTCTGATCATTGTTAATATATTCTTAGCCTCTTACCCTACATAAAGCAGCCACCTATGACTGTTTGTCTGATCATTGTTAATATATTCTTAGCCTCTTACCCCACATAAAGCAGCCGCCTATGACTGTTTGTATGATCATCGTTAATATATTCTTAGCATTTTACCACATAAAGCAGCCGCCTAAGACTGTTTCTATGATCATTGTTAATATATTCTTAGCATCTTACAACATAAGGTAGCCACCTATGACTGTTTGTCTGATCACTGTAAATATTTTCTTAGCGTCTTACCACATAAAGCAGCCGCCTATGACTGTTTGTCTGATCATTGTTAATATGTTCTTAGCGTTTTACCACATAAAGCAGCCGCCTATGACTGTTTGTCTGATCATTGTTAATATATTCTTTCCGTCTTACCACATAAAACAGCCGCCTATGACTGTTAATCTGATCATTGGTAATAAATTCTTATCGTCTTA